>CM021245.1:18795265-20146041 GCA_010577795.1 Isatis tinctoria
CGATAACATAGATCTGACGAATCTGTCTAAGGAAGATGGTTGTAGGCTCGCTAGGAAGAGGAGGATTGATATTTTGAAGTCGAGATGCTCGAATAAGAAAACTGAGAGTTCTGGTAGTGTTCTGCGTATAGATATATCTGTTAGATTATAATTGATATCTTACTTATTTTTTTATGTTTTCTTGATCTTTGCAGAGTTGTTGCAAAAACCGGAATGCATAGATGAGTTTCTATGTTTTTTGGCATCTGAATCTGACTCCGACAGCGACCACGGAGATGATGCCGTCGCTTTACCTAACCAAAATAGAGGGATCCCTCGCTCAAATCCCCGGCGATAAAAGCTGGTTCATTCGCGGTCGTAGGTCTGACCAAAGACGGTGAGTGCGCTCTTAATTTCTGTTATTTGTTTTCCGTATGCACGAAACTATTGATGTTTTACGTGGTTCCGAGTTCGACGTAGCGTTTCCCTTTGACAGGTTACTACGACGATGGAGATCCTTCCTATGTCTGCGAGTATTGTCAGTCGTATATGTGGTACGGTGAGCGGATATCCAAACGAGTACGGTGCACTAGACCATTTTTCACGATGTGTTGTCACAAAGGAAAAGTGGATCTCCCAAAGCTCGCTGCACCTCCGGAAACGTTGTGTCGCTTGCTTTATGTAAACGGCGAAGCGCGTACGCACTTTCGTGAGCATATAGGAGCTTACAATATGATGTTTTCGTTCACGTCTCTCGGAGGGAAAGTAAATCACGCTATAAACAATGGGACTGCGCCATACGTTTTTCAGCTATGTGGGGAGAATTATCACCTAATAGGGGATCTATTGCATGATCCAGCTGCAAAGAATCCATATTACCTTCAGCTCTACATCCACGATCCAGCTAATGAAGTAGCTAATAGGATTACAGCTTATAGGTAAGAGCTACTATTTGTATTTATAGAGGTGTTGTCTTTTTCCTTAGATGCTAATTTTTTTTGTGTGGATGCTGTGACAGGAGTGCTGGAAATAAGTCGCGTGTGAGAAAAGATATCGTTGAAGTCATTAAGAAAATGTTGGATGAACATAATCCTCATGTTAAAGCATTTAGGACAACCCGAGATAAGCTCGCATCCGAGTGTGGTGAGAATAACGTGTGACTGGTTCTTAAGGGATAGGACAACGATGGAAGAACGCATAATCTTCCTACGGAAAAGGATGTTGCGGCTTGGTTCCTGGCGATTTTAGCCTCGCATGCGAGAAAAGGATATTGTGATAAAGAGCAAGTCGGGGAAATTGCAGCGCATTAGTGAGTTGCATCCAGCGTACATGCCTCTGCAGTATCCACTTCTGTTTCCTTACGGAAAAGATGGCTATCGACTGGGTATCGATATAGGTTTCGGTGACAAGACTAAAAGAAAAAGAAAATCCGTGACAATGAGGGAGTTTTTCGCGTATTGTGTGTTTGAGAGATACGGTGAATCTCCTATAGTTTTGATGTCTAGGAGGCTGTTTCAACAGTTTTTGGTGGATTCTTACACTATGATTGAGTCTAACAGGCTGCGCTATATTTCATAATCAGCACAACTTGCGAAGAGAGCACTCTGATAAGGTCAGTGTGTCGGCTGAGAGGGGCGAGAAAGATCTATCGGAACAAGGTCAGAGGATCTTCATTCCTTCGTCCTTTACGGGGGAAAAAGATATATGATGCAGCATTATCTGTATGCCATGGCCGTCTGTAAATATTATTGTTACCCTGACTTCTTTATTACGATTACTTGTAATCCTAAGTGGCCGGAGATTACCAGGTTTTTGGAAATACACAATTTAAAAACGGAAGATCGACCGGATCTATATTGCAGGGTGTTCAAAATGAAGGTCGACAATCTTGTGGAGCATCTGACTAAAGATAGTATATTTGGTCGGTTTAATTCAGGTATGCATGTGATAGTCGAGCGTATGTTAGCTGTTTTCTTAGCGATTTTTTTTTATATATTTTTATTCTCTTTTGTAGAAATATATACTATCGAGTTCCAGAAGAGGGGTCTTCCCCATGCTCATATGGTCCTTTTTCTTCACCCCGATTCGAAATTACTTACCGGTGATGATATAGATCGAATTATATCAGCTGAAATTCCTGACAGAGATCTATAGCCTATTTTGTACGAAATTGTCAGTGATTTGATGGTGCATGGTCCATGTGGTGAGGCTAACAGAAATAACGTGTGCATGGAGAACGGGCGTTGTACGAAGTTTTATCCTAAATCTTATAACCCTGTGATGAATATCGATGATACGGGGTTTCCCGTTTACAGACGTCGTCCTAATGGGAGAACTATCAATAAAAGAGATTTGAGTGTGACAATAGATACGTTATCCCGTATAGCCCATATCTCTTGAAGCGCTATCGTGCTCACATCAACACGGAGTGTTGTACCAGACGAGATCAATCAAGTACCTTTTCAAGTATATTACAAAGGGGCCGGATTATGTTAAACCTTCGGTCGTGAGCAACGACGAAGGAGGTGACGTCGACAACGAAGTGAAAGAGTATCTTAGCTGCAGGTATGTGTCTATGTTATATCAGCTTATCTTTTGTTCGTAAGCTGGAGATGTTGTGTTCTTATCTGGTTTAAATCTATATATAGGTATATTTCTCCGTGTGATCGGCTGGAGGATTTTGGCTTTTCCGACTCATTTTCGAATGACAGCGGTGGTGAATCTCACTTTCCATTTACCTAATCAGCAAATTTCCATTTACAACAAGAATGATCCTGCGGACGAAGTTGCTGGTCGTGATTCGGTGGTGTGTTCTAAATTTTTTGTGTGGATGGAGGCAAACAAGATATTTCCAGAGGCAAGTGATTTGACTTATGCGGAATTTCCTACGTGTTTTGTCTGGGTGAGCAAAACTAGGGAGTGGAAGCTTCGTCAGAGGGGTTTCGCCATAGGCAGACTAACATACGTGCCACCTCAGTTTGTTCAGGCCCTTTATCTTCGGTTCTACTCAACGTAGTTAAATGTCCAAAAAGTTTCGAAGAAATCCGCACTGTTAATGATGTCCTTTATGATACGTATAAGGATGCGTGCTATGCGTTAGGTTTGCTTGACGACGACAAAGAGTATTTCGATGCAATCAACGAAGCGAGTGAGTGGGGTACGAGAAACTTTTAGCGGAGGTTATTTGCTATAATGCTTCTTTCTAACAGTATGGCTATGCCTGTTCGAGTCTGGGAAGCAACGTGGAGGATATTGACCGAAGATATATTGTATAAGCTTAAGAAAGAGAATAGTAACCAAGGTACTTGGTTTGCTTATTTGGAATAGTTTTTACTTTTGTTTAACTTGCCGTGAAGATGTGTTGTGTTGGTTAATCTGCTTTTTTTTTCTCGCTTAGCCTTCTACGTTCCCGATGAAGATTTAAAGAACATGGGTCTGTCAAAAATCGAAAAATATATGCGGAGAAATGGAAATTCGTTAGCTAATTTCGATGGGATATCGCACGCAGAAGATATTGTTATGGAAAAAAATATCAAACATCTCATATTGGACGTGAGGCTTTAAGAATCGAGCATGCGGAGCTTCTATCGACGATTACGGACGAGCAGAGGAGTATCTACGACGAGATTCTCGATCGTGTGTTCCGTCGCCGAGGAGGAATGTTTTTTGTCCACGGTTTTGGCGGGACAGGAAAAACATTTTTGTGGAGGTTACTAGGATCGAATCTTCGGTCAAGGGGTAAGATCGTTCTGAACGTTGCATCGAGTGGTATAGCTGCTCTTCTTTTGCAGGGGAAGGACGACTCATCCTAGGTTCGGTATTCCGTTGGCTGTTAATGAGTTTACCAGTGTTCGATAAATGCTGGATCTCATCAAGCAGAATTGATCAAAGAAGTGCAGCTTATTATATGGGATGAAGCGCCGATGATGAATAAGCATTGTTTCGAGGCCTTAGATCAGAGTATGAGAGATATACTCAGAAGTGATGATGTTTTTGGTGGCAAGGTTATCGTTTTTGGAGGTGATTTTCGTCAGATTTTGCCGGTGATCGTTGGAGGCAATAGGACCGAGACTGTCTTGTCGAGTTTGAATTCGTCTTATCTGTGGCGGAGTTGTAAGGTCAGAGAACTCAAGAAGAATATGCGTCTTGGTGGAGGAGATCCTGGTGGACTCAATGAGTTTTCCGATTGGATATTGGATGTGGGCGATGGAAAAATTAGCGAACCTAACGACGGGGAGGTAGAGATCGATATCCCCCAAGATTTACTGATCGCAGATTGCGATGACCCTACGCATGAGATTATTAACGAGGTCTATGGTTGTTCCTACGTGAAAGAGCGTGATCCTAAATTTTTCAAAGGACGTGCTATATTGAGTCCCCGCAACCATGATGTTGATCTGATAAATGAGTATATGCTATCCCAATTGTCAGGTATCTTTTATAAATGGTTGTTTTCGTTTTGGTCCGTTGTTGGATCGTCTGTTATACTTACTTTTATTTGTGGTTGTTAAAGGTGTGGAGCGGTCCTATCTGAGCTCGGATAGCATCGATACTTCGGATACGAGTCAGAACGACGGTGCTGTTTACACGAAAGAATACCTGAACAGCATTAAGATATCTGGATTACCTAACCATAACCTGAGGTTGAAGATCGGTGCTCCTATTATGCTGCTCAGAAATGTTGATCCCAAAGGTGGTTTGTGCAATGGTACCAGGCTTATTGTTACACAGTTAGCTAATCATGTGATCGAGGCGAAGCTTATTACCGGTGAAAGAGTTGGTCAGAAGGTATTGTTACCGAGGTTGTATGTTTCACCCGCTGATACGAGTTTACCGTTCAGGATGAGGCGTAGACAGTTTCCTGTTGCTCTGGCTTTCGCGATGACTATAAATAAAAGTCAAGGTCAAACACTGTAGAAGGTTGGTTTGTTTTTGCCGAGGCCTGTGTTCTCGCATGGTCAGTTGTACGTTGCCGTCTCTAGGGTGACTACGTGAGCAGGATTGAAGATTTTGATAACGGATGAGAAGGGATTAAATGTTGTATACAAAGAGATTTTTCAGAATGTCTTTTGATTCTCCGGGTTAATCGTGACGCATTTAGCTTGTCTCCGTATCTTTTCAAAATTCGCATAGTTCAAATGTCGTGTGTGTTCATCTATTTATGGTTTTCGTATTTAGCTTAGCTTTGTTCTACGTGTACTACCTTCGAGTTATTCCGTTTTATCATTGGCTGACGTTGTCCTTAAATTCGTTTACGTTATAGTTTTTTTACAGTCGTTCTTAGTTTTGTTTCTCGATAATATTTCTTTTGTCTTTTTCGAATTTTGGTGTTTTTTTTTTATGATAGTTAAGTTGTTTTGTCGGTATTGCTTGTGGAAATGTGGGCGTTGTATTTCAACTGTGTTCTTCATAATTAGGTTGCAGGATACGATAGATATCGTGATTCCTGGTAGTTTAGGAGTTCGATTTTAGTTATGTTGGATGTCAAAACCACTCGTGCAAAATGCGATCTTGTGTTTTGATCCATTGTGTTCTATCTTCGTCTGGATCTGAATCCACTGTATGGCCCATTGTATATCATATTTTCGATTTACGATAGTGGATTTTTTTGTAAGCTAGACATGATTTATATTGGGATAGACGTTGCCATTGTTAGCTTTTTTCGATAAAAATTAGATTCTGGTGTCTATAGTGTTTCTACGGCCATTAAAAAAACGCAGATCCAGAATTACGAGATTAGGGGATCGTTTTACGTGGGCCCAAAACAATAAATGGGTTGAAAATTTTAGAAATTGCGAATGCACGAGAAGCTGAAACATACGTCTATTTTTCAGGCCCATCAACAGTATTGGATCCGGCTCTGTATCTGTAAAACGTGTGTTTTTCGCAAGCCCGCTAGACCGTTGGATTTGGATGTTGAAAATTTGTTGATTTAGTGTTACGAGTTTTCGGGTCTTTTCTATGAACCGTATGAAGAGTTTGCTTCTCCGTCGCAGATCTATTTTTTACTTTTCGTCGGCCGGTTAGTGTTTGTCCATTTTAGCTTATGTATATATCGAAATCAAATCGTATATTGGGTTTGTATATATGTATCGAGACCAAATCGTATATCTGGTCTACATATATTCGTGTGATGTGTGTTAGCGTACATGTATAAAATATTTGTTATTGATCGATAATCAGGCGAGTATTTGTTATCGATAAATGTCCAGTTAAATGGGTTGTTTATCGAAATAATATTATTATTTGATTTTAAGTTATATCTAATCGAGGGATAGATACGAATTATGTGTTGTGTTAGTCGTATAATAACGGGTGTAGTTATCAACTATAGTAAAAAAGGGTTCGGGTGATCATCTATTTAAAGCAGGATTATGTTTTCACTACTCGCGATTCATAGCGTGCTAGAATAAAAGTAATCATGGTGCGATACCTGGGTAGGCGTTTTAGTCATTCGATGCTAGATGATAGACGTTTAGATAATTCTCCAACTGATACATGTCATATGTGTCGCGTGCCGAGTTTTCTGTTTTTTTGTATGTCAAAAATATGCTAACTGTGTTTTTCTATTACGTTATGTACATGTTTGTTTGCCATGCAAGTTGTTTCTTTTTTATTATGCAACCCGATTATGAGTATATATGCTATTTTAGTTCAGGGATTGTTTTTAAAAAAATTTCTGTTTTTCGTCCGGTCTATCAATTTGTTGATGTTTGAGTGTGTGATCGTGTTTTAGGTAAGAGTCGTAAGGCTGTTGGAGATGATCCTGATTATGGTCCTAGCACGGAAGATGTTATCGACGATTCCACAGGAGAATTTTGCGATGGAGACATCGGTCATGAATCAGATAGTCCAAGTGACTCTTCCAGTGGCGAGAGTGACGTCGGTGGTGGGAGCGATGAGTATCCGTCTGAGTCTATGGATATAGACGGTATTCCCTCTTGCGATTGGGGTAGTCGAAGCGACGAGTGTTCGTTTGATGGTATGGATGTAGAGGATGATGTGTCTTCTGATGGGGACGACGTCAGTGGAAGCGATAGCTATGCTTCTGATGGTGTGTCTTTAGATGATGAGAACCTGGATAGTATCAGCTATGGTGATTGTTATCCCCATCCACGTCGTGTTCGTCTAAATAGTTTCGTTTCTGATGGGGATTCGAGTCCTCGGTGCGTGCGGATTGCAGGTGATAGTTCCTTCGATGGTACGATTCTCGAAGTTTCGAAAGTTAGACCATTTGTATCCTGTCGTTGTATCTTTGTTAAGGTTATCCTTATTTGGGAACAAGAGTCTTCGCTGACTGGTAGAACAACCGAGTTTGTATTGGCCGACGAGAAGGTTGGTATTTTTGTATCAAATGCACGTATTTTATAAACTTGGTTGGTGTATCATATTTTAGTTGTTTGTTGTTTGGCAGGGTCATAAGATTCAGGCTACATTGATGGATGGGTTTAGGAACGACTTTGATGCCCGTCGTGTTGAAGATAACTGGTTCAAGATCAAGAATTTTGACGTTTGCTATCAGAGAGATTCTGCTCGTGCGACTAGGCATCCTTGCATTATTCGTTTCCTCCCTTCCACGCAGGTGGATCCGATCTTATACCCAGATCCATGTTATTTTTTCTATTTTATCGAGTATGAAGATATCCTTAATGGGATCCATGACAATGATTATTTAGTGGGTACGTCTCTTTGTTTTGGTTATCTACGAGAAAATTGGAATCTGTCTTTTCTTTAAAATAGTTTCGTATTTTGAAGATCTTATTGGGTGTGTCGTGGATGACTGTAAAATAAAGGAGTGGGGTGTTGTTCATGGTGGAAATGATGATGTTGCTTGCTCGGTGTTGACGTTCAGGATAAATAATGTTAGGTATTCCTATGCTCTTAGGGTTGTGTGATTAGACTTATTTGCATTCGCATGTTCATATTGTGGTTTGGTTTTCGTTTGTTTGTATACGTAGGAACACGATGCTCACGTGTGGGCTATCCGGTACGGATGCCTTGAATTTTTGTCGATCCTATGCGGCTTGTGGTTCTGGTGTCGTTGTTTGTGTGCTTTGGTGGGCGGTCATCGATAGTTATGCAGGTATCGTGACCCGAATTTGTGTCGTTTTTTGTTGCGTTACCTCGTTGCTTAGCTATTTCTACGTTCGAGTTTTGTCGTAGGTAGGACAGCTGTTTCGTTTACTAGCGCAACGGAGGTGCTGTTGAATCCCTCGATCCGTCCCGTTAAAGAGATGATAACTAGGTGTTGTGTTATTGTTAGTGGTTTTTCTCAGGGTGTTGCCTGTGTTCTAATTTCTCGGTTGTTCGTGTCTGAATAGTTTGATTTTTATGTTAGGTTTCTGGACCATGGGGCTATGCTTGGTGATGAGTTTCAGAATAATTGATGATTGCGCGAAAGAGTGTTTGGATTCGCTTCAGAGTATATGTTTGTTTTAGATTGTTGGGCTTTGCTTTTCGTTCTGGAGCACGTCTTGTGGTGTTGGTGTTACAAGCTCATTTTTTCGTATTAATAAATATGTATGATTAGCTGTGGGTTTTAAAATTGAGCACCGATTTAGTTGATTTATTTTGTTTTTAGAAGTTTAGCTGAGAGCATCATTGTAGGGTGTTTCTTAGAAAGATCTTAGCTAAATTTAAATATTAAAATAATTTAATAGCGGAGAGACATGGAAGAGATGAATCTTAAACTAGGTTCATGATAAATGATTCTTCTCTCAGATGTCTTTTTAGACAATCATTATAGACTGTTTCTACTTTTCAATCAAACTCCCTTTTAACTTGATTTATAAAATAACAATTAAGAAACACATTAGAGTTTCTACCTACAATGATGCTCTTATATTCTTCCATTTTTCCGAATTTCGTTGCGTCTCCTGTTTAAACCATTTGTATACCCGAATTCGCAGAAAAAAATTTAATCAATGAACGGATGGATCTGTTTTGTATTTTTATATTAACATTGTTCGGCTTTCGTTTTGTCGATGTAGTAATGTATATTGTCGTGTTTAGGATACGGGATTTTTCAGTGCTATCTAATACATTTAAAAGTAATATTTTTATATTACATTTGCAGCTGATATTCCCTGGTGTTTATTGTTTATGGTAGAAACGAATTATACGGTTTTAATTTATCTCCATTATCGGTATGTAATATTAACCAAAATAAAAAATTTCGTATTTTTATAATTTGCGTTATAATCCTTTGATTAGTGCCATGATAATTCTACATCGTAAAATTTTAAAACATATATAAAATGTGTTAGATTAGTGTTAAGCAGATTCTCGATGGTCGAGTATATGTTTTACCGATTTGTCCATCTAGACCTGGCACGAGCCAGTGTATAGTTCTGGTGTTTAATAAAAAAACAAGTTTATGATATATCAAATCGCATATATGGATTAAGTTGAAACTACAAAAAAGGACATCCAACCTAAGGATTCACTTTTATTTTTTTGGTCTAGTGTTTACAGATTATCGTGCAGGTCCGATGTCATCTGGAAATATATTTTAAGTTAAATATTTTGGTTTAAACCTTTGGTTTCTTTTTTTAGTGTGTGTGGAGGTATCTATCGTTTTATATTTACTGCAATTTTGATGTATAAGCATATATAGACTCGTGCGCAAACAGTTGGATCAAGACAGATCGGTAAAATAAAATAGGTGAGCACTGTTTAAAATCTGATTTGCATCGGATGAATTTAGGTTTAAGTTTCTAGATATATTATAGATCAAAATAAATCGGTATAATAAACTAGATAAACACCGTTGGATACCTGATTGCATCGGATAAACTTTATTTGTAGTTTTTAGATATATCGTAACAAAATATAAATCCGTGATTGTTTTGTATATATATGCATACAAGGAGAGACGGGTCTTGTGCTTTCTGCATTGTTCTAATCTCTTTCTATATGTTTATAACCTTAAAGACATCTCATAGCATAATCTCTTTCGTGTGCGTAAAGATGTCTTATCTACGACAGAAGTCGTCTTCGTTGGTGCCTATCGTTGCTATTAAACCAGGAAAAAACAGTTACAAGTTACGGGTGCGCATAACGAGATTATGGAAGGTGTTTAGAGCGAAGAAAGATGTATCCATTGAGATGGTTCTCGAAGATGCAGATGTGAGTTTGCGATTGATATCTCGAGTTTCAATTTTTTTTCCTTGTTTCGAGTCGAATTTACTTTCGTAATCTTCGTCGTGTACAGGGTACCAGGATTCATGCATCTATAGACGAGGAATCTTTGGAGAGGTTACAGTCGAATTTGTCCGAAGGTGTTGCTTTTTTTATAAGTAACTTTGCACTGGCGAACTATACCACCGAGTATAGGACGAATCCGTTTCCCAATAAGATGACGTTTTACCGTACATCGAATCTCAAACCCTGTGATGATTTTCCATCGTATGTGCCGAATAATTATCTAAAGTCTTTCGCTGATATTCAGTCGGGGATGTTCAAGAACGATGTCTTGATCGGTTAGTTTCTATTCTGATATCGAGTAACCGTGCTTTGGTGGCTACATGTTTGTCCAGTTCGTGGCGTGTGACAATAGCTATGTTTTTGGGATTGCAGATGTTATTGGTCGGATTGTTCATGTTGGCGTTCTCACGGACCTTGTGGCTAGGGGTAAACCAGGTGTGAAGGTACATTTAGGGACGAAAGGTAAGGTTTCTGTATACGAATTGTATGCATCATTTATTTTATTAGATTGTTGGTTTACTGTTGTACTTGATCTTGAATTTTCAGAGGTTTGGATCTGGCTTGCACGCTGTGGGGTAACTATGGAAAACAGTTTATTGATTACATCGAAAAACGTGTGGATTCCATTGTCTTTTGTGTCGTGCGTTTCGCTTATATCAATGTGTACAGAGTTGTCTACACAGTTTCAAGTGCTTTCAACGCAACGCAGTTGGTGTTCGATCCTCTCGGTCCACAGTACGATGAGTTTCATTCCAAGTATGTTACTGTCGCAGTGATGTGATCATGTTCGTGCGTTGATTCTGTGGGTATCCTAAATCTGAGGTCATGTGATAATTTTTTTCCCTTTCAGGTTGCCGGACAACGATGTTGGCATGACTATCGGTGATAGTAGTCAGGCATCGTCTGGGTCGTGTGTGTCTTGGCGTGATGAGTTTTGTGGTGATATTAATCCTAGAAAAACGTTGAGAGGCATTGTCAGAGGTGGCGAGGTCGGTGCATTGGTGTTGTATACGAGATTATGTGCATTTGTCTACGTATTTGATGTTATTTATGTTAAAGTTGGTGCGTTCGTTTTGTTTAGGTCGGAAAGTTTGTGACTATCGCAATTATCAAGTCGGTGGAGGTCAGTCCAATGTGGTACTATGTTCAATGCTCTATTTGCAAAAAGAAAGTCCATCCAATTGAATGGGATTCCGACGATGAAGACGGTCCAGCCATGTTTGATTGTGTTGTCTGCAAAAAGAGTGTCAGCGATGTTCTTGCCAAGTGAGTTTTGGTTCGCGAACTCTGTGCTTTGTTTGTTACGGATATACTTATTCGGTTTATAACCGTGAATGAATTAGGTTTAAGCTCGTGTTGTTGGTCGATGATGGGTCTGACGAAGAAATAAGGTTTCTGCTTTTTGATAGTATAAGTTCTTCTTTTCTTGGTAAGACGGCTGCTGAGCTAGCTGAAGAAGTCGCCGAGGTACGGTATCAGGTTTTGAATAGTGCGTCAGTTGATATCGTTGATGTTTGGTTCGTTTGTACGTTTTTGATGTTGTTTGTGTGCGCATATAGGACGACTCTGTTTTGCCTTTGGCTCTGAGTGGCTTGATCGGTAAGATTATGCTGTTTAAAGTTGGTGTCACCGAGGAAAATTTGAAGAGTAGAAAGCCAACGTTTAAAGTAGAACTCATCGTGGACAATGCTGATTTGATCAGGGAGTTTCAGGCTGTGGTTGCCTCGCGGGTATTGTTCGTCGTTTTGGTTTGTTGATTAGCCTTGTCTATCTGTTGATTTTTACTGTCTAATCGGTTTGTTCTTGATTTTTTTTTTTTTTTAAGGACGAGAGTAACGCGGATGCTGTTGGTTTTCGTGGTCCCTCGCAAGGCTTGGATTTCTTAAATGAGAATAACAAACGATCGATAAATTGCATGGATGCAGAGGCTGTTTCCAACAAGAGATGGAATTAGTTCGGGACTTTGGGTTTTTGGTGTTGGCATTTTTTATCGGTTTATGTCGCATATTTGGATTTGTTTTGGTTATTCTAAGCATCTATTTTGAGTTTTTTGGTGTTATTTTCTTCAAAAGTTGTGGTACTTGGTTTATTGGTTGGAGTTTATTTTTTGCAACTTTATGTCGCCGGCCTGGTTGTCTTCTATCGCCCACCGTGTCAGCTTCTGTCATCTAGAACTTATGTTTGATTGTTCGCTTGTTCTATCCGTTTGAGAAGTATGGTTTTGCTATTCGTCGTAGTGGTACGGTTTGGGGGTGGGAATTCCACACTGATTACGCTCTTACGAGATTGGTGGTCTGGCTGATCGGTTTTGCCTCTAAAGAAGACAGTTTTGATTTGTCTTTTCTTTTATTTTTCTTACAGCGAAAAAAATAATAAAAAGAAAATATACTTGATTACGGCATCTATTATTTATTTTTTCTAAAAAATGGTTATTTGTTATTTGTTTATTTGTTGGGTATATCGAATATTTATGCGTTTTATTATTTTTATTTTTTCGTTGCTATTATTGGGTAAACTTCTCGCATGTTTTATTGATGTACGTGTATATTCTTATGTATATCGGAATCGTTTTCTCTTGTTTGTATATATCAGAATGGTTTTCTGTATTTATATATTATCTTCGTTTTTAATCAGCACCTATGGTTAGATGCATTGCTCGGGTAATCAGCACCTCTGATCATTGTTTGCGGATTAAATTTATATTTGAAATTAAAAATATAAAGATAAAGTGATTAGTTGAAAGTATATTCTCTGTGCTCGGGTAATCAGCACCTCTGATCATTGTCCGTCGATGTGAATTTATCCAATTTGAGACTAAAAATATGCATGATAAATTCATATCGTGAACTTGTTAGTTTGCCATAGAAAAATAAGCTGATATTCTGTGTGCTTAGTTTATCTTTGTATTTTTAAATCAATATTGATTAGTTTTTCATTTGTGTACATTCGGAGAGTATAAATTCCTTGCGAATCGGGGAGAATCAGCGTCTCTTTCTATAAAGATATATATACAGAGTCCATATGTTCTTTGCTCATCCTCCACTTGGGTCTTTTCTTAAATCTGCTCAACGAGGTCGACATGTTTGTTCACTTGGAAACTGGTTTGAGTATGTGTTCGTCTGATTACGCTGTTTTAAACCCATCTAGGGTTACAGTAACGTGGGAGCCTCGGGCGTCCTCTTTTGGTACTTTTTCGTGTTGTCGTTTTGGTATGTTGTATCGTGTGCTTTGGTTATCTTTATATCAGCTATCAACCAGAGTATCTTTTTACGTGTAGGTATTTTTATGGGCAGTGGAGACCTGGGATCTAATCCTGCGAGGCCGGTAGGGTTATTGAACCCATGCGATCTATCTTATCGGAGTTACGGACATATGTTTTCACGTTTCTGGTGTGAATCTGCAAGGCCGATGCGGAATATTCTGTTGAATCCATACGACGTGTCAACTAGGAGTTACGGTCCTATGTTTATTTTTCACCACGTCTCCGATAACAGAGGTAAATTGTAGTGTGTAAACGTTAAGTGGTTATCTATATGGCATCTTTATGATCACCGCTTCGTGTTTTTCAGGTCTTCCCTACCACTTTGACTACGATTCACGTGATGGTATGTATTTCACGCATCGTTCTGATGTATCCGTCGGAAGTTAGCTGATTGGTTTATATGGTTTCTGATTTTCTTTTTGGTATTTTAGTGGGGGTAGATTCCGGTCGTGGTTATGCGTTCAGGATCTACTCGATTGATCGTAGTGTTTCGTCGGTCGGAGTTGTTATCCAACGTAAACGTGTCTGAATTTTATTATATTTTTAGATATCAATATTCTGTTTGGTTATAATTATTACATGGAATACCGTCCAATCAGGTTCTGTTGCGGGTGTGGTGTCGGTACCTACTTTTTTGTGGGATTACCGGAGCAGGACTTGGGTGCTATGCCAGACGTTGTCCTCTCGCCGAGGTTAGGCTCGGTTTTGTGTTTTGAACTTATCGTTTTTTTTTGTGTGTGTTTAGTGTAATATCCTAGGTAGTGAAGATCTAACTAATTTTGCTGCGTAGCTGGTGGTGCTTTAGTTTCGAGGGAAGTGTGTTACGACTGCGAGTCGGATGGGTGTGATTCATCGGATATTGGACTTCGTGGCGGTTCTCAGGGTAGCGAGTCTTTTGATGGTGCAGCCCCGGATTGTGTGATGGACACGGAGTCAGTTGGTGGATCTAGCGCGCCTGATGATGAATCTGTTTTTCTCGGTGACGGAAGCGACGACTGGTCTGATGGTGGAAGAGGCAGTGGGTCTGGCAGATCGGATGCAGACTTTCGTGGTGATGGTGGTAGGGACTGCGACGGCGATGAATACGTTGTTTATGACAACTAGGTCTGTGATGAAGATGACGAACACCAGTGCCTCTGTGACGACGATATGGAGTATGATCATGTTAAGGTTGTCAGTAAACGTTCTTGTCCAGGTGATACAGGACCGCGTGTGTTGCATGTCGCGTGTTTAAAGCCCGGTGGTGTTGCATGTTTTGTGTTTGTTACGATCCTTCGAATCTGGAGACACGAAACTCTTTCAGGGAAAAAATCTCTCGAGTTTATATTGGTAGACGATAAGGTGTCTATGCGTTTTGTCGATCATATCGTTTGTTTTTGGTTCGAGTGTGTTATGTTTTTATTTTTTTAATGATTTTCTTGGCAGGGTACGAAGATCCAGGGGTCTCTTAGATGTGATATGTGTGTTGGTTTAGAATCGAGGTTGAGTGTTGTTACATGGTATACTATTGGCGGATTTTTGGTCGCTGATCAAACTGCATGCTACCGGTCCACCTACCATCCCTGCAGGATTATATTCTTGCCTTGCACGAGTCTGGAAGAAAGTGGAGTGAAGTGTGAGGAGAATTTTTTTGATTTTGTCGATTTCCGTGATATTCTGGATCGTGTTCACTGCGACGACTATTTAGTTGGTCTGGTTTAGAAATCTCCAAATTTTTGTTGTTTAACATTTTATTGTCGCGATTTGATTTTGGTGTTTTTGTCCGAATATAGATTTGATTGGTGAAGTTACCGATGTTAGCGGGTTCGAGTTTTGGGGCGCTTCCATTTTAGAGAGTATTGATAGACTTAACAGTCAAGGTATTGACTTGGTAGACATCGAAGACGATCTGTATGAGGATAGCATATGTCGAACAATCAGTTTTAAACTGAGAAATGCAAGGTGTATATATTTTATGTATTTTATAGGTTATATTTTATCGTTGTTGTTGTTTGGTTGATTAGTTTTTTTTCGTGTAGTGGTGTTAGTTTGGCTTGCGAGTTTTCTGGTGCGAAGGCCAGGCGGTTTTACATGTCTTGGAAAAGATGCGACCGAGGTTTGGTTGTTTGTGTTATTCGATGGGCCATAATCGAGTATTACGTTGGTCAGTACTCTCCCGTGTTTATTTCGTCGTGAGACATTTGTTCCTTTGAATAATTTTTTAACTCGTGTTTGAATAATTTTTTAACTCGTGTTTGAGTAGCTAGAATAACGATTTCCGTGGTGCCTCCTACACTGTTCAGTATCTATCCTTCTGTTCCCGAAGTCGAGGAGTTTATCCAAGCGTGAGATTTTGGCGTTTTGGTTCTCTGTCTGTTTATATTTTAGCCTGTATTCATGGTTATATCGTTTGTCTAACTTTAAGCGTTTGTGTTCTCGCAGTGTTCGACCTACGACTCTACGTTTGGCCACGGAGTAGTTGTGAGATCGAAGTCGTTGGAGCGGTTGTTGGCTTTGTTGGAGATTTTTTTTTCTTTACGATTTCTATTTTATTTTTTGGTCGTTTCTATCGTTTCTTCGGATAATTTTAATATAAACAAAATACCGAACCATGTTTTATGTTCGTGCTATCGTGGTGGATGCTGTTTGTGTTGCTATTCGTGCTGCAGTTTAGAGTGATTGTTAACGTTTGTTGTTGATTTTTCTGCGTGGTGTTAGATTATACATTTAAAACACGTGGGGTTATACTGACGTGATTGTCAGGTGCGAGGAAAGAAAAAATTGATGTGTTTTCTAATTTATTATTATCTACTGTATAGTTCGAAACAAACAAACGATGGTTGACGTGTTTGCTCGATGCTTGGAGGATATAAAAATTCACAGCCGTTCCAAAGTATTAATGGTCTCTGGAGTTTTATTTGTGTAGAATCATGCTTCCTAGATCAGGGGTTTCGCCTATTTTTCTGGTTTTTGGATTGATCTATCGTTGTATTTTTTCTGTGTTTATAGGTGATGCGGTTGTTCTTCGAAATCAGTATTTAGTTAAATGATAAAACCGTTTGATATTTTGTTGGTCCTTTTATATAGCGAAAATTGGGCCAGAAAATTGTGAGGTTGAAAATTGGGCCAGAAATAAATAATAGCCCAGATTATAAAAACCGCGTGGTAGGAGACGAGGGCTTCATCTCTTCAGATCTTCAGATCTTTTTCTATTTGATTTTAGAAAACCGCCGATGGTGCTTCCGATCTACAAAAAAACACGATTGTAAATCCGAATCACCTGCTTCCGCAGCATTTCCGAGTTTTTTATTTTTTTGAACTACGATTCTCTTCCAATTACTAACGATTTCCAGTTTAGTGGCTCAGAACTCTCCTAGAAAAATCTACTCATAAAGATCCTTTTCTTGTATCAAAACTCTGTTTCTGCACCGGATACTATCCATCGATGGTGAATTACGATCTGATATCGAGTTTGCATCCAGACAAAACAGACTGGAAAGTGAGGGTGAAAGTTGTAAGAAAGTGGTTTGAGAAGGGTTGTGATACGCTGGAGTTTCTGCTAACGGATGAAGAGGTCTGTTTTCTCGATTTATTTGTGCTAGGTCTATTCTTGATTTTATCTGAACTTTTGTGTTTGTACGAATTTACTGTATTTTCAGGGGGAATATATCAAAGCATATGTCTGTCTTCCTCGGCAGATCAGGTATTTGGATCGATCGGTTCACGAAGGTCAGTGGAAGAGCATAAGTAATTTCGTTGTTTTTGATGATGTCCGAGAGGAACCAAACACAATCAATGGTCTAGCCATCAAGATATGCGAGAACACGGTTGTTATGGACACTCAACCGATAGAAACCGAAGAGCATATCGGTTTCGATACGTTTGAACATATCATGGGAGAATATGCCGATCTTGATCTTCCAACAAGTAAGTCCTTTTTTCGTATTTACTCTGAAGTTTAAGAGACTCGTGCATTAGCAACTGGGGGTGTGAGACGTTGTCTTGTTCTTCAGGCACGTTAGGTTTCGTTGTGGCTTTGTAGGATTTGAAAACGGTAGATGATGAGAGAGAAACATCGGGACCTAGGAAAAAGACAGCCAGTTTGGCTTTCACTATACGGGATGACAAGTAAGTTGCTACTCTGTGACTATGTTACTTTGACCAGGTAAGATCGATGTTGGACTTATCCGTGTTTTCGAATTTTGGACGGTGTCTAATAGGGGGATGCCGCTGATCTGTTTGGCACTAGGAAGATTAGCGGTGGATATCAATGAGAAAATTTATGATGTTCATGATATGCCGGTGTTTTGCTTCTTGACGTACTGGTCCATCAAAACGCATGGTGGTTAGTTTTAAAATATCTACTGAAAAATCGACAGTGTCACAGTATTGTTTATGGAGATCTCTGTTTTATGGTTTTCTTTGTTAGGTGATAGATATCTCAGAAACAGGGGCGGCATTTCAAGATTAGATTTGGATCCTGTTTTTCCGGATGCGGTTGCATTTGCCGAGAGGTGACTATTATCGTGTTTAACATATGTTAGGTAATCAGCGAGCATGTGTGGTTATACGTCTGGACATTTTGGTTGTTAGGTTTTGGGCCAGTGGTTTTTAGTCGTTTGTTGGTCTTGCCGATGGATCGTCGTCGGGCACGTTGTAGTGGACGATGCAGGTGAATTTTATGAGTATTATCCGTCGTTTGTTACCGAGTTCGGTGTAGACTGGTTAATGTTTGTCATTTGTTTTCAGGTGTTAGACGGACCGAAGTGATCAAGTTTCTCCAACCTCTATCGCTTTATCTTCTATCCGTTTTTCTTTTGTTTTTGGGCTCGTGTATGGTTTTACTTTGTAACCCGGTGTTTGATTGACATAAAAAACAAGTTACTGGTTTTTCGAATGTTAAGAAACTTATCCGAAGTTTAAACTCATTCAAGTTAAAATTAATACTTTCTGATGTTGTTCGAGAGTGTTGAGTTTGTCCCTTTGATTGAGTTTCTGGTTTGTTGGAACATATAGCAATCGAGAGAGAGTGAGCACAGGTTTCTGGTTTCCTGGATGAGGATTCGGAGATACTATTACTAGTTTTCGGGTTTTGATTCGTTGTTCTCTGTTTTTGTGTGGATTCCGATTCTCTGTGTGGCCCATTGGATTCGCTGTTTAGCCCACTGTATATCGTGCGTTGGTCAGAAAAACTGGTTTATTGGTTTGAGTTCGATACTCGGATTGTCTATAAACGAGTTTACTAATGGATGAAAAATGTTAAACTTTGTGTGTTGATTTTTTTGTTTTACAATTTTTTCCTGGTTTTCGTTGTAAATTGCTTGGCTAGCATCGTCTCGATTATTGTATTCGGATTATGTTTCGGAATAGTCAAGTATTAATTTTGTCTGCAGTTCTAAGATTTAGAAAAGTGAATAGGTTGTAATATTATTGGAAGCATGCCCGTATTTTTTTGTTATTTGGGCTTGGTTGTTTGTGTCGCATCGAAGTATAATTATTGAGTGTTTTGTTTTACGAATGGATATAAGTTATATATTTATGATTATTGTATTTAGAAGATAAGCCTCTAGGGATTCCTTTTACAAACTGAGATAGAGTTTTGGAATGTTATATTTTTTGTTTATTTTTTGTATGTTGTAATATCTTATTGGATGTTGAAGTTATTAGGATATGTACATCGTTATTCTCTGGAGATCGCGATAGCTATGGGATAGTACTAGGTTATTGTATAAATATACATGGTTAACATTGAGCGTTTAGTTTTATGGTTCTGGGTCTAGGCATAGATAGTACAATGTCCACGTTATCTAGACTTTATATTTAACCGTGTTCATCGGTTGTGTTTGTGATTGCTATATATAAAAGATAGACCTATTCGAGTTTCCTATTGCAAACTTAAAATATGTTTCGTATTTTTTAAGTTTTATAGATTTAAAAATCTTCGTTTGGGTTCGTTGTTAGATTGCGATTGTCGCTTTAATTTTCCAGATGGTTCATAGGTCATATTCTGTATTTTTTACAGGTGTGGCGGATTTGGACCCATCGGTTTGTAGATGGCAGACACGGGTGATGGTGCTTCGTATGTTTAAACATCTATATGGAACTGACGAATTGTTGCATTTGATCTTTGTTGATGAGAAGGTATTTTAGGCTATCCGCGTTAATAGTGCATAAGTCGTGTTTTTTTAAAATGTGTGATGTAAATACGTAGTTCTGTCTTCTGTTCGTATTGCGACATGTTGGTTTGTATAGGGTGATAGGATAAGTGCGGTGCTGCTTAAAGACTTTAGCGAACTCCTGGCTGTTAATATTGCTGAAGGTCATTGGATAAACCTCTGTGATTTTAAGCTCGTCCCTGTTAGTGGTGAGTTTCGCCCGGTAAAGCATCCTTTTAGGATCGAGTGTGGCTCCAGAGCGTTTTGCGTAATATACCATCGAGAGGGAATGCAGATTTTTTCTCTTTCGAAACGTTTGAATCCATCGTTGGAGGAGAGGTGGATCCTCTAATATGTCTAGGTAATTTCGTTTCCGAGTGTACTTTAGATCTGTTGATATTTATTTTGTTTTCTTGAGTTTTACGTAACTAAATCTGTCGGATCATAGATGTCATAGGACGGGTTGTTAATGTTGGTGCTTGCCAAGATCGTCGGTTTATTGATAATAATAAGTTGGGTCTGGTGAAATTTGAGCTCCAAAACGAAAGGTATTTTGCATCTCTCAAACGTTGTATTGCTTCGATTTATCCGTACCTTACTCTTATGATTGTTTGAACAGGAACCTGAGGTTGCCGGTTATACTTTGACGGGACTATTCCGAGGAGTTTCTTTTGTCGCTATCCATATGCACAGGCGATGATGTTTTCTGCATATTGAGATTTGCTTCCGTTCGCTTTCGCAAGGGTGTCTGGTCGGTCTATCCATCCTTTAGATGTGCTCAAGTTTTTGTGGAGCCTAATTTTAAAGAAGTAGAAGACTTTAGGGAACGTAGACTTATGTACGCGGTCTCATGAATGTCTGTGAACCCGATATTGTTTTTATTACTGAGTGTTGCATCATTTTTATTTTTTCGATAGTTACTGATATTTACAAGAACTAGTGTGCCAATTTAGACCGATATTTTGTGTCAATAGAATATGCTCTTTTAAAGAAAACAAAAAACTGAAGTGCATAATTATTCCTTTTTTGTGAGTTATAGGTCATGTAGTTGTATTTTATTGCATTGGAGTCTGGTTGTCCATGGCTAATATAATATAGTTTTATTGATTTTAGTTTATTCTGTTGCCAGTTTGGATGGATAGTTTCGTCTTTTTAGAAAACGTATCAGTTTTTTGTTATATGATTCCAAAGGACACAATCGTTTCTCGATAACTGCACATGTTGACAATAATTTTATGGGTTTTTTTAGTTTTATGTTGTCTTATGGTTATGGTGATTTTGTTATCTTATCGTCGGTAGATTCATGATCGTTGGTTATATGTGATAGGTTATATGATAAGTGAGGTTTCAGATTTATAGCGTTGGTTTATTATTATTATGCAGTTTTAATTATACATTATCCAAACGTGATAACGTTTGTCGTTCGATGTTTTATGTTTATCGTGTGAGAGGAAAGCACCGAGAATTGATTTTGTATATTCAGTCGATGACTAGGGGTTGATTTTTATGAATTTATATCTTAGTTTTAATTTTTAGATTTGTGCAGAGGTGATAGAATTAAAATAAATTGGTATGGTAAGCTAGATAATCATTGTTGGATATTTTGTTGCTTCGGATAAACATAAGTTTTTTTTTTTAGTTTATTATAAGGAGAATTAATTTCGCTGTTGTTTTGTATATATAGGGTGGCTCGTACAACTATAGTCGGACGCTGATAGAGGTCTGCATTGATACGATGTGTTTTGTTGGTGTTTTATGCTTAAGTCCTACATCTCGTGATTGCAAAATTCAGGTCATGTTACTACGAACATTTTTGACTGTTCATCGACACAAGAGAACCTTGAATTTTGTTTTGGTTGATGATGTGGTTAGTTGCTTGCATTATCTGATCCATATAACGTTTTCGTCAATTTTCTTGTGTTAAATTTGATCGATTTTCGATTTTATAGTGTGAGAGGATACATGCCACGATAGACGATATGTTCACTGAGTTTTTACCGAGTGGATTGTGTTGGGGTCAAAACCCACTCCTCGGGGATTGATGAACTAAAGAGCCGAGCATGCACGCTAAAGATCGATCCGAGCATCGGGCCAGTAAGCGAGTTCATTCTAAGGATAAACGAGCTAGCCAGATTCCTTGCCCATGACCAGGCCGCCGGATTCTTTGTGCACAAAGGCCAGCCAGCCAGTTTCTCTCCATGCACAAATCCAGGCCGCCCAATTCTCCATGGACGATCCAGCCAGCCCGTTTCTCTACGAACACGGCCAGCCAGCCAGTTTCTCTCCATGGACGATCCAGCCAGCCCGTTTCTCTACGAACACGGCCAGCCAGCCAGTTTCTCTCCATGGATGATCCAGCCAGCCCGTTTCTCTACGAACACGGCCAGCCAGCCAGTTTCTCTCCATGGACGATCCAGCCAGCCCGTTTCTCTACGAACACGGCCAGCCAGCCAGTTTCTCTCCATGGATGATCCAGGCAGCCCGTTTCTCTACGAACACGGCCAGCCAGCCAGTTTCTCTCCATGGACGATCCAGCCAGCCAGTTTCTCTCCATGGACGATCCAGCCAGCCCGTTTCTCTACGAACACGGCTAGCCAGCCAGTTTCTCCCCATGGCCAGTCCAGGCCGCCAGTTTCTCCCCATGGCCAGTCCAGGCCGCCAGTTTCTCCCCATGGTCAGTCCAGGCTGCCAGTTTCTCCCCATGGTCAGTCCAGGCCGCCAGTTTCTCCCCATGGTCAGTCCAGGCCGCCAGTTTCCCTTTATGCACGATCCAGCCAGCCAGTTTCTCCTCGCGAACAATCCAAACCGCCAGTTTCTCCATAAGCACGGCCAGGCCGCCCAATTCCCCCTCAGGAATGCCCAGGCCGCCAGTTTCTCCTCATGAGAAATGGGCGGTCTGGACTTCCCAAAGAAACGGGCGGGCTGAGCAAGAAACCGACGGGCTGGATTCCAACGAGAAACGGGCTGACTGACTTCACACGGAAAACAGGCGGACTAAGTTTACACGAGAAAGTGGCGGACTGAGTTTTGAAGAAAGAAACGGGCGGACTGAGAAAATGGCGGGCTGAGTTTTTGAAAGAAAGAAACGGGCGGACTGAGAAAGAAACGGGCGGACTGAGAAAGCAGCGGGCTAAGTTTTTTAAAAAATAAAAAAGAAGAGAAAGAAAGAAATGGGCGGGCTGAGATCAGACGAGGAACGGTCGGACTGAATCCTTATCCGAAGATCCGACCCGAAATCGCTTAGCTCGAAATACTATTCACATACCAATCAAACCAAAGAAGGGATTCGATCTCAGTAAAGAGTCGAGACTAGGTGAACCGGAATCAAATTGGACCGAGGCCGGACAAAGAGGCGGGCTGCAAAAGACTTGGGCCGTGGATCGAGCCCAAACCAACTAAGGTCGGCGGATGGAGAAAGGAGCAAAGTCCCACATCGCCTATGAGTACTTTTGACGCCTTAGGTCGCCTAGTATATATAGACATGTATGTATTAGGTTGAGATTCATTCAGAATCCGAGTATAAGGGCTTTCGCAATATAAGACACTAAGCATTTGCAAGTTTTCTTGTACTTTGGCAAAAACCACTTAATAAAATCATCTTTTTTCAGTTTCGGTCCTCGAGTGCTTATAAGATAGGATTTTCGAACCCCCATTTATAAAAGTTTTTGATTGTGTTAGTTTCGACTCTCACAGTTTGGCGCCGTCTGTGGGGACGAGAAATATTCTAAACCTTAAGGACTAGAGGATACGAAAAGGAAGACGATGACAATTGGAGCAAGAAACAATGACGGGAACGACCAACCGGTCGGAGGAGCCGCAGCCGGGACGTCCGCAGCTGGAGCAACCAACGCCGGAGCTACCGGGATCGGCACCACCGGAACCACCGCCGCCGCACTAACAAGATTCGGGATGCCGACTGAAGATCCGGTTTTAACGAGAGTGGATGGCACTGGAGCATACAGTCTAGCTCAAGTTATCACGACGATCGGCGAACTAAGAAACATGATAACTAAACTCATGGAGCGCCAAGACAGGCAAGAAAGAGCGACAACACAAGAGATTGCAACCATTCGAGAATTGGCTCAGGGCCCTCGAACACTCCAAGCAAGGCGTCTCCGTTTCTCGCCACGTACAATCACTCCAAGAAGGCAGAGCACCGACGAGCAAACCCCCGTCGTGACGAGAGAAGAACCATCCGAACCACCTCCGCTGAATCGAAAAAGCGCTGCAAGACAAGCAGCCGGGCAACCGACTTCGACAGTGACGGATGCCGGAGACGGGAGAACCACCGCAAACGAGTCCGACCAAGACGAAGCCCAAACGGACGATGAAGCCAGAGATGCCGAGGAAGAAGAAAACCTACTCTGGGTGAAGCAACGAATGGAAGCCGAAGAACGGGACAAAACGGGAAGGTCAAGCCGAGGAGCCCATAACTCGAGCCGGAAAAGTGAAATGGACGAGCTCCGAGCCCAGCTGAACCTCACGGCGAACCAAATGAGAGAAGTACAATCGCAAGTTCACAAGGCGATCAGTGCTGCACCCGAGATCGATCGAGTTCTAGAAGAAACCCGGAAGATCCCGTTCACGTCGAAGATCACGAGCGTGAGACCTTCCGACCCAGGAAAGATCCGAGTGCCATTCTATGACGGAACAATAGATCCAAAGGCTCACATGACAGCTTTCCAGATCGCCATGGGTAGAGCCCGTTTCAAGGACGAAGAAAGAGACGCAGGATTCTGCCTACTCTTCGTTGAACACCTTAAGGGAGCAGCTTTGACTTGGTTCTCACGCTTAGAGAGGGATTCGATCGACAATTTCGACCAGCTATCCTCAGCCTTCCTGAAGCACTATTCGCTCTTCATAAGCCGTCTAACGTCCGACGCTGATCTCTACTCGCTGTCCCAAGGACCAAACGAGAGCCTCCGCGACTTCATCGAGAAATTCAAGACGATAGTATCAAAGGTCGACGGTCTGAGCGACAATGCCGCTATCGACGCCCTGAAGAAGTCCCTGTGGATCAACTCCCGTTTCCGGGAGGAAATCACTTTGCGTCCACCTGTGACCATTCAAGACGCCCTTCACCGCGCTTCCAATTTCGTCATCCATGAGGAAGACATAAAGGCCTTCACTAGAAAAAATCAACCGTCCAGGACGACGATAAAGAGCATGGCACCAGCGAGTGACAGAAGGAGTGGACGAAGCAGCACAAGTGACGAAACAGGTACGGGCGGAGCCCACAATTACCAAGTGAGCACCGAAAGGTCACCTGAAGAATCCGGACGAGGAAAGGGATCATGGAACACTTGGACTCGGACGGGCTACGACGACAAAGCGTACTGCACCTTCCATAAGACCAAAGGACACTCGATCGAAAATTGCAGGACAATCGCGAGAAAACTCACGGCGAAATTTTTGGCGGGAGAACTTGGGGGCGGAGTCACCTTGGAAAGCCTCAGAGCGGTAAACGAAACTGAAGAGGTCCAAGACGATCGCCCCAACGGGGAGCTTCCATAAAAGCCAGCCGAAGAAATGCCTAAGCGAGGGAGAAGATCAAACGAGGACGCCCCTGCCGGAAACCGAAGGAGAATCCACATGATCATCGGTGGGTCCCAATATTGCCGAGATACAGTCGCATCCATCAAAGCTTTCCTAAGGCGAGGAGACCAAGAAACCAACCCACAAGCACCAATCAAGCAAAACAGCGACCTGATCGCGTTCAAAGAAAGCGACGCCGAGGGACTGGAACAACCACACGACGACCCGCTAGTGGTAGAACTAGATATCAACGATTACGATGTGTCCAGAATCTTAATCGACACCGGAAGTTCCGTAGATGTAATATTCCGAGAGACATTGCGGCGAATGAAGATCGACCTATCAGAAGTGAAGCCGAACCCAAGGTCTTTGACCGGATTTTCTGGCGAGGTTACTGTGACGGATGGAACGATCCAACTCCCGGTGCGTGCAGGCGGAGTAACGAAGATAGTAAACTTCGCGGTGGCTAATCATCCTGCAATTTATAATATTATCCTGGGGACCCCGTGGATCAACTCGATGCGAGCAATTCCATCGACGTATCACTTGTGTCTGAAATTCCCGACCCCGAGCGGAATCAAGACAGTATGGGGAAACCAAAAAGAGGCAAGGGTCTGTTTCCTGGCAGAGCACAAACTCAGGAATCCGACAGTGCCGCCAAGAGAAAATCCGAAGCACAAGGATGCCGACACAAGTCTAGAGCCACCAAACAAGACAAGCAGAACCAAAAAATTCGAAGAAACCGAAGCTCTGCCCGCAAAAGACGAAAGCAACTCGGACAAGCCAACAATTACAGAAGAAAACAAGTCCAAGACCACAGAAGTCGTGAAGGACGATGCCTTACCCAAGGCCTAAACTCATTAAAAAAAAAAAAAAAAAAACGAACTACGGGTGACTTGATCCCTTTTCGCGAAGGGTACGTAGGCAGCTCGCTTAAAAAACGAGTTCAGTTGCCACCCTCCATAAAAAAGGGGGGGAGTGGGTCCGTATATATCTATACTCCCGCAGAACCTAATCGGCACTATATTTTCGGGAAAAGTTCGAACGATGAACACTGAGACTTAGCATCTCACAACCCATCAAAAATTCGAACAATCTCTCGAAAATGTCGACCAAGGCATGAACTCCGGATGAACACTGGGACTTAGCATCTCACAACCCATCCGGATTAACTGACGATCCACCCAACGAACAAAGAAAAGGGCGAACCACGGATGAACACCGGGACTTAGCATCTCGCAACCCATCCAGGTTCGTTCACCCGACGATTCAACTCGGACAAGTTTTCACGATTCACTCAAGCCTTCAAAAAATTCATCTGTTGCTGGCCACAACAAGACATTCACATCACAACCATGGTTCTTTCAACATCCCGCAGCGGATAAAAGTAGCGCGCTATACAAATTTCCGGATAATATCTGAGAGGCGTAACCTGATCGGGAATGCGGGAAGCGTCAGGACGATATTCTGTTAAGCTTATCTTCAGGAGCGTCTCGTAAATTGGGAATATTACGAGGCGTCAACCGCAAAATAAGCTCACTAAACCCAGTAAACACCATGCACGAACACTGGTCGTAACACATCTCGAAGGCGCAGTACCAAACAGGCTCTAGTACGAGATCTTAAAAGCGTCTCTTCAAAAGGGAAAACGAAGGGGGCAAGCGCACCAAGTTTCTCGCAACAACAAAACAAACCCAGAAAGTATCCTCGACGATACACTGGTCCTAACGATCGGCATGCCCGGCAAAGCATCCCAATCACAATATTCAAGACTCAAGTCAATCAAAATTCAAAGGCAGTCAAAAGACGAATCAAAGATAATGCATAAAGAAACAGAGAGTTCAACAAAGGATCCGACGATCCGAAGATAGCAAATACAAACAAGGTTCAAAGAAACCTGAAATAACACAAGTACAAATTACAAAGCACCGTCCTACTCGGACTGGGCACCATCATCCTGGGCTCCAAGGTTGGTACCGGCGGTGTCCATCACTCCAACCCCAGCAGCCTCATCCGCAACCTCACCAGGACAACACTCGGATACATACGGAGACACGGGCGAGTAAACCAGCAACTTAGAGTAGGCATCCAAACCCCTCTCGAAAGTACCTACTTCGCTCTCACGCTCTTTTGCCGTTACCTTCACATCGGCATACTCCTTCTCAACAGTCGATCGTTTCTCCACGATATCTTCAAGCATAATCATGTTCCCCGAGATCTCCGTGACCTCCGCATCAATGCGATGAGCATCGGCCAACGCGGCCAACGAAGCCTTCGCCGTCTCGAGACTAGCGTAGAACTTCTGAGCGTCCGCCCACCTCTGCTGCTTCATAGCCTTGCTAAGGCTCTTCTCATTGACCTTCTTCTCTCATTCCAGCGCGTCCTGGTATTCCTTCATCTCCTTCCTGTACTTCTTGGACTTCTTCTTCTCGGCCTCCAGCGCCTTCTTCAAAGACTCAGCTTCCTCAGCATGGATCCTGGCTTTCTCCGCTTGGCGCTGAGCCTCGAGGACAGCAGCATCGTGCGCTACCTTGGACAAATGCGCGGCGGCGCAAAGCTAAAACAAACCATGGAAAACACTTAGCCAAAAGAAAGAGGCCAGAATCTAAACGCAAAAAGACGAAGGGAAAGAAACACAGGACTTACCGCAACCGCGTGAGAAGCCATTAAGCTGTAGGAGTTCGGGTACTCCCAAGAAGGGACAATCCCAGAAGGAGAATCGTTAATCCAGGCGGCCAACCTTAGTGATTCAGAGTGACTCCCATCAACTGTTTTGCTAGCATCAAAGGAAAAACCAGAACCAGCGGTTTCAGTCGGATCGGACCTAGTGCCTCGAGTGTTCCTCGGCCTGCTGGTCCCATCATCGACTTCTTTTCCTTTACCAGCTGCAGAAGATCTCGTCCTCCATTGAGGACGAGATGAAGGAAGGGCACACACCGCTCCAAGGACAGGAACAATCTCCGGCACCTCCGGAGCATTCCCAGACGAGCCGCCTTCCTCGACATGATTGACTGGAGGATCAACCCGAACCTGAGACCCCTCGGTCTACGAGGCATCCAGCTTCTTAGACTTACGGTAGTTGACAACTCCTTTCATTCCCGGCAAGTCGATTGGATCGCGGAAGTCTGGACCCTTAAGTGGAAGCTCTCCGTCGAGGATAAGCCGAGCCTCTAAGAACCGAGTCCAAAGATCAAGGTCTTTCCAGTCCACCTTCTTCAGGCAGAGAGTGTCGATAACTTCGTCAAAGTTAAGCGGAAAGTAAGGAAAAATAGACGGAACTGCAAAACGAACAACAAAGAACAACTTGTTAGAATAAACACAAGGAACACAACAGGATGTGCGCACAAGCAATCATCTACCAAGCGCTTTCCACTGAGATTGCATCCGGCCCACATACTGTTCGCCAACAGCGGCGGCGTTCGCGGCAACGTAAAAGAACTTCTCCCTCGGAACCTTGCAGTTGCTATCAAGGCCGGTGGAAAATCTGCGAAGCAAACTGGTTCGGTAGGAAATGAGATAAGATAATTCCCCAGATTTCTTCACGTTGAAGCAATTCAACAGGTGATTCAGCCTCAAGTCTGCCCCAGTCTCAATACTTCGGACCACGCCGGCCATAAGCTGCTTAAGCGCCTGAGCTTTCAGCTGCGAGATTGCAATCCCGTAAAACGCCGCGAATTGAAGGATCAGCCTCGGGATTGGGAACCACATGAACGACTTGTAAAACATAGCCTCGTACATCGGGAAGTACCCATCCGGACAGCGATCAATACTCTCACCCACTTTGGGAAGCATGATCCGAATCTCGTCCGAAAAATTAAATTTGAACTTCAAGTCGCTCAAAGAGCTTTCGGAAGACCAAGTAGTCCCTTTCGGGACAGGATACTTCGGCCTAGAATTGGCCTTAGAAGATTTCGGGGCTGGAACTCGGACAACCGCCCTCTCATATCCGAAGTATGCATCCCGCTCACCCGGAGATATAGGTTCCGACTTGACCAAGTTGTAGCAAGGAGGACACGAATCAGGAACTCGACCATCCTGTCTACATTCATCCTCGCCTCTAGGCATAACTAAGCCGTCACCAACCAAAGGAAGTCGGCCCACTTCGCAAGAGCTGGCCAGACCGCCACTTCTTCTACTTGAAGAGCTCAGACCGCCACTTCTACTAGTAGAAGAAGCCAAGTCGCCCGATCTCGAGGAGCTAGCTAAACGATTCTTCCTCCTTCGTGAAAGGGGCAGACCGCCATCATCCTTCTGACTGGCCAGACCGCCATTTTCTCCTGCGTCGGCCAGGCCGCCTAAATCCCCAGGAGGAACGAGTCCGCCCGTTCCTCCGAGGCCGCCAGTTCCTTCTGGGACCAAACCGCCCATTCCATCTCGGCCCGTAGCACCATCCGGATAATCGAGCCCAGATCCACCATACTCACCAACCTGAGGAAGATGACCGAGATTGACACTCCACTGCGGACCATCAGGCTGAAACAAGTCGTGGACTACCCCAGCATCAAAATCCTCGGTTTGACGAATATGGGCCGGATCGATCTCAAAGTTCGGAACGTCGCTAAGATTGATCTCGAAGGAATCCGAAGAGTTGGTACCCTCAACATATCCGGAGGGGTGACCAAACATCTCAAACAAAAAAGAAAAATAACAATAATAACAATAAAAAAGTTTAAGAGGAAGAAGGAAGAAAGAGAGAAAGTCTACCTTAAGAGAACTTGAAGGAAAACTTGAATTGTGAAGAATGAAGGAAGAGAAGCTTACTCTTATAGAGAAAAAGACACGGGACCCAATGCAAGCATAGCGGGACCGTACAAACAAAAAAAAAAAAACTCGCCTCAAGGCATACTATCCGAGCTCTCCGTCCACCAATCCCGATAAACGCTCTACGTAAAGCTCTTAACTTCAGCGAGCGGAAACAATGAGCTGGGGGGCTAACTGTTGGGGTCAAAACATGCACGCTAAAGATCGATCCGAGCATCGGGCCAGTAAGCGAGTTCATTCTAAGGATAAACGAGCTAGCCAGATTCCTTGCCCATGACCAGGCCGCCGGATTCTTTGTGCACAAAGGCCAGCCAGCCAGTTTCTCTCCATGCACAAATCCAGGCCGCCCAATTCTCCATGGACGATCCAGCCAGCCCGTTTCTCTACGAACACGGCCAGCCAGCCAGTTTCTCTCCATGGACGATCCAGCCAGCCCGTTTCTCTACGAACACGGCCAGCCAGCCAGTTTCTCTCCATGGATGACCCAGCCAGCCCGTTTCTCTACGAACACGGCCAGCCAGCCAGTTTCTCTCCATGGACGATCCAGCCAGCCCGTTTCTCTACGAACATGGCCAGCCAGCCAGTTTCTCTCCATGGACGATCCAGCCAGCCAGTTTCTCTCCATGGACGATCCAGCCAGCCAGTTTCTCTCCATGGACGATCCAGCCAGCCCGTTTCTCTACGAACACGGCTAGCCAGCCAGTTTCTCCCCATGGCCAGTCCAGGCCGCCAGTTTCTCCCCATGGCCAGTCCAGGCCGCCAGTTTCTCCCCATGGTCAGTCCAGGCCGCCAGTTTCTCCCCATGGTCAGTCCAGGCCGCCAGTTTCTCCCCATGGTCAGTCCAGGCCGCCAGTTTCCCTTTATGCACGATCCAGCCAGCCAGTTTCTCCTCGCGAACAATCCAAACCGCCAGTTTCTCCATAAGCATGGCCAGGCCGCCCAATTCCCCCTCAGGAATGCCCAGGCCGCCAGTTTCTCCTCATGAGAAATGGGCGGTCTGGACTTCCCAATGAAACGGGCGGGCTGAGCAAGAAACCGGCGGGCTGGATTCCAACGAGAAACGGGCTAACTGACTTCACACGGAAAACAGGCGGACTGAGTTTACACGAGAAAGTGGCGGACTGAGTTTTGAAGAAAGAAACGGGCGGACTGAGAAAATGGCGGGCTGAGTTTTTGAAAGAAAGAAACGGGCGGACTGAGAAAGAAACAGGCGGACTGAGAAAGCAGCGAGCTAAGTTTTTAAAAAAAGAAGAAGAGAAAGAAAGAAATGGGCGGGCTGAGATCAGACAAGGAACGGTCGGACTGAATCCTTATCCGAAGATCCGACCCGAAATCGCTTAGCTCGAAATACTATTCACATACCAATCAAACCAAAGAAGGGATTCGATCTCAGTAAAGAGTCGAGACTAGGTGAACCGGAATCAAATTGGACCGAGGCCGGACAAAGAGGCGGGCTGCAAAAGACTTGGGCCGTGGATCGAGCCCAAACCAACTAAGGTCGGCGGATGGAGAAAGGAGCAAAGTCCCACATCGCCTATGAGTACTTTTGACGCCTTAGGTCGCCTAGTATATATAGACATGTATGTATTAGGTTGAGATTCATTCAGAATCCGAGTATAAGGGCTTTCGCAATATAAGACACTAAGCATTTGCAAGTTTTCTTGTACTTTGGCAAAAACCACTTAATAAAATCATCTTTTTTCAGTTTCGGCCCTCGAGTTCTTATAAGATAGGATTTTCGAACCCCCATTTATATAAGTTTTTGATTGTGTTAGTTTCGACTCTCACAGATTGAACGAAGGTTGTTGGATGAACATAGAGAAATTCGATGTTGTGCCCGTGACAGAACTTCTGAGGTTAACAATGCATGACTTTAAAATATTGTTTCGTTCTGATACTTCTGTTTCGAAGTTTCTGTCTGCTTTGTCGGAACGCGATGTCTCTTTCGCTGGATTTGAGGGTGTACACGAGGGGATGTACGATCCTCGGTTTGTCGTTGGTACGTTTTTATATAGCTGTCATATCCTGATTTTTCGCCAGGTTTCCTTACCACTTGATATGCAGCTTATTGTTAGGTTTATGCAGATGTTATAGGAGAAATTGTCGGTGTTAGTAGTGTTATCGAAGGTCGACCATATCCTCCAAAACATTGGGGTAGTGTCTGCATAGAGCTTGCTAACGAGAGGTTAGAGTTTAAATTTAATCTTTTGTTGGTGTGCTATAGATTTGGACATCAATAAGCACGTACCTGTATATATTTCTATATATACATTATTGGTTTGTGATTATCTCCATTTTGACAGGGGTGTTCGTTTGACTGTGTTCTTGCGCCAAGATTATTCCGATAACTTGCTTCATTCTTTGGTGTGTTGTTCTCGTGATATCATCATCTGCATTGTACGGTATTCGCGCATTGCTATATTTGGAAATGAGTGGGTTAGTATGACGTCTTATAATTATAGCCAGATTTTGGTTGAGCCTCAGCTGCCGGAGGTGGAACGACTCCGCCAAGAGATCTGTCGACGTCGTGATCGATAAATATCGATTTGTTTTCGTGCTTACGTGTTTTGGTTTTGAGGGGTGCTGTTTTGCGATATTCTGTGTTATTTTTGCAATATTCTGTTTTAAACTGGATTAGTATTTTTTTCGTTGTTTTAAGTTGGTTTTGGTTATTTATTGTTTTAATCTATGCTCATCTATTCGTGGTTTTTGAGTTCAGTGTGATTTTATTTTGCATGCACCGTGTTTGGGTTATTTCGTTATTCCATTCGTTGACGTCGTATTTAAGTTCATTTTTGTTATAGTTTTTATAGTCGTTCTTATTATTAAGTTTAGATGAAAATTCGTTTATATTTTTTGTATTCTGGATTAGTTTTTTTCTGTACTATACTGCCCGCGCAAGGCGCGGGCATATTCACTAGTTGTTAACTATTCTAACATCCTAATAAATCACTAAAGAAAACAAAATAAAAATGATCAAAAGATAAAAGAGGGAAAAGACAGATAAAAGACTAAACTTGATTTAATAAAAGGAAGCTAAAATCTTCGGCATATGTTATTGATGTTGGATGATCAAATGTTAATTAAAAATGTTATTAATAACCATGAGAGACTGACCCATAAGCTAAGGAACACTAATCTAAACTAACCCACTTTCATGGTATTAGCTCTATGTTAATCATGCAATTGACATCAACTTCCGCTAGTAATCACAAGACAAATAAGCATTAATCTCAAGTCTTAATAGCCACTACACACCTTAGACATCAACTTCCATAGGCTAAATAATTCAGTCACGAATTTCATGAAACACCTTGCATGAAGTTATCTAAGTTATAGACTATGATTTGCAAAGTCAAATCTAGCATTAAGAACATCAAACGAATAAGGATCTATGGAAATGCAGCCCTAAACATTCATAATCAACACCTTATCACCCTAATCTATTTATCTAAAAGCTTAGTTGGTAACTACTCACTAATCATATTGATTGGAACAAAACCTACTATGGATGTGTTCATATTCAAAAGATTTACAAGAATAAAAGAAGAACTAGAGAAGAAAATCAAAGAACAAAGAAAGAAATTGCATTTAACTTAGAAGCCACTTCAGAGGGGTATTAGGTTAGAACAAAGGTAAGATATATAAGATAATTAGGTTTAACACATATTTATAGGTGTTTAGAAAGAAGATGAGCTGAAGTCTGGGCCAACACCCAAATTGCCTCATGTTTTGGACCACATGCATCAACTATATGGATCAACTACATGGATCAACTATATGCTCATCTACAGAGGAGACTTCTGGATTTGTATAGCAGACTTCTAGATATTGCATATAATCAACCCTCACATCTTCCAAATGCTTCTAAATGCTCCCAAAACTCCATAATAGCACCTCCAAAACCTGATATAGAAAAATGCAGTTACATACATTCCTAAGGATGCCTAAAGGCAAGTTTTGAGACTATAATACATTATATACAAATGCTTAAAACCACTAAAATTATAATATATCAACGCTAATCTTTCTAAACATGTCAAGCATAAATATCATGAGTTTCACCGGAGACATCAGCTTATACCTCGCCTCACCACAGGTGCAATCGGAAGAATCAAGTCTCAGTTCAGAAAAAGCTACATGAAGTCTTTTCGGTTACAAACATCCGGGCTCATTTTTAAATACAGAGAAAACAAATCACAGAGGGGTCGAATCAAAAGTGGTAAAGGGATTGTATCCCTTACTATCATCTTCCGTAACATATATTTTTACTCCTTTATAATCATATCAATAGAAATTCTCACTCTATGATTTTCTACATTAATTGGATTATTTTCTTAATTAGTCCTCTTTATTTAGTAATGGCTAATGATAGTGACTAAATGTTGTTCGTTTGGTAGTTACTAATGATAGTTATCAATCACAGTAATCAACGATCAAAGTTTTCGGTCGCTGATTTTTTTAACAATTCAATCGCAAATCTTACTATCAGTCACTTCAATAAGTGGTCGCCAACTGCGGAAAAAAACAACATTAGAAATTTATCTATTTTTTACATATAAATTTGTTAAATAAAAAATAAAAAGGTATGTATAAACTTAAAATAAATTAAAATAAATATCAAATGAACAAAGAAAATAAAATATGCCTAAATATGTTCATTCGCTGACATGCAGGGGCAGGGGTGAATCCAGTGTATTAGGTGTGGGTGCAATAAAGTAATTAAGGAGGACTAACAATTACCAATCCTAACAAACTCGATTCAAGAAGAAAAATGAAGCAAACAAACTAAAAGGATTCAACAAAAACAGAGTAATGCAATACAAAAACAGAGGACTTAGTTCATATAAAGAAAGCTGATTAAGGTCAATGATCTCAACTGTTATCAATTGACATTTTATCATAAAAATAAAAAAAAAGGAGAAGATTTGAAATCAGAGGACATGGCACATTTGAACGCAGATGAGAGTAAAGAGAAGACTTGGAACTAGCAAGAGGGTTTGCCGTTGGATCAAAAGGATGAGAATGTTCGGGAAAAAGGGAAAACCAACATGAACTTTTTTCTACGGGGATTTTCATACCCGAACTTTCACAATAGGTATTTTCCTATCCGAATTCTTTTTAAATTAAAAAATCATACCTGAACTAAAACAATTTGGTGAAATCCAACATTGACTCGGATAATATTTAGCCAAACGTCAAATTTTGATGAATGTAGAGTCGATATAGCACGAATTAAGAAGTATGATGTAATTTTAATTGAATAAAGCTAAAAGAATCATAAAATACCAGATTCTGAACCCGTAATATCAGAGCTAAATAACAAATTTTTTAGCTATTTCACTTTTATATCGCCGGTTCAAAGCTTTATATTATTCCACTTTTTAGTTTTATTCTATTAAAATTACATCGTACTTCATAACTTGTGCTATATCGACTCTATATTCATCAAAATTTGACGTTTGACTAAATATCATTCGAGTCAATGTTGGATTTCACCAAATTATTGTAGTTCAGGTATGAATTTTTAATTTAAAAAGAGTTCGGGTAGGAAAATACCAATTATGAAAGTTCGGGTATGAAAATCCCCGTAAGAAAAAGTTCAGGTTGGTTTTCCCCATTTTCCCGAGAATGTTCACATTTAAATACTGCTTCTCTTCTTTGTAAAAGGCATGCTTTGTATGTATTGTTTTCTTTGAGTTATGAGTCTGAGAACGATCGAAATGTGATCGTCTAAGCTGGCTATGAAAGATTAATCGGGATCTGTACTTGCAAAGTGATTCACATTTCAATAATAACAAGTATTGTTCAGTTCAATATTCCCTTTCGAGTTACATCAACTCGGATATGGAAAAACAAGAGATGCATTCAAATAAAATGTGTGTTCTCTTCTCCATGGAAACTCGCAGCTTTCAGACAAAACTTTGGCAGCTGCAAATACCAAACACTAAACACTTTTGGTCCTGTGACATTACATGATCCCTATAACAACACTTTCCTCAAGATCTCTGTCAATCTTATAACAGCATCTCTGAGGGCTGTCTTTGCCTCATCTTCTGACGTTTCTGGTCTCGCCCCAAACACAAATATATACGTGAATCAAAGACATTTGGCTATGTTGATGAAGCAAGGTTGGTGACACCAAAGTAAAGAGTCTTCTGGTTGAAAGCATTTATGGCATAATCAACCTGAATGTGACCCAACGGAGACTTGAACCGTAGCCCATACCCGAATCCATACCCAAAACCCGGCTTCCCATGTCTCAGCGACGGGTTTCCTGAAACCAACTCATCAAACTCTTGTTCAAACAACTTTACGATTTAGAGCAGGCAAAGTGAGCTTACCAGGGACAAGACGGCTTGAGCCTAGGTCCGTTCCACAGTCCAAGAAGACGGCTCCTTCTGTCATCTTGTTCTGTAAACAAACAAGGAACCAAAACTCAATTAAAACTAAAAAAAGAGAACCGTTTGATAGTCAGACAAGAGCTCCACATACCAAAGGCAAGGCCAATTCTGTATTAGCAACGAGGCATGACCGTCCGGATCCAACAGCACCCTCGCCATATCCACGAACACTGCCTAGCCCACCAATGGCAAATGCTTGATAAGGAGCCATGTCTCCTACAATTGAACCACCTGTCAGGCTGTCACAAAAAGATATCAGCATCCACACCACAGCTTCTTTTACTTGTGTCAAGAACAGAGAACGTAAGAATCAGTAAGTACCTTGCTAAGAGAAAGGCCGGTCCCAACCTAACACCTTTTGATGCGACAAATTTGAAACGGTTGAAGATAAGCCACTTGGACACAACCGGAATACCTTGTTCTATTTGCATGCTGAACTGAAAAAAAAGCGAGACACCAGTATGAGATAATAGAGAAAAGGTTTTGCTTGAATATGAAACAGAGCTTCTTACATGAGAAAGACCCTGGTCGTTAGCCTTTGCAAACCGGGATTCTTGCTTTAGAACGACCATACTGTCATGGGTATTTCCACTGCATAGCAAAGATTTCTAATAAATGTAAATATCAGTTTTATGCTAGAGCTCAAGGACACAAGACTTTGGGAAAGATATATCTATTATCACCTGGAGGTTACAGGAAAACCATCCACGTCTCTTGTTATCAAGCGTCCTTCATCGTTCATAGGACGCACATGCTGCACCAATAGAAATATTATTACGCTTCTACCCTGAAGTAGAACAATGTTGTTCTGCAATGTCTGGAGAAGGTACCTCAAACTTTACACTGGTTGTGCTGCTCCACTTTGAACTCGCTGGCTCACTCAAATCTAAACCAACTGCAAATTTAGACAGATTTACACCTCCGCTTCCTGACCGAGAGAAATTGTCATATGGAGTTCCATGGACCCCAATCTCAGGTGAAAGAGAATGCTGCAACAGATTTATTAATTTTACATACGTCAACGGACCATTGAGTACATCCACAAAACTGATCATGTTTTGATTGGAACCTGTATGAAGAAGCACTGTTGCGGACGCCACTCAGGTCTAGGTCTCCTAAAAGCAACTAATACATTGGAATCATACAACCCTTTATCCCACGATACATCAAGCTTCTCGCTTCCTCCAAACAAATTCGGATGCTTTATACAGAGGCTGAAACAAACAGACCCAAATGAACATTTCAACTTAAACCATATCAGTTCTGCAGTTATATCAATACCAATTAGCATTGAAGTCACAGAACTTGCCTGCCAATCACTAGAGAAAGAGGACTGCTTGTGTCCCTGTGCAAACAACATCAAACTGAAAACTTTAATATCGTTCAATGAAGATAAAAGATGGTACATTTTCATGAATATTGATTATGTTCAGAGTCAAGTTGAAGAATAGATTATGGGAACAAACCTGTAAGCTGGAAACATCAAAGAAGTACAAAGCTTGTGAGTGAAATCCACATTAACATCAATCTTGGCTGCAATCAACAAAACAAGCAATTCAAAAAACTTAAAGGAAAAACGAACAAAAAGATAAAAATTGATACTTTTTACTCAAAAACCATTTACATGAAAACAACATATCAAATCAATCCATTCTAAATTCATCAATTACCACACATTCACACACATAATCATATATACCCACAAATGTTGATAATCTATAATAACAAGGAGAGGAAGAGATGGTTTAGAACATGAGAGTGGACCTCTGCCAGCGTGGATGCTCTTCTGAGCTCCCATGGCGATGGCGTAAGAGAGAAAGATCAAGCATGAAGAGGACCCAGAAGAGGAATTGGCATCAAACAAGGAAACAAGCAATGAGGTACGATTTTTAATTTTGAAAATGAGGAAAAGGATGAATCTTTTCGTTTCGTCTTCTCTTATTGGAGAGTGGATTTGCAGAGAAGAGCGGTAAGGATTTGATGCTTAGGATGTGTAGCGAAGAAAGGAAGTTTGGGTTTATCTCTTTCGTCTTTATTCGCTTCTGTGTTATGGGCTTTATGCACGTGGGCCTTTTCTATAATGATTCTGCGATCAACTATATTCAAATAATAACCTCCATCGTGTAAAAGTTTTGTGAAATGACATTCTTTTTTTAAAATAACTTTTTTTTCCCTAAATGAAATATTCAACATTCTTGTCAAATTCAGTAAGAGCATCTCCGTTCAATAAGAAACTGATAAGACTTTCTCAAGATTTTTTATACTAATACTTTAATATAACTTTATTTGATAATTTTTTTTGTTTAAAGGAGTTAAACCAATAAAAAAATGGGCAATTATCCTTTTTGCCACACTTTCTAGTTTTCCTTCCCACATTAGCACAAACTGGCATTTCTTCCATAACTAACATTCATTAAACATCTAAAATACCATCTTACCCCTAAACTAAACAAGCCAAAAAAAAAAGAAAGACACGCGACTCTCTGCTCTTCTTCTTAACGCTTTTTCTTCTTTCGCCGGAAACCTAGCCGCCGACGACGACGGAGTAGTGTCTTCAGTTGGACGGAGCTGCAAAAATTCTTCGACGACAAAGCTTCCGGTTTTCAAGATGCTTTTCCGGTTTCCAGTTTTCAACACTGTTTCTCTATCTACATTAGCTTTTAGATTCATACTCTCTTGAAGAGCCTTTGCGAGTTGCTCGTCTTCTTCCAATTGAGCTTTGGAGCATCTAATTTCTTGAGCGGCCACAAAATCCCAGCCGTCGGACTAGGCACGTGGCGATCTGGATCTCAAGCCACCGACGCCGTTTTCACTGCAATCGTCGAGGTGATTCATTCCCAATCTTTTTAATTCCCTAATTTCGCCATTTCTTGATAAAGAGTGTCAAATGCAAAACCATGAAGAGATTTTATGCAATCAATCATCTCATGTTTGTTATACACTTCCCTGACGTTGCAGGGTGGCTATAGGCACATAGATACAGCTTGGGAGTATGGTGATCAGAAAAAGGTCTCTCTCTCTCTCTCTCTTGTTTTGTCTCTCTGTCAAAATTTTGTTTTGTCTGAAAGTTTACAGTTTAGATGAAAACAATTTGTTACTCTTGTTAGGTCGGCCTAGAGATGAAGAGGGCTATGCACGCTGGTATCGAGAGGAGGGACCTCTTCGTGACGTCCAAGCTTTTGTATAAGAAAAAATACGATTCATTTATTTGCTTCATTCTTTTGTCGCTATTGATAATTGTGTTTTTTTTTTGACACTTGTGTGTAAATAAAGGTGCACAGAGTTATCTCCTGAGAGAGTGGGTCCTGCTCTGCAAAATACCCTTCAAGAGCTTCAAATGGACTACCTTGATCTTTACCTGGTATGTATCATACTACATAATGTATGTATGCGTCTGTGTTACTTTCACTCTGAGTATTAAATCAACTTGTAGACTTTCTTTTTACTGTTTCTTTCTGTCTCTACAATTCGATTTGTGCAGATTCACTGGCCCTTCCGGCTAAGAGAAGGAGCCAGTAAGCCACCAAAGGCAGGGGACGTCCTTGAGTTTGACATGGAAAGTGTTTGGAGAGAAATGGAGAAGCTTGCCAAGGACAATCTTGTCAGGAACATTGGCGTTTGTAACTTCACCATCACTAAGCTCAATAAGCTGCTAGGATTCGCTGAATTGATCCCTTCCGTTTGCCAGGTATAGATTTTCCCAGAATCACAGTCTTCATCATGTCTAAGTTCATTAAAAATATCCGTGTTTTTGAGTTTGTTTATGTTTTGCCATAGATGGAAATGCATCCTGGTTCTAGAAACGACCAAATGCTCCAACTCTGCAATAAGAATGGTATCCATGTTACAGTAAGTGCTATTATGATTCTTTGTATACGTGTCTATGGAGTATGGACAAAGAGATTTAATTTAACTGCTTAAGTTGCATGGATTATGAAACTTGCAAGGCCTATTCGCCACTGGGATCTCAAGAAGGCGGGAGAGATCTGATACATGATCAGACAGTGGATAGGATAGCGAAGAAGCTGAACAAGACGCCTGGACAGTTTCTAGTGAAATGGGGTCTGCAGAGAGGAACAAGTGTCATCCCCAAGTCATCGAATCCAGACAGGATCAAGAAGAACATCAAACCCCAAGTCATATAAAAATCATTTATATTTTTTAGGAAGGCTTTCATAAATATGTATAATGACTTCCAAAATTTAAGTTAGTGTCCAAATATGCACAACAATTATCATTTATATATATTTTAGTAAAGTCTTCCTTAAAATTTAAAAAATCTTCCAAAATTTAATTTGATATATAAGTCTTTGTGTTTGTGAAAATGTATGTAGGTCGAGTATGAAAAAGATTTTGGAAGGTTTTCCTAGATTTGTGTGAATCTTTCCTAAAAATTCTAGAAAGCTTCATAAATTCAAAAACTTAACATTTCTAGATATCTACAAATACTCATACACATTTTAGTAAGATCTTTTTAAAAGTTTAGAATGTCTTTCTTAATCTGTAAAAATCTCCTTATAAAAAATAGAAAAACTTTTTTAAATTTCAGGAAAGTCTTTCCTAAAAATTTAGAAAAACTTCCTAAATTTGTATGTATCTTTCTAAAATTCAAGAAAGGTTCATAAATTCCAAAACTATAACATTTCTAGATTTTTCTACAAATAATATAATTTGTATGAATCTTTCTAAAACTTCATGAAAGGTTCATAAATTTTAAAAAACTTTTTTGAAATTTCAGGAAAGCCTTCCTAAAAGTTTAAAGAAGTTTCCTAAATTTGTTTCTGATCAACTAGTAATTAACATACAATTTTGGATGATCTTCCTAAATTTGTATGAATCTTTCCAAAAAAATTCAAGAAAGCTTCATATATTCCAAAACTATCATTTATAGATTTTAAAAAAACTCATACAAATTTTTGTAAGATTTTCCTAAACGTTTATAATGTCTTTCTTAATATTTCAGAGTTTCCTTCTAAAAAAATAAACTGAGAGCACTTCTGAGAAGGACCGACGACTGTGAAATATAGTTTGTCCCTGACAATCTCTCAAAATCCAAGACGCACCACTTATTTTCCTTTGGGAGTCCCAAGATGATCCCACATTGCATTTCAGAGCATTCGCCGCAGGTTTGACCCATGAGGCCTGTGAAGGTAGATTGATAACAGAGTGTAATGTATCTTCTGTGATGGAGTTATTTGTGGAGAGCCATACCACTGCGTCATCAATGCTTTAGCGATGATATCAGAGGGACTGTATCTTGTTTGATCGAAAACAATCGCATTACGAGCCTTCCATAAGTGCCAGAGAATCCATGGAAACGCCTTCCTTAAATGTTCCGGGATTTCACGTTTAGAGCTACACTGGAGAAGATGGTGAATATTCAGAAACATTGACGAAGTAGAGAATCCCGCTGTTGGTAAAGGAATTTGTGAGAGCTCCCAGACTTCCTTAGCGATCAGACACTTAAACAGGACATGTCTGATGGTTTCTGGAGTCTGACCACAAGACGGGCATTGCCCATCTGTATGGATACCACGTGATTGTAAGTTGCTTTTCACTGCAAGAGCCCCAGCCAATGATTTCCAGAGGAAATGTTTAAGTTTTGAAGGGCCTTTTACTTTCCATAGCTTTTTCCATAATGCCGTTTCAAGAGGAGCCAGTTGTTGATGATTCGGGTCTTGAAGTTCAAGTAGGATCTCCGACAATTGATAGCCGCTTTTAGACGAGTACATACCTGTTTTTGAGAAACCCCAAACCAAGGCATCATTTCTGTTAGGATGGATTGGTGTTCTTAGTATCTTCTCTTGTTCTGCTTCAGGGAAGGCTGAACGAACAGCTTGAACATTCCACCGCTGTGTGACTGGGTCAATGAGAGCAGAGACAGGCATTGTGAGATCAATGGTATCTTCTTGCCTAAACCGAGGTGGCCGGGGAATGTCATCTAAGACCCAGTTTTCAAGCCAGACCTTTGTAGTAGTTCCATTTCCAATGGATTTAAGCAAGCCTTTTTCCATTAGTTCTCGACCATGCAAAATGCTTCGCCAGGCGAATGAAGGACGAGACCCCACAACACTTTCCAGAAAGGAACTCCGACTAAAGTATCGGTGCTTATAAATCTTCCCCAGCAGAGAGTCCGGTTGTGTCCACAATCTCCAAGCTTGCTTTCCAAGCAAAGCTTGATTGAAACGACCAATATCATGGAACCCCAATCCACCCTTATCCTTTGATTTACAGAGACGTTGCCACGCAACCCATGAGATCTTCTTTTTAGCTGCTCCATTACTCCACCAGAACTGAGTAAGAACACTTGTGATTTTCTTACAAACGTTTACTGGTAATTTGAAACAAGACATTGCAAAAATGGGCATGGCCAAACCAATTGATTTGATTAAGATCTCCTTTCCACCTTGTGAAAGAGCTTTAGTGAACCACCCATTCACTCTCCCTTCTAGTTTTTCCTGTAGAAAACTGAGTAGCTTGCTTTTCGAACCACTGAAGCATTCTGGTAATCCCAGGTAAGTACCTTTTCCACCTTCTTTTTCAATATCCAAGACCACTTTAATCCTCTGTTTTTCACCATCCGCAACTTTAGAACCGAACATAACAGATGATTTAGCCACGTTAATCATTTGTCCTGACGCTGCACCATACAAGAGCAAACAATTCTTCAGTGCTTGTGCTTCCTCAACCGACGCTTTACACATTAGTAAGCTGTCATCAGCGAAGAGTAGATGATGGACCGCTGGGCATGAATGTGTTAGTTTAATTCCATGGATCTGGCCGCGTTGTTCTGCCACGTTTAGACAGCTGACCAGTGCTTCTGCAGCCAATATGAATATGAATGGGGACAGAGTATCACCTTGTCGCAAACCCCGTTCAGGCTTTATTAAACCATGAGTTCGGCCATTCAATAATACTGAATAAGATACAGAGTTTATACAAGCCATCAGCCAACATATCCAAACTCTGTCAAACCCCATCCTTTCCAACAAAACCTCTATAAAAGGCCACTCGACTCTGTCGTACGCCTTGGACATATCGGTTTTCACTGCCATGAAGGAATCAGAAACCAAATCATTGGTTCTTAGTCCATGGACCATCTCATGTGCTATAAGGATATTATCCGAGATAAGCCTGCCTCCTACAAAAGCGCCTTGTGTTTCAGAAATGATTTCCGGTAGGACTTTCTTTAACCTGTCACACAAGATTTTAGAAATAATCTTGTACTGGACTGAGCAAAGGCTGATGGGGCGTATATCCGACATTTTTGAAGGATTGGGAATCTTAGGCAAAAGACAAAGATGAGTGTGATTCCATCCCGTAGGAATTTGAGATGTCGAGAAGAAGCTCTTGATCTCCGCCGTTACCGCAGGTCCTACAATGTGCCAGAATTTCTTATAAAATATCCCAGTTAGTCCATCTTCGCCCGGTGCGCTGCTTCCTTTGACTGCAAAGGCTGCTCTTCTAATTTCATCATCTGTAACATTCGCTGTAAGAATGCTGTTCATGTCAGGTGAAACACGAGGTGTAAACCCATCAAATAAAGATTCCAGATCATATGGATTTGTGCTCATGAATAATTCTCTGAAGTACTCAACTGCTACATGACCCTTAGCCCCTTCTGAAAACTGCTCTCTTCCTTCATCATCTATTAACATAAGCACCTTGTTCTTTATACGTCTTCCTTTAACCGAATTGTGAAAGAAGGAAGTGTTCCGGTCTCCTTCACGTAACCATTGATCTCTGCTTTTTTGTCTCCAGAATCTTTCTTCTTCTTTGTATGCTATTGCTAAATCTCGCTTAAGGCGACACATAGTTCTTCGACTTGGATGAGTTTTAGAAACCTCTTTCTCTAGTGCTGTTTGCAGTCTGTCAATCTTGGTTTTAGAGTTCATGTCCTGCATTCGTTTCCACCTAGACATTTCTCGTCGACATTGAGCTATGCAATCAAGAACCGAAACATTGTCAGCCGAGTTGTTCTCCCAACCTCGTTTGATGACATCTTCAAAACCTTCTTTATCAATTATCCTCTTATCAAAGTAGAATCTTCCCCGAGCAGAGTTTTCAACTTCAAGATGGAAGGAGATTTAACAGGCCGATGATCTGATGCTCTCATGTCCAGATATTCTATTTTCGACCTTGGGAAAAGATTAAACCACCCTTCATTTCCAAAGCTTCTATCTAGCCTGCATTGTATCCAGATGTTGTCTCTCTAACCTGCCCATGATAAAGAAATTCCAGAACTTCTGATATCCCTGAGCTTACAATTAGCAGCCATATTCCTGAAATCCCAGAACGTAGAATCTCCTTGTATTGGTCCTCCAACTTTCTCATCATTGTTCATAAGTTCATTGAAATCACCAATGAGACACCACGCCTCGTCTCTGTTTTGACCAATCACATTTAATTGATCCCATACTGCTTGACGATGTTCACGGCGAGGGTCTCCATACACACAAGTGAGAAAAAATTGCAGAGACCCAAACGAGACTTCGAAATCCATTATTCGATTATTCTTTGAAAGTAACTCAACATTGTAACTTTTCTTCCATAGTAAAGCTAACCCACCACTTAAACCTCTAGGCTCAACAGTGATCACTTCATCATAACCCAAACTCAAACGTAAATTATTAATGTAACTAAAACGCTGCTTCGTTTCCATGAGAAACAAGAAATCCGGAAAAAACGTGCGCCGCATCTCCCGAATCCGTCGAACTGTCTCGGTGCTACCCGCACCTTGACAGTTCCAGATAAAAAGGCTCATTGGGTGGGCAGCGGCTTCACACCGGAAGCCACCGCAGATGTTGGAGTTTTGGGATGTTTGTTGTTGACACTTTGCTCTTCTTCTTCCGCCTTTCTTTTCGAGTTGGTTGTCGACTGAGGAGGTGATTCAGCTGTGAAGTGATTGCTCTTTGAAGGGTTGAGTTTACGTTTCCATGAAGGTGGCCTTCTTCTACTCTTCCCTTCCCCTGTCTGGTTTCCGGAGGATGACAGCCTGGAGTTGGCCCCCATCACAAAACCCGTCGAAATACGAACAGAGGGGACCGAAGAACTGCTACCGGAAGGAGAGAGATCCCTTCCTCTTCCTTTCAAACCGCTTTGGGGAGGTTCATGTAATCCTTCTCGCACCGAAGGGGCTTGCCTGTCTTGGTTGTTGTAGTCAAAGACATGCCCTTTTCCTTTGTCAAGATCGTCAGTTTCTAAAACTATAACATTTCTAGATTTTTCTACAAATAATATAATTTGTATGAATCTTTCTAAAACTTCAAAAAAGGTTCATAAATTTTTAAAAACATAACTGTTTTAGGAAGGCCTACATGAATTTATGAAAAATGTAACATTTCAAAAACAAATCATCCATGTGGTATATCCACACGGTATTATAACCACTAGGCTATGTGGTTGTAGCCACTAAACCATGGTTATAATTCGGTCATTGATGTATGTCTATTATCCTAAATACTCATACAAAATTCAGTAAGGAGGATGTATTGGACTAGAAGTTTTAGGAGGTTTTGGGGGTTTTTAAATTTGGTGAGATTTATGTGGGTTTTGAAAATATTTAGGTGATTTGAGGGGGGAGATTAGAAAAAACCAAAAAAAAATCACTGGAGATTTAGGTGATATTTTCTATAATTTTTGTAAGATTTTGGGTGATTTCAGAGTAATTTAAAAGAGAAAATATTTAAGCTATCAAGTGTTCTGTGTGATCGGGCTATGTACTCATGGGGAGGTAGAGACGTCATGAGGAAAGTTGTCGTCGTCAGTTCATGCTTCCCTGAAGATATGGATTGTGAAGCGAGAAACAGTCTTATGGTCAGCCAAATACTATATTTATTAGTGCTTTTTCTAGCTTGTTTTCTCTGTTCTAAGTGTTTTTGCTTCAGGCTGCAGTGGATAAATGTGTGTCGGTTGAGTTACTTTTGCTTGAGATTAATAGATTCCTCAGATGTCTATCGGATCTTGACAATTGTTCATTTCAAACCTGCGTCCCTGGTAGGTTCCAAATAACTGGCTGCTTCTCATTTACTTTTTTCACAACTTGTGACTAAACTTTTTTTATCATATATTGATGTCTGGTTCTATGGAGTAGTTTAATGGTATTAATATATTATCTATAAAGAAGTTTTGAATCCAGAGTGCAAGAATAGTTCCTATTCATTTCTGGAGATAGGATGCTAATTCATTTTGCGTATTCAGATGGAAAATCACTTAATGGCCTTGAAAAGAGATGGCTTCACGATCTAAAGGATGACACTGGAGAATCACTGCAGGCCCAATTTATCTTCAAACGTAATCTTGTTGGCTCAGTGAACAAGATCTTCTGCAATTTCACTGCAGCCGCAAATCAGATCTTGGAATGCTCTGTAACCAATCATGATCTTAAAAAGTATGATGTGATTGAAAGTTCTATAAAAGTCGGTGAGACAAAGAGAGACAATAACAATTAAGAAAACAAGCAAATGCAAACAGAAGAAGAAGAGACCTTGACACCAGAGAGTTTTTCAAGCTTCTCAATGGAATCCATGACAACAACTTCCTCCCCATCATCGCTGATTCATAAGTTTTACAAACTCCATTAATGTGCCCTAAACAATATCCTATAAATAAACCAATTTATCTAAAACATTAGAAAAAAACGAAGCATACATGACAAAAATATCATGTAATTGAAATAATCATCATCGTAAAACGACACCTTTCACAGCAATGAGAAGACACAGAGATATAGAAGATAAGAGAGTTACCCTTAGAGTTTCGGACTGTTCAGAGACGAGAACGTCGAGTCGAAGCTTCACGAACTCGTCAAAATTTGATCTTAGCCAAGCTTTGAAGATGACTTCAGGTCGTCCTCGGAATGAGGAAGGATGTGAAGACGTCGAGGGAATCTGAGAGAGAACAACGATACAACAGATCGAGTGTGATTCCTATCGGATTTGGTAAGTAGAGATTCCGATATTATTAGAGGAAGACGATACAGCAGACGACGGCAGATAACTGTCTCTTCTGGAGAAGAAGATGTTCGTAGAAAATAAGGGAGAGAGAGATATTCCAGCTTTTATTTTCTCACATGTTTTTTATTCGAAGGCTTTTCAAATACCACATGTAGAGGTGTCATTCTATTGAAGCTATTTTTAACTAGAAATAGATGCAAAACTCTTTCAAATCCCTTTCACAGAATTTATCTTTGAAATATTGTTTTGATTTGAATAACAGTGGATTTGATATAGTTTTTCTAAATTGTTAATTAAATAACAGGAGATTAGAGGAGATTTCTAATGACTTTACATAAATTCTATGTCCAATAACATAGGATTTGAAAAGAGTTTTTTTAAATCATTAGTTGAATAACAGGAGATTTTTAAAAAACCCCAAAACCTCCTAAAACTCTTAATCCAATACATCCCCTAAGTTTATTATCTTAAAAGTTTATAATGTTTTTCTCAATCTTCAAGAATGTCTTTTTAAAACAATAATTTAAAAAAAAATATTTAGGAACTCCTTTCTAAAAGTTTAGAAAAGCTTCCTAAATTTGTATTTAATAAATTAAGTAATTGACATACAATTTAGGAAGGTATTTTAAATTTGTATAAGTCTTTCCTAAAAATTCAAGAAACCTTCATATATAATTTCCGAAACTCACATTTTTAGATATCTAAAAAAATACTCATACAAATTTCAGTAAGATCATCATCCTAAAAGTTTATAATGTATTTCTCAGTCTTCAAAAATGTCTTTTTAAAAAAAAAAATTAGAAAATGTTTAGGAATACCTTCCTAAAAGTTAAGAAAAAGCTTCCTAAATTTGTATTTAATAAACTAGTAATTAACATACAATTTAGGATGATCTTCCTAAATTTGTATAAATCTTTCCTAAAAATTCACGAAACCTCATCATTTCAAATAATCATTTAAAGATATCTAAAAAAAAAACCTATACAAATTTCAGTAAGATCATCATCCTAAAAGTTTATAATGTATTTTTCAATCTTCAAGATTGTCTTCTTAAAACAATAAAAAAATTTAAAAATATATAGGGAGGCATTCCGAAAAGTTTAGAAAATCTTTCTAAATCTGTATTTAATGAACTAGTAATAAACATACAATTTAGGATGACCTTCCTAAATTTGTTTAAATATTTACTAAAAAGTCAAGAAACCTTCATAATTGTTAAAACTAACATTTATAGATATCTAAAAAAAAATCTGATACAAATTTTACTAAAATCATCATCCTAAATTTTTTTATTGTATTTTTCAATCTTCAAGAATGTCTTTTAAATTTTTTTTTTTTAAACTATTTAGGAAGGCCTATAACAAGTATTGAGAGTCAAAAGTTTCTATAAAGGTTCTTATTTATGAATAACATAGCTTTAGGAAGGACTTCCTAAATGTGTCTAAGTCATGTTAGCAACTTCGAGTCTTATTTTGTATTGTTTTTATATTTTAAAGAAAAAATAATATAGATTTAGAAAGGTCTTTCTAAATGGTTACATACTCAAGAGTTAATACATTTCATAGAGTTGATACATATTTTATCCAAAAACTATTCTTTTAAAATTATTGTAAATGTTTTTTTTTTAAATTCAGGAAGGTTTTCCTAAAAGTTTAGAAAAGTCTCCTAATTTTTTTTTTTGATCAACTAGTAATTAACATTCGATTTAGGATGTTATTCCTAAATTTTTATAAATCTTTCCTAAACATGTAGAACAGTTTCCTAAATCTAAATTGTGGCATAAATAAATATAAAAGTTATCAAAAGTTTTGAGAACGACTTCCTAAATATGAAATACGATTTTCTAAATTTGAGTTGTTGGATAAATAAACACAACAGTTCTCTTGTAAACGTTTTAGGATACCTAAATATGTATGATAAGTTTCTAAATTTGAATAAATTTATGTTCTTCATCAATGTGCCTGACTTTGATGCTTTCAGCCAAAACATAGAATCTGCTGCAACCAAACTCAGTATTCACTGTCACTCATATCCTTCATAACGAAATGTTACAGATTATATCATACTCTTCCGTGAAAGAATTATAAGCAATATTCAAGAATATTCTTTAATGAACAAAAACTATAAACAATTCCATATTTACATATATGATTCATGTTGCCTTCAAAGGAGATCTGTAAAGCCTTGGAAAAGAATAGTTTGCATCGTGAACAATAAAACCATATCCTATGCTTCAAGGGCCGTTGTTGCAGTACCCACAAAAGCAGATCCCCAAAACAGAGGTTCTGCAGCATGATTCCGAACCATCCAGCCAACAAACACGAAACCAGTAGGAGCCTTAAAAGATATATCATAGTTACATTTCAGGTGAGTCGTTGACGGCCGTTGCCAAGATGGAGCAGAGGGACGAACTTGTGAATTAATGGAACTGAGTAATGCAGGGTTCGCTTGTATCCATTCAGCAACATCAACAAAAGCTGCATCTACAACTCTTTGAGGAAGAAAAGTATTAATAACAGAATAGCCTGAAACTCCAGTTTATATTTTGAAAGGCAGTTTACCACTTGATGCCCGCTAGATGCTTTCCAAGAGCCAATTCAACTTCTTCTTTTACCTGCTCCAAGGTATATTCATATGTAAAAATAGCTAAAACAAACACGATATCCTAGTGGAAAGGTACTATATATTATTTCAACATGTTACGTACCACTTTACGAATCAAGGGCTCAAGAACGGGTTCGAGAAAATGTTTGACAGCAGCAGGGTTCCCGTGATAGAAAACTCCTGGAAGATTCCTTGCTGTGTGAACAACAAGCTTCAGAACAGCTGTAACTTCCCTCCTGTTGCCTGAAAATTGGGAATCAATCGACAATTAAAGTCCAAATTAACAGCGGAATGCTTTTAAGTTCATCTTCATCAACCACACAAAATTTCGAACATCACATCTGAGGTTAACCTAACAAGTTCCCGTGTAACTTCGAGACAAATCATCCAACGAAACAAGAGCTCAACTTAGAGAAAGAGGAGATTGTGCTTGTACCCAGAGAAAGGATGACGTATGTGTTCAGAAGATTAGGGATGACAGCCCGAAATCGAATCTCTAGAGCATCGTCGGCTCCGAAATCGTGACCAAGGCTGTTAGCCGGAGTGGATGAGGATGCGGCAACCCATAGTCGGAGTTTGTGAACCAAGCTCGACAGATTATTGTCTTCCGTCTCTGTCGTCGTCACGACGTCAAAGAGAGCGTGAGGGTTTCGATCGATTTTTTAATTTTCTGTTTTCGTTCAACTCAAGGTTATAATTGTCAATGCTATGTTGAGAACTTTTATTTCTTTGTGCTAGTTTGAAAATAGAAACTTGGATCTGTGTCATTTGAAACAATTTCTCTAAAAAAATACTTATAGAAAATATATATAGTTGGAGGTTCTAAAGTTTCTCAAATGAGAACTTGTATCTCTCTTTTTTTTTTTTCCATTTTCTATTTTTTTTTATAATATTTATATTGCTTAGATACCTCCATCTGAATTCCACTCTTCTGGCTCGAACCAAAAAAAGAAGGTGGCAGATCTCCTCACCAGCATGTGGAGGCTCTCACAGCTCCAATGTCGGTCGGGCTGGGCATATCTATATTGCTTTTGTTTTGTTGTTTTGTCCTTGCATTTTTTCAGATCTCTTGGTAGTTGGAAGGAATTTTGATGTGCGTAATACATCTAAGTTTCTAGATCTGGATTTTGGATCATGTTTTTCGATCCCTTCTTTTCATGAGATGTGATTTTGTCGGTTGTGGTGGTCCTGTGTAGGTTAGAGGGCATTCATATCAGATTTGTCTTCTCTCAATAGTGGTGGTGGGTTTGCCTTCGGTGCTGTTAGCAGTGGTGTCTGGCGGTTCTCTATTCGCAGTTGAGACAGCGCAGATGGATCGAGTTGCTGGCAGATTATAATCTGGAGATTACTTACCACCCCGGTAAAGCCAATCTGGTGGCAGATGCTTTGAGTAGGCGTAAGAGTGATGTATCAGGGACCAAGGAGGTACAAGAGCTGGCAGAGTCGCTTTCTTGTCTCAGATTATGTGCAGTTACGTCAGAGGATGAGTCAGTTGGCCTTAAGGCTGTGGATCAGGCCGATTTATTGTGGAGGGTTCGAGCTGCTCAAGGAAAGGACGAGGCTCTTTGTAATCAGCTCGAGAAAGGGATTGTTGGTTACACGACTGCGGAGAATGGGATGTTCTTGTACCGGAACCGAGTGTGCGTACCGGATGATGCACAGTTGAGGAGGGAGATTCTTCAGCAGGGCATCATTCTCAGTTTTCCATTCATCCAGGAAGTAATAAGATGTATCGGGGATCTTAAGCGATATTATCACTGGACCGGGATGAAGAGGGATGTGGCTACTTTTGTGTCGTGTTGTCAGACTTGTCAGTTGGTTAAGGCAGAGCATCAGGTACCGAGTGGTTTACTGCAGAGTCTTCCGCTACCCGAGTGGAAATGGGACATGGTGACTATGGATTTCATCACCGGATTACCGAATACAGTTGGCGGGAAAAATGCTATCTGGGTTATTGTTGATCGACTCACTAAGTCAGCTCACTTCTTAGCAATTAAGAAAACAGACGGAGCAGAGCAGCTAGCACAGAGATACATTGCTGAGATTGTGAGGTTGCATGGAGTACCAGTCAGTATAGTGTCGGATCGTGATACGAAGTTCACATCGACGTTTTGGCAAGCCTTTCAGAAGGCATTGGGGACTAAGGTCCATATGAGTATGGCCTACCATCCGCAGACAGATGGTCAGTCTGAGAGGACTATTCAGACACTCGAGGATATGCTCAGGGCTTGTGTTTTGGACTGGAAAGGGAGCTGGGTTAAGTACCTACCGTTGGCGGAGTTTGCATACAACAACAGTTTTCATTCCAGCATTGAGATGGCACTGTATGAGGCTTTTTATGGTAGACCGTGTCGCACTCCATTGTGTTGGACAGAGGTGGGAGAGTGCCGAGACTTAGAACCAGCATTGGTTCAGGAGACAGTTGAGCTAGTCGAAATGCTCAAGAGACGGCTTAAAGAAGCTCATGACCGCCAGAAGAGCTATGCAGATAAGCGTCGGAGAGATCTAGAGTTTGAGGTGGGCGACCTGGTATACCTTAAGATGAGAACATTTCAGGGAGGTTCTGTGACCCGAAAGCTGAAGAAGCTAAAACCGAGATATATGGGTCCGTACCCTATCATTGAGCAGATTAGGGCAGTCGCATACCGCTTAGCGCTATCAGCAGAGTTGGCTGGGTTTCACGATGTGTTTCATGTGTCGGTTCTGAGGAAAGTTGTTCAGGAGCCGGAGCTCATTATTCAGCAGCCACCGAGTGACATCAGGAGAGATTTGACTGCAATTAGCCAGCCAGTGTCAGTCCTAGAGCGCCAAGATAGAGTGGTTCACGGGGAAGTGCTACCAATGGTCAGAGTTACTTGGGAGACAAACGGTATTCAGGAGGAGACTTGGGAGTTAGAGTCTCAGATGAAGTCTGCATTTCCTGAGCTTTTTAAGGATGACGAGCAATTGACTAAGGACTAGAATTCGAGGACGAATTCCTAGTTAGTGGGGAAGAATTGTAACGACCCCCACCACATTCCCTTTTCCTTTTTTTCATCACAACCCATCATCATCACAAAAACCCCACCTCCCACTCTTCTTTACCCATATAATGATGTTTTTCCCCACCCCTCCTCACCACCCTTCACCACTCACCGTAACCAAGAAGAAGAAGAAGAAGAAGGAGAGGAGCTGCTCTCGTCCGCGCCGCCGTCGTCCGATTCAGGTAACCGGAAAACCGTTTTCCGATCTGAGTTATTATTGGTCGGATCTTTAATCGATCATAACTCTCTAACCGTAGCGTTTCTTGAAAATCCAAGGCCACCACCGGATTCAGAACGACGAGACGAAGCCACGCTGAGAAGCCCAGCCTCAAGATCCGCCGCACGCAGCCGCACGCGCAGCCAGAAGACGGGCGCGTCGCGACCACGCGCCTCACGCGCCGCCGCAGAAGCAGCGCGTGACTCTCACGCGCCGTCACCTCCGCCGCCGCCATCGCCGCTGGTGACTTTTCCGTTAAGCACCGCCGCCGCTCTCCGCCGCCGGTCGTCGCCGCCGGTCACCGCCGGTTGCCGTCGCCGTCGCCGGTCACCGCCGGTTGCCGTCGCCGTCGCCGGTCACCGCCGGTTGCCGTCGCTGATGCGATCATGGATGAGGATCTCGATGCCAGCCCGGAAGATGGTACGGGCATCGACAGCCGGACGAGGACAAACGTACCGAGAAGGGAGGTTGCTCGCGAGGACCAGCCGGACAACCGCAGGACGGGGCCAACCGAACGTACCGTCTACCGTATCGACCCGCGTACACCCGGAAACGACCTAAGGCCTGAATCTCAACTTCCGGTGACAATTTCTCGAACGGGCCGTGAAGGACTTCGACCAAGATCCCATTCTGAGCATTTGAGTCGGGACACATTGGGCTTACTTCGTGCGGATTCAGAAAACGAACGTGAGGTTCCAATTCTCGACCGGATGGTGACTTTTCCGGACGGGCCGTTCAGCCGGGCACTTGCCCATCAGTTCCAAACGGACTTAGGCCAATTTCTCCACGACCATGGCCGGGGTGCTGACACTTCCGGACGAGCCCGACCTCGTGACCATCGTCCAGACGATCGAACCCACGCATGGCCGAACCGAGTAGCCCAAGGGTTGCCGTGGACTTGAAGGGTCACTTTGACCACATTTATTTCATAAACTTTTCTAAAATTTATGCAGTTGTTTTCTGTGCCACAATCAAGTCTCTTTGACTTGATTTCCTATATATTCTTCCTTCTCCACATTTTGTAAACACTTTTTGATCATTTTTAATAGAAATTTCTATTTTGAGAACTTGTTCTCTCTTTTGTTCTTGGTGAGCAAATCTGTTGTTTGGTGCGTCACATCCATTCAACGCCCCTGAATCCAGCGTCTTGGTGCGTCACATCCAAGGTTGGTTAAGGGTTGGGTATACTGAAGGCCTTCCGCATCCTTCAACGCTCCCATCGATCCACCAGTTCCGGATTTGCTAGTAGCTTATCCCGGTCCATATCCAAATCGTCAATACCATTCATTCAAGTGCTAAATTCGTGGGCAAGTTTGTATCAGGTGGTATCAGAGCACACTTGAAGGGGTATTTCATCTTCTCATCTTTTCATCTTCTAAAATTCTGAAACACTTCTCTTATCTCCATCCGGGCCACTTCTTACCTTTTGTTTTGAAACGATTTAAAAAAAAAAGAGTTTAATCGTTTTACAACTGAGGAGAAAACCAGTTGGGGGTGACTGAGGAGAAATCCAGTTGGCTGAAGAGAAAGCCGGCCTGGAAGTGGTTAAAGCGGATTTCTAATAAAAGAAAAGAAGTCTTAAAACTTTCTATCTTCTTCTTGGGGTGTTGGGTTTTGTGGAGCACTAAATTTGATCGGATTGCTTGCTTAGAACCATTGAGTGAAACACTTGAGAGACACCAAAACTGTGAGGAAGAGAGTTGGTTATTTGATTGTTTGTTAAGTGCATTTCAGGAAAAACATGGAAGGACAAGAGGCAAGCGTGGGAACTGGATTGTCTAGTTTTCAGATGAACGCACTGACAAGTGAACTTAAGCATATGATGAATGCAGGTATAGAGGACATTCATGTGAGACTTGACCGGATCCAGGAAGATCAACAAACATCCGGAAACAGAAGGAGAAACCACAACCGGACAGGATCCAGAGATGATGGAGGATCTTCTTCCGATCAAAGTCAGAGGAGGTCACAAAGGCGACAGCCAAACCGGGACAGGGGCAGAGATAACCCTTTCGCTGGAGAGTCTAGACGGTCAGAAAACCATCTTGGAGGCTTGAAACTTAAGATTCCCCCATTCCATGGGAAAAATGATCCGGATGCCTACCTTGAATGGGAACGAAAAGTTGAGCTTGTCTTTGACTGCCAACAATTATCAGATCGTAAAAAGGTAAGGCTTGCTGCCACTGAGTTTAATGGTTATGCACTAAACTGGTGGGATCAAATTGTGTCAAACAGGAGGAGACGAGGAGAAGAACCCTTGGAGGATTGGGAAGAACTTCTCACTCTTATGAGAAAGCGGTTTATACCAGCCCATTACTTGAGAGATCTTCATCAGAAACTAAGGAGACTGACTCAGGGCACCAAAAGCGTGGAAGACTACTACCAAGAAATGGAAATCCTGATGCTTAGAGGAGAAGTTGACGAGGATGCCGAAGCTACTATGGCACGGTTCCTTACTGGACTCAACCGTGAGATCCAAGACCGCATGGAGCTTCAAGATTATGATGACCTTGCTGAGATGTTGCACAAAGCCATTCTGGTAGAGCAACAAGTCAAGAGGAAAGGCTTCACGCGGCCTACTTACCAGTCTTCTTCAAAACCGAGTCCACAAGACAAAGGTAAGTCTCTTTTCCGAACAAATACAGATGTTAAAACTAATCCGGTTGTTGCTGTGGACAAAACAAAGCAGGAAGCGACTCCTAACCGAGCTAGGGAGATCAAATGCTTCAAGTGTCACGGATTTGGCCACTATGCCAACAAGTGTCCAAACAGTCGCGTGATGATCATGCGAGAAAGTGGAGAGATTGAGTCCGCATCTGATTGGGAAGACTCAGGACCCATCTTTGATGAGGAACCGGATACAGAAGAGGACCTGGACCTACCAGTCAAAGGACAACTCCTTGTGACAAGGCGAGCCTTGAACATCCAAGCAAAGGTTGATGAACGGGTCCAACGAGAAAATCTCTTCCACACCCGTTGCCATATCAAAGACAAGGTATGCAGTTTAATCATTGATGGTGGGAGCTGTACTAACGTGGCTAGTGAGTCTCTTGTCAGGAAATTAGGTTTGGAGACCAAGAAGCACCCACGGCCTTACAAGCTTGAATGGCTGAACGACGATGGAGAAATGCAAGTCAAGGACCAAGTGGAAGTTTCTCTTACCATTGGACGATATGAGGACAACATTCTGTGTGATGTCCTGCCCATGGACGCGAGCCACATACTCCTTGGACGGCCGTGGCAATATGACAAGCGTGTGATGCATGATGGATTCACTAACCGTCATTCTTTTGAGCATCAAGGGAAAAAGATAGTCCTTGCGCCTTTGACTCCACATGAAGTGTACCAAGATCAGCTCCAACTCAAAGAGAGCCGCAAACAAGACCAAGCCAAAACCGATTCTAAGGGTAAAAAGTCCAATTTTCTTGTTAAGGCTAGTCAAGTTCGAAAAACTCTTTGTTCCAACCAGTCCTTGATCCTTCTTTTGTTTAAAGAATCACTAATGGCTCAATCTGACCAAACACCGGAGCTTCCGAGTGAACTTAAACAGCTCTTGCAGGATTTTCAGGATGTGTTTCCCGAAGAGAACCCGGGTGGACTGCCTCCCATACGCGGCATTGAACACCAAATCGATTTTGTGCCGGGAGCGTCCTTGCCAAACCGGCCAGCTTACCGAACCAATCCCGTGGAAACCAAGGAGTTACAAAAACAGATTGGGGAGCTCATGGACAAAGGATACATCCGCGAAAGCATGAGTCCTTGTGCTGTACCAGTCCTTTTGGTTCCAAAGAAAGATGGGAGTTGGCGGATGTGCGTTGATTGCCGAGCAATTAACCAAATAACAGTTAAGTACCGACACCCTATCCCTCGCCTTGATGATATGCTTGATGAACTCCATGGTTCTTGTATCTTTTCTAAAATTGATTTGAAAAGTGGATATCATCAGATTCGAATGAAAGAAGGTGATGAATGGAAAATAGCCTTTAAAACGAAACTAGGATTGTATGAATGGTTAGTCATGCCATTTGGGCTTACTAACGCACCTAGTACCTTCATGAGGCTGATGAATCATGTTCTTAGACCATTCATAGGCGTTTTTGTGGTGGTATATTTCGATGATATCTTGATTTATAGCAAGAGTTTTCAGGAACATCTTTCTCATTTGAAATCGGTTCTTGAACTGCTTAGGACTGAACAACTCTTTGCTAATTTCAAGAAATGTACCTTTGCAACAGATAATCTCGTGTTTCTTGGGTTTGTTGTAGGAGCTGAAGGCGTCCGAGTGGATGAGGAAAAGGTCAAGGCCATCCGTGAGTGGCCCACTCCCAAGACCGTTGGAGAAGTTCGTAGCTTCCATGGACTAGCCGGTTTCTACCGTAGGTTCGTGAAAGACTTCAGCACATTGGCTGCCCCACTCACTGAGATTATCAAGAAAAGCGTTGGGTTCAAATGGGAACAAGCTCAAGAAGATTCATTCCAAGAACTCAAAGCTAAGTTAACCAACGCTCCTTTACTTATTTTGCCAAATTTCTCTAAGACTTTTGAGATCGAATGCGATGCTTCAGGAGTTGGCATTGGTGCTGTTTTGATGCAGGAAGGGAGACCAATTGCGTTCTTTAGTGAAAAGTTGGGAGGAGCTACCTTGAACTACCCCACTTACGACAAGGAACTATACGCATTGGTGAGGGCTTTGCAAACTTGGCAGCACTATCTTTGGCCAAAGGAGTTCGTGGTGCACACAGACCATGAGACTCTCAAACATCTGAAGGGACAGCAAAAGCTCAACAAACGACATGCCAGATGGGTAGAGTTTATCGAAACCTTTCCTTACGTCATTAAGTATAAGAAAGGAAAAGAAAATGTCGTAGCTGATGCTTTGTCTAGGAGGTATGCTTTGATCACGGTTATGGATGCTAAGGTGCTAGGGTTTGAGCAGATTAAGGAATTGTATGAAGCAGACCTAGACTTTAAGGAACCGTATCTAGCTAGCTCTAGGATCGCTTTTGGGAAATACTTTAGAAATGATGATTTCTTGTTCTTTGCCAATCGTTTGTGTATTCCTAACTGTTCTCTGAGAAACTTGTTGGTTAGAGAAGCACACGGTGGGGGCCTAATGGGTCATTTTGGCATAGAGAAGACGCTTAAAACCTTGCAGGATCATTTCTATTGGCCGGGACTGAAGAAGGACGTGATCAAGGTTTGCACTCGTTGTGAAACTTGCAAACGTTCCAAGGCCAAAGCTCAAACGACAGGTAAGTACCTCGCTTTGCCCATTCCTGACCAACCCTGGACTGATGTGTCAATGGACTTTGTGCTAGGACTGCCTAGGACTAGGACCGGCAAGGATTCAATCTTTGTGGTCGTTGATAGGTTTTCGAAAATGTCGCATTTTATACCTTGTCACACCACTGATGATGCCGTGCATATAGCTGAGTTGTTCTTTAGGGAAATAGTTCGCTTGCATGGAATGCCTAAGTCCATTGTTTCAGATAGGGACACTAAGTTCTTGAGTCATTTTTGGAAAACGCTTTGGGAAAAACTAGGAACCAAGCTTTTGTTTTCAACTACTTGTCATCCGCAAACTGATGGACAAACTGAAGTAGTGAATAGAACTTTGTCCACTTTGCTTAGGGCTGTTGTGAAAAAGAACTTGAGAACTTGGGAAGATTGTTTGCCTCATGTTGAATTCGCTTACAATAGTGTTATGCATTCGGCCACTAAGTTCTCACCCTTTGAAATCTTGTATGGATTTAATCCTTTGTCTCCCATGGATTTGATTTCTTTACCTTTGAGTGAAAGGGCCAGTTTGGATGGGAAAAAGAAAGCTGAACAGGTTAAGAAAATCCATGAAAAGGCCAAGGAGAACATTGAAAAACGGACCAAGCAGTACACGGACAAGGCTAATAAGCACCGGCGTGAGCAGACCTTTGAGGAAGGTGACCTTGTGTGGATCTATTTGAGGAAAGACCGGTTTCCAGCAGAAAGGAAATCCAAGCTCATGCCTCGGGTGGATGGACCCTTTGCCGTGACCAAAAAGATCAATGACAATGCGTATCAAATTGATCTTCAAGGTAAGTACAATGTTAGTTCCAGTTTTAATATATCTGACTTAATTCCTTTTGTGGCAGAAGAAACGGATTTGAGGTCAAATCCTTTTCAACGGGGAGAGGATGATGCGATCATGGATGAGGATCTCGATGCCAGCCCGGAAGATGGTACGGGCATCGACAGCCGGACGAGGACAAACGTACCGAGAAGGTAGGTTGCTCGCGAGGACCAGCCGGACGACCGCAGGACGGGGCCAACCGAACGTACCGTCTACCGTATCGACCCGCGAACACCCGGAAACGACCTAAGGCCTGAATCTCAACTTCCGGTGACAATTTCTCGAACGGGCCGTGAAGGACTTCGACCAAGATCCCATTCTGAGCATTTGAGTCGGGACACATTGGGCTTACTTCGTGCGGATTCAGAAAACGAACGTGAGGTTCCAATTCTCGACCGGATGGTGACTTTTCCGGACGGGCCGTTCAGCCGGGCACTTGCCCATCAGTTCCAAATGGACTTAGGCCAATTTCTCCACGACCATGCCCGCGTGCTGACACTTCCGGACGAGCCCGACCTCGTGACCATCGTCCTGACGATCGAACCCACGCATGGCCGAACCGAGTAGCCCAAGGGTTGCCGTGGACTTGAAGGGTCACTTTGACCACATTTATTTCATAAACTTTTCTAAAATTTATGCAGTGGTTTTCTGTGCCACAATCAAGTCTCTTTGACTTGATTTCCTATATATTCTTCCTTCTCCACATTTTGTAAACACTTTTGATCATTTTTAATAGAAATTTCTATTTTGAGAACTTGTTCTCTCTTTTGTTCTTGGTGAGCAAATCTGTTGTTTGGTGCGTCACATCCATTCAACGCCCCTGAATCCAGCATCTTGGTGCGTCACATCCAAGGTTGGTTAAGGGTTGGGTATACTGAAGGCCTTCCGCATCCTTCAACGCTCCCATCGATCCACCAGTTCCGGATTTGCTAGTAGCTTATCCCGGTCCATATCCAAATCGTCAATACCATTCATTCAAGTGCTAAATTCGTGGGCAAGTTTGTATCAGTCGCCGTCGCCGGAGACTCGCCGGAGACTCGCCGGCGATCTGGCCGTCGGTTTGGTCGATCGGTCCGGTTCAATTTCGGTTTAAATCGATTTGATTTCGGTTCGGTTTGGGCCGGTTTAATTCAATTCGATTTCGGTTTGGTTCAATTTCTGGTTTAAATCAACTGAGTCCGGTTTAGTCTGGTTCGATCCGGTTTAATCCGGTTTAGTCGCGGTTTGATTTTGACCTGGTCAGACCGTTGACTTTGACTGGGTTGACCGTTGACCGTTGACCGTTGACTTTGACCTTTGTCCGTTTCTATGCTAGAGTCTTTTTAGGATTGTTTGAAAGTTGGACTTAGGAATAATAGATGATTCAACCTATTGATTGTGCATTAAATTTTTAATTGATTCTTTTATTCATGTTAGAGCTAGGATTAGTTGACCATGTGGGTCGTATGGATTGCGGGGGTACAGAGACGTGACTTCTGTACTTGCGTCGCGTGATGTTTGAGGTAAGTACTGGCAGCTCAGTCGATCTGTTGTCAGTGCCTCGGGAGATCGATAAATCGTCTTTGGGCGGTGTGGTTGGGCACTATCCCATAAGACTAGGCCACGGGCCCTGGCCATAGGACATTGTGGTTATTTGGGTACTTTAGGTACCGTGATTGTACATGTTTAGTCTACTTCCTATGTATGGCGTGCTATAGTCAGATTTACGTTTCTGTGATTAGCATCCCATACCTCACTGAGTGACTCCCCTGTTACTCACCCCTTTTCTTTTCCTTTCAGGTGAGCCTGAGGAGTAGTAGACACTTATCGGATCTGGTGCTACTTTTGGGTTTTATGTTATTTCGTATTTTCGTATTGTATTTCAGACTTGGTATTTATAGTTTATTTACGGTAATACGATTGTGAGACGACAGACGTATTTTATGGATTTCCGGAAATCTAAACGTGATTTATTTATGTGATTTGAATATATATTATTATATTATGGTTAGTGGCACGCCGTTCTCGAGTGAGGATGAGACGGGTGTTACAATATTAGCTTTAGAGATCCATAAATACGTTTCCAATACAATTATTCCAGTCTTTTTAGTAATTTTTACTACGTGGGAATTCTCCAAAAAATATTATATCGTTGAAAATTCATTATATATTTCTGACAAATTTTAGTTGTGGTAATTACCTTGCAGAATTTGTAAGAACACCATTGAAATTTTCCAACAAATATTATATTGTTGGAAATTCATTATAAATTTCCGATAAATTTTAGTTGTGGTAGTTACGTCGCATAAATTGTAAGAACATCATTGGAATTTTCCAACAAATACTATATTGTTGGAAATGCATTATAAATTTAGTAGTGTTATAATTTATTTTTAAAATCTACTATAATAAGTGATGTTATTATTTACTAGATTAGCATCAATTCAAGAAATTGATTCTAATTTATTAAAAATTGTATCATTTTAACAATTATATATATGATGTATCTATATTTATGGTTAACATCACTAATTAAATTGATACAAAATTTTCATCAATAAAAACGATGCTAATAAAAATTTATAACTTTATAAAAATAAAGTAACCTCAGTTGTTTAGACATTTAAATATTTTTTCTTAACATCAATTAAATCAAGATGGTGTTATTTTACTTTAATTTGCATCATTAAAAGTTTTAGTAGTACATAAAACTAATTTGCATTCATTAAAAGTCATTTTAAGATCGTTCAAGATATCTTTAATAAATGATTTATTGTTTTGAAAATATTTGTGTGCTTCTTCATACAGTTTATGTGTCTAGTTTAATACTTATAGTAGCGTCAGTCATTCCAAGAACTATTCACTCGATATATCATTAATCACTTTGTTTATCATCTCTTTTGAGCAGATTGCTTGCGGCACAGTTAAAAAGATCATATGTGATTTTCTAAGACTTTCAACTCACAAACGGCATGCGTCATAATATCATGTGGTACTGAATTTTTTTTTTTTTTGGTAAAAGTGGTACTGAAATTTTCCTAGAAATAACACATTATTTAAAAATAATTACACCTATACACATACATCGACATCATTATAAATATGTATATTACTTTTGCCTCTTCCATCGAAAGAGCTTCCTCTCATGCTTGTAATAAACCCCATCTTTTCGAACTGAGTAGCCACATACGTAGCTAGGGTAACAATAAGCAGATGTGTCCGGATTAATATTAACCTGGAAGTTCACAAATCCCAAATTCGACCGAAGATGACAACGCGTGATAGAATGCCTCCTCTTACCATCATATTTGAATTGGATAGCAACGTACCTGTCTCCTGGTTTGCTTTTCCTCCATATATTATTACCGTTTGTGCATACAAAACCTGCGTTTCCATTATTCTTCAGACCAAACAGTTCATTGGAGATAACGATTCGTACAACCGTATTTCGCGGTACTCTAAAGTCTGATTTGTAGTTTTTCTTGGGGTATTGATGCAGCGTATAATTATGATAATTATAATATATTTGTATTTTAATTATATTTATATATTATGATATTTATCTCTTAGGAATATTCTAGAATATTAGGGTTTTGAGGCTTTTCTTATAAATAGCCTTTTAGGCTTATTGTATTATTCAGTTTTTGATGATTTAATGAAAAGGAGATTTCCTAAAGAGGTTTTGATAAACCACTGTGAAGAGTATTCACAAACCCTAGTTTCCGGGTATTCTTAGAATCAACGGATCTAGTTCTATCCGTAGAAGCTTCCTCTACATCAGTTGGTATCAGAGCTGCGTTTCTTTGATTTCTTAGTCGAAGAACGATTCTGGATCATGATGAGTAGTTGCATCTACACTTTCGAGGACGAAAGTCCTTTTGTCGAGAGAGAAGAGGACCATGAGATCTATCGAGAGATCTATGGTGATCCGATCTACGACGTCTATGAAGATGATGTTGATGTTTTCAGCCTTGTCTTCAAAGAAGGTTCATATGAGAATCTGATGCGTGCAAAATCCGTGCGCAGTCAGATTGTTCTATATTTCGGTTCCGTGCAAAATCCGGTTTGTGCGAAACCCGTGCAGAATCGAAGGTGTTCAAGATCTCAAGAGAGGCAGATCTGTGACGAGTTTGGACGTTCGTGCAAAATCGGTGCAAATTTCGTGCAAAGTTCAGATCGTGCAAAATTCGGGCGTTTGCATATTTCGAAGATCTATTTGGTGCCAAGAATCCGACTGAAGATTCGAGGACGAATCTTTCTTGGCCGGCGAGACCTGATGCAGCGTATAATTATGATAATTATAATATATTTGTATTTTAATTATATTTATATATTATGATATTTATCTCTTAGGAATATTCTAGAATATTAGGGTTTTGAGGCTTTTCTTATAAATAGCCTTTTAGGCTTATTGTATTATTCAGTTTTTGATGATTTAATGAAAAGGAGATTTCCTAAAGAGGTTTTGATAAACCACTGTGAAGAGTATTCACAAACCCTAGTTTCCGGGTATTCTTAGAATCAACGGATCTAGTTCTATCCGTAGAAGCTTCCGCTACATCAGTTGGTATCAGAGCTGCGTTTCTTTGATTTATAAAAGAAGAAGGATGAGAGAAGCTTCCTCTACATCAGGTATGCTCGTAAGGAGTTTACAACTAATGATAAGTTTGAGATTTGTAAAAGAAGAAGGATGAGAGAATTCCTAACTAGGGTTTTGGGATTCATCCTTATCATGGCTTTTAAGTTATTGCGTCTTAATTCTTGATTGTGTTCTTATCTCAAATCTTGCAACCTCTGGGTTTTATTTGTACATAGTTTTTGAAACGGTTTTACTCGTTAATTAATAGGTTTTCGTTAGTTTGTTGGTGTAACAAATAGAGAAAAAACTACTGAAATGTGGGGTATTCATTTGCTCACATATCGGTTATCTCTTCATTTGTTTTTTTTTTCCTTTTCTTTTGTAAAACTCCATCCCTGTTTTGTATGCCAAGTAATCGACTAAATATAGGAATATAGTTGGCATCATATTAGTTTCCGTTTTTTATACTTATTACGTAATATGAAGGTATTTTTATAGAAAGTTCCTTTCTATTTGGGATTTTGTAGGAGCTTTTTGGTATATAAACAAATCAGTCGGCTTTTTAAAACTCAAACCAAATTGTTTATTATGAAGAAACAACTATAGTTATTTGCTCAAATAAATTCAGGTTAGTGTCTATCCAGCCAAGTCTTGTCACGATAGATCTAATCTTCTTTTTTTTGTACTATAAGTAATCAGAACGAAAACTTAGTAATATATATATACACCTGACTTTAGAAACCGCTACCAACGAGAAAACTTAGTAATAAATCATTTTTCGATTTTTTTTTTCAGGTTGTAAGCAGATCTAACCCAGATACGTAGTTATTATAAGTTGAAGCATTCACAAGAAAAAGAAATTACACATAAATTTTTTGTGTAGTACGCATTCTGATACGTAGACAACAAGTAAGGATCATCATTATAGTTTAAAGAAAGAATATATTCTCGAGATAGAAAGGAGATGAGGAAATATACTAGCTGAGGCAATTTAGTTAGGGTTAGCCGTTTCACAAAGAATATTTCGAGCTGCATAAAAGAGTGTGACGGTTCTTGATAAGTAAACAAAAAGAGTTCCACAATTGCTGTTGTGAAGATCAAGCATTGGCGGGTAAATTAGGAATTAGAGAGAATCTCTGTTATGATATCACGTTATTCTGATTAAACAAGTAATTTTAAGATGGTTCAAGAAATTTCTAATAAAGGAATTATTGCTTTGAAAAGATTTATGTGCTTCTTCATATAGTAAATTTGTTTGTTTTTTAGTTATAGCAGGGTCAAACCTTCCAAGAACTATCCACTTGATATAATACTTTGTTCTTCATCTCTTTTGAGAGGATTGGATAAACACCTTCTCTCCGAGTAAGTTTAATTGCAAACGTGAACGTATCATAAAGGGTTTCTCTGTTAAATAGTTTTATTTTTCTAAGTGTTGGAACGCTTGAAATCAGGGATGAAATCATGGAGTCATTGATAGAAAAACTAAATTTAGAAGTGTTCAATGTTTCATGAACCCCATATAAATGATTTTTGGCCCGGTTTAAGTGATTGTAACTTTGTAAGTCAATCAAGAAATGGTCCGGATCTACGAAAAAAATGAGCGAAAGACATTGCATTAAGGTAACATCCCAGGGAAAGATTCAAAAATAAGTTCTCGTCTAAAGAAAGTTGTTAAATCATTAGGACCTCTAAACTGGCACATACATGAAGTAAAGGTGTGTGGTTTCCCTATGCCACTCCAAAATTTTTGTTCATTTTATGGATGTCAATGAAGGAATGATTGCAGACCCGGCACAGAATCCAAAACTGTAAGCTTTGGCTATAAATTTTATAATTAAGATTACAATTTTAATTACAATTCAATTTGGCTAACTAATTATAAGCTTTCACTACAAAATAGGGTGTATAAAATGTAATACCCAAAAAATATCTTTACACTTATTATATACGATAGCGAGATCGTGATGTTGATTTGGTATTTTCCCTCTCTTTCTCTTTTTTCTTTTTTTTTCCATCCCAATTTTTAATAATAAGCCTTTTGAACTTAAAGTTTAAAATGTTAGAGTTGAATTTGATTTTTGTTGAAATTATGGTAATTAGGAACTCGTTAAATATATAACTTATTAATAGATTAATCGACTAAACTATATAAAATGAGACTATGGCTATTATATAATCTATATATTAAAGGGAATATAGAAGAAGTAATGGAGGATTGTGACGGAATTACCAAAATATGACTTAGAAACACAAAACAAAAATTGGTATTTGTTACAATGATCATCATAACTTTATTCGGCGTGCGTGCTAATATGGTGGATGATGATTTTGATACTGATGTAGAAGCAAAAAATGAAAATTCACTTGAACAACAAGAAAAATATGTAAATGTGATAGATGAGATAGAAGAGGGAGAAACATTGAGAAGTGGAAAATATATGGCAGTTGTTCGCAACGGTATATCAGATATGTTATATGAAGCTCGTGGTTGATCTTTTTTATATTTTATGTGTTTTGTATAAGATAGATTAAATATGTGTATACTAAGTTTTATTTTTTTAAAAAGACAACTATATTGGATTAACAGATAAATTTAAGTTTTTATTTTGCATTTTCTTACAAGATGATCATAAATTACATGCCTTTATTTTTTTATCATTTTAATATAATTAACTAAATTTTATATTCATGTTTAAAATATATACATAATATTATTGTCTTTTTGATTAAACGTTGTCTATAGTATATGTTTAGAAAATAAATAAATGAAACACATCTTTCATTTAATTGATTAATTTCGATTTAATATCATTTTCTTCAACCTTATGCCAAAACCCAAAAAATAAGAAAAATTAGGGTTTTGGCATAAGGTTGAAGAAAATGAATGAAATTGATTTTCTTACTGGGTTTTTAGGCCCATTAACAATAAAGAAAAAAAAAATAAAAAAAAAAGTTATGACCTTCAAGCCCATAAGGCAATTAAATGAAACTAAAGTTATTTCGTGGACAAGGGGAGTTGAACTCTGGAACGGGTAAACATACGGATCTCTTCCCCTCCCTTCTCAAAAATATTAAATGAAATATATATGTAAATTCATGCGAATATTAAATCGGCCCAAAGGAAGGTTTATATTTGGCCGAGTTTACATATGTATATGTGTGTATGTTCCTGCGAATAATAAATCGGTCCAAAGGAAGGTTTATATTTGGCTGAATATATGCATACATTTGATAATAAACATGTGACAATAATTAAGAAGAACCATGTGAATAATAAATCGGCCCAAAGGAAGGTTTATTATTTATCATGCATTATTGTCAATGTTTGATTATTAAAACAAGAGTATCGCTAGCAGTTAATATTACTGTCCAAAGACTTGATATTAATGTTGCATTTGATATTTTGTGATGGATTGTACAATCTTTAATAATTTATTATTGATTTCTAAGGTGTAATAGTGAGTTATTAATAAAAGATTGTTCTAATTTGCAGTAATTACTTCAGTAACTGCAAACTTATGTTCAATTCCAACACTTACGGGTTCCAACTATAAGGAATGGAAAAGTAAAGTTAAGGTTGTCCTTTGGTGTATGGATCTTGACCTTGCGTTAAGGATGGAACAACCTGCTTCTCCTACGGATATCAGCACTGCTGAGTATAAGGCGGTTTATGAGAAGTGGGAACGTTCCAATCGCATTGGTTTAATGATCATTTTGGACACCATTCCAGAAACCTTTAGAGGTGATGAAGAGATCAAAGATCTAAAACAGTTCCTTGCTGAAATGGACTTACGGTTTGCAAAGAGCGATAAAGCAGAAATAAGTACGCTTTTGTATCGCTTTAGTACCATGAGGTATCACGACAAAGGAAACATAAGGGAGTACATTTTGGAAATGTCTAACATTGTTTCAAAACTTAAGACTCTTAAGACTGAGCTTCCGGAAGAAGTGCTCATCTTTTTTTGTCTTGAACTCTCTTCCTCCTAGTTTCAATCAATTGAAATCAAGTTACAAGACACAGAAGGAGAAATGGTCACCTAATGAGCTCATTTCGTATTGTGTGCAAGAGGAAGATAAGATGAAACAAGAAAAGACTGAAAGTGCTCATATGGTTAATGATATATCATGGTTTTCTGGGTTTTTAGCCATGATATAAGTTGTATATATAAAGTCTTTTTAGTGCTTTTGTAGTCTTTTAGAGTCTTTTACAGGTTTATGTACGTTTGGAGCTTAATTGGAGATTATGGATCATTCTGGAGCTAAATAGGAAGCTGCGCTGAAGAATGCAACTCGGAGCCTGTTTTCAAGCCTGGTGTCGATCGACACCACTCCTGAGTGTCGTTCGACACCCATCGGGACTTCACATATCGGAGTTTTTGAAGAAAAGGAAAATTTCCCAGAAGTTTTATATATTTGCAATTAAGTCCCTGGTCGAGTTTTTTAGGATATATATACTATTTTAAGGTCATTGTTTAGACCTATCTATGATTCTAAGCTAGAACTTTGGAAAGAAGAATTCAGACTCCTTCAGAGAAGATTCAGAACTCCTTTAATCTCTATTTTTTATTTCTTTATGCAATCTTATTCAAACATGTTTATTGTTTCAATCTCCATGTCTGAGTAGTTTGCTAGTTAGGTTTAGGGTTTCACATTAGGGATTTCATGGATTGTTAAGTTGATTGGTTAGTTAAGGATTCTGGAACACTAGTTCTTCATCTAGGTTGTGATTAATGCTTGATCTGAACTGACGAGTTAGATTATTGATCATAGGTTGATTCTCGCAACGAAAGTTGGTTAATTAGCTAGAAAGAACCTTAGACGAGCAAAATAACTATTCGCAAAGAGATTTGATTTAGGTATTTTGTGAACATATCGAACTTGAATTTAATGCATGTCTGAGCCTTTGAATTTGCAAAGAGATTTGGAATTCTAGGATCTAGACATAGAAATCTCTGTAACGAGAGTTGATTGATTTGAATATTGTGTTTCGAGTTCTAGAACATAGCAGAATCCTGATTTACTGATTAGCTTGCATTCCTGATTTCCTGAGAATACCCTGAGCCTGACGTTTCTCCCATCTGATCTTAAAACCGATTTTAATTAGTTGCTTTTCTGTCTTTTAATTACATTCATTCTCGTTTAGCTTAATTCAAAAACCGATAATCTATTGTGCGAATCTTGAGTCTCTGTGGAAATCGATCCCTAACTACTACAGTCGATCTCTTAATTTGAGAGAGTAGTTCAAAGGGTTAATTTGAGCATATCAAATTTTGGCGCCGTTTCCGGGGACTCTTGAATTCGCCATTAGATTAGGAATAGAATTTAGTCTAAGCATTTTATTTCTTGTTTACTTACATATGTTCTATCTCTTTTCTTGTGTTTCAGGTGTATGCAGTCTCGCATTACCAGAAGCAACAAAGGGGCTCAGCTTTTGAATCTTACGAAACAGGAGTTGTTAGAGTTAGAACGAACGAACCTAAAGGCAAAGAGATCAGTAGCAATGAATCGGAGAGTTATCATTCGACCTGATGCTACTGGAGTCTTACGAGACCAATAGGGTCAAGCCTACAACGAGAACGGCGACCAGATCGATGACCAGGGAAATGTCATCCAAGAAATCATTGTACAAGATGATGCGAACGCTGCCAGAGTGAGGACCCTTGCTGATTTTAACAGGCCTGATCTTTTCTATGCAAACAGGTCTGCGATTCACCCTCCTCCCTTCCAAAGGAACGACTTTGAGCTAAAGCTTGTCTACTTCACTCTTGTGGGTCAGCATCCCTTTCATGGTCTTCCTCATGAGCATCCCATGGACCACATCGAAAAATTTGAAGACTTGGTGACAAGCATTAAGCTTAATGGAGTCTCAGAGGATTATCTGCTGTGCAAACTCTTCTCATACTCTCTTTCTGGGGATGCAGCTTATTGGCTCAAGAATGAGAGTCCAGGTTCTCTAACCACTTGGTCTGATACCAAGACTGCCTTCCTAACCAACTTCTTTGATGATGCAAGGTCTGAAGATCTGAGAACTAAAATCTCTACATTCAAACAAGAGCCTACTGAAGCCTTCAAAGCTGCTTGGTTGAGGTTCATATCTTATCAGAGAGACTGTCCCCATCATGGGTTCAGTGATGTTCAGCTGCTGGGGATTTTCTTGAGGGGAATTGACTGGAGGTATCAGATGGCTCTTGATGCTGCAAGTGAAGGAAACTTCAACACTAGAAGTCCAGCTAAAGCCAAAAAGCTTATTGAGAACTTGGTATCTAGCAATAGTACCAAGAATGCAGATTTTGAGAGGAAGAAAGCAGCTGGAGGAATGGATGGAAGTCAAATGGTTGAAGTGAAGGCAAAGCTAGAATCAGTTCACAACATTCTTGTGGGCCAAAAACATGTTCACTTTGCTGCAGAGGTTGAAACTCTTGATGGTCAAAAAGAGGATGTGAATTATGTTGGTGGAACAGGTTTTCAGAATCAGAGATTTGGAAATCAACAAGGGAACATGTCTTACAATGGTTATGGTCAGAGGAGTGCCTTTACAAGCAATCAAAACTCCTCTGATTTTACTCAGAAGCCTGCTTTTCAGAACGACAGCATGCAACAACTTCCAAAGGAATTATGGTTCTTCTTCTTATCAACCAGTTCCTCCACCAAGTTCAGAAAGCAAATTGGAGGGCATGCTAGAGCAAGTTCTTGAAGGACAGACGAAGTTGGCAGTTGACTTCAATGGAAAGCTGGATTCCATGTACTCAACCCTGAATGGGAAATTTGAAGCTTTAAGCACCCATGTCAAGAAATTGGATATTCAGGTTGCTCAAACTGCTGATTCCATAAAAAGGCAAGAAAAGTTTCTTCCTGGAAAGACTGATTCAAATCCAAGGCATCATGTCAAAGCCATCATGATAAAAGAAGAAAAAAAATCTGTGGGTTATGCAGAGTTTGATGAAGATTTTGACGTTCCAGAGCAGGTGTCGATCGACACCAACCTGGAGTGTCGATCGACACCACCCCAAAAACCCGAGATTTCGAGTCGATACCACTTCGAAGTGGTCGACACCAGTCAGTGTCGATCGACACCATACTAGTGTCGATCGACACCATACTAGTGTCGATCGACACCAATCGCGGAGCAAGCCAGAATTGGTCAATTCTCACACAGCACACGAGGAAAATGCCTATAAGCCTAAAATTCCTTTTCCAAAGGCATGTAAGAAGTCTAAACAAGAGTTGGAAGAGATCAGATGCAAGGCAATCATGGACAAAGTGCTGATTGAGATACCATTGGTTGATGCAGTCAAGTTTTCACCTCCAATTAAGAGGTATGTTAAGAGGATGGTTGTGAATGGTATTAGTCCTGAGGAAGCAGCTTTTCTCACAAAGGACATTAGTGCAATCCTCTTGAAAAAGACAGTATCAAGGAAAGAGAGGAAGGTGAGAGTGTCTGAACAGGTCAGTGCTATGATTCAACATATGATTCTAAAGAAGTTACCTGACCCTGGGAGTTTTGTGCTAGATTGCTACATCTCAACAGAAAGGTTTCCTCACTCTCTATGTGACCTTGGCTCAAGCATTAACCTAATGCCATATTCTGTTGCTATAAGACTTGGGTTGACTGACTTCAAGCCTACAAGGATTCATCTTGTCCTTGCGGATTGTTCCAAGAGGATTCCAGAAGGTGTTTTAGAGGATGTTCCACTTCAGATTGCAGGATGCACTATCCCCACAGACTTTGTGGTTTTGGAATATGGTGAAGAACCTCAGGATCCTCTTCTTCTGGAAGATCATTCTTAGCTACATCAGGTGCTATTATTGATGTCAGAGAAGGGTAGATGGAGCTTGATTTGGGTGATAAGGTCATGAACTTTGACATGGATAAGCTGAGGATAAAACCTACCATTGATGGTCAAACCTTTTCTGTAGAGGTTGTCATGGATGAGGAGCCAGATGACATTACTGCTGGGTATGTCAAGGAGCTGGAGGCTACTGAGCAAGTGAACAAGCTGATTGTTCATGAGGAATTGGTTGAGATTTCTAAGCAAGTTGCTGGGCTTGAGGATCGGAGTGGAGATCATCTATTCATGACTAGGCTCGAAAATAAGGATCCCGTGAAAGATAATTTGATGGAGGATGACATTTTTGTGATGGAGACACGGATTGCAGAGTTAAATTGCAGAAAAAGTGCAGAGTCCCGAGTTTCAGGTTCAGTGTCGATCGACACCACTGTTGGTGTCGGTCGACACCCTCCACAGGCCAAGCCAGAGACGCCTAAAACTCAGAGTTTTCAGAAATTTTGTAGTCCAAAAGACCCATCAACTGTTGTTAGACAGAAAACTCTACATCTCACATCTCACTCACCTCCAATAGAGCAAAGGTATGCACTTCCTGTTCCTAATTCTAAACCTCCTGATATCATCATTAAGAATTTTCAAAGTGCAAAAGCTCTCTCACAGTTAATCAAGCCACGAGATTATCGTAGAGCGCTTGTTTCTTCTTTTGATGATTCTGCAGGAAAAAGAAGTCTACCTCCCAAACATATGTCCCGCCCTGCTGTTGTTCCTTCATTCCTTGGTCGATCTCGTTCACAAACTGCCTATACACCACCTTGGATGATGAGATGCTCTTTCCAGAGGCATTCGGTGCCACTCTCTGATCCACCAGATGCCTAAGCTCCAACATAGTCAAGCTAATGACTGAAAATAAGCGCTGAGTGGGGGGAACCCACTATTAGGTAGGAGTTTTCTTTGGATTTCGTTTGATTTTTGCTAATTTTTAGTTTTTTTTTCTTGTGTTTCAAAAAAAAAAAAAGGGATCGTGACCAGACCAGTGTCGATCGACACTACTCATTGTTGTCGGTCGATACCAATCGCGACTGCAGGTAAGCATCTCCGATCCTAGCCTTTTCTATTCTAATTATTTTCTTTTGACCAAACCCATGCCTGTTAACACTGGGGACAGTGTTATTCAAGTCTGGGGGAGGTGGTTACTAACTTTGGTTTTCTTTTTCTTTTGAGAGTCTTTTGTGTCAAAATTTTGTTTTTTTATTGAGTCAAAAGCTTGTTGGGAACAATGAACTTTACTTGGAATAAACTGTCTTAGCTACCTCTTTAGTGACCATTCTTACAGCCATTGACAACAGTTTCTACCAACAGGAAATTCCAAAGGTAAAATGATCTTCCATTATCCCCACATTGTTTGAGTATTTAGATGATCCAGAGCTGGCTTAGATATAATGAACTTAATTTTTCTCATCTTGGGGCTTGGTATACTTTGAATCGGATTCCTTGCTTAGGACTGATAGGATTAGTCTGTGATTATGGTTTCCCTCTCTCTTCCCTTCACTGTCTCTAAAAAAAAGAATGAAAAAGAGTCATAGCTTTGAAAAGATTTAATTTGAGAAGTTGAATCATTCGATACTTCTAGAAAAAAAAAAGAAAGAGAACAATCAGTCGATAAAAAAAATAAAATGATACCCTAGTAGGGAAAAATCGACTGATTGGAAGCGAGAAAAGAGGGAGAAAGGAAACTAGAAGCAGACTGTTCAATAAATCAGTACTTGGGTAAGTAAGAGTCCATGTGTCCTTAGATCGATATTCCCTCGATGAGACTGCACTTAGAACTAAATAAGGTCAGCAATGAGGATTTTAGATTATTCTTATGGGTTGTGGTTTGGAATCTGGATGGTTAGTAAGTCTGTGGAAAATTACTAGAGGTTTTAACTTAAGTTGGTACTGTTTGACGTGGCTTTACTCTGGTTTTGGTTGATTTAATGTTCTAAAGTATAAGTGAGTTCCTATGTTTTCAAACCTCTTTCACAGTTTAGTCTTCTGTTTTGCTTGAGGGCAAGCAAAAGCTAAGTCTGGGGGAGTTGATATATCATGGTTTTCCGGGTTTTTAGCCATGATATAAGTTGTATATATAGAGTCTTTTTAGTGCTTTTGTAGTCTTTTAGAGTCTTTTACAGGTTTAGGTACGTTTGGAGTTTAATTGGAGATTATGGATCATTCTGGACTTAAATAGGAAGCTGCAGTGAAGAATGCAACTCGGAGCCTATTTTCAAGCCTGGTGTCGATCGACACCACTCCTGAGTGTCGATCGACACCCATCGGGACTTCACATATGGATTTTTTGAAGAAAAAGAAAATTGCAAGTTTTATATATTTGCAATTAAGTCCCTGGTCGAGTTTTTAGGATATATATACTATTTTAAGGTCATTGTTTAGACCTATCTATGATTCTAAGCTAGAGCTTTGGAAAGAAGAATTCAGACTCCTTCAGAGAAGATTCAGAACTCCTTTAATCTCTATTTTTTATTTCTTTATGCAATCTTATTCAAACATGTTTATTGTTTCAATCTCCATGTCTGAGTAGTTTGCTAGTTAGGTTTAGGGTTTCACATTAGGGATTTCATGGATTGTTAAGTTGATTGGTTAGTTAAGGATTCTGGAACACTAGTTCTTCATCTAGGTTGTGATTAATGCTTGATCTGAACTGACGAGTTAGATTATTGATCATAGGTTGATTATCGCAACGAAAGTTGGTTAATTAGCTAGAAAGAACCTTAGACGAGCAAAATAACTATTCGCACAGAGATTTGGTTTAGGTATTTTGTGAACATATCGAACTTGAATTTAATGCATGTCTGAGCCTTTGAATTTGCAAAGAGATTTGGAATTCTAGGATCTAGACATAGAAATCTTTGCAACGAGAGTTGATTGATTTGAATATTGTGTTTCGAGTTCTAGAACATAGCAGAATCCTGATTTACTGATTAGCTTGCATTTCTGATTTCCTGAGAATACCCTGAGCCTGACGTTTCTCCCATCTGATCTTAAAACCGATTTTAATTAGTTGCTTTTCTGTCTTTTAATTACATTCATTCTCGTTTAGCTTAATTCGAAAACCGATAATCTATTGTGCGAATCTTGAGTCTCTGTGGAAATCGATCCCTAAGTACTACAGTCGATCTCTTAATTTGAGAGAGTAGTTCAAAGGGTTAATTTGAACATATCAGTTAACACCTCTAAGGGACTGGGCAAAAGATGGAAAATTGAGGTTGTTAAGAATGATGCTGCTAAGGGTCCATCTCAAACGAAGCATGCTAAGGCTAAAGATACATGCTTCTTTTGTAGAAAACCTGGACACATGAAGAAGGTCTGCCAAAAGTATCATGCTTGGCGTGAGAAGAAAGGTATGTTCCTTGCTATGGTCTGTTCTCAAGCGAACTTACTTGAAGTACCCAGAAACACTTGGTGGCTAGATTCAGCTGCAACTAGTAACATCAGTGTTTCACTGCAGGGTTGCCTGAGCTACTGAAAACCAACTGAAGCTGAAAGATGCATTCATATGGCTAATGGTTTTCCGGTGCATGTGGAGGCAATTGCGCATTTTAGACTGTATTTTAGTACCGGTTATTTTCTGGATTTGAAAGACACTTTTGTTGTACCGTCACTTAGACGGAATTTGGTTTCTGTTCCTTATTTAGACAAATCCGGTTACTCTTGTCTAAATGGGAATCATAAAGTTTCTTTGTCTTTAAGTTCGGTTTTAATTGGAACTGGTTCACTTTTGGAAAATCACAGTCTTTATATGCTAGACATTGTACCTTCTCATAATGAAAGTTCAAGTGTTGAATCAAGGGGTAATAAACGTAAATTTGAAAATGCAAGTTCAAGAATTCTTTCGCATAAACGCTTAGGTCACATCTCTAGAAATAGAGTTGAGCGACTTGTGTCGGATGGTATATTGAATTCTGTTGACTTCACAAATTGTGCTGTCTGTGTGGATTGCATTAAAGGAAAATAGATTAAACATAAGAAATTAGGGGCATATAGAGCTAAAGAAGTCCTTGAGTTGATACATATGAATATTTGTGGACATTTCCCCACGACATCTTGGAATGGTAAACAATACTTTATATCATTCATAGACGACTTTTTTTTATATGCATATTTATTTCTTATTCATGAAAATTCAGAGTCTTTGAACGCGTTCAAGAAGTTTAAGGCTGAAGTTGAAAACTAACTTGAGCGAAGGATTAAATCTGTCAGATCTGATCGTGGTGGAGAATACTATGGTCGGTATGATGGTTCAGGTGAACAACGTCCAGGACCATTTGCCAGATACCTAGAGGAGTGTGGCATTGTTCCGCAGTACACCATGCCTGGATCTCCGAGCATGAATGGCGTATCTGAAAGGCGCAATCGCACTCTTAAGACATGGTAAAGAGTATGATCAGTCATTCCACCTTACCTGAATCACTCTGGGGAGAGGCACTAAAGACTGCAGCGTACATTCTAAACAGAGTACCAACTAAAGCAACTGCAAAGACACCTTATGAGCTTTGGACTGGCAGAAAACCTAGTCTAAAGCATTTTCACATTTGGGGATGTCCAGCTGAGGCTAGGCCTTATAGGCCATTTGAGAAGAAATTGGACTCCAGAACTGTGAGCAGTTTCTTTGTTTTTTATTCTGAGCGATCTAGGAGCTAAAATTTTATGATCCCATATTTTTTGAGACGGGAACAGCCACATTTTTTTAGGATGTTGAATTTGGGGGGAGAAATAAAGTTAAAGACATCATCTTTGAGGAAGAATCGGATTCAGTTCTTGAACCGATTCGTATAGTGCATTTGGATAAAGCAAATATTGAACCTCAAGTTGATACTGAAGTCCTTCCCCCCAATAAGATGACAATGTTATTGAACATGAAGGTCAAATTCAAAATCCTCAAGAAATAGTGAAACAAGATCAAGTGCCTTTGTGGCGATCCACTAGAGAAAGAAGAAGCGCTATTCTGGATGATTATATAGTGTTTCTTATGGAACAGGAGGAAAAAACAAACCCAGTTGGAAATGATCCTATCAACTTCCGTGAGGCCATGGGTAGTTCCAATTCAGACAAGTGGGTCAAAGCTAGTGAAGAAGAGTATCAGTCAATGCTAGACAATGAGGTTTCGGACGTTGTCCAATTACCAGAAGGAAAGAAAGCCATGTGGTTGCAAATGGATATTTAAAACCAAAATGGATTCGAATGGTAATGTGAAAAGGTATAAGGCTCGTCTAGTAGCTAAATGCTATACTCAGAAAGATGGGATTGACTACAAAGAAACATTTTCTCCGGTCTCATCAAAGGATTCTTTTAGGACAATCATGGCTCTTGTTGCACATTATGACTTAGAGCTTCATCAGATGGATGTCAAGACAGCGTTTCTCAATGGAAACATTGATGAAACGATTTATATGGAGCAACCAAAAAACTTTGTGATAGGTGATCCAAAGAAGATGGTATGCAAATTAAAGAAATCCATCTATGGACTCAAACAAGCTTCTCGTCAATGGTACCACAAGTTTCATGAAGTAATCACCTCCTTTGGTTTTGAGGTGAATTTGGTTGAAGATTGTGTGTATCAAAAGTTCAGTGGGAGTAAGTGTATGTTTCTGGTTTTATATGTTGATGACATACTTTCGGGAACCAATGATATGTCTATGCTGGTTGAAACCAAGAGGTTTCTTAAGGACAATTTTGAGATGAAAGATCTTGGTGAGGAATCTTTTGTATTAGGGATCGAGATTCGTCGAGATCATTCTCGGGGAATTCTTGGATTATCACAAAAGAGCTATATCGATAAAGTAATTAAATGATTTGGCATGTCTAATTGCAAACCAGGAAATACCCCAATCGCTAAGGAAGACAAATTTTGTCTCAAACAATGCCCTAAGGGAAAGTTGGAAATTCAAGAGATGCAGAAGATCCCTTATGCATCAGCTGTGGGTAGTCTAATATATGCTCAAGTTTGTACGCGTCCAGATTTAGCATACATAGTTAGAGTTTTGGGCAGATACTTATGTAATCCTTTGTTCTTTGCAGGTACCGCAAGACCCTTTTGACTGCTTTCCAATGGTCTGCCCAAAACTCCAACTATGGTCTTGCGGTACCTGCAAAGAACAAAGGATTACATGCTCACTTACCAGAGATCAGAAAATTTGGAGATCATTGGGTATTCTGATTCTGATTTTGCTGGATGTCAGGACAGTAAAAATTCCACTTCAGGCGATGTTTTTCTGTTTCCTGGTGGAGTCATTGCTTGGCGTAGTGCAAAGCAATCTTTGGTAGCTTCCTTTACAATGACCGCAGAATATGTAGCAATTTTTGAGGCATCCGATAAGGGACTTTGGCTAAGGAATTTTGTCATTGGATTGCGAATTCTTAAAGGAATTGAAAGACCACTAAAGTTATATTGTGACAATAAAGCAGCTGTTATGCTGATATTATCTATTTTTAACATATTTTGATTTGTTTTTAGTATTCAGTTTGAGTTTTTATTTGCATCTTTCGTTAGTTTTTCGAGTCTTTTCTATTGTTTCGAGTCTTTATACAGATTTTATGGAGTTTGGCGCTTACGGACATGTTCGAGTCAAGTTAAGGTGGAAAAACACGAAGAGAACGACCATTCCCCTAGAGAACGACCATTCCCCAAGAGAACGACCATTCCCCTATAGAACGACCATTCCCATAGAGATCGACCGTTCTTGCTCCCACCTACCCTGCCGACAAGAGTGCAGAACGACCGTTCTCTCCAAGAACGGTCGTTCCCCGTCTCACCTACTCTACCGACGAAAAAGCACAAGAACGACCGTTCTCTCCACATAACGACCATTCCCCGACTCACCTACACCCACCTACTTCGCGATCGACCACTCAGAACGACCGTTTTCCTACAGAACGGTCGTTCCCCGTCTCACCTACTCCCCTACACCTTGGCCTATATAATGGACTCACAGCATCAAGCTACAAACACACCATCTTCTTCTCTCAGTATTCTCTTGCTTCTAAACATTGTTTCTCTTCTCTTTTAAGCTTTAAACATTTATGCTTTGATCAAGTTCTATTTAGTTTATTTTCAGTTCTTATTATCTATCTTTATGCTTTGATCAAGTTCTATTTAGTTTATTTTCAGTTCTTATTATCTATCTTTATGCTTTGATCAAGTTCTATTTAGTTTATTTTCAGTTCTTATTATCTATCTTTATGCTTTAATCAAGTTCTTATTTAGTTATTTTCAGTTTTTGTTATCTATCTTTATGCTTTGATCAAGTTCTTATTGAAGTTTATTTTCAGCTTTTATTATCTATTCAAGCTTTTATGATGAACTCTATAATCTCTTTGTTTTCTTCTTCTTTAATTATGTCTGAGTAGATCTCTTAGTTAGGTTAAGGTTTTTCAAAGGAATTCATGAGCTTTAGGGTTAAACACAAATAGGCTATTCAAATCGATGTCTTCACCCTTGTTGATCTTAATGCTTGGATCGAATTGATCACTTGATTTTATGATATTAGGTTTAACTTAGACAGCGAGAGTTGCTAGGTTGCTAGAAGAAACTTGGGTGAGCAATTTATTCATTACCTGCGAGAGTAGATCTATTGGAGAATTGTGAACAAATCAAACCTATCCTTAATGCTTGTCTGCGATTTCTAAAACCAACGAGAGTTAGGATTTTAGGCTGTTAGATAAAGTTATTGATGCCACGAGAGTGGATTGATATTATCATTATGTTGAGTTCTAGACTTGTGTTTAAATCATTGCCTGAATAGTTGTTTGATCATTTGCTCTGAATCTCCTGCGAAGTTCCTTGACCTAACTCTTGTTTAATATTATTTTTAAAACCGATTATTGCTTTTATTACTTGCTATTTACGAGACCAAACCCCAATTGAATTGTATTAGCTTTTAATTTAGCTCATTAGATCAAATTGTGAACTTGGTCTTCGTGGGATCGACGCCTAAGTACTACTTCGTTGTTGTGCACTTGCAGTAAGAAATAGGGTTTAAAACTCGTGTATCAAGTTTTTGGCGCCGTTGCCGGGGACCAAATTTTCACCTTTGGTTTACGGCTGAATTATTAGACTAAGAACTTTACTGAACTTGTTTTCTTTTTTTCTTTGTTTTTGTGTTTCAGGTGCATGTCCACAAGGAGCACAAGGAGCAAAAACAACGAGGACCTTCTTTGCTTGACAAACGACGAGCTAGCAAGGAGAGAACGAAAAAGCAGAAGACGCAACACACCCGTTCAAGAAGCAGAAACGACTGACACCGCCAACTCAGAGATGGGCGGACAAGCAGACATCGTAGCTCAGCTGCAACAACTTCAGACAGCCATGGAGCAGCTTTGCTTGCAACAGGAGAGGCAACTCGTTGCACAACCTGCTTTTGGGACAAAGATGCGGCTCACGCATACTACCAGGATCGATCTACGACCATCCAGAGGCAAGATTACGAGATCAAGCCTCAAATGATAGCCCTCGTGAAGCAATACCTGTTCCACGGTCTGCCTGCTGAGATTCCGATGGATCACATCGAGAGCTTCGAAGAGATCTGTAGCACAACTGGCTCCAATGGTGTGCCTCCAGATTTCTTGAAGTACAAGCTTTTCCCCTTCTCTCTTACAGGAAAAGCATCTCGGTGGTTAAAATCTTTACCACCAGGCTCTCTACCGACTTGGGCTGATGCGCGAGCAGCCTTCTTGGATAAGTTCTACACGAAATCTAAGGCCGCAGCCTTGAGGAACAAGATCTCCTCATTTGAGCAAAAGTCGGCGAATCCTTCAATGAAGCATGGGAGCAGTTTAAGGAGTACAAGCGCGAGTGCCCTCACCATGGGTTTAGGGATGAGCAGCTGCTCAGAACCTTCTATGACGGAGTAGATTGGGACTACAGAAACGCCCTGAATGCAGCTAGTAACGGTGACTTCTACACTAAGTCAAAGGAAGGAGCTCTGGAGATGATTGAGAACCTAGCCGCAAGTTCCAGCAACAAAAGCCCGGAGTACGACAGGAAGAAGGTCAACAGTGTGGACTCCAAGAAGATTGATGAACTCGCGGCCTTGGTTAACCTTTTTCTAAAAAAGAACCAGAAGTCAGTCCACTTTGTGGACGAGAATGAGGAAGCACCTCTCGCTCAAGTCTATGAGGAAGAAACCGACAATGATCAGACGGAGGTGAATTACGTGACGGGACAAGGTTTCGGACAGAACCGCGGTTTCAACAACCAAGGCTTCAACACTCATCCGAACCTGTCCTATAGGAGCACCAATGTGGAGAATCCGCAGGATCAGGTTTATCCTAAGCAAGGAAATCAGCCACAGATGGGTTTTCAGAAGAACTACTCCAACAACTACCAGAATTGGCCATTCGTTCCTAATCAGAACCGTTTCCAAGGAGGGAATCAGCCAAGGCAGCCTTTCAAAAACTCGCAACCCCAGCCTTTCACACATCCGCAGCCTTCATCTTAAGTAACCGGCTCCCAAGACGAGCTAAGAACATGATGCAGCAGTTGATGGCGAGTCACCAAAAGGCAGCAGCAGAGATCAACTCCAAAGTTGACACTATGTATGTTGATCTTAATGGGAAGTATGAGGCTGTATGGACCCATATGAAGCAACTGGATGTTCAGATTGAACAAACTGCCGAGTCTATAAAAAAGAACACCAGGGACTCTGCCTGGAAAAGCTGAAGCAACGAGGAAGGAGTTTGTCAACGCCATCGAGCTAAGGAGCTGGAAAACGTTGAATTCGGCAACAACTTCAGGATCGGCAAAAGGAAAAGAAGCGATTTCCGAGCACGTGCTCCCATCCAGCGAGCACCTGCTCCAAGGAAATCAAAGCGTTTATGAAAAATGTAAATCGAGCAACCGCGCAACACACGCTGGAACATCGGCCTCACCTCTCGAGATTCTTGAAGAAGATTCGCCAACCGAACACCCTGGTCCGTAGACCAAGCACATGCTCAGCCGAGAAACTCCAACAACTTCGGCAAGCAATCCGGAAGCAAGGGTGTACAAACCTAAGGTCCCATACCCTGTACCACCCAAGAAGTCTCGCAAGGACTTAGAGGATGTTAAATGCAGAGAGATGCTCAGAGACCTAGCCGTGAAGCTGCCTCTCACGGATGCCGTTCAGATGATACCTGCTCTCAAACTGTATATGAAAACCCTAGTCTCCGGAAAAGTAGCTGAGGAAGAAAATGTGATGGTAGTCTCCAAAAGAGTGCAGTGCTGTTCTGCAGAACAAGGTCCTTAAGAAGAGAGGCGATACTGGCAGATTCGTTTTATCAGTCAAGATCGGCCCCATGACATTCGCATACTCTCTGTGTGATCTCGGTTCCAGTGTCAACCTTATGCCATACTCTGTGGCAAAGCAGTTAGGGTTCACAAAGTTCAAACCCACGCGCATCTCATTGGTCTTCGCAGACAGATCAACAAAGCTACTGGTGGGTATGTTAGAGGATCTTCATGTGCGAATTGGAGACACACTTATCCCAGCTGATTTCGTGGTTCTAGAGCTTGAAGAAGAACCGAAAGACCCTCTGATTCTCGGCCGACCATTCTTAAGCACAGCTGGTGCAATAATCGATATACAGAATGGAGTGATTGACCTTCAGCTAGGCGACATGGTAATGTCATTCGAGATGGATAAATTGTTGAAGAAACCGATGATGGATGGACAGACCTTCACTGTGGAAGGCGTGGATGATATATATGATGAGGCAGCTGAAGAGCTTCTGTGCCCGGATCCTCTTGAAACCGCTCTAACTCTAGCTGAAAGAGAGCATGGTTTCCTGAGCAAGGATGCCGACAGCTTTGCCAAGATGCTAGATTCCAGCCGAAGAATGGAGCAGATGGTGGCGTACACGAGCCTAGAAGATGAAGAAAACTCGGCAGAAACAGACGGAGCACCCGCTCCAATCCCGCGAGCACCTGCTCCGCCACTTGACCCGATAAACAGCCCTTGGAGCAAATTGAAAGCACCCAAACTGGAGCTCAAAACTCTTCCAGCTGGGCTCAGGTACGCATTCCTTGGTACGAACTCTACTTACCCGGTAATTGTGAATGCTGATTTGAATAATGTGGAATAGCTTTACTTTTATGCGAGCTTAGAAAGTATAGAAAGGCTATATGGCATTTACTTGATGATATCACTCGCATCTCCCCTGATCTTTGCATGCATAGGATACATCTAGAAAATGAATCGATGAGTTCTATAGAACATCAGAGGAGGTTAAATCCGAAACTGAAAGATGTTGTTAAGAAGGAGATAATGAAACTTCTCGAAGCCGGTGTAATTTATGCTATTTCTGATAGTACTTGGGTTAGTCCAGTTCATGTAGTTCCTAAGAAAGGTGGAATTACTGTAATAAAGAATGATAAGAATGAACTGATACCGACTAGGACCATAACCGGCCATAGAATGTGCATAGATTATCGTAAACTGAATGCTGCAACTATCAAGGATCACTTCCCTTTGCCCTTTATTGATCAGATGCTTGAAAGACTTGTTAACCATCCATACTACTGTTTTTTAGATGGTTATTCAGGTTTCTTTCAGATCCCCATCCATCCGGACGACCAGGAGAAGACAAAATTCACATGTCCTTATGGCACATTCGCTTACCGGCGCATGCCATTCGGACTGTGCAATGCTCCAGCAACTTTCCAGCGATGCATGATGTCCATTTTTACCGACTTGATCGAAGACATAATGGAGGTGTTCATGGATGACTTCTCGGTGTATGGAGACTCTTTCTCTCACTGTTTGTCTAATCTATGCAGGGTACTTCAGCGATGTGAGGAAAAGCACCTAGTTCTAAATTGGGAGAAGTGTCACTTCATGGTCAGGAATGGGATTGTACTTGGACATCGCATATCAGAAGATGGCATCGAAGTGGATAAAGCTAAGATCGAGGTTATGATGAACCTACAACCACCTACTTCTGTCAAGGGGATCCACAGTTTTCTGGAGCATGCAGGTTTCTATCGCAGGTTCATCAAGGATTTTTCAAAGATAGCTAGACCCCTCACGAGGCTGTTGTGCAAGGAGGTGAAGTTCGAATTTGATAGCGACTGTCTTGAGGCTTTTCATACGATCAAAGGAGCATCGGTCAGCGCACCCATTGTGCAGCCACCAGATTGGAGCCTACCTTTCGAGGTTATGACATATGCTAGCGACTATGATGTTGGTGCAGTTCTCGGCCAGAGGAAAGACAAGAAGCTCCACGTTATCTACTACGCCAGTCGCACATTGGATGATGCTCAGTGCAAGTATGCTACGACAGAAAAGGAGCTTCTGGCCGTCGTTTTCGCCTTTGAGAAGTTTCGGTCCTATCTCGTTGGATCAAAGGTTATAGTTCATACTGATCATGCAGCACTCAAGTATCTATAGACCAAGAGAGACGCTAAGCAGCGGCTACTTAGGTGGATTCACCTACTTCAAGAATTCGACCTGGAGATCAAAGACAAGAAGGGAATAGATAATGGAGCTGCCGACCATTTATCTAGGATGCGGATTGATGAAGAACTACCACTCAATGACAGCCTCCCTGAAGAACAGGTTTACTCGATCGGAGCATTCCAAATCGAGGAAGCACGTGCTCCCACCCAGCGAGCACCTGCTCAGTCCGAATTCTGCAACCAAACCGAAAGCAGCCAACATCCTCAGATTCCTTGGTTTGGTGAGATTGCGAATTACCTAGCTGCTGATCTAGAACCTCACGGTTTTGTGGGAAACAAAAGGAAGAAATTCCTAAAGGATATTCGCCATTACTTCTGGGATGAGCCGTACCTGTACAAGCATTGCCCAGATGGAGTATTCAGACGTTGCGTGGCTGAGGAGGAGATACCGGAGATTCTGTTTCACTATCATGGCTCTTCCTATGCCGGACACTTTGCTACTTTCAAAACAGTCTCCAAAGTCAGGTGTATATATATTACAATGTTTTTTGTTCTGATTACTTACAATACAAAAAGTAAAGATTAGATCTATCGTGACAAGACTTGGCCGGCTAGACACTAACCTGAATTTATTCGAGCAACTAACTAGAGCTGTTTCTTTAGTATAAACAATCAGGTTTGAGTTTTAAAAACGACTGGTCTTTTTATATACCACAGAGCTCCTAAAAAATCCAAAATAGAAAGGAACTTTCCATAAAAATATCTTCATATTACGAAAAAGTATAAAAAAAACGGAAACTAATATGATGCAAACTATATTCCTATTTTAAGTCGATTAATTGGCATACAAAACGGGGATGGAGTTTTACCAAAAAAGAAAAGAAAAAAAAAAGCCAAATGAAGAGATAACTGATATGTGAGCAAACGAGCACCCCACATTTCGGCTGTTTTTTCTCTATTTGTTACACCAACAAACTAACGAAAACCTAATAATTAACGAGGAAAACCGTTTCAAAAACTATGCACAAATAAAACCCAGAATTTGCAAGATTTAAGATAAGCACACAATCAAGAATTAAGACGCAATAACTCAAAGCCATGATGAGGATGAAACCCAAAACCCTAGTTACGAATTCTCTCATCCTTCTTCTTTTCCAAATCTCAAACTTATCATTAGTTGTAAACTCCTTACGAGCATACCCCAAGAAAAACTACAAATCAGACTTTAGAGTACCGCGAAATACGGTTGTACGAATCGTTATCTCCAATGAACTGTTTGGTCTGAAAAATAATGGAAACGCAGGTTTTGTATGCACAAACGGTAATAATGTATGGAGGAAAAGCAAACCAGGAGACCGGTACGTTGCTATCCAATTCAAGTATGATGGTAAGAGGAGGCATTCTATCACGCGTTGTCATCTTCGGTCAAATTTGGGATTTGTGAATTTCCAGGTTAATATTAATCCGGACACATCTGCTTATTGTTACCCTAGCTACGTATGTGGCTACTCAGTTCGAAAAGATGGGGTTTATTACAAGCCTGAGAAGAAGCTCTTTCGATGGAAGAGGCAAAAGTAATATACATATTTAAAATGATGTCAATGTATATGCGACGTACGCGTATAGGTATAATTTTTTAAAAATAGTGTGTTATTTCAAAAAATAGTGTGTTATTTCAAAAAATTCATCAGTACCACATGATATTACGACGATGCCGTTCGTGAGTTTAAAGTCTAAAAAAATCACACATGATCTTTTTAATGCGCCGCAAGCAATCTCCTCAGAAGAGATGATAAACAAAGTAATATATATATATATCTGAGGGGTTTTCAGCATATTCCCCTATAAACTATATTTCGCCTGTTTATTCATAAACGAATTATTGAATCATGCTAAAAACTACATAAACTAACTAACAAATTGACATTAATACATGTTCTATTGAAATATGGTCAATTTCAACAAAACCGAAATTATAAAATGGTTTTTGAAGATGACAGGTAGAAGAACGGTTTGGTTAGGTTTATGTTATTTTAATTACTATTCAGAACAAAATGACGTCATTTTGATTGTTTTTTAGAAGAATCCAACCAAGGGCTAGAAGATGGCGAAGAAGTTACGTACGCCACTAGGCTACACGGGTTTTTTGACAGTTTTAATACAATACAATCATATTTATTTTGTGTTTTGAGTGATTAAGAAACATAATTAATAAGAAAAAAAGAAAAAAAACAAATTTTTTATCTATTTCTTATATTCTTAAAAAATCATCTTCTCAGACCATAAGAATTCAAAAGAAAACAAATTCTTTTTTCAATTTTATTGAAGAATTCAAAGAGAACTCTTCTTTCCCATTTGAAGAATTACTTTTTATTTTTTTGGAGAAGACAAGAATATGTGAAAATTATTAAACTATTTCTTGGAATGTTTGACCCTGCTATAACTATTACTATATGATAGCCCGCACCCTGTACGGGTATAATATTTTCTTCACACAATATAATTAGTTTTGTTTAATAATATATATATATATATATCAAATCCTCTATGATATTTAAGTAAGTGTATAATTCACCTGATAATATGAAAATTATATATATAACAACATAAACATTCACAATTGTTATAAATTAGTTTTAGACAAAATAAACCATATTATGGTGTATGTAAACGAAAACCAAATTCATATTAAAAACCTGACAAAAACTTGGTAGTACAAATTAAAAAAGAACAAATATAATGTTAAAGTCAATAAATATTTGTTGTTGGTCTGTATATTTGCAGCAATATTTTTTAAAAATCTAATTTTCCAAAAAAAAGGGTAAGATATAATAGAGTGCTTTAATGAGATTAAATGTGATATATTAAGAGGGTAAGATATTTAGGAATATACATACATATTACTTGCTCTGCAAATATCGGTGAAGGATATATAGGATATATTAAGAGAGTAAGATATTTAGAATAGAAATATTAATTGCCATGCAAAGATCACTCAAAAATATATTTAGTTTGTTTGAAAATGAATATTTAGCTTGTTGGAAACGGATATATTTCTGTTTTAAAATATTTAGCTTATTTGATTGCGAAACGATATATTGCTTTCTCTCGGAATATTAAGCTTGTTTGAAAAAGAAATATTTAGCTTGTTGAAAAAGTATATCTTTTTTTGAAAACATGTTACTGATATCATTTTTTGAAAAGATGTAAAAATATTTTAATTACAAACTGAGTTGGGTTGCGAAATTATCGAATGGGCCAGGGTAAAGTGTTTGTGAAATGGGCTACGTTTTTTCTTTGAAAACTTCTTTAATGATTCGACTAAAATCAATAGATTGAGTTAAAATATGTTAATTATAATCTGAGTTGGATTGTGACATTATTGAATGGGCTGTGGTAAAGTTTTTGTGAAATGGGCTATGTTTTTAATTCTTTGTGAGTATAGTTTTTTTTTTTGACATGTCACAATAGAAAGATTTCATTGGTTAGGTTTCCCTCAAATTACTCTCATTGAGACACCTGTCAAAAAACTCTCTTGGTGTCTTCTCAATTAATATATAGGGGAAACTAGACACATAAACTGTATGAAGAAGCACAAAAATATTTTGAAAACAATAAATCATTTATTAAAAATCTATTGAACCATCTTACAATGACTTGTTCAATCTGAATAACGTGACGTCACAACAGTGATTCACGTTCTGATTCACCACTACCAATTCCTAATCTACCACCTTCTCAATAATTGTGGAACTCTCTTTAATTACTTACCAAGAACCTTCACATTCTTTTTTTGCAGCTCACAATATTCTCAATAAAATGGCTAACCCTAACTCAGTTGTCTCAGCTAGCTCGTATTTATCGTCATTTTTTTTTTCTATCTCGAGAATATATTATTTCTTTGAACTCCACGATTTCCAAATCTGCAATCTTCAGATCCTTACTTACTGTCTACTTATCAGAATATGTACTACAGAAATCTTTTTATGTCATTTCATTGTCTTGTGAATGCTTCAAGTTCCAACACACAATAACTATGTAGGGATAGTTTATGTATTTTAATGGATTTGAAAATCCAAACAAAATTCAATATTATTGATTATATAATTTTAGAATCCATCTTGAAATTACGAGTTACTAGTAGAGCTGCTAACCCCGCGCATGCGTGGGGTGGTGTTCCGTTGGTTACATATTTATTTTCTTCGTATTATATTTAGTTTCAATAAAATTATGAAATCTAGAATATTTTAATATTTATTTGTTTGTTAATGTATATCTTAAGAATATATTATTTGTCACAGACAAATGGACGAATTAATACTTGATATTCTCTTTACCTTCTTTTGCGCACCCAATGGTTAGTTTCAATAAAATTACGCAATTTAGAATATTTTAATATTTATTTGTTTGTTAATGTATATTTTAAGAATACATTATTTGTCTCAGACAAATGGGCGAATTAATCCTTGATATTCTCTTTACCTTCTTTTGCGTTTTCGCACCCATTGGTTACGCGTCATTCCTTCGTGTTGATATCTTATTATCTTATTTGTAATCTGTAGGTGACAGTTCTTTATCCAGTATTTGAACACCTCTCCGAACCTAGATGATGTCTAACCATAATGGCTTCTCCTTTATTCCTCGTTGAATGGGATATATGTTTGTCTTATTTTTGTTTTTTTGTGTTGAATATATAATATAATTTATATAGTTAGGTAATAATTATTGTTATTTTATGCGTTTATTTGTATCAATATAATAATATATTTTTTTCATTTTATTTATCTAATGATATTCTTTTTTATTTTTTAAACTCTTCCACGTTTTTATGTTAATATAAGATAAACTGCTGAAGATTGCAAGATATAGTTTTTCACCTTTTCATGGCTAGAACTATATCTCATAAAACTTTTTATTGCTAATTTTACTCATACAAACTATATTTTACATTCAAATATTGAAACTGTTTATGTGACAATACACAATCACATGAATTGTCTCTTTCAAAAAAAAAAATCATGAATTATCTCTGTATGGAAGGTACTTCTCCATTGATAACCTCTGAATATTATAATTTTTTCTGTATGACATTTTAATCAATTTAAAATAGATCAATTCTATCTTTTTATTCGGATTAAAGTCTCAATATTTAATACTACGCACTTATTGTATTTTATATATATATATATAAAGTTGATAAATCTAAAATTAAAGTAAACCATGATTTTTAATCGAATAGTTTTTTGTTAGTGTTATCGGAATGTATTATTACTCGAATTCTTTATTCACTTCTCATCAACTTGTTTAACGTAAGATTGTATTTTTGTTAGTGTTAACCTAGGTTCGGAAACTCGCTAGACGTTAGTCGGGCGGTGGGTCTGGACCTAGCGAATTACCAAAAAATCACAGACTTTTCGGGGAAGAATTTTAAAACATTTTTACTATAATATTGTTTATATATTTGTTTCGGTAAACATTGTCAACGAAACAACATGGTCCAGTGGTTATATGTGTATGCTTAATACTTTCTTTATCCGAGTTCGATTCCACCAGACACCATTTTCTTATTTCATTTTTTTCTTAGACTGAAAATTAAAACGCCACCTGGCATTATGTGGTGCAAAGTGAGGAAAGAGCCTTGGCTCATTATATATAAGATTGGTTTTATGATTTTTAAATCCTAATTGAAATCATGTGTTATCCAATTATACAAAGTTATTAATAAAATTGATTTTAGAATGAATTTTGATGGATTTGGAGGGATTTTTTTTTGTTAATAAAGACAGACTTAAATCTGAAGTAAAACCTTCGAATTTGTAAATATTAGTCAAAAATCATATGTTAGATTTGTAAATCAATAAATATTACTCTAATTAATTTGAGAATCTTATGTAAATTTTATAAATGAATTAAAATAACGAATTATATCCTCCATATTTCTGGGTTAGATCTGCTTACAACCAAACAAAAAAGAAAAGATTTATTACTAAGCTTTTTCATAGTTAATGATTCTAACATCATGTGTATATATGTAACTAAGAGGATGTTATTCGTTTGTGCGGTAATTTAAGTAATTTATAAATCTGCATAAGTTCACAAATCAAAGAAAAATTTATTGATTTCCAAATCTAACATATGAATTTTAATAAATATTTATAAATTCTGAGACTTGATTTCCAAAGTCTTTATATTTTTAACAAATAAATCCTTGCAAATCCACCAAAATTCATTATGAAATCAAATCCATAGTAAATCCGTATCATTGAATAACTCATTACTTGAATTAAGATTTATAAATCATAAAACCAATAACACATGATTTCAATATGAATTTTAAAATTATAAAACCAATAACACTGATTTTTTGTTTGGATTTTCAAATTCATTAAAATACATAAACCAATAACCCCTACTAAGTTTTAACTCTGATTGAACTTTCAAAAAAAAAAAGTTTTAATTCTGATTCCTTACAACACCACAAAAAGATTAGATGTATTATGACAAGACTTGGCTAGACACTAACCTGAACTTACTATAGCAACTACCTAAAACCGTTTCTTTATTATATACAATTTGGTTCCAGTTAAAAAAATGGAATGGTTTGTTTAAATACCAAAAAGTTTGTAAAAAATCCAAAATAGAAAGGAACTTTGAAAGGAACTCTCTAGGAAAGTACCTTCATATTACGGAAAAAAATATAAAAAACGGAAAGTAATGCAAACTATATTTCTATATTTAGTCAATGAATTGGCATACAAAATGGGGATGGAGTTTTACAACCAAAAAACAAAAACAAATGAAAAGATAACAGATACGTGAGCAAATGAGCACCCCACGTTTCAGTTGTTTTTCTCTATTTTTTACACCAACAAACTAACGAGAACGTAATAATTAACGAGTAAAACCGTTTCAAAAACTATGTACAAATAAAATCCAGAAGTTGCAAGATTTAAGATAAGAACACAATCAAGAATTAAGTCGCAATAACTTAAAAGCCATGACGAGGATGAATCCCAAAACCCCAGTTAGGAATTCTCTCATCCTTCTTCTTTTACAAATTTCAAACTTATCATTAGTTGTAAACTCCTTACGAGCATACCCCAAGAACAACTACAAATCAGACTTTAGAGTACCGCGAAATACGGTTGTACGAATCGTCATCTCCAATGAACTGTTTGGTCTGAAGAATAATGGAAACGCAGGTTTTGTATGCACAAACGGTAATAATGTATGGAGGAAAAGCAAACCAGGAGACCGGTATGTTGCTATCCGATTCAAGTATGATGGTAAGAGGAGGCATTCTATCACGCGTTGTCATCTTCGGTCGAATTTGGGATTTGTGAATTTCCAGGTTAATATTAATCCCGATAAATCTGCTTATTGTTACCCTAGCTACGTATGTGGCTACTCAGTTCGAAAAGATGGGGTTTATTACAAGCCTGAGAGCAAGCTCTTTCGATGGAAGAGACAAAAGTAATATACATATTAATAATGATGTCAATGTATATGCGACGTATGCGTATAGGTGTAATTATTTTAAAATAATGTGTTATTTCAAGGAAATCATCAGTACCACGTGATATTGTGACGCATGTCATTCGTGAGTTTAAAGTCTAAAAATTACTGCAAGCAATCCCCTCAAAAGAGATGATAAACAAAGTGATATATCAAGTGGATAGTTCTTGGAATGTTTGACCCTACTATAACTATTACACCAAACACATATCTTGTATAAAAAAGCACACAAATATTTTCAAAACAAAATTCATTTACTAAAAATATCTTGAATGATTTTATAATGACTTGTTTAATCAGAATGACCTGACATCAGAACAGTGATTGTGGAACTCTATTTGTTTACTTACGAAGAACCCTCACACTTTTTTGTGCAGCTCACAATATTCTCTGTAAAATGGCTAACCCCAACTTAGTTGTCTCAGCTAACTCGTATATATCCTCGTCTCTTTTTTTTTATCTCGAAAATATACTATTTCTTTAAACTCCTCCATCTCCAAATCTGCAATATTCAGATCGTTATTTGTTATCTGCTTATGTACTACACAAATCTTTCTATGTCATTTCTTCGTCTTGTGAATGTTTTAAGTTTGTTGAACTCATAATAACTACGTAGGAGTTATTAGGCCATGTACATCAGCTGAGAGGTTCTAAAAAAAAATATAAACAATTCAGCTGGTCCCACAAAAACTATGAATTTGTTTCATAGGGGTTCGGTTTGACGATACCCTCTCTCCTCCGTCTCGCCACGTGTCGCTATATTATTGGTAGAACTTTTTTTTAAGGGTTCACTGATGTGGATGCCCTTAGTTTATATATTTTAGTGGACTTGAAAATCTAAATAAAGTTCAGTGTTATTGGTTTTCTAATTTTAGAATCTATATTGAAATTATGTGTTATTGCTTTTATGATTCATAAATCCTAATTCAAATCATGTGTTATTCAATCATACCGAATTATTAGTATATTTGATTTTAAAATGAATTTTGGTTGATTTGGAAGGATTTCTTTATTTAAAATACAAAGACTTCCAAAACTGTGTTTGGAGTTGGTTCGTCGACGCCAGCGGTTGGGAGTTTAACTATAAGGTCTGCCAACACTTGGGACTTGGTGAATGTTCTCGTTTGATACTCGACGTCGTACTCATTTAGTTCCACCGTCCATTTTGCTAGTCGTCCTGACTGACTTGACTGCTTCGGGTTCGTCTCTATCACTTGGTGCATCACAAGATAGTCTAAGAATTCTCCTGATGCTACCCTGAATCTGCACTTTGTCAGCTTCAGCTTCATATTTTGTCGATTGCGCTGCTCAAAGAATTTTCGCAGATGTTCGACGTTATTTTTCTCCTCTAGGGATTTTACCAATATGTTATTAATATAAACCTCCATCGTCTTTCCGAGCTGTTTGGCAAGCATTTAGTTAACGAGCCTTTGCTACGTCACTCCGACATTTAGTTAATGAGCCTTTGCTATGTCACTCCGACATTTTTAAGGGCGAACGACATTATCTTATGGCAATATATTATGTGATCTGTTATGAACGCGGTCTTCTCCCAGATGTCATGGACTCACATGATTTGATTGTTACCAGAAAACACGTCCTTTGCCTCTACTAGGCGGTCAATATGAGGAAGCGGGAAGTTGTTCTTTGGGCACACATTGTTCAAATCCGTGAAGTCGACGCAGTCTCGCCATTTTCTGTTCTTCTTCTTTACTACAACCGGGTTGGCAAGTCAATCTGGGTATTTTACTTCCATGATGGATCCGACTTTTGACAAACCACCTCGTCATTCACTGCTTGGGCTCGTTCCAGTCGAGTTTACGTCTTTTCTGCTTCACCCACCTGAAGGTCAGGTTTACATTAAGATCGTGGCTTGTGATGTTGATGTCGATCTCGTGAATATCATCCTCTGCCCATGCAAATTTATTCACATTTTATTTTGAGAAAGAGATCAATTCCGATTTGATCGGCTCTTCCAGGTTAGCTTTGATCTCCACACATCGCTCCATGTGCGCTTCGTCTATGACATATCGAGATTATCGGTTCGCACGGGGGATCTTTCCATATTCTGAGTTTTCTTCGACATGTAATTTATATTCCAGCTTCGTAAGCTGTTGTTCCACCCTTGTATCTTTGGTTTTGTCTTAGCATCAGATTTGGTTAGTTGCCCACTTAGTTTGTGCTCTGTTAGAAAACAAGCTCGAGAATCTCTCTACTATCACCAAATTGTTTCAATTCTGGTTTGGGTCAAAATATTTGTGGCAATTCGAAAGAATCAGAATTCAGCCAAGGCGTCCCCAAGATTGCGTTGTAAATTTCTGGGCAATCAACCAACGAGAATTCTACTTCCCTTTTTAATCTTTTTTTGCTTCCACAGGGAGTCGGATTGCTCTGATGGTCATTGTCTTTCTTCCGTTGAAACTAGTCAACAGTTTTGGATGGGTTATGAGAAAAGAAGCCCTAATTTTCATCCTCCGAATGGTTTCACGAAATATGACATTCTCTGAACTCCCTGGTCTATTAGAACTCTCGCCACATCATGTTCTTCGATAGCAAGGCTAATGACGAGAGGAGCATTGTGGGTCTGGTCAATTATAGTAGCTTCACTTCACTTGAACGAGATCTGGTCGCATAGAACCTCCTGCACTTGGATTTAGTCCATCGTTTCTTCGGCTCTTCGATGGAGGGCTTGAATTGAGGACATTGTATCTTCGCATAATTGGGATCCTCTTATTATCATGTTGATTTGTATGGCATCCGTTCCAACCATCACTCTCGCTCTCGTGACGTTTTTCTCTTAGGGTTTATAATATTTTTTGTCCTCACTGACAGCGCCAAACTATGAGAGTCGAAACTCACACAATCAATACTTATAATAGATGTGAGTTCGAAAAACCTATTTCATAAGAACTCGAGGACCAAGGTTGAAAATTTGGTTTTGTTGATTGATCATTTTAAATAGTACAACAAAAATCCATAAGTTCTGGAAAGTTTTACAATACAAAAATTCTAAGTATCCAGAAATATATAAACCATAGGACATGATATTCCTTATATATTTTTCTAATGATGTGAGACATTGTCAAGTCCGAGAATCCTTTAACTTAAGTGTTTCTCTCTTTTGGTTTGATCTCACCATTTAATTTGAATATCTTTATCTACTTTTTTTGTGGAGAATGATTGAGTTGAGACAACCATTCAGCTCGCCGGTTAGAACAAGACAGATTATATATGTGGTGTGAACCTCCATGCATGTCCCAAAGAATTAGATCGTCGTCATGTAAGGAAATATTCAGTTATGTTAAGGCACCTACTCAAATCAGAGATCATTGCCAATCAGCTTGTTACCATAACCTGATAGCACTCAAGATTCGTGTTTCTTCTTCACCTAGGGAGTAGAGACCAAGAAATTGTTAGGGCATAAGAAGCAATTTTCATAACTCCATTTTTTCATAACACAAATATAAAATCCAGCCTAAGAAGCAATTTTCATAACTCCATTCTTTTTCGCCGGTAACTGAATATCTCAATCGTTTTAGAAAACATACGAAGAAAAAAAAATTACTTTCCACTAATTTTAGATGAATGAGCTTTACTGAAGTTAGTATCAATAAGAGCCTTAGAAAATATATCATATATATTGGGAAACCTCAGTAATAGCCGTTGCCCGTTAATTGAGTGTGTTAACTTTCAAATCCTCCTTACGATCATGCAAAACGCAACAAACCGAAAATCATAGACTTTAAAATCTTGAGTTTGATCTCTCTTTGCTTCAACAAAAGCAAAAAAATGTCTCTCTCTCTCACCTTCTTGTTGAAAAGTGATTCAAATTGGATTTAATGATTTCAGTTACGTATTTGCTAGTTTTATTCCTAATCAATTGGGGGTTTTGATTTGCTTTTTATTGTAGGACATAATGAGTCCACGGTTTAATGGGTGCTGTTACGTTTTTTTTGTTTCTTATAAATCATGTAGTCTCTTTTGTTTTAATCATCGAATATACAAGTACTATTCAGCAATCATTCTTTGTGTTCTCTGTTCTTTTCTTACTCTGTTTTCTGCAATTGTTTTGTCTCGTATCAACATTGTGTATCAGAGCAAAGGTTTCAACCTAATTCATCCTATCAAAGAAAAAGCCATGGCAGCCAATGGATCGAATCAGCAAGTTACGGTTCCGATATTTAAAGGTGAAAAGTATCACCTTTGGAGTCTCAAGATGAAGACGATGTTCAGATCTCAAGAGAGTTGGGATTTGGTGGAGAATGGATTTGAAGATACAAATCCTGCGGAACCTGATCAGCAGTTACGAGAGAGACGCAAGAAGGACGCAAAGGCACTGTTTTGGATTCAGACGGCCTTGGAGGATGATATCCTTTCTCGGATCTCAGCGGTGAACACATCTCACGAAGCCTGGGAAATTTTGAAGCAGGAGTACATGGGAGATAAGAAGGCGGTCACTGTCAAGTTACAGACTCTTCGTCATCAATTTGAAACGCTTTTGATGAAGGAGAAGGAGACGATGCAGGAATATTTGGCGAGAGTTTCCGATGTTGTCAACCAAATGAAGTCTTATGGTGAATTCTTGTCAAATGAAACTGTTGTGAGTAAAGTTCTTAGAAGCTTAACTCCAAAGTTTGAGTATGTGGTACCTGCAATCATGGAGGCAAATGATATGAGTACATATACCTTTGACACCATGATGAGCTCGTTGATTGGTCATGAGGATCGTCTTGGTAAGAAGACTGAGAAAAGTGAAGAAAAAGCTTTCCAGATGAAGGGAGAGTACTCTGGTCAGAAAAATGGCAGGCAGCGGTTCTGGAGCTGCAGGTAGAGGACGAGGCAGATCTGGTGGTCGTGGAGACCATGGAAGAGGAAGAGGAAGAGGTTATTATGATAACTCAAGAGGTACCAACAAGAGCGACATTCAATGTCATTATTGCAAGAAGTATGGTCATATGCAGGCCGATTGTTGGAAAAAGCAGAAAGAAGAAAAGCATGCTAGCTTTGCTGAGCAAGAAGATGAGCAGCCTCGACTTTTTATGGCATTTAGAAGTGAGGAAACATCCAAATCTGTGTGGTATTTGGATAGTGGATGTTCATATCACATGACGGGAACCAAATCGTCGTTCAGAGAGTTAGATGAGTCTCACAAGCTTAAGGTGAAGCTTGGAAATGACAAAGAAGTTCAAGTTGAAGGTAGAGGAATCGTGGTTATCCAGAATGGTCATGGTAATCTCAAAATCGTCTATGATGTGTATTACATTCCCGATCTAGCACATAATCTGCTAAGTGTTGGTCAAATGGTGGAGAACAATTGTTCTGTTTTCTTTGATGAGGGTGTATGTATCATCAAGGATAAGAAATCTGGTCTCACGTTCTGGCAGAGGTGAAGAAGGCATCAAACAATCTATTTCCATTGGAAATGTCTTCTGTTGAAACAAGCGCTTTGGTTGCTAAAGTTTCTGATATTTCGAAGTTGTGGCATTTGCGGTTTGGGCATCTACATGAGAATGGGTTAAGGGTGCTCAATCAAAAGGATATGGTCGTTGGCTTACCAAAGATTGATGCTCTTAAGTTGTGTGAAGGCTGCATATATGGGAAACAAACTCGTAGGTCGTTTCCAGTAGGAAAAGCAAGGAGAGCAACTCAATGTCTTGAGATTGTTCATGCTGATTTATGTGGTCCGATGCAGACCGCATCTCTTGGAGGCAGCAAGTATTTTCTGATGCTGACAGATGATTACAGCAGGATAAGCTGGGTGTATTTTCTTGAATCAAAATGAGAAGCATTCGAGATGTTCAAGAAGTTCAAGGCTCTTGTGGAGAAACAAAGTGAGCAGCGAGTTAAGGTGTTACGAACTGACAGAGGAGGAGAGTTTACATCCACTGAGTTCAATCATTTCTGTGAGAAAGAAGGGATACACCATGAGCTTACTACAGCTTACACACCAGAGCAAAATGGTGTGGCAGAAAGAAAGAACAGAACTGTAGTGGAGATGGCTAGAAGCATGTTAAAGCAGAAGAATCTACCTAATCAGTTTTGGGCAGAAAGTGTGAGGACAGCAGTGTACTTGCTGAACATCTCTCCTACAAGAGCAGTCTTAAACAGAACACCATATGAAGCTTGGTGTGGCAGGAAACCTGGGGTGAGTCATTTAAGAGTTTTTGGCAGTGTTTGCTACTCTCTTATAGATGCTCATAACAGGAAGAAGCTTGATGAAAAATCTGAGAAATGCATTTTTCTTGGATATTGTTCACAATCTAAAGGTTATAGATTGTACAATCCTGTGAGTGGGAAGATTGTTGAAAGCAGAAACGTCACCTTTGATGAAGAAGGGGTTTGGACTTGGCGTGAAGGTGAAAATGGTGAGCTTGTTGAAATTTCTGTTGGCAGTATTGATGAGCAAGAAGAGAATCAGAGTCCAGCAAATTCTGCAGCTAATACACCAGCAAGCTCAGCGCCTAGCTCACCTAGAGTTAATGGGTCAAGTGATGGAGAAGGAAACTCAAGCACAAGTCCACCTCAAAAATTCAGATCACTGCGAGAAATTTATGAGGAACAACATGCATTTTTTAGTGCTGATCCAGTGACAGTTAATGAAGCAGCAAAGGAAAAAGAATGGAGAGAAGCGATGGAAGAGGAGATCGCTTCTATAGAGGAGAATCAAACCTGGCAGCTGGTTGAGCTTCCTGAAGATAAACATTCTATTGGTGTAAAATGGGTGTGTTAAAACTAAGTATGATGCAGATGGCAGCATTCAAAAGTATAAGGCAAGGCTGGTGGTTAAGGGTTATGCACAAGAATATGGAGTGGATTATGAAGATACTTTCTCTCCAGTAGCAAGGTTTGACACTGTAAGAACCCTTCTTGCCTTAGGAGCTTATATGCGTTGGCCAATATATCAGTTTGATGTTAAGTCAGCTTTCTTGAATGGTGACCTACTTGAAGAGGTTTATGTTGATCAGCCTGAAGGTTTTGTAGTTGAGGGCAAAGAGGGTTTCGTCTACAGGTTGTATAAAGCTCTTTAGGCTTAAACAGGCTCCTAGAGCTTGGTACAACAAGATTGATTCTTCTTTGCAGAAACTGGCTTTGAAAGAAGCAAAAGTGAGCCTACTCTCTACATAAGAAGCAAGGTGAAGGAGATATCCTTGTTGTGTGTTATATGTAGATGATATGATTTACATGGGTTCTAGTGCTTCACTTGTTGCTGAGTTCAAAGTTAGTATGATGGAGAAGTTTGAGATGACAGATCTTGGGCTGCTGTATTTTTTCCTTGGTCTTGAGGTTAAGCAAGTGGAAGATGGATTTTTGTGTCTCAACATAAGTATGCTTGTGACTTGCTTAAGAGGTTTGACATGACAGGTTGCAATGCTGTAGAAAACTCCTATGAATGTCCATGAGAAGCTGCAAATGGATGATGGAACGGAGAGAGCAGATGCAACAAAATTCAGGAGTTAGTTGGAGGTCTCATCTATCTAACTCATACAAGACCAGATATTTGTTTTGCTGTGAGTGCAATTTCCAGGTTCATGCACAATCCGACCAAGCATCACTTGGAGCAGCAAAGAGGTTGTTGAGGTATATTGCAGGAACTGCAGAGTATGGTTTGTGGTACAACTCAGTTGCAGAGTTTGAATGGTTGGGTTTTGATATGAACTCGGGTCTATGATAGGATAGTGGTGGGATGGGAAACACAAGCTGGCTTTCACGCTCTCTCTTGTGGTTCAATGGATGGGCGAAAGATGGACTCAAGACTTGATGAACACGCCTTGAGGGATGGGATTGAACAAGCTGGCTTTGACGCTCTCTCTTGTTGAATCAGTTAATGGTGAATGAAGGGATCGAATGGCACCACAGAGGTATGGATGATCTCTGATACTGCACAAGGCTCCGGTTCTTAGTGATTCCACACGAAGAACAAGAACAAAGATATCTAAGCAAGCGGCGGCTTAAGCTTTAGACAAGAACTGCGTTTATTGATTTAGGGTAAAAAGTTGTATCTTACAAAGCTGCAGGGGAGCCTTATTAATATGCTCTTCAGCTGTGACCTAATGGTCGACTCAAAGAAAGGAAAGACTCTAAACGACAGGACCAAATGAAAAGAAATAAAAGAAAACGCAAACTAACACTTTGTGGCTTAAGGCCGAAAACAAGAAAAGGAAAACTAACTAAACAAAAATAAAAAGAAGCTTGGTGCAGCTTGATCTCGGCACCTCTGAGGCTTGGATGCGCAGCTCTAACCATTGGGCTGGTCCATGTTACCTGCATTGATCACAAAAATAGAGAATACCTGATTCTGATGCGGCATGGTCATGGTCGAATGTTCTTGACTTGATCTTGATCCTCTTTGATCTCTTCTATGCCTTAATCGTGAGTTCTTGAAGTCCTTGTACTATGTCTTCCATTTGAGGCTCCTTTGCATTGAATTCATTACCTGACATTAAGATAGTCTTACCATTGCTATCTTGTTGATCATGTGGCTCTCCCGGTTTAAGATCTTCAATTATGTCTTGCACGGCTAGATTGAAACCCTCCCTGAGTCTCCTTGCCCTGGACCGTGTCATGGGAGCTTCTTGGACCACTGGTACAGGTGCTTGGTCTTGGTTTGGCTTGATGGCCTCATCATTCCCTCCCTCTTCAGAATGTTTTGTCCTCAAAACTGGATCGTCTGCATCACATGGAGACAAATCGGTTATATTAAAACTATGGGACATTGTGTACTCACCTGGCAAGTCTAGACGGTAGGCATTGTCATTGATCCGCTCTAGCACTTTGAAAGGGCCATCTCCACGAGGTGATAGCTTGGAGCTTCTTTGTTGTGGGAACCTTTCTGGTCGCATATGGAGCCAAACCCATTCTCCTGGTTCAAAAACCAAATGCTTGCGTCCCTTGTCTGCTCTTCTTTTGTACTCCATGGTCTTTTTCTCTATGTTCTCCTTCACCTCCTGATGTAACTTGCGGATGTATTCTCCCTGTCTTGTCCAACGAGACTGATTTGATCTTCTTGTGGAATGGGAGCCATGTCCAATGGCGTTAAAGGCTTAAATCCATAGACAACTTCAAAAGGAGACAACTTGGTAGCAGAGTGAGTAGCATGGTTATATGCAAATTCAATAAATGGAATGCAATCTAACCAAGTCTTAAGATTTTGACCAAGAGTTGTCCTTAACAAAGTTGAGAGAGCAGTTTACCACTTCCGTTTGCCCATCCGTTTGAGGATGACAAGTTGTGGAAAACACCAATTGGTTCCCAGCTTCCTCCATAAGGTCCTCCAGAAATGGCTGAGGAACTTAGAGTCACGATCTGATACAATGGTTCTAGGAACTCCATGTAAACGAACAACTTCCTTGAAAAACAAATCGGCTGTTTGTGTGGCATCATTAGTCTTGTCACAAGGAATGAAATGTGCCATCTTTGAAAATCGGTCCACCACAACAAAAACCGAGTCCTTATGCCTGATCTTGGGTAAACCTAACACAAAATCCATAGAAATATCCACCCAAGGTTTGTTAGAGATAGGTAAAGGAAGGTATAACCCATGAGGATGTAACCTGGACTTAGCCTTATGGCAAACAACGCATCGTGCACAATGCTTCTCCACTTCTTTCTTTAGGCGTGGCCAAAAGAAATGTTCAGAGATCACGGCCATCGTCTTGGCTACTCCAAGTGCCCCATCAATCCTCCTCCATGTGCTTCCTTGATCAACAATTCTCGGATTGATCCTTGTGGTACACATAACTCTTGTCACGAAACAGGAACCCATCTTGGAGGTAGTAAGCTGCATACGGTCCTTTGCCATGTTCTTTGTATGCCTCTTCAAAGTCTGGATCCGTCTGGTACTGCTCCTTGATAAGTTCAAATCCCAACACCCTAGACTCCATAGTAGATATGAGAAGGTGTCTTCTTGATAGTGCATCAGCAACCACATTATCTTTTCCCTTCTTGTACTTGATTACATAAGGGAATGTTTCTATGAACTCCAACCACTTAGCATGTCTTCTCTTGAGGGATGTCTGGCCTCGCAAATGCTTCAAGGTCTCATGATCTGTATGGATGATGAATTCCTTGGATAGCAAGTAATGCTGCCAAGTCTCCAATGCTCTAACTAAGGCGTAAAGCTCCTTATCATAGGTTGGGTAGTTGAGTGTAGCTCCACTGAGTTTCTCACTGAAAAACGCGACTGGTTTCTTCCTTTGATGCAACACGGCTCCAATGCCAATCCCAGATGCATCACATTCAACTTCGAACATCTCCTCAAAGTCTGGTAAAGCCAACACCGGTGCTTGTGTCAACCGTTCCTTCAGTGTGCTGAATGCCTTGTCTTGTGCACTTCCCCAAGTAAATGGTGCATTCTTCTTGATGACTGCGGTTAAGGGAGCAGCTACTGAACTGAAATCCTAACAAACCATCTGTAGAAGCTTGCTAATCCATGAAAACTTCGCACTTGCCCAATTGTAGTCGGCGTAGGCCATTCTTGTATAGCCTTGATCTTTTCCTCATCAACTTGCAAACCTTGCCTGCTTATCACAAAGCCTAAAAAGACAAGTTGATCAGTACAAAATGTGCACTTCTTAAGGTTGGCATATAGACCTTCCTTTCGAAGTGTTTGCAAAACAAGGTCTAAGTGTCTAAGATGATCATTTAAGCATTTACTATAGATCAGTATGTCATCAAAGTAAACCACTACGAACTTGCTAATGAAAGACCTTAGAACCTGGTTCATAAGTCGCATGAATGTGCTTGGTGCATTAGTTAAACCGAATGGCATAACCAACCACTCATAGAGACCTTGCTTGGTTTTGAAAGCAGTCTTCCATTCATCGCCTTCACGCATTCGAACTTGGTGATAGCCACTCTTCAAATCCACCTTTGAGAAGATAGTAGCTCCACTTAATTCGTCTAGCATGTCATCCAATCTTGGAATTGGGTGCCGGTACTTAATGGTGATGTTGTTGATTGCACGACAATCAACACACATTCTCCATGTACCATCCTTCTTTGGTACCAATAGAACCGGTACTGCACACGGACTTAAGCTCTCCCTGATGTAGCCTTTGTCCATGAGGTCTTGAACTTGACGTTCCAACTCTTTGCTCTCTTCCGGGTTCATCCTATAGGCTGGCTTGTTGGGTAAAGCTGATCCAGGCACCAAGTCTATTTGGTGTTCTATGCCTCGTATAGGAGGTAAACCGGCTGGTATCTCCTCTGGGAACACGTCCAAGTACTTGTCAATACAGCTTGTACCTCGCTTGGAAGCTTTAGTTCCTGATAATCTGTACTCAAACAATCTTTGTAGACCATTAGTAGCACGGTGCCCTCGGCAATGAGGGTCTTACAAACGGAACCAGAAGAAATATAAAGGTTAGTCTTACTTACCTGGGTTTCTTTGTCCATTTTTGATTGAAGCTCACGCACTTCAGCTGGTTTTAAAGGGGCTAGGTTGTACTTTCTATCCTTGTGAGTAAAAGAATAGAAGTTGGTACGCCCATTGTGCAATGTGGCTCTGTCAAATTGCCAGGGTCTCCCAAGTAGGATGTGGCCAGCTTGCATGGGAAGAACATCGCACAACACCTCATCTTGGTACTTGCCCACGCTGAAAGGTATAGTGACTTGTTCCGTGACCTTCAATTGAGTCTTGTTGTCTAGCCATTGCAACTTATAAGGCCTGGGGTGTTTAGTCGTCTCAAGACCAAGCTTGGACACCATAAACTTGCTAGCCACGTTAGTACAAGATCCTCCATCAATTACCAAATTACATACCTTGGTTTTGATAGTACACCGAGTGTGGAAGAGGTTCTCTCTTTGAGCTGTTGCTTCAGGATCTAGCATCACACTCAAAACTCGCCTAGTGACTAGCATCTCTCCAACATCTGCATACTCAGCATCCTCATCTTTCTCCTCATCCGTGGTCTCTCGCTCTTCTTGAGACTCATAGTCTCCAGCAGCGTTCATGATCATAACTCGTTGATTTGGGCATTCCTTTGCCATATGTCCTCTGCCTGACACTTAAAACATGTTATGTCACGAGTTCTTGATTGGTATTAGAAGACTTACCTTGCTCTGGTCGGTTGGTTTTGGTTTGATCATTGAACTTGCCCTTAAACCGTGATTCAACCTCCACAGCCTTGCCTTTGTCAATCGACTTGCTACTTGAAGCCCACGGTTGTGATCTGCTCCGATTTGTTTGAGCTGTCTTCTTCTTTATCTGCTTCTCTACTTGAACCGCCAAGTGTAGTAGCTCATGTAATCCAGTGTATTGAGCTCTTTCTACCTTTCTAGCAATTCGGTCTTGGAGCCCATCAGTGAATTGCGCCATGATTGCTTCTTCTGACTCCTCCAGCTCCAACGAGTTCATGAGCTTCTCAAACTCCTCGAAGTACTCATCCACGGTCCTTGATCCCTGAGATAACTTACGAAAACGTTTTTGTAAATCTCTAATGTAATGATCCGGAATGTACCTTGACCTTAGAAGATACTTCATGTCGGCCCATCTTGTAATAGGTCCGAAGCGTTGTCTCCTTCGATCAGCTACGGTTCTATCCCACCAGGATAGTGCATTCTCCGTGAGTTGAGCAGCTGCCACAGCTACTTTCTTGTTCTCGCTGTAACCATAACATTCGAAGATATACTCCATGCGCCTCTCCCAGTCCATGTAAACTTCAGGATCAGACTTGCCTGCAAAAGTAGGAGGGGTTAGTTTAATCTCATGGTTCTTTCCTCTGGTGTTGTCCTCGCCATCTCTTCTCCCTCGGAAGTTAGCTCGGCGTCTTGGTTGGTTGCGCTGATCTTGATCAGGTGGATCATCATCATCCAGCTCCGGCATGTCTTCATCAGTTGAATCATCTCTTTGATTCCCCCTTGGTTGATAGATGTTGCGGATAGGTTGTCTTCTTGGTGGTTGTTCCAAGCGGTCCAGCCTGGTTCCAAGCTCTCTACCAAGAGTTCCCACGGCATTCCTCACCTCTTCTCGCATAGCTGCCATCAATTGAGCCATGTCAATGGGTTGGTTTCCTGCTGGATTGCCTCCCACGTCTCCCATTTGACCTGTAGTTTCTTGCACTTATACAAAAACAACAAGTCGTCAAAAGCACCAATGTGTAATGGAAAGACAAAGACTCTTAAAACTCGACTCAACACAAAAAGGAAATCGAACAAAAGCAAAAGGAAAACAAAATAACTCGGCAACAAGAAAAAGGAAACAAGCAACTCGCAAAAGAACAAGAAAAGGAAACAATACTCGATCTAGACAAGAAAGGAAAACACTATAACTCGAGCTAAACACGAAAGGAAACTACAATAACTTGCGAGGTCACGATTCAAGGTTCTAACCTAGAACAAACAAGTCGGCGGCTATTGAGACAAGGCTACACAACCAGCAACAATGAACCACAAACTGATTTCGATCCAGATAGTTAAACTACTCGATTCAAGCAACCTTAACACGATCCAACTTAAAGCAAACGATATGTTATTTTTTTTTTTTAACTAATCAAGAAACAAACTAAAATAAAGCAAGCAGATTCGATTATGTTTTTTTTTTTTTTTGACTAAGAACAAGAAACAAAAACACAAACGAAATCAAAAGAAAAGAAAAGGAAAGAATGAACCAAAGGTTGTGGACCTTCGGCTCTGATACCAGATGATATGAACTCGGGTCTGGGATAGGGTAGTGGTGGGATGGGAAACACAAGCTGGCTTTCACGCTCTCTCTTGTGGTTCAATGGATGGGCGAAAGATGGACTCAAGACTTGATGAACACGCCTTGAGGGATGGGATTGAACAAGCTGGCTTTGACGCTCTCTCTTGTTGAATCAGTTAATGGTGAATGAAGTGGATCGAATGGCACCACAGAGGTATGGATGATCTCTGATACTGCACAAGGCTCCGGTTCTTAGTGATTCCACACGAAGAACAAGAACAAAGATATCTAAGCAAGCGGCGGCTTAAGCTTTAGACAAGAACTGCGTTTATTGATTTAGGGTAAAAAGTTGTATCTTACAAAGCTGCAGGGGAGCCTTATTAATATGCTCTTCAGCTGTGACCTAATGGTCGACTCAAAGAAAGGAAAGACTCTAAACGACAGGACCAAATGAAAAGAAATAAAAGAAAACGCAAACTAACACTTTGTGGCTTAAGGCCGAAAACAAGAAAGGAAAACTAACTAAACAAAAATAAAAGAAGCTTGGTGCAGCTTGATCTCGGCACCTCTGAGGCTTGGATGCGCAGCTCTAACCATTGGGCTGGTCCATGTTACCTGCATTGATCACAAAAATAGAGAATACCTGATTCTGATGCGGCATGGTCCATGGTCGAATGTTCTTGACTTGATCTTGATCCTCTTTGATCTCTTCTATGCCTTTAATCGTGAGTTCTTGAAGTCCTTGTACTATGTCTTCCATTTGAGGCTCCTTTGCATTGAATTCATTACCTGACATTAAGATAGTCTTACCATTGCTATCTTGTTGATCATGTGGCTCTCCCGGTTTAAGATCTTCAATTATGTCTTGCACGGCTAGATTGAAACCCTCCCTGAGTCTCCTTGCCCTGGACCGTGTCATGGGAGCTTCTTGGACCACTGGTACAGGTGCTTGGTCTTGGTTTGGCTTGATGGCCTCATCAGGTTTACAGACAGCGATTGGGCAGGCTGTGTGCAAGACAGAAAAAGCACTTCAGGACATGCTTTTAATCTGGGTTCTGGAGCAGTTTGTTGGAGTTCAAAGAAACAGATAGTGACAGCTCTATCATCATCTGAAGCTGAGTATACAGCCGCTACTGCAGCAGCGTGTCAAGCAGTTTGGTTAAGAAGAATTCTGGAAGACATCAAGCAAGAACAAATGAAGGCAACAACAATTTTCTGTGACAACAAGGCAACTATAGCGATGACCAAGAATCCAGCATATCATGGAAGAACAAAGCATATATCCATCAAGGTTCACTTCATCAGAGACTTGGTTAGTGAAGGTTCAATTGTTTTGGAGTATTGCAGCACAAATGAGCAGAGTGCAGATGTTCTAACTAAGCCATTATCGAAGAACAAGTTTGACTACTTCAGAAGTAAGCTTGGAGTGTGCAAGTTTGAATCAAGGGAGAGTGTTGAAAAGTGATTCAAATTGGATTTAATGATTTCAGTTACGTATTTGCTAGTTTTATTCCTAATCAATTGGGGGTTTTGATTTGCTTTTTTATTGTAGGACATAATGAGTCCACGGGTTTAATGGGTGCTGTTACGTTTTTTTTGTTTCTTATAAATTCATGTAGTCTCTTTTGTTTTTAATCATCGAATATACAAGTACTATTCAGCAATCATTCTTTGTGTTCTCTGTTCTTTTCTTACTCTGTTTTCTGCAATTGTTTTGTCTCGTATCAACACTTCTAAGCCGAGATAGCTCAGGTTCCGCCAAAAGCATATCTTGTAACGGTTTCGCATCTGTATATCTTTCACTCGAACTAAAAACAAAAATGAAAAAAAATGTCACAAGATATAGAGAGACAGAAGAGAGATAGAGATCTTCTTACTCACAGATGTGATCGATTGTAAGTAACTGATGATGAATAACGAAATCATTACCAACACAAGTCACAACCAAGGAACCAGCATCAGGATGTGGCCAGCCTTTTAGTGTAGGGAACCTGAGAATTGAAGTGCCCAGTTCTTGACTTTGAAGTGAATGTTCCACCTCTTCTTTAGTAACAAACCCATCTAGGCGAGGAAGAGTGCCACATTTTCCATTAATCAACCCCTGGATATAGCAGAAGGAACACGGAACAACCAACACCACATTTTCTCAAAATTCTCTTGAGTTATGTACTAATAGCATCCACATATTGTACTGCAAGAGATATTGTACTGCAAAAGTTTAGGGAATTTGCAATTGTGTTTCTGATTCTAAAAATCTCCTTTATATAATAGTCACCACCATAAAGGATTAAAACGAAAAAGAAACACATTAATAAACGTGCATATTTTGGAAGTGAATAGCGAGAAACTTAAATAGGAAATGGATCTTTCTTCTGCTAAATTTCGAGAGAAAAAAACAGAGATTTCAAAATGACGCCTAGTCAGAAACAAAGATTTTTAAGAGCAGATAGTGGCAGAACTGGGTCTTTAAGGACTCGTTCGCGAAACAGCTATGGCAATGATTCTAATCAACGGAGTGGCAGTCGGAGAGATCAGAAACTGGACGGTAAAAAAAATGGAAAGAAACGAAAGAAGGTGATGAAGTTATCACGTGGCCTAAAACAATTTGGGCCGATTAAGGTTTTTCCGATAGGTCATAAATGGGCCATTACCTTTTCACCTGTCGCTTGTGCAAGATAATTTTTTTGTTGGGCTGCGCTTTTTAATTTATTTATCTTCCTTGGGCATAAAATCTGTTGTTGATTTTTTTAAATGTTCTGCAGGTGTTTTTTTGATTGGGCTGCGTTTTTTATCTTATGTTTATCTTTCTTGAGCCTAAAATCTGTTATCGATTTTTAAATGTTTGGTTCGGTTTTTTTTTTAGGTCGAGTACTTGGAGCATGATTATAGGAGGTTTTATAAGAAGTTATGATCAAAGTTTTAATAATAAAAAATAAAAGTGAAAAGAGAGAAAGAGATTGGGTTCTAAAAAAAAAAGACTTTGTAACCCCATTTTTAGAACCCAAAAATATTTGTCTTCTTATAATTGGTTCAACTTTTACTAATTTAATTAAATTATATAAAAATATTAAAATAATAATATAAATTTTTTAAAACCTCATTTTCACAGATTCATAGATAATCATGCTCTTAGAGGATAGGGCAGATAAAATTTGTTTGGTAAAAAAATAAAATGATAAAATATAATTGGTGGAGAATTACTACCTGAAATTAAGGCTGATGGGGATGCCTTTGGAAAGGAGGGAGGCAATCCATTTTATCCTTTCTTTAAATTCCACAATCTTCAAATCTGCAATCTTCAGATCCTTGCTTGTTGTCTACATATCATAATATGTACTACATAATATTTAACTTTTTTGCTTCTTACGATTGCTTCAAGTTCTTTGATCTACAATAACTACATTTGTGGGTTAGATCCAGACCAAAAGATTAAACAAAAAAAATAGAAAATACGATTGATTACTAAGTTTATCACTTGGTAATAATTTTAAAGCCAGGTATATATATATACATATATATATATATATATATATATATATTACTAGGTTTTAGTTCTGATTCCTCAAAACACCCAAAAAATAAAGTTTGTTGTGACAAGATTTGGCTAGGCACTAAACATCTCATTGCTAGATATTTTATGAATATTTTAATAATACTCCCATTGTTTTTCAATGTAAGTTTTTTTGAAGGTTTTTCTGTGTTTCAAAATATAAGGGGGGGTTAGTGGGAAACAAATTTTTAAAGATTTGAAGAATTTAAAATTCCATTGTTACTGGTATAATGAATCTTAAATTCCTAATAAAATCTTGTGTTATTGGTGAGATGATTTTTTAATTCCTCTTGAATCTTTTGTTATTGGTGTGGTGATTTTGTAATTCAATTTAAAATCTGCTGTTATTCAATAAGTTGAGTATTTTCTGATTTTACAATTCTATGAGACTTCAGTGTTATTGGAACTATGATTCTTTACAATTTAACTCATCAACTATAACTTTCAAAATACTACAACTATCCATCATATTCTCAAAGTCTGGCTAACAAAATCAAAAAATTATCCTTGGTCAAACAATATATGATTCTTGTAAGATGTTTTTTTTCTTCTAATTTTTTGTTTCAAACAAAAGTAATCCAAAGTTATTATGCCAATAAAAATGAAGAAGAAAACATATATACACAAAACTAGAATGAACGATGACATTATGAACCCAGATTTCTTATGTCGATGACAAAACCCAGATTTCTTATATTAATAAAATGACAAAACTCAGATTTCTTATTAAAGACTATATAAATTATTGACATACCTCACCATTAATGTTGACTTCCAGCTTCTACTACATCATTCAACATACTTAAAGCTATTGTGTCTATCCAGTTATTAGCGTATTTTCTTTGTTGAGATTCAAGAGCACCCACATGTCCACTTTCTTCAAAGTTTACTTGTTCATTATTTGGAATGATCACTTTGACGTAGAAAGTTATGTCATCCAACACAAGCTAAAAACCAACTCTGCTTGTGGAGAAAAGAAGTGAAAATTTTAAAATCATTGAATATGTATTATATGGAAAATTTCTAGAAAAATGCTATTATATAATTAGTTTACATAAACAATAGTAGAAAAAAGTAATATGAATCCATGAGAATCTACGACAATCCATAAACAGAATTTGTATAGACTCTATAAATATGGATGCACATATTTTCTGAATTCACCAAAATCTTTCGAAATTTTTTAAATCTGTTAACTTATGAAATCCACAAAATCTATATAAATCAGTCCCCCACTAACCCCTCCCCACCCCCCCTTCCTAAGTCTTTTTCAAAATCCAATGCAGCTTTTACATTTATTGAAGAGTATGTGACCAATTATACTTTAGAGTTCTTTTCATGGTTGGTTAAAATATATTTATTCTATATATTAAATGTTGTTTTTTGTAAAAAAAAATACTTTCATTAATACTTGTGTTTTTAGGCAAAAAGACTTACATTGAAAAACGGATGGAGTAATAAAAAGTATAAAGAAATGGGAAGATTGCCTGAACTATTTCGTTTTGGCCAAATAATACCCAAACTATTGAGCTTCTCCGCTTCTTTGATTCGTCTCATTTTGAGATTCATAACTGGTAGCTCCTCATCCTACCATCGTTTTCTCCTCACCATCACTCGTTTTGCATCACTCGCTTATCGTCTCTCAGTCTCAAATCAACTTTCCCAAATCGAAATCAAAGTTACAGTTTGCTATGTTTCAATCGATTTGTGGATTTTATTGAAAGAAGAAACAAAAACAAGTTATATATTATAGTCGGTGAGCACATACCAAGTGGCAACAAATCACTCTCCCAAATGCCCCAAACCCGAGTTCGAGCTAGGCTTGATGGGTTTTTTACAGAAATTTTTAAAATTTTTTTTTTTTAATTTTAAATTTCCATTAATCCGATAAGGATCTTACATACGAGAGAACCAATGTATCACGCATAGATTAGAGAAGAATAGAAAAAACTGTACCGCTATTTTTAGGATAGAAATAGCCACTTACAAAAGCCAACCGAAACTGAGAAAGACGAGATAAAAAAAAACTAAATAAAGTGGCTTAACCACGTTTGGAGGTACGTAGGATCGTCCGCGGAGATACGCCGAGCTCTGGAGATAGGGTCCAATTTTAACTTTATCGATTACTTAATATCCTGAATAAGAGCTGCTGCAGGCCGAGCTGTGTTCCGATGAAGCCTGGAGTTTCTTTCGGGCGAATGGCTCGTTTGCCCTTATGGGTTTAAAAGTTATCTATATACCCCCTAATGATCTATTTCCCCTCTCTCACTCTTTTACCCTCACTTAAATCAAACCGAAAATCACCATCCAAACCATCCCCTTTTCTAAACCCAAATCGCCCACCCCAAAATCCAATCCCAACCGAACCGTTCCAACCCAATCCATCCCAATAAATTTAAAATTTATTTCTTCATCTAACATCTTCAACCATAATGGGGCCCACACCATTCATCTCCCTCTCCATGTCTCCAAATCTCCAATATTCCATCATCTTCTTTCATTGTATCCTCAATTCCGACAGAAGACCACTATCTCCTCTCCAAGTTTCGACAGCATGCTTCTCAATCCTCTCATTAATTCCGACAGCAGGTGAGTATTTGTTGTGTTTGGTTGTTTGTGTTTGTTGTTCTTCTTGTGAGTTCTTTTTTTTTCAATGGCTGCGTTTTTATCTTTGCTAGATTCTTTGGTAGGATGAATGTAAAGGAACGCACATGTTAAAGAGGAGCTGTTAGAATGGTTAAACGTCTCAAATCATTCAGAATGTAGTAAATCAGAGTAGTTTCGTAGTTTGAAAGAAAGCTAGGGTTTCTGGGTTCGTACAACTGGGTATTACTGGATGGAAGTGGTAGTACTAAGGGAACCGGGAATTACTGAATAACACTGGTATTACTATGTTGGGAAACTAATGGCGTTTGAGACATATGCTGATGGCGTTTATCTTTCTTCTTCAGGTGATTATGAATAATGGTAGATTCAGCGTTATGTATTTTGATTATGGGGGATGGTATGAAAATGATGATGGGAAGATGAGCTGGATCTCAAGAGGAGAAGAAATTCACACTTTGGTGATGAAGACATCTTTTGAGGAGGTGACTTTTGATGGGTTAGTTGCGGGAATTTGCAGGAAGATGAAGAAAGACGAAGCAACGACGCATCTAAGAGTTAGTTACTTTCCTTTGGTAGTGGATCCCAAGAGACCATCATATATCCGCGATGATGATAATGTTGTTGGCTACCTAATGCAAGTTAATCACCAAGCATGTAGAAGTGTGTTGAATGTGGAGATTGTGGAAGAGGTTGAAGAAAACCATGGAATTTGGCAACCAGATGAGCATGAAAACGATAATGGTGTAGATGGTGATGAAGAGCGGTTTGGTGTGGATGCTAACGACGGTATAGATGGTGATGAAGATCGAGATGTTAATGATGGTATGGTTACTCTCTACAGAGGAGAAGAGTCGGGACAGCAGGAAGGAGTAAATGATTCAAGGGAAGAACATCATAACACTGAATATGAGGATGCAACTGGTATGGAAGATGAAGTGAATTTAAATGCTGGTATAGAAGATGAAGCAGATTTAAGTGGTGGCTGGGAAGATGGTATTGATATGGTTCTAGGTCAAGAGTTTCGAAACAAGGAGACAGTGCAAGATTTAGTTCATATAGCTTCACATCGGAATTGTTTCGAGGTTAAAACAGTAAAGTCTGACCGGAAACGATATGTGCTCAAATGTCGTCAAGCTGAAGCTTCAGGTTGCAAGTGGTCAGTACGAGCTGCGAAGCTTATGAATTCAGATTGTTTCACGGTTACAACTTACAACAAGATGCATACATTCTCCAGAGCTGTTACTATTACAAGCAGGAATAGAAAGAGAGGAACACCACGAATTATTGCATCTATTTTACACGATGACTTTCCGGGACGATTCGACACTCCACCGCCGAGAACTTTTATGGTTCAAGCAAAAATTGGTGTTACAGTATCATACTCTACTGCTTTGAGGGGAAGAAAACAAGCTGCGAATGATGTCCGGGGAAGTCCGGAGGAGAGTTACCAGATGGTGTATTCTTATATGTACATGCTCGAGGTGATGAATCCAGGTACACAAACTTATGTGGAATTGAATGAGAAGAACATGTTTAAGTACCTATTCTTTGCTTTGGGAGCTTCCATCGAGGGATTTAACGGCATGAGAAAAGTTGTTGTAGTTGATGGAACCCACCTTAAGACTAGTTATGGTGGTGTTTTAATTGTTGCTACAGCTCAAGATCCTGATCATCACCATTATCCAATTGCTTTTGGTGTAGTTGATGGTGAGAAAGATGCTAGCTGGATGTGGTTTATGAACAGGTTAAAATCAGTGATACCGGATGATCCGGGAATGGTGTTTCTGTCTGATAGAAACGCTAGCCTCATCAAGGCGGTGGCTGAGGTGTACCCATTGTCTGAGCATGGTTATTGTATACATCATCTGTCTCAGAATGTGAAAGGTGAAGTTGGTAGCGTCAAAAAAGAAACATGCGTACAAAAATTCAAAGAATGCGCGCATGCGTACACCGAGTCTGATTTCTTGAGTCTTTACGACGCTTTTAGGATCAAGTATGCGGATGCAGGAGCGTATCTGGACAAAAGTGTAGATTTGGATAGATGGCCGAGATGTTACTTTCCAGGAGATCGATACAACATTGACACCTCCAATATTGTTGAATCGATTAATAGCGTTTTGAGGACGGCGAGGAAGTACGGCTTCTACCCATGATTGATGTGATTGTTGAAAAAATGGCTGAATGGTTTAACAAGCATAGGAATGCTTCAGCTGGTGGAGGATCAAACGCAGAGAAGCTTGTGCCATATGTGGTGAAAGAGCTCGACAAAATATCACCGGAAGCGAAGACGTTGAAGGTTCATGAGTTGAACGCCTTCTTCCTTGAATACAGCGTCACTGGACGTGATGGGAAGCCTTATACGGTTGATATGAGAAGTAAAACATGCAGTTGCATGCGCTTTAATATTGACAAATACCCATGCGTGCATGCAATTGCAGCTGCCAGATTCATTGGTGGAGGTAAGGACATCCATCTCCATGAGTTTTGCTCGAAATATTATTTGAGGGAAGTTTGGGCATTGGCGTATAGTAGGACCATTTATCCAGTACCCCATAAGTCTGAGTGGATTGTTCCTGAGCATATACAAAGTTTGGTTGTCTTTCCACCGGAGTTGGTCAAGAAGAGAGGAAGAAATCAAGAAAGAAGGTTCCCATCCGTTGGAGAACACCGAGGAAGAGGGAGAGGCAGGGGGAGAGGGAGAGGGAGAGTTCGAGGTATGTATTCTTGGTTTGAGAGTGGTGGTGAGTAGTTTGTTTTGAATTTGTTGTAACTGAAATGTAGGGTTTTATTGTTATGCACGTTGAAATACTAGGTATAACTGGTGCAACTAAGAACAGGTTTTAGAAAGATGTGTTTTGATCTTTTTTGTTTGTTGGTTTCTTATCTAGATGGTAATGATGTTGTATATGTTTAAAATTGTGCTCATTGATTTTAGCAGACACCCAAAAATCTTGTTTGGATTTGCATGTAGAAACCGAAATCAATATAACTACAATCACTCAAACAAACCCAAACAACACATTAGACTTTTAAGAACACTTTTGTTATACCAATTACTATATGAGTCAAAACACACAGAAAATGAGTTTTAAAACATGTTAATTCATAAAACCCTTCGAATTGCTACGAGAGTGTGTATGACCATCTGTATAACTACAAATTTAATATTTTAGTACGGTAACAATACAAAAACTTGAAAAGTCCGAAAAGTAGTACTATTTTGGAAATGGTAACACTAGAAAACTGGGTATTACTACGTGTAATTTTTTGGGCGCCACTTCTATTTCTCTCAAATTTTTTGGGCGCCACTTCTCTTCCTGTCCAATTTTTTTGGCGCCATTTCGAATTTTCCTCTGAAATTTTTTTATCTTTTTCCCTTTCGTACTTTTCCCCTCTTCTCATTTCTCTCTTGTTCTCACAAAATATCACAACCTATTTTCTCCCTCATCTAGGGTTTTCAATTCTCCCTCATCCCTCTTTCAATTTTCCCACAATAATCTTGTTTCTTAGCACATTAAAGCAACTGAACGGAACATTCTCTTCACATTCCTCTCATTCCAAGGTATTTTGTTTTTTTATTTATTTTAAGTTTGTTGAAATCGAATTTCAACAAATGAATCGATTTGGGGGAAATTTTTTGATTCTGGGTTTGTTGTCCAAATTTGTTAGATGAATCGATTTGGGTTGTTGTATATAGGAGGAATTGCAGGCGTAGAGATTGTATTGCAAAGAATGTTCATGAAATTGTTGATTTTTGGGGTAACATTTGACAATACTTGGTAACACTAACATTTGAAAATCTTGCAATTAGTTTCAATGAGTAGTTCTGACAGTTCCGACGAGGAGAGAAGGGCGTTCATGGCGAGAGTGGAATACATGCCTTATCTGGATTATGGAATAATCGATAAGTGTCCTTGTGGGGGAAGAATCATCTGGGAAGAAGCTGCAACCACTGCTAAATCTGACCCAGCAAAGACTTATTGGACTTGCGAGCACTATCAGGTGCGTGTTCTTCTTTGGGGTTCCTCATCTCTGTTTATATGCATTGGTCAGTAATCGGTTTTTTGGCAGAACGATGGCTCACATGCAAGGAAATTGTGGATTCTGGGTGCGGAGGAGTTCGAAAAAATCAACACAGAACTTCGCAAGAGGAAGGAGAAGTTGGACGAAATTGAACAAGAGCACTCTCAGATGCGAGCTGAAATTGCAGAGCTCCATAAGATGGTTGCGGATTTACGCAACCATCTACGTAACGTTTGATGTTGTTCTACTTCTGTCTCTGAATTTTATTTCAAGACTTGTGTTCTATGTTTCAATTTTATTTCAAGACTTGTGTTCTGTTTGAATTTTATCTCATCTCTATCTGTTTCTGCATTATTATTTGAAGACATATATGTATGTTCATCATGTTTTGAATTTTAATTCAAGAGTACTTCTTGTTTGGATACCTACATCTGTTTGGTAATTCTGTCCTTAAGAACTAAAATAGTATTCTGATTACTAGTTTTTCATTGTAACAAACCCATCCAAACCGGTTCCAAAAAACAAAAATACATCTGTTTCCAAAAACACGAGCCTTAGGTCTTTCTCTTCTTCGCAGGACCCAAATGCTGGTTTGGTTTTCTCGTCCTCAACCCGTACCTAGGAGGCTCAGTTGATTTCCTCTTCAAATATTCTCCTCTCCTGCCTCATAGTCATCATCTTCCCCCTCCTTCTCAACTTTCTCATCCTCAACATCCTTCGGGTCCTCGAAGAGAGAAGAAACGAAGCCTTGGTACAGCTTCAGGTCCTTCTGCAGGTCCTGCTCCACGTCCTTATTCACCTCCTCAGCATTCTCAGTAACCTGCTCAGTAATCTCATCTCCTGACTCATCCTTTTCGTGGTCTCCTTGGTCCTCATTGTCCATATTCTGCTCCTCCGCATTCTCCGCATTCTGCTCCTCCGCATTCTCCGTATTCTGCTCCTCCGCATTCTCTGTATTCTGCTCCTCCGCATTCTCTGTATTCTGCTCCTCCGCATTCTCCGTATTCTGCTCTAGATCCTTCTCTCGTCCCTCATCCTTTTCGTCCTCAACTAGATCCTCATTCTCCATATTCTGCTCCTCCGCATTCTCCGTATTCTTCTCCTCCACATTCTCCGTATTCTGCTCCTCCGCATTCTCCGTATTCTGCTCCTCCGCATTCTCCGTATTCTGCTCCTCCACATTCTCCGTATTCTGCTCCAGATCCTTCTCTCGTCCCTCATCCTTTTCGTCCTCAACTAGATCCTCATTCTCCTTATTCTGCTCCTGATCCTGCTCATACAGTTTTAATTATCACTATCAAGTTTTCCATTCTTTTCTGCTGACAGCAAACAAAATAACCATTACTTTCCACCATCAGCACCATCATGATCATAGAGAGAACTATTTAACTCCACGTCCTGTGCATCTTCTTTACTCTGCTCCTTACTCAGGTTCTCCGCACCTTATGTACTCAGGTCCTCCTCACCTTGTTTGCCCTGCATACACTCACAGTTGTACTCAGTATTACCAAGCGTTACATTGTCTATTTCTTATATCAACACAATATTACCTTCTCTTCCGGAATATAGAAGGAGCTAATGTACTCCCATTCCTCATATGCCTTTTCTCCCTACACATGCTTCATAAACCCCTCCATGACTACAACTTTCTTCGTCACAACTTGTAGTCTATTATCCAATCCATCAACCAAAGATTTCAGAATCTTAAAATCCTCCTGAACGTTAGTACTCAAGTCCTGCAAAGCCACCTTGATTTGCTCAGTGAGTTCTGCCAAATCAGCTCTCGTTGCCGTTTCTTCTCCTGCCGCATTGCTTGCTTCTTCTGCTGCCATGGCTGGGGCAGTCTTGCCACTCCTTTGTTTCCGTGCTCCCACAGCTGGGGCAGTCTTGCCACTCTCCTCTTTCCTTGCAGCCACATCTTCTGCATACATATCTTCAAGGCAGAATTGAATGCGATCCTCTACAAGACACTTCATCCAACTGTGCACAACAGCATCATCCACATCTTCGTCTTCATTCTCTTCAGTAATTTCAGAGATAAGAGCTTCTTCTTCCACGTAAGGGACCAATATACTATCAATCACCTGCCACATCAAAAACATTTTTAAATTAACAACACAATTTTTTAAAAGTAACAACTGAAAGGAACACACTAACCTTAGTGTCACCGAGTCCATCATTCAGCTCGGAAAGGGGAAATCCTTTCAATCCATTGCCTTTCTTGAAATTCATCTTGCACATCCGAGGGCAGCTCTTTCTGGCATGTGGAACATCCTTGACGAATTTCTTCTTCAGTACTGGGATTGCCTCAAATGCTAAATACTACAACAACAAACAGATATAATTTCAGTTAGCTTCAATTAAGACAAATAACATGTATTTGCATTATTCTTAATTACCTCCAACGGAAGGCAGAAACTTGGGTAAATCCAGTTCGTCCCAGAGACTTCTCCATCAAAGTGATCCATCGTGTGCTGGATCTCTTTCAAATTGTTGTCAAACGACAGTCTCCCCCACGAAAAAGTCCTGCACAGCTCAAGATCATTGACGGCTCTGAGGAAGAAGGGCTCCATGGGAGTAGCTTTCACGCCTGTCTTAGCCTCCCCAATTATCACACTACACAGAAAGTAAAGTACGACCGCCTTCATCCGATCTTCATCTTCAAAAGCTTTGCGTTCACATCCGGGTGTTTGACAGCCTTTCTAACTCCAAAGATCTTATCCTTAAACTCCATACCTCCCAATCGCTCATAGTTCTCGGGATAGCTCAGACAGCTTAAACCGGACATGAGAGCATGCTCCTTGATACCATATCTAATAGGAACGCCGTTGACTACGAACCAGGCTTCCCTTCTCTTGTCTGTCACGGCCGTGCGAAGAAACAGCAACCATATCCCGTTCAGCTTGTGGTTCTTCGCCTTAGGCATGTGGAAAAAATGACCGAATTGCGGGTGATCCTCGAACCAACTCAGCTCTGCAGGTGAAAGCTTGTGCTTTAACCCAGTTCTAAGTGTCTCCACAGCTTCGGTGACATAACAACGAGTGGAGAGCTTGATCTTCTTCCCATACTGCGACGCCTTGAAGTACATCTCCAACGGAAGCATCGGCTTCGTAAACTGCAACATAAAGTTGGAAGAATTGTAAGTTAGTGTTTCCCAGTTCAACCTAGTATTACTTCTCTATCTTAGCTCTACCCAGTGTTACTTAGTGTTTCTCCCAAATTCACCCAAAATCCCAAGCAAAAACCTAAATTTGTCAGTTCTAAAACACACAACAACTATACAAACTTGTACAAACTCGATTACACATACCGTTGTATGATCAGAATGGGCATCTGAAACTGTTCGGCTGCTATCTCCTGTGTTCTCTTCTACTTCTTCAGCTTCTGGATTTTCGGGAGCTTCTTCGTTTACCGGAGGTTGTAGATTTGCGGGAGCTTCTTCATTTTCTGTAGGTTGTGGAATTTCGGGAGATTGTGGACTTTCAGGAGCTTTGGCATTTTTTCCCTCAGCCGCTAGGCGTTTCGATCGCCTCATATTCTTTGTACGCGCCATTACTCCTACCCAAATCGACAAAATAGCTTATGAGAACCAAACAAACACACATTCCGATTGAAAATTCAAACTCTAGCTCAAAACAAACGAAACTTACTTCAAGCAATAGCATAAACAGAGAAGGAACACAGGAGGAGGAAACAGAACGGAGGAAAGCGGAGGAGGGAAAACGGAGGAGGAGTGGTGGATGTGGGGTCGGATCCGAACTTGGTTTTCGATTTCGGTTTTGAATTTCAAATTTCTTAGGTTTGGATGGATTTAGGGATTTCGGTCGATTAGGGTTGGGCAAAGGAAGAGAAAGGGCTGGGGATTTTGTGATTTGTATGAGTTATGAAGGATAAAATCGTTATCAACCTCGTTTCCACATTGAAACAAAAATTGATTTTATCCAACAAAAAAAAGAGGGGTAAAGTAGCTTTTTTTTTTAAACCAGAGGGGCTATAGAGCCATTGATCCGTTTCTTTCCTTCCACAAATCATAAATGCAGGCTTGGAAGAGAAGCTTGAAAATGAGTGAAACTACGTCGTTCGTTCAATTCATTTAAACACAAACTAAAGACAAAAAACGACGTGTTGATGTATATTTCGGCTACCTTAATAGTTCGGATATTTTTGTAACGACCCGATAATGCATATGGCCCATTTGATTCTTTCCTTCATAAAGCCAAGCCAAGCCCACCATGTGTTTTGTTCACGTGAACGTATATGTGTGTATAACGCTTATATTGTCCTCTTTTTTGTCATTAAGCCCTAGCCGCACAACCTGCAATCCACAAGGAGAGTTTGTGATGAGAGGAAGGAGGAGCCGCCGCCATCAAAGCCTTGCCGTGATTTCCTCCCCTCCGCCATATTCATTCTCTCCCTCTCCTCGTCACGATCGTGTACTAGCGTGGAGCATCTAGAACTCAAGAACAGATGATAAAATAAAGAATTCCTCTCTTTATTAGCTTAAGAAAATAACTCAAAACTCAAGCTTACAAACTCTCAAAATCACTCTTAGGTTATACCACAACTTGGTATCCTTTATATAGATTCAAAAACTCACATAATTTCCTTTTCTCTCAAATAGAAAACTTCCTTTTTCTCAGACTTTAACATATTCTTAGATTGCTCCTAAGAATATTTCCTGTTTCTTCTTCCTTGACCTTCAAGCTTACTTCAACATTCTCTCCTTTAAGCTTGAAGTCTTCCTTGGCCAAATCTTGAACTCCAATGAACTCCCTCATCTCTTTAAATTTGTTTCTTCCAAGTGCCTTTGTGAGAATGTCTGCCTTTTGCTCACTGCCTGGAACATGCTCGACTCCTATAGCTCCATTTTCAATGCATTCCCTTATGAAGTGATATCTTCGATGTATGTGCTTGCTTCTGCCGTGAAAGACTGGATTTTTTGTAAGAGCTATTGCCGACTTGTTGTCAATGCGTATGATGACTCTCTTGCTTTCAGTTCCAGTGATATCACTAAGTAGATCTTGGAGCCATATCGCTTGTTTTGCAGCCTCAGTTCCTGCCATAAACTCAGCTTCACATGAAGACAAGGCCACGATCTCTTGCTTGCTTGAACACCATGAGATTGGACTATCTCCGAGGTAGAATATATGCCCTGTTGTGCTTCTTCCATCGTCTGGATCAACATTGTGACTACTATCACTGTAGCCAACCAATCTGGACGGATCTGTGCATCGTCCGAATGTTAAGCCAAGAGTTGTAGTTCCTTTCAAGTATCTTAAGCACTGTCTCATTGCAACACCGTGTGAAACTCTAGGACTCTGCATATATCTGCTCAGAACACCTACAGAGAAAGACAAATCAGGTCTCGTGTGAAGGAGATACCTTAGACACCCAATATTCTTTCGATACTCTGTAGCGTCGATCTCTTTCTCTCCTTCTGCCTTTGATAACTGTAATCCTGTCTCCATAGGTGTATGAACTGGATTACAGTTACTTAGTCCTGCTTCCTCCAAGATCTTGAGAGCATAACGGTTCTGATTCAGAGTGATTCCTGAGCTGTGCTGATCAACTTCGATACCGAGATAGTACGTTAGTTTCCCAAGATCACTCATCTCAAATTTAGATGCCATCTCTTCCTTAAACTTGTCAATGCAGTGTTTGTCGGTTCCTGTGACAAACAAGTCGTCAACATATACTGCTATAACAAGAGTACCTTCTCGTTCTTCCTTCCGGTAAACCGATGGCTCCTTAGAACACTTCAGAAACTTCAACTCTGTCAAAATCTGATTCAGTTTGTTGTTCCATGCCCTTGGTGCTTGTCGAAGACCATACAATGCTTTGTTTAACTTGTAAACTTTATTATCGCTTCCTTTTCTTTCGAAACCCTCTGGTTGCATCACATACACGTTCTCTTTTAATTCACCATGGAGGAAGGCTGTTTTAACATCGAGATGATGTATCTCCCAGCCGTTTGATGCAGCCAACTTGATGAGGAGTCGTATGGTTTCTATTCTGGCTACTGGGGCAAAAACTTCATCAAAATCTACTCCATACTGTTGCACATAACCTTTTGCAACGAGGCGAGCTTTGTACTTGTTGATACTTCCATCTGAATTCCTCTTGAGCTTGAAAACCCACTTTAGACCAATTGCCTTTACTCCAACCGGTGGATCAACTAGATTCCATGTCTTCAATTTCTCAATTGAATTGATCTCATCTTCACATGCAAGCATCCATTCTTTTGTTTCTCTTGCTTCACCAAAACTCCTTGGTTCGTTGTTTAGACAAAGTAGCAGTATCTCTCCCTCTTCCTCTGCAAGAAGCACATAATCTTCAAGATACTTTGGTGCTGTACTTTGTCTTTGAGACCTTCTCAGATTCTGCACAATCTCCTATTCTTGTTCATGATCAATGATAGTCACCTCATCATCTCTTTGCCGTTCTGTTTCTGCTTCGAAAGTATCATTTTCATCATGGTCTTCATTCTCTCTGCTTCTATCGCTTTCGTGATTCTCTCCTTCCTCTATGATACCGTGGTTTCCAAAGTCCCCAAGAGTAATGTAGAAACTCCCATCATTACTTTGTGTTGAGTCATCTTGTTTCCAGTTCCATCCTTTAGTTTCGTCAAACACCACATCACGACTTACTATGATCTTTCGAGACTTCGGATCGAGCAATCGATAGGCTTTAGAACCCGGTTCTGTTCCAAGATGCACAAGACACCTCGATCTATCCTCAAGCTTCTTTAGCAGTGGTTTGTCTATCTTTGCGTAACTAACACAGCCAAAAACACGAAGATGTTCTATACTTGGCTTCTGAGACTTGAAGATTCCATGTCGGAGCAGAACGAGTAAGAGAAGCTCGTCTACAAACTCTGATAACGTACTATCTCGGTATTGAAGATTTCATACGGGGTTTTGTCCTTGAGAGCTCGTGTGGCAATTCTGTTCAGAAGATAGGTGGAGTGTCGGATTGCTTCTCCCCACAGATAGTTTGGGACTTGCATGTGCTTTAGAATGCTTCTCGCCATTCCCATCATTGTCCTGTTCCGTCTCTCCACAACACCGTTCTGTTGTGGGGTGTATGGAGCAGTGAGGTGTCTTCGTATCCCTGCTTTGTCACAGAAAGAGTTGAATTCCTGTGACACGAACTCTCCTCCTCGATCTGTTCTAAACGTCTTGATACTTGCTCCTGAATCTTTCTCCACCATTGTTTTGAAGTATGCAAACTTCTCAAACGCCTCGCTCTTTTCTCTGAGAAGAATTGTCCACATATATCGTGAATGATCATCAATAAGAACAAAAATGTATCTCTTTCCTCCGGCTGTGCTTGGTGTTATAGGACCACAAAGATCTCCATGAATGAGTCCAAGGATCTTATCTGCTCGGAATGAAGTTGCTTGAGGAAACGTTCTTCTTGTTTGTTTTCCAAGTAGACAAGATCCGCATATTTCTTTGTCAAAGCTAAGCTGTGGGATTCCTTTCACGAGTTCCTTTTGCACCATTGACTTGATTGTTTCCAGATTTATGTGTCCTAATCTGGCGTGCCACCGACTTGATTCACTTATAGTTGTAAGATGAAGATGCACGGTCTTCTGAATTCCCATACGAACTTTATACAATCGATTTCTGGATCTCTGTGCTTTAACAAGGAGCTTCCCTTTTGAATCATGCATTGTGAGAAAATCTCCTTTCATTCGTATATCACAACCTGCCTCTGTAGCTTGTCCCAAGCTGATGATGTTGCTTTTCAAGTTAGGAATGTAGTAGACATTGCTCATTACTCGAGATTCCCCATTCATGTCAGTAAGGGCAATTGAACCCTTTCCCTTTATGTCAATTCGTGAGTCATCGCCAAACTTCACTTTTCCGGTGATAGATTCATCAATCTTGGTGAAGTATCGGTGATCACCTGTCATATGGTTACTTGCACCATTATCAAGATACCACACATCATCCTCGCCAATGGTGTTCTCATAGTCACTTGGCCTGCAATGCTTCTCATTCAAGTAAACGACCTCGTGAAGCATCAACTCATCTGCATCCTGTGTATCGGTGTTATCATTTTCTTGAACTTCTTGTAGTTTCAGTAATCTGTCAGGGCACGTAGATGCATAGTGTCCCATCTTATCGCATCTGAAACATGTGATATGTGAGAGATCCCTTCCTCCGTCTCTTCCTCCGTTTCTTCCACGACCTCTTCCTCTTGAGAATCTTCCTCCCCTTCCTCTGCCTCTGAAGGTTCCGCTGTGCTCATAATTATCTGAGTTAGCGTACATAAGCTTGCTTTGATCATCTTGAGAATCTTCCTCTTCGAAGATTCTTTCTTCATAAGCTTTGAGACGACCAACAATGTCTTCGAAGCTCGTGACGTTGAGATCTAAGACTTGTTCAAGCGAGGCAACGATATGAATGTATTTCTTGCGAGGGAGACTCTTAAGAAACTTTTTAACCAGCACAGGTTCTTCCATAATCGTGCCTAGAGCAGCAGCTTTGGAGGATATCTCAGAGATTCTGCCAACAAATTCATCGATGGTTTCTGAATCCTTCATCTTGATTCGATCAAACTCTGTCATCAGAGTTTGTAGACGAGCTTCTCTTACTCGTTCTGCTCCGACATGGCGAGTCCGGATAGCTTCCCAGACCTTCTTTGCGGTGTCAAGTTCTCCTACTTGGAGAATCAGAGTCTCAGGTATTGATTGAAACAAAAGAGCTGTGGCCAAATCGTTTTTGTCACCACCAATTTCCTCTGTTTCAACAATATCCCAGACCTTGTTAACTCGAAGGATAACCCTCATCCTCATTGCCCAAACGGTATAGTTGGTGGTGTTTAGCATAGGACATTTAAGGGATGAAGAGTCGCCTTCTGTCTTCGGCTTGGCAACGACGATGACTCCTTCTTCACCTGCCATCGAATAAGCGCTCTGATACCAAATCTAGAACTCAAGAACAGATGATAAAATAAAGAATTCCTCTCTTTATTAGCTTAAGAAAATAACTCAAAACTCAAGCTTACAAACTCTCAAAATCACTCTTAGGTTATACCACAACTTGGTATCCTTTATATAGATTCAAAGACTCACATAATTTCCTTTTCTCTCAAATAGAAAACTTCCTTTTTCTCAGACTTTAACATATTCTTATATTGCTCCTAAGAATATTTCCTGTTTCTTCTTCCTTGACCTTCAAGCTTACTTCAACAGAGCATTGTGTTCGTCATCTCCGATCACCACCACCAGGGCTCTCTCCCATCAAAACTTCACCGAATAGTCACGCTTCCTTCACCAGAACCATCGTGGATCACCGCCGTCATCTCCTCCGTTGAAGCATCACGTCTGGCATGCATGTGTTGACGTGAGTCTTTCTCTAAACAGCACCACCACTCCTTCCCACGTCGAACACCACCGCACCGTCTTCTCCAACCACCACTGTCACTTCCTTTGCATCAGCCATCACCGGAGAGTTCCAAAAGAGTCAGCGCAAGACACCACAGATTAAAACGTGGAGAAAAGGTTATGATCCATCAGTTGCTTGCGGAGCAAGCCGTCTCTTCTCTACCACCTCCGATCTACTATGTTTAATCCGATCACGATCTCCACCTTTTAGTTTCGGTTAATTTGGTTTATTAACTGGTTTAATATAATTAACTTTGGTCCTGGTTTAGTTCGGTTAGCTTGGTTTAATTACCGGTTTGATTTAATTTAGGTTTAATTAGTTTGAACCGGTTTAGTTAATTAGATTTCTGGTTTAGTGCAATTTATCCTGGTTTGATTCAATTCAAGTTGGTTTAAGAATTCGGTTGGGTTTAGATCTGGTTTGGTCCGGTCCGGTTTGACCATTGACTGGTCAGATCGTTGATTTTGAACAGTTTACCCGTTAAACGTTTTTCGCCGTTCAAATGCCGTTCTCACTCTATTTTTCACGGTGATTTCATTTTTTGGAGTATTTCCGTTTGAGCATTTGGAGTTCAGAATTCGCATTTATCATCCGTTCGGCTAAGGTGTGGGCTTCTTCGCAGAACATCGTACTTTTCATAAATTTTTTGCCTTAGATAGAATCTAGTACTGAATGTGTTCCGTTTTCTTGATCGAGTCAAGGTAGTTTTGTTTGTAAATTGGACATAGGAATATAGATGATTCAACTCATTGTTTATGCATTAAATTGTTAACTGATTCTTTTAAACTTGCTAGAGCTAGGATTAGTCGTTTATGTGTTGGACGTTAGGGATTGCGGGGGTACTGAGACGGGACTTCTGTACTTGCGTCGCGTGTTGTTTGAGGCAGGGTACTGGCAGCTTAGTCGATCGGTTGTGCAGTGCCTCAGGCAGATCGATAAAACGTCTGCGGGCGGTGTGATTGGGCACTATCCCATACGACCTCCCGGCGAGAGGGTGCCGCCGGTCACTCGATCCGGCAGTAAGGCATTGACTGTTCTTTGGGTAATTTAGGTACATGGTTGTTCATGTTTAGTCTATTTTCTGTGTGTAGCGTGCTATGATCAAATTGCATTTTCTGTGATTAGCATCTCATACTTCACTGAGTGACTTCCCTGTTACTCACCCATGTTATTATGCTTTGACGATACGGGTGCTTTTTTGGGATTTTTTACTTTTATTCGTATTTTATTTTATACATTAAGCATTTGAAGTATGGGTTATGAGACATTGAGGATTAGATTATTTGAGTTATGTGATGTGGTTAGTGGCACACCGTTATCGAATGGGTATGATACGGTTTTTTTTTGACAATTTTCTCTTAAGACAAAACAACGTCGATTCGTGTAAAAGTGCTAATTTGGCCGAACTAACGACGAATTGAGGTTTTTGTTTTGCTACCTCAATAATTCGGATATTTCTTCGCCAAAACGAAATAAGGTATTTTTTTGGCAATTTTCCCATAAATTTTTTTATTAGGGAGGAGAAAAGATTCTTCAACCGAATTATATTTTCGACACATGGCACTATCAACGGTTTTATTTTTTATTTTTTCAACTGAATTATATTAAAGGTTGCGAACAGGGGCGAATCCAATGGGTGCATGTGCACCCAGTATAATATTTATATTAATAATTTTGTGAAAATTTTTTTATATGACACACTAGGTAATATGGTTAATGCTATTTTGTGCCACCCCTCTTGTCCCACTTCGAGTCCCCATTGTTCCAATTTTGTGTTTGTTTTCGGTTGTGCACCCATTAAAAAATCATGCTAGATTCTCCCTTGGTTGCGAAGACCCGAGTTTGGCGTAAGTACAACACGCACAATACATCATACCGCAAAGAAACCTACTCCTTACCATGGCCACATGCCCGAGCTAGCTGCAAAAAAAACCCCACATAGTTAAAAAATGGCCTTAAGAAGAAAAGGTCACGCAACACTATCAACTGTTCTTATTAGCCCTGCGGTTTTGGACCGAACCGATTTCTCCGAATCGGACCGAATCAGGTTTTTTTTGGTTTTGGTTCGGCGGTTCGAACCGATCAGAAGCTTTTTTCGGTTAGTTGAAAATTTCGGTTCGGTTCGAACCGATCGGTTTTCGTTTTTTTTTAAATATACCGGTTTTGACCAAAATTATACCGATTTTAACTAAAATTAAACCGGTTTTAACCAAAATTAAACCGGTTTAACCAAAATTAAACCAGTTTTAATCGAAATAAACCTAATTAACCAATTTTTGAAAGAAAAAAAAATTCGGTTAATTTCGATTTGAAATTTCAAAACCGAAATTAACCGATAACCGAACCGAATCGAACCGAGATTTTCTTCGGTTAATTTCGGAAATGTTTTGAAAAGTTTCGGTTAATCGAAAACCGAAAAAACCGACTTGGTTCGGTTCGGTTAACTGAAACCGCAGGGCTAGTTCTTATGTTTAAAATCAAAACGTATCAATTCTAATTCTCGACAAAATGCAGCTTCTCTACTTCTGGCCCACTAACGAAGATAAACTCTACCATAATTCTGGCCCACTATCGAAAATAACCTCTTGATAATTTATTATATCGGAAATATTAAATAAAGACAAATATTCATACCTGCAGAGTTTTTATAACACCGAAAATAAAAGAAGAAGAGAGAGAATTTTCTTGTTGAGAATGTTGTTATTGAAGAAGGGTGTGTTTACAATCGAACGCGAACGTTCGTATTTATAGAAGAAATTTTACTGTGCAAATAGTGACAATGGGCTCCACACTTTATTTTTTCTTCCGTTCCTTTACGACTTTCGTAACACTCCCCCTTGGAGACCAATGTCATATTCATATTCTGCTCAACGTCTTTGTTGCCTCGTTAAAAACCTTGAAAAACCCAATGGGAAAAAACCATAGTAAGGTAAAAAGAGTACAACTGCGCAAGCTCCCCCTTGATTAAGGTTGTCTTAGAGATCTTGTTGACGACGCATTCCAATACTATGTACATGCTTCCTGAACATAGTGGTGGGTAATGATTTCGTGAAAAGATCAGCTGCGTTGTCGCATGATTTGACATATCTTACTTCAATCTCTTTATTCTTCTCGAGTTCTTGGATGTACAAGAACAACTTGGGAGGTATATGTTTCGTTCTATCACTTTTGATATATCCTTCTTTCGTTTGAGCAACACATGCAGCATTATCTTCATACAAGATGTTGGCTCCGTATTTCTTAGAATCCCACTGCTTGATCGGATGTGTCAGCTTATTGATCTCAGTGAGACACATTCTCTACTTGCTTCATGGAGTGCAATGAGTTCTGCATGATTCGAGGAAGTAGCCACCAGTGTCTGCTTCTGAGAGCGCCAAGATATAGCAGTGCCTCCGATCGTGAAAACGTATCCCGTTTGTGATCGGGCTTTGTGTGGATCTGATAAATATCCTGCATCCGCAAAACCAATAATTTGACCATTTGAGTTTTTAGGATAAAATAAACCTAAATCAGTGGTCCCTTGAAGGTAGCGGAGAATATGTTTAATCCCGTTCCAATGCCTTTGTGTAGGGGACGAACTGAATCTTGCCAACAGATTAACTGCAAATGATATATCAGGTCGAGTACAATTTGCAAGGTACATCAGAGCTCCAATTGCACTTAGATATGGTACTTCAGGACCAAGTATTTCTTCGTTTTCCTCATGTGGTCGGAATGGATCATTTTCAATATTAAGCGACCTCACGACCATGGGAGTACTGAGTGGAGTTGCCTTATCCATGTTAAATCTTTTTAACACTCTTTTGGTATATGTGGATTGGTGCACAAATATACCTTTTTCAGAATGCTCAATCTGAAGGCCAAGACAATACTTTGTCTGCCTGAGATCTTTCATCTCAAATTCTCCTTTCAAATAATTTGATGCTTTTTGGATCTCTTCATGAGTTCCAATAATGTTTAGATCATCAACATATACTGCGATTATCACAAATCCAGATATTGTTTTCTTGATAAAAACACATGGGCATATAGGATCATTTACATATCCTTCTTTTGTTAAATGCTCACTGAGACGATTATACACATACGTCCAGATTGTTTTAACCCATATAATGATCTTTGCAATTTTATTGCACATACCTCTTTTGGTTTAGAACTTAATGCTACAGGCATTTTAAAACCATCAGGAACTCTCATGTAGATATCAGTATCTAATGATCCATATAGGTATGCCGTAACGACATCCATAAGACGCATTTCTAGATTTTCATCAGCCGCCAGACTCATCAAGAATCTGAACGTGATTGCATCCATAACAGGAGAATACGTTTCCTCGTAGTCTATTCCAGGTCTTTGTGAAAAACTTGGGCTACGAGACGAGCTTTATATCTCATGATCTCATTTTTCTCATTTCGTTTGCGAACGAAAACCCACTTAGATCCAACTGGTCTCACATCTTCGGGTGTGAGCATAATGGGTCCAAAACCTCTCGTTTATTAAGCGAATCAAGTTCGACTTGTATTGCATCTTTCCATTTTATCCAGTCATGTCTTTTTTGACATTCATATACAGACTTTGGCTCTGGATCTTCATTTTCCTCATTTATTTCTTGTGACACAAGATATGAGAAAACATCATCGAGATCATCTATTTCTTTTCTTTTCCATATCTTTTATTATGGATATAATTGATAGAAATCTCATGATTTTCTTCTGGATTTTGATGCTCTACATTATCATGGGTCTCATGATTTGTTCCTCCAAAGTACTTTCTGCTACTTTGGGTGTTTCATGAGTTTCAACTTTCTTTTGTTTCTTATGATTCTTAGTCTTAGAACCAACGGGCCTGCCACGCTTCCGGCGTGTTTCAGGCTCACGTGTATCATCTGCTTTCCCACGTTCTTGTGGTATTTCAATACGAGCAGGAGCATTTGCAGCTTATATGAGATTTAGTTACCGTTTTGGTATCCGCAAATGCATCTGGTAGCTGATTTGCTATACTTTGCAAATGCATAATTCGTCGAACTTCTAGTTCTGACTCTTTAGTAGGAGGATCAAGGTGTAATAAGGATGGTACACTCCATTTGATTTCCTTTCCTACTTGCTTATTTTCTCCCCCTAGAACCGGGAACATTTTTCATCAAAGTGACAATCGGCAAAACGTGCCGTAAAGACATCACCAGTCTGTGGTTCTAGGTATCGTATAATTGATGGAGAATCACAACCAACATATATTCCCAACCTTCTTTGTGGTCTCATCTTTGTGCGTTGTGGTGGTGCTATAGGCACATACACTGCACAACCAAAGATTCTGAGATGGGAAATATTTGGTTCTCACCAAATGCCAACTGAAGTGGGGAATACTTATGGTATGCACTTGGTCTTATCCGATCAGTGCTTCAGCATGCAAAATAGCATGTCCCCATACAGAGGTTGGAAGTTGTGATCTCATGATTAATGGTCTTGCAATTAATTGCAGACACTTAATTAATGATTCTGCCAACCATTTTGAGTATGAACATGAGCTACAGAATGTTCAACTTCAATTCCCGTTACCATACAATAATCTTTGAATGCTTGGGATGTGAATTCACCAGCGTTGTCTAATCTAACTCTTTTAATGGGATAATCAGAAAACTGAGTTCGCAGTTTGATTATCTGAGTTAGAAATCTCGCAAATGCCATATTTCGAGATGATAATAGACAAACGTGTGACCATCTACTGGATGCGTCAATTAATACCATAAAATAGTGGAATGGTCCACAAGGTGGATGTATTGGTCCACAAATATCACCTTGAATTCGTTCAAGGAATTTTGGTGATTCTTTATCGATTTTGGTTGGCGATGGCCTTATGATCAATTTGCCAAGAGAACATGCAGCACATGTCATTTTATTTCCGATATATCTCTTGGATTTTCAGTGGATGACCATGTGAGCTTTCTATGATCTTGCGCATCATTGTGGTGCCTGGATGGCCAAGGCGATCATGCCACATGTGAAATCTTCTGGATTTCTTTTAATCACAAGTTTGATTCTATTGCATCTATATAGGTATGATGCAAGCCAGAAGGAAACTTTGGAATTTTTCAAGTATAAGCCTTTTTCCAGATTTCTCAGAAGTTATATACATATACTTCTTTCCATTCTCAGTTGCTGACTGAGTGTCATACCCATGAAGGTATATATCTTGGAAACTCAACAAATTCCTCTCTGAATTTGGAGAATATAAAGCATTTTTTATGGAAAAATTTGTTCCATTTGGCAGCATAAAGCTGGCTTTTCCAATTCCTTCAACTAGGTCTGTAGGACCTGCTATTGTACTGACAATAACATTTCGTTTTAGGTTAGAGAAATATTGTTTGTTTCTCAATATTGTGGGTTGTTCCACAATCTAGTATACAAATCTCTCTAACCATCTTTTGGATATTGTCCTATTTCTGTTGTGATCCATTTTCTGCAGAATAACATAAACATCAAGAAAAAAGATAGTAAATTTAATTCATAAAACCACACAATATTTATACATTAATTTTGTTGTATAAACAACATTATTCTTAAAACAAAGAAAGATGAGTAATAATTATACATGGCTTATTTTGAGATATTACAAGCATATCAATTTCCATCATCATGGTCTCATCAAAGTCGTTCCCAAATTCGGAGGAATCGAGGTATGTCGTACCCTCAAAATGTTCCGTAAGGTTCACTTCTTTCCCTTTGCCTTTAATTGACTCTTGGTACAATTTGCAAAGATGTGGGGAGTTCGAGATACATGGGACCAATGCCCTTTCGATCCGCACCTGAAACATACATTTTCTTGTTTCTGGGTGGAACTCCCTTGGAATTCTTTTCCCTTGGGAATTGTTCGGATCGGACCAATCTGTATGAATTCCTCTCTTGTGGGTTATAATTTCTCCCACGTCCTCGATTAAATCGACGACCATGACCACGGCCTCGGCCACGACCACTGCCACGACCACGACCATGATAGGTTTGATCCTTTCTCTCCGGAAATTTTACATCCGTGGTATTTACTTCAGAAAATGCCTTGCTTCCCGTTGGCTAGAATTGTGATTCTTTATGAGAAGTTCACAGTTCTTCTCAGCTAGTAGGAGCGTTACCATTAGCTCAGAAAACCTAGTGTATCCGCGACTCCTGTAGAGTTCTGCAAGAACACGGTGTTCTTTATGGAACGTCTGATAGGTTTTTTCTAGCATTTCTGCCTCAGTGACAGGTTCATCACATACTTTAATCGTGTCACAATTCTTAGAATAGCTGAATTATAGTCTTCAACTTTCTCAAAATCCTGAAATCTCAGGTATTTCCACTCGTCGAGTGCATGTGGGAGAGTTATATCTTTTTGGTTATCAAACCGCTCTTTCAGAGCTTTCCACAGCTGTGCTGGGTCTTTTATATTAGCATAATCATGCTTAATATTTTCATCGACATGTTTTCTGAGGAAAACAATCGCTTGTGCCTTTTCATGGGCAGGCGATTCGATGTTTTCTTTTATAGAGTTTGGAATTTTTTTCAACTCTAAATGGAGTTCGACATCAGTCGTCCATGCGATGTAATTTGCTCCGGTAATCATTAGAGCTGGAAATTGTAGCTTCTCAACTTTTGCCATTGATTTCTAAAATAGAAACATAAAATATTATTAATATTAATGATTTAAAATAAACCATTTACATGAATAATACAAGCGATTACAAGAAAAAAATAATGCACAAAAAGTAAAGCAACGATTAATGAAAATTCTGCCGGAGTAAAATCTCTCATGCAAGATCATAAATCGATGTAAAAGTTACAATCGCACAGAAAATTAAAAGCAAACGGATCATAATTTTCATCATTCTTACAAAATAAAATCGAAAGAAAGATGTTTGACAGAAGTTGGGAGTAGAAGAAATTGATGAGTGAAGTGAAATGAATGAGAGATGAGTATATTTATAGATTGAAAAACACTGTTCATAGCCGTTGAAAACACACGTTCATAGCCGTTAGATGTAGCCGTTGGAGAGTAAAAATTTTGTGAAAAATTCTTTGTGACCGTTATGAAAAAGGCTACCGGAAAAACTGAGTTTTTGATTAAATCCGTACTACTTCCCAGTTGGACAAGAAGGTGCTCTTTAACGGAACAGGGGTTCCTGGAGATGTACGTTGATATGAGTCTAGATTTATTCGCCTGAGGAATAAATGAGACCGCAATCTTATTTTGAATACAAAAATATGCATATTTAATTTATAATGATTATAATATAAACAGATATATAATCAGAAAAATTATGGTGATATAATCATCCACATTGAAACAATAAATAAATATGCGGTGGCTTAGCCATCCATTATGACATTAATAATAAAATTATACAGGTGGCTCAGCCATCCATTATAACATTAACAATAAAATTATACAGGTGGCTCAGCCATCCATTATAATATTAACAATAAATAATTATGGTACTTTTAGCAGCCATGATATAGTGCAGGTAAATTAAATAACGAGGCGACAAACCGCCCACGATAATATTAAGAAAATAATGGTGCGTTAAACAACCATTACAATAATAATAAATTATTATATAGGCGAATATTCCGGCCATTATAACAGAGTAAATATTATATTATATATAGCCCATATCGTAGAACGATCATGCTGATAACGTGTTATAATAATAATGATAATTTATTATATCGGAAATATTAAATAAGACAAATATTCATACCTGCAGAGTTTTTATAACACCGAAAATAAAAGAAGAAGAGAGAATTTTCTTGTTGAGAATGTTGTTATTGAAGAAGGGTGTGTTTACAATCGAACGCGAACGTTCGTATTTATAGAAGAAATTTTACTGTGCATATAGTGACAGTGGACTCCACACTTTATTTTTTCTTCCGTTCCTTACGACTTTCGTAACACCTCTAACATATTTTGGCTCAAACATACTCACAAATGGTTTTAGTGGATTCAGTTTCACTTTTAAGTCCTCATATTCTCCAAAACGAATAAAGAAATGTTATCGTAGGTTTTTCTTGCCCTTTGTTGTTGTTGTTGTTATCACGGCGTTGTTAACTGTGAATAACTGAACGACTTGTGTTTCATTGATCAATCTACAAGAGTATATATATGACTTGGCTACAAACAGCTCAAGTTTATCAACTTAGATATGTACTTATCTGTAATATATGAAGGACTTATCTTAGAGATATTATAAACTTATCTCTAATAATACATCATTATCTAATACTCCCTCTCAAGTTGGGAGTGTGAAAATTTCGAACACCCAACTTGAACAAGAAATATTCAAATTGGTCCCTTCCTAGTACCTTTGTAAAAACATCCGCCAACTGCTCGTTGGTCCGAACATGCACCAGTGAAATCGTCTCATCTTTGACTGCATCCCGAACACGGTGACAATCAGATTCAATGTGCTTTGTGCGCTCATGAAACACCGGGTTTGTCGCAATGTAGATGGCAGACTTGCTATCACAAAACAATCGAATTGGTTCAGTTTGCGGAACTCCAAGATCCTTCATCAAATTCCGTAACCACTTGATCTCCCGAGTGGCATCAGACATTGCTCTATATTCTGACTCCGCAGAAGAGTGAGGTACCACATCTTGTTTCTTTGTTCGCCAAGCAATCGGCGAGTCTCCAAGAAGAACAGCAAAAGAGCTTAAGGAACGTCTAGTTGTAGGACAGGAATTGTAATCTGAATCGCAGTAGAATGTCAAGCGAAAATTTGGTTTGGAGCTCAACAGGATTCCTTGCCCAATCGTACCTTTGAGATACCGAACTACCCTCAAGGCGGCTTCCCACTGATTCACACGAGGAGTTTGCATAAACTGAGAGAGAACCTGAACCGCATATGTCAAATCAGGCCGAGTAACGGACAAATAGATTAGTCTGCCCACCAAACACCTGTACTTCGCGGCATCCCGGAGAAAGCCACTGTTATCTTTACCCAATTCATGTCGTTGTTCCATTGGAGTTATTGCAGGCTTCGCCCCGAGCAGTCCCGTTTCAGCCAGAATATCAAGGGTGTATTTGCGCTGAGAGAGAATGATCCCTTCATCACCTCTGCCTACTTCAATACCGAGAAAATAACGAAGCTGGCCCAAATCTTTCATATGAAAGCACTTTCCAAGATATGATTTAAACTTGGTTAAAAATTCCATGTCGTTGCCACAAACTATGAGATCATCGACATAGATCAAAACTTTGAGTTCCATATTCCCTTGAGTAAACGAGAACAAGGAGTAATCTCCATAGGAATGATGAAATCCAAACTTAGTGAGAGCATCGGTGAGCTTGGCAAACCAGCAACGAGGGGCTTGTTTTAAACCATACACAGCCTTATGTAAACGACAGACCTTCTTCGGATCTGAGTGATGAAAGCCTTGTGGAAGCTTCATGTATACTTCTTCTCTTAGCTCACCATGTAAAAAGGCATTATGAACATCCATCTGATGAACAAACCATCCTTTTCCAGCAATAACACGCAACAAACTTCTAACTGTAGTCATATTTGCAACAGGTGCAAAAGTCTCATCGAAATCCTCCCCTGCAACTTGGTTGTTGCCAAGTGCAACTAGCCGTGATTTATAACGACTTATGGAACCATCAGAATTATACTTGATTCGGTAAATCCACATGTTACCAATGGCAACTTTACCAGGAGGAAGATCGACTACACTAAAAGTGTTGTTTATCTTGAATGCCGTCATTTCTCCTTTCATAGAATTACGCCACACTTCCAACTCCATAGCATCCTTAAAACTCTGAGGCTCAATGCCTTTAGTGACCGCCGCAAGGAAGGCCTTATGCTCGGGAGTAAAGCGCTCATCAGAAATAAAATTTAGCAGAGGGTAAGGAGTGTTACCTTGGACCATGTCAGAGGAGGCTGTTGCAGAGACGATGGGAACGTGAAGGGGGTCTTGGATACAGCTTGTATTGTAGACGACATAGTCTTGCAGTCGCACAGAAGGAGTTTTAGTTCTATGTCCTCGACCTAATTCAACAACTTGACCGGACACTTCCGAAGTCTGTACGGGTGCACCTGAATCAGTAACTTGCTCGGAAACACCCGAGACTTGCTCGCTCACAGGAGCAGTGGCCGGTTGTTCTGCAATAGACGTCGCAGCCGGAACAGAAACACTCCCCTTAACGGGTTAGTATCGAGATCAGATACAACCCAGTCATCATCAGAAGTGTTAGTAAGAGGAGGTGCGATCTTCTGAACTTCCCCACTTGTAAGGAATGGAAACTCATGTTCAACAAAAATAACATCTCGAGACACGAAAAACTCGTTCTTATCTATATCATATACACGCCAACCCTTTTTGCCAAAAGGGTAACCTAAAAACAAGCAGCGTCTACTGCGTGCTTCAAACTTATCACGTGACCGGTCTTTATGATGAACAAAAACCAAGGACCCAAACACCTTAAGATGAGTATATGATGGCTTGTTTCCAATAGTAGTTCATACGGAGTACGACCATCAAGGATTTTGGTAGGAGTTAAGTTGATTACATGAGTTGCAGTCGAAATTGCCTCTCCCCAGAATTTTGTTGGTAAACCGGCTTGAAAGAGAAGAGCTCGAGCCACATTCAAGATGTGTCGATGCTTTCTTTCGACTCTCCCATTTTGCTGTGGGGTAGCTACACACGACGTCTGATGAACTATCCCATTGTCGAGAAAGTACGAGCGTAAACAAATAAACTCCGTACCATTATCGCTTCGTACTGCCTTGACACTTGTACCAAACTGTTTCTGTGCATATGCACAAAAATTTGTCAACACTTTTCGAACCTCCGATTTTTCAAGCAACAAATGCGTCCATACAGCTCTAGAGAAGTCATCCACGATAGTAAGAAAGTAAACAGCTCCACAAGAAGCTAGTACTCTATAGGGTCCCCAAACATCAACATGTATTAACTCAAGGAAGCGGAAGTTTTATTAATACTATCGGGAAAAGAATCTCTGTTTGCTTAGCTCGTAAACACACATCACAATGACTAGGGGCAGCTTTATTCAAAACACCAGAAAACTCAGGTAAAATCGGAAAAGCAGAAAAACTGGGATGTCCTAATCTACGATGCCACAGAACTTGATCAAACTTCGCCTCTGTTCTGTTGACACGAGCCGCAGAAATCTCCTTGAAATGGTAAACCCCATCACGTTCTTCACCGGCTCCAATCAGAGTCCTCGTAAAACGGTCCTGTAACACGCAAACGGCATCAGTAAACAGGGCAAAACAATTGGTGTGTTTCAAAAGTTTCGAAACAGAAACCAAAGAGCAATTTAAATCAGGTACGTAAAGAACATCCTGAAGTGAGATTCGATTAGTCAAGATCAAATCCCTGTACTGGCAGAAACAGTGGTGATGCCATCAGCAAAACCAACTGTACACGGAGGAGACGCACACACGTTAACAAGGAGAGAGATGTTTCTCGTCATGTGGTGCGAAGCTCCCGTTTCAAGTATCACATCGCCAAGTATCTTACCAGAAAGTATATCAGGAGAAGAACTGCTCTGTTTGCCACCATCATGGATAATCTGAGTAATTGCACTCCACTGCTCTTGAGACAATTCAGAATGGCAGAAGCATGAGGACTAGTGGCATGAGCAACAAGTGCAGTACCACGACCCTTGCTGTATGAAGGAGAACCACCTCGGCCTCCTCTACTTGAACCGCGACCACCACGGCTCATTCGCTCAGTCATCCATTCAGGATAACCGATGATTTTCCAACACGTGTTCTTCTCATGACCATTACGACCACAATGAGAGCAAACTCGATTTTTAGAAGCCGACCCTCCTCCAACAGAATCAGACTTTGATGTAAAAGTAGAAGAGTCTTCTGTTTCTGGTTCACTTCGAGTGAAGAAACCAATTGCCTCCTGTTTGTGTTCACGAGACTTGGAGGAGTTGAGCCGAGCCTCTTCCCGGATAACTTTAGCATAAACTTTGGCCAAATCAGGTAAAGTATCTGCTTCAATGATAGCAGTAACGATATTACCAAAGCGTGACTCATCCAAGCCCATAATAAATTGATGAACACGTTCATCGTCTTTTTCCTTCTCATACACCGAAGCCGCTGCACAAGTACACACCGGAGGAGGTTTGTATGTCTGAAGTTCTTCCCACATAATGGCCAAACGACCATAGTAATCCATAACGGATTGTCCGTCTTGCCTACAAGATGCCAATTGCTCCATTAATTGATGAATGTGCACCTTGTTACCAACAGCAAAACGAGCTTTCAAATTTTCCAAAGCTTGTGTGCATCTGTGATAAACGTCACAGTAGATCTGACACGAGGCTCAATAGATGTCCGAATCCATCCGACAATCATTGAGTTAACACTCAGCCATGATTCAAGATCAGGACTGTCTTCCGAAGGTTTGAGAAGAGTTCCATCAATGAAACCATTCTTCTTCTTGGCTTGAAGAGCATTATACATCTCTTGAGCCCATTCATTATAATTATCCCCTTTCAACTGAACAGAGGTAATCAAGGCACCTGGATTATCTGAAGAAAAAATCGAATAAGGCGAGACCAGTTTATGTGTCACAACTGCGGCATGATCATCGCCCATCGTAAAAGAAAAGTGAGAAAAGGTCGTTTAAAAGAAACAGAGTAAAATCGTCAATGTTTTGATCTTGGCTCTGATACCATGTGAATAACTGAACGACTTGTGTTTCATTGATCAATCTACAAGAGTATATATATGACTTGGCTACAAACAGCTCAAGTTTATCAACTTAGATATGTACTTATATGTAATATATGAAGGACTTATCTTAGAGATATTATAAACTTATCTCTAATAATACATCATTATCTAATATTAACCGTCAATCCTTCGGCTGATGCTGAATCGTTAACATCCCATTCTCCAAATTTTTGTAATGGTCGAGAAAATAAGAAAAGCTTGCAGAATATACTAACGTATTTTGTTTTTGCTATTCTATTGCAGAAGAAATGGTTCTGCTGTTTTTGAGGAACTACAACATCAAGAAAAGCTTGAATGAAAAAAAAAAAAGACATTTGTAAAATCAGATTGATATAGATCATCGAAAACCTTTCATATTCACTGAATCTGTATACATTTTTCATTACAGAGCTAAAGAACAACGTTTCTTGATGTGTGATCTCATCCGTCTATTCACCATAGTTGAAAACTTGAAACCTGGCCGCCTCCCCTTATGTTTCAAACTTAATGTCAAAAAATCACAAATTAGATTTTGTTTCTGATGCATGATTCTCTTATTACTTACTCACGCGTTTTTCTATTGTGTCTTGCTGAGATTAAAAACCAGGATTACAAGAAACATTAAGCCAACTGAATAAATGGATCTCTGCTGGTTTTTGCTGCAGTAACAAATTATTTAAAGCTTAAAATTAGAAAAGCTTGCAGAAGAAACTAAAACCACACTACAACAAATATGTACATTGATAGCATTCGGAAACAGTTATTATATGGTTTTGATAGCGTTTACGTAAATGCTATCTATACCGCTGTTATAATAGGTCCTTACTCTACGATAGCATTTTTTCGGGACGCTATGATTATCTCAAATATGATAGCGTTTCTGTGAATGTTATGATTTCTTTTATTATAGCACAATTATTTTTTTCGAAAATTTATTATAATTCAGATTTAGTGCTGTTATTGGTGTCTTCTGCATTATTTTTTTGTATATTATTTTTGGTCGTGGAAAATTGAAATTAAAATAATTTAAAATTTAGATTATAAAAACATTAACCTTTATTAAAACAATATCATTACACAATCTGGTTCAACATATTTACATAGATTATTCAATATTCTCAAAAATAAACAACACTACAATATTATTATATATGACAAAGTACATACACAAACTTAACTACAATTTCCTATTAAAAAAAAAAAGCTTCTCGCTTTCCTTCACCATCTTTGATATTCATATTTCCTGCCATCTTCCCCAATAAAATGTCTCTTAACAAAACTAGAATTCCCTGCATAATCAATCACAAAAGTAATCAGAGGCAAAACTAAATCAAAGACAATTAAACACACTGAACCACAATTAATAAATCGATCCACACAATCATAGAGCAACAGTAAGGTTTCAGAATTATCAAATCCTAATAAAGTTTTCAACTTTCCAACAGCAATTGAGACAAGAGAATAAACCAACACATGAAATTTCCAATTTCCATAGCAAAGATGTACCCAAAACGTGAAAAGGAATCAGAGAAGAACAATTACCAATAACAGCTCAAATCAAAACAAAAACCATGGATGTGAAATCTATAAACCTCCACAGAAAACAAAAACAAGAAAAGAAAGGCCAAATCGACGCCGGAGCGAGCTGAGACGGCGACGGCGATCTCTTCCCAGTGATTTGATTAGGTGGACAGTCTCTTCTTCAGTCCATAGCACCGGCTGGGTTTTTCTATCGACGGCGGAGATCGATGCTGTTAAGGCAACAACGATGGTTTGCGGTGGAGGAAGGGTTCGAATCATGGTGGAGGAGGTCGAGGGTGGTGGATTTGTTAGGGTTTGAATCAGAGGGAGGAAAAGGAAAAGAGGAGGAAGGAGAAGAAGGGACGACGATCAATAAAGAGAGAGGGAAAAAGATGGGTTAATTTGTGTCCGTCGGATCTAGTTTGATCAACGGTGGATATTAAAAGAATTGTTATCCTCACCTTCATACATTAACCAATCAAAATGCAGCATTAATGTCCGTTGGATTAAGTTTGATCAACGGTGGATATTAAAACGAGATTGATCCTCACTTCTTTAGATTAGCCAATCACAAATTAAATCATTTCTATTATTAGTAGAAGTAGAAAATTCTAGATTTGAAACTCTAATAGGGTTTGTGTTTGGAAGTTAGATTTTATAACTTATAAAAAAATGGTTATACCTAAAAATTCTGAAAATTATATCCTTAAATTAAAAAATTTGGCATATTATTTGATGTTTATATTTAATAATTAACAATTAAAATTATTATTTGTTATTAAGGTTTAGGGTTTGGGGTTTGTTTTTGGATCAAGTGTTTAGGATTTGGAGTTAATATTTAGAACATGACTATACTTAACATTTTTTATAAGTGTTAGATATTTTGGTATATTATTTAATGTTTATGTTTGATAATTTACAATTTAGTGCTTTTGATTAAGTAGAGATAGAGGTTTAGGGTTTAGGGTTTGTACTTGGAGTCTAAAGTTTAAGATTTTAAAATGATTATACCTAATTTATGTACTCTAAATTAAATACTTATTAATCAATATAATTTATTATATTTTTATTAAACAAAAAATTATAATTCGAACCTTATATACCCTATATTTTTATACCCTAAATTTTGATTTATCATGAATTTTTCATTCTATTTTAATAAATTTCTTTCTTATATTGTAAAATTTCTTTTTTACATTGTAAATTTCAATTATGGTTTATGGTATTAAATCTATTGATAATGTTCTTTTTATTGGTTTTAGATAGCAAAATATATTAATAAAGAAAACTGTTTTATTGAATTATCATAATGCTAAAACAATAAACAATATCAAGTTGAAATATCCTACCAAAAAAAATATCAAGTTGAAATATGGTCACAAACTTCTACAACTATATATCTATCGACCTTTGCTTGTTGAAATTTTAGTCCACAGAAATGGACTTCATTTCCTTAGTCAAATCTCCAAAAAAAAAAAAATCTCGACTGCAAATCCTCAAACGAAGTTCTGTAACAAGTTTTTCTTGAAGTCTCTGAAACTAAAGAAACAATGCATAGCTCAAACTCCACCTGTCTTAACAATTTCTGCAATTTTCCAAATAAAGAATAAGTGAATCAATCGATGCAGTCTAACAATTTGACAAAAAATTCAACCTCATTCTCATCAATCAATAAAGTAGCCGGTTATGTAAATAATCACATTCCATCCAAGGGCAGCCATTGCAAGAAGCACAAATATCAAACTAACCAAAACTCACGAATTGAGCCATAACAAAATTCTATCTAAAAGTGAGAAGCTTGGAGACTCATATGGCGAGTGAGTTCATCTTCAAGCAGAGACGGTTCTGAGTATGTGAGGTATGCAAAATCACACGATCAACACTCATAACTAAATGAAACATAACCCAATATATCGAAAAGCTTTTAATTTAACATACCTTTTCACTGACTTCGAACCCAGAAAGCTTAAACTCTGAAACAAAAGCTCTCTGCAAAAAAAAAAACTGGAATTAAATCGATTACACATAAATCAAATCCAAACATGTGACAGATTTTCCAACAATCGCAAAATAATAAATCAGGAAATTTCAAGAATCAAAACCCAGATCCCCAAATTTTTGTTCGCGCTTCGGAAAATCATATCATAGCATTAATAGAACGCTATATATTGTCTGGAAATTTTTGACTCATCAACTATAGCAGTTTGAGAAAAAATGCTATCATCAGCTGCTATCAATGACCAATTTTTTTGTAGTGCCAAAACCAGTTTTTTCCACGGACAACTGTTTGTGGCTTTGTCGAGAGTTACAACGCCAAATGGTCTCAAAATACTAGACACGACAAACATCACCGAAGGGAGACATATGTAACAAACATTGTTTATAAAGAAGTTTTCCGTGATCTACCACCAGCAACAGGTACAAACTCTATCCTTACAATATGGTGCATTTATATTAAAAGAAACCAATTAGTAGCTGAGGTTAAGTAAACAAAAAAGATTGAAAATAACTGTTTAACTGTACCACAGTTTCCTTAATATAACCAGCATACACTTACAAATAAGTCCAAAACAAATTCGTCAAAACATGTCTACGTCTCTCACTTACTAATGGACTAATATATACAGGCCAACACGAAGAAGGTACTGTTATGATAGGATTGCGTTGAGGAAGAATACATTAAAAAAGGGCAGCAGGTAAACAAAGATAAACAAAATATTTGAAAAAAACAAATTAATCAAATAAAAATGGTAAAATACAATTTTGGCCAGGTAGGAAACTTATTCAATTAGAAGATTAATATATTGATGGTCTTTCGAATGTCGAAAAAAAAAAAATTCATGACAGAACGATGTTAAATTTGAGACACCCGCCCATAGAAAGAGAAAAATAGTATGTGTTTTTGTTTCTGTTATAATTGCACTTAGTAAGACAATATAATATAAGATTTATTTCAATATATATATATATATATATATTGTTCTAAAAGTTAAATATGTCTATTATTAATGGCCACTTTATTCCTATGAAAAAATAAGCGAAGAGAAAATTAACCTACAAAAACAACATATAAACCATGGATGTATAAAGCGTTTTACAAGAATACCTACGTCTTTGAAAAACATAAAGGAAAAGAGATAAAACAAACAAAAAAATTACTAAAATACATTTACCACTACAAGAAAACATATATTTAACGAGAACACATTTCGTCGCTAATTCCACAATAGGACACTTACGAGGAAATTACGAGAAAATGTGAGAAGTCGTAACTCGTTTGTCGTTAAATATATTTCCTCGCAAAATCGTCGTAAACTGGCGAGGAAACATGTTTCTCGCTAAAAGGACGGGACATGTTCGTCGTAAATTCCACGTCAAATTTTCAATCGCAAAAAACCACGGAAATGTTTTCGTCGAAAAAGACACGCTCTATTTTCCTCGTAAAATACACGCAAATTGATGTCGTAAGTTCCATGCGCCTTTTTCGTCGTAAATAACACTCAAATCTTTCCTTTTAACCTCCACGGAAAATTTACGAGGAATTAACTTGACAGATAGTTTTCCTCGTACGAATATCGTAAATATTTTGCGACGACTTTACGTGGAAAGTATTGTATTTCCAAAATATTTTATTTAATAATGAAAATGATAATTCCGAAAAATATTAAAACGAAAATGAAAAATTTATATATCCGAAAATATTTTATAAATTCAGAAATTTATACAAATTTACTAGTTTTAAACGTAAATAAAAAAGTAGCTAACGGTTGAGGTCCTCGAAGAAATCTTGACTCCTTCTTTCCGCTTCCGCCTCTTCTTCTGCAGTGGGTCTCAGTGGTGGTGGAATCCCAAGCTCTTGCCGTCTCACCTCCAACATACGCTCCATACGGGGGTTTCCAGCCGCAAACATGTCGAGAATCCCCTCGAGTGAACTCAATTGAACTCTTTGGGATTGCACTTCGTTTCGCAGCTGAGCCGTCTCATCGATCCGTTGCTGAGCGTAAGCCGACGTTGCCTGAGGGATCCGATTCCCAAAAGCCGTCCATTTTTCCTTGGAACCACCTTGAAATGAAAAAATTAATATATATGTAAGTAATGTAATATTATAAATATTTGCAAGATTATAGAAAAGAATAAAAAATTTATACCTCCTCGTAAATCCGATCCTTTTCAAGCGTGGATAATATGACGGGAACTCCGTCCGGAGACTCCTGAGTCAGCTGTGTATGGCGTTCCTCCGTCCGAGCAACCACGTCGTTGTAGATTTGCTATGACCGAGGATCTACAAAAACTTCAGCCTTGTTATTGTGAGTTTCCTTGTAGAGCTCCTGAAGAGAAGGGAGGACCCCGCCAAATTTTTTTGCCTACAAATATTTTAAGAATATGTAAGTAATTATATATAAATATATCAAGTTTGTAACTAAAATTTTTTAAACATTGAAAACTAAAATTAAATATTTACCATCTCAAGTTTGATTCCAGCATGACCTTTTTGACCAGTTGTGTGTAGCATGGGCAAGTTGTCATTCTCATCTCTGGTCATATGGGAAGTGGAGCAGAAGTTAGACTTTTTATGGTCTCCGGATCTCTCCAAAACTCGATGAAGCCATCCCAAATCTCCCCGGTGAGCTCATTCGGCTTCCCGTGCTGATATCACTTAACGATCCAGGCTTCTTTCCAGTTGGAGACCGTATCAAGCAATCGATCATTCGCCTTCGCCACGAACTCTGCCTTGACCCTCTCGGTGATCGCTATGGACCAATTCCATTTTTGCTGTTCAAAAAATTAATTACACAGTTAATAAATATTAAATAGACAATTATTAATTAAGTAATAAATTATAATAGTATTGAAAAAAAAAATTATAAAAGTAAAAGTAACTTACAACAAAACATTTGAACCACGTCTTTTTGACGTGTTCTGGGGTCCTTTTCCAGTTCAGATATGGACCGGGGAAGTAGTCTTTCATTGTGTCGGTGACGCTCCGAGCGACACAACCATCAATATTAAACTTGAGAAAAAAATTAGAATGTTAAAAAAATAAGAATTTATAAAAAAATAGAATTTAAAGAAATTAGAATTTAAAAAAAAATAGAATTTAAAACTTACCAGAAAATATTTGGTGGAGAATCATAGGTTTTTTCTGGGTCTAAGACAGACAAAACTCCTCTTCCAGGCCTAGTGAGATCGATGACGGTGTATTGAGCGTAAGGAGCAGTAGGCGGGACCTGTAGATCAGGATGAACCCCGCCCTCAAATGCAGGTGCCTCCTGATCACCAGGAACATCCTGAGCAGGTACGTGAGCTGGCGCGACTGGGGGAACACCAACGTGAGGCACTGATGGTGCCCTCTGAGAACCCTGAGAGTCGGGGACTGTGGTGGCATCCGAACTCGAACCGGGAGCTGATGAAGTCGACGCTAGATCTACCCGGTTCGCCGAATAGTTCTCTGTAATGGGGTGTAAGCTTGCTTTTCCTAACCATCTAGAAAAACAAATTTTATTAGATTCATGATTTATATAAATTCCATAATCTATCTACAGTTCTCTAAACTAACCACCTAAATTAACCCTAATTATTTAAACTAACCACCTAAACCCTAAACCCTAAATTACACAAAAAAACGAATAAGAAGAGGAAAAGGAGTTTACCTCGTAATGCAGAGGGAGTGAGGAGAGGAAGTTGAGACGAAATGAGGGGGAGTCGGGTGCTCGATTTATTTAGAGAATCAAGTTTCGTGGTAAAGTACTCGTAAAGTTACGAGGAAATTGCCAGTCCCGTCTTTTTTCTCCTCGTAAAGTACACGTTAGTTTACGACGAAGTTGCCCTTCGCGTCCTCTTTCCTCGTAAAGAAGACGTAAAATAGCATCCTGTTAACGAGGCCTAATTTCTCGAGTACTTTACGAGGAAAACTATTACGAGGAAATAATCAGTCCCGTGTTTTGGTTTTACGAGGACTTTACGAGGAACATTCTGACTTTTAAAAAAAAAAAAATTTAAGTGAAATTTTTTTGTGAAATTTTTTTTTAAGTGAATTTTTTTTGTCCAAATGGGGAATTAACCCCAGAATCTGTTCGAAATGATATAAAAAAATAAACAGATTATAGGGCTAAATCCACCATTTAGACATAATATAATATCACTTGCAATCTTATTACTCACACTATTTTTTTTACTAACCATCATAATACTCACACTATTTTTTTTGTGAGTTACATCTGAGAGCTGAGTGCACTATATAGGCGAACACGTCCTCGTTCATTCCTCGTGAAGCTGTCCTCGCAAGTTCCTCGTAAAATTTTACGAGGATTTACCCAGTCCCGCATTTTCGTTTTACGACTACTTTACGAGGAAACATTTTACGAGGATTTAACCAGTCCCGTGTTTCTTTTTACGACGATTTTACGAGGAATTGACGTGAAACTGTTTTGAATCCCTAAACCCCAAATCCCCAAGTCGTAAGTCCTTGCTTCTAAACTCCCAACTTCATAATCCCCAAACCCTACACCCAATCTTCTAACCTCTAAACTCCATCTTTAACCCATAGAGCTAATAAAACTTGTGAAATTAAAAAGTTTCTTTTCATATTTATATGTTGAAAACATTATCATTCAGATACATCATTATTCGAATCATCACTACAATCATCATCGCTTAATTCATGAAACTCGTCCTCTTCAGCTTCGTCTGTTGAATCTTCGGGTAGATCTTCATCACTACAAACATCATCGCCATTTGTTTTTTAAGGTTTTTTTTTTGGTGTGTTATGTTTGAAAGACAAGAGCCATATATATAGAAAAATTTTGGTACGATTTTACGACGAAATACAATTAGTTGTAACTACCAAAAACACGTTTTCCCCAACATAATTCCAGGTTCTCGTAGATACCTCGGTAAATAATTTCCTCGTGAATTCGAAGCAATATTTACGTGGAAGTTACGTGGAAAGACGTTTCCACGTAAATTCGAAGCAAATTTACGACAAAACTAATTTTCCTCGTAAAAGTCACGTCGACGTACGTTTTTCGAGGAAACGGTTTCCACGTTAGTTTATGACGTGGAAAGCCTTTGTACATGTTATTACCTCGTTAAGCGCACGTAACTTTATGAGGAAATGTTTTCCTCGTTAATTTTCCTCGCTACAGTCGTATTTTCTTGTAGTGTACCAAAACACCACTTAGAAAAACAATTTGGGTTATGGCTTCTGAAATAGGATTGTATTAAGTTGTTGGTTTATGATTGTTTTCTTCTTTTGATTTCTCTGCTTAATGTTTCTTCGTTCTAACATCATCAACAAACTCGGAAATTTTCTTGGTTTATGTAAAGATTTGTGATATTTTAAAAAAGAAAACAGTAGATTTGAAAATAAAAGAAACATAGATTAAGCATAAAACGACCAAATTCACCAACTAAAAGCTAATAGAAAAATACATTAGCATAACGAAGTAAAAAATATAAAAAATATAGAAAATAAGAAACAACCAGCGAGAACAATTACAATATAACCATATGTGGAAGGAAAAAACACATGCAACCTAAATTAAAAAATATAACAAAACAAAACATACTACTATAATAACTAAGTGTAAATAAAATAAGTGAAAACATAAGCAACACAACCGCGGCGCGCCAATACGCGGGGTTCGATCCCTAGTTTTTCTAATGAGATACTTATTGAAAATTCTCTTTACACATGTTGTTTATAAAGCTGACAAAAAAAAGCTAAATTATAACAAAATATTAATATTATCTAGATGAGAGCTCCATGTTTCAAAAAAAAAAAATCTAGATGAGAACTCCATGTAAAACCTATACCAATGTAAATACTTTAACCTGTACTAGCCACTAGGGGTGTTAAAATAGGTCAAAACCTATGGGTTGAGCCCAACCCAATTTGACCCATTAACACAAATGAACTTTTTAATTTTGACCCAATGAGTTAGTGGGTCAACATATAAATGGGTTAATGGATAAATGAGTTAACAAATTAATAGATTAATAGGTTAATGGGTCTACTGGGTTGGGTCAACCATGACCCATTATTTTTTTTTCATTAAAACTCATATTACAACTTTTAAATTACAATTCTAAATTTTTTCAAAAAATTGATGGGTTCATGGGTCAACCATTAACCCATCTAGTAAATAGATAGGGTTGACCAATGACCCATTTACTTTCAACTCATTTGGGTTATGGGTTGGATTGATCCATTTGACACATTTTGACACCCCTACCTAAACTTAAATGAACAACTAACTAGAGCAGTTTCTTTATTATAAACAGATTTGGTTCAAGTTAAAAAAAGGATAATTTGTTTATAAACCGGAAAATTTCCTAAACAAAATCTAAAATGAAAATGAACTTTCTATAAAAGTACGTTCATATTACAAAGAAAGTATCAAAACGGAAACTAATATGATGCAAACTATATTCCTATATTTAGTCGGTTGGTACTTTATTACCAAATGGGGATGGAGTTTTACCAAAAAAAAACAGAAAAAACAAATGAAGATATGATAAATATGTGAGCAAATGAACACCCCTCGTTTAAGTTGTTTTGTCTCCTTTTTATTGCACCAACAAATTAACAAAAAAGGTAATAGTTGACTAGTAAAACCGTTTCAAAAAATCATGTACTAATAGAACCCAGAAGTTGCAAGAATTGGGATAAGAACGCACTCAATAACTAAGACGCAAAAACTAAAAAGCTTAAATGAGGATGAATCTCAAAACCCTAGTTAGGAATTCTCTCATCTTTCTTCTTGTACAAATCTCAAATTTATCATTAGTCGTAAACTCCTTCCAAGCGTACCGCAAGAACGACTTCAAACCAGAGTTTAGAGTACCACCAAATACGGTTGTACGAATCGTCATCTCCAATGAACTGTTTGGTCTGAAGAATAATGGAAACGCAGGTTTTGTATGCACAAACAAAAATAATGTATGGAATAAAAGCAAACCAGGAAACCGGTACGTTGCTGTTCAATTCAAGTACGATGGTAAGAGGAGGCAAGCTTTCACGCATTGTCATCTTCGGTCGAATTTTGGATTTGTGAATTTCCCAGTAAATATTAATACGGACACATCTGCTTATTGTTATCCTAGCTACATATGTGATTACTCAGTTAGAAAAGATGGGGTTTATTACAAACCTGAGAAGAAGCTTTATCGATGGAACAGGCTGAAGTGATGTTCATATATACATATGCACACACATATTGATGATGATGCCGATGCATGTGTGACATGTGCGTTGAAAGTTATAGATGTAATTATTTTAAGAATTTCGTATATTTAGTTTGTTTTGTTGTATTTTGTTTTTGTTTTTCAACGTCATTCGATTTAACATTTAGGAACTGTTTACAAGGTTACTGTTGTACAAAGGCTTGTAACTGTTGTACAAAGGAAATAAATAGTTGGAAAAGAGTTAAACAATCAACAGCCCAAAGAATCTTGTAACCCCATTTTAGCTAAAAGATCTGCACAGTTACTGCCTTCACGCTTCAGAATTCTTGAACACATTTCAGGAAAACTCAAGGAAAAATGTTAGCTAGCTACACAGACTATGGTGCATCACATAGCCACACATCTGAAGTTTACTAATGTGTAGAAAACTACACAGACTTTATGTTGGACATAGTGACATGTATCATTTGTGAACTAATTATGTGATTAACATCACTTAATTAAATCCGGTTGACGGAACAGTGAACCCGACGACGGATCCGGTACCGTCCGTTTTAACCCAATAAAGAAAACCGACCCATTTAAAAAAAAACCCACCCGACCCGTAAAAAAAAAACCACCCGAGCCCCTTCTTTCATTTCTTCCCCTTTCGTCTCTTCTCCTCATCTTCTTCTCGAAACCTCCATTGAAAAATTGGCTCTTCTCGTTGTCTTCTTTTGCCTTCTGAAATCTGCTGGGATTTTATCTCTACTGATGGATTCAAGATCGAGCTCTACTCGAAGGATGTGTTATTGTGAAGAAACCTTCGAGTAGAGCTCGAGCTTGAATCCATCAGTAGAGATAAAATCCCAGCAGATTTCAGAAGGCAAAAGAAGACAACGAGAAGAGCCAATTTTTCAATGGAGGTTTCGAGAAGAAGATGAGGAGAAGAGACGAAAGGGGAAGAAATGAAAGAAGGGGCTCGGGTGGTTTTTTTTTTTTTTACGGGTCGGGTGGGTTTTTTTTTAAATGGGTCGGTTTTCTTTATTGGGTTAAAACGGACGGTACCGGATCCGTCGTCGGGTTCACTGTTCCGTCAACCGGATTTAATTAAGTGATGTTAATCACATAATTAGTTCACAAATGATACATGTCACTATGTCCAACATAAAGTCTGTGTAGTTTTCTACACATTAGTAAACTTCAGATGTGTGGCTATGTGATGCACCATAGTCTGTGTAGCTAGCTAACATTTTTCCAAAACTCAAAGCAAAAACTGTTTTAATACATGGTCCACATTTCAGATTTAGTTGCTCCTTATATAAGGTCTTAATAGCTAGTTTGATGTCGCCTTCAAATATAACTTTCTGATATCCCAGTTCCCAAATGATATGCTCAAATTTACACCAGAGCTACTCTCTCAAATTAAGAGATCGACTGTAGTACTTAGGGATCGATTTCCACAGAGACTCAAGATTCGCACAATAGATTAAAGTATTCGAATTAAGCTAAACGAGAATGAATGTAATTAAAAGACACAAAAGCAACTAAAATCGGTTTTAAGATCAGATGGGAGAAACGTCAGGCTCAGAGAATTCTCAGGAAATCAGGAATGCAAGCTAATCAGTAAATCAGGATTCTGCTATGTTCTAGAACTCGAAACACAATATTCAAATCAATCAACTCTCGTTGCAGAGATTTCTATGTCTAGATCCTAGAATTCCAAATCTCTTTGCAAATTCAAAAGGCTCAGACATGCACTAAATTCAAGTTCGATATATTCACAAAATACCTAAACCAAATCTCTTTATGAATAGTTATTTTGCTCATCTAAGGTTCTTTCTAGCTAATTAACCAACTTTCGTTGCGAGAATCAACCTATGATCAATAATCTAACTCGTCAGTTCAGATCAAACATTAATCACAACCTAGATGAAGAACTAGTGTTCCAGAATCCTTAACTAACAAATCAACTTAGCAATCCATGAAATCCCTAATGAGAAACCCTAAACCTAACTAGCAAACTACTCAGACATGGTAATTGAAACAATAAACTTATTTGAATAAGATTGCATAAAAGAAATAAGAATAGAGATCAAAGGAGTTCTGAATCTTCTATGAAGGAGTCTGAATTCTTCTCTCCAAAACTCTAGCTTAGAATAATAGATTAGGTCTAAACAATGACCTTAAAATAGTATATATATCCTAAAAACTCGACCACAGACTTAATTGCAAATATATGAAACTTCTGGGCAATTTCCTTTCTTCAAAATTCGGCAGAACGTGAAATCTCGATCGGTGTCGATCGACACTCAGGAGTGGTGTCGATCGACACCATCTTCAAAAACGGGTTCCAAGTTGCTCTTTTCAGCTGCTTCAAACTAATTGCTCCAAAAAGCTCCAATATCTTCAGTCAAGCCTAATATGTACCTGAACCTGCAAATGACTCGAAAAGACTCCAAAAACACTAAAAAGACTATATATACAACTTATATCATGGCTAAAAACCATAAAAACCATGATATATCAACTCCCCCAGACTTAGCTTTTGCTTGCCCTCAAGCAAAACAGAAGACTAAACCTGTGAAAGAGGTTTGAAAACATAGGAAAATCACTTATCCTTTAGAACACTGAATCAACCAACACCAGAGTAAAGCCACATCAAACAGTACCAACTTAAGCTAAAACCTCTAGTAATTTTCCGCAGACTTACTAACCAACCAGATTCCAAACCACAACCATAAGAGTAATCTAAAATCCCCATTGCTGACCTTATTTTAAGTTAAAAGTGCAGTCTCATCGAGGGAATATCGATCTAAGGACACATGGACTCTTACTTACCCAAATACTGATTTATTGAACATTCTGCTTCTAGTTTCCTTTCTCCCTCTTTTCTCGCTTCCAATCAGTCGATTTTTCCCTACTAGGGTATCATTTTATTTTTTTATCGACTGATTGTTCTCTTTTTTTTTTTTTAATCTGAAGTATCAAATGATTCAACTTCTCAAATTAAATCTTTTCAGTCTATGACTCTTTTTCATTCCTTTTTTTAGAGACAATGAAGGGAAGAGAGAGGGAAACCATAATCACAGACTAATCCTATCAGACCTAAGCAAGGAATCCGATTCTAAGTATACCAAGCCCCAAGATGAGAAAAATTAAGTTCATTATATCTAGGCCAGCTCCGGATCATCTAAACACTCAAATAGTATGGGGATAATGGAAGATCAATTTACCTTTGGAATTTCCTGTTGGTAGAAACTGTTGTCAATGGGTGTATGAATGGTCACTAAAGAGGTAGCTAACACAGTTTGTTCCAAGTAAAGTTCATTGTTCCCAACTAAAATTTTGACTCAATAAAAACAAATTTTTGACACAAAATACTCTTAAAAGAAAAAGAAAACCAAAGTTAGTAACCACCTCCCCCAGACTTGAATAACACTGTCCCCAGTGTTAACAGGCATGAGTTTGGTCAAAAGAAAATAATTAGAATAGAAAAGGTTAAGATCGGAGACGCTTACCTGCAGTCGCGATTGGTGTCGACCGACACCAACGAGTAGTGTCGATCGACACTGATCTGGTCACGATCTTGTTCCTTTTTTTTTTTAACACAAGAAAAACAAAACTAAAAATTAGCAAAAATCAAACTAAATCCAAAGAAAACTCCTACCTAATAGTGGGTTGCCTCCCACTCAACGCTTATTTTCAGTCATTAGCTTGACTATGTTGGAGCTTAGGCATCTGGTGGATCAGAGAGTGGCACCGAATGCCTCGGGAAAGAGCATCTCATCATCCAAGGTGGTGTATAGGCAGTTTGTGAATGAGATCGACCAAGGAATGAAGCAACAGCAGCAGGGCGGGATATATGTTTGGGAGGTAGACTTCTTTTTCCTGCAGAATCATCAAAAGAAGAAACAAGCGCTCTACGATAATCTCGTGGCTTGATTAACTGTGAGAGAGCTTTTGTACTTTGAAATTTTTTAATGATGATATCAGGAGGTTTAGAATTAGGAACAGGAAGTGCATACCTTTGCTCTATTGGAGGTGAGTGAGGTGCGAGATGTAGAGTTTTCTGTTTAACAACAGTTGATGGGTCTTTTGGACTACAAAATTTCTGAAAACTCTGAGTTTTAGGCGTCTCTAGCTTGGCCTGTGGAGGGTGTCGACCGACACCAACAGTTGTGTCGATCGACACTGAACCTGAAACTCGGGACTCTGCACTTTTTCTGCAATTCAACTCTGCAATCCGTGTCTCCATCACAAAAACATCATCCACCATCAACTTGTCTTTAAGTGGACCTTTATCTTCGACCCTTGTCCTAAAAAGATGATCTCCACTCCAATCTTCAAGCCCAGCAGCTTACTTAGAAATCTCAACCAATTCCTCTTGAACAATCAGCTTGTTCACTTGCTTAGTAGCCTCCAGCTCCTTGACATACCCAGCAGTAATGTCATCTGACTCCTCATCCATGGCAACCTCTACAGAAAAGGTTTGACCATCAATGGTAGGTTTTCTCCTCAGCTTATCCATGTCAAATTTCATGACCTTATCACCCAAATCAAGCTCTATCTGCCCTTCTCTGACATTAATAATAGCGCCTGCTGTAGCTAAGAATGATTTTCCCAGAAGAAGAGGATCCTGAGGTTCTTCACCATATTCCAAAACCACAAAGTCTGTGGGGATAGTGCATCCTGCAATCTGAAGTGGAACATCCTCTAAAACACCTTCTGGAATCCTCTTGGAACGATCAGTAAGGACAAGATGAATCCTTGTAGGCTTGAAGTTAGTCAACCCAAGTCTCACAGCAACAGAATATGGCATTAGGTTAATGCTAGAGCCAAGGTCACAGAGAGAGTGAGGAAACCTTCCTGTTGAGATGGTGCAGTCTAGCATGAAACTCCCTGGGTTAGGTAACTTCTTTGGAATCCTACTCTGAATCATAGCACTGACCTGTTCAGACACTCTCACCTTCCTTTCTTTCCTTGATAATGTCTTCTTCAAAAGGATTGCACTAATGTCCTTTGTGAGCAAAGCTGCTTCCTCAGGACTTATACCATTCACAATCATCCTCTTAACATACCTTTTAATTGGAGGTGAAAACTTCACTGCATCAACCAATGGTATCTCAATCAGCACCTTGTCCATTATTGTCTTGCATCTGATCTCTTCCAACTCTTGTTTAGACTTCTTACATGCCTTTGGAAAAGGAATTTTAGGCTTATAGGAATTTTCCTCGTGTGCTGTGTGAGAATTAGCCAATTCTGGCTTGCTCCGTGATTGGTGTCGACCGTTTCGAAGTGGTATCGACCGGGTTGGTCGACAATCGTCCGTCATGACTCGAAATCTCGAGTTTTTGGGGTGGTGTCGATCGACACCCCAGGTTGGTGTCGATCGACACCTGCTCTGGAACGTCAAAATCGTCATCAAAATCTGCAGAACCCACAGATTTTTCTTCTTCTTTTATCATGATGGCATTGACATGATGCCTTGGATTTCAATCAGTCTTTCTAGGAAGAAACCCCTCTTGCCTTTTTATGGATGAAGCTGTTTGTGCAACTTGAGTGTCCAGCTTCTTGACATGGGTGCTCAATGTTTCAAATTTGCCATTCAGGTCTGTGTACATGGAATCCAGCTTTCCATTAAAATCCACTGTTGACTTAGTCTGTCCAGCAAGAATCTGCTCCAACATGCTTTCCATTTTGCTTTCTGCATTTGGTGGAGGAACTGGTTGGTAGGAAGAAGAGCCATAATTCCTTGCAAAGTTGGTGTTTTGAAAAGGTCTCTGGTAAGTAGAACCATACCCAGGCTGATTCCCAAATCTTTGTCCCTGAAACCCAGCTCCATTGATGAAATTTACATCCTCTTTCTCTGATTCAAAGGTTTCAACTTCTGCAGCAAAATTTACTTGCTTCTTACCCACAAGGAAATTATGGACAAAATCTAATTTAGCTTTCACCTCAGCTATTTGACTTCCATCTATGCTTCCAGCTGATTTTTTCCTTTCAAAATCTGCATTCTTGGTGCTGTTGCTAGACACCAAGTTCTCAATCAGCTTTTTGGCTTCTGCTGGACTCCTAGTATTGAAGTTACCTTCACTTGCAGCATCTAGAGCCATCTGATACCTCCAGTCAATTCCCCTGAATAAAATTCCCAGCAGCTGAACATCACTGAACCCATGATGGGGACAGTCTCTCTGATAAGATCTGAACCTCAACCAAGCAGCCTTAAAAGCTTCAGTAGGCTCTTGTTTGAATGTAGAGATTTTAGTTCTCAGATCTTCAGACCTTGCATCATCAAAGAAGTTGGTGAGGAAGGCAGTCTTGGTATCAGACCAAGTGGTTAGAGAACCAGGACTCTCATTCTTGAGCCAGTAAACTGCATCCCCAGCAAGAGAATATGGGAAGAGCTTGCACAGCAGATAATCCTCTGAGACTCCATTAAGCTTAATGCTTGTCACCAAGTCTTCAAACTTCTCAATATGGTCCATGGGGTGCTCATGAGGAAGACCATGGAAAGGGTGCTGACCCACAAGAGTGAAATACACTGGCTTCAGCTCAAAGTCATTCCTTTGGAAAGGAGGAGGACGAATCGCAGACCTATTCTCATAGAATAGATCAGGCCTGTTAAAATCAGCAAGAGTCCTCCCACTAGCAGGGTTCGCAGCAGCGTCTTCTTGGAAGACATTTCCCTGTTCATCAACTCGGTCGCCGTTTTCGTTATAGGCATGACCCTCTTGGTCTCGTAAGACTCCAGCAGCATCAGGTCGAATGATAATTCTTCGATTCATCTCTGCTAATCTTTTTGCCTTAAGGTTCGTTCGTTCTAACTCTCTCAACTCCTGATTCATAAGATTCAAAAGTTTAGCTTCCTTGTTGCTCCGGGTGTTGCGAGTATGCATAAACCTGAAACAAAAGAAAGGAGAAAGAAAGAATGTGAGTAAACAAGAAATAAAATGTTTAGTCTAAATTCTATTCCTAATCTAATGGCGAATTCAAAGAATCCCCGGCAACGGCGCCAAAATTTGATATGCTCAAATTTACCCCAGAGCTACTCTCTCAAATTAAGAGATCGACTGTAGTACTTAGGGATCGATTTCCACAGAGACTCAAAATTCGCACAATAGATTAAAGTATTCAAATTAAGCTAAACGAGAATGAATGTAATTAAAAGACACAAAAGCAACTAAAATCGGTTTTAAGATCAGATGGGAGAAACGTCAGGCTCAGGGAATTCTCAGGAAATCAGGAATGCAAGCTAATCAGTAAATCAGGATTCTGCTATGTTCTAGAACTCGAAACACAATATTCAAATCAATCAACTCTCGTTGCAGAGATTTCTATGTCTAGATCCTAGAATTCCAAATCTCTTTGCAAATTCAAAAGGCTCAGATATGCATTAAATTCAAGTTCGATATGTTCACAAAATACCTAAACCAAATCTCTTTATGAATAGTTATTTTGCTCATCTAAGGTTCTTTCTAGCTAATTAACCAACTTTCGTTGCGAGAATCAACCTATGATCAATAATCTAACTCGTCAGTTCAGATCAAGCATTAATCACAACCTAGATGAAGAACTAGTGTTCCAGAATCCTTAACTAACAAATCAACTTAGCAATCCATGAAATCCCTAATGAGAAACCCTAAACCTAACTAGCAAACTACTCAGACATGGTAATTGAAACAATAAACATGTTTGAATAAGATTGCATAAAAGAAATAAGAATAGAGATCAAAGGAGTTCTGAATCTTCTCTGAAGGAGTTTGAATTCTTCTCTCCAAAAATCTAGCTTAGAATAATAGATTAGGTCTAAACAATGACCTTAAAATAGTATATATATCCTAAAAACTCGACCACGGACTTAATTGCAAATATATGAAACTTCTGGGCAATTTCCTTTCTTCAAAATTCGGCAGAACGTGAAATCCCGATCGGTGTCGATCGACACTCAGGAGTGGTGTCGATCGACACCATCTTCAAAAACGGGTTCCAAGTTGCTCTTTTCAGCTGCTTCAAACTAATTGCTCCAAAAAGCTCCAATATCTTCAATCAAGCCTAATATGTATCTGAACCTGCAAAAGATTCGAAAAGACTCCAAAACACTAAAAAGACTATATACAACTTATATCATGGCTAAAAACCATGATATATCACCAAACATATTGCATTGCCCATATCAATCCACTACATGATTCTGCTTCTTGAGTTTATTGGGTTACTTTTTCTTCTGTAGGTCGGGAGTCATAGGTTTCCAACGTCTTTTACGTAAGTATTTTCAATTTTCTCCCATAATGGGATTCTCTTTATTTCTTCCACCACACTTTTGATATGTTGCTGCGCTCGTGGCATGAGTTTTTGAGTTTTGGAGAATATTTTGAAGATGTGGTCGAGACTCCTTGGATCAATTCTTGCTTGGGGATCGATCAGGCTCGGCCCAAACTGAGTTGAGCCGCTTCTTCATCTGAACTTCAGCATATGGATTACTATTGGATCCAATCTTGATGGAGAGAAGTATGGATATGGTTCGGACTTCACCCCGTGGTGGCAAATCATTATGGTTTCCCTATATGTTACTTGGTGGTACTAAACCTAAGTTTGTCCCTACCAAAGTTACAGTTATGGTCTCATTGTTACTTGCAAGAGAAGCCACATTTGTACTTGTTGAGGCCCTTGAAAGAGGTGTTTGTTCCTTACTTTGAGCTATATCAGGTACGCATAGTACCTCCGATCATAACTCGGTAATTGTCTAAGATAAGGCTTTTTCACCGGTACGAATTTGTTGAGTAACAGTTGTGATGACTTTATAAATATTTTCGTTCTTATTTGAAGTGACCTTGTGCTACTCTTAAAAGAATTTGGAGATGGTTTCTTAAACACTATGACTATAAGTCACTGTTTGTCCCATGTTGAAATTTTAGACAGCCCCCTCTTTCTAGCACCAAACTGTTGTAAAAGAAATTAAAACTGTCAACATTTCTATATATGAATTGTTTGGGAACCGAGATCATCTCGGGACACAAATAAAAAATGAATGGCGTTTAGATATATATTCAAGATTTTGACACACACAATGTGAAGAGTGTAGAAAATCAGAAAATGACAGAAAAGTGGAACATATAGTTTCTAGTATTGATGATTTCATAGCCCTTAATTGAGATAGAAGTTCAAAGAGAAAGTAGTGGAGAATTGATGTTGAGTGTGTGTCTACAAAATGTTCTCCTTATCTTCGATCTTTTATCATGTTTTCATAGCTTAAAATCATGTTTAAAATCTCCACTTATTTCGCTAGGTTTGATATATGTTGGTTTTTACTTCGGTGGATTCAGTCATTATGAGTTAAAGCATATTTTTAATAAGTCGTCATAACTGATGTTTACTACTGGTTTGACGGCATAGCTTTAACAATGTGATCATCCACTTCATTTGAGTCTGAGTTCGCGTCTTCACTTTACTTTGTGCTTCTCCACTTCGGTATTACATTTCACTCCGTTTATGTCTTCCAAATAATTGGGCTTAATTCAATGGGCCAGAGATTTGTGAATAATGGAGAGTGTAGCGATTAAATTTTCTTTCGCCTGTTTAAAAGAAGGAAATATTGCTGATAACCTGATTGTGGAAGTCAACTTGAGGTGATTTGTTGGGGATTGGCAACTACAACTACAAAGTGAAGTCCAGGCACTTTGAGTTTCTATGTTCCTTGTGCAAGTCTTCTTTTTTTTTTCTTTTTTTCTTATATATAGTGGAGCTCTTATGCAGGTTACACCAATTGATTTCTTCATATTATGTGATCATCAATAATGTCATTGTAATTTGTAAATAGTTTGATAATAAATCCCTCGTAGCACCATGGGACGAAACATTCAGAATAGAGTGAGTACTTAACCCAATACATTTTGATGCAAGCTCGCAAAATGACACACAAAAAAAAGTTGAAACAATCTTGGACAAACTTAATCACATCATTTTTCATTACACAGTATATTACAACAAAGGCAAACTCACACTCTACTATGAAAACCCATAGACATAGAGTGAAACCATAATCAACACACAACAAACATGAAATGAATCAAAAGACCAAATGCCTCTCCACAAGAATCTCATGAATGACCAAACTGAAAACTGATAAAACACAATCTCTCAATGGACAAGGTTAGGATCCAGACCTCTTGCCTTCCTCGTCTTCCCCACAAACAGATCCTTAGATTTGAGCAAACCAGGTACACAACCGGAGACTGTCAAGAAAGGGAACTGAGCCACAGAGTCCTTTCTTCCCAAAGATATTATGGCAATATCCGAACCCGGCTTGTAGCTCGACATCTTCTTCTCGTTCCCACCAGACATCAACAGCTTTATGTTCTTTGTAGCCACAGAGGCATGTTTCTCAGCAATGTACCCTTGTTTCATCTCAGGTACATCAGTGATATCTCCAATTGCGAATACATTCTTGAGACCGTTCACTCTCAAGTACTCATCGACCATGAGCCTTCCTTTACCATCCAAGTTATCTTTCAGAACAGTTCCTTTTAGCCACTCTGAAGACAAAGGCTTACCGATGCAGAGGAAATAGCAATCCGCGTGTACTGTTTCTCCTCCTGATGTTCGGTATGTTTTGTCTCCGTCTGATGCTGAACTCAGATCCACCCTTTGGTTCAATATCACTTCCACTTTCTTCGTTTTCAGCCACTCAAATGCCTTGTCTGCAGCTTTTTGACCAACAAACTCCAATAACCTTGGTCCATTGTGTACTAAAGTAACCTTCTTATCAGGGAAATCAACTGCAATCTCTGCAGCAAGCTCCACACCCGAAGGTCCTCCACCAACAATCAGAATTGACTCAGAAGACTTGATCTTCTCATATTCTGCAAACCAAATACTTCAGGTATAAGAAAAACACATCTCTTCATGACAGATTCAGAATATTAGTCTCCTTGCAAGACTATTCTACTCCACAAGCATCCATCCTCAAACAATGCAAAACCAATCGAAAGAAGATTCATACCAGCTTGGTACTGCGAAAGCTTCTCTTGTCTGGTTTTGGGAAGCACATCGTTGTGACCTGTAGCAATCACAAGATAATCATATCCAAACACAAGCCCATCTGCTGTCACTACTTCAGTGTTCGTGATATTAACCGCTGGAGAAGTCACAACACGGCCGTTTTGTAAGTACTTCTTGTGGTTTATCAACGTTCTTTCAGCGAAAGACGGTTCCACCATTGACCTTAAACTTGCCCATGTTATCTCAAAGTACTCCTTCCTGATATCAATCAAATCTTACCTCACATTGCAACAACAACAAAAAAAAGGTACAAAAACTAAAACAAAGAGACATCTTTTAACCAATTAAGCCATACCCTCATTGAGATTTTCCCATTTACTACAAAGTACAGTAAGAAACATAAACAAAAACTTCTACTTGCATTCTTGTAAGAAACATAAACACAAACTTCTAATTGTTCTTGTAAGAAACATAAACACAAACTTCTACTTGTTGTTCTTGTAAGAAACATAAACACAAACTTCTACTTGTTCTGTAAGAAACATAAACATAAAGTTCTAATTGTCTTGTAATAAATTTGTAACCAACAAATTACAACAAAAACAAAAAAAACTTACGGATCGATGAGGGTGACGTCGGAATCGAATTGAAGAGATTTGGAGGCCAATGAGCCGGCGATTCCGCCGCCGATCACCACCACTCTCCGCCCGTTTCCTGATGTATTTTCCATTTTCCGATTCAAAATCCGATTTCGAATGTTCTTCTCAGATTGCTTTCTCACAAATTCGATTTCATATATATATAGATTATAGACAGGTGGATAAAACAGAAAAGTAGTCTTCTAGGTTAAAGTTGTCGCCTAGGGAATAAAATATATTTGTGTGGTTTAACGTGTTGACTGACGTCATATCCGACGTCGGCTCCTCCACGGACGCCGGGAGGATCCTGCCGTGTTTCACCGATCGTACGTCATCAGGTACGCTAATTCCTTTTTTTCTCGTTGTCAGATTTCTTTTTTTTTCTTGGAATTGGAAAAGATTTAAAAAGTTATTTCTCTTTGGTAAACTTTGCCACAGGCCCATTTGTAGCCCAATTATAAGGATGGATTTGTTTTATTGACTTTTCGTATCTTTAGTCGTCGCCATCTGGACTGAAGTAAACGTGCTTAGATCAGTTTATAATGATCGAGGTTACTTTCTACAATTCCGATAATTTCTCGATTCACTTAAATTTGATGTGAAAATTTTTGATGCAGAAAGGAATGATGATGCAAATTTGTATCATTAATTCGAGATTTCAAGCTATATCTTGATTACTATGGGTATGAATAAAAAATTTTGCTCAAAACATGCATGTTTCTTCTGAGGTACAGACCCAAGAGAATTCGTGAATACTCGAATGCTGCAAATAATCATCGGTTAAATTTAGTCACTAGAATAGTCAAAGTTTTGAGTTTTTGAGTCTCAAAATTAGCTACCAAAAAAAGGAAAACACAAACTTTCTCTGAATTTTTGCTTCTAATAATAGCATGATCAAAAGAGAACCTTAGAGCATCATTATAGGAGAAACATGAATAAGTTTCTTAATCATTATTTTATCAATTAAGTTAGTTTAAGAAATTTAGTTAAGAATTTTTTGTTTTTATCAATTATAGGGAAAATTCTAATAGAGTTCTTAAAAAAAAAATTTGATTTTTTTTTTTAATTACACATACATAATATAAAAACATTGTAAACATTATAAATAAAGATATAAAAACATTGTAAACATATGGAGACATACAACTTCATATTTTCCCTACCGCAAATATGATGTAGTCTAAGTATATCACTACATTCGGTAAAGTATAGTCAAGCTTATCAATTGGAGAACCATGGTGTCAAGGAGAAGTCAAAACTCACATTGCCCTTCTCAAAGTCTCCTCCCTGAATCATGAAATCTTTGATGACACGGTGGAAAGTAGAGCCCTTGTAGCCAAAGCCCTTCTCACCTGAGCAAAGAGAAATCACATGGTTAACAATAGACCTTGAACCATGCTCTGTCCCAATGGCTTGGCTTCTTCTTCCGCTAGTTTCTGATTTTGCACTTGTAATCCACTCGTCTCCTCCACACTCTGCACATGCTCCAGCTTCAACTTTTCATTCTCAGTCTCCTGAAGTATAAAAACATCAACCCTCTGTAAATATAACCAGAGGTCCAGAAAACATAATATTATCTTTTGTGTTTTCACCATCTGCATCAATCATAATGGTATCCACACCACTTCTAAACACCTTTCAGCCTTTCTGATCAAGAGATCAATGTCCTCAACAAACCATAAAAGATCAAAACTTGCATAGCACCGGCACCCATAACAAGTAGGCATGTCCTAGTGTTGAAAAATATCAACACTTCGACGAAGAACAATTTCCGAAGACAAACTGGCAAAGAGTTGTTCATATCAATGTATTTTGACAATATCTTGAGCAATATTAAACCACTGCAGACATAAAAGAACTGCATCAGCATTAGTAAAATTTCAAGCTTGGACAGCAACTAAACATTAATCAAAATAAACCTAGCAAACGCTAAAACATAGTTAGAGAATAGAACGCCCATCTCAGATATGCAAGACATCAAAAGTCTTATCTGGTGGATGGAAAGTGGAGAGGAAAAACAATAATCAATTGCCCATTAAATTATGAGATAAAAGTGACATGCATAACAAGCAGCTGAGGCTTTGAACAATCGAACAAGAGAAAAATAATTTAATAACCTACAGAAGTCGAGGATAAGTTTTGACGAGACCCTCGATGAACTCGGTTACCACATATGCAATTTTCACAGTAAGAAGATGATCATTGGCTCTTGCAATTGAACCGTGAAAGAGCAGTACTGAGATTGATCGCCGGAAACAAAGAGCTCGCAATTCAAGAACAGGGGAACACAAAAGGAGAACGAAGGAGCAGATGATTGAGCATGAATCGTTGGGATTGTAACGATTGTTGATGAATTAGTTAGCGGGAGGAGCCATGGTGCTTAGATTTCAAGGCGATCCAGAACTTGAGAATCAGAGAAGCTCACGTAGAGAAACAAAGAAGAAAAGAATCGAAACTTTGAGAGGCAACAATGAAGATAAAAAGAATTAAAGATTTGAAGACGACCCAAAAACACCCGATGAAATCGAAGAAGAGTTCTGTTTTCTCAATATTTGACACGTGTCTAGGAAGAGCCGTTTCTTCCAAATCTAATATAAGACTCGTTTCTTCCCTTTTGATTCACTGTTTAATTATTTTAATATATAAATAGATATAAACAGATCTAAGATATCACTAAGAAATGCCCTATAATCATGCTCTTATATGGGATTCTTAGATAATTTTTTATTATAAATACTATGTAAGAATCCTAAAATAAGAACTTTCATTTTTTTCATTTTATGATCTCCAATTGAGAATTCTAGTAGGGTTCTTAAATAACAAAAATGATTCGAATACAGTCCTTCAAAATAACAAAAATGGTCTAAGTTCTAATTGTATGCGTTTACTAAAAGTTTTGTAATTCCAGACATTTGCAAAACGTGTTTGTTATTCTTAAATTCAAGGTATCTAACTACTTCCATTATTCAAGTTTTATGGCTTTCACGGCTGTTGATTTTTTCGGCAAAGTCTGTAACATTCCTAATTTTCTGAAAATATAGTAGAATATGCCCGTTAAGACTAGTTGGTTAGATCTCAATCACATCATACCAGATTTTAAAGCAACCTTAGAGATATATTCAAAAGACAAACCATTTTCTGTCTCAGTTGCTTGTAAAGTAAGCTTAATACTTTGGGGTTCTTGTTTTATTTGCCTGTAAAAGGTTATTTTCCATATAATTAAGTAAATAAAACAAGAACCCCAAAAAGGTACTAAAGTTTCTATATACATTGTAAATATTTGTTTTACTTTTTAGGTTCTTTGATCATTTGATAGGTTGATAGTGATAGCTGCATTGATCTATCTGGAATTCTCAAAGTCTTGATCCTTCATGAGTCTACAGTCTCATAATATGTGTATTTGTTTGCTATGAAATTGCAGCCTGAGGAATGAGGACAGGTTTGGTTCATTCACGGTGAATAAGCCGCAAGGAGAGGGTCGGATTAACTTGATAAGAGAATATGGGGAGAACGAAGATATTAAGATCAAAGCAACCATGTTTGGTGGAGCACTTTCATCATCAAAATCTAGCAGTAGTGACCCATAAGATGTTCAGCTTCACATTATCTTTATTGTCAACATCTCTAAGGATGGTTAAAATAAATAAAGCTTCTGTTTAGCCGAGCTAGTAGTCTTAAATGTATAAATAGAATTACTTGTAAGACTATAATTTCTACAATATGGCAAAACTGAATATTTGCTTTATATATTGATAAATCAGAATTAAAAATTACAATAATAATACCAATATCAAATGAATAAAGAATCGGTTTGTGTGGAGGAGAGACACTTTTTTCCTAATTCTTTAATTGCTCGTGGTGTGACGGTTTTTAGAAAAAATCATTGTCACCTACATGAGGTAAACGCCATCACATGACTACACATGCAGAGAATATTAATGTATCCAAAAATAACGAACTATATGGTTAACATGATCCGACATGTATGAATTAAATGGTGTTATCTTGCTAACACCATATACCATAACAATGTATTCAAAACCATACTAATTACTTTAGCAAATAAAAATCTACACGAACTATATTTATAATAGTAATAATTTATGCATATATATTATAATGTTTTTATTCTCTGAAATTTACATATTATCCATGCTTTGCATATAATAGTTATCTGCTTTTGAAATATCTTGTTAATTTATTTTTTTTTTTTTTTTTGACAACTCTTGTTAATTTATTAGTTATATATTAATATATAAATTTGTATATATTAAGAACTAAATTTATTTGTACTATCTATAGTAAAATCCTTATATATATTAGCAAATATTTATATTTTACATATTTTTCATCTAAAAGTTATTATATATTTTTCTCTTCCATCGCAGTAATTCGGTTGTTCTTATTGCGAAGTGCACCGAGACGCTTGCTTTTTCTGTATTGGTCATGATGTCAATATGAGCGACGTGAACACCTGAGAAAGATTACAACGGCCAGTAAGAAATTTATAGAAAGGCTTAGGGTGTCTACGAATGTGAAATAAGATGCATCTCAATGGAAACTACATACATATATAGTAGAGACCTATTTTTGAAACATTGTAGATCTTTTGGTAGATAGTTACATATTTCCATAATATTATTAACAAATATTTAGTGTATCTCTATAATATATGTTGGATCATTCTTTATCTTTGTATAGTTACTAGGAAATGACCCCCACTAAAGTGTGCATATTTATTTGTATCAGTCTATTTGAAATTGTACAACTTATGTACTTAGATTACTATTTTAAAAAAATTCTCATTTGTGTTATTATTTTTCTTTAGAATGTTTTGAGGTTTATCTAGTATTTATCTTGAATCTAGTTTTATTTATGGTTTAATTTTGGATACTAATTTGTTAATAACACTTCTCTGTTATTTGTAATCTAATGTTGTAATATCTAGAATATATGTGATTGGAAATTTTATATAGTGAAACAATTATAATTTGCTATTATTTTGATTTAATTTTTTTATGATTATAGTTTTATTAACTATATATGAAAATAAAATAAAACAAAAAAGTAAGTAAATGTATATAAAAACATGTATAGCTAACTGATAATATTAATTTTTTCTAACTGACTTTGCGTCTGTGTAACCTCTTAAAACCGTATCTCTGACATTATTGTACAGGGGCGGATCTACCTTTATGGTAATGGGGTCACTTGCCCCCCATTCTATATAAGGAAATCTTAGGTTAACTTGATTTAAACTAAGTAATTTCCTTTATATGTCCCCACTTTAAAACATGAAGGCCTCCACGTCAACATGTTTATCAGATTTTTGTTTCCTTTTTCTTTCCAGAATTTTAGTTTTTCACTTAAAAAAATTAATCAATACGAACATAACTTGACATGCCTTCATTTATTCTTGTTTGAATGAGGTATGTGTAATACTCAAGCCTTGAATGTTTGTAGTTTTTAGAATGGACTTTGGTTTTTGTTTTTTAAAATCTACTTTTTTAACCATTCAAGATTTTCAATAATTAGATTTCTTACATTTTAAGGAAACTAGTTTTTTTTAATGGTTTTTAGCATTTTACAAACAAAAAACCAAAAACGATATTTTGTGGTTTTTTTTTACACTTTACAAGATTTGATTTTTATTTTTTTACTGATTTTTATTTTTTAGGTTTATTGACTTTTTCAGTTTTTTTAAGACACAGTCAAAGCAATATTTTTTTAGTTTATTGGCTACATTTTTATTGTATTTTCAATATTTTTATAAGAAATAATATGTTTTTAATAGTAAATTTTTATTGTTATTTTATCATTTTAATCTTATAAACAAAATTACTAATTCAGATATAGTCAAGAACCAAAAACTAAATAAATCACCATTCAAGTTTCTTAAAAACTAAAATCTACAGAAAAATTAAAAACCAAAAATTGAAAAACCAAAATCTAAAAATCAAAAACCAAAAGCCAAAAACCAAAACCTAAAATCTAAAAACCAGGTGAACATTCATGACCTATTTTCAGTAATGAAAGTATTTTTTCTTGAATTTGGTTACGCATCAACTACCGCTTTATCTTCACGAAATCAAATTTTACTGTAAGAAAATAGTAAAAGTTATTGGAGAGTAAAGAAAAAAGGTGTGTATCACTTATATGTTGTAGTCCATATGACTTATGTCGTATTATCACTTTTTTTTTACCGCCAATATGTCAAATCGCCCAACATTAAGTCTACCATTTCATTTTTTGCTGGCATATCATATTGTCTATCACATTTCTTTTGTCCGCTCGACCTGATGCTAAATTTAGAACAATCTATTTTCATATTTGTCTCTTGCTTTTTCGAATACTTTGATCAAACAATTAAATTTCTCAATTATAGGTAATCTGGTTCTCATTTTCTCATGTATCCACATAAAGCATGACATAATGAACATTCAACATTGCATTAACACTTTATTATTTTTTGTGTGATGTAAAACTTTTTCTTGTCTTTTTCCTACGATTAGAATGGATTGTATTTCAAGAAAAGTAACTATGATAATTTGTGAAAATTCCAAGTAATTTTTTTATTTTTATATTTTTAATAGAAATTTTACACATTGCAGCATAGTGGTGTTCATTTTGGAGTTGTGAAGCTTTTTTCAACTTACCATCTCTGGGTTCGTAAGTCCCAGGGTCCCACCCCCGACTTTGTCGGCGGGCCCTTGAAGAAACCAGTAAGTTGTTTCCCTTCTCCCCTTAGTTCGACCTGAAAACCACTGTTCCTCCTTAGTTTGATCACCTCATAGATCCACGTTCCCCTCCCGATTTCGAACAACTTTGCTTAACACCAGCAAGACTCTCCACCCATCGATCCCTTTCAACTAGAAACTTAACTAAAAATCTTCAAACCACTGCTGCACCCATTCCTCAGCATCCTCAACACCTTACCCCAAGCTCCTTGTTATCACTAAGTTTTTCAGTTATCCCCCAAGATGCATCGCCGGTTTTCATCTACTGAAAAAGGTAAGGGCCTTGATCTTTCAGCTCCTCCCCGTGCAGCACGAGTCAAAGTCCCAGCCTTTGATTCTTCAGAACTGCAAAAGAAACACGAGCTAACGCTAGTGGGACGAATCACTAACCCCAGAGCGCAAAAAGTATGGTCTCTAATTCCTTTCTTTGCTGGAAGATGGGATGTATCCACGCCTCCAGTAGGCATCGATCTGGGAAATGGCCTCTTTCAATTCCAGTTTTCGTCGGCAGAGGACTTGGAAAAGGTACTGGACCTTCGCCCACTACACTATGCCCGCTGGATGATTATCTTGCAAAAATGGGAACCTACCCTAGCACCTTCCTTCCCCAACCTTATACCCTTCTGGATATCGATTCAAGGATTACCCCTACATCTCTGGTCAGATACCACTGTTTACAGTGTAGGGAGAAACATCGGTTTCGTTGAGAAAGTTGACATCTCCATGAAAGCAGCTAGGGCAAAGGTGCATATTGATGCACTTCAACCCATCCTAATGTCTACCATAGTCGAGTTTGATACAGGCGATGAGGTAACTGTTTCCCTAGTCTACGAAAAACTGGAGGGATACTGTACAAGATGCTGTAAACTTTCCCATGAATTCCGACATTGCCCTCTGAACATGGAGAAACACTCCCCTCCAACCCCAACCAATCAAACGAGATTAACATCCCATTCCCCTAGAGAACCCCTACACCAGAACAGTACCCATTTCAGCCCTAAACGTACCCATAACAGTCACCCTTCCAAAGCCAACTACATTAGGCCAGAATACCTACACCGCCCACCTCCCCGTATGGATTCTCATGCTAGTCAGCCAAGATCTCATCACAGACACCCCTCATCTTCAGCTTCCCATTCTACTTCAGTGGCTAGGCATAGTAGCCTTCACCACCATCAAGGAAGGATAGAACCGAACCCTGCAACATCAAGACAGGATAACACTCGATCAGCCCAACGAGTAATTTGGAAAATTAAAGACAAATCAAAGGTGCCTTCACAATCCCCCCCCAGAGAAAAGAGCCACACACCTACCTCCTCACGACAGCGTCGACCACCACTCGATAGTGAACCTTCTCCATAACCACCAGCTGATGAATCTCTCCCCCCTCATGCTGTAAATGAGGCTATGGAGGAACTCCGAGAGGTCATGATACAATACACAAATTGTGCTGATCCTACGGAAAGTGCTGCGCGCAGAGAAAGATATCGCCAAGCAGAAGAGGAAGGCCAGATTGAGGAAACTGCAGAACAAATGGTGCGTGCTGCAATGGCTACACCAAGTGTCAATCCGCCAGAAATCCAACTAGCGTCTGTATCGGAACGCATCCCTGCTTCCATGCGTCTGGGACCACCCCTATCTTCCCCTGACCAAACCCCAGACCTGCAACAAAACCAACAACTGAAAAAGCGGCTGGGGAGACCTCCTGGATCCAAAAATAAAGAGACCCTAAATGAAAAACAACCAAGACAAACAAACCGCAAGAGGAAAGTAGCAGGAGCCCTACCATCGCCTCGAAAACGTCTGTTTAAAGGCAACTTGAGAAAACCGGAAAAGACAACCAAAGTCACTCCCGCCTCTACCTCCAACCAGAGAACCCCCAACCAAGCTACATCAAGCTCTGAACATCCGACTATGACCCCATTCATACCCCCGATTCAGAAAAAGCCCCGGATGGATTTTCACAATCCATCCGATCCTCTTCCCTAAAAATAGCTTGCTGGAACTGCCAAGGTTTGGGGAGTCCCTTGACAGGTCCACGTCTCCAAGAGATTAAAAACCGGTTTGATCCGGACATCATCTTTTTATCGGAGACCAAAAACCCTGATGAAACCGTCCTATCTAAGACCAAATGCCTAGGTTTTCATCATCACGCTTTGATTCCACCCCAGGGTCACGCAGGAGGAGGACTGCTCCTTCTTTGGAAACAAGAAATCAAGCTGGAAATTATAAACTATTGTGTAAACTACTTTGATACTAGGATCATGTATGAGAACTCAACCTTTTATGCCACTTTCTTATATGGAAACCCAGATAAATCTGAAAGGAAGAACCTATGGAATCAACTAACATTGACCAATCTATCCCGAGATGCTCCCTGGTTCATATCTGGTGATTTCAATGATCTGATAGATAATTCAGAGAAGGAGGGAGGACCCGCCAGAGCAGAAGGCTCCTTTGGAGATTTTCGGGCATTTATCTCAGAAAATGATCTATATGACATTCAAAGTGCAGGAGATAAACTGTCTTGGAGAGGTGTTCGTAATACTCACGTGGTTAGATGCAGACTTGATAGAGCCATGTCAAACAGCTCTTGGGCTGAACTGTTTCCTATGGCTAGAAGCGAATATCTTCATTATGAAGGCTCGGATCACCGCCCCATCATTACCCATCTGAATCCCACCAAAAGAAAAAACAGGAAAATATTCAGATACGACAGAAGACTGAAAGAGCAGGAGGAGGTCACTATGCTCATTGCTTCAGTCTGGAAAGAAAATGAAGGATGCCTTCTGCGGGAAAAGATTATAAGAATCCGAAATGCTATTATCCTCTGGAATAAACAGCAACATCTCTCAAGTCAGGAGAAAGTGGATACATTGAAGCTGGAGCTGGAAAAAGCAATGTCAAGCCCGATACATAATGAGGCTCTACTTCAACAGTTAAATGAAGATCTAAGACAAACATACCAGGCAGAAGAGGCCTTCTGGAAACAAAGGAGTAGACAACTTTGGCTAAGACTGGGAGACATGAACTCCGGCTACTTCCATGCGGCAACTAAAACAAGATACACAATAAACAAATTCTCTGTCATGGAAAGCGAAGAAGGAGTTGCAGTGTTCTCTGAGGATCAAATCTCGGAAACCATTTCTGAATACTACTGTGAGAGCCGAAACTCACACTGTCAAAACTTATATTTAATGGGGGCTCGAAAATTCTATTTATAAAGAACTAAAGGACCGAAAATGCAAAAAAGATGAAAAGGGAGATTTTATTGATATTTTCCGAAAGTACAAGGGAAATTAGCAAAAGCTGAATAGTCTTAAATTGCTAAAACTCCTAATACTCGGATCTGGGATCCCTCTAAACCTTACATGAGCGTACATATATATACTGGCAATCCTAGGAGGCTAAGACTTCAGATTTCCGATGTGGGACTTTGTCCTTCCTTCCCAGCCGCCGACTTAAGCTTTTTGGGCCCGATTTCCGGCCCGAGAGTCTTCCGTGATCCGTCCGCGCGTTCTGACCCAAATCCGGCCCGCCGATGAATAGTGATCCGTGAATAGTAACCCGATGAATAGTAATCCGATGAATAGTAATCTGAATCTCGGTTTAAGCTCAATTCGATCTTTCGGTTAACCTTGTCTCGGGATGAATAGTGTTTTTTTAACGGTTTTTCCCACGTGAATAGTGTCCCGAGCGTTTTACGACTTCTGAGATTTGAACCGCCCGTTTTTTGTTTGAACTTCCAGCCGCCGGTTTCGGTGTTGATGGCCAGCCGCCGGTTCCTCTAGCTCGTGTGCTCGGCGACTGGTCCACGGACGGCTGGACGTTCGTCACGGTCCTTCGGGGAATGTTTACGGACGTCTTTGGAGTCAGAACATGCAAAGGACGATCCTCGGGTCGGTCCGGGCATGATGGTCGGTCGACTGGACGATGTTCGGGTAATGAGTCTTGTCTTGAGAAACGATCGTGTGCATGTGATGATGATCCGGCGGCCGGCCTTATCCCAGCCGCCGGTTGGTATGCGTTGAAGATCCGGCGGCTGGCCTTATCCCAGCCGCCGTCCTTGGATGGAGAAGACCCGGCGGCTGGCAATCATCCCAGCCGCCGGCCATGGACGCATAAGGATCCGGCGGCTGGCACTTGTCCCGGCCGCCGGTCATGGACGTGTGATGATCCGGCGGCTGGCACTTGTCCCGGCCGCCGGTCACGGACGTGTGATGATCCGGCGGCTGGCACTTGTCCCGACGCCGGTCATGGTCGTGTGACGATCCGGCGGCTGGCACTTGTCCCGGCCGCCGTTGATGGACCAAGACGATCCGGCGGCTGGCCTTATCCCGACCGCCGGTCGTGGGTCAGTGAAGACCCGGCGGCTGGCCTTATCCCAGCCGCCGGCCGTGGGTGTAAGAAGACCCGGCGGCTGGCCTTGTCCCAGCCGCCGGTTGATGTCTTGGACGGATCGTGGGCAGTTTGCCTTAGCTTGTCCGTTCCATGTTCGGGATAAGTTCCATTTGATCACGACCTTGACTTCTCGTTCCGTCAATCTTCGAGGAGGGGATTTCGACCCCAACAACTACCAAAACCTATTTACCTCTCAAAATTCGGATGTCGACCCTGTGGAGGAAACTGTAAACTTTGCTCTGAAACCCAAAATCACAGAAGCAGAGAACTTACAACTGGTAGCGGATCCCACTGACTTGGAGATCAAAGAAGCCATGTTTTCTATCCATCCGGATAAAGCTCCTGGACCGGATGGATTTTCGGCTAGCTTTTTCCATGCAAATTGGGATGTTGTAGGACCTGATATTATTAAAGAAGTCAAGAACTTCATGCGATCAGGCAAGATGCCAAGAGATATAAATGAAACATATGTGCGGCTCATACCTAAAGTGCTAAACCCCACTAAGGTATCAGAATATAGACCAATCGCTCTCTGTAATATCACTTTCAAAGTGATCTCCAAGCTGCTTACCAGAAGACTCGAACCGATCCTAAGCGAGATTATTTCAGAAAACCAATCAGCATTCGTTCAAAAGCGAGCCATCTCAGATAATGTGATGATAACGCACAAAGTATTGCACTACCTCAAAACGTCGCAAGCCACTTGCCGATGCTCCATGGCTGTGAAGATAGATATGACAAAAGCCTATGATAGGCTGGAGTGGTCCTTCATCCAGTCAGTCCTGCGAAAGCTAGGCTTCCATCAAAAGTGGATCAACTGGAGCACCAAGAGGAAGAGTTTTACCTTCAAGGGGAATTCGACAGGGCGACCCGTCTCACCCTACATATTTATCATGTGTAGTGAGGTATTATCAGGCTTGTGCCACAGAGCTCAGGAAGATGACACTATCCGGGGAATTAAGGTTGCACGGGGAAGTCCAGCTATTAATCATCTGCTGTTTGCAGATGATACAATGTTCTTCTGCCAAGTGACTACTGATTCAGCAGTCACACTCTACAACCTTCTAAACAGATACGAGGAAGCTTCAGGTCAGAAGATAAATAAACAAAAATCCTCTATCTCATTCTCCAGAAAATCCCCTCAACAGCTCAGACAGCAAATAAAACAAATAATGGAGATATCCAATGAAGGGGGAGTAGGCAAATATCTGGGACTCCCAGAACACTTTGGGAGAAGAAAGAAAGATCTCTTTACCTCAATTGTAGACCGCATTCGCCAGCGTGCAGTGAGTTGGTCTTCAAGATTCCTATCCAGTGCTGGAAAGTTGATTATGCTCCGAAGTGTGCTCTCTACAATGCCCATATACGCAATGACTTGTTTTCTCCTCCCCCTCTCCCTGCAAAAACGAATCCAGTCAGCTTTAACAAGATTCTGGTGGGATAACAATGATAAGAAGAAAATGTGTTGGATTGCTTGGGATAAAATAGCTCAACCAAAACAGACAGGAGGCCTAGGCATTAAAGACATCCAAGTCTTTAACTCAGCACTCTTAGCTAAAATCAGCTGGCGCATCCTTGAAAATCCGAATAGTCTGCTCGCAAGAACCCTGTTGGGGAAATACTGCACATCAGTTTCCTTCCTTCAATGCACAGTCCCATCCTCAGCATCCCATGGATGGAGGAGCATCCTAGCGGGGAGAGATCTTCTGATTAAAGGTATGGGAATAGCTATAGGATCGGGTTCATCAGTCAATGTTTGGCACGACTCCTGGCTATCCACCAAGGAAAAGATCTACCTCTCAGACCCCCCTCCCAAAGACTTTCAACATCTCACAGTGGCAGACCTCTTTCTACCCCAATATACGGTTTGGAATGAAGAGCTGATTGATCATATCCTACCACTACACAAAACAGCCATCTTAAGCATTAAACCCAGTCAAATGGGAGGCCCAGACAGGAGAATTTGGCTCCACCACCCCTCTGGAGCTTACACAACAAAGACAGGATACAATTTGGCTATGTCCAGTTTGATCTCTACCAAACCCCAACTCCCTCCCCACTCGAAATGGAATGATCAAGTATGGTGCATCCACTCGACGCCAAAAGTGAAGCTGTTCCTTTGGAAGGTTCTTCATGACTCATTACCAGTCGGAACTAATCTGGTGCGCCGAGGAATCCTAGTGAACCATTTATGCCATCGATGCGAAGAGCCAGAGACCATCTCACATCTTTTATTCCATTGTCCTTTCGAAAAAGAGGTCTGGAGTAAAGCCCCGTTCGATAAACCGATAGACCCAGCAACCTTTGATTCTATTGAGCAAGGCCTAACTTTCGTTAAAAAGCGATGTACCCTCCCTCCATTGGTTTGGACACAGGGTACTTGTATTCATGGATTTGTTGGGCACTCTGGATTGCCAGAAATCATAAGCTATTCCAAGATCGAATTTTCTCACCTGAAGATACCATATTGAAAGCCATCAAAGATGCTCGGGAATGGGCGCATGCTCAGGAAGTCAAATCGATCCCAGTTCCAACACCAAACATACCACATCGAACTTCTCCAGTCTCCCAGACGGAATTTTCTTGCTCTACTGATGGAGCCTGGCTAGCGGATCTCAAAATTTCAGGTACTGGAGCAGTCATCACTCAAGGTCCTCACCGACTTTTCTCAAGCTCAGACTCCCACCCGCATGTCAGCTCGGCTTTGGTGGCGGAAGCTCTTGCTATCCGACAGGGACTCCACCTCGCCAATCAACACAACATCAGAAGGATAACAATCCAATCGGATTGCCTTCAACTTGTCCGATCCATCGACGCCGGAGTAATTCTCTCCGAAGCGCATGGTATCCTTAGCGACATCTCTATCTTAGCATCTTCTTTTGATTCGATTTCGTTCCGGCACATTCCCAGGACCGCAAATGTCATCGCGGATTCTCTGGCTAAATGGGGCCTTCAAAACTTAATTGTTCAACTGGGCTAGGCCCACTTTCGTATTTTAATCAACTTGGTGCACAAAAAAGAAGGGTGAACAAATTTACTTTTAACATTATACAACAGATATAATAATAATGTATTGAAAAGAAAACTTCGAATATAAAATTTATATCAATATAATTGTTTAAAAATTAGATTATAAGAGTTTTCATTATATTATATAGTTTACATATTCATGTAAGACAAAATTAATTGGGCCAATTATTTTATGATCTTTTTATATTTTTAAATTTAGTTGTTGGGTTTGGTGATCCAATTTTAAGTTATTTGTATTTGTAAAAAATGTTGATGTGACACTTTTAAAGCTAGGAAAGTCTACTATTATAATGTAGGTTTACATTATTTACATAGTTTTAGGAAAACAAAAAAAAATCCACATTTTCGTCTTAATTTTATTATACTTTGGCAAATTTGCTCTGTAATCTTTATCTATGAATTGGATCCTTTCTATACTAGTGTGATTTGATGTGCATTTGCAGTATTTTATTTAGAATTAAAACATAATCACATCACTTACGTCCCAAGACTCCCAACTTAGTAGTACTATCACACTATATAAAAGGGCTTGATTCCCATCTTTTTAGAGTGTCCACCTCAGCATAAAAGCCAGCTCTTAATTCACTCTCAATCTGATTGGCTTAAAATAACCCCTCTTAATCTAATTCACTCTCCTGTGAGGCTGTGAGTGTGACCGTCAATGCTTGAAAGAAGAAAACATTACTCCTCTAATGCCCATTAAGACAAAAACAAAGTGGTCGTTTCGTACCGGCCCACTACTGGTTCAATTGGCATCTCCTACCTTTCGGTCCAGTTGGCATCTCGTACCTTTCATTAAACTGATCGAAAGCCGAATCCGTAGAAGCTGTTCAAATGTGCCCTATATCAGCCCAAAGTTCCCACCGGTGTAACTTTTCTCTCCGGCTACCTGTTCCCGTTTAATGACTGATCCCCTCTCTCTTCTCAGATTCGCAGTATGCGTTACGTTTCTCGAAAATTCCGTTTCAAAGCAAAATTCTAGCACTCCCCTTCACTTCCGTTGCCCACATAAATTCTTATACAACCTGTTATTCTGACTCTTCAAATTTTCCCGTCTCAGGCCATATAAACGATGGCGCCGGTCAAAATCTTCCCTTACCTTCATTTCACTTTCAAAAATCCAAAGCAATGGCTAAGAAGATTTTCCAGAGGTATAACCCCGGCGTTGATTTCAGATCAGGGAATGGGATTGTCTTTGTTCTCGGGAAAGGTAAGACCTTTCATCACTTTTGAAGTTTACGGATGGATTGTAAAATTTTCTTGATCTGTTCTTCTGTTTTTTTTTTTTTTGTTCGAAACGGTGCATTTCCACGTTTCAAATCAAGGTACTTTTCGTCGTTTTCATTATACCTGTCGCTCTTTCTGATTTCTATTACTGATGTAGTCTCCTCCTCTTATGTTTTTGTATTAACAAAGGTTGGCTCTTCTGTGTATATCTGAGCTTTTGATGGTGTTTAAGAAGAAACTTGGGGAGAGGTTGAGAAAAATGTTTTTGATATATTTGCATAAGCAGGCATTGGTGCTGGCGTTATTTCTGGTATATGTATAGGAGTGTTGGTGGCTCTGTTGTTAATCTCCTTTGTCATATATTATTCTTACCAAAAGAGCGAGTCCAAGAAAAACTCGCTTTTATCTTATATCTCGTTGTCTTCTAAGAGTACAGTGAATCAGGTTGAAGTGTGAGTTTACATCTTTATATGGATCGTTGTATATGTTGATGGTCGACATTTTCTTTGTCGTCTTCACCGTTTTCCGATGAGTAATTTCCAGTAAGCTCATATCCTCTGGAAATTTTTCTCTCTTCTCCTTTTCTCATAATTATCGCGGCGCGGTTTTCTTCCCTACGTATTAGGGATTCCTCAAATTTTTCATTTTTGCAGTCTTTGAACGGAGCATAAACACGCTATTTCTCACTGAAATGGTCCGTAGTTTGTCGTCGACCCTCAAGTACTTCCCATCATCCTGTGTAAACCACTACAAGAAAACGCGCATTTTACGAATATGTATTTCGACGCCAATTCGTCGTAAAGGACCCTTAACGAGGAAATTACGAGAAAAGGTGAAACGCCGTGAAACGTTTGTCGTAAACCAAAATTCCTCGCTAAATAGTCGCAAAAGTTTCCCCGTAAGTTACTCGAAGTATATTTCCTCGTAAAACACTTGGCAAAGCATTCCTCCTTAAATACACTCAAAAGTTGAACTCGTAAATTCCACACGCCATGTTCCTCGTAAAAAACATGCGAATGTTTCCTCGTAAAATACACGCGAGATAGACCTCGTAACTTCGACGCGTTTTTTTCCTCTTAAGTAACACACAAGTATTTCGTCCTAAAATCCACGGTAACTTTACGAAGAATTAACGTGGCCAAGAATATTCCACGTTTAATCGTCGTAAATATTTAGCAACGATTTTACGTGAAAACATAATTTATTTAAAAAAATATATAATTAATAATATTTATTTATTAAAACCAAAATTTCAAAAAATATAAAAATTAATTTCTAAAATTTATATATCCGAAAATATTTTATAAATATTTAGGTTTTCAGGTTTTAAAATTTTTACAACGAAAAAAAATTTAAAACAAAATTAGTAGCTACTGGTCTTCCATGTGCGTGAAGAAATCTTGACTCCTTCTGTCCGCTTCTGCCACCTCCTCTGCGGTGGGTCTCCGTGCTTGCGGAAATCCCAACTGGACCCGTCTCACCTCCATCATACGCTCCAAAAGGGGGTTTCCAGCCGCTACAATGTCGAGAATTCCCTCGAGTGAACTCATTTGAGTTTGCGTCGCTTGCAATTCATTACGCAGCTGCGTAGTCTTATCCACCCGTTGCTGAGCATAAGCCGACGTCACCTGTGGGACAATGTTGACGGACACGATTCCCAATAACCGTCCTTTTTTCCTAGGGACCACCTTGAAATGAAATTTTTTTTAGTAATTAATAAAATATAAATGTTAGCAAGATTAGAGACAAAGAAAAACAAAAAAATATAATGTATACCTCCTCGTAAATCCGATCGTTATCAAGTGTCAATAATGTGACGGGAACTCCGTCGGGGGCCTCCTAAGTCAGCTGGGTCTGGCGCTCGTCCACCCGAGCAACCACGTCGTTGTAGATTTGCCCTGACCGAGGATCTACAAAAATTCCAGCCTTGTTCTTGTGGGTCTTCCCGTAAAGGGCCGGAAGAGATGGGAGGACCCCCACCATTTTCTTTGGCCTAAAATATATATATATATATATATATATATATATATATATATATATATATAATTTGTAAGTTAGATATATATATATAGTTTTTAATTAAAGATGTAAAAAATACAGAAAATGGTTATTAAATAATTACCATTTGAAGACGGATCCCAGCATGACTTTTTTGACCCGTTGTGTGGAGCATCGGCAAGTTGCCTTGCTCATCTCTCGTCATACGGGAAGCAGAGCACTTGTTGGACTTTCTGATGGAGTTTGGATCTTTCCAAAACCTGATGAGGTCATCCCAAACAACCCATGTGAGCTCCTCGGGATTCCCTTTCTCATACCCCTTAACCCACCATTCATCCTTCCAGCTGGAGACCGTATCAAGCAATCGATCATTCGCCTTTGCCACGAACTCTTTCTTGACCCTCTCAGTGATCCCTACCGACCAATTTCATTTTTGCTGTAAAAAAGGATAATTAATTAATAAGTATAAATAAATTAAAATAATTTAAAAAATAAAAGCTTACAATGTAAAAGTAACTTACATCAAAACATTTGAACTACATCCTCTTGACGTGGTCTGGGGTCAGCTTCCAGTTTGGATATGGTCCGGGGAAATAGCCTTTCATTGTGCCGGTAACGCTCTGAGCGACACAAGGATCAATATTAAACCTAGAAAAACTAAAATTATAAGTATAAAAATTTTAGAATTTAATAATGTTATTTGAAAAAATTATTTATTGAAAATAGTACTTGCCAGAAAATGTTTGGTCCATAATCATAATTTTTTTCTTGGTCTAAGACCGGTAACCCTCCTCTTCCTGGCTGAGCGAGAAGGTCCTCGACGGTGTATCGAGCATAAGGAGTAGATGCCGGGACTTGTAAATCAGGATGAGGCACGACCTCAACTTCTGGAGCTGGGTCCTCTCCAGGAACATGCTCCTCTTGCTGAGGCAACAGACCCACAGGTGGGGGATCAGCAAAATGAGGCACTGATTGAGAACCCTGAGAGTCGGGGACTGCTTCCGAACTCGAACCGGAAGCTAAAGAAGATGAAGCTATATGACTGTCCGGCTCACCAAAAAGATCTCTGTAATGCGGTGTAAGCTTGTTTTTCCTAGCCATTTGGAAAACAAGCTTAATGAGATTATATATATATATATTATATATATATTCCATAATCTATAATGTAAAGTAATTCCATAAACCTAGCTACAATTCTCTAAATTAACCACCTAAACTTTAGTTCTCTAAACTAACCACATAAACTAATCACTTAAACTAAAAAAAATAAAAAATCAGAAAATTTACCTTTGCTTGAAGAGGAAGTAGAGAGGAAATGAAGAAGTAGAGACGAAATGAGGAGATTTCGCGGTTTTATTTATATATAGAATTAAGTTTCCTCATAAATTCGACGTTTCTTTACGAGGAATTTGCCAGTTCCACATTTTTTTCCTCGTAAAACCCACGTAAATTTACGAGGAAATACCCAGTCCCACTAGCTAACGAGGATGTTACGAGGAAACTGTTACAAGGAATTAACCAGACCCGCTTTTCTAAGTTACGAGTTTTTTACGAGGAAACCTTTACGAGGAAGTAACCAGCCCCGTGTTTTTACTAAACGACGATTTTACAACGAAGTTAAATTAACTTAGAAAATAAATTCCTTTTACATTGAGTCCGATTAGCGGATTTAACCCCATAATCCGTTCATAATCATATGATAAATAAACTGATTATGGGGCTAAATCCGCCATTCGGACTCATTGCTTCTCTACAATTTCTCTTAATATTCTCATCCTCCAAAAAAATCTACTTATTTAAACATTTCCTATACATAAATCTGTACATTTAGTCCGATTAGCGGATTTAACCCCACAATCCGTTCATAATCATATGATAAATAAACTGATTATGGGGATAAATCCACCATTCGAACTTAATGCTTCTCATAATATTCTCATTCTTATATCTTTTTTTTTTGTGTGGAGCATGTGAATGGAGAATGCAATATATATAGGGAAACTCTGCTTTGATTTAACGAGGAATGTTTTCGTGGTTTTTATGAGGAATCGATTTGACAACGAATTAACCAGCCCCGCTTTTTTGTATTACGAGTATTTTATGACGAAATCTTTTACGACGAATTAACCAGCCCCGTGTTTTTAAATGACGACAACTTTACGACAAAATTTAAACCATACGAGGAATTAATGTGGAAACATTATGAATCCCTAAACCCCAAAACCCCAATCCGTAAGTCCCTACTTCTAAACCCCTAACTTCATAACCCCTTACTTCCTACAACCAATCTTCTAACCCCTAAACCCCATCTTTAACCCATAAACCCCATCTTTAACCCATAAATCCAATATTTAACCCATACCCCTTCTTTAACCCCTACACCCAATAATAAATTGTGAAATTAAAAGATTACATGTTTAAAACTTCTTTTCATATATATGTTAAAACATCATCATTCAGATACATCATTTGAATCATCACTACTAACATCATCACTTTCATTAAACTCGTCATCATCAGCTTGGTCTGTTGTATCTTCGGGTAGATCTTCATATTCTCTATTATGCGGATCAATGAGAAGGATGTCATCAGTTTGTTTTTCGAGTTCATCGACTTCATTGATGTGTTCTTCCAGCAAAGGTGGAGCTTCTTCACCGATTATTCATCCACAAGGTGTAACTTTGGTAACAGCTAGCCAATTTATTCCTGACTCTCTCACCCGAGGATATAGAATGAAGCTAACTTGGTCTGCTTGCGAAGCTAATATGAAAGGCTCGAATTTGTAATACATATGTCCAAAACTGACAGCAACAACACCAAATTTGTTAAACCGGACACCTCGGTTGACAACGGGGTCGAACCATTCGCATTTGAAGAGGACGCATTTTAGCTTCAATAACCCTGGAATTCCACTTCAATAATCTCCTGCAAGATCCCATAGAAATCTGTTTCGCCTTTCACACAAATTTCATAATTCCTTGTCGCCCGCTTGCTACAATAGTCATATGTATGAAATGTGTAGCCTCGTGTAAAATACATTGGTGATTTGGTGAACTTTGCAGTTGGACCTTGCAGGATTTCATGAAACCATGGGAGATAAGATGGATCGTCATAATCAACCTACAAAAGTACTGCAATGTCAAAATTGATATCTTCATATAAATAATATTAAATGATCACGCTTGGAGATAAGTTTTTACCTGACTCCTCATCCACTTAATAAAAGGTTGATCCTTCCTTTTGTTTACCTCAACTGTGGATATCCCTGGTAATGGTTCTTCGACTTGAGTAACAAATAGGCTGCAAATTTACATTTCGTGTTAATCAATATATAAATATAAATGTTTTTATATGAGTTTCAAATAGATGTTACCTTTCATAATATCGGATTAATTGATCCTCGCAATTGAGTAGAATATAAGTGTGTGCACTATGAGTGTCTTCTTCACTAAACCACCAAACCTATTTTGATTTTCCACCCGGTCTTCCAATCTGACAAAAGATGTCTGGAACTTCGACCGCATATGTTGGCGCAACACCACCATCATCATATCTTCTTGGATCCCTTTTTGTGTACGTACTTTTGGTGCAAAGTAGTACGATGTGAAGTGCGATGTCTCTTCCGTCAAACTTCCAGCAAGGTTTTTGGCTTTTCCTTTCAAATGTTTCATGAACCGCTCACACGGGTACATACATCCGTAATGAACATGTCCACGAACCATTGCCTGATACGGGAGGTGGACAACTAGATGCTCCATCACATCAAAGAAGGCTGGTGAAAATATCTTTTCCAATTTGCATAGTAAGATGAGAATGTTCTCGTGTAGTTGTTGAAGGACATCCTCTTTTAAAGTGTATGTGCTCAGATCCATGAAAAATGCTCCAATACCTGGTATATTTCCAAAACAATAAATTATTATAGATTTTAATTAATTATAATCACGCGCATAGTTTATTTGTGCAATAAATAAATGAGAAATGATATATATATATATATATATATATATATATATATATATTACATGCAAGTGCCTTATGTACTTGTGTTGGAAGTAGCTCCGTAAATGCAAAGGGAAGTAGCCGTTGCATAAAGACGTGACAATCATGACTCTTCATGCCTGAACTTTTTACCTTGTTCAACACACCGAGACAGATTTGAAACATACCCATCAGGGAACAATACCGACTTTTGTTGTGAAGACAATCTGAATATCAGAACTGGCACACTTCCATTGCTTTGTATTTGTAACTCACTTCTTGAGCAAATATCAGGTAAGTCCAACCTTGATTTCCTGCTGTCTTTTGTCTTCCATTGTACATTCAATATTGTATTCATGATGTTCTCAAAAAATTATTCTCAATATGCATCACATCGAGGTTGTGGCACAACAGAAGATCCTTCCAATATGGCTACTCCCAAAATATACTCTTCTTGTACCAGTTGTGCTGAACCCCGTAATAATCAGGCATATTTTCGGGAAGATGCCAGTTACCCCCACGATTAACTGTGTCTTGGGCTCCGTAGTAATCGATTTGTTGTTCAATTTTTGCTCCTCTTAAATACGGAGGAGGAGTGTCTCTCACAACTCTTTTGTACCTAAACAATGTCTTGTTTCTTCGGTACGGATGCCTAATGGGAAGAAAGCGACGGTGACAATCAAACCAACATGTCTTTCTCCCATTCTTCAATTGAAACGCATCTGTCATTCCATTACAATATGGACAAGCTAATCTCCCATTTGTAGTCTATCCAGACAATATCCCATAAGCAGGAAAGTCGCTTATGGTCCACAAAAGCATTGCTCGCATTGTGAAATTCGTTTTTGTTGAACAATCATACGTCCTCACCCCTGTTGACCACAAATACTTTCAACTCTTTTATCAGCTGTTGTAGAAAAACATTTAGAGACCTTTTTGGATGCTTCGGACCAGGGATTAATATGTTCAAGAATAGAAACTCCTGTTGCATGCACAAATCCGGTGGCAAATTGTATGGCGTAAGAATGACTGGCCACAATGAATATTGTCTCTCAGACATTCCAAATGGACTAAATCCATATGTGCATAACCCAAGATACACATTCTGACTATTTCTAGCGAAATCAGGCTGAACTGAATTAAAATGTCTCCAAGCTTTTGCATCTGATGGGTGCGTGATCTCGCCATCCTTGGGAGTATGTTCGGCATGCCATCTCATCCCTCCAGCAGTCCTCTCAGATTGGTACAATCTTTTCAATCTGTCTGTAATTGGTAGGTACCACATCCTTTGGTACGGTACCCTATTATGGTCTCGTCCTTGCGGTTTGAATCGTGGCTTCTTGCAGAATCGACATTCTTCTAACTTCTCATCATCTCCCCAGTAGATCATGCAATTGTCAATGCAAACATCTATCATCTCCGAAGGCAGCCCAAGACTATAAACCAGTTTCTGAATCTCATAATAAGATTCAACTGCCACATTGTTTTCTAACAAAATCTCATTAATTAACTCTGCCCATGCATCTATGCAATTTTCAGCTAGATTGAAATCGGTTTTAATATTCATCATCCTAGCTGCTACCGATAATTTAGAGACACCTTCTCTACAACCATTATATAATGGTTGATTCGCAGCAGCTAGCATTTCATAAAACTTCTTAGCATCTACGCTAAGTTCTTCAACTTCAGCAGCTACTAATGCATCAGTTACCATATCATGAACCCTATCATGATCCACTATCTCATGAACCCTATCCTGATCCACCATATCATGAACCCTATCATGATGGTAACTATTTTCATTATGCAAATCATGATCTACGACCGGTTCATCCCGAAAATTGCTATTACTACTACTACCAGCTTCATTCTCATAAATTTCTCCATGTTGAAACCATATATAGTAATTTGGCGTGAAACCTCTATTTAGCAAATGCTTCCATACATTTTTCTGATTGCCTAACTTTGTATTGTTGCATTTCCGACAAGGACAGAACATCTTACCGTTTTTTTGCCTGAGCGGTGTAGAATCTGCTTGATGGATAAACGTCTCTAGCCCGTCCAGAAATTCTTTCATCCCTCCCCCGTATCAGCATCTCTATGACTATACATCCAACTCCGTACCTAGAAAATACTCTTACCAGTGAACATTTTTTTTTCACGTTTTTGATTTTTTTTTTTTGGTGTGTTACATTTGAAAGACAAGTTCCATATATATAGAACAATTTTGCTAGGAATTTACTAGAAAATATAATTAGGTGTAACTACCAAAAACACGTTTTTCACCCACGAAAGTGAAAGTACTCGTAAAGAACTCGGTAACCCATTTCCTCGTAATTTCGAAGGAAACTTTACGACCAACTTACGAGGAATGTTACTCGGTACACCTAAAAAACTCTGTAAATTATTTCCTCGTAATATCGAAGCAATTTTTACGCGGAAATTACGAAGAAAAGTGTTTTCGTCGTAAAAGACACGTTTACTAACTACGGTTTTACGAGGAAACGTTTTCCACGTTAGTTTACGACGAATTTACGTGGAATATTCTTCTCCACGTTAAGTCCTCGTAAAGTCCACATTACTTAACGAGGAAAGATTTTCCTCGTTAAATTTCCTCACTATGCCCGCGTTTTCTTGTAGTGAACTTGCTTTGCATTTCGTTTTAAAGTCTTCATACTTTTAAAATATCTAAAAGCCACTTTTTTGTTGCCCTTTTTCAGGAAAATAGTCGTTATAGCGAAAGAGACGCGGCTGTGGTAGTGAGACAGATGCTAAAGGTTGCAGCTGAGTGTCATTTGCGTGGTTTGGTGCATAGATAGAGATATGAAACCAGAGGTACTATGTTAATTTCTTCATCATCATGTTTCTGAATGTGTTGATCGTTTAATTCACAACTTTTTACGTTTTGTTTAAACCAAACAGAACTTTCTGTTCAAATCAACTGAAGAAGATTCCACTCCAAAAGCTACATATTTCGGTTTATCAGACTTCATAAAACCAGGTTAGTTTGGTTACAAAGTTTGTCTTCACATGCATAGTCTCTTCTTTCCATTTCTTGGATCTGACTGTTATATAAACCAAAATGCAGGGAAGAAGTTTCATGATATCGTAGGGAGCGCGTATTACGTAGCACCAGAAGTGTTGAAACGCAGATCGGGATCCAAATCAGATGTGTTGAGTATCGGTGTTATCAGTTACATTCTTCTCTATGGGAGACGACCTTTCTGGGGTATCTTCAAGGAGGTTTGTGTAGTTTCTCTCAAAGAAAAAAGAAAAGAAATATATTTTCTTTTAATCTTGAACTGAAGATGTGTTGGTATGTATAGGTCTTGAAGAACAAACCTGATTTCATAAGAAAACCATTAGCAACAGCGCCAAAGATTTTGACAAGAAGTTGTTAGTAAAAGACCCGAGAGCTAGATTAACAGCTGCGCAAGCTCTTTGTGAGCTCATTTTTTTCGTCATCATGTTTTAATCTTCTGATCTTCTTTTGAGAATTGTGTTCTTTTTTTCCGTTGTTGTAGCACATCCATGGGTTAGAAAAGGAGGAGATGCAACTGAGATTCCCATAGACATATCGGTTCCCAGCAATATGCGACAGTTTGTGAAATTTAGCCGCCTCAAGCAATTCGCTTTAAGGGTAATTAAGAAGAGAGATTTGTGTTTCCTTTGAGGTTTTCTTGAGTGTTGTTTTTATATAACTTGAGTTGCTTCTTTTGGTCATAGGCTCTTGCAACGATGCTTGATGAAGAAGAGTTGGCTGATCTTAGAGGTCAGTTTGATGTGATTGATGTTGATAAGAATGGCGCCATTAGCCTTGATAAGATGAGGCAAGTAAAATTCAAAACAAAACTAAAAGAACTTCTCAATCATTAGCAAAATGGGATACACCAAATGAAATTTTAGAATTTATTTATATGTTCTGGATTTTAGTTAAAGTGCTGAAAATTTAGCAGAAATGCAAAATTATTAATATACTTTTTTTTACTGTGACAATGATTCAAACTATAAAAAAATAACATTGAAAATAAAAGATACAAAAAAAGAAACGAAATATCGCAATCACAGCCAAAATTAAGGACTTATCGATTGACCATAACAACACGAATAAAATATATATGTACAACCCAACACAAGACACTCTAAAGAAAACAACTACAATCTGTTATAGGTGTTCTTTACTTGGCCGTATCTTCTAATTTTGAATTGTACCAAACAACGGATTGTTCCTTACTTGGCCGTAACTTCTAAATTAGAATTGTACAATGATAAGGAAGGTTTGGCTTTGGGTACGACGCTTCTATCATCTATTTTTGTACAAGCTGCAAAACATTGTCTATGGCTTATTTATAGCTGCAAATTGCCTTTCTAAGTTTCTTTGTCTAATTAGGCTTCTAATTATCCACGATGTTAATCTATAACCCTCTGATACCACATACTAAGGAAAATAGATAGATTTTGATCATTTAATTGGAAAAACTTATCATCGGTATGTGTACATATGTTTGTCATTATAGTATTGATTTACCTTGAATCAACTTAGTTGTATACCATCAGGAACTTTTTTTTTTATCCCACGAATATGACCAGATTCTGAATTTGTTAAGACAAAGATACTGTACAAAGAAAATTGACTGGCAAAACTAAGAAACCTCTATGCCAAGGCAACTATGTTTGATTCCCCATCATTCAAGATCAAACTATGGTTTTATTGTCGAATTGAAGATGATGTAATGGGATCTCATCATAATAATTATAATAGCAATACGAAGGGATATAGGATACCAGTAAAGCAGGCTAATCACACTGGTGAATGCAGTCTCATTTAAAATTTAGGTTCCGTGTATATATATTTAGACTATATACAGAATCTGGTTTTAGAAGGTTTACGAATTTTATGATGAATATGTGCTTAAAAACGGTTCTGCAATGTTAGATATTGGACCGACATTTTGGACCACTTGAGGTTTTTAGATATTCACCACAGGCATTCGCCTTTTGGTTTAAGTTTCAAAGATCTCTTACGCATGTTGTGACTCTTTTTATATGTACAAAAGTCTTCCAAGTGTTGTTGAGAATAAGATATATCGTGTTTCCCCTTCATCTTCGAGACTGACCATTCAGCATTCAGCATTTCATCAAAGCGAAAGTGTAAAAGAAACCCTGATCGCAGTGGAAGAAGAAGAAAAACGACGAAGGAAGTGCTGCAGAAGAACTTTCAGAGAAAAATTGACCAAGAAATCGGAGAATTTGGATATTTTATTCCCCAATTATAAAAAATGTGCAGTTTTATTCCCCAAATTTCACTCGCGCATTATTATTCTTCAATTAAGAGCTGACCGTGCAAATTTGGAATTAAAAAAGTCAGACATTAAATACTAAACAGACATCGTTACTCTTTAATCAATCGCTGAACGCGATTATTAGAATCAAACCCAGAATCCCTAAATCTCTAATCCCCCATCCTTTGCGATTTCCGACAAGACGACGAGAGAGAAGAAGGTGTCAGCGTTTCGATTTCCGACGAGAGAAGAAGATTCCCTGCAAGCGAGACAGACAATCCGACGAGAAGATGGTGAGACGCAAGAAGATGGCGATTCGTAGAAGGTCATCAATGCATATCGAACCGGGAATTTCAATCGGCACCGAGAATGAAAGGTAAACAAAAATGGTGAACTTGTGACTTATGTTAATGTGTGGAGATTGGGTTTATTTTAAGCATAGTTAATTGTTATTTAGGATGCAAGAAGATGGTAATGGTCGTGATGAAGAAGAAGTAGGAGGAATTGAAGAACTTGGTTGTGAAAATCGTGGAAATAGAGAATAAGTGTTGAACTCGGATGATAATTCATCTACTGAGGGAGATGATTGTGAAGTTATTGTTGAAGATAGAGCAGGGTATAAGGAGGCTGAGCCAAGTTTACAACAAGAAGACAATGAGTTTGTCGATATAGAGGTTGGTGTGGGTGAGTCTGAACCAGCTACAGAAGAAGAAGACAATGAGTTTGTCGATATAGACGTTGGTGTGGGTGAGTCTGAACCAGCTGCAGAAGAAGAAAACAACGATGAGTTTGTGGATGTTGAAGTTGGTGAGGATAGGTCTGGTCATTTTCGAGAATCTGTTCTTGAAGATGGGAATGTAAATTACGATTCTGATGAGGACAATGGCTATGATATGTGGGACGATGATCACTTTCCCGATCCTTTATCAGATGATGATCGTGAAGAGGAAGAAGAAGGCAGGCAATTCAACTTCGGTGACGATGAGATTTTGGCGTTAGGGAAGACATTCAACAACGCAGAGGAATTTAAAAATGCAGTTCTCAGATATTCTCTAAAGACAGAGTATGATATTAGGTTCTATAAGTCATCATCCGATAGGCTTTGTGCAAAGTGCACAGATGATGAAAAAGAGAACTGTCCTTGGAGAGTATACTGCTCATTTGAGAGAGGTAGAAACAAGTTGTTGGTCAAAGTGTTCATCAATGAACATATTGTGCAAGATCTGGTTACACAAAGATTTTGAATAGTGGGAATATTGCACGGCTGTATGAGGAAAGGCTTAGAGTTAATCCTAAAATCAGGTCTATAGAGATGGTTGCTGAGATAAAGAAGAGTATAATATGATTGTGAGTGAGGACCAGTGTAACACCCCCGAACCGGACTAGACATATACGGCCAAACAACAATCAAACAAGAACACGAACGGCCGCATAGTCCAGCCGATCCGGAAATGCCACAGTCCGGAGGTTAAGTAGCAAGTCAGCTCATTCCAGGACAAGTCCGAAAACAGAGCCAACCTATCACTCAACACCAGTTACCTCTCGACCTCAGCCTAAGGCTTTGCAACCCGTACCTTAGTCTCAAGTTGTGTTAGTCCGGACAAGACTAATATTATTGAGGCAAACACAAACTTTCCACAAAACACTTCATTTAATTCATCCGAAAACAGCTGACATAGTATGTTATGTTAACGAGTTTATAAACACAAAGGAAAACATAACATACTTATGCAACTTAGTCTTTGCTACACGCCCGAAAACAAGTCTACTTCCGGTCTTCCTACGTTCCACCACGAGCTATTCTATGGGTCTCTTGCATAAGGGGGAAAAGAGAAAAAAGGGGTAAGTAATCAGGAGATTACTTAGTGAGTCCAGATATAATAAAACCCCATCCCATTCCCCATCATGCAACACACAACAAGCAATCAATCAAATAACCAAATAGCCAAAGCAACATAAAAGTAGATAGCCGAAGCACAAAACAACGTTAGTCTGGGTGTCCTGGAACGCACAACACACGCGTGGGCACTGAGATCTCAAAGTATGGTGTGGATCCCCGTGAACACCCTGCATTTGACTATCACAAAGACTGTCAAGCCGGAACTTCACAAACAAGGTCATACACTGGCTTTCGCACAAATGTATTCCGACCCCAGCTCCGACCTTCCTCTTCCGGACGCTGTCAAAACCGTACCTCGTCAGGTACACTCAGACTGGGCAGCCACCCCGACATCCGAGTCTTCCCCACCTCTCAGTCCATCGATGCCGTGGAGGAATACCAAATGGGATCACACTCATACCGCCACTGAACCGTCTCTCCCGGTTCCGCTTCAGTCCGAAGACTACCCGTCAACGGACTGATCACATACCACCACCGCTCTGCCCTCCAATCGTAAACCACCGTATCACATCACCACTCCACATCACTATCTCAAACACAAAACTTCCATAACTCCAATCTCCACTGCAATACATTTTCTCTGTCCTTGGTGACACTGAGTTTTCGGTGGAGAGAATGCAAAGGATTTAGAAATCACAGCAATCTCTCTCACCATCCGTGTTAAGGCTCGGTAGGGAGGATAACACACCTTACGGTTGTGTATCCAACCGCCGCCTCTCCCATCGGGTTCTTAGCCCACGGATCTGTAAACTCAGCTCACTACCGAACGGCTCACTCCCATGCACTTAGCTGCATAAACACTTTATCTCACTATACCGTGGGTGAAACCTGCAAGAACTTGTTAGCCACCACACGGATAGTACCTGCAACCACAACTTCATACAAACACATGCATGCAACAATATTCAACAATTCATCAAACAACATGCATGTGGAAATTGAAGTACCATTTTCATCAAACAAGTATACAGCACACAACACTCCACTTTAACAAACATGCATGCAAGGATCAAGGATTAACTTAAATCAACATGCATGACAACATCAAGAGCCAGCTAGTTAATCAACCATAATCACCACATCACAAACAGTAGGTATGAGGTTTAGGTGGGATTTTCCTAAACTGAACTCACCTAGAATTGCTCCACAGGCTAATGACACCAGCACAGCTTCAGAAACACCTTGCTATCACCACAATCTCCTCCTCTTCTCCTCTCTCTCTCACGTTAGCTTCTAAGACACAAGGGAACACACTTTCTGATTTTGGCTAAAGTGACTAAATGAAGGAGAGAAGAGAGGTTATATAGGAGAGAGGAAATAACCAGGGAGAGACAACTCAAACCTCAAGGGGTGACTAATCCATCTCAAAAACTGTCATCTAGCCTTAGACACTCCTTTGGTTTAGACTTGAAGACATCTGTACTCCACTACAACAACCTAAGCTTAATTAATTTAGACAAATACCACTCTTCCTTCTAGAATTTTCTTCTTCAGTCTTTGCCCACGAAAATACTTGGCTGCAAGACACCTGGCTGCTCCAAAAATAACTCTGATTGAGCCTTAGACTGATTTCTTTGAAGAATGACCAGCTGATTCAACCATCAAGCTCCTACACTTCGAAAATCATAACTTCCGTTTTCCTTACTCAAAAATTGATCTGTTTGATTCTGAATGCTCCTGCTGATGTCCATTGTGCTCACAACAAGTTTCAGAATTTTTGGATGTGCAAATCTCGACTTATGAATTTTCTACTCCAAACCGTCAATCTTCGTCATGCCATCTTGTCCGATTTTTAATTCTCACAGAAAAAATTTTCTTTGCCAGAATCTTTTTGCAATAGCTCCATATAGGTCTTGACTACCTCTTTGCAGAAGCCCGGAAGTTTTAAAATTGTTTTCCTATTTCGTTCGGAATTATTCTTGCAACAACTCCTTGCTCCAAAAATTATAATATTCATTTATTTATTTATTTATTTATTTATTTTTATTTATTTATTTTTTTTGATCGGGGTATTACAACCAGTGTCGAAGAGCGAAGTTATTGCTTTCAGCTAAGCGGAAAGCTGTTCATGAAGCTCATTTTGCAAGACTTTGGGATTACCAAGAAGAGGTACTTAGATCAAATATGGGATCAACGATGGAGATTGAGACCATTCCCGGGCTAAATCCTGGAAGTATGCAAAGGTTTTACCATCTTTATGTTTGTTTTGAAGCATTGAAATCTTCTTGGAAGCAGTCATGTAGACCCATCATTGGATTAGATGCTGCTTTCATGAAATGAGATGTCAAAGGACAAATGCTAGCTGCAGTTGGTAGAGATGGCGATAACAGGATATTTCCGATTGCTTGGGCAGTGGTTGACGTAGAGGATAATCCTAATTGGTTGTGGTTTGTTCAACTTCTTAAAAAGGATTTGAGGCTTGAAGATGAAACCGACATTACAATAATCTCAGACAAACATAAGGTGAGTTTCAGTTTCTTAATTTGCTTTTAAGTTATTGGTTTAACAACACTTTAATCATTTCTGAATGCTTTGTATGATAGGGTTTGCTAAATGCGGTTCATGTGGAGCTTCCGAAAGCTGAACATCGAATGTGTGCTAGGCACATTCTGGAAAATTGAAAGAAAACAAACAAAGACATAGAGCTTGAACGGATATTTTGGAAGATAGCACGGAGTTACATACCAGCAGCCTATCTGGAAAACTTAGAAGCTCTGAAGAAGTACAATGTAGGGGCATTTGAATCTCTGAAAGCTACTGGCCTAGAAACATGGTCACTGGCTTTCTTCAAGCTGGGATCCTGTTGCAACGACAACCTAAACAACCTGTCTGAGTCATTTAACCGAAGTGTTAGAGAGTCAAGGAGGAAGCCACTTCTTGATATGTTAACAGAGGTAAGGAGAAAAACCATGGTGAGGAATGCAAAGAGGACTATTTTAACTAACAGGTGGAAGAAAAGGTTCACACCAAGAGCGGACAGAGAGATTGAAGTTAATAGGCAGAAGGCTCGTGAATGCAAAAGATATATGACAACAGGACATATACATGAGATAGAGTACCACGATGATGTTTGCAGCATTAATATGGAGGAGAAAACGTGTGGTTGTGGCTACTGGCAGTTGAACGGGTTGCCTTGTATGCATGCTATGTGTGTCATCAGGACAATGAAGTTATATCTCATTGATTATGTCTCTTGTTACTACTTGACTTCAAATTGGCGCCTATTGTATGCTACAGGTATGAAACCAGTACAAGGAATGAACCTGTGGCCACGGTTAGGTCGGTTGCCTATTCTACCACCACCTTCGAGATTCAACCGTGGGAGGCCTAATGGTTATGCAAGAAAAAGAGGACCTCATGAGTCTGCTGCTAATCCAAACAAGTTAACCCGCCATGTTCACGTGTTTACATGCTCGAATTATAAGAAAGATGGCCATAATAAGACACGATGTCCTAATCCAACTGCAGTTCCTCCACCAACTCGACCAAGAGGTCGTCCAAGGAAATATCAGGTTTGAATTTTAATTATGGTGCTTGATTTCTGAAAGCTGTATCTTGCCTTGTTGAATGGTTAGGAATGAAAATGGTAAATCTGTACTTTGGCTTGTTTCAGGGAGAGTCATCGGGCATAGGTGAACAAGCTTCTCAAATGGGGCTTTCTCAGGGTGGATCATCGCAAGGTGGAGCTTCACAATCATCACAAGGAAGATTTGGGGTAGGAGCTTCACAATCATCACAAGGAAGATTTGGGTTCTCTTTTTAGTTTTCTCATCTTATGTAATAGTTTTTGGTTAGCTTTGATGTAAGAGATGTAAGAAACTTTGTTTAGACTTTTCTCTACATTTCTCGGCTTATGTATTGGTTCAAAACTTATGTTTAAACTCTTGTTTCGACTCTTCTCTATATCTCTCGGCTTATGTATTGGTTTTTCTCTTGTTTCAAAGTTGTTTAGACGGTTTTCAACTTCTTGCTTCGACTCTTCTCTTATCTTATATATGGTTCTTGTATCGGTTTAAAACTTCTTGCATAAATTTACAGATTCTAACAAACACAAACAGGATGGTCCAACGAAGGTCAAGACCATAAACTCTTGCATAAAACTTCTTGCATAAACACTTTCTCACTTGTTGAAACCCTTAAAATCTCTTACATTGTCTAACAATCTCATACATCATCAAATAGGCTCATACATACCAAACTGACACACAAAGAACAAGAACCATGAAACCAATTATATACCAAACATAAGAGTCTTTTCTTCACCTCCATGAAACATGAAGTGGTAGATGACAATAACAGCCAACACGTCCACACAAAGAATAAGAACCATGTTCATTCTTTTGAATTTAGCAAGTTTGTTCTTGCATAGTTGGACTTCTTCTTTCACATTTTCGATCTCCACTTTCAGGTCATTCAATACAATCATTCTATCAACTTTCAGCTCATTAACTTCTTCATACATTCCATCTTCTACCCACTTGAACAAATGATCCTTCTAACAAACACAAACCAGAGACAGAGTTAAGTTTAGCCGCATCACAACGAATTAAAGACGAACAAGATCACCTCTCGTGAAGCACCACAACAGAAATAAGAACGTCCAGGATTAGCTTTGGACTGTGATGTATAGATCCTAACATCACTTCCACAAGCACATCTCTTTGCAAATCCTTTTCCTCCATCGAAGAATTGCCCATAGCTAGACGAATTCACATTTATCCCATCCTATATGATGACTTCGGTATCAAACTCATAACTACAAAAAATAATCGACAAAAACCAAAAATTAACTTACACATTTAGCAGAAGAGATTTGGGAAGTTTCTGGACAAGGAATCATATTGTCTCTCTTGCTCGCCGGAAATCGCAAAGCTCTCGCCAGAATTCTTCTTCTCTCGCCGGAAATCACAAACCTCTCGCCGGAATTATTCTTCTCTCGCCGAAAATCACAAAGCTCTCGTCGTCTCGTCGGAAATCGCAAAGGATGGGGGATTAGAGATTTAGGGATTCTGGTTTTGATTCTAATAATCGTGTTCAGTGATTGATTAAAGAGTAACGACGTCTGTTTAGTGTTTAACGTCTGACTTTTTTAATTCCAAATTTGCACGGTCAGCTCTTAATTGAAGAATAATTATGCGCGAGTGAAATTTAGGGAATAAAACTGCACATTTTTATAATTAGGGAATAAAATACCCATTTCCCCCAAGAAATCGTGGTGTTTCAAACATATGAAGGTTTCAAACTATAAGCTGAAGCAGTGCTTATTGAATTTCCCTTTCTTGATTCATTTTTGATTTACCTTCCAGAGTGTCGATAGTAAGGAACTTTTGGTTTAAAATTAAAGTTTGGTTTTTATCTTAAAATTAAAAAACTTTGACAAAAAAGAAAAGTTTAAAATTTTAATTTTGTATATATGTATTATGTGTCAAGATGGATTATGAAGAAGAAGAACTGGATTACGAGTTTGGTATAGAGACATGGGAGGAGAAAATTATGTTGAAAAATATTTAATCACTTATTACATTATTTTTGGCTAGTTGTGCGTGTTAATTGGTTCTTGATTGTCTCAAGTCAATGATCAATGAAAAGGTGTATTGATATCAAGTTTTGTTGGACCATCAGTGCAAAGGGATATCCTCTTGATATCAAGTTTTGTTGGACCATGAGAATTTATGATAAAATAAATTCAAATACAATATGAAAACCTGTATTTGCAGCTATACAAAGATACACTATAAAAAAAATATTAATACAAAATTTAACAATTTTAAAAGAAAAAATCAAACAGTGATAAATCAAAGAAAAACAAAATAACCATATAAAAAACTAAAAAAGTTATAACACAACCCGCGCGTAGCGCGGAACAACCCCTAATTAAGATTTTTATGTATAATAAAAATTTAGATGAATTAAAATTTATTTATTTATTATTATTTTTAAGTGGACACATGTCAAAAAAATTATGTGCAAAATGTGGCACTATAAGAGGAGAGAATTTGGTTAATTATATAATAGATATTTTATGGTTTATATCATTTCTTGAATAATACTTTTTCATTGCATATGTGGATAGTAGTTTTCATCTAGTAATTTTGTAACATCCCCACCCCCCACCTTTAATCATCAACCCACCACCCTTTCCCTTTTAATCATAACCCACTAAAACTAAACCCCACACCCCTTTTCCTTTTTCTAGTTTCCCCTTTGATCATTTCACCGAGTGCAAGAAAAAAAAAAGGGGGAAGAAGAAGAGAGAGAGAGAGAAAGAAAAGAGAGAGAGAGAGAGTTTGAGAGAGAAGAGGAAGAAGAAGCAGAAAAAGAGGAGGAAGAGGAAGAAGAAGAAAGCACAGTTGCTCTCTTCCACCGTCATCCGACTCAGGTACACCGGAAAAACCGTTCTCAGATCTGATTTATTATTGGCCGAATTTTTAATCGATTGTATCTCTCTAACTGTTCCGTTTCTCGAAAATCCAAGGCCACCACCATATTCAGCACGATGAGACGAAGCCACGCTGAGAATCACAGCCTCCCGCACCGCCGCCGCTCTGCGCCGTTGACCGCCGGTTGTCGCCGCCGGTCACTGGCGGTTGTCGCCGCCGGTCACTGCCGGTTGTTGCCGCCGGTCACCGCCGGTCGTCGTCGCCCGAAACTGTCGCGCCTCGTCGTCGCCGGAGACTCGCCGGCGATCTGACCGTCGGTTTGGTCGATCGGTCCGGTTTAATTTCGGTTTAAATCGATTTGAATCTTGTTCGGTTCGGTTTGACTGGTTTAATTCAATTCGATTTCGGTTTGGTTCAATTTCTGTTTAAATCAATTGAGTCCGGTTTAGTCTGGTTCGATCCGGTTTAATCCGGTTTAGTCGCTGTTTGATTTTGACCTGGTCAGACCGTTGACTTGACTGGGTTGACCGTTGACTTTCTGACCGTGACAGTTGACTTTGACCGGTTTGACCTGTTAACCGTTTATCGCTGTTCGAAAGCCGTTCTCACTCGAAATTTCGTCCTGATTTCAGATTCAGTGTCCGTTTTAGCATATGGAGTGCAGAGGAAGCAGATATACTCCATTTTTGCTAAGGTGAGGGCTTTCCGCAGAATATCGTACTTTTCATCGAAAAGCGCTGTATATAGGGTTTAGTACTAAATGTGTTTCGTTTCTATGCTAGAGTCTTTTTAGGATTGTTTGAAAATCAGACTTATGAATAATAGATGATTCAACTCATTGATTGTGTATTAAATTGTTAACTGATTCTTTTATCCATGCTAGAGTTAGGATTAGTTGACCATGTGGGTCGTTAGGGATTGCAAGGGTACAGAGACGTGACTTTTGCACTTGCGTCGCGTGTTGTTTGAGGAGATGGTGCTAGGCAGAACTAGTCGAACTGCTGTTCTAGTACCTTCGAGGTCGATAATCGTCTACGGGCGGTGTGTTTGGGCACTATCCCATAAGTCTGACCACGGGCCCTGGCCATAGGACATTGTGGTTATTTGGGTACTTTAGGTACCGTGATTGTGGATGTTTAGTCTATTTTCTATGTATGGCGTGCTATGGTCAGATTTACGTTTTTGTTTTAAGCATCCCATACCTCACTGAGTGACTCCCCTGTTACTCACCCCTATTCTTTCCCTTTCAGGTGAGAATGAGGAGTAGTAGACGTTTTATCGGACCGGGTGCTACTTTTGGGCTTTATGTTATTTCGTATTTTCATATTGTATTTCAGACTTGGTATTTACAGTTTATTTACGATATTTCAATTGTGAGACGACAGACGTATTTTATGAATTTCCAGAAATTTAGTCGTGATTATTTATGTGATTTGGATATATATTATTATATTACGGTTAATGGCACGCCGGTCTCGAGTGAGGATGAGACGGGTGTTACATTTTGGTATCAGAGACGGGTTAGCCATCCCAGTTCCGATCCGGGAGGTGGATTTAAAAAAAAAAAACAGTTTTCAACGATTTCAATTTTTGGGATCTGGGGGATTTAAAAAAAAAAAAGTTGCACATATCCGGTATTAGTCTACTATTCTTTTATCTCAGTTCCGTCCTTCAACAGATTCTAACCAGTTTCTTTCTTGTTCAGATGCCGCCACGAAGGAGTATTTGAGATATTAGGGGAAGAGGTAGAGGTCGTGGACACACTGCTGAGGCTAGCGGGATTGCAGGGAATGTCGAAGGAACACAGACTGTCATTCAGGATGGCAACCAAGATGCAATAAGGCAGGTCGCAGAGGAGGTTGCCAGAAACGTTGTTCAGGAGGCAGTTCGGGTTGCTGCTCAGGAGGCTGTTCATGCCGCTACTACTGAGATTACCCGTCAACTGGATGCTCAGGCGGAGCGTGCAGTCGCCGCCGCCCGCCAAGCACACCAAGAGGGTCATATTCTGGGTGCTCAGTTTCCCCCACCGCCGCCACCGCCGCCGCCACCTCCACCACCCATAGCTGAGGAGGGACCCACATACGGGGCGATCGCTAAGCAGATGCGTGATATGGGCCAGGAACACTTCGCTGGAGGTATAGATGCTGCCGGCGCAAACAACTGGAGGAGGTCGTTGCTTCGCAACCTTGACCGCATGAGGTGCCCCGATGAGTTCAGGTTGGATATGGGCACACTGTACCTGAAGGACGATGCCATGCACTGGTGGGATGGAGTCGTCAAGAGTAGTCATGGTCGGGTTGTGCTCACCTTCGAGCATTTCCTAAGAGAGTTTGATCGGAGGTATTTCACTCGAGAGGTGAGGCATGAGAATGCTAATGCCTTTGAGAGTCTATCGCAGGGAGCAATGAGTGTTTGGGAGTATGAGCGGAAGTTCACTCGCCTTCGCCGATTTGCCGTCGTGACCATTGACGAGGAGGACCTTATCAGGAAGTTTCTGAACGGTTTGCGAGTGGACATCTGCAACCGTTGTGCGGTCCGAGACTACAACAGGTTGGTCGATCTTGTCGAGAAGGCCGATTTCCAGGAACAAGGGAATGTGGAAGAGCACAGATTCAGCAGGTCGAGTCAACCTAAGCCTATGAGGGCTCCAGAGACTCATAGGAGGGCACATGACTTTTCAGGGCCACCTTTTTGTGCACAGTGTTGCCGTCACCATCCTGGGGAGTGTGCCCCGGGTTATACATGTGGCCAGTACGGTCATATCTCGAGGTTTTGTCGGGTTAGGCCAGTTGACCCGCCAGTCATCAGGCAGATTCCAGCAGCAACACCAGTTGCCAGGCAGATCACAGCGCCAGCCGTGGCACCAGTCGGCAGACAGATAGCGGCACCAGCAGCGGGACCGAGGGTTTGCTTCAACTGCAACCAGCCGGGACACTTTTTGAAGGATTGTCCGAGGCCGAGGGGAGTGCTAGCATTACCTCCGGCACCAGCCAAACGTCAGGCGATTGCTCCACTAGTGTTTGCGGTTGGGGTCTATCATGAGGAGATAGTCGAGCCGATAGCCGTTACGTGTCTTTTATTTAGTTTCTTTTGTTTCGAGCTTTTGTTGTTATGGAGCATTGCGCTTAGTAGTGTGTTGTGTAGGATTGGTTATGGTATGGGGTAATGCAGCATTCACTTTATTCGATTCGGGAGCTTCAAGTAGCTTTGTTTCTCCGAGTTTGGCCAAGCATTTGTCTTTTCATGGTATATTCGATTCGAGGCTCAAGCGGGTTTCGACAGCTGGTTTCGAGAAGCTAGCAACTTCAGGCATTCATCGAGGAGTGTCGGTTGTACTTGGAGGAGTTGAGTTCAGCAGCGATCTATCTCAGATGGAGCTTAATCACTACGATGTGATTTTGGGGATGGACTGGTTATCGCGACATGATGTTCGACTAGAGTGTCGGATGGCGAAAGTTCACATTCCGGGCCAAGAGGGAATGATTATCTTCCAGGGTATTCAGACGGATTTGGGAGTCTCCATCATTTCTATGTTGCAGGCTGAGGATTTATTGGAGCGTGGAGCTGAGGGATTTCTGGCTACCATAGCCATGGTCCCGAGTGATGGGGAATGGGAGCTGCAGGATATATCCGTTGTCGCTGAGTACGCGGATGTTTTTGAACAATTGACGGGACCACCACCAGCTAGAGGAGATGCTTTTACTATTAAGTTAGAGCCAGGGACGACTCCGGTTTCTCGAGCACCGTATCGCTTAGAACCAGCAGAAATGGCTGAGCTGAAAAAGCAGTTGGAGGAATTGACAGAGAAGGGATTTATCAGGCCGAGTAGTTCACCTTGGGGTGCTCCAGTTCTATTTGTTAAGAAGAAGGATGGGAGTTTTCGGCTTTGCATTGATTATCGAGGCTTGAACAAGGTGACAATCAAGAATAAGTATCCATTGCCGAGGATTGATGAGTTACTGGATCAGCTGTAGGGAGCTTCATGGTTTTCTAAGATTGATTTGGCCTCTGGGTACCATCAGATTGCGATAGCTGAGGAGGACGTGCGTAAGACAGCGTTTCAGACTCGTTATGGTCATTATGAGTTCATGGTGATGCCTTTTGGGTTGACGAACGCTCCAGCGGCATTTATGAAGCTCATGAACAATGTTTTTCGTGAGTATTTGGATCGGTGCGTGATTGTATTCATCGACGATATCTTGGTTTATTCTCGGACCAGAGATAAGCATGCAGAACATTTGAGGATGGTACTGGAGAGGCTCAGGGTGCAGCAGTTGTTCGCCAAGCTGAGTAAGTGCAGTTTTTGGCAGAGGCGTATTGGATTCTAGGCCACGTGGTTTCAGAAGAGGGAGTCACCGTAGATCCGGAAAAGATTACGGCTATTACCGAGTGGCCCACGCCTAAGAGTGCTACCGAGGTCCGCAGTTTCCTGGGTTTGGCAGGGTACTACCGAAAGTTCGTCAACGGCTTTGCCAGCATAGCTAAGCCGATGACACATTTGACAGGCAAGGACGTCAAGTTCGAGTGGATAGACGCTTGTTCGCAGAGTTTTGCAGAGCTTAAGAGGCTCTTGACACAGACGCCAGTCCTGGTACTTATGCGGCCAGGGATACCATATGCAGTGTACACTGATGCGTCTGGATCGGGTTTGGGTTGCGTTTTGACGCAGGAGGGCAAGGTTATTGCATATGCTTCGCGTTAGCTAAGGCCTCACAAGGCTAATTACCCCAACCATGATTTGGAGTTAGCAGCGGTTGTCTTCGCTTTGAAGATTTGGAGGGCGTATTTGTATGGTGAGCAGGTGCAGGTTCTCACCGTTCACCAGAGTCTGAAGTATAGCTTCACTCAGGCCGACCTTAATTTAAGACAGCGCAGATGGATTGGCAGATTATAATCTGGAGATTACTTACCACCCCGGTAAGGCCAATCTGGTAGCAGATGCTTTGAGTAGGCGCAGGAGTGATGTGGCTGGGACCAAAGAGGTCCAAGAGCTGACAGAGACTCTCTCTAGTCTCAGGTTATGTGCAGTTACCGTGGAGGATGAGTCAGTTGGCCTCAAGGCCTTGGATCAGGCAGATTTATTGTGGAGAATTCGAGCTGCTCAAGGAAAGGACGAAGCTCTTTGTAATCAGCTCGAGAAAGGGATTTTTTGTTATACGACTGCAGATAATGGGATGTTCTTGTACCGGAACCGAGTGTGCGTACCGGATTATGCACAGTTGAGGAGGGAGATTCTCCAGCAGGCGCATCATTCTCAGTTTTCCATTCATCCAGGAAGTAATAAGATGTATCAGGATCTTAAGTGATATTATCACTGGACCGGTATGAAGAAGGATGTGGCTACCTTTGTGTCATGTTATCAGACTTGTCAGTTGGTTAAGGCAGAGCATCAAGTACCGAGTGGTTTACTGCAGAGTCTTCCATTACTCGAGTGGAAATGGGACATGGTGACTATGGACTTCATCACCGGATTACCGAAGACAGTTGGCGGGAAGAATGCTATCTGGGTTATTGTTGATCGAGTCACTAAGTCAGCACACTTCTTAGCGATTAAGAATACAGACGGAGCAGAGCAACTAGCACAGAGATACATTGCTGAGATTGTGAGGTTGCATGGAGTACCAGTCAGTGTAGTGTCGGATCGTGATACAAAGTTCACATCGAAGTTTTGGCAAGCCTTTCAGAAGGTATTGGGGACTAAGGTCCATATGAGTACTGCCTACCATCCGCAGACAGATGGTCAGTCCGAGAGGACTATTCAGACACTCGAGGATATGCTCAGGGCTTGTGTTTTGGACTGGAAAGGGAGCTGGGTTAAGTACCTACCATTGGCGGAGTTTGCATACAACAACAGCTTCCATTCGAGCATTGAGATGGCACCGTATGAGGCTCTTGATGGTAGACCGTGCCATACACCACTTTTTTGGACAGAGGTGGGAGAGCGCCGAGATATAAAACCAGCATTGGTCCAGGAAACAGTTGAGCAAGTGGAAATGCTCAAGAGACGACTTAAGGAAGCTCATGATCGCCAGAAGAGCTATGCAAATAAGCGTCAGAGAGTTCTAGAGTTTGAGGTGGGCGACCTGGTATACCTTAAGATGAGAACATTTCAGGGAGGCTCTGAGATGCGGAAGCTGAAGAAGCTTAAGCCGAGATATCTGGGTCCGTATCCTATCATCGAGCAGATTGGGGCAGTAGCGTACCGCTTAGCGCTATCAGTAGAGTTGGCTGGGTTTCACGATGTGTTTCACGTGTCAGTTCTGAGGAAAGTCGTTCGGGAGCCAGAGCTCATCCTTCAGCAGCCACCGAGTGATATCAGTGGAGACTTGACTGTAGTTAGTCAGCCAGTGTCAATCCTAGAGCGTCGAGATAGAGTGGTTCAGGGGAAAGTGATTCCGATTGTCAGAGTTAGTTGGGAGAGAGACGACATTCAGGAGGAGACATGGGAGTTAGAGTCTCAGACGAAGTCTGAATTTCCAAAACCTTTTAAGGATGACGAGCAGTTGACTCAGGGCTAAAATTCGAGGACGAATTCCTCGTTAGTAGGGAAGAATTGTAACATCCCCACCCCCACCTTTAATCATCAACCCACCACCCTTTCCCTTTTAATCATAACCCACTAAAACTAAACCCCACACCCCTTTTCTTTTTCTGGTTTTATAACTTGATCTCCCCCCTTTGATCATTTCACCGAGAGCAAGAAAAAAAAAGGGGAAGAAGAAGAGAGAGGGAAAGAAAAGAGAGAGAGAGAGAGAGAGAGTTTGAGAGAGAAGAGGAAGAAGAAGCAGAAAAAGAGGAGGAAGAGGAAGAAGAAGAAAGCACAGTTGCTCTCTTCCACCGTCATCCGACTCAGGTACACCGAAAAAACCGTTCTCCGATCTGATTTATTATTGGCCGAATCTTTGATCGGTCGTATCTCTCTAACCGTTCCATTTCTCGAAAATCCAAGGCCACCACCGTATTCAGCACGACGAGACGAAGCCACGCTGAGAAACACAGCCTCCCGCACCGCCGCACGTGCCACCAGAAGACCAGCACGTCGCGCCCATGCGCCGCCGCAGAAACCGCGCGTAACTCTCACGCGCCGTCGCCTCCGCCGCCGCCGGTCGTCGTCGCCGGAAACCGTCGCTCCTCGATCTTTCCGTCGGTTTGGTCGATCGGTCCGGTTCAATTTTGGTTTAAATCGATCTGAATCCGGTTCGGTTCGATTTGGCCGGTTTAATTCAATTCGATTTCGTTTTGGTTCAATTTCTGGTTTAAATCAATTGAGTCCGGTTTAGTCGGGTTCGATCCGGTTTAATCAGATTTAGTCGCGGTTTGATTTTGACCTGGTCAGACCGTTGACTTGACTGGGTTGACCGTTGACTTTCTGACCGTGACCGTTGACTTTGACCGGTTTGACCCGTTAACCGTTTTTTCGCCGTTCGAAAGCCGTTCTCACTCGAAATTTCGTCCTGATTTCATATTCACTGTCCGTTTTAGCATTTGGAGTGCAGAGGAAGCAGATATACTCCATTTTTGCTAAGGTGAGGGCTTTCCGCAGAATATCGTACTTTTCATCGAAAAGCGCCGTATATAGGGTTTAGTACTAAATGTGTTCCGTTTCTATGCTATAGTCTTTTTAGGATTGTTTGAAAATCGGACTTAGGAATAATAGATGATTCAACTCATTGATTGTGTATTAAATTGTTAATTGATTCTTTTATCCATGCTAGAGTTAGGATTAGTTGACCATGTGGGTCGTTAGGGATTGCGGGGGTACAGAGACGTGACTTCTGTACTTGCTCGCGTGTTGTTTGAGGAGATGGTGCTGGGCAGAATTAGTCGACCTGCTGTTCCAGTACCTTCGAGGTCGATAATCGTCTACGGGCGGTGTGTTTGGGCACTATCCCATAAGTCTCGCCAGGGGCCCTGGCCATAGGACATTGTAGTTATTTGGGTACTTTAGGTACCGTGATTGTGCATGTTTAGTCTATTTTCTATGTATGGCGTGCTATGGTCAGATTTACGTTTTTGTGTTTAGCATCTCATACCTCACTGAGTGACTCCCCTCTTACTCACCTCTCTTCTTTCCCTTTCAGGTGAGAATGAGGAGTAGTAGACGTTTTATCGGACCGGGTGCTACTTTTGGGTTTTATGTTATTTCGTATTTTCGTATTGTATTTCAGACTTGGTATTTACAGTTTATTTACGGTATTTCGATTGTGTGACTACAGACGTATTTTATGGATTTCCGGAAATCTAGTCGTGATTATTTATGTGATTTGGATATATATTATTATATTACGGTTAGTGGAACGCCGTTCTCGAGTGAGGATGAGACGGGTGTTACAAAGTTTTTAAATATAACTCTGATATGTTTATTTCTTTCTTAAGTAAATTTTATTTTTATTTTTATTATCTATCTGTAGCTAACTCATTGGTAGCATTAGTTAAATACATGTTCATTATATTTAAACTTTTTTAAAATAAATATTAATAGACTTTTATGTACAATAAAAATTGGGCAATTTTCAAAAATACCACACTTTCATGTTTTTGTGACAAAAATACCACACCAAGGTGAAAATGACAAAAATAACATTTATTGGAGAGAAAAAAAACTATTTTACATTTATTTTCATATATTTCTTTCCAATCTTTTAAACTTAAACCCTAAAACCCAAAATCTAAACTCTAATTAATGACTTTTGAACCCAAATTTATTAATTTAATTATCTTTAAACCATTAAATAAATGTTATTTTTGTCATTTTCACCTTGATGTGGTATTTTTGTCACCAAAACATGAAAATATGGTATTTGAAAGTATTTCTCATAAAAATTTAGATGAACTAAATTTTATTTAATTATTATTATTTTTAAGTTGACACATGTCAAAAAATTATGTGCATATGTGGTAAGAGAAGTTGGCTAATTATATAATAGATTCTCTTTAGTACAATTTTTGGATGAGTCGGTAAAAATAATTTTTTTTCTGACTTACATCAAAGAAAGAATTCAATTGGAAGTTGATTTTCTGTCCATTTACTCCCCCACTAGATGCCATACCATGAGATTCACATGAAAGCTACAATTTTCCATTGTCCGACTTGTATATCAATTCAAAAGTTTCAATAATAAATAACTAATATATGAGGTTGACAAAAAAAATGATTAATGTATGAGTTGACCTATAAGGCTACATGCATAATCTGCATAAGCAATAAAGCTATATGGATTTGACCTAAAACACATCCTGAAATGCCACGAACTGTGGAATAAGCTTCCTGATTCAATCACCATTAAACCTCTACGTATTGTAGCTGGATTAAAAACAAAACAAAATCTGATTTAGAGGACTACTAATTCATGATTAACTTTTAAAGGATTTTGTCACGTTCAGGGATCGGCCACGTCATCACTTTGAATAAAATAATATCCAATCATTATTTTTTTTATAATCAGTAACAGTGGTATAGAGGGACAAGGAGATGAGCAGGTATCGTTTCCATTAAAACAGCTGGATTTGTCGGCACTTAAAGTCTGAATAAAACCATTTTATTTATTTATTTCACATTGAATGTTTTATGACCCAATCTAAAATAAAACACATAATGCAATTAATATGGTTGACAAAAAAAAAAGACATGATCCAATTCGATGGTCAAAACAATTCGTTTGCAATAATCCCCTCTATGTCAATTCCAATCAATATTGCCTTGTATTTTCTGTTTTTCAACCAAAAATTAAACAACATGCCATTCCAATTTTAATTCTATCTTTATTTGAATATTTATAATGTAAATTTAATTTTAGATTATGCTCTCTCCATCTAAAAGTGTCGATTAAATTGATTAAAACTGGAATTTTGTTTTTTATATTTAGATTACCTTCTTAAACACTTACAATAACATTTTTAGAAATACTTCAAAAGACCACTAAAGACCTAACTATCTCGAAAATATAAATTTTTTTACTAAGCCTTCCTAGATTCTTCTTGAGTAGATTCTTTTCTTACAACTATATTTAGGGGCAATATACATTCTTTTCTTCCTAAATATTTTTTCCTATTTTTGGAAAACAAAATCAGTATTTTTAGAATATCTTTTATGTGTTATATCAAACTTCTTATTTTTAGTTTAAATACACTACAATATTTATAAATATATTTACAGCTAGATTTAGGGGTCATATATTTCTGTAAATGTTTTATCCTATCTTTTGGAAAACAAAATCAGTATTTTTTTAGAATGTCCTTTATGTTAAACCATTTTTTTTAGTTTAAATATACTACAATTTTTATAAATATACTTACAACTAGACTTAGGGGTTACAAATATTTTTTCCTATTTTTGGAAAACAAAATCAGTATTTTTTTAGAATGTTTTTTTATGTTTAAATCAAATTTCTTATTTTTAGTTTAAATATACCACAATTTTTATTTTTTATTTTATCTTAACCTTACATATGCACAATCTTCAAACTTCATTTGTTTAGCTAAATCTTTGTTGTGTAATAAATGATCCATTAGTTGTACGTTAATTACTTTAACTACTCACCAATTAACAAAATATAATAATAAATTACATAACTATTCGCCTAATCTCGCAAATCCAGAAACCAATTCGGAATCACTTTTCTCTCCGTCTAGATTCGTACTGTGCAAGTGAACTAAACACAGAAGAAAAAGACGAGAGAAGACGAATCCAGAAAGAGAGAGAGAGAGAGAGAGAGCTTCACTACTTCTTCTTGTTAAATCCCTTTCGCATGTTCTGTTCTCTCGTCAAAGTCTCATCTCCAAAAAAAACAAAATGTCTGGATCTGAAATTTGAATCGAGCGGTTTCGAATCTTTGGGAAGACGAAGCGTGTAGGTCAGGGAAGCTAAGTTTTCGAATCGAACTCGCAATTCGAGAGAGAGAAGCTCAAGTTTATATCATTTGGTGACGAAAGGTAGAGAACAGAGCAGAGGAAAGCGATGGAGTCGCGAATGGATCAGTACGAGATCATGGAACAGATCGGTCGTGGTGCTTTTGGCGCCGCCATTTTAGTTCATCACAAGGCTGAGAGAAAGAAGTAATGGCTTCTCCTAATATCTCTTTTAACTCTCGAATCGATTTGCTCCATTTTCTTCGCTTATTATTTGCGTTTTCTTAAGGTATGTTCTGAAGAAGATTAGATTAGCTCGGCAGACAGAACGTTGTCGGAGATCTGCTCATCAAGAAGTAAAATTTTTAACTTTTTTTTTAGAAATTTCAAACGATTTGTTCCTCTGAATTTGTTTTTTTTTTGAATTCATTACAGATGGCTTTAATCGCAAGAGTTCAGCATCCTTACATCGTTGAGTTTAAAGAAGCTTGGGTTGAGAAAGTGAGTTAATTAACAAAACTTTCAAATTTGAATCATTTAATTAGATTTTGTTTTAAAAAAAAAAGATTTGAAAATGCAGGGTTGCTATGTTTGTATCGTTACTGGATATTGTGAAGGAGGAGACATGTGAGTTTTACTTTCTCAAAAGTTCAAGGTTGTCTCTTTTTTTGTTGTTTAGTTCTCAGAAGTCAAATAGTACAATGTTGGAACTCTTTTGGTCTTGTAATGTTTTTGTGCAGGGCTGAGTTGATGAAAAAGTCAAACGGTGTTTATTTCCCTGAGGAGGTACTTTGAGTTACTTTTCACCTGAAACCTTCTCTTCTAACAAACATGATTTTGTATGACTTTAGTAGTGATTTGATGTGAGTTTCTTTTTTCTTTTTTGTTGGTTTGCAGAAACTCTGCAAGTGGTTTACTCAATTGTTGCTAGCTGTTGAGTATCTACATTCTAACTATGTTCTACACCGTGATCTAAAGGTACTAAAGAAAACATCGGCAATGCTAGTTGTCTGAATCATTTTGTCATATGGTTAATTTTGCTTATGGACTTATTTGTGAAGCTTGCTCTTTCCAGTGTTCCAACATTTTCCTTACAAAAGATGACGTCCGTCTTGGTAAGTTTAGCTTTTGTGATCCATTCAGTTTGAACTACAAAAGAATGTTTGAAAAATATGTGTGTTGGCATTATGTTGTATACAGGGGACTTTGGTCTGGCCAAAACTATGAAGGCAGACGACCTTACTTCCTCGGTATGTCGTAAAAGTCTATTTAATATATGCATGTAAAGATGATGTAGGAGAAAGAGTTTTACATTAGCAATACAAGCGTATTTCACAAATGGTTACATATCAACAAATGATTATTAGGAAGTCTACATTGAAAAAAAGATGATATCTTACCAATGTGTTACTCCTCTCATTGTCAAATAATTACGAGACAGAACACACCGTAACATTCGTAATGATTATTCTCCGGATTGCTCTCAAGCTTCTGAACTGATACTAGTGTTGTGACAAGGACTTTCGTGTTTATGACTATATAGGTTGTTGGAACTCCAAATTACATGTGCCCGGAACTGCTTGCTGATATACCTTATGGTTTCAAATCAGATATCTGGTCCCTAGGTATATATATATATATATATATATATATATATATAACACTATCATTTGTAACGCTTAAGACTCTTGTTATTGTGGCTGAAGCTAAGAGTAAGACCGTATGCTGTTGAACAGGCTGTTGTATATATGAGATGGCTGCGTTTCGGCCTGCTTTCAAAGCTTTTGTAAGTTACTCATTTCACTTAAAAAATCTAAATGTTTCCTGGTTTGGTTGATAACTGATCAGAGAGGGTTATGTCTCTACTAGACTTGTGTGTATCACTGAAATTTCTCTACATTCTATTGCTTCAAAGGATCTTATGGCATTTGGTTTTTATGTTATTTGGTGGTTTCAGGATATGGCAGGTCTTATAAGCAAGGTTAATCGCTCCTCAATTGGTCCATTGCCTTCATGCTATTCACCATCTTTGTAAGATTCATTTTTTAATCTGAAGCTTTATCTATATTTTCTGATTTAACACTTTGCCTTGTCCATAAGTACCATGCTTAGGCTATAGGCTTGTGTTTATAGTTCTGTATGAATATGTTTATCTATAACATGCCAGAGAGACAATAATAACATGTATAAGAATTACAGAACATTTTGCAATTCTTCAGCAATGTTTAATGTTTTGAAACTCCTGGTGAATTAACATTTTCTCTCTCTGATTTATTTGTTTTCATATTTGCAGAAAAGCACTCATCAAGGGGATGCTAAGGAAGAACCCTGAGTATCGACCAAGCGTATGATTTGTTTTTTCTTTCTAAGACATGAAGCTGTCTGCTTAAGGGCCTTCACTTTAATATATTGTTCTTCTTTTTCTCTTCAGGCCTCCGAGATTTTGAAGCATCCTTATTTGCAGCCATATGTTGAGCAGTACCGTCCAGCTATTGCTGCAGGGTCTATAACTCCAGAGAAGCCTCTCAACTCTCGTGAGGGACGAAGGAGTATGGCTGAAAGTCAGAACAGCAATAGCTCAAGTGAAAGAGACAACTTCTACGTGAGTGACAAAACTAACCGACCGTTGGTACTTCCAAGTAATGGTAATAAAATCACTGAGACCGACTCGGTTTCTGTCGATGAAGAAGAAATTTTCGACCATGTACAACAAGAACCAGCTGAGAATGAAAATGTCCAGAGTGTTGCAGCAACGAAAACAGATAGCCATGGGATCTTGAAGCCCTCACAGAGTGAGCAACGACCAGAGATTATTCAACCAAGGCACCCTAAAACTATTAGAAACATCATGATGGTTTTGAAAGAAGAGAAAGCTAGAGAGAATGGTTCACCCATGAGAGTTAATCGAGGGAGAACATCTGTTGTTCCGACACTGAAGAACAATATTGAAACTCCTTCAAAGATTCCTAAACTCGGTGACATTGCTCATAGCTCCAAGACTAACGCAAGTACACCGTCAAAGCTAGCTTCTGATTCCGCAAGGACTCAAGGATCAATACCACCGAAGCATCATCCTCAAGTACTCTCTCCCTCCCTCTCTTTCTCCATTTCTCAAGTTTTAGAGATTTGATATGAAAAGATTCATCTTATTGCAGACGCCAGTGATCGACTCTTCACCAAAACTTAAGCCAAGAAACGACAGAATCCCTCTTGCTCCTGCTGCAAAACACGAGCCTGAGGAGGCAATGTCAGCTAAACGAAGGCAAAGAACACCTCCTACGTTACCAAGAAGAACGTCTTTGACACCACAATCGAGACAAGTAGTGGCAGATATTCCAAATATGGTGGCTAAAGACACTATGAAGCTATATCCATCTCAGCCGTCAGAGCACGAAACCAACTCTCATCAACCTCGTGTGAATACGCCGGAGCCAAAGAGAATCTCTGTCGGATCTTCCAAAGGTGTGCAGAGTGAAAGCAGCAACTCTATCTCCTCTTCCTTGTCTGTGCAGGCGTTTGAGCTTTGTGATGATGCTTCAACTCCATTTATCGACATGACAACAGAACATACTACTCCTGATGACCACAGAAGATCATGTCATAGTGACTACTCGCCTTCATTTCCAGATATCTCATCAGAGATGATGATCCGCAGAGAAGAACACAGCACTAGTATGCGGCTTTCCGAAGTTCCCGATGTTCACCATCACCAGCCAGAAGGAAGCTCTCCTCCGCCTAAAGAAGGTAGCCCTGGAACATTACAAAGCTATGAACCAAACGCGTCACAACGACAAAACGGTGATGACAAATTCACAGTTAAAGAACTCGTCTCTTCTGTTCCCGAAGCTGCAACAATGCCTTTGCATGTTGAACCTTCCCACTCGGATAACAAGGCGACTGTTCTCTCTCAGAACTCACCTTTTCAGAAGAGCAACAATCCCTCACATCTTCATCCGGTTGTTGACGATGTCATACATGTTATCCGCCACAGCAGTTTCCGAGTAGGGAGTGACCAGCCGGTCATGGAAAGTGTTGAAGTCGGTGTACAGAACGTTGACGTCGGGAAACTCATAAACGTTGTGAGAGATGAACTCGAAGTGAGGAAAGTAGCTACTCCATCTGAATCAACCCCCACGAGATCGACCAACTCAGAGCCACCTGAAGCAAGAACTGAGACTCGTCCTGAAGAACCAGACCCCATCACGAATTACTCAGAAACGAAGAGCTTTAACTCCTGCTCTGATTCTTCACCAGCTGAGACAAGACCAAACTCATTCATGCCTGAAGAGGAAACAACTCCGGTTCCAGCTGTGAAAGAGACGTTGGACATCAAGTCGTTCAGACAGAGAGCAGAGGCGCTTGAAGGTCTCTTGGAACTATCTGCGGATTTGCTGGAACAGAGTAGGCTCGAGGAGCTAGCCATTGTGTTGCAGCCGTTTGGGAAGAACAAAGTTTCGCCTAGAGAAACAGCTATTTGGTTGGCAAAGAGTTTGAAAGGAATGATGATCGAAGACATCAATAATAACAACAGTGGCAGCTCCAGGAACTGTTCATGATTTCATGAAGGTACGTATGTATTATACCAACATTTTCAACCAAAACTCTCTTCTTCTCTGTTACTTTTTGTTTTTGTTTTCCTGTAACGTTTATATTGGCAAAACGTAATAATTCTTTTATACAAAAAAAAAAGAGAATCATTAAAAATGAAAAGAAGCTTATTTGTTCAAAGAACACATCCTTGTTTTCGAAGTTGTTAAAGTACAGCCACCAATGTTAGGTGTAACCATCTACGTTGTCTTCATTATTGTATATAGACTATCTGGGATTATTGGTTGGTTCTTCTTTTCTTCTCCATGTTTCTATTTCCGGATTCTAATTTATTAATTTATGTCTTTACGACATTTCCATTTTAAATCAACGAATGTTATCTGATTTACCCACTATTGGAGACTTGGACCATTATTGTTCACATGGTGGTTCATATTTCGTTTAATATCACAGACCGTGAAACAACTAAGTTAGCTGTTAAAATAAATTTGTTGAGATGACTACTTCACATTTTAACTAATAATATTAACTGATTTTTATCATAAAAGTGAAGATAAGCTGGTAATATTTCAACCAAATATGCATAAAAAATATAAAACTATCAATAGTTTCTAACCAATTTTTTTTCGCCCAACACATTAATCATTTAAATTTGGAAGGAGTATTAATCCATGTTAAAAAATGCAACCGAAGTAATCGATTGTACTAGCCCTGGGCGTTCGGTTTTCGGTTCGGTTCGGTTCGGTTTTTTCGGTTTTCGGTTTTTTCGGTTATAGATATTTAGTAACCGTTCGGTTAATCATAAAATTCGGTTCGGTTTCGGTTCGGTTTTTTCGGTTTTCGGTTTTCGGTTTTTTCGGTTATAGATATTTAGTAACCGTTCGGTTAATCATAAAATTCGGTTCGGTTTCGGTTCGGTTTTTTCGGTTTTCGGTTTTTTCGGTTATAGAGATTTAGTAACCGTTCGGTTACTCATAAAATTCGGTTCGGTTTCGGTTCAGTTATTTCGGTTTCGGTTCTGGTTTTTCTTATATTTTTTGGATAATTTGGATAAAAAAACCGGATAACTTCGGATAATTCGGATAATTTCGGATATTTTAGATAAAAACATTTGGATAATTTTGGATAATTCGATTTTTTTACTAATATTTGGTTAATTTTAATTATTTAGTTATTTTAAATATAAATATAAATAATATTTTTAAGTATATGAATCGTATTTTGGATATTCGGTTATCCGTTCGGTTATCCATTCGTTTTCGGTTCGGTTCAGTTTCAGTTCGGTTTCGGTTCGGTTCGGTTTTTTCGGTTATAGAGATTTAGTAACCGTTCGGTTAATCATAAAATTCGGTTCGGTTCGGTTTCGGTTATTTCGGTTCGGTTTCGGTTCGGTTTTCGGTTTTCGGTTAAAAGACCCAGCGCTAGATTGTACGGCGGTAAAATATTTGGCGGCGGCCGATTATACCATATTCAGCTAAAAACTCGAGTTATTATAAAAAAGAGTTACGGCATTTCGAAGTTCGAAATCAGTAATTACATCATAGATTTATCATATTCATTGTCAACAACAAAGAAACAAAGTTAAAACGAAGAAATCACAAAAAAATGATGAATTACGTCAGAAAAAAAAAAAAAACTTAAAACAGCGGATGTAAGGATCCACACGTTTAAGCCTCAAATCCAACATATAGAAGTTGTTTACACACCATAACTAATGGTTGGAATACAATGACTCTCTAGTTGAGTCTGCTAAAATATATTTTAAACCTATCTTTTTTTTTGGTCTAATTTTAAACCTATCTAAAAGTAATATTCCATTTAAAACCAAAAAAAATGAAATTTCCCAACTAATATTTAACTACCTGAATATATTAATGTTAATATTAGTTCAAAAAACAAAATAAAGCCCATGATATAAATTATAGTAGAATGTTCTTGTAAAAAATATATATATATATATAGTTACGTTTTGACCCTACTAAAAAAAAATAATTTTGAGTCCGCCACTGATTTTCATCATGATGTGATGCAGATATATTCTTACTATCGTGCTTCGTGCATATTTGTAGAACAGGTAGAATTTTCCGTTGAATAACTATATTTTTAGTTGTTTTAAAAAATTGTAATAGACGACAAACAAATAATCATTTAATGTGTAACGAATGTTTCTCTCTGTTTCTGTTTGTTTTTTTGTTGCTCAGTTTTTTTTTCTGCTTTTGTTTTCTTTTGTTGATTCTGATTACTTCATTTTAGTTATTCATATATATAAAAGTAATCATTTCTTTTGGAGTTCAAAAGTGAATTTTATTTTTCAAAAAAAAATTACAAGAGAAAGAAAAGTAAAGAAAATGAAAAAAAAAATGTTAACAAAAATGCTAAGACTGAAAAGGAACAATATACGAAAATTTCAATGGCTTTCAATGATATCGCTTGTTCAGGCAAAGCAGCACTATCACAAATCATGAAAATGCAAGTTACTTTGATAATGAATCTGAATATTTCACCCCAACTACACATTATAGATCGTCGTTCAAAGAGCTAATCACACTAAAACTTGGTGTCTTTGATCATCTGTAGCATTGATAAACATATGTACAATGATAATTTTTTTAACACTATTTTAAAAAAAAACATTTTTTATCAATTTACATTATCTTCTCTTTCTTTCATCTAATAATTCAACACTGATTCTATTTTTATATTTTACAATAGTTTTATTTACTAAAATGATGATTTTTTGGTATAAAACTTATAATTAAAAATAATAATCTATTATGAGATAACTGATTTCAACTAATTGAGATGCAAAAAAGAAATAGCAAAAACTACAACAGCCAATAGAAATACAACATGTGGTGTTGGTGGGTCCAGATTTTCTTCTTTGAACATGTTGAAAGAGTTCAACTCAGTTTAATCTATAGGAACATGATTAATATGGCAAAACTGAATATTTGCTAAATATAATGATAAAAACATAATTAAAATTACAACACTTGATACCAATATTTGATGAACAAAATGGTTTGTGTGGAGTCGAGACACTCTTTCCTTAATTCTTAAATTGCTTGTAGTGTGATGGTGTTTACGCAATCAGAATCCCAGGATAAAACCACACTTCGACTATTCCGCAACACTCAGAATAGAAGCTAACGAACCTAGCAGTATGTTGTACTCTCAGACACAAAACTAAAACGAAAAATTCTATGTGAGGGAATTGCTATGTATTTAGAATATGTTGTGTATCAAATGATATGAGAATGATTTGCTTTTATAGCCAAAACTCAACAGCTTTATTTTTCCATAAAGTGAAAGAAATTTTTTGTGTTTATGAGAATTCATACTCTACTTAAAGTCATTTTTATTGTTTATGTTACAAAAAATATATGCACTTTAAGTCACAAAATTACCTAAAAGAGAAAGATATTTGTTGACTTAATCAACAATAAATTTGCAAATGACTTTGGGTAAAAAGATTAATCTTTTAGATCGCAAGCCCATTTGTCAAATCCCGAAGCTCGGAATTCGAGTCCAGTCCACATATCTCTTTTTCCACTTTATATTCCAATGTGGGACATTTTACAAATGTTACATTTTAAGCTTTACAAGCAACCTACTTTGGACCTACATTTCTCATTCACAACTACTCTGATTTTGACATTTGATTACACTATTTTATAGTGCTCAACATCCGGTCATTCCGACGAACGTCTTCACCCGGAAACATACCAGAAAATGGTTTAAAACCATTTTGTCAAAAATGAGTTCCAACAATCCCCCACATGAATAGAAATGACTCTAGACACATGACGACTCGACAGACTTGACTTCCTAGACAAGACTCGACACTAGGACTTTTGAGAGTATAAACGAGAAATCTACTGCAAGATGAGTTGGTAGCATTTTCAGCCTTGAACCAGTCATTGTTAATATCTTTCGGGTTTACTCGACCAGGAGGTGAACATGATGTCTTGAACCACCCGGGCTTTGATGTAAACCGAGACAAAAGATAAAACACAGCTTCAATCTCTCATAGAACTAGGTTCTCTATTGTGTTCATTTTGGCCGTGAACATGCCTGGTTAATCATGAGTGAAGTTAGAGAATATAGCCTTTCTTTCATTCTCCTAGAAACGACCCCATTTCACACTCACAAGGTGATTTGCCATTATCTTTGTTTAAAGGAGTATTCTGTACTACTCCACTTATATCTCAAAGAAATGGACTCAAATCATTAAAAGCAAATGCTTATCCTCTAAACCTTACAGGTATCACTGTTCATCATCCTAGGAACTGGGTATAGACATAGAGTCTCACAGTGCTTTGGGCAGATTCTGTTTGACATAGTTTTCCCCTTGAACCTAAGCAAGTTAGTTAGGTAGGGTTACCACCAAACATCCTCTTAAGTCATAGGCTTTATACCCATTCCTCACGATAATTATACAATTTGATCTCGTAACACATCTTTAATAAATGGATCCTAGGTTGTCATCTGATTGGATATAATCTATTAAGATTACTCCATTTGAGATCAATTGTTTAACACAACTCATAACTTCGAAGTATATTCCATGTGGCTCAATACTCGAGTTATAGCTTTCCAATATTTACAAACTGAATTACTTGTGTGACACTGAAATACATAAACAAATATTTGATATGCATCCCCACATTTTCAAGTATTTGTAAAAATGTACTTTACCTCGTCAAAGTTCATATGGCCTTTGCCAATAACTTTATGTGGTAAGCAACGCTTCCCCCACATTTTCTGAGGTAACTCAGAATCATTCTTCTTTTTTTTTTAATCATCTCACTAGGAGTTCAGATTTGTTTTTTCTTTTCCCGCAACTCTATCAAAGTCAAGTGAATAAGGAGCAGTTTTTTCGGATGGATAATGTCATTTTCTCTTAGAAAACGCATTTAATTCTCATCGAACTTGCCTCTTTTGTCACTTATAACTGTTTTCATAGTTATCTCAAGTTGGTTTTTTAATTACCATCTTGTATGCTTTGAGCTTTTTCAGAGCTATATTCTTACTTTGAACAAGTATACACATCTATCACAATAGATGTCATTGGTGATAGCTAGGGGTGTCAAAATGGGTCAAATGGGTCAACCCAACCCATAACCCAAATGAGTTAAAAGTAAAGGGGTCATGGGTCAACCCAACCCATTTAATAAATGGGTTGGGTTGACCCATGACCCATATTAAATGGGTTGGGTTGACCCATGACCCATTTACTAGATGAGTTAATGGTTGACCCATGAACCCATCAATTTTTTTAAAAAAATTAAAAATTGTAATTTAAAAGTTGTAATATGAGTTTTAATGAAAAAAATTAATGGGTCATGGTTGACCCAACCCAATAAACTCATTAACCTATTAACCCATTAACTTGTTAACCTATTTATCCATTAACCCATTTATATGTTGACCCACTATCCCATTGGATCGAAATTAAACAGTTCATTTGGGTTACTGGGTCAAATTGGGTTGGGTCAACCCATGGATCTTGACCTATTTTGACACCCCTAGACTGATAGCAATGCCACCATTTTCTCAAACCCTTTTTTCCCACTATATTTGTAACCAATAACACTTCCACCACATATAGTGTAAATAGAATACGGACATTCAGATAAACATCAGATTCCAATATATAAAGCACACAAGATCATAAGTGACAGACCATTCTCAATTTGAGATGTCGACTCACCATACTTGTTGCTATCTTAAACGTTTATCTAAAACGTTTTTTTCTTTTTCTTTTTTTCTTAGACAACCTTTCAAAATCGAAAACACCAATGTATATTCACTTAATATACATATATTCGATTTAGGCTGCTAAATCAATGCTAGTCATACTCAAAATCAAATCTGTTGAAGAGAAGCAAGATCAAATTAGTATACTAACACATATACTCAGCAAAATAAATTAAATAAATATAGATTTTCAGAATTTAAACAAATTATAAAAATAATTATTTAATTTAAAGTAAATATAATAAATATGCAATTTAAAATACCCAAATGAACAGTTTTAAAAATATATCATTAAATTGCATTTCACCCAAATTAGTGTCTAAGAATTAATAATACTTAAATATATTATCAAAACTTTGACCAGAATTGCTAAAGTTTATTCTGCTAATTAACTAGCAAAATATCTCTGGAATAAAAACAATCTGAAAAAGTTTCAGAAAATTCTGCAAAGTTAGCAAATTTAGACGAAAGCAATATTGAATTCAAATATCAATATAGCACACATAAACTGCAGAAAACCAAGAGAATTAATCAGAATAAATAGAAATTAATTAAAATTGCATGAGCATAACCAATCTGCAGCCGATCAAAGCCGTTTATGTTGGAGTCATATCAACTACGAGCACCTGTTCTTATAGCCTTAACAAATAAAAGTATTGTTAGTTCAAATATGCGGAAATGAATTAAAATATTTACCACATAAGTATTTTAGAAAATTCTGCAAAATAATCATAATAAATTGCAGAAAAGCACAAGAATTAACTATATTAATTTAGAAATTAATTTAATAAAGTTGCAGAATTAATAAACCATGACAAAGAAAAATATGATGGAAATAGACTGATTTTCCATCACCATAATTTCTCTTACTCCTGTTTTTCATAGCAAAAACACTCCACAAAACATCAGTTTTCGTTAGTGTATTAAACATAAACGAAAATTTATAGAACTATGTTTTCATTATGAACACATGTTCTTCTCAAAATTTTCACAAATAAACAGTTTTTTCGTTTGAAAATAACGAAAAAATTAAGAATTACGATTGTAGGAACATGATTTCTACGATATGGCAAAACTGAATATTTGCTAAATATAATGATAAAAACATAATTAAATTACAACACTTGATACAGATATTTGATGAACAAAACAGTTTGTGTGGAGTCGAGACACTCTTTCCTTAATTCTTAAATTGCCCATAGTGTGACGGTGTTTACGCAATCAGAATCCCAAGATAAAACCACACTTCGACTATTCCGCAACACTCAGAATAGAAGCTAACGAACCTAACAATATGTTGTACTCTCAGACACAAAACTAAAACGAAAAATTCTATGTGAGGGAATTGCTTTGTATTTAGAATATGTTGTGTATCAAATGATATGAGAATGATTTGCTTTTATAGCCAAAACTCAACAGCTTTATTTTTCCATAAAATGAAAGAAATTTTGTGTTTATGAGAATTCATTCTCTACTTAAAGTCATATTTATTGTTTATATTACAAAAAATATATGCACTTTAAGTCACAAAAATTACCTAAAAGAGAAAGACATTTGTTGACTTAATCAACAATAAATTTGCAAATGACATTCGGTAAAAAGATTAATCTTTTAGACCGCAAACCCATTTATCAAATCCCGAAGCTCGGAATTCGAGTCTGGTCCACATATCTCTTTTTCCACTTTATATTCCAATGTGGGACATTTTACAAATGTTACATTTTAAGCTTTACAAGCAACCCACTTTGGACCTACATTTCTCATTCACAACTACTCTGATTTTGACATTTGATTACACTATTTTATAGTGCTCAACATCCGGTCATTCCGACGAACGTCTTCACCCGGAAACATACCGGAAAATGGTTTAAAGCCATTTTGTCAAAAACAAATTCCAACATAATCCACATCTTTTGTTTTTCTTTTTTTCCCAACACTTTCATTGTATGGATTCAACTGTTGAATAATTTATTCACCAACTCCATTGCACATAGTGTAAGGGAGTAAATAATGTCTGACTAATCTGAGTCACTCCACAAACAAAGGAAGAAACTATTAATGTCACACCAGGTTATGAAAATGTATGTACATGTAGAGAATAAATGGTTATATGATTCATCTAGCTCTCAACATAGAACACAAGGTTGATGTTGTCCCCAAGCTTTCATATGACTGTTCGTGGAAAGTTAATGATGTAGGAGAGACTGGATTTTCTTTTTCTTTTTCAAATATCATTTTCAACTTTTTAGGTGTTTTCCCCTGTTTTCTATAAGTTTTTATTTTTGGGGTTTGGGGTGTTTTTCATTTTTCTAAAGTTTTTACATATTATGTTTTTTCTTATTTGTAGTCCTTCCTATTTATAATTGAGTTTTTGCTATATATATGGGTCCTAGATGATATATAATAGACACACAATCTTATTATTATTAAAAAAAGTTTCAGATTTTGTACTCTTTTTCTGGTGGATTCCAGAGTTTTATTGTTCAAGTTTGTCGCTTAAACACTTGATTTTAATTTAGGCTTAGCGCTTGCTAAACCTAGTGATTTCTGACTACGTCAAGTGCTTTCTCCTTCTCTTTTTGAAGCTTGATCAGCCATGGGTGATCAACTAGTGACCATTGCAGATCTTGAGGGTTTCACGAAGGCTTTAACCACGAGTTTCACTGCTATTAAAAATCAGATGAAAACTTTAACCAATCAGATGACAGCTTAACCAATCAGGTTATTAATGAAGAGAGAAGAGATAGATGAGGAGATCCAACTAGGATTTCAACATGGTAAAAATAATCGTGTTGTTAATGTCGAAAAATTTAGTTATGATAAAGAAGAACTTGTGGAGGACAAGATAGTTGACCAAGAGAATCGACAAAACAATCATGATTATCGAATAAAGGCTGACATTATGTTGTTCTATGGAACTATGGGAGTGGATGAGTTTCTAGATTGGTAAATCGATGTTCATTGATTCTTCGATGTCATGGGTTTCTCTAAAAATAAAAAGTTAAGATGGTAAAATTCAGTCTAAAGAAGACTGTTGTTGCGTGGTGGGATAAAATTGTTATCACTCGAGGCAAAGACAAAGAAAGGCACCAGACAAGTTTTGACGGCGAATAAAACAATTGATGCTGGAACAATTCTTACTAGAAGACTGTGAGAAGATTCTCTAGAAAATGTATTTTGAGTGTGTTGGAGAAAAAAATTGTGACAGAGTACACATTTGAGTCGTTTCCCTGAACGCAATAACCTAATGTAGAGAATCAAAAGGTGGTCAATGATTTAAAAAGCTCTATTCAAAAGAGGATGGATTTGAAACTGTGTGGATTATGCAAGATGCTTCTAGTCTAGATTTGAAAGCAGATCTAATAGAGAAGTCATTTTGAGGGTTTTCATCATTCAAGAGATACACACCTTATAATATTTTTGAATCAGCAAGAAACAAGGAAAAATGTGTAGTAAACAAAGATTCCTACCTTGGGAATAAAGGAACTGGTAGTTTAATAATACCCAACAGAATAAAACACCAGATCAAAGATAGAATATTTTTCCATCTATTGACAAGTGTTATCGTTGCCAATGACAAGATCACAAATCAAATGTTTTCCCAAGTAGAATTACTACTACTTTTGTACGAGAAGAAGAAGAAGAAGATTCTATTGAGGATGATGAATATGCAAAGGTTGAATTTTCTAAAGAAAATCACATGAGAAGATAAATATTATGCTTTAGAGAATCTTGTTGCCATCGAAAGAAGAACGACAAAGAAATATTGTTTGTAACACATTGTTATATTAAAAACAAAGTGTGTAATCTGATCGTTGATAATGAAATTTTAGAGATTCTCAAAAGATGGTTGATTATTTGAAGTTACACAACAAACAACATGAGAAACTATATTCTCTTGGTTGGGTACAGAAAAGCTCATAAGTTTGAGTTACCATGACTTGAAAAGTTCCCATCTCGATTGAGAGATACTATATAAGGAGGAGATAACTTGTGATGTTCTTGACATGGATGTTTGTCATGTTTTGTTTGGTAAACTTTGGCAGTATGATAGTCATATCACTTATTGAGGAAGAGATAATGCGATGATGTTTACATGGGGCATACATACAATTGACATGGCTCTTGTTTTGGATTATGATAAAAGCGCAAGGAAAAAGAAGTCTAACTAATTTTTTTGGTTATGCACAATGCAAAAAGGAGCTTGATGAAGCTTTTAAAGAAACTAAATTGTGATCTTACGTCATAAATGAGGAAACAAAAACTCCAAGAGAAGTGTGATCCTAAGAGAGTTCAAGGAGTTGACTGTAATTAACTGTCGAGTGACGTACCTCATATGCAAGATAATCAACATGATTGAACTGATTCCAAGATATAATTAACCAAATCTTCCCCATTATCGTATGAGCTCTAAGGAGGATAAGATTTGAATGGAACAAATTAAAGATTTGAAGAGGAAAGGGTTTATTCGTGAGAGCATGAATTCATATGCATTGTCAGTCCTTGATCCTAAGAAAGGTAAACAGTGGCAGATTTGTGCTAATTGTAGAGTCATTAACAAGAACCATCAAGTATGTATTCCCTATCCCTCGATTAGAATTCATGCTTAATGAATTGGCAGTTCTAAGGTGTTTTCGAAGATAAATCTTCATAGTGGTTATCATCAAATACGAACCAGGCCTGGGGATGAATAAGATACTGCTTTTAAGAGTATATAAGGATTGCATGAATGGTTGATGATGCCTTTTGGATTATTAAACAGTCCTAGTACTTTTGTGAGATTAATGAACCATATTTGTAACATCCCGATTCCTTGTATATATGGAAACGTATATGGGAAAGGTTAAAAAAATTGATTTGGCTACCTATGTCACCAAAGTGCACTTACCTTTTCGGTTAACCATCCAGAAAAAACTCCAGAGTTAAACGTGCCTGGGCTGGAGTAGTCCAACGATGGGTGACCTACCGGGAAGTCATTCGCGGTATCGTGTGAGTGAGGCCAAAACACGGAGAAAGGACATGTGGTGATTGCAGGGACAGTATATTATGACTTTCGGGCCTCTCGAATAACGCACCGACCGTCGAATAGGGATGGGCCCAATGGGCCTAATGAGAGGACATGTGGGCTCACCGGTAGGGGCGGTTGGGGCGTTATAAGTAGTATCAGAGCTGGTTAACCGTCCCAGTGCTGACCTGGGAGGCGTTCTGGGACTGGTCGTGGTGTGCAACGAGGACGTTGCACTCTGAGTGGGGGTGAATTGTAACATCCTGATTCCTGATATATATATGGAAACGTATATGGGAAAGGTTAAAAAAATTGATTTGGCTTCATATGTCACCAAAGTGCACTTACCTTTTCGGTTAACCATCCAGAAAGAACTCCAGAGTTAAGTGTGCTTGGGCTGGAGTAGTCCAAGGATGGGTGACCTATCGGGAAGTCATTCGCGGTACCGTGTGAGTGAGGCCAAAACACGGGGAAAGGGCATGTGGTGATTGCAGAGACAGTATATCATGACTTTCGAGCCTCCCGAATAAGGCACCGACCGTCGGACAGAGGTGGACTCAATAGGCCTAATGAGAGGACATTGCGGGCTCACCGGTAGAGGCGGTTGAAGCGTTATAATATTCTTCATCCTTTCATGGGTTCTTTTGTGGTTATTTACTTTGAAAATATATTACTTTACAATATGACACAAAAGAGAATTTGAAGCATCTAAGACAGATTTTGGAGGTTTTATATGAAAACCAATTATACATTACACTTGAGCAGTTGTAAGAAAACTAAGTTGTGTACTTATATGAATATTTCATATGAAAAGTTTTTAAATTTACAAGTCAAAATTTTAAGTTAAAGAGACCAGATTAATGTTGTGAAGAAAAAAAACCGAATGATTTCTTATGAAAATATACAAGAATTTAGCTTAAAGAAGAGAAAAGACAAAGTGAGCAAAAATTTAGGAAAAACATAGGCAAATGGTTTTTAGTATTAGTGAATCTAATGCCTTTTAAAAGAGTCAAAGTAGAGATAAATAAGTAGAATATAAAGTATAATGAGTTGAGTTTGTCTAGTGGGCATTCTTATTCTTCTTCTTGTTGTTATATTTTAAAACCGTGTTTTTCGTCCCAAAAAACCATGTTTAATATTTTTCATTTACTTCACTTGGTTTTCTACTAATTGCATTTATTTCAGTGGATTCATTCATTTCTAATCAAATAATTAGAAATGCATTTAATTATTCTTTTAGATAATGAATTCGAATTTGACCGAGTAGGTTTCAGTGTAACATCCATTCTCGATAGATGAACTTGCTCCTTAATTTTGATTCTCAACTTAGAATTTGACTATGTAGATTTTACTGTGTTATTAATTTCATATAAATCCGATTCTGTTGCTTGACTTTGATCTAAATTTTCACTTTAATCATGTTTTCACTTAGTTGGAGATGTTTAATTTATATCTTAAAAATTTTAAATATTTAGGTCTAAGCTTATACTCCAACAAATAAAACATGCCAGATATAGTCAAGAATTATATCTTGGTTTATATCTAAAAAGATCTATATTACAATAAGGAAATTGGGTATAGAATTATCCCAAGTAGAACAATTTAAAATTCTATTGAAGAATTAAATTTACCTATAATTCATTTTTTTTTTTGTCTCAACCACCTCCACTTAACCTCTTTATCAAGGCTTCATCATATCCTTCCAAAAGGTAACTAATTAACAGTCAAGTTACTATGGACGCTGACACTACCAAATTATATGACGTGTAGATGTGAAAGCTTTATTTGCTCATTCGCTAGTTTGGGATTTATTTTTCTTTTTCCAATAAATTTGAGATTAATAGCGAAAAAATTGCCTATTTCAACCTGAACTAGGAAAGTCGTGTTTTTTAGACTTAAACAATCAAGCAATTCGTATTTCAACACAAAACCATTATAAAATTTAAATTTCCTATCCAAATTTATTATTTCGGGCCAAAATCTACTTTTACTAACAGATCGTTAGTCAAACGTTAAATAGTATCAGATCTGTGATGGGAAAAATGTTTTTTTAGACCCGAATTAGCTCTAACATACCTTTTCATACCTGTACATTTGAGTAGTGCTTATTTCTCCCCAAACCTAAATAAAATTCAAGTTTTCTACCCAGAAAACCAATTATTTAGAAATCACAATTTTAAAATCTTTTTGCCAATGTATATATAATTTAAAATTTGTTGATATATATATATATATATATATATTTTAAAATCTTTTTGCCAATATATACAATACACAGTCACATATACATATATATATATTGACAAAATAGTCAAAAACATATGTATATAGGGATAGTTGCAAAATTGACCCAAAAGATGAAGTCAAATGCAAATATATACCCCTCTTTCTAACTTTTCATATTTGTCATTTTTCTTATAACTTTAACCTCAAATATTAAACTATCTACAAAATTGCCATTATCTGATTTAAAGTTTTATTATTTTCGGATTACACAAATACTAAACCATCCTCAGTCCAAACACTTATTTACGAAAATGTCATCATCTTCAATTTTCTCAACCACCATTACCCACCAAATCGAAGCTCATGAATGCTTCTATACATCGATTCTCGATCAGTAAATGCTCAATACTTCACTCAAACCTTCATTTCCTTCCATTTCCTTTCCTCTCTCATCAAAAAATTCTCTAATTTTCGGTATCTAAATTTGAAGGTTTGGATCGAGGCCGTTTCCGGCCACGACCGCCAACGACAACGACCGATTCTCGTTGATATTAGGCACACTCGAAGTTCTGGACGTGAAACGAAGCCAAAATTGAGCTCAAGCGACATAAAGGTAATTTTCTCTTCATTTTTCCAAAGTTGCAGTTTTTTCGCGAATTCAGACTAGCAGAGAAGTCTGTGCGCCGAGGAGACTTCTCTGCAAGTCTGCTAGTCAACACAGGGGTTAGTTTTGCAATTGACCGAATTTCGGGTTTCGTGCCACAGACTGCTAGAGAAGTCTGCGACATATCCTTTGATAACAAAAAAAAAAATCAACCTTTTTATAGCAGAAGTCTGCGAAAAAAAAGGTTAGATATGCAATTGACCAAAGTCAACCTTTTTATAGCAGACTTCTTTGGAAGTCTGTATTTACGCAGACTTCTCGGGAAGTCTGCAAAATCGTTGACTTTTTTAGAGCAGACTTCAAAAGAAGTCTGCGGGGGTTAGTTTTGCAATTGAGTAAAATGTCCAAACAGTTCTCCGAAAGTACAATTATACGCAGACTTCTCTGGCAGTCTGAGAAGTTTAAGCAGACTTTGGTAGAAGTCTGAAAATTCCGCAGACTTCCGGAGAAGTCTGCGTATTGTTGTATTTTTTTTTGGGAAATTTTTGGTCAACTCTAATTCAGACGTTAGACACAGACTTCAGTTTCAGACTTCCAGAGAAGTCTGATCTAAAATTTTGACTTTGGTCAATTGCAAAACTAACCTCCGCAGACTTCTCTTGAAGTCTGAAAAAGTCGGCGCCGTTTTCGTCTAGCTAAAAATATTTGTGTCGTCTAGCTACAGACTGTCAGAGAAGTCTACACCATTTTTCAGACTGTCAGAGAAGTCTGGCCCAAAATTTTTGACTTTTGGTCAATTGCAAAAATGACCTCTTTTTTTCTCAGACTGCCAGAGAAGTCTGCTCTAAAAGTCAATGAGTTTCGCAATTGCAAAAGTGACCCCCGTTAGACTTCTCTAGCAGTCTGCGACACGTGCCCAGACTTCTCAATTTTCCGAGAAGTCTGCATTTCAGACTGTCGAAAAGTCTACTTTGGAAAATCAGAGTAGACTTCTCTGGAAGTCTGGAAATTTATGTTTTCTTAAAAATGCGTTTAAAGCATATTTATGAAGTATTTTTTTTATTTTTTCCATTAATCACGTTATTTGGTTATTGTGTTCGCTTTTGAACAAGTTTGACATGTTTATATCTTATATTTATGACATAGTCGAATTTCTTGCTAATTAGGCATTTAGCTCATTTCCGCAGACTGTCAAAGAAGTCTACTCTGAAAAATCATAGTAGACTTCTTTGACAGTCTGAAAATTTATAACTCGTAGTCTAGTCTCATTTAGAAGTTTGTAACTCTTAGTCTCCTGCATATGTAACTCTTATTCAAAGCTAGTACTTAAAGAAAAATTCTTTTCATTTGTGAGTTATTGTTTTGCTTTGTTATGAATTTGACATACATATATGTTAGGCTTATGACTTTTGTACATCTTAAGTTACCATTTAAGTTCACCCTGTTTAGTGAGTTATTGTGAATCATTAAGATTCTCGTTTGGTTAAGAAAAAAGAAGATGAAAATAGATTTTTATTCTTTGTTGGATTCAATATTACTGTCCCATTTCACCGTTAAAAAGCATGTAAAAACTGAGAGTTCTAGTTCTCTGAAACATATTCAATGAATAAGACATGTGCAATAACAAAAGAGAAAAATGGTAAATTAAGAACAAAGGCAAAATGGAGTCATAACGGAAAGTATAATTTGAAAAGAACATAAATCAAACAAATAGGAGAAATCCATATTGAAATTTATAATAAACAAAGATGAGAAAACAAAAAACAAAATTAATGTGCCACAGACTTCTGCCAAAGACTTCAATCCCAGACTTCAATCGCAGACTTGCATCCTGACTAATTCCATCATCGTCAACAGTTAACCAACCATAAACACAATAATTGGAGACATATTGGAGAGAAACAATCTTACCATGACTCATTTGCGTGTCCGTACAAACACAATCTCTCCTTTTCTGCACAAACAAAAGTCACCAATTTGTGAAAAGAGAAAAAAACTCAACCAGAAGAATCAGATCTCATAAGACAAAAGCAAAAAAAGAATAAAATTTGGGGAGTCAAGGCTAGAGTGAAGAGAGACTCACCGGGTTGAGCACAAGGAGAACTGGAAGGGGATTCGAGAACCCTATCGTCAAAAGACCGAACCAGATCGTGATTGGGGAGTTTGTTACGTCTCGCAGCTGAAGAAGAGCCTCAAAAATTTATCTACAAAAATTGAAATCAGAGATTACTAATATATAGAGAACTCCTCAGGTAAAAAGTTTGAAACTTTTTGCATAATAAAAAAACATTTCACAATCTTTAGAGGAAAAAAAAGACAGATTGTACTTACAGCACAAAGGATTGACCAACAGAAGCTTCATCGTGTCTCAGAAGAGACAAATCTTGAGGAATGGATAATGACAGAGGACGACGGCGAAGCGAGGACGGCCAGATCTGAAAAAAAAAAAATTATTTAGTTCCGAGAGTGGAAGAAGGAAGATTGAGAATGAAATCTACAAAATAATGGAAGAAAATACAGAAGACGAAGGTTTAGTAGAGGGAGAAGAGAACTTACGAGTGAGAGGAGAGTATGTGGGCGAGGAGGACGACGGCGGAGGAAAAGGCGGTGGTCGAGAAATATGAAATCCTAAACGAAAGAGATGGCGGCGGAAGAGAAGTCGGAAATCGCCTTTAGAGAGAACTAGGGTTTTCAATTTTCATTTACTCATAAAATGAAAAGATAAAGGATAAAATGTCTTTTATATCTAGGGTAAAAATAGGTTTTCAGACTACTACAGAAGTCTACACATTTGACTTTTACAGTTGCGTTGTTTACAGTTCAATTTTAACTCCAGACTTCAGAAGAAGTCTGAAAATTTGAAATTTCAAATTTAGAAAAAAGTGGAGGCAAATTAGATTTTTCTTGAAATTTAATATTTTCAGACTGCACCAAAAGTCTGGATATTTTGAAATTTGAAATAAATAGAGGAGGGAAATTATATTTTTTAGAGGGAAATTTAATATTTTCTTTATAGTCAATTTAATATTTTTTGCAGGGAAATTTAATACTTTCATATTGCAAAAGAAGTCTGTATATTTTGAAATTTGATTTTTGGGAGGGAAATTCAATATTTTCTTGAAAATTTCATTTTCAGATCTATTTTAATTCCAGACTGTAGAAGAAGTCTGGATATTTTTGGGAGGGAAATTCAATGGAGGGAAATTAGATTTTTGGGAGGGAAATAAGAATTTTGGGAGGGAAATTCAATATTTTCTTGAAAATTTCATTTTCAGATCTATTTTAATTTCAGACTGCGGAAGATGTCTGGAAAATTTGAAATTTGAAATAATAAAAGGAGGGAAATTAGATTTTTTGGAGGGAAATTTAATATTTTCGTGAAACTAATATTTTCAGACTTCTGGTGAAGTCTCTATACCCTAAACCTAACCAGACTGATAATGAAGTCTCAATAATGATACAGACTTCCTAGGAAGTCTGCTCAACATAACCCTAAACTCTTTTCATTCAATTGTCAAATCTCTAAATAAAATCTTCAATCTAACACACTATAACCGTTTCGTATACTAGTAGATAAGCACTGATGTGAAAATTAAACATTGAAAACTCAAAAAATAATACACTCAAAATCTAACCCTATATGTTTGGACATTTTACAATAAAACCTATACCAAACAACTCAAAACCACAAAACCACAAACCCTCAACCCTCAACCATAAGAAGGATTATCTTCTTATGTTTAGTTTTATTCACTTTTGTGAAATTTTAATTTTCATGCATCATATTTGTTTGTGTCTTCATTATGCATAGAAATAGCTATAATCAAATTATTTTTCATTCTTTTTTTAATTTAAATTTAAGATATAATTATTATTCAGACTTCTTGGGAAGTCTGAACCTGGAAACATAAGAAGAATTACCTAATTTATCTTCTTATGTTTAGTTTTATTCACTTTTGTGAAATTTTAATTTTCATGCATCATATTTGTTTGTGTCTTCATTATGCATAGAAATAGCTCTAATCAAATTATTTTTCATTCTTTTTATAATTTAAATTTAAGATATAATTATTATTGAGACTTCTTGGGAAGTCTGAACCTGGAAACATAAGAAGAATTACCTAATTTATCTTCTTATGTTTAGTTTTATTCACTTTTGTGAAATTTTAATTTTCATGCATCATATTTGTTTGTGTCTTCATTATGCATAGAAATAGCTCTAATCAAATTATTTTTCATTCTTTTTATAATTTAAATTTAAGATATAATTATTATTCAGACTTTCAGAGAAGTCTGAGACGCAGACTTCTGTATAGTTTTCAGACTTCTAAAGGACAGAATCGTAAAAAGGTCACCGGTTTTTTGTTTGGTCATTGAGTGCTAAATGGTAATTTCCTTAGCCCTGGGGTCTAGTTTTGCAATCAAAAGAATCTTTTAGGTTACATTGAAAACAAAATGAAGTTTTAGGTTACTTTTGGCATTTTTCCCATGTATATATGATATTATTCTAGTTTATAGTTGATCAACAAATTGAAAAACTTTAACTTCAAATAAAAATTGTTTGATTAAATTTATATTTATAGAATACATATTGAGTTTGGAATGAATAGAAAAAAAATTGTGATGAGCTAAATATATATATATATATATATATATATATACCAATTGACTAGTAAAATATCCAAAATAAATAATTTAAATTGAATTGTGATGTTTAAAAAAAAATTATGACTTTTGTTATATAAACCAGAATTGGGTTATTAAGTTGACTAGAATCAGCAGGTTTCCATTGTTCTACCGGGTTCTAGGAGTGTTTTGGGTTAATTACAAACTTGGATTTTTAGTAAAATCAAATTGGACTGGCCACCGGTTCGTGGTTCAACCGGTGCAGACCGGTTTTTAAATCATTGGTTTTCTTGGTAGAAAATTTGAATTTTATTTAGGTTTGGGGAGAAATAAGCACTACTCACATGTACAGGTATGAAAAGGCAAGTTAGAGCTAGTTCGGGTCTAAAAAAACATTTTTCCTGTCACATATCTGATACTATTTAACGTTTGACTAACGATCTGTTAGTCAAGGTAGATTTTAGCCCGAAATAATAAGTTTGGGTAGGAAATTTAAATTTTATAACAGATTGGGTTGAAATACGCATTGCTTGATTGTTTAGGTCTGAAAAAGCACGACCGCCAGTTTGAAATAGGCACTTTCCTCTATTAATAGCTTCTACGTTTTAAGTTCTGCATCCGATAGTTTATGAACATTTAACTAGGCCTTTACCCTTTAGGCTCTTTATGCATTGTTAGTAGTTAATTTTTTTTTCTTTCAAGTTTCAACGTTCGTAGTTTAGTATTATCAATGGACATCGCATTTTCTATGATATTAGAACCTTCATTTACTCTATTTACATGTTATCGACGACTTTCAATTCTGTAAGACAGGAAAAATATATATTTACCATTTATCCGACAAATTCACTTACTATAATTAGGGGTGGGCGTTCGGGAATTCGGGACGGGATTTGTCGGGAACGGGACGGGAACGGGAATTTCGGGAACACAAAAACTCATCCCATTTATATCCCGTTTAACATTCGGGACGGGAACGGGATAGGACGGGACGAGAACGGGATGGGAACGGGAATTCCCATTTAAAAAAAAAACTTATATTTTAAATATATTTGTTGTATTCTTTTTATTTATTATCACAACATATATGTTTTAAACTTTAAATTATGAAAAATATATTAAAGAATATTCCATATAAATTAAAAGTTTGAAATTTTGGTGATTGTATTCTTGTTCAACTTTATAATTAGGTTTAACTTCTAAACAATTAAAGAAAAACTTTTGTAATATATTATAATATATTTATATATTATTATATAGATAAGATATGATTTTATTTTACATAACATATGCATAGAATATATATAAACTACATATTTATATTTATCTTAAACGGGATTTCGGGAATTACGGGAATTCCCGTTCCCGTCCCGTCCCGTTCCCGATTGAGAATTGAAAACTTATCCCATATGGGAATACGGGATATATATGGGATGGGAATTCGGGATCGGGTACGGGATGGGACGGGACGGGTCGGAACGGGACGGGAATTATGCCCACCCCTAACTATAATATATATAGACTGTGGTGCTGCGGAAAGAAGATTCTTAACCCACCTGCAAAATGCTTTGCAGTAGGCGAAGCTTTTTAAAAAAGTTACAAATTAAATTTGTGATAAATGTTGTAGAAAAAACGAACTTAACCAATATATATAGAAGTCATTTGGTTTAGAACGGGCACCACAGATACTTTTTTTTTTAAAGACCACAGATACTTTAACTAACAAAAATATTCGATTTTTTTTGTTTTTTTTATGGTTTTAGGAATTACTCTTGATTTTTTGGTGCCCAAATTGAAACAACCTTGTTAAGTTTGCTAAAGTTTGATACGAATTTTTTTATTTTTTATTTTTTAGAGTTTTTGATAGGAAAAAAACATATTCTTCCTGAGTTTTGCATTATAGATAAAGTTACAAAAGTTAACAAATTAAAGTTCAAGAATATTTGGTTAAATGGTTAAATAATGAAGGTTGACAAAAAAAAAAAATAATTAACAGAAAAAGAAACTTCAGCTTTTGCAATGATAGTCGTTTTTTGAGTAGACATTAATTTATGATCGCAAAGGCTCCGGTTGTTGTATATATATCACCACCATCTAACTCCATAGTAACTCTCTGTCTCTTGATGCGACAAAAAAAGAAAAAATCTTTCTGCCTCAGAAACCACCACACTAATATCCATCAGACGTCAAACGCTTAACGCAGCCGCCAAAATGACAGAGAAGGAATGTGAGCATCACCACGACGAGGATGAAAGAATGCGCAGACGCATAGGAGCGGCGGTGCTTGGCTTGCTCGCAGCTGGCCTTTTTGTGGTGTTCTTGGTGTGGGCCATTCTTCACCCGCACGGGCCGCGTTTTGTTCTACAAGACGCGACTATTTACGCGTTCAACGTTTCGCAGCCCAATTTTCTCACCTCCAACCTCCAGGTTACTCTATCTTCTCGCAATCCTAATGACAAGATCGGAATATTCTATGACCGCCTTGACATTTACGCCTCCTACCGCAACCAACAGGTATGTTTATTTATGACATGCACGTTTTTTTGTAATGCAATTCTTGCTAAAACATCCCTTAGCCAAAAAAAATTAAAATCGTAGTAGTAAAAATGTTAAATTAAATAAAAAGATGGACCCACGAACCGTAATTGGTACTACACGACTGATCTCAAACGAAATTTGTCTATCTATATTTCATAATTCGGGATCTAATTTATAGTTTTATATCAATGTATATATATACGAAACGACTGACGAATCTTGGTATGTATCTTTCTTACGCTAAAGATTCATGTTATACAAATGCATATGCTAAAGCGCAGACGAATCTTTAAATTTTAAAAACAAAATAAGAATCGTCTACATTATTTTTTTTTGGTATGAACGTCTACATTATTTGCATGTTCGTTTAGAAAAATTCTATTTCATTGTGATGTGAATTAATTATTTTGGACTAAGATTTAGCTAAGGACTCATATTTAAACCGTTCTTGTTGTAATAATTTGTTTCTGTTTATCTAAAGGTGACGTTGGCGACTTTACTGCCGGCGACTTACCAAGGCCACCTTGATGCGACGGTATGGTCGCCGTTTCTGTACGGAACCTCGGTGCCGGTGGCGCCGTACTTTTCGCCTGCTCTAAGCCAAGATCTAACGGCGGGGATGGTGCTTCTGAACATCAAGATCGACGGTTGGGTTAGATGGAAAGTGGGAACGTGGGTCTCCGGCAGGTACCGCCTACACGTCAACTGTCCAGCTTACATTACACTGGCCGGACATTATCCCGGTGACGGTCCAGCCGTTAAGTACCAGCTTGTCCAGCGATGTGGTGTTGACGTTTAAGCAAAGGGATGATCATTATTCTTTAGAAAGACTATAGAGTCTAAGACTACTTTTGTTGTGATTTTAGTGCTTTAGTTAACTATATTCTTCGAAATGTTTTGTAATGCGTTTTTGTTATTGAGATTTATGTTAAACGAAATAATTACTAGGTCCATAGAACTTTTCCTTCTTTTTATTTCTTTAAAATGAACAAAAAAATAATAAGGATACGTTGGAAAAACATAAAATCAACTCTTGTTCATATTCTTATTACACTCTTTTGAAATGTAATAAGAATATAAGAATATATTATAAATTCTTCGGTTTCATAAACAATGTTATTTTAAGTCTTTTTTTTCTTATTTCAGAAAGTATTTTATTTTAAATTTTCAATAGAAAATTTTAAACAAAAATAATTCTATGTTGTTGGACAAAGCCAGGCCTAAAGATATATCACGGATAAATCAAACTACGATTTAGTCAGGTTTTCTTGTACAAGTGTTAAGAAAACTTTTTTTTTTTTGACAACTATTATATTTTGCTCCACCATCTAATGACCATAATTACCTCCAGTCACCAATAAACTGATTAATCATCATTTTTTAATATAGAAAAAAATATTTTGGAAGAGGTGACTTTTGCATAATTTTTGGATCCTGTTTCTTGGAGACATGACACTATTATATATCGGAACCCGAACTACGCCGTGGGTGTTGGGTTTGGATACCTGGTTGGCTGGTTCTTAGGCCTGAGACTTTTATTCGAAAACAAAACTCGAACCCGAACCCAACTCAAAAAACCCGAACCCGAGAAAATATATTAAAAACTCCGATCGGTTACAGTTTATCCAAATCCGAAAACCCGAACCTGAATAAACCGAACCGAACCCGACCCGAGCCCGATAAATAAACTTAAAAAACCCGAACGGTTTCTATTGTCTAAACCTGAAAACCGAAACACGAATAAACCGAACCCGAACTTGAAATACCCGAACTCAAACTCTAAATACCCTATTTTTTCGATTTTTTCATTACATTGATTACTTTGGTTTTGAAAAAACCCGAAAACCCGAACCCGAACCAAACTCGAAGTAAAACCCTCGGGTTTGATATGAAATCTGAAACCCGACATGAACCCGAAATAAACCGAACCGAACACGAATTACAATCAGAAATAACCCGAACGGTTTCTATACGTCGAAACCCGAAAAAACCAAAAAACCGAATCATCCCACCCGAACCCGAAAAATTAACCGAAGTCCCATGCCCACTGGTTCTTTACGGACTGGACATTTTAGTTGGACCTGCGATGACCCTTATTGTTTTTTGTTAAGATTCATTTATTTTATCAATCTCGACGTGGACAAAGCAAATGTTCTTATTGATTTTCTCATTTTTTCATTAATTGACGTGTCATCACTACAGGCTGTTTCGGATCCTACGTGTCAAGTCCCGAAAATGTACTTGCTTTATTATGGTGTTGATTCTCACATGATACTAAGTAAGCAGCCTTGGGTCAACTAAATTTATAACTTAAAAGACTTTTGTCTTCTCTTTTTCAGATGAACGTGGATTTCCCAAGTAGATCTGTTTTCAAAATCCCAAGCTCTGAAATTGATTAAATGTGTATTATTATGGTTTAATCAATCTATGCACCGGATCTATACAAACTTTTGATTATAGAAAAGACAAAGGAGAGAGAAGTGACTTAATCAAGTTCAGTATTGTATTGAAACTTGTAGTGTTCATGTTCACGAAACATATCTTTTATAACTTTTTTATACTATTAGTTTGTTTTTATGTTTTAGCATAAAGTATGTAAATGGATTCGAGAACTTTTTTCATATTGATGACTTAATACACGTGAACGGTGAAAATCGTGGTCATGTATGTGACATTTGCACACGTTCTGGTGCAATACGCATGACATTTATCCCCTTTTGTATTTTGAAAGTTTCTTGAGATCTATGCTTTGTTTCGATAAATTTAATTAAATAAGAGGAATTTTACATTGGCAAAAAGGTACTAAAGAAGGCGAATAAAAATGAAAGCTGATTTTCTTCTGGATAATAAAAAGTGCTTTTCTTTAGCTTTGAGCTTTAACAAAACTTTGATTTTGCAGATGCTTAAAGGAAAAAAGATTATGATTCAAATTCGCACCAACCAATTCTCTACTTGCAACGCGTTGTCATTGCTTTAGTGACGTTGCAACTAAGTCACTTTTGTAACCCCATTTGATATTGTCTAACAACGGGAGATTTTTACACAAACAAAAAAGAAGTTTATCTACTAACTAAAAGTCTAAAACCAATTCATCTGTTTCATGTAAACTTTTAAAGTTAAATTGGGTCTACGAAATATTGTCTATAGAAACGTAAACCATTTTTTGTGTGTTAAATACACTGTATGCTTGGAAAATTTTGAAAACTACACTCGGTTTATATATAGGGTGAATTTGCGAAATGGGTAGTTTTTCAAGTTTTTATTGGCTTTTGGGTAGTTTCACATAGGGTATTTGGAAATAGGTAGTTTTTGGTACTGTTTTGTAGTTTTTTTGTGGGTAGTTTAGGAGAGATAAATAATTTGTTCCACTTTTACCCTTATTTCAGAAAAGTCAATATAAAAAATATAAGAAATTATAAAAATAAAAAAAATTAATATAAAAAATTTTCCGAAATTAAAATAAAAAATAATATAAAACTTAGAAATAAAAAATAATAAAAATTAATATATTATAGAATTCAAAATGAAATTATTAAATATATAGAATTAAAAAATTATCAAAATTACCAAAAAATTATCAGAAAGTTTTAAAATTACTAAAAATAATAAAATTCAAAACTAAATTATGAGAAATATAAAAAACTATAAAATAATAAACAATTACAAAAAATTATAAAAAATATAGTAATTATAAAAAATTATAAACAATTACAAAGTTATAAAATTATAAAAATATAAAAAATATAATAATTATAAAAAAATAATAGAAAATTATAAATGTTACAAAAATTATAAAAAATTAAAAAAATTATTAAAATTACAAAAAATTAGCAAAAGGTAAAATTATAAAATAATAAAAATTAAGAAAATTATAAAATAATAAAATCACAAAAAAATAATAGAAAATATAATAATTATAAAAAATTATAAAAGTTAAAAAAAATTATAAATTTTTTTTAAAATTATTAAAACTACAAAAAATTACAAAAAATTACAAAAAATTATAAAAAATTATAAAAAATTATAAAAAATTATAAAAAATATAAAAAATTATAAAAATCAAAAAAATTAAAAAAAAACTTATTAAAAAATTATAAAAAATTATAAAAAATTATAAAAAATTATAACAATTATAAAAAATTATAAAAAATTATAAATTTTTTTTAAAAATTATAAAAATTATAAAAAAATTTAAAAAATTTTTAAATAATAAAAAATTACAAAAAGTTATAAAAATTATAAAAAATGTAAAAATTACTAGAATTATTAAATTTATTAAATTTATTTAAAAAATTTAAAAATTATAATGTTGTAAGCCATGGTGTACGCCTTTATGGTGTACGTCTTCATGGTGTACGCCATGTACACCTTTCATGTTGTAAGCCATGGTGTACACTAGGTACACTAGGCGTACGCCATGCACATCTTTCATGGTGTAAACCACGCTTACACCATGTACATCAGGCGTAAGCCATGCACATCTTTCATGGTGTACACCATGTACACCAGACGTACACTATGTACACCAGGGGTACGCCATGCACATTTTCCATGTACATGTACACCATGTACACCACGCATACACCAGGCATACATGGTGTACACCATGTACACCACGCATACACCAGGCGTACACCATGTACTCCTTTCATGTTGTCCAGACGTACACCAGGGGTACGCCATGCACATTTTCCATGGTGTACATGGTGTACATCATGTGAAAGGAGTACATTGTGTACATGGTGTATGCATGGTGTACACCATGTACACCACGCATACACCAGGTGTACGCCATGCACATCTTCCATGGTGTACATGGTGTACACCATGTACACCACGTATACACCATTTACACCAGGCGTACACCGTGTACACCAGGCGTACACCATGTATTCCTTTCATATTTTTCTTACAGTTTTTTAGAAAATTTTTATATTTATATAATTTTTTATTATTTTTAAAAAATTATAAATTTTTTTATAATTTTTTATTTATTTTTATTTTTTATAATTTTATATATTTTCTAATAGTTTTTTATAATTTTTAATATTTTTATATTTTTTATAATTTTTATAGTTTTTATAATTTTTATTAAATTTATGATTTTTTAATATTTTATAATTTTATAATTTTTTTCATTTTTAAATTATTTTTTTAGTAATTTTTGTAATTTTTAATATTTTCTAATAGTTTTTCTTATTTTTTATATTTTTATATTTTTTTGTAATTTTGATAATTTTTGATAATTATTTTAAAAAATTAATTTTTATAATTTTTATAATTTTTATTTATTTTTTGTTATTTTTTTATTTTTTTTTATTTTCTAATAGTTTTTCATAATTTTATAATTTTTATAGTTTTGTATAATTTTTATTTATTTTTTATAATTTTTATAATTTTTATATTTTCTAATAGTTTTTCATAATTTTTATATTTTTATAATTTTTATAATTTTTGTAATTATTATAATTTTTTACCTTTTTACAATTTTTTTATAACTATAACTTTTATAAATTTTTTTATCAATTTTTGTTATTTTAATAATTTTGATAATTTAATTTTGAATTTTAATTTTTTTTACAATTTTCAATTTTTGTCATAATTTTCCGTAATTTTTTATAATATTTTTATATTTTTACATTTTCTTAAATTTTAATATTTTAAATTTGAATTTTATTGATTTTCTGATTTTTTATAATTTTAAATATTTATCTTAAATTTTTTATTTAGTTTTTATATATTTTATAATTTATATAAGTTAAGTTTGAATTTTATAATTTTTCATAATTTTTCATTTCATAAGTTTCTATTTTTTTTTAATATTTTATAGTTTTTAATAATATAAATTTGTATTTTATAAGTTTTCAAAATTTTGTATAATTTTAATATTTATTTTAAATTTTTTAAATTGTGTGAAAATATTTATATTTTTTGTCTTTACTTTTATAATTTCGTATTTTTTCAAAAACTTTTAAAATTTCATCATTTTTATAATTTTTATATTTTTTCAGTTTTTTCATAATTTTTTATTTTTTATAATTCATTTAAAACTTAATTTTTATAGATATTTCATTTTTATAAATAGTAATGGCTCAACCGTAAATAAAAATTATATGAGAGGGTTACTTAGACCTTACAAGTCAAAAACTACCTATTTCCAAATACCCTATGTGAAACTACCCAAAAGCCAATAAAAACTTAAAAAGTACTCATTTCGCAAATATAAATAAAAAAGTTGTCAAGAATGTAACATTCGTGGAGGATACCATCATTTCGTTTGTGTATAAGTTGATAAAGTAACCAACTAACAATTATATAATTATCTTTATAATTATCTTTGACCAAATAAAATGAATTTTTGGATTCCTTTTTTTTTTTTTAAATGAGTTCCTAAACTACTCTCTAACGTAAAAAAGTGACTTATATGATAAGAAATCCTGAATTTTTCTTTTTGGAACCAACATATCGTTTATAACCTCTATCACCAATTAACTTATTCCTTCATCATGATTTGCAACGAAAGGATATATACTTGTTTGTTTCTAACCTTCACTGTTCTTTATATTCAAGAATCTTAGACCATGTTTAACGCAGGCTGTTACGACCGTCTCTTAACGTATTCTCTAATTAAAATAAATAAAAAATAATGAACAGGTGAAAAAACGTCTCTTAATTAAGGGATTGAAGATACGTCTCTGAGACACATGTCAATCTGAGTAAACAAAACTTCTTCTTCGATGAAATCCTTTCTTCTCGCTATTGTTAATTCTCAAAGCTTCAATTCTTTTCTTCTTTGTTTCTCTCTCTCAAATTTCACGCAATTTGGCACTGCAAGTTCGCTGAATCCCGTTCCTCCCTCTCTCTATCTATCTCCGTTTTTTTGTTTTCACCAAGAAATTCACTAAAATAAAAGCTCAAATTTCGGTAGGTATTGTACTCTCTCTCTCTTTTCCCAGATTGGAAAGGATATAACGAATTCTTGTTTCCTTCGTTTCCGATTTGATGTTTGCTTTTGAGCTAAACCAAAAATGATTGTGGGCGAATTGTATTGGGACTTTTGTGCAGAGGAGACGATGACCAGAGAATATCTCCCGAGCCCCTTGATTTCTTCATATGGACTGTTGAGGTAATTCATTCAATCCCCTCTCTTTCTTTTGCTTCGTAGTATGCTGCATCGTCAATGAAGGATCTGGTGATAACATAGAGAGCTACTCACATGTCATCTCCCTGTTTTGATCATATTACTGAACTTAAACTAGGCATCTTTGTGGAATTATAATAGGTTCAATGGCTTTGGATTTGATGGTGGTCGTCCTGCAGCTAAAGTGTTGGCTCTAAAGCTTGATGTGGACAATGCACATCTATCTTATAGATTATGGTAGCTTTATCTAGCATAGAGGTAATTAAACGACCTTGTTATGATGTTCTTCTCTCTTGTGATCTCTCTGTCTATCTCTATATAAATCTTTCTTTGACCTTTAAAGATGAGACAAGTCGGTGTTACTATTGTTTCCCTGATAGAAAATATCCTCCATATACTTTGCTTGGCGTGATTACTGATTCGGTCCCTTCTGCGGAAAATTTGGCGGATCTGTTATTGTGTTTATTATATGTTCTATGTTTAAAAAAAGATTAGATGAAACATAGAGAAAGGGTTCTTGGTTTGATTCTTCTATCACCGGTATGCAAGACGTCGAGATTCCAGTTTTCTACGCTTTCTTAAATTTTTTTTTCTTTTGTCCTGATTCATCGATATATAGATCTCTCTGTATATCAAGTAATTGACATTACTGATTTACCTGTGCAATTTTGTATCTTATTGTCGCCAAGAGAACTTTGAGAGAGATTAAACTTCATAATTAACCATATGGATCATGACAACGTAAGCCTTCTCCTAATGTTTTTTGTTACCTTTTCCTTGTAGATATCCGATTTCTTGGTCTTGTGATATAGTCCATTTCATACCAAAATGGGAGGACTGAAGATACGGTTGGATACTTTGCTTTCCTCTGACCTTTTGTCCTGCGATATTGGATACTCTGTGGGTTGAGATTTTAGTGTTTTTTTGTTTTATAGTTAGATGACATTGAGTTGAGAAACTTGTGTTTTATAGTTTGGTGCATGTCGACCACAAAACTATTAAATTTTTCTTTTTAAGAACCCCAGTGTTGTTTTACCATTGGAGCAAGGAAACAAATGTATTTCAACAAAGTCTCTTAAAAGTAAATTTAGTAATTGAATATTAACTAAGAGACTCAATAGGGTCTCACCCGTTAAACATGCTCTTACCTTATGGTTTACAAATGGTGAGTTATAAATTTATTGTTAATAAATGGTATACGATTTTTAGTATTTCTCCATTTTGAAGAAGTGATATTATTATTTAAATTTTTGAGAAATAAATTTCGATCCATTAAATCAAACTCAATAAAAGACGTTTTGGAAATCCATAAACAAAATGAAAGGTAATAACAAAGTGGAAAAAAAACGAAATGAAGTTAAGCCGAAGTTCGGACTCAAACAAAATGAATGACATGATTAAACCAACTTTTCAACACCTAAATGAGCCAATAACATATTCAAAAAGAAGAATAATGCGCTTTGACTAGTAAGACTGAATCCACTGAAGTAAAAGCCAATAAATATCAAATCAAGTAGAGTAAATAGATATGTTAAACATGATTTTCAAGTTATAAAAGTATGATGAAATATTGAAAACAAGGGACAAAACATTCTTTACATATACACTCAACATATTTCACTACTTGTTTATTTTTACACTTGTATCTGAAAACCTGTAGAAAAGCTGTGAAATCATTTATAATAAAAACAATTTATTCCTGTTTTTCTCTCGTTTTTCTGCTTCACTTCGCTTATCTCAAACTCTTTAATATTTGCCTAAATGTTGTTCATTTTTTTATTTTGTCCAAAAAAATTATTTCCGGTTCTCAAACTATATTTATATACAAATTTCTACAGTGAAGGGACCGGAAATTCTAAACTTCAACATGGGAGAAACAATGACTGACAGTCAGAACGTTCTACAGATCATCTCCACAATTTCTTTGAAAAGTTGCACAAGGTAACTTTAGACCAGAAAAAAGATTAACGAGATCATGATGACTGTTACTTAACAGATCAACAACTGACTGGTTAACAAGCAACCCTATCACAACAAATCACTGAGTTACAATCGGAGATAGCACATGTTCCCGGCAGAGCATCTGTATTACAGAGACTTATTTTAGCTCTTAGAGTATATTTTATTAATAAATAAATGAAAAGCTTTAAGAACTTTTATAGAACCGTCATCTCATTTTTGTTTTTTTTCAAAGCCTCTCAATTCAAAATCGATTTCACAGTAAAGAGCTGTCATCTCATTTTTGTTTTTTTTCTTCTTTATTTTGTGAGTTTAGAACCTTGTAAAATCTCTGCATTACAGATGTTCTGATAGTTTAAAACACAACACAAACACCACTTCTGGAGGCCTCAATACGTATGAATGCGACTTCCCTTTTAGGTAGCCGTGAAAACATAATTGTTGCTTGGGTTGCCACAAAATTAAATTCAGTACTACCACGTAACTGTCCAGAAGCAACAGTGTAATACCCCCACTTCTAAATTAAAATATGTTGAAAGTACATATTTATGTTGTTTTATGTGTATAATTTATATTTTTATCAAGTTTTATTTTTAAATTTTTATTTTGTGATTTACAAAAATAACCGGTATACTATGTTATTTAGTAACATTTACCATTGGATTCAATAATTTAATTATAATTTTTGAATTCCTAATTTTCATTTTATAAATCAAATTTAATTAAGTTTATGATAATACTTTAGTTGTAACAAGAAATAGGATTCAACAAGATATCTCCACATATCAACAAGATAAAACATATCTTCGAAATCTCTAGCATGTTCACTTTCCAGTTTGAAAAAGTTAACTGTCTTTGAAATACTCTTAAGCCGTCTTCTATGGCAGCTCCTTGTTGTTATAGCGTAGAACTTTATCTACATCACAGATTCTTTTTATGAGACAATGAAGCAGAGTTCTTGTTACAGAATTTAAAGAAACAAAACTAAAAGCAAAACCAACCTTGTACTGGTGACCCAAGGGGAACATTTGGGAGCTAAAAGTGTCGAGAAGTGAAACCAGAATCAACTAATGGCTCCAACACCTTCTGTTTACCTGATTTGCTCACGCTCACCCCATAAACAAATAATCATCATCAAAGGGAGTCTGGAATCTCAAGAGAACACCTTGAATCTTCGTAAGCGTGTGTGCGGAATCGATCTACTTTTCCTATGAATCAACTTGAATGAACGAGAATGTAAAGACTGTAAGGGGAACGATACAAGAGAATTTGTTGACCCGGTGTTCGCTATCTCTCCGCCACCATGGGAGAGAAGCTATGTCACCGGAGCTGAAGAATTCCAGAAAATCTTTATGCTTAGTCCAAAACTCGAATTCTGAGATTACAAACCTTATCTCACGATCTCTCTCTCGCTAAAACTAGACGATGACTTATTAATCAGCTCACCTAACAACTTATATACCTCGTTGTTTTACAACCTAATTCCGGTTAGTCTAAACCCAACTAAACCTGTGACTAATCAATCTAATCTATCTTAACCAAAGAGAGAACTAAACCGAGATTAGAATAGAAGGAGACACAGCCCATCGCCACGAGCTACAGACAGAGCGGAAGTGAACAATCTCAAAACATGTCTCACAATGACCATTGATTCGTTCCAGCAAGTCTTTGGGAAACAACGACCAGTCTGCCATGCCATGGTTAGATCTGTATATGCTATACGGAAAGAGAAATACTGTGAAGAGTTTTAAATATTTATGGGAGATGAAGATGAAAAAGAAGGCTTTATTCAATTATGATATTGACGAAAACAAAACGTCTTTCTTCTCACACTGTCACAAACAATTTTCTAATTTTTAGTATATTAGGGCCCAGTATAATAAGCCTTGGCATATTTTTTTTTCTTCTTCTTCCTCTGTTGTTTCAAAGGAAAAACAGAGAAGGCAAAAGAAAGACTAATATTATTCGGGAAAGAAATAGAAACGAGAAGGGGAGGAAAAACCTAATTTTCTCTCTCCCCTCTCTCTTTCTTAGCGGCCTCCCTTCTTTTGCTCAGTCGTTATGCCTCTCCGGTGCTCCTCACCGGAGAGCGCACTTCACCATTTTCTTTCCTTTTCGCCCCTGAACTTCATCCTTGGTTCGATTGGATCTCCATTTTAGCAAAGGTGGCTGGCTTTCACTCGTGGATCTGGGTGCTTCGGTTTCTTTGAAGATCTCTGGCGGTGAGGCACTTTCGGCGCCGATCTACTGAGGACTGGCTCGAGCCGTGTCCTAAGGTGTCTCCCTCCGGCGGTTCTCCTCGACGCCCTCCTTGGGGTAAGTTCTCCTGCTCTATGTGGTCACTTCATGGTCGCCGGTTTGGCGTTTCCTTTTGCTGCTGCGTTTCTCGATGGTCGTTTGGCGGTTTCAGTTCCAACGGGGCTCTTCTCTTCCGATTGCGGCTGCTAGAGGACGGCGGCGGATCGGCTGAGATCTGCTTCGTTTTCGGTGGCGGACCGACAATAGCCATGCAGATTGATCTTCCATTTTGGCTTAGGCGTGAATCGGCTCTGTGCCCCTTTCCGTGCTCTCCGTGGTCGCTCTTCATCAGTTTTGTCTTCTCCGGTGGTGGCTTCTCTGGCGCAGTTCTCCTTCCCGCGATGGTGGCTCCTTGTCTTCCGGTTTTGGTCACGGGTTTTTCGGTCTTCTTCTTTTCCTGCTGACGACGGCGCACCAGTGGTCGGTTAGGGTTAGGAGTCTCCCGGTTTAATCCCGGTTTTGTAGTTTTGCTTTATATGCTTTAATTTCTTTTTTTTTCTTTGTATCTAAAACAAAAAGCCCAAAAGTTTTTTAATATATAAGCTCTTTAAAAAAAAAAAGAAAAAAAAAAGACTAAAGCTCTGAATGGTAACCATTAGAGGAATAGTAGGAATGACAAGAAAAAGAATTAAAGGGAACAAAAATAATATGAATGTAGAGTAATATTTATTCCTTTCCAAATTTGATAAGTAACATTTTTACATATTAATTCTCTGCAGAATAAGAAATGAAAAGGAATCATGTGTAATAAATATTCTTTGTGAATGGTGTAATCTTTTAGGAATGAAGAGGAATTCAGTGTTTCCATTCATTCATTTGGTCACAATTCAGAGCCTAATATTATTCATAACAACAATTTCGAGATTTAAACCCCTCTCATTTAACACTAAACTAATTGTTTAACGATGCAAGAAGGTGAAACATACTTTGGTTCCAAACTCTGGCATGCCTCCATCAACCGTCTAAACTAGCCATGTAAGTTCGGGTATTCGGTTGGTTTAATTTGGTTATTTCAGGTTTTAGGTATATAGGGAGATACATTAAGTTGTTCGGGTATTATAAAATTCAAGTCCAGTTCAATTTTTTTAGGTATTTAGTTTTTGATTTTCGGTTTTCGGTTTGGTTAATACCCAGAAAATAAGTCCATGTTCGATTCAATTATCATTCGGTTCAATTTGGATAATTTCAACTAAAAATATATAGTTTTCTGTTGTTCTAAGTAAAAAAATTGGATAATTCAGGTAATATCGGAAATTTTGAGTAAAAATATTTTGAGAATTTGGGTGATTCAGTTTCTTTGTGTTTCATTGGTTTTGGTCATATAATTATTTCGGACTAAACATAACTAATCTTTTAGATTTATAAATAGTAATTTTGGATATTTGGTTATGTTGAATCTAAATATAATCAATATTACGGGAAAATGCCAAAAATACTCTAACTTTTTCTTTTTGATCAAAATATACCCCAACTAGAATAGCTGGCAAAATAATACATGATTTTTTGTTAAATCACAAACTTTTTGTTGACTCGGCCAAAATAGCACACTGTTATCTGATCTAACAGAATCTGCCGTTAAACATTGTTGACCTTAGTGTTGAGATGCAGACAGGATCTTGTGCCAACAAGGGGTTAACACTTAGTCGTACAAAGAAGACTAGAAGTCTCTTGTGGAAGGCTAGAAGACTAGAAGTCTCTCATGGAAGACTACCTCAACTAATAGTCTCTTATGTACGACTAGGTTATACGTCTGAAGTACTATTCACCCTTCTTTCTCTTACTTTAGTTTGAATTTTGAATTAGACAGGCTGTATCCCACTAATGTGGATCTGTGTACCTACGAGCCTTATCCTATATACCTGTAACTCTGAATAATTTAACCTAATGAGGCATCTTTGTATTCTCTCTACACACTCATCATAAATGGCGATTCTTTATCATTTTCTGTGTTCATCTTCTCTAATCTCTCATCTGAGTTCTTCATCAGCTCAGTGTTCTTCAGTCCTTTGTCAACCGTATCCCTAAAGCTCAAACCTTTAGGAGCGTTCTCTGACAAAGTCTGTTCATCCATTCTTGTTCTTCATCACTTACTTGCAGTTGGAACCACTCAAGCTGATTTTCTTCAGCTGTTCATCCATCATTGAAGCCGGATTCACTTTAAAGTCTCCATTTTGCACCAAAAGGAAGGATCTTTCTCAAGCTTCAAGATTCAAACTTGTAGCTAGCCTTTCACCAAGCAATGTAGTCCACAAATGATGCAACCAATGATACCAACAACTTGAAGAAAGCTTTGCCGGTCACGCTAAAAGGGGGGGGGGGGGGGGGGGCGGAGCAAGTACCTCCTATGGGCAAGGACAACAAAGGCTGTGTTGTGTGGTCGTGGTGTATGGTCTCATGTAGGTGAACCTGAAGATGATGAGTTTTCCTCCGAATATGAGAATGAAACCAAACCGGTTTCAAAGAAGAAATGGTTCAAGAACGACCAAGCGATTCTGGCCATTCTCCAAAACTCCCTTGATACACTAGTCTTTGAAGCATACTCCTATTGTGTAACAGCCAAGAACTGTGGGATACTCTCAAAAATGTCTTTGGGAATGTATCAAATCTCACAAGGGTGTTTGAGGTGAACACTACAAAAAAAGTGTTTATTGTTACTTTTTTTTTGTCACAATATCTCCATATTTGGTCACAATAGAACTATTGTTACCAAACTGATACGAATTGTAGAATGTCACAATACAATCATCACAAACCTATTTTAGTCTCAAAAACGTCACAAAACTTTGTGACCATCAATTACGGTAACAATTTTGTCACAATTTGTGACATAATTTATAGTCATAGAAATGATTCAATTTGTGACAAATAATAGTTACAAATAAATCACAGATTGTGACAAAATAAAGTCACATATTTGTAACATATTATTACCATATTTTAGTCAATAATAAGTAACAAAATTTGGACAAAAAAATGACACAAATATGTCACAATTAATGACAAACAATGTTCACAAATAAGTCACAGTTTATACCAAAATCTTTTTAAATATTTGTCATATAGTATTACCATATTTTAGTCATTAAATTATTTTACTAGTAAAAAAATTATCAATAACCACTTTATTTTCTATTTCTGTCGCTATTTTTTTTGTGTGTGTGTCATTACAGGGTTAAATAGCCACATCAAGCCAGTAAAAATATTTGGTGGTTATGGTTATAGCGTAGTGGCCAAATTATTTTGTGGCTTTCTATGGATATAAAGTCAAATTTAGCCACTAACTAGTCACGTAACAGATGTGAATAATTTGTGTCTATTTAAAAAATGAAAACAAAAAAAATAGTGAAAAAATTATCTAATTTCTTATAATGATTTGCAATTTACAATATCTATTATCATATTTAGGTGTGGTGATCGATAGTGATGTGGCGGAGCATGGGCAGTCAGTAGTGATGAGCACCGGTGGTTAGTGAGTACGGAACGACGAACATGGGAGCGCTGATGATGAATCCAGTGATTTCAGTGGTCTCGTCGACGGAGCTTTGGCAGTAACGAGATCTGAAAAGGTTAAATTTGAATAAGATTAGGAGGAAAAGAAGATGCAGAAGGAGATGAAGATTGTGAGAGCCGATACTCACACTGTCGAAATTTATATTTTGCGGGGATCTGAAAATTCTATTAAACAAGAACTAAAGGGCAAAAAAAGTAAAAAGATGAGAAAGATGATTTTATTAATAATTTTCTAAATACAAAAATATTCGAGAAGGCTTATTGTCTTATATCTTGAAAGCTCTTACACTTGAGTTGGGATGGATTGAAAGTGAATACAGGGGTGTCTATTTATATGAGAGAGCCTAGGGTCTCAAAGACTGATGTAAGCAATGTGGGACATTTTAAATTTCTCTTCCTAGCCGCCGACTTGATCTAATGGGCCGCCGACTTGATCTAATGGGCCGCCGCCCATCTGCTTCCAATACTGCCCGCTTGTCTTGATTTGGCCCAACTTGTCTTTTTGGTCTTGTGGTCCGATTTTTTCTGGGTAAAAGCCTTGCTTCCAGTTTATTTTAAGTAAACTCCTTGATGTTTTTCCATGTTCTGAACAGCGTGAAGTCCGTCTTCAAATGACGTGATGTTTCTTCGGGAACTAACGACCCGAGGCTCGTTAGCCGGGAAATGGCGTTTCGGGCTGGTCTAGGAAGGTAGAAATCGGCATTGGCCTACGTCTTGGCTCGGTGAATGCTCCGGGCTGAGAAGATATGCAGAGATTCGTCTTGAGAGTTTATCTGCCGGACCGAATGCCAGGAGCTCGACCCGGGCAGGCGCTTGGTCCGGTTTCTTGGGTCGATTGGTTCCTGAATGGGTTTAGGACAAATGAACCGATTTGCCTCGTTAAAACCTTTCCCGGAAAACCCTTTGGGACAAAACTAAGGACAAGGAAAAAGAGTACAAATGGACACAGTCCGTTTAGTTCATCTGCCGAGTCGAATGCCAAGAGCCCGACCCGTGCAGGAATGTGGTCTCATTTCGTGGGTTTGCTGCCAAGATATGAAATGTTTAACCGTACTTCGGCGTTTTTCCCCATCAATCTCCGAGGAGGGATTTTGACCCCAACAAAGATGAGAAGAGAAGATTTATCTTGGATTGACGGTGGTGGTGGCTCTTGATTAAAGGGGAGAAAGAGAATCAATGTAGAAAACAAGCAGATGATGATGAAGGTTTAGCCGATGAAAGGAAGATTAGATGCACTAGTGTTAATCGCTGTGATAATAATGCCATTTTCGACAGTTATGTGTGATTCAAATTGGTGAAGTTTTGAGAGAAGAACAACAAATCCGAGAAGAAGAAGGAAAGAGACGGTTTTACCAAAAAAAGAAAGAAGGATAGGGGGAATAAGAGGAAGAGAAGAGAAACAAAAAAAAGAGAGTTAAATTTCTGTCCATTAGATTTAAATATATCAACGGCAGATGATGAAACAAAGTGTGATCCTTAACTTTGTGAATGAACCAATGAGAAGTCAGTATTCTTATTTGCATATTAAAAACTCAGTTATTTTATATATTGTTTTCAAAGTCCAGGAACATTTCTAACATTTTCAATCATATGATAACAAGTTTCATTTATAATCATTCTTTTTTTTTGTAATTGGTTTATAGTTTTTGGTTTTATATTTGTATTCTTAGTACATAAAGTTTGAAGGTTAATTAGAGTTTATATTGTCGAGTTTGAAATTTATGTTTTAAATTGGGTATTTTAGATTTAGGATTAAAAGAATGATCGGATTTAAATTTTTAAATTTTCTTATAAGTGTTTGATTTTAATTAGGTTTTGGGAGTATATTATACGTATATATATTTCTTATGGTTTAGAGTTTGAGATTTAAACATTGATTATATTTCAATATTTTATAAGTATTGGGTTTATATATTATTTGATATTTATATTTAAAAGTTTATAAAATATTTGTAAGTGTGAATGACTTAAGTTTAGTCACAAAATAGTATCATTTAGTTACAAGATTTGGTAGCAAATCGGTAACAGTATTTGTTACTAAATATTTTGTAACATTTACGTCACTATTAGTGACAAAATTTTGTTACTTTCAATCTAGTCATAATATTATGACAAAATTGTGACATTTTTATGACTAAATAATTTTGTCACGATTTGGTATGTAAATCGTCACGATATTGTGACAAAACCATTAGTCCCAATTTTTTGTAACAATATTGACTTTTTTTTGTAGTGGAAGAGGGAAATCAAAAATCTCAGCCAAGCTGATATGGAATTCAATGCTTTCTTTGGAAAGTTAAGATTTGTGTGGGCTGAGTTTGAAATGTTAAAGCCAGCCACCATTGATCCCCTTATGCTGAATGAAAGAAGGGAGCAAGACAAGGTCTTTGCGCTTTTGATGTGCCTCAACGCATCCTACCAATATTTCATTAAGCACATGCTCAGGGCAAGCAAACTTCCAAGCCTTGATGAAGTTTGTTGCCAAATCCAAAAAGAGCAAGGATCGATTGGGCCGTTTGGTACTAAGGGGGAGCTGATCATTGCCAACAAAATCTCATTCAAGCCGGATGATAGAAAGACAACAACTTGTGATCATTGCAAGAAGAACGGTCACCCTAATTTGACACTCATCAAATTCATTGCCTTACTCAACGAATCTGGTATCTCTTTCGTCTCCTCTAGGCCAAAGAATTCGATTGTAATTATAACAGGACCATTTTATCATATGCTTAGTAATCCTGATTTGCTTAGTAACATTAGGCATGCCCTAGGTAGTGTAGAGATTGCAAATGGTGATAAGCTATCAGTTAGTGGAATTGGAGACCTTAAGTGCCTAAATTCAATTCCAACTTATTATCTGTTAAGAGAGCCACAACCGACCTTAATTGCTATGCTATCTTTGGACCTAATCATGTTCAATTTCAGGATATTGAGAGTATGAAGTTTCTTGGTGGAGGAGGCACTAAGGATGACTTATATGTCTTAGAGGACACTTCCACAAGCAATGACCGATCTATTTGTTGCTTCTTGTTTTTCCTTTGAATTGAATAAGCTATGGCATGCTAGACTAGGCCACCCTCATTTGAGGGCTCTTGAGTTGATGTTGCTTGAAGTTTCTTTTGACAGTTCTAAATGTGAAGCTTGTATCCTAGACAAACATTGTAGAACTGTTTTTCCTAAGTCTCAAACTCTTTAAGTGAATTGCTTTGATCTTGTGCATAGTGATGTTTGGACCTCACATTGTCAATCTAGGGATAGAAATAAATATTTTGTCACGTTTATTGATGAAAGGTCTAAGTATACATGGGTCACATTGTTGCAATCTAAGGATAGGGTCTTTGATGCCTTTATAAACTTTCAAACTTATATCACTAACCAATTTCATGCTAAGATTAAAATCTTAAGAACAGATAATGGTGATGAGTATGTTAGTCAAAGATTCAAAGAACACCTATCCAAACATGAAATCATGGACCAGACAAGTTGCCCATACACACCCCAGTAGAATGGTGATGTTGAGAGGAAGAATAATGGAAGTAGCCAGATCAATGATGTTCTATATGAGTGTGCCAAAGAGCATATGGAGAGATGCAGTCATGGCCTCATGCTACCCTATAAATCGGGTTCCAATAAGAATATTGGGTGATATCTCTCCTTTTGAAGTATTGAACAATATTAGACCTTCCATAGATCATCTTAAAGTCTTTTGATGTGTTTGCTTTGTGTTATTACCAGGAGAACAAAGGACAAAGCTGGATGCAAAAAGTCTAAAGTGCCTTTTCCTTGGCTATTCCTCAACACAAAAGGGATACAAGTGCTTTGATCCAGCTAACAACCGGATGCATATCTCTAGAGATGTCAAGTTCATGGAGGACAATGCCTATTATCCGACCAAAGACTGGGAAGGCGTAAAGGAGCTGACTCGTTCACCATCTGGCATTGCCTCTAGCCTCTGGTATCTCTTGAATAACCTTGGAAACCAGGAGACAACCACTCCTGGCCATGCAGCTTCAGTTCCTGAAACGGATGCAACATTAACCCATGAAGCATCGACTTCAGAACCTGCACCAGGTAGAAAATTCTTCTCATGTCCTTACTTCTGAGCTGTCTGTTGCACCAATTCCTCAACATTCTCCTCTCACAACTGATCCAGGCAGCTCCTCTCCGGAGGCTCATCCGGACGTAGCCAATGTGGAGGATGATACTGATACTTTGTCCAAATCACTTGAGGCACCATTAGAGGACACGGTGGAAGAGATAGCACCAGTTGTGCTCCGGCGTAGTACAAGAATTCGGAAGGATCCTATACCCTCCGAATTCGAAGGAACACGAAGGGATTGGATTAGCAACCAGGTCTACTGCAACAGCGAAGCTGTGGCTCATCCAGAGATAGAAGCTGTCTTCTCTCTTGCCCTTTTGCCAACTAAACACCGACTCACTGAGTGTTCCTTAGCAAGATTACACCTGATCTCATTCTGGACACTTATGAAGAAGCCATTGCCAAGAAGGAATGGAGAGATGTTGTTGGTGATGAAGTAGGGCCATGGAACGAAACCACACATGGGATGAGGCTGACCTACCTAAGCGAAAGAAAGATGTAAGCTCTCGTTGGGTTTTCACCATCAAGCACAAGAGCAATGGAGACATTGATCAGTACAAGGCTCGTTTGGTGACTCGAAACTTCATAAAATCTGTTAAGCGCCAAACTCCATCGAAACTTCATAAAATCTGTAAAAAGACTCAAAACAAAAGAAAAGACTCGAAAAACTAACGAAAGATGCAAATCAAAACTCAAACCGAATACTAAAAAAGAATCAAAATACGTTAAAAACACATGATATCAACTCTCCCCAACTAAAACCTTTGCTTGTCCCCAAGCAAAACCAGAGATCTTACAAAGAGGAGAGGTTAGAAAAACGTGTGAAACTTGTAAAACTTATAGGACCATACTCTAAATCAATTGCCCGTAAACCGCATTCGCAAAGTTCAGATCAAACCGTACTTCATTGTACTTCTCCAAAACCGTAGTAAATGAGTGAAATCTCATGATCAAGCAGAACTCAATATTTAACATTTATTATCAAATGCGTGTACTCTCACAGAGGGAATATCTAACACGTTATGGTCTAGGTATCAAGGTTGGTATTTGGTGGCTCAAGTGTTTCGGTTTCTTTTAGCAGTAAAAACGGATGTAAATCATTATGCAAAATCACCGTGAGACACAGACCAATTAGGAGGTACACAACTCTCCTTAACTCTAATCCTTCTACCCTTTTTTAACTGAGTCACAAACAAGAACATGATTTCTTTTAACGTTTTATGAAATTTAACGATATTACCTTGACTTTCCCGGTTCCTTCAGTTTTTTTTTTTTTTGATCGGAGGATGGAACCGGTTAGTCTCTAAGATCTGTATCAAAAGAATATCAACAATGTAAGCTTATTTCTTGAATGTGAATAAAATCTTCTACCCTTTTAAAAGTTCACCCTCTTTTGAAACGAAAATTTTCAATGAATATATTCAAAGAGAGAGATCACATTTCTAGACATATCTCATGAGTTTAATCAGAAAGAGACCACCTATCTAGACACAATCCTAAAGAAAAGTTGTGTCGGTCCGTATACTCCATAGTTTTTGCACATGAATGCAATGACAATAAATGAAGAAAAGTGGGTTTCAACATGGAAATGGTAAGGGTGTGGTACTAGACTAAGGATAAGTCTAGCCATTTGGAGTTAGCAAAGATTGGTAGAAATGATGCAAAGAAAAATCCAAATGTAAAATCCAATACATGATTATCAACCCCCTAAGTGAGATAAATTAAGTCCATATTAAGTTCCAATATTTTGATTAAGTTCAGATGATTTGAGAAATTCACTAAATGATCAAGTTATGAATTTTTCTGCGTTTCCAAACTATCCTCAAACAATGCTAAACAGTCGTAAGGCAATGACATCGAACATGTTGCAATTCCAAAAAGTTTTAACAAATTCACACAGTGTTTTGACTCGATAAATTTTTTTTTTTTTTTTTTTTGAAAATCTAAACACACCAAAATAAAACATAAGAAATGAACATCCATAAAACACACCGTTAGTACACAAATGAATTCCTCCCCCAGACTTGTTTTGAACCGTCCCGGTTAAAACTAATCTGAAAGAGAAACCCGTAAAATAAAATTAAAGTGTAAAAAAAATGGATATAACAAGGGTGATAGAAATAACCACAAGCTCAGTGGTCGCTGGTGGAGCTATCGGTGCTGCTCTCTCTCCGTCATCCGCTCAACCGATCTTGTCTCGCTTTGGTTCTCCTCTTGTGGTCATCGCTGGAGTCGTCGCTGTCATCTCCTCGTGTCTGCGAACCTGATGCACAAGTACAAGGTCTAATCTTTTGGATCGCTCCCCAGATCTTCCTCATCATCGAGTTGTTCTTCTTTTGCGATTTGATGATCCACTGGAGTTGTTGCGCGGTGTCATCTGCTGGAGGGCTCGGCGGTAAGCGGTATCTGTCAGCGCTGTGTGGTAGGAGTTGTTGTGGCTGTGATTCTTCTTCTTCTTCGATATCATCTCCACCCTCCGCCATCTCATCATCACTCTCTTCTTCTTGAGCAGCAGGCTGTGGTGCGCGCCGTGGTCTAAGTATCTTTCCAGACCGTGAAGTTTGTGCGTCTTGCACTGCTGGATCTGGCATCAAAGACTCTTGCCCAATATCATACTCCAAACTGGCAAGATCAATGAGAGAAGTGATACCTCTGTTTGGGAGTCTACAAAAACGGGCCACTCCGTCGCGCCCATAGAACTGGTAGACGTCCTTCTTGTTGAGGACTGTGCAACGGATGAGATGGTCGATGTCAACGCTCTCCCATTTGTTCAGAACTTCCTCCCCGGACAGGTCAATCTGCGTGTGTTGGAAGATAGGTGTGAGGATGTTGCTTACATATAGTATCTTTGGAGGCCTCGTCTTGATCTTCACCAACATATCACACAACACAGCAGCATAATTCTTGCTAGGTCCGTGCGTATCTGCGTACACCGGAATGAGATGCTTCACTCCATAGAAGAGCATCCACAACTCATCATCTCGTACAGCTCCCGATTCCATCTTGCAGAAGAAGGTGTTGCTTATGATCTTGACCACCACTCTCAAAACCGGATTCCTGATCGCGGTTATCTTAGCATTTCACGGAATATACTGCCCACTAGCAATGATCGACCAAAACTCATCCGCATCTTCTTTTCTGAACTTGGAGAACTTGACGTCTTCTCCTTTGTGGAAGCCATATATATCGCCAATCTCGAAGAGGCTGTACTGGTAGTGCTTCTTGTTGAGGAAGAAGGTGAGAGTACCTGATACACGAGTTTTAAACCCTTATTTCCTACTGCAAGTGCACAGCATACGAAGTAGTATTTAGGGGTCGATCCCACGAAGACCAGTTTTCACACTTTGACTTAATGAGCTAAATTAAGAGCTAAGACAATTCAATGTGTTTTTGGTTTTTTTTTGTAGAGAGCAATAATAAAAGCGAAATCGGTTGTAAAGATAATTTTAAACAAGCGTTAGGTCAAGGAATATCGCAGGAGATTCAGAGCAGCGGATCAAACAACTATTCAGGCAGTGTTTAAGAACAAGTCTAGAACTCAAACATAAAGATAATATCAATCCACTGTCGTGGTATCAATAACTTTGTCTAGCGACCTAGAAATCCTAACTGTGGTTGGTATTAGAAATCGCAAACAAGCATTAAGGATAAGTTCGATTTGTTCACAATTCTCCACTACATCTACTGTCGTAGGTAATGAATAAATTGCTCACCAATGTTTATTCTAGCAACCTAGCAACTGTCGTTGTCTAAATTAACCTAATATCATAAAATCAAATGATCAATTTGATCTAAGCATTAAGAACAACAAAGGTGAAGACATCGATTTGAATAACCTATTTGTGTTTAACCCTAAAGCTCATGAATTCCTTTGACAAACCTCAACCTAACTAAGAGATCTACTCAGACATAATTAAAGAAGAAGATAACAACGAGATTATAAAGTTCATCATAAAAACTTGAATATATAACATAAGCTGGATATAAACTTATAAGAACTTAATTAAAGCATAAGCATAAATATAAGAACTGAAAGTAAAACTTAAAGCATAAGCATAAATATAAGAACTGAAAGTAAAACTTAAAGCATAAGCATAAATGTATAAAGCTTAAAAGAAACTAAATAAAACTTAATAAAAGCATAAACATAAAACTTAAAACTGAAGAGAGAGCAATGTTTAGAAGCTAGAGAAGAGAGGAGGAAGAAGAAGGTGTGTTTTGAAGCATCAAGAGTGGGTTCATTATATAGGCCAAGGTGAAGGGGAGTAGGTGAAGTGGGGAACGGTTGTTCTTGGTGTAGAACGATCGTTCCCAATGGTCGATCGAAGTAGGTGGAGTAGGTGAGCTTTGGAACGATCGTTCTTGGTGGAGAACGGTCGTTCCGTGCATGGTTGTTGGTGGAGTACGTGTGATTGGGAACGATCGTTCTTGGTGGAGAACGGTCGTTCCATGGCTTTTGTCGGCAAGGTAGGTGAGGTTGGGAACGATCGTTCCCTTGTGGGAACGGTCATTCTGTTGGTCGTTCTGCTCCAAGAACGGTCGTTCTTCACTTGGTCATTTTCTCGTGTTTTCCGCATTAACTCGACTCGAACATGTCCGTAAACGCCAAACTCCTTCGGAACTCCATGAAATCTGTAAAAAGACTCAAAACAAAAGAAAAGACTCGAAAAACTAACGAAAGATGAAAATCAAAACTCAAACCGAATACTAAAAATGAATCAAAATACGTTAAAAACACATAATATCAACTCCCCCCAACTAAAACCTTCGCTTGTCCCCAAGCAAAACCAGATATCTTACAAAGAGGAGAGGTTAGAAAAACGTGTGAAACTTGTAAAACTTATAGGACCATACTCTAAATCAATTGCCCGTAAACCGCATTCGCAAAGTTCAGATCAAACCGTACTTCATTGTACTTCTCCATAACCATAGTAAATAAATGAAATCTCATGATCAAGCAGAACTCAATATTTAACATTCATTATCAAATGCGTGTACTCTCACAAAGGGAATATCTAACATGTTATGGTCTAGGTATCAAGGTTGGTATTTGGTGGCTCAAGTGTTTCGGTTTCTTTTAGCAGTACAAACGGATGCAAATCATTATGCAAAATCACCGTGAGACACGAACCAGTTAGGAGGTACACAACTCTCCTTAACTCTAATCCTTCTACCCTTATTTAACAAAGTCACAAACAAGAACATGATTTCTTTTAACGTTTCATGAAATTTAAAGATTTTACCTTGACGACTTTCCCGGTTCCTTCTGTTTTATTTTTTTTTATTTTCTTTTTCGTTTTCTTTTTCTTTCTTTTTTTTTTATATTTTTTTTATATATCGGAGAATGGAACCGGTTAGTCTCTAAGATCTGCATCAAAAGAATTTCAACAATGTAAGCTTATTTCTTGAATGTGAATAAAATCTTCTACCCTTTTAAAAGTTCACCCTCTTTTGAAACGAAAATTTTCAATGAATATATTCAAAGAGAGAGATCACATTTCTAGATACATCCCATGAGTTTAATCAGAAAGAGACCACCTATTCTAAACACAGTCCTAAAGAAAAGTTGTGTCGGTCCGTATACTCCATAGTTTTTGCACATGAATGCAATGACAGCAAACAAAAATAAGTGGGTTTTCAACATGGAAACGGTAAGAGTGTGGTACTAGACTAAGGATAAGTCTAGCCATTTGGAGTTAGCAAAAGATTGGTAAAAATGATGCAAAGAAAACTCCAAATGTAAAATCCAATACATGATTATCAACCCCCTAAGTGAGATAAATTAAGTCCATATTAAGTTCCGATAATTCGATTAAGTTCAGATGATTTGAGAAAATTCACTAAATGATCAAGTTATGGATTTTTCTGCGTTTCCAAACTATCCTCAAACAATGCTAAGCAGTCGTAAGGCAATGACATCGAACATGTTGTAATTCCAAAAAGTTTAACAATTTCACACAATATTTTTGACTCGATAAATATTTTTTTTTTTTTTTGAAAATCTAAACACACCGTTAGTACACAAATGAATCCCTCCCCCAGACTTGTTTTTAACCGCCCCGGTTAAAACAAAACTGAAAGAGAAACCCATAAAATAAAATAAAAGTGTCATAAAATAAAAATGGATATAACAAGGGTGATAGAAATAACCACAAACTCCGATGGCTATACAACGACCTTTGTTCGATGGGAACGATCCTTCTTCCTCGTAGCACGACCGTTCTCTCCAGAAGAGTGGTTTCTCAAATACTTAATAAAAGCCTGCAAAAACAATCTCAAACAAAACAAGAAACGTAAATAAAACAAGAACGAAAAACTTCACGATATTTACATGTTACCTGGTGGGTTGCCTCCCGCGAAAGCGCTTGTTTTACGTCGCTAAGCTTGACGTTGATGCCATGTATCAATCAGGTTTAGTTTGAGAGCTTTCTCCAAAACAGGCTCCATAATCAGGTATCCTCATGTTTAGAACCGTACTCAGCATTCCATTCACAACACCAATACCCTTCTCTTTCAACTCTGATGGAAGAATAGCTCTAACTCTAGAGAAAGGTTTAGGACGACCTTTCCACTTCACCTTGTAGTTAACCGAGTTTCCATCATATCCTTGAGGGATCAAAGTCATTTGAGAACCTCCCGTCATCTTTTTGCACTGCATGTTTCCGTGCGTCTTTGTCTTCTCCCTAAATTTCCCGGGTGGTGGAGCAGGTGCTTGCGAAATCGGAGTACGTGCTTCCTCTCTATCCACTGCTGAGATGCAAGAGGCGCGTGTGGTTGTTCCTATGGGAACGGCTTCGTAGAAGACATTCTTGTCAATCTTGGAAAAGCAGACTTGCCTATTTGGCATATCGATGATTGCACCCACAGTAGCCATGAACGGTCTTCCAAGAAGTAAGGGCATGCCATAACCTTCTCTCATCTCCACAACCTGAAAATCGGTTGGAACTAGGCAATCCCCTATTCGGACAGGTAGATCGTGAATGCTGCCAGACGATGTTGTTGAGGAGGTGTTTGCAAATTGAAGAGTCATATGACTAGTCTTTACCTTAGAAATTTTCAACTTCTCTGCAATTGCCTTTGACATGAGATTCACAGTAGACCCGGAATCACAAAGAGCGTCCTTGAATTCAACTCCAGCAACGGAGCATGGGACTAAGAATTTTCCGGGATCTTCAATCTTAGGCAATACCCTCAATGCTGGTGGTGTACTCCTTGCTTCTACAAAGACTGCCTTAATCTCTTCTTGAGTTATCTTCTTAAAATCAGTTGGTTTCTCTGCACTGATGGGCACCCTCTGATCTCTAGGTAAAACTGGATAAGGCACTTTAGGAATGTATACCCTTTCTGGAAGATTTTCTGATGCCTCAGCAGTTTGACCAATCTGAATCTCAAGCTTCTTCATGCGAGTGCAAACAGCTTCAAACTTATTGTTGAGATCATTGTACATGCTGTCCACCTTGACATTGACCTCATCAGCAGATTTTTGTTGGATGAGTAAAACCAAGTGCATAAGAGACTTCAGCTAGTCTTGAGAGTTAGACGCCGAAGCTTGCAAGCTCTGATTCTCCACATGGCCTCCATTCACGTAGTTCACCTCTGCGTGAGTCCCTGATGTCCTCTTAACTGATTCAGCGGTTTGTGCAATCTGAGTGTCAAGCTGCTTTATGTGAGTCCGTACTGCTTCGTACTTCCCATTAAGGTCCACATACATGGTGTCAACTTTTGTATTGATCTCAGCCGCGGCTTTTTGCTGTCCCGTCAGTAGTTGTTGCATCATATTCTTCAGCTCGTCTTGGGAGCCAGTTGCTGAAGATGAAGGCTGCGGATTTGTGAAAGGTTGGGGCTGCGAGTTTATTAAGGGCTGCTTTTGTTGATTTCCTCCTTGGAATCGGTTCTGATTTGGGACGAATTATCTACGCTGGTAGTTGTTGGAGTAGCCTTCCTGTAAGCCCATCTGATTCTGTCCTCCTTTCTTAGGGTAAACCTGGTCTTGAGGATTCTCCACATTGGTGTTCCTATAGGACAAATTCGGATGGGTATTGAAACCTTGGTTGTTGAAACCGCGGTTCTGTCCGAATCCTTGCCCGTTCACATAATTGACCTCCCTCTGATCATCACTGGTTTCTTCCTCATGGACTTGAGCGAGGACGGACTTTTGGTTCCCCTTAAGGAGAAGGTTAACCTTGGCCGTGAGCTCCGCAATCTGCTTGGACTCCACACTGTTGACCTTCTTTCTGTCGTACTCCGGGTTTTTGTTGCTGGAACTTGCGGCTAGGTTCTCAATCAGCTCCAGAGCTCCTTCCTTTGACTTAGTGTAGAAGTCACCGTTACTAGCTGCATTCAGGGCATTTCTGTAGTCCCAGTCTACTCCGTCATAGAAGGTGCTGAGCAGCTGCTCATCACTAAACCCATGGTGAGGGCACTCGCGCTTGTACTCCTTAAACCGCTCTCATGCTTCATTGAAGGATTCGCCGGACTATTGTTCGAATGAGGAGATCTTGTTCCTCAAGGTTGCGGTCTTGGATTTCGTGTAGAACTTATCCAAGAAGGCTGATCTTGCATCAGCCCAAGTCGGTAGAGAGCGTGGTGGTAAAGATTTTAACCACTGTGATGCTTTTCCTGCAAGAGAGAAAGGGAAAAGCTTGCACTTCAAAAAATCTGGGGGCACACCATTGGAGCTGGTTGTGCTACAGATCTCTTCAAAGTTCTCGATGTGATCCATCGGAATCTCAGCAGGCAGACCGTGGAACAGGTGTTGCTTCACGAGGGCGATCATTTGAGAATTGATCTCGTAATCTTGCCTCTGGATGGTCGGGGTAACGATCGCAGATCGATCTTGGTAGTATGCGTGAGCCGCATCTTTGTCCCCGAAGGCAGGTTGTGCAACGAGTTGCCTCTCCTGTTGCAAATGAAGCTGCTCCATGGTTGTCTGAAGTTGTTGCAGCTGAGCTGCGATGTCTATTTGTCCACCCATCTCTGAGTTGGCGGTGTCAGACGTTTCTGCTTCTTTGACGGGTGTGTTGCATCTTCTGTTTCCTCGTTCTATCCTTGCTAGCTCGTCGTTTGTCAAGCTAAGAAGGTCTTTGTTGTTTTTGCTCCTTGTGCTCCTTGTGGACATGCACCTGAAACACAAAAACAAAGAAGAAAAGAAAAAAGGTTCAGTAAAGTTCTTAGTCTAATAATTCAGCCGTAAACCAAAGGTGAATATTTGGTCCCCGGCAACGGCGCCAAAAACTTGATACACGAGTTTTAAACCCTTATTTCCTACTGCAAGTGCACAGCATACGAAGTAGTATTTAGGGGTCGATCCCACGAAAACCAGTTTTCACACTTTGACTTAATGAGCTAAATTAAGAGCTAAGACAATTCAATGTGTTTTTGGTTTTTTTTGTAGATAGCAATAATAAAAGCGAAATCGGTTGTAAAGATAATTTTAAACAAGCGTTAGGTCAAGGAATATCGCAGGAGATTCAGAGCAGCGGATCAAACAACTATTCAGGCAGTGTTTAAGAACAAGTCTAGAACTCAAACATAAAGATAATATCAATCCACTATCGTGGTATCAATAACTTTGTCTAGCGACCTAGAAATCCTAACTGTCGTTGGTACTAGAAATCGCAAACAAGCATTAAGGATAAGTTCGATTTGTTCACAATTCTCCACTACATCTACTGTCGTAGGTAATGAATAAATTGCTCACCAATGTTTATTCTAGCAACCTAGCAACTGTCGTTGTCTAAATTAACCTAATATCATAAAATCAAATGATCAATTTGATCTAAGCATTAAGAACAACAAAGGTGAAGACATCGATTTGAATAACCTATTTGTGTTTAACCCTAAAGCTCATGAATTCCTTTGACAAACCTCAACCTAACTAAGAGATCTACTCAGACATAATTAAAGAAGAAGATAACAACGAGATTATAAAGTTCATCATAAAAACTTGAATATATAACATAAGCTGGATATAAACTTATAAGAACTTAATTAAAGCATAAGCATAAATATAAGAACTGAAAGTAAAACTTAAAGCATAAGCATAAATATAAGAATTGAAAGTAAAACTTAAAGCATAAGCATAAATGTATAAAGCTTAAAAGAAACTAAATAAAACTTAATAAAAGCATAAACATAAAACTTAAAACTGAAGAGAGAGAGCAATGTTTAGAAGCTAGAGAAGAGAGGAGGAAGAAGAAGGTGTGTTTTGAAGCATCAAGAGTGGGTTCATTATATAGGCCAAGCTGAAGGGGAGTAGGTGAAGTGGGGAACGGTCGTTCTTGGTGTAGAACGATCGTTCCCAATGGTCGATCGAAGTAGGTGGAGTAGGTGAGCTTTGGAACGATCGTTCTTAGTGGAGAACGGTCGTTCCGTGCAAGGTTGTTGGTGGAGTACGTGTGATTGGGAACGATCGTTCTTGGTGGAGAACGGTCGTTCCATGGCTTTTGTCGGCAAGGTAGGTGAGGTTGGGAACGATCGTTCCCTTGGGGGAACGGTCGTTCTGTTGGTCGTTCTGCTCCAAGAACGGTCGTTCTTCACTTGGTCATTTTCTCGTGTTTTCCGCATTAACTCGACTCGAACATATCCGTAAACGCCAAACTCCTTCGGAACTCCATGAAATCTGTAAAAAGACTCAAAACAAAAGAAAAGACTCGAAAAACTAACGAAAGATGCAAATCAAAACTCAAACCGAATACTAAAAATGAATCAAAATACGTTAAAAACACATAATATCAGTACCCTCACTTGCCTTCGGGTTTTCGGGATTGGCGTAGGTGAGACGGCAAGTTGCGAGGAATTCCTTCACCAGCTTAGGGTAGATGGGCACGTTGATCTTCCATAGCCATCCGAACCCAATGTTCTCGAACACAGTCTCCACATCCTCTTTCAGACCCAATGCCTCCAATGTAGCCTCACTACCCAACCGGTTTGGCATAAGCTTCGTTTGTCGCAAGTCCGCCAAATACTTGGTGTCGATTGCATCCCACTTTCCGGTTATGGATCTGTTGAGCGGGTTCTTGTCATGCACTGTCTTACGCTTCCTGCTCGTGTTGCTAGAGCTTCCCACTTCTCGTTGAACTCCGCTCATCCTACAAAATCGACAAATTTCGATTCATTTTAGCAAATTTGCACAAAATTTTTTGTTCATGAGCTACTTTTCATTGAAAATTCATCAAGTATTGTCAAAATGAGTTCCGATATCAATAGAAACAAGAATCAATCTTCTTCAAGGCCTTGAATTCGAATGCACAACTCATTTTTTTCAACTTGGTCGGATTTTTTTCGGACAACCAAAACCCAAATTCGATTTTTCTTATGAAACCATCAATTCAACCTAAAATCAAGTTCCTATATCCATCCTAGACAAGAATCTAGCAATATTTCACCATCAAACAACAATGGACACAAGATACAAGCAATTTTTTCTCTAAAATGGCGAATTGGTTTCCATAAATTTCGAACTCATAGCTTTGTTAATCGTGAGAATGGTTTCCAGAATCAGAAAGAGCTCGAAAATTGAGTAGATTAGCACCAATAATTCATAAAAAACCCCAAAAATTGAGAGAGTTATGATTGATTCAAATTTTTTTAGGTTTTGTTCTTGTGAAGAAGAATGAAGAACGATGAAGATGAGAAAATGAAAGGGTTACGATCGTTCTCTCTTGATAAATCAGGTGTTTTTTTCCGGTTTAATCTAAGTTAAAACCGGTTTAGTTTCGAATTTGGGGAAGAAATCGTACCTGGGAACGATCGTTCTTACCCCGGAACGATCGTTCCATCGTGAAATATGAAGCGAACGACCGTTCTAAGAAGAGAACGGTCGTTCCGTCGTAAATTGCGAGAAGACGGATGGGTTACAGAACGACCGTTCTTCCTCCCGGATCGATCGTTCTTCCGCCTAGAACGACCGTTCTTGTTAGAGAACGATCGATCTCTTCACTCCCAGCAGAGCGGTTTCTCGAACACTTAATAAAAGCCTGAAAAACAATCTCAAACAAAACAAGAAACGTAAATAAAACAAGAACGTAAAATTTCACGATATTTACATGTTACCTGGTGGGTTGCCTCCCACGAAAGCGCTTGTTTTACGTCGCTAAGCTTGACGTTGGTGCCATGTGTCAGTTAGGCTGGGTTTGAGAGCTTGCTCCAAAATAAGCTCCATAATCAGGCATCCTCATGTTCGGAACCGTACTCAGCATTCCATTCACAACACCAATACCATTCTCTTTCAATTCTGATGGAAGAATAGCTCTAACTCTAGAGAAAGGTTTAGGACGACCGTTGCACTTCACCTTGTAGTCAACCGAGTTTCCATCATATCCTTGAGGGATCAAAGTCATTTGAGAACCTCCCATCATCTTTTTGCACTACACGTTTCCCTGCGTCCTTGTCTTCTCCCTAAATTTCCCGGGTGGTGGAGCAGGTGCTCGCGGAATTGGAGTACGTGCTTCCCCTCTATCCACTGCTGAGATGTAAGAGGCGCGTGTGGTTGTTCCTATGGGAACGGCTTCGTAGAAGCGATTCTTGTCAATCTTGGAAAAGCAGACTTGCCTATTTGGCATATCGATGATTGCGCCCACAGTAGCCATGAACGGTCTTCCAAGAAGTAAGGGCATGCCATAACCTTCTCTCATCTCCATAACCTGAAAATCGGTTGGAACTAGGCAATCCCCTATTCGGACAGGTAGATCGTGAATGCTGCCAGACAATGTTGTTGAGGAGGTGTTTGCAAATCGAAGAGTCATATGACTAGGCTTTACCTTAGAAATTTTCAACTTCTCTGCAATTGCCTTTGACATGAGATTCACAGTAGACCCAGAATCACAAAGAGCGTCCTTGAATTCAACTCCAGCAATGGAGCATGGGACTAAGAATTTTCCGGGATCTTCAACCTTAGGCAATACCCTCAATGCTGGTGGTGTACTCGTTGCTTCTACAAAGACTGCCTTAATCTCTTCTTGAGTTATCTTCTTAAAATCAGTTGGTTTCTCTGCACTGATGGGCTCCCTCTGATCTCTAGGTAAAACTGGATAAGGCACTTTAGGAATGTATACCCTTTCTGGAAGATTTTCTGATGCCTCAGTAGTTTGACCAATCTGAATCTCAAGCTTCTTCATGCGAGTGCAAACAGCTTCAAACTTATTGTTGAGATCATTGTACATGCTGTCCACCTTGATATTTACCTCATCAGCAGATTTTTGTTGGTTGAGTAGAACCAAGTGCATAAGAGACTTCAGCTCGTCTTGAGAGTTAGACGCCGAAGCTTGCAAGCTCTGATCCTCCACATAGCCTCCATTCATGTAGTTCACCTCTGCGTGAGTCCCTGATGTCCTCTTAACTGATTCAGCGGTTTGTGCAATCTGAGTGTCAAGCTGCTTCATGTGAGTCCGTACTGCTTCGTATTTCCCATTAAGGTCCACATACATGGTGTCAACTTTTGTATTGATCTCAGCCGCGGCTTTTTGCTGTCCCGCCAGTAGTTGTTGCATCATATTCTTCAGCTCGTCTTGGGAGCCAGTTGCTGAAGATGAAGGCTGCGGATTTGTGAAAGGTTGGGGCTGCGAGTTTATTAAGGGCTGCTTTTGTTGATTTCCTCCTTGGAATCGGTTCTGATTTGGGACGAATTATCTACGCTGGTAGTTGTTGGAGTAGCCTTCCTGTAAGCCCATCTGATTCTGTCCTCCTTTCTTAGGGTAAACCTGGTCTTGAGGATTCTCCACATTGGTGTTCCTATAGGACAAATTCGGATGGGTATTGAAACCTTGGTTGTTGAAACCGCGGTTCTGTCCGAATCTTTGCCCGTTCACATAATTGACCTCCCTCTGATCATCACTGGTTTCTTCCTCATGGACTTGAGCGAGGACGGACTTTTGGTTCCCCTTAAGGAGAAGGTTAACCTTGGCCGTGAGCTCCGCAATCTGCTTGGACTCCACACTGTTGACCTTCTTTCTGTCGTACTCCGGGTTTTTGTTGCTGGAACTTGCGGCTAGGTTCTCAATCAGCTCCAGAGCTCCTTCCTTTGACTTAGTGTAGAAGTCACCGTTACTAGCTGCATTCAGGGCATTTATGTAGTCCCAGTCTACTCCGTCATAGAAGGTGCTGAGCAGCTGCTCATCACTAAACCCATGGTGAGGGCACTCGCGCTTGTACTCCTTAAACCGCTCTCATGCTTCATTGAAGGATTCGCCGGACTATTGTTCGAATGAGGAGATCTTGTTCCTCAAGGTTGTGGTCTTGGATTTCGTGTAGAACTTATCCAAGAAGGCTGATCTTGCATCAGCCCAAGTCGGTAGAGAGCGTGGTGGTAAAGATTTTAACCACTGTGATGCTTTTCCCGCAAGAGAGAAAGGGTAAAGCTTGCACTTTAAAAAATCTGGGGGCACACCATTGGAGCTGGTTGTGCTACAGATCTCTTCAAAGTTCTCGATGTGATCAGTCGGAATCTCAGCAGGCAGACCGTGGAACAGGTGTTGCTTCACGAGGGCGATCATTTAAGACTTGATCTCGTAATCTTGCCTCTGGATGGTCGGGGTAACGATCGCAGATCGATCTTGGTAGTATGCGTGAGCCACATCTTTGTCCCCGAAGGCAGGTTGTGCAACGAGTTGCCTCTCCTGTTGCAAACGAAGCTGCTCCATGGCTGTCTGAAGTTGTTGCAGCTGAGCCGCCATGTCTATTTGTCCGCCCATCTCTGAGTTGGCGGTGTCAGACGTTTCTGCTTCTTTGACGGGTGTGTTGTGTCTTCTGTTTCCTCGTTCTATCCTTGCTAGCTCGTCGTTTGTCAAGCTAAGAAGGTCTTTGTTGTTTTTGCTCCTCGTTGGTACTAGAGATCGTAGACAAGCATTAACGATAGGTTTGATATATTCACAATTCTCCAATACATCTACTCTCGCAGGTAATGAATAAATTGCTCACCAATGTTATTTCTAGCAACCTAGCAACTCTCGCTGTCTAAGTTTAACCCAATATCATAAAATCAAGTGATCAATTCGATCTAAGCATTAAGAACAACAAAGGTAAAGACATTGATTTGAATAGCCTATTTGTGTTTAACCCTAAAGCTCATGAATTCCCTTGACAAACCTTAACCTAACTAAGAGATCTACTCAGACATGATTAAAGAAGAAAACAAAGAGATTATAGAGTTCATCATAAAAACTTGAATAGATAACAAAAGTTGGATATAAACTTATAAGAACTTAATTAAAGCATAAATATAAGAACTGAAAGATAAGCATAAATATAAGAACTGAAAGTAAAACTTAAAGCATAAGCATAAATGTATAAAGCTTAAAAGAAACTAAATAAAACTTAATAAAAGCATAAACATAAAAGCTAAAAACTGAAGAAGGAGCAATGCTTTGAAGCTAGAGAAGAGAGAAGGAAGAAGATGGTGTGGTTTGAAGCATCAAGAGTGAGTTCATTATATAGGCCAAGGTGAAGGGGAGTAGGTGAGACGGGGAACGGTCATTCTAGGTGGAGAACGATCGTTCCCAATGGTCGATCCGTAGTAGGTGAGATGTGGAAGTCGGGGAACGATCGTTCTAGGTGGAGAACGGTCGTTCCGTGCATGGTTGTTGGTGGAGTAGGTGAGGGCAAGAACGGTCGTTCTCTTCAGGGAACGGTCGTTCCTCCTCTCTTGTCGGCAAGGTAGGTGAAGAGGGGAACGATCGTTCCACCTAAGGAACGATCGTTCTCCATGGTCGTTCTAGCCAAAGAACGGTCGTTCTAGCCAAAGAACAGTCGTTCCTTTGCTTCGCCCGAACGATCGTTCTCATTTAGAACGGTCGTTTCTCTTGTGTTGGTCATTTTCTCGTGTTTTCCACATTAACTCGACTCGAACATGTCCGTAAACGCCAAACTCCATCGGAACTCCATAAAATCTGTAAAAAGACTCAAAACAAAAGAAAAGACTCGAAAAGCTAACGAAAGATGCAAATAAAAACTCAAACCGAATACTAAAAACGAATCAAAAATACGTTAAAAACACATAATATCAGATGTCAAGAATGCTTTTCTTCAAGGAGAGCTTAAATAAGAAGTATATATGCGTCCCCCTCTTGGCCTTGAAGACTCCATTGCTTTCGGAAAAGTCATGAGGTTACGGAAGGCAATCTATGGGCTGAAGCAATCTCCTAGGGCGTGGTATCACAAGCTGAGTCGCACTCTTTGGGATCAAGGCATTCGACGTTCTGAGACTGACCATAGCTTGTTCACTCACAAGTCTCCTAAGGGCATTGTGGTGGTTGTTTTCTATGTAGATGACTTGATCATCTCCAGAGACAACAAGGAAGGTATTGAATGTATCAAGTTATCTCTCAAGTTAGACATCAAGGATCTATGAGAACTTAAGTATTTCTTGGGTATTGAAGTATGTAGATGTGCTGATGGAATTTTCCTATCCCAAAGGAAATATGTGGTTTACCTTTTGAATGAGACAAGTTTCATGGAGGAAAAAACCTACTAAGACCCCCCTTGATGATGGCTACAAGGTCAATCGAGAGGGGGAGAAGAAAGATGAGCCATTTGAAGATCCGATCCTATACCGTAAGCTTGTAGGTAAGCTGTTTTATCTAACACTTACCCGACCTGACTTATGTTTCTGTGTGAATTAGGTAAGCCAACAAATGAAAGCTCCAACCAAGTATCAATGGACCATGGTGGAAAGGATCCTCCGATATCTCAGGGGGAGCTTGGACAGTGGTGTGTGGATTGGCAGAAATGCGAGCACAGAGATTGTTAGATATTACGATGCTGATTGGGCCTGAGATAGAGTGGACAGGCGGTCCACAACCGGCTATTGCACCTTCATTGGAGGCAAAATGGTGACCTGGAAGAAGGTGGTGTCTTGTTCAACATCAGAAGAAAAGTACCGAGCCATGAGGAAGCTGACCAATGAGCTAACATAGCTCAGTGGCCTTCTTGCCGATCTTGACATTGATCAGGCCACTTCTATGATCATGCACTATGATAACCAGATGACCATTCACATTGCTTCCAACTCAGTCTTCCACCAAAGGACCAAGGTCAGACAAAAGATTGAGGATGGGACTATCTTGTCGTGCTACACTCGGAGTGAGGACCAGCTCTCAGACATCTTTACCAAGGCTGCAAGTTCCAAGGTTTGCGATTATATTTATGGCAGACTTGGAGTTCTAGACATTGCTAGACAATGGTAGTACTTCCCTCGCCCATGAAAGCTCACACTCTTTTTACCTAACAGAGTTTGTCCCACACGGTTTTCTCTGTTGGGGTTTTTAATGAGGTGAGACGTCATGGGTAATCCAAGCTTAGCATTCCTTGGGTGATTCCAGAATGCTTAGCTTGATGGGGAGTATTGACCTTTGTGTTGAGATGAAGACAGGATCTTGTGCAAAGAAGGGGTTAACACTTAGTCGTACAAAGAAGACTAGAGGTCTCTCATGGAAGACTAGAAGACTCTCATGGAAGACTATAAGACTCTCATGGAAGACTAGAAGACTACAAGTCTCTCATGGAAGACTACCTCAACTAATAATCTCTTATGTACGACTAGGTTATGCGTCTGAAGTACTTTTCACCATTTCTTTCCTTACTTTATTTTGAATTTTGAATTCGACATGTTGTATCCCACTAATGTGGATATGTGTACCTACGAGCCTTATCCTATATATCTGTAACTCTGAATAATTTAACCTAATGAGGCATATTTGTATTCTCTCTACACACTCATCTGAAGGGATTTGTTCAGGTTTTAATCCGATTAAAACAGCCCTAACAACATCCTAAGCCACGGATCGTGTTCAATTGAATCTATGATAGATCTCGAACATACCTGGTGATTTGCAGTGGAAGAAGATCAGGTAATCGAGATCGGGAAGCGCCTCAAGTGCTGCGCCTCTACAGAAGTCCACACGCACACAAACTGGACGACAGGATGCTAGTACCGCGAACGATTCGCCTTGGGTTCTCTCTGATCTTTCTCTGGATTTTTCTGTGGCAGCCAAGGGCTTCCTCTTAGTCACAAGGTCGAGCCCCAAATCCTATTTATAGGAGACTTGAAGAAACCTAGTTGATCCCGAATGGTGTCGATCGACACCCACCATTGGTGTCGATCGACACCCTCACAGAAAATCGATATCGACGTATATCTTATATACATTGATCATGATCATTACTCTAATGATCAAAACCCAATTTATATTATCCAGTTTGCTTAGGTGTGTGACCCTATAGGATCATATGATAATGGTAATGAGTTCATAACTCATAAGTTATAAGCGGCTTCTAGCAAAACATTATAACCGTCCAATATCATATGATTGTCTTATCTCGACATCACGACTCTACTAGAGTAACTACAAGTCTGATTTCAGGACATTCCCTTCAATCTCCCACTTGTACTGGAATCAAATATTCCCATAATCCCTTTGTCTCTATATCTCGATCTGGCATAAGGCAAGAACTCGTGTCATCCTTAATCAACCAAACCATGTTTATCGAACTCCGATTTATACTGATAAAAGACAAACGATTGACATTCAATCCGTTTGAGCGCGGCCACGCATTTCCAGTATCAAATCTTCGATAGGCCCTGAGATATTTATCTCCCGTTATATGGGAGGGACAAATTCCATCTTGTTCCATCCCTGATCCTTATATACTTCATAATATGCCCAATCAATGCCTTTATAGCCACCAGTTACGGCTGACGTTTGACAGAGTCAAAGCATACCAATTCATATGTAAGAAAACATGATGAACTGAGGTCAAAGGACAATACTCTATAGTCGTAATGAGAAACTCTTATGACACTCATATAACAATCTTGTAGAGTTCTCATTAGCGGGTCATGTCCGATCATGTGTTCTCTAACACATATCTATGTGATTGACTTTAATACTCCTATTAATGACTCCATGAAACTTAGTCATCAGTCACCTCACATACTAGTCTCGCGCGGTTATCAATGTCCAACTTTGATAACCTCGACTATGGACACAAATAATTTATGTCATCTATCACTTATAGAGTCTCATGATCAAATCACGTATTTGATGATCTATAAGAATGCCATAAATTACTTTTGGACAATTATTTAATAACACATTAAATAATACTGAAACAATTTCATTAAAAAAACATAACAAAAGTATGTTTACATGAACATCAAAACATAAATATAATAACTCCCACTAAAACAAGATTACTGCTTAAGGAATCTAATGCCTATAGCAGCTGCATGACTCTCATGCTTCGGTCGTGGGAGTGGCTTGGTCAACGGATCAGCGACGTTCTCGTCTGTCGGAACTCTGCTGATCTTGACGTCACCTCTCTCAATGATATCACGAATCAGATGATATCTTCTCTCAATGTGTTTGGATTTCTGGTGTGATCTGGGTTCCTTAGCCTGAGCTATGGCTCCATTGTTGTCACAAAACAATGCCACAGGCTCAGAAATGCTAGGAATCACACCAAGCTCAGTAATGAACTTCCTAATCCAAACAGCCTCCTTCGCCGCTTCAGAAGCAGCGATGTATTCAGCTTCGGTCGTTGAGTCCGCCACGGTGCTCTGCTTGGAACTCTTCCAACTAACTGCACCTCCATTCAGACAGAAGACGTAACCAGACTGAGATCGGAAATCGTCTTTATCTGTCTGAAAACTGGCGTCCGTATAACCACTCACTACAAGCTCATCACTTCCTCCGTACACTAAGAACTTATCCTTGGTATTTCTTAAATACTTCAGGATTGTCTTGACGGCAGTCCAGTGACTCTCACCGGGATCTGATTGGTATCGACTAATCATGCTTAAAGCACAAGCAACATCTGGATGAGTACAAAGCATGGCATACATAATAGATCCTACTGCAGAAGCAAAAGGAATCCTACTCATGCGCTCTCGCTCAGCAGGTGTCGAAGGACACTGCTTCTTGCTGAGAGTAATGCCATGAGACATCGGAAGCAAGCCCTTCTTGGAATCATGCATGTTGAACCTGTGTAGAACCTTATCGATATAAGTGTCCTGGCACAGTCCAATCAGCCTCTTTGATCTATCTCTATAGATCCTTATTCCAAGAATATAGGCGGCTTCACCCATGTCTTTCATCGAGAAACAACTTCCGAGCCAGTCCTTTACTGACTGAAGTAACGGAATATCATCTCCTATGAGAAGTATGTCGTCTACATACAGTACGAGAAATGCAACTGCGCTCCCACTAGTTTTCTTGTAAACGCAAGGTTCCTCTTCGTTTCTGATGAAGTTAAACTTTTTAACTGCTTCATCAAAACGTAGGTTCCAACTCCGAGATGCTTGCTTCAATCCATAAATGGATTTATGAAGCTTGCATACTTTCCCAGCAGCATCAGGATCAATGAAACCCAGAGGTTGTGTCATGTACACATCCTCCTCCAGAATCCCGTTAAGGAAAGCTGTTTTCACATCCATTTGCCAAATCTCATAATCATAATGAGCGGCTGTTGCTAGGAGAATCTGAATAGATTTAAGCATAGCGACTGGGGAATAAGTTTCATCATAGTCAACACCTTGAACTTGTTTGAAACCTTTTGCCACCAACCTAGCTTTGTAAATCTGAACGTTTCCATCCACATCGATCTTCTTCTTGAAGACCCATTTACACTCAATGGCTTTTACACCATCAGGTAAATCACCCAAAGTCCATACTTGGTTTTGTGACATGGAACCGATTTCGGATTCAGCGGCCTTAAACCACTTTTCGGAGTCAGGGCCCATCATTGCTTCTTCGAAAGTCGCAGGTTCATCACTGTCAATAATCAAGAGATCATGACAATTAGTCACAAGAAATCCATATCTCTCGGGCTCGTGACGAGTCCTTTCGGATCTGCGAACTTCTGGCATCATAGGTTCGGACTCTACAACTCTTTGTAGATCCAGCCGTTGCTCTTCCTCAACAGGTTGAGCAGGCTCCTGTGATTCTCGAACTTCTTCGAGTTGTACTTTACTCCCACTGTTCTTCTTGGAAAGAAATTCTCTCTCAAGAAAAACACAGTTCTTAGCAACAAACACTTTGTTCTCAGAACGGTTGTAAAAGTAGTAAGCCTTGGTTTCCTTAGGATAACCAACGAAGTAGCACTTATCAGATTTGGGTGCAAGCTTATCAGATATCAACCGCTTGACATAAGCTTCACAACCCCAAATTTTAAGAAAAGACAAACTTGGAACTTTTCCAGTCCACATCTCATATGGTGTCTTCTCGACTGATTTTGATGGAACTCTGTTTAGCGTAAACGCAGACGTTCTAGAGCGTATCCCCAAAAGGATAATGGAAGATCTACTTGACTCATCATCGATCGAACCATATCTAATAAAGTCTGATTCCTCCTCTCAGACACACCGTTCCACTGAGGTGTTCCAGGAGGAGTGAGTTGTGAAACAATTCCACAGTTACTCAAATGATCACTGAACTCTTGGCTCAAGTACTCACCTCCACGATCTGATCGAAGAGCTTTGATACTTTTGCCAAGTTGGTTCTGTACTTCATTTTGGAATTCCTTGAACTTTTCTAAGGATTCTGATTTATGTCTCATTAAATAGACATAACCAAATCTACTGAAGTCATCAGTAAATGTGATGAAGTACTGAAAGTTTCCTCTAGCACTAACACTCATTGGACCACATACATCAGTATGTATTAAGCCCAATAGGTCACCGGCCCTTTCATTAAACTTGTTGAAAGGAGCCTTTGTCATTTTGCCCAATAAGCAGGATTCACACTTCTCAAATGATTCAAAATCAAATGAGTCCAAAAGTCCATCTTTATGAAGCTTTTGAATCCTTTTCTCATTGATGTGGCCCAAACGACAATGCCAGAGAAACGTAGGGTTCGAGTCATTGGTTCTTAACCGTTTGGTATTTATGTTATAGACAGGCAAAGATTGGTTAAGAATATAAAGTCTATTCTCTAATGGAGCGCTACCATAAAACATTTCATTACGATTAAAAGAACAACACTTGTTTTTAATCGAAAAATGAAAATCTTCTAAATCCAAAACAGAAATAGAAATGATGTTTCTGCTTATAGCAGGTACATAGTAGCAATTATTCAATTCTAAAACCAAGCCTGACGGCAAAGACAAATGATAAGTTCCTACGGCCAATGCAGCAACTCTTGCTCCATTCCCAACGCGCAGGTCCACTTGTCCTTTCTCCAGCGTTCTACTGTTGCTTAGACCCTGCATATTTGTACAAATATGAGCGCCACAGCCGGTATCTAATACCCAAGACTTAGAACCTGAAGTAGTAACATTTACTTCTATAACATAGATACCTGAAGAAGTCGTCTCATACGTCTTCTTCGAGTTCTTTAGATCTCCCAGATACTCTTTGCAATTTCTCTTCCAATGCCCCGACTTATTGCAGTAATGGCATTTATCAGCATCAGTAGGGCCGCGTTTGGGTTTGGAAGAAGTCTCAGGCTTATCCTGATTCTCAATCGGGAATGCCTTAGCTTTTCCTTTACCCTTAGCATGTTTCTTAAACTTTTTACCCCCTTGCACCATAAGTACATTAGGGGTGCCCTTCTTGATGTTTGGCTCAACTGTCTTGAGCATGCCATGCAGTTCCGTCAAAGTCTTTGTCATGTTGTTCATGTTATAGTTCATGATGAACTGATCAAAGCTTGACGGTAACGACTGCAGAATGATGTCCGTAGCCAACTCTTGGCTAAGGGGACAATCCAGTTTTGCCAAGTTATCAATATAACCCATCATCTTAATGACATGTGGGCTAACTGGACCATCCTTTGGTAGCTTGCACTCAATGAGAGACTTAACCGTCTGGTATCTCTCAGTTCGTGCTTGCTCCTGAAACATCCCTTTCAGGCTAGTGATCATCTCAACAGGTGACGCCACGTTCTCGTATTGCTTCTACAAGTCCGAGTTCATGGTAGCCAGCATGAGACAACTCACATCGACCTCATCATTGGAATGCTTCTCCCAAGCATTCCTTTCAGCGTGTCCGGCATTGGATTTTGGTTTCTCAGGGAGAACCTTCTCAAGGACATATTCCTTTTTCTCCTGCTTGAGAACAATTCTCAAGTTCCGATACCATTCAAGGAAGTTCGATCCATTAAGCTTGTCCTTCTCAAGGACGGATCGAAGCGAGAATGTGTTTCTGTGAGGGGAGCTAGCCATAGCTGAAAAACACAAAATGAGAGTTTAGTTTCGATGTTCAAGAAATGAGAAATCTTAACAATTAAGAAACTCACATTATATTCAAAACAATTTTCCTCAATTGAATATAATGATCCAAGATCCATATTTCACAAAAATTTGAGTGAGCTTTGGCCCATCGCCCAAACTTTAGCTATTTAGGTAAGCAACACTTTGCTAATTATATCATATATAATTCTTGTCTCGGATTAATATCTTATATCAAATCCGATCCTATATCTCTGAGCCCAAAACTATTTTGATAGCCCAGTTAAGCAAACCAATCTTTTAAGTCCGTAGTAACGATTACAACCTGCCTCACTCATGTAATTGCGGACACCCTGCTTTGGCAGACCCATCACACAATGAAACGAGCCTTGACAGTTGACAAGATTGGGAAGATATTAAAAGCTTAATATTAGGTTTGAGGAACGGAACATCAATCTAGTTTATATCACTTATATATTCCAGATTTTTAACTCGTTCTTTACTTGTAAAAATTCTTAAGTTAAACAAGTTAGGAACGCAAGTTCTGAACTGGTGTCGATCGATACTACCTTAGTGTCGGTCGTCACTGAATGGTGTCGATCGACACTACTTTAGTGTCGGTCGTCACCGCCAGATTGGTGTCGATCGACACTACATTAGTGTCGGTCGTCACCGCCAGATTGGTGTCGATCGACACTACATTAGTGTCGGTCGTCACCACCAGATTGGTGTCGATCGACACTACATTAGTGTCGGTCGACACCGAAGAACCCAGAACGGCGTTCTTTGTCAAAAACGATTTTTGAACAGGTGGATCTAACAAAATTCAACAGATTCAATAGAAACACTAGGCTCTGATACCACTGAAGGGATTTGTTCAGGTTTTAATCCGATTAAAACAGCCCTAACAACATCCTAAGCCACAGATCGTGTTCAATTGAATCTATGATAGATCTCGAACATACCTGGTGATTTGCAGCGGAAGAAGATCAGGTAATCGAGATCGCGAAGCGCCTCAAGTGCTGCACCTCTACAGAAGTCCACACGCACACAAACTGGACGACGGGATGCTAGTACCGCGAACGATTCGCCTTGGGTTCTCTCTGATCTTTCTCTGGATTTTTCTGTGGCAGCCAAGGGCTTCCTCTTAGTCACAAGGTCGAGTCCCAAATCCTATTTATAGGAGACTTGAAGAAACCTAGTTGACCAATAGATCAAACCGGGTTGATCCCGAATGGTGTCGATCGACACCCACCATTGGTGTCGATCGACACCCTCACAGAAAACCGATATCGACGTATATCTTATATACATTGATCATGATCATTACTCTAATGATCAAAACCCAATTTATATTATCCAGTTTGCTTAGGTGTGTGACCCTATAGGATCATATGATAATGGTAATGAGTTCATAACTCATAAGTTATAAGCGGCTTCTAGCAAAACATTATAACCGTCCAATATCATATGATTGTCTTATCTCGACATCACGACTCTACTAGAGTAACTACAAGTCTGATTTCAGGACATTCCCTTCATCATCATCAATGGCTCAAATCTCACAAGCACGACACAACGTCGTTTTGATTTATTGATTGAAAATTAAAATTCTGTAACACCCATGGTTCAAACTCGGGTGGGAGGTCATTGGGAAGGGATTATCGCCACTGAGACAGATGCACTTTAATGTTATATGCTCAACAGTAATTACACTTCAATGTATTCATCTTTCATTTCATTAAAAATTCCAAACTAAAGCCAACAAACGCTAATTCTCAAGCTAATAATTCAGATTATCAAAATTTAAAATACAAAATAACATATATTAAAATAATTATGATGAAAAAGTACTAAATAAATTTCTTAATATAAAAAGTACTAAAATAATAACAGATAGTAAAAAAATAATTTAGTAGTAAAATGACAAATAGTAACATTTTAATATTATATTAGTATTATTATTAAAATATTTAAAAGTATTAAACAGTTATAAAATGAAAAGTAGTAATAAAATATAGACTACAATCAAAGGAATTATATTTTTATATTAAGAAATTTATTATTTTAATTATAAGAAAAACTTAAAATTATTAATCGTATTTAGTTATTTATGTATTTTTTAATTCAAAATTAACTTCTCATCATAATTCTTTTAATATATGTTATTTTTATTTTAAATTTTGATAATCTGAATTATTAATTTCAGAACTAGAGTTTTTAGGGTTTTAATTTGGAATTTTTAATAAAATTGGAGATGAATACCTTGAAGTATTGTTGAGCATATAACATTAAAGTGCCTCTGTCTCAGTTGCGATAATCCCTTCCCTATGACCTCTAACCCAAGTTCAAACCTTGGGTGTTACAGATTTTAATTGTCGATCAATACATCAAAACGACGTCGTTTCTTGTTTAACGGCATATTCTGTTAGATCAGGTAACGATTTACTTTTTTGGCCAAGTCAACAAAAAAGTTTGTGATTGTTTTGTTGAGTCAACAAAAAATCAGATATTATTTGGTCAGCTATGTAGTTGGGGTAAATTTCGACCAAAATAAAAAAATTGGGTTATTTTTTTAGCATACAAATTGCATTTGAGGTATTTGGGTCTTTATTTAGCTTTCGGTTTTGTTCTGGTTGGTTGGGTTTGGCTATTTCTAATATCAAAATATTTAAACTGTTTAGATATTTATGATTATTTAGTTCATTTTGGTACCTCCTAATTTTTTTTGGTTTGGTTCTCTCGGTTCTGGGTATTCTGCTAAGTCTAGTCCAAATAAAAAAGAAAATCAAAAGAATCCTGCAGCGGCAAAATAATATTTTCCTGTCAAAACCAAAATATCTCATTTTCTCACTGAAATTATAAAATTTCATTTCCCGTCAAAATATATAATCTTACTTTTTCTGAAAGCTGCAAAGTCAATGGAGAAAAGGTTGAGGTTTCTCTCGATCCATTATCGCAAATCGCAAATGCTTGAAATGTTTTTTTCAAGAAAAAGAAAAATGAATTTCGATTTTCCCCAAATCAATTTTCACATAGATTTTTGGAAAACGACTTATTTCCCCCTAAAAATTATTATATAGTAACAGATCCACACCAAATTTTGACCTCGTCATAATTATCCCTAGTCTGAAAGTTAAAAACTTGTATCTCCATAAATTAAAAGTTCGAAACATAATTACACATAATTCTTGGTTTTAATGGTTTACGACCAAAATTTAATACCAAACCATCTAACCAAATTTAATAAATAATTTAAACCTAAACCAAACCAAACCTACAAAGAAAAACTAACACGAAAATAACCCAACCCAATTTCTTTTTCTTTTTTCTTTTTTTTATTAGAACAAATTTGTTTCTTCCTTTCCTCACTAAATTGAGAATAACGCTCAGAAATCTGTATCAGTGAGTTTGGTTTCACCATCTCCTTTCCCTCTCTTTCTCCTTGTTGTTTCATCCTTCTTTGAAATTGGTTGGTCTCTTTGTCGTTGGTATTCATTCATCTTTGGATTCCTATGTTTTAGTTCCTTTAGTTTTGTTCGAATTTCTTCTGATTTGTGTGGAATTGGGAACCTTTGATGTCTTGATTGGTGATCAATGTTTGTTAATTTGTTTGTTTCGATTGGCTTTTATGTGAGTGTGTTTCTAGTTCTATTGCCTTGTTTTGTTTTTAATTCCTATGATTTTACACAGCCAATTTTAAAAATTATGATTGGATCTATGATAGGGTTTTGATGTTCTCGTTTTAGTCGATGGATTTTCGGGTTTGTTGAAGATGGTGGTGGAGGAGGCGACTGAACGTCTAAAGGAGGAGGGTTATCACTTATCAGATTCGGTTGGCGGAGCTGGTGGTGTTTCTATATCCACCGGCAGAGGAGGAGAAGAGGATTGAGTTGATGTTTGGCGCAGCTGGTGGTGTTTGAGTCTGCTGGCACCAACAATTCGAAGCTGTAAGCCGAGTGACTGTTAATGGAGGAAGAATAGAAGGCAAAGGAGGAAGCTTTGAATCGAGAGGAGGAGGCGACGGTTATTGGTCAGATGGTGACAGTGGTCTTGAGTCAGCCTGTAGAAAAAGAGGAGATGTGGAATCAGCAGTAAATGAGCAAGTTTTTCAAAGATAAGAGCTTTGAATCAAAGAGAAAGAAATGAAACCACGATCTTATGGCTCACATATGAAAACGACATAACTGAGGTTGGAGATGAAGAACGAATGAAAGAAGAAAAAAGGGGGGAGAGAGACGCACAAAAAACTTACGGATAAGAATTGAAGAGATTTGGAGACCAATGAGCTGCCGATTCCGCGACCAATCACCAACACCATCCACCACTTTCCTAATGTATTCTCCATTTGCAATGCAATTGAAAATCGGATTTCAAATGTTCTTCTCAGACTTCCTCACAGATTAAATTTCGTGTATATAGACCACTGTTGAAAAGTTGTCGTCTACGGAATTAAATATGTTCAACTTGTTGACTGACGTCATATCCGACTTGGGAAGGGCAACGGCGTAAGAATCATCCCGTCTTTCACAGATCAGAGACATCATCAGGTTCGCTAAAATATGGTTTTTGATAATTTGGAAGTTAAAGAAACAGTTTAAAAATGGGAGAACAAGGACAGAAGATAATAGTAATTACCAACACTCAATCACTAACCAAAACTTTACATACGTCAAGTACATAACATTTAATCATTAAACTCGATATAAAAATATTCCTGATAACTACTTCCCGAGAACTAATTTTGATGTAAAGAGGAGATGGCAAACCCTACACCTCAGCATAAGTGAAATTGATACGTAAGATCACTTGCTATGCAAGAGTACAGGGGAGAAGAGGCTAAAAGGAAAATAATTACAAAGTAATTCAGTTAATTTAAAATAGGATTATATGATAGTCAACCAAAAAAAAAAACAACTAAAATATTTAAACACGGAATATTGAAAAACAAAATTAAGTACATTTATCATAATAAAAAAGCCCATAAGTTTAAAACCAGAAAACAAATGTAGGAGAAGAAATTTTTTTTATAAACAAACTACTTATTATCATATACAACAGAATTAAATTTTTACATAAATATTAACAAAAAAACAATTATTTCTACGCGTAGCGTGGGTTTTCACATAGTAAGGGATAAAGCCAGGTTTTCCATTTGAGGATATCAAGTTTATGGGTCCAACAACTTAGTCATATAAGAGGATTTAGAAAAACAAAATTTAAAGATATCATTGATGTTATGAAAATATATTCTTTTAATTTGTAAATATATTTATATGATTCTATTAGTTAGTAATTAGCTTTAAATATTATTTAGGGAGATTCTCCTATATACCACACTTTTTAGTTTTGCTTCCCAAAATACCACACACGCTTGTTTATTCCACACATAACATTCATTAAACAAGCATATGACCATTTTTCCCCACTCATAAAACAAAGGAAAAAAAAAAACAGAAAACGCTCTCTCTCCCGAAACTCTAACCTTCGCCGTTCGCCGTTCGCCGTCGTCCGTCGCCGTCGTCCGTCGCCGTCGTCCGTCGCCGTCGTCCCTTCGTCGTTCACAGTCGTCCGTCGCCGTCGTCGTTCTGCGTCTCTGCAAAGCTTCGAATTGAGCTAGCGAGTTAGTGATTTCCCTCTTTAGCTGCTTTTATATTTAAGCTTCTCTTTTTGGTGGGGTTATCAAGCATTGTAGTTCGTAAAGTTGTGTTCTTTGGTTAGGAATCAGAATTTGCCTGTGCAATTGATGCTTGTTACTAACACTCTTCGAGATTTTGTAGGAATTAGTGTTCATTCATAGTGTTTCGGAAAAATTAGAGATTTGTGCTATCGAATTCATAGTGTTTCCCGAATTTGAGATTTCCTCTGTCTTGTGCTCTTTTGAGACTTGTGACTAACCCTAAACTAAAACCTAAGTAAGAGATAAACGTATTCTGGAGATGTTCTCCCTCCCACTTTTATGTCTTTTAGGATGGTCTAAGGAAGCAATCTAGACCATACAGTCTTTTCGTGCAAATACAAGAGAGTTTGGTCCAAAAAGAGGCATTGCTTTCTTTACCTGGCTATTGCCTTCGTCCTTTTGATTACATGAGCTAGCGAGTTAGTGATTTCCCTCTTTAGCTGCTTTCAGATCTAAGCTTCTCTTTTTGGTGGGGTTATGAAGCAATGTGGTTCGTAAAGTTGTGTTCTTTGTTTAGGAATCAGAATTTTAGGAATTTTGTTGAATTTTAGGAAAGCTTAAGGAAACCTTTTTGTTATTTAGGGAGGCCTTACGAGAACTTATATTTGTAGACAGAGTTTATTAAGCAACCGTTTTGTTTCGGAGAAGACCTTATCTAATGCTTAATTTTGGTAATTCCTAAAGCCTCAGTAAATGGTTGTTGGTATTTGATGATTGATTCAGGAAAGCATTGTTTGCGTATTTCTTACTTTCAAACTTGTGCGATGATTTGTAGGTTCGAAATGGGTGATACAGACACGATTGAGCTTCCGAAACTGAAGTTCAATATTGGACAGGAGCCGTCACAAAAAGTTACTATAAACCACCACTCCAAGCTTGGACACATCCATGTACTGAAGGAAATTATTGGAGACAAACTGTATCGCAAATGCAGAGCAACTTTCATGGGTCCCATCATCAAGGTAGCTGAGAGTGAACTCATGCTTTCGGGGAAGTTGCTTCATTTCCTCTTTGAAAGACATATAGAAACCGTTAAGAACCAGGAGTTGTGGTTCCATTTCAATGGACAACCAATGAGGTTTAGTATCCGAGAATTCCACATGGTGACGGGTCTAAGGTGCAGTGAGGAGGCGCCTGTGAGTGGTGAAAGAGAGTTGCTGAAATTTCCTGAAGCTTTGTTGACCAATCCACACACTCTAGATGATCTTCAAATGGCGATTATGGGCTTGAAAAAGGAAATGGTCAAAGAGAGATTTGCCTTAGGGATCCTGCTATTGATTGAAGCAACGTTACTGAACAAGTACCCCTCCTGTAAATTCCCTGTCAGAAATGTTGAAATCGCACAAGATCTACGTCGGCTGTTGAAATATCCGTGGGGAAGAGATGCATACAATGTATTGCTGCTTTCGGTTAAAAGTAGGCTGGATACCGATTTGTTAGCTACAAAATACGACCTCCACGGCTTCCCTCTAGCAATACATCTTTGGTTCCTAGCATCCGTGCCATATCTCCAGTCAAATTTCAGTAGGATTGACAGGAAATCGATTAATACATGGATATGTGAGAGATTCATAAAGCTTGATTGTCCAAGGTACGAGAGTATAAAGAATTCTGAAGGAACTCACAAGGTAAGTTACTCAAATTGTTATAACAACTACTTCATCGGCAAAAAGATAATTGATACCTACTTTTAACTTAATTGCAGACAAGCGTTACATGCATCCTATCTCATATAGAGGGTGACAAAGAAGACTCAATTTCTATTGTCGATGAAGCTGATCCAGAGTTGGACGAATTGGTTAAGTTGGTCAAGCAAGGCTATAGAGTCACAGAAGATGATTGGAGAAAACAGAAAATTGATGTCTACACAGCGCTGGAAGAAATTGCCAAGGAGTCTTACAAGTCTAGAAATGATAGCAATGGGTCAGAGTCGATGATGGCCAAGATGAACAGTCTTATTGAGAAAGTGGATGGTGGTCTAAAGGACATCAAAAGGCGTCTCGCCAATATAGAAAGGAAACTGAATATATCCAATGAAAAAGAGGTAAGATATTTCACTGTTAAAATTATTTAGGCAGATTTATTATGGTTTTAGGGATACCTTCCTACACATTTCGATTTAGTAAACTGTTTTATATCTTAATACCTAAAGAGATACGTAGAAGTGATGTTTCCTTTTGCAGACAAGTGACGAAGAACTAATACGAACAGTGGATAATTTGAACGCTCAATCAGGAAGCAATGAGGTAAGATTAGTGTTTTTTAAGAACAATTTGGGTATATTTCTCACATTATTAGGAATGCCTTACTAATTATATCTTAAATTGATACATCCACATGATTTCGCCTTGTTGCAGGGAGATGGCTGGGATGAAACAAATTCAGGCGATAAAGAAGTTGTTAGAACACCAGTCTATAGAGGTTCCAACCCGCAATCAAGCAGTCAGGAGGTAAGACTAATGTTTTTAAAAATTTAAGTAGAGCCTTTCTAAGACTATTGTGATAGACTGAGCAGGTTGAATCTTAAAAATGCATTATTGACTCATAAAAAGTTTCGTTACCTTTTGCAGACAGATGGCGTGAAAGAAACACCAACAGGAGAAAACGAGGACACACAATCAAGCAGTGATAAGGTATGATTAACATTTAAAACTTTAGGAAGACTTGAGTCAGTTTTAAGAAACGTTTCCTTACAAAGTCTTTCTTGATACATCCACATGATTTCGCCTTCTTGCAGGGAGATGGTTGGGATGAAACAAGTTCAAGCAGTGATAAGGTATGATTTAAAACTTCAGGAAGACTTGAACCAGTTTTTGGAAGGGTTTCCTGACAAAGTCTTTCTTGTTGTTTCAGTCTGAACCTGGTGCTTCAATCCAAAACGTTCGAGGAGTTCGTTGGAGATTTGTGCTGAAGTCGTTTGGAGATTTTTATACTTCTTTAATAATTTCACTTACTTTGACTTTTTTTTTTTGCTACTTGAAGAATTGGTTTTGAGATAAAATTCACAATATTTTGGAACCGAGTAGATTGTTTCACGAAAGCCTTCATGCACTATCGAATTTAGGAAGGTACATAACTAATTCAGGAACGCCTTCTTAAACGTATGAGATTTTGCACATTATCGAAGAACTATATCATTTTTTATTAGATGGACGCCTATTATGAAGAAATCAGTGACAAATATATAAGTTAATAACTCATAACCAAATCGTAGAAAGTAAAAGTGTGCATAATCGTGTTTTGAATAACTTCATACAAATTTAGGAAGCCATTTCTGAAACAGAAGAAACGCTTCCGGAAAAGGTAAAAAATAGATCAACTATAGTGATAAGAGTTGACAAAATGAAGACAAGAAAATGTAAATTCTCTATCCTGAAAATGGCCAATCCCAATCCACCACTTGTTTGGTAAGTTTTGTGGCAAAGAACCACATCTCTTCTTAATATTTTCGGGATGCCCTTCCCGATCATATACAACTTCTTCCCGAACACCTTAATGAATTTCTGAAACTTTAAACTTCCCGAAACCATTCAATTTCTGGGATTCCCTTCCTGAACACGTAAAGTAGCTTCCCGAAACCATTGAATTTCTTCACGAAATACTCTTGAACGGTTGAATCTATGATAGCAGTAATATGCGACATATCAACATGCTATTATAGAAACTAGGCCTAAAACACTGTTATGAAATGTGATAATTCATAGGTTATTGTATTTAGGAAGCAGCAAATTTAATTTAGGAACACGTTCGTGCATTTATGAAATTTTGACATTTTCCAAGAACTAATCATTTTTGATTAGATGAATGCCGATTATGAAAGGAATCAGTAACAAATATGTAGTTAATATAACACTTCATAAAAAGAGAAACGCATAGCCAAATCCGAAAAAATAAAAGATAAATTTAGGAAGCCGTTTCTGAAAAAGAAAAAACCCTTCCTGAAAACGTAAAAAAACCAAGTATCAATTTAAAGATGAAACTTCATCATATAGCTGTGCTGCAGGAAATCTTGTTGTGCCCTCCAATGCCGCATCTGCTGCACTTATGTGACTGTGATTTTGAACCTGGAACTCCAAACTCACCCGCGGATCTTTTCCGCTTTGTAGGAGGTCGTCCACTGGGCTTTTTAGTAGATGGTGGCATACAACAATAGTCATCTATATTCTCTGGGTAAGAACCGATTGTTAGATCTCCACACGGGTGAATGCTCTCGGAATAAGCTTTCGCCCACGTTTCTGTGAAGTATAAGCGATCAACATACTGGTACTCGTCTCTCCTTGATCGCTTTGCAGCAGCCAGTGCATGTGTACAGGGAATTTTGTCAACGTCAAAAACATTGCAAGAGCAGTACTTGTTCTCAAGATGAACAATATACTTGTTGCATTCATCTTTCACCTCAAACTCAGATCGATCTATTTGGTAGACACTAAGCTTCATGGCAGCATCATACCTAAGTCGCAACAACATAAATTATGAAGAAATTATAATACTCAGGAAGCAAATAAACTGGTTTAGGAAGGGTTACATGAATATATGAAAATTCGATACTTTTAACTAGAGAAATACTCTAACTAGACAAAGTAAAAGCTGGACCGTACCTGAGAAGCAATTTCTTCACAATGTGAGGTGTGACGAAATGGTCGTTTTTAGCCGCAGCCTCCCGCCGGTCATGAAACCAGCTGCTCAGGGTCATCCGGATAGTCTCAAAAACGGAAATAACAGGCAACTCCCGAGGCTGTGCAAGCATTGAGTTAAAGGACTCGGCAATATTAGTAGTCATGATGTTGTAGCGGTTATCAGGAGCATAGCATCTAGTCCATTTCCTAAGATCAGCTTCTTGTAAGTATTTGGCCAAGCTCGGACTTGAAGATTTAATCTCGCTGAATATCTTATTAAACTCATGGAAGGTATAAGCGTTAGCTGCCAATTCAACAAGCGTACCAAACCAGTTCTCCCAAACTTGGTTTTAACATTGTTGAGGAAATGGATTCTGCAAATCCCATGAAAGGAAAGTGGGTAAACATTTGCAATCCCTGAAGCAATAGATGGCGCTCTGTCTGATACAAACACGAGATCTTCAGAATCCGGAATCTTGTAGGTGAGGCCTCTGAAAAACCAAGTCCAAGAATCTTCGTTCTCTGAATCCACTATAGCATATGCTAAAGGATATAGCTGAGAATTTCCATCTTGGGCAGAAGCTGCTAGTAAAGTCCCTTTAAACTTCCCCTTTAAAAAGGTGCCGTCCACAGCAATAACCCTCCTCATATGGGCAAACCCCCTAATCGATTGACCAAAAGCAACAAAAGCATATTTGAACTTTCCAGCATCATCCTTTGCGATATAACTTAACGATCCAGGATTGGTTTCTTTGACTCTGCACAGCCACTTTCCCAGATTATAGTAGCCGTCCTCAGGAGTACCTCTTATCAAATTCTGCGCTTTTTCTTTCACTCTCCAAGCCTGTTTATAATTTAGTTGGACACCATGCAATATCCTCACTTGCTCAATTATCTGCTCCGGCTTGAGTCCATCCTTCTTCTCACTGTAATTGCTACACAATAAATTTCCAAGAACCTCGGCAGTTGCTTGCCTATGGTTTGCGTGTCTATGAGTAGTGCCACAAGTGTGACCGTGCACATACTTCTTCACAACAAACATATCCGAAGTTGGAAGTTTTTTTGCATGCATCTTCCAAGTACATGCCTCGTCCACACAACCTAAGATAACTCTCTTCTTGTCTGACCACCGAGACCGGAATTCAAATTTCCATTCCAAAGCCCATTTTCTAGTCCTAATCATCAGCTTAGCTTTGTTCTTAAAATATCTATTGACATAGATATCATCAACCTCTCTAGTAGAAGGCGACAACCCTAGTCCTGTACGAACCGGAGCAATATCAGGAATGGGATGCAAAATAACCGAAGATTCACCTCTATCAGCAGACGGGCCTGGATTTTCATTCAAAGCTAATGGCTGAAATTTAGGAAGGAGTAAAACATATTTAGGAAGGGTATCTAAAAAGATATATTGGAAGAAACGTTGGTTGTCAAAGTAAAACCCCGAATAGATATATTGGAAGAAACATATTTAGGAAGGGTATCCGAAAAGATATATTGGAAGGAGTAAAACATATTTAGGAAGGGTATCCGGAAATTTCGAGAAACAAAAAGTATGATGATATATACCTGTTCTTCCCCTTGAGTAATATTACTTCCCCTTGATGGTTGATTGTTGCTTCCAACATTATCAGCAGGAGCAAGACTCATATTGTCGCTCACCTACATCAAAATAAAGAAAGTGTGAAAATTGAACTATAAAACTTCGTATAACATAAAGGAATTAAGTATTAGTAAGGAAACCAACTAATTCAGGAAAACATGTATGAAAAATTCAAAAGTGAAAATACCTTAACACATAGGCGACTAATCCCAGAGAACTCTTTAATCTTGTTGATGAAACTCTTGAGATGTCTATCATTCTTTACACAAACTGGGGGAGAGACTTCAAACTTTGAATTCATGGACAAACTGAAGCCGTAGGTCAATGAAATCTGTTCGTTTTGAAGTTCAAAATCTTCAACAATCATCTCCAATAGGTCCTCGTAATTGACATCTCCTATCTCGAACGTGGAAGCATTTTTAGTTTGATCAACACAAAATGTCCATTGAGATTCTCCAATTGGCTTCCAATCTCCCACAACACAATAGAGTTCCATTTTGCGAACAAAAGTACAACCTATCGCAATACAAAGGCACGTCAAAAGAAAATTCCCTGAGCAAAAAATACCAAAATAATCATACGAGGCAAAAGGCACGTCAAAAGAGCTTCAATCATAAACAGAGATTCAATCAAAAACGAGTTTCGAATCGATTTCTCTATGAAACAATCATAAACAAAGCTTCAATCAAAAAAGAGTTCCGATATCGATTTCACTATGAAATAATCATAAACAGAGATTCAATCAAAAACGAGTTTCGAATCGATTTCTCTATGAAACAATCATAAACAAAGCTTCAATCAAAAAAGAGTTCCGATATCGATTTCACTATGTGATGAGGACATCAAGTCATCATCAGCCCAAAAGCACGGAAACATGAGACTTGGAGATGGAAGCATGAAGCTGAGGAGAGCTAAGGAGACATGTGAGCAGAGCTCAGATCAAATGGAGGCTAATACGAATCCTTTCAGCTCAAATATCACTTGGAGAACACACACAACTCACCTAGAGTTCACCTCAAATAAGAATCAGTTAAAAAGGAGTTCATATGAAGAAGATATTGAAGATACAACTTTGAAGATCTTCAATGAACCCGCTGGAGACATGCGCCCACTCATAAAATTATTCCGGTCAAACGACGACGAATCAAACAATAAATATAAATGTTTTGGATTCTCAACTCAAAGGGGAAGCCAGGAAAATTTGGTTTACATCAAACCGGATTCAGACTTGGGACTTATTGAGTTTACAAACAGGGTGAACTCCAAGTTACCCGATTTGGACCAGCGAGCAGTAATTGGAGGATTTCTGCTAAACCAGGAGGATTTAAGCTATGAACCTACCTTTTATGGAAAGTGGACTCATCAGGGAATCCGGGATAGTTTGAATCAGTCAAGAATTCATTATTTTTTGAAAGTTATACAACTTTTAATCCGAGTGATTCTCCACTTGCCTTATTTGGAAGCTCATGGATTCAATTGTCTACAAACGAAGCTTTGGCGACCAGCAGAGATATCTAAGCATTCAGGAGACACATATAACCATTCAGAAGAGCCAGAAATCATCTTACAATGCATCAGCATCCAGAGAATCAGGCGGATTCTCCATTACTCACACTTACCATATTTGAATGCATTCACACTTGAAGCCATTAATCACCAACGGCTCTTTCACCAAGGCTTCTGCATTTTGGGCAACTTATATCACGACCAGGATGTTCCAGAGAAGCTCACCTCTCCCCTCAAGCCAGCCAGATACAAAGGAGCCAACACTTTCCATTTGTTTGCTGATTTCCTCATCAATGCCCAACGGCTAGTTTGATTTATTCTTTAAGTCCAATTTCGTGTAAGAGCATTATATAAGCTCAGCTTAGATTATTTGTACAATTGACCATTCAATCAAGTAATAAGAAATATCAGTTATTTTCGTTTTAATCAAAGAGTGTGTCCTTTGATCAAATCGTTGTCTTTAGAATACAAGTGAGGATTCCTTGTTTCTATAGATTTGTCTTTAGAGTTCTAATTGTGTGAAGCATTAGGATCTATTGGCATAGGATTAAGGCTTGTTTGAGTGATTCAGACATCCTTAGTTCCCACAGATTGAGTGAGTCAATCATCCCACCGATTGAGAGAGTCGATCTTACATTCTATCACCACCATCACCACCTTCTATTCACTTCCGCAAGCAGCTGGCTTAGGAATCTCCTGATCATCATCTGATCAAAGCACTGGTGTGATTCCGTGCCCGCATCACTATGAAATAATCATAAACAGAGATTCAATCAAAAACGAGTTTCGAATCGATTTCTCTATGAACTAATCTAGCTCAATCTAACGTCAGCAAGTTTCGAATCTCCTCAATTTATACCTTCCTCCGCTATTCCGTCGGACCGTCGCTAATTGCTGTGTCGTCCTTCACAGCAATCGTCTTCTCAACGTCGTCCTGTCTCCGTCGTCGGACGCTGACGTCGTTATCGTTGTCCGTCGGGAGATCGATTGTTCTCGATTTCAAAACTTGGATCACGATCGGCGGCGAGAAAAACCGATCGAGGATTTCAAAATTATGGTGATTTTTTTTTTTCTGTTTCAAGGGTATAATTGTCAATCACTTATTAATGAATGGTATCTATGGAAGAATTGAGAGTGTGTGGTAGATTGGGAATGAAAACATGAATCTGTGTTATATGAGGCAATTTCTCTATTATTTATGTATCCCAACTTTTCTTATAATGAGAATTAATATACAACGAAAATATATTTTTGGTAAAAAAATTATTTAATAGAAAGAATTTCTATATTTTTGATGTATAATTTTTTTTTAAAAAAATCTTATATTTCTTTATTTTGAATAATATATTTATATATTTGAATTTTTTTAGATGTGTTATCAGTTTTTTTTCAAATATAGATATATCATATAATTTACTATGCTTTAACCCGCGAGCGAACAATGTTTTCTGTTTGTTTTCGTTTTTGTAACTCATTACACAGTGGTTTAAATATTTTGCATGTTTGAAAATTAAACCTGCAATAAACATCATTTAGTAAAAAACATCATTTCTACATTGTAAGCGTCTCTGTATCTCTCCTGTACAGCAGCACTATTTTCTATTACATTTTAGTCTTCCAAGTCCCGAGCAAAATCCAAAGTCTTCCTTTTGATGGGTGTTGTATTACATTACCAGGCTCTTCTTGCTTATATTTCGCCTTCTTACCACGGACAGGTAAGGGTTCTTCTCAAGCATTGCGTTTTGGCCAGCCATGGACGCTTTTTCGATGACTCCTTTAGCTGAAAGTTCATGAAGCAGTATCAGTGAACATCACCATCAAAGAGACAGTACAGCCACGTTCAGACAGACACAAAATGTCTGGACATGTAAAGAGTCTTTTGCTGCTGGTGATGTAGAGAGAAAGGTTGTTGCATACATGACATACAAAGAAAAATAAAAAGTAGTACCAAAATTAAGAAAGGAAGAACGTTTTACCTCATTCTTCTGGGTTTTCGTCATTTCAGCCTGCATCATCATAGAGGAAACTCAGTTAAAGAACTAAGCCAGCTAGATTCTTTAAGGAGAAGCAAGAGAAAAAAACGGTAGAAACGCACCTGTTTTCTCTGCAAATCTTGATTCAGTTGCTTGAGATTTTCAATCTCGGCTTCGAGTTCCAAGGTGTAAGCCTGTTCTTAACCATAACATTGAAATTAATATCAAGTTTCTTGAAAAGAAAACCGCAGTGACAGTTGGGTTAGATTAACACTTTACCTGCTTTCGAGCCCTTAATCTAGCGGCTGATTCTCGATACTTGATCATTCTCTTTTGCCTTCTCTCAACAACCTTCTCCAGTCCCGTGTTGCTTCTTCTTCCCCGACCAAACACATAAGGAACTGGTGACGACCAAGCATTGTTTTCTGCACTACTCGTCCCAGGAGAAGTAGATGCAACAGTAACCCCTGCTCTTCCCATAGCAGAAAAACCGCTATTATTGTTGATCAGACGTATATTATATGTAATAGATAATAAAAAGGCTTCTGTAAAGCTTTACAGCAAAGCCGCTATTATCTATTACACATTTGATTGATACTACGTAGTCAGAGTACTCTTCTTCGTGTTAAGTCTTGTTTGGCTTCTCTAAATCGCAGAAACCATAGCTGGTGACGCAGCAACCATCAAGTCTTCCTTTTCTTCCTTATCCTCTGCTTCCCACATGAAATGTGCGTATGATCCTAAAACCATACTGCAAAAAAGTTACAAACAAAATACAAACGAAAACTCAAATCGGGGGATTAGTAAAAGTAATCAAGAATCCAAAATTCTACATACAAACATACCAATCATCAGGAGAAGCATTAACAGCTTGATCAAAGTAACCTCGAGCTCTTTTCTCATCCCTCTTCGTCTCCCATATCAATTTTCCATACATTGACAATGCTTCACCATCACCTGGGTTTTCAAGTATTGCTCTCCCGTAGTATTCCTCTGCTCTCTCTGAATATTTCTCCACCTATAAATCCAAACTCTGAAAACTTTGACCTCAAATTCGAAATCTTTAATAGAGTCATGTGAATACTACCTCGTACAAAAACTTTCCGTAGTTCATCAGAAGCAGCGAATTGTTGGGGTTCGATTTCAGCATCTCTCGATAATAATCACCGATCTTACAAAATCCCTAATCAACAAAATCCCTAATTTACGAAGAGAAAAAACTGATGGTGGAACAAGTAACTTACTTTTTGCAGTTAATCCGAAATCGAGGCGTAAACCAATGTTAAATCTTTTATATATTGATGAGTGCAGTTGAGAGTGGAGGAGGAAGTTGAGAGTCATGGAGGTTGAGAAGAGATCGTGGAGGTAAAGTTGAGCTGAAGCGTGTTTTTTTTTTTAATTATCGATAAAGAGATCAGTTTTTTTTTTTAACTAAAGCGTGAATTTTTTTTAAAAAAAACTTAACCTAAAAAAAGGAATTTTTAGAAAGACAGGTGTCAAACCCACATTTAACAACTGACTTTTGTTTTATAGATATAGGATAAGATTATTTAATTTTAGTTTGGTTGACTGAGAACCTAGTTTAATAGCACTATAGTAACAAACTAGTAAATAGCCGTGTAATTGTTGATTTAAGTTAAGAATGTGTTTGATCATAAGTTTATGATCATATTGCTTTGCTATCATTTACATGAGGCTTTTTGTATTGGGGCCTTGACGTAAAATATCCATATGCTTTTTGGAGAAATGCAAAAGAAAGATATAATCACTAGAATGTGATATAGCATGAAGCTCATCTTAATCGGTTAAAGAAAGATTACAAGACTTTAAGTCTGTAAATGAGTACTGATACAGAGATGTTAGACAAAACATGCTCTATCTTTCATGCAAATATTGTTGTCTTGGAGACACAATATGATGAGTTTATATTTTGACTCACGGTGGTTAAGCAAAAGAAAGAGCTATTGAGAAAATGAATCACGTCATTGATTATGCTCTATTCCCTGAAGTGAATGTGAAAAAGTACCACATGAATAAAAACATTGCCCGAGGAAGTGGCTATAAAAGTGGTCATAAATGTGAATATGGATATTATCAAAGTAAAGATTGAGACCATTGAGTTTCTTTCAAGAACAATATCACAAGAAGTGAGGAAATAAGAGATATTTTTCTTATATGACGAGAAAATAAACTAGTGTGAGTACAATGTCTTGTAGTATCAAATTATTGGAAGCTCTAGAAGAGCAGATACATGTTTGCCTATGGGGACACAATTTGAAACCATGTATGCGTTATAACTTCCCAAGTCTCAAAAAGGTTGTAATGAGTCTAAGATATAACACATGACATAAGTTGAGTATGTTGTTGATTCTTAAGTGTGATTCAATTCGAGATAAGATGAACATGGAGTGTCATTATCTCTAGGGGAGAATTAGAGAATCCCACATCCCTAGTAAGTGGAACATCCAGAAGTATGTCCACACTATAAATAGACTTAAGGAGTCATTTATATAAAAAATTCAGGGGATTTAGAATCTAATCATGTTGAGACAATAAATAAAGGGAAATGTTGAATACCTTGAACTATAAGTATTACCCAAGGCACTATTGGATTGTACTACACAAAGAATATTAAAATGGAGATAAATGTGACAATAAACCAGAAGTTTACTGAAAGTTCAATGTTTGGTCAACCGGTTATGCCATCCCGGTTTAGGTTTAGTAATAATGCGAAAGATTATGGATATTTGTTGAAGAACCAGAGACTTTTAAAAATGATCTGCTCTATGGTGCTTGCTTACAAGGAAATATGGTAATACAGTTTCACCAGTTTAATAGATTTGGAATCTATTTATACAAGAAAATGCTTGTGGGCTTGATCACCCACTAGTGGACTGATCATCCACGATATGCATCGACAAGATGGTCGTATGTATCCTTCTCATAGATCTGCAGCATGGTGTTTGCGAGACTAATTGATAATACTAGTGAACTCACAAGCCTTTGATGATTATTGTAAGCATATTGAGGTTTTCGTTGAACATCATGTAGGTAATGTTCATACGTAAAATGCAGCAACATTAATTCGCATAATGCCAAAGAGTAATTAATAAATCTCCCTATCATATTGGTTTTGGGTCAGGAATTAAAGATCCCCATCTAGAAAAGTTGGATAAGTTTCTCAATGTTAAAAGACGGGATCTCCAAAGAGGTTATAAATACATGTTGGATGAATCTCCATTGATGATTTTAAAGACTATTTTAATGAGTCGGTCTATCCAACATTATAGGAGAGAATATAGAGCTGGAAAGAAAATGAATTATCATTGATCTTCGGACTAAGAATGTAAATTGAAAGTCCAAAAGATAATTCTCTTATAGAGATTATCAATCTGTTGCCAGATTCTTCAATTGACCATAAAAGAGTGACAAAGTCACATGTACAAGCTGTAAATGCTCCAGTTATATTGAATGTCCCAGAAGGACAGTATCAAACTGCTAATGAGTCTAAAGAGCGCATGAAGCGTGATAGACCGGTTCAAAGATAAAGAATCCTCGGAAAAGAAAAGGAGCATGAATGAAAATGGCAAGAACGAGGTATGAAATATTAAATCTCAAGAAGAGATGGTAAACATGACAATAAAAAAATCTCAAATAGCTATGTCATGTCTGAAATAATATGGAACCGATATCACATCGACGTCGTTAAGAGTTATGCATGCATTGTAGCAGTTAATAAGGACGAGGATCATAAGCCATTTATTGAAAAGTATACGCAAAGTGTAATTGGCCAAAAAGGGAAAGAAACAATAGATGCAGAGTTAAAATCTCTTTGAAAGAAAAGAGTATTTGGACCAATAGTCCGTACACCTAAAGGTGTAAAACCAGTGGCGTATAAATGGGTCTTTATGTTAAAGAATATGAAATTGTGAGGTGCAAAGCAGTAGTTTCACAAGGGTTCTCACAAAGACCTAAAATGGATTATAAAGAAACACATCATCATGTGGTAGAAGCATCAACGTTAAACTTTCTTTAGTCTCGCAACAAAGAAAAGGAATTGAAAGCCACTAGAAAATGAAAATTATGTGAAAGATCCAAAAGGATTTAAACTGCAAGAAGGAGTAAACCCCATAAGGATTTGGGTTGTTTAAAGCTGTAAAGGCTAGTTCACGAGAAGATTACTTTGCGAGTACATTGAGCATATAAAGGAAATAATCATTGGTTATAAAGTACCATGATCTCTTTCATGATTTAAAGATGTGATTTCATATGACAAGAAGGATAGTCATACTTGTCACATTTACAAGAAAAGTGGGAATAACTCATATGTACAATATGAAAGTTTATAAAATTGTCTATAAAAGAAAATTTGGACATGAAGTCCTAATAGACCAAGATATGATTTTTTTTGGTGGAAGAGATGCTAGGGACCAGAAGTCCAATTGTCTAAGAGATTACTTGACAATCAAACAAGTTTATTCTCTGAGGCTATGTTTATAAAAACTCCTAAAAGGATGATATGTGATCAGAATGCATCTCTTGGATCTCTTAAATATGATGCTTCTAGGGGGAGAATATGATGATGTGTGTGGTTGTACTCTGTTCCCTTACATGGTTTTTGTCCCATTGGGTTTTTCCATGTCAAGGTTTTAACCATGGCGCTTCAACCTTCCACTTTCAAGAAGTCGGTTCATCACATGAGATTATATCGTCTCCGAGATTTCAAGTTATGTTCTCATCAGGGGAAGTAGATGCGCGCTGCACTCTTTTTCCCTTAACCATAGTTTTTCCCACTGGATTTTCCTGGTAAGGTTTTGAATGATACAACATCATACGCTCTTTAGAAGATTTTTTGTTTAATGGACATCAAGAGAGAGTGTTATGAAATATAATGTGATGTCCATTAGGAGTCCATAAGGTCCATTAATTTTTACCTTGTCACATCTCTTTTACTTTTATATAAAAGATTCTATCTATTAAAATAATACACAACACAAATTCTCTTCTTATTCTCCTCCGTTTATAACAATGTTAAATGAAGTTGAAAAAAATCAAAGTGCATCTTTAGTTTGGAAAATTAAGTAGAATGCATATTCAAAAAAGATTTGTCATTGACTGCTAATTAGATGGGCTGTTGCAGTGATCCAAACCAGGCTTGCAGGGCGTCATCGTATTTCCTGTCTTTCTATCTTTTAATCGAATTAATTATAATTCTCAGTTGCTTGTATATCTGGTTTGTTAGAACAGTTTGTGAGCATATTTTTTTCTTATTTTTTTAGGTAAAGTGTTAAATTTTGAGGATGGGCTTTCACCATATCTTCTCGCATTTCTTTCCCTCCAAATCATATAATATATAGTGTCTCTTGAAAAACGTATCGAATAAGAATATTCTCAACGATCCTGGATTAAATCTGAATAATTGATAATGTCACTCAGTTCTTAGATAATCAATTTTTATAAAGATTTTCTGTAAGAGTAAACATTTTCTTCTTCTGTTTAGTACCATAAACCAATGGAGATTTTTGTGACAAAAAAGAAAAAACCAATTGGGGATTTAATTCCAGAAAGACAGTTGCATCCATCGTTGAATTTAAATTAGTCATCAATTTTAGGTGAAGCACTTATATCTTTTTCCCACAAAAAAAAAGAAAAAAAAAACGTTTTTATACATTTCCTCTTTTCCCGGCAATGGCAAATTAAGGTCAATATACAAAGTGTTCTCTCGCTCCACACGTTAACAGATTTGTTCCTAGCAATAACTTCAGTTTTCTTCTAATAATGAGCAATTGCGTATGAAAAAAATAAAAATAATGAGCAATTGCGACTTTTGGTTCGTCATAAAACATATTCTATTATATTTGGAATTAACTTCTTATATGAAATGATGAATTTATTTGGTGTCTTAGTGATGCTGTATCTTAGAATATTCATAAGGAACCAAACGGTAAAAGCTTTAGAGAAAAAGAAAAAAATAACCAAACGCAAAATGTCAGACATTCTGGACCGCCAAAAAAGGAAAGCAAGAAGAAGAAAAAAATCGCTAAATGTCAGACTTGTTGGCTGATGTAACATTTTGACGCGGACATCAGACAAAAGCCACTTATTCGCAAAAATATACTCACAGAGCTTATGTGAAGTAGTTGAATACTTGAATTATAGCGACCTTTCCATCGGATGTATTTGTTACGGTAATATAATTTTTAGGAAAAACAAAAATTAATCTATTTATAAAGAAAAATTAGCAAAACTAACGCAAAAAAAACTAAAATATAATCTATGACCATAGCAATTAGCAAATCATGTGCTATGATAATGAGCATATTTATGTATTAATGACAAAAGTATCCCTGTACGTATTTACATCGCCAGGTAAAAAACATATGTGCCCTTCTTTTTTTCTCCACTCTTTGCGGCTTTTTTTTCTATCATTTTTTTCACCCATCTGATCGTATTTGATCTGTGTTTCTTATAAAATATTGATTCAAACTTGGTTTTCACTTGAAATCTGCATATATCGTAATTTAAAATTTTGAAAACAGAAAACAAATTTCTAAAATCAATAAATATGCTTTAGTGTATAAATGTTCTATTTCTATTTTAAACAAATGCATTCTATTCTATATATATTTCTAATAGAATGCTGAATTCTTTGTATTCTTTTTGTAATTCACTTATAAAATGTAAAATTATGTGTTTAACTATACATTTTTATTTAGAGTTCAGTATTTTGCATTTAGAATTGGATTATTAAAGATTATGTAAAATAGTATATGATGATATTTTATAGTATGTGTGACTAAATAGAACATTATTTTTTTTCAATGATCATACTATTCTATTCACTTTTTCAATAAATATGATGTAAAATAGTATATGTGACAAATACCACATTATACCACTTTCTCCCTCTTCTGGTTTTTCTTCCCTCGAGCCCTCCCTCCCTTCCTCCTATATCAAATTTGATTTCCTCCTATATCAAATTTGATGTTTATTATATCTAAAAAATAGCAAACAAAGGTGAAAGTGGTAAAATAACATTTATTAAAGAAAAAGACTATTATACCATTTTTAGTTAATCTAAAATATCATTTCTCATTAAACCTTAACTCTCATTTTTCTCAATTTCGTAAATCTTAAACTCTAAACTCCAAATCCTAAAACCCAAAATCTATGATTTGTGAACCCAAACTCATTAGTGTAATATATACTCTTTTTTAACAGGTGTAGTATATACTTTAAATGATTATTCTAATTGAATGTTGTTTTGGTTTAATGGTATAATTGTTTTTAAACACATTAATGAATGCTATTTTATCATTTTCACTCTTGTGTACTATTTTTTGACATAAACACTATAATGTGTCATTTGTGGTTATTTCTCATGATATTTCATCTTCTTCTTTTCTTCAAACCAACACTTTCCTAAAATAATACATCTTTTAGAATTGTAATCTATAAAAAGTTAAACTTATCTTTTATATATTAAAGTTTCTAGCCTTTTAGAATTTTTATTTTTAATTTAATAGTTAAGTTTGTTTTAGTTTAGAATTTGGTAGTGATGATTGTTTCTCCTTTACAAAATTTTGATGTCATCAATCTATTAAAGCAAATGATGGTTCATTTTCTTCTTTTTCTTCAAACCAACACTTTCCTAAAATAACACATCTTTTAGAATAGTAACTTTTAAGAAATAAAACTTTGACTAGGAATCACCTTTCTAAATTGGCCTATATCAATTTAGTACCTCTACTTTGGCTATCTGATGCTTTCTAGATAATTTTATATTTTCTGTTGACAAAAAAATTAAACTAATCTTTTATACATTAAAAATTCTAGTATTTTTTTATTCTCTCATACATTTCAGAATTTTGTTTGTAGGAATTTATTTGTTATAATTTTGGAAGATCAGAATTACATATTTCCTCAAATCGTGCTATAACAATGTGAACTTTTTTTACGATGCATCGTAGTTTTTTTTGAAAAAATTCGATATACCTTATCCAGATTTTTATCTATACATATACAACATCTTCATCGTTATTCTAAACTAGTCACTTTTTTTGCTTCATCCCTAGATCTAAAAAGGTATGTTTTTAAAATATGATCATGTTTACCATTTTGGTTTTAATTGAGAACTTTGATCTTAATTATCTAGAATATATCTCCATATTCACACTATCTTTGTTGCTCTTCAATCCCAATTTCAAATTAGTCATTTCTTTCATTCTATCCCCATGTCAACAGATATTTTTCCAAATCTAGGGTTTGTCCTCCTTAGATTACTATGTCGCTGAACGAATTATAACAAAGGAAAGTTTCAACGAAAAAAAATGTGTCGAGTGATTACATTGATCTATGCCTTTTTTTTTAATTTGATTTGTTACAAAAATATATTTTAATATTTTAATATATAATCATAATATTCAAATGTCATGACTACATTCGTCACTATGCATGAAAAAAAGTATTAGACCAAAATAAATCTATCGTTCCAAAAATAAATCTACTGTCCCATGAATAATCAGTCTGTACCACCTTTGAAATGATAGACTTTATATTTTTTCGCGTGATTTTGGCATATGTGACAGAAAATAGTAATAGATTTTTGTTATTATGTTTTTGTCAAATGCCAAAATTATACAATATATACTAAAGATTATTATAATAATTTCAAAACTTATGACTTAGTTTAGTCAATATCGAAAATTTTCCAAGATTATTTTAGTAATTTTCCGTTGATTTTATCTATTTAGTTGTTCGAATATGTGTAAAGTCAGTCCCAAACACGTAAAGGTCGACCTATCCCAGGAACCATAAAAATTAATCAAGTGCTCCTGCTACATTATTAGCATAAAATAAGTAATATGTAGCGTGTGTACGTAATATATAAATATATAAATTTATCACAAAAAAGTGTACGTAATATATAAATGATGCAGTTGTTGACCAAATACAAATTATACAAATATTTTACAAAAAGGAAAGCCTACAAGTTAGACCCAATTTTCTTTATAAAAGGACTCTTTGTGATATGTCATTTCCTCATCTTCTCGACTAAAAGAAAAATAAAATGCATTTCTCTTCTTCATCATCCTTGTCAACTTGGACAACCCTAGTAACAATAGGGTGTCTTATGCTTCATTCATCTTTCTCCAATGCTCAACTGACCCCTACCTTCTACGACAACACATGCCCTAGCGTCTTCAACATCGTACGGGACACTATCGTCACCGAACTACGGTCGGATCCTCGTATAGCCGCGAGCATCCTACGTCTTCACTTCCACGATTGCTTCGTTAATGTAAGATATTAGTTCCTTTTCACAGTTAGTAGTAAAGTAAACTATCGCTCACAAGTTATGGCGACACTAGTATCTCAGAATTATATTAAATTCTTATTTTCTACTTTATATGTTTTACTACTCCATAATGACATTTTTTGTTGTCACCTTTTATAAATAAGAAAACATGTATTTTACCAACTTTATTTCAGAAAAAATCTTTTTCGTGTCACTCTAGAAATTCAAAACATGTCGCTACCATTTATAACTTAGTAAATAAAACATTTGTTGACAGAGACAAAATAAGACGTGGTTTACCATACTTACATTTATAATTTATAAGTTTAGAAGATTTAATTAATTATTTTGTGTGGTATTGTTTAAGATGATACGTTACCATATCCACTATAATATATAGTCAGTGGCCTAACGGATATGATCTTGAGATATCATCAACATAAAACCTTATGTACTTAGATTTGGGTTTTACTGTCGAAGATCTTAGCTCTTGTCGTCAACAATGACTTATTATTAAAGAGACCATATAGACAGATAATTCCAAAACATATATTAAACTCAAATCTCTCTCTCATTCAGCAGCAAACATGAATTATTTGTATTACATTATTCAGGAAGAGTATGGACCCTTACCATCAAACACGTTATGAATTTATATCAACCATTTAGTGATGGATTTAAGAAAGAAAAAAGCCCCCACTAACGTGTGATGTTTTCATAAAACATTAAAGTATAAACCAGAAAATTACATTGTGAATTCTGGTGTTAATAGATCTATATAATATTATAATGTAAACTCAACTGTATACTAACTTGTGTCTACTGTGTATGCATATACTCTCGGGTCTTGCTTTAGAAAACAAATGGTTTTATTGAACGAAAATGCAGTCTCACACTTGGATCATGGCTGTACATAATTGACTAATTTATATTTTTCTTTTTGTTAAAGGGTTGTGATGCATCGATCTTGTTAGACAACACAACATCGTTTCGAACAGAGAAAGACGCTGCTCCAAATGCAAACTCGGCTCGGGGATTTCCAGTGATTGATAGAATGAAAACAGCAGTCGAGAGCGCATGCCCTGGAACTGTTTCATGTGCAGATATTCTTACCATCGCAGCTCAACAATCTGTGAATTTGGTAGGCTCTATTGTTGCAACCCTTTATTTTGTTTTTGTTCATGACAAACATTGTTTTAAATTTGCTAAGACTGAAGAACTTGAATACTGCAATGCAAATTTATATTTTATATCTATTGATCTTTTTAGTAATCGAATAGGTTTTAATGTTAGTTGAGAAAATACTAAAAACGTGTCGTTCTCTAATGTCTTTTTGACCTACATACATATTATTAAGAATATCAAATCTCAATTCAACACCAAACCGATAAGATTATCTCTTTATTTCTTTTGACTTCAGTTAATTTTTTAGATTTTAGTATATGTCTTTTTCTTTCTAAACAGCGAAACTACAATATGGTAAAATTTAATTTTGTAAACAAATAGTTATTTTGTAATATTTTCTTTTCTTAGGCCGGAGGTCCTTCATGGAGGGTTCCTTTGGGGCGAAGAGATAGCTTGCAAGCATTTTTCAATCTCTCTAATGCGAATCTTCCTGCTCCATTCTTCACGCTTCCACAACTTAAAGCCAGTTTTAGCAATGTTGGCCTTGACCGTCCTTCAGATCTCGTTGCTCTATCAGGTTACTATGTTTAAGAATAACAATAAAAATACATATTTGATGTAATTAGTTTTAGCGAATTTATTATGTATTATGTTGTGTTTCTTTTGTAGGTGGTCACACATTTGGTAAAAACCAATGCCGGTTTATTATGGACAGGCTATACAACTTTAGCAACACTGGTTTACCCGATCCTAACCTCAACACTACTTACCTCCAGACACTTCGTGGACTATGTCCTCAGAATGGTAACCAGAGCGTCTTGGTGGATTTCGATCTACGTACACCGACGGTATTTGACAACAAATATTATGTGAATCTAAAAGAGCATAAAGGACTTATCCAGAGCGACCAAGAGCTATTCTCAAGCCCTAATGCCACTGATACAGTCCCATTAGTAAGAGCATATGCTGATGGCACACAGAAGTTCTTCAATGCATTTGTGGAGGCGATGAATAGGATGGGAAACATTACGCCTCTCACGGGAACTCAAGGACAGATCAGGCAGAATTGTAGGGTGGTCAACTCCAACTCACTGCTCCATGATGTGATTGAAATTGTTGACTTTGTCAGCTCTATGTAAGAATAGTTGTCTCAATATATAAGTGGCAACCAAAGTATGTTTGTTATGAATAATAAAAGGTTCTCGGAACTTTACTTAAAACATTTCATCCTAAATTTTATTTTCTCTTGCTTTTGATTTAAATATTGGTACTAGATTTTAACCCGTGCTGAGCGAGGGATGAGTTTATAGTATAAATTTTATTTTTCAAATATATAATTAGAAATATTTAAGTATTACAATTTAATTATAATATAATAATAATAATAATGAAAACTTAAACATTATATGAAATGAATTCAAAAAATATTCAGATATAATGATTTTCACCGAAACTTAATTTACTCGGATCATTATTTTAACCTGTGCTATCGTGTTGTATCATAATTTTCAAAGTAATATTATGATATTTGATTTTTAACTAAATATTCGTTGTAAATATTTTTATTAAATTTAAAATATATCATACTAATTTATAATATTCTCAATTTTTAACAAAGTAAATTTTTCTTTTTGTATATTCAAAAATAATAATTATTAATTTTAATATAATTCATAATATTTTTACATTTAGAAAATATGTTGAAAAACAATTGGTGTATGTTTACTTAAATTTTATTTTATGATTAATAAAAATAGTTTTAAAGAAAAATATTCATTTATAAATTTTTTTGAAACTATAAATTAAAATTTACTAATCAAATCTTTTTGCATAAGATATTTTTTTCATAAGATATTTTGCATAAAATCTAGGTTTTAATATTTTAAAATATGGTTAAAAGGAAATCTTGATCCAGTTTGTTTTAAAAAGATATTATGAGATTTTGTTTGATTTAATATATATCTCATGTTACCTTGTATTGTTTAAGAAAATATTAGGTAAGACCAAAAAAATAATTAGCTAATGGATAGGTCTAACAACTTTTTACAAGTAGATTTTTACAATGATCCTGTTTTAATATAATAGATTACATATTATATGTGTGGTGAGTCATGATAGTCTCCCTCTCAAAACACATGGTATAATGCCCCAACCGTTTCTACTAGTGAGCTCCAATGTTTTTTCACTAGGCTCATGGGCCAGTCCACCCCTATCTGACGGTCAGTGCATTAACCGGGAGGCTCAAAGTCATGATATATTGTTCCTGCAATCACTACATGACTGTTTCCCGTGTTTTAGACTTGTTCACATGGTACCGCGAATGACTTTCTAGTAGGTCATCAATCCTTTGACTACTTCAGCTCAAACACGCTTAACCTTGGAGTTCTTTCTGGATGGTTAACCGAAAATGTAAGTGTACTTTGATGACATAGGTAGCCAAATCAATTCTTTTAATCTCTTCTATATACGTTTCCACATATACCAGAAATCAGAATATTACACATGATAAGTGCAAGCTCTAGAGAAGCTCGTCAATCATTTGCATGCATCGTATAAACTTTTTAATAGATGTTTATTGGATTCCTGAGATGTTATTTTCTTATCTTTATGGTTCTTCAGGATGAGAAGAACTTGGAAAAGAAAACCTCTTTACAGGTAATTCATGTCGTGATTATACAAGTAACACAATGAATTTGTTACCTTGGACCATTAATATATACGTAGCGTTTTAAGTGTTTTTAATTCTTCTTTTTTGTGTTTTTAATTCTTTGATATCTGCACAAAAATAATTGTGTATGAGGAAGATCAAAAAGATTTGATTTGGTACGTGCCACAACCACAATATCATAATTAGAAAGATAAAATCTTTCTAGAAACCAGATTCGACAAGTGACGCCCGAACTTTTCTTTACCAGCAATAATTAAAGAACCGTTGTGAATTGTTATGTTATTAATGAGACCAAAAGATCTTTATATATAGGTTTACATAAGGATCAATATGGCAATATTCCATAAACATATTTCTTGTAGAAAATGAAATGTCTAATACTTAATATATACTAAACATAATGACCGGTTATGTAATAACCTCTTACGTAGGTCGGTCTATATTGAGTCCATCAAACCAAACGGTTCATAACACTCCCTTTTGGACGAAATGACCGAATCCGATGTAATCAAGGATCTTTGTAATACGCTTGGGGATGCTGCCTCATTAAAGCCTTTCTAAGGAAAACCCAATTGGGACAAAACCTTAGCGAGGAAAAAGAGTACAACACGTATTACTCCCCCTGATTTAGACATCACTAAAGTCCCTTAGTCGGCGCATGCCGATCTGATACATCACCTTCTTGAGCGTGGAGGTTGGGAGCGACTTCGTGAACAAGTCAGCTGAGTTGTCGCTTGAACGGACTTGAAGCACTTGTATTTCTCTAGTCTTCTGGAGATCGTGAGTGAAAAAGAATTTCGGCATATTGTGCTTTGTCCGGTCTCCCTTGATGTATCCATCCTTCAGTTGAGCTATGCACGCAGCATTGTCCTCATAAAGTACGGTTGGCTCTTCCTTTCCGTCGGTCATCCCACAATCTCGCCTTATGTGCTGAGTCATCGATCTCAACCAAACACATTCACAGCTGTCTTCATGAATTGCCAAAATCTCTGCGTGATTAGACGATGTGGCCGTGAGCGTCTGCTTCATGGATCGCCATGAAATTGCGGTTCCTCCGTGAGTGAACACATATCCTGTCTGAAATCGTCCATTGTGTGGATCCGATAGATAACCTGCATCAGCAAAACCAACTAAACCTTTGTCGTTATGGTTAGTGTAAAACAGACCCATGTCCTTCGTTCCTTGTAGGTAACGAAGTATATGTTTAATCCCGTTCCAGTGCCTCTGGGTCGGACAAGAACTAAATCTTGATAGGAGGTTCACGGAAAATCAAATGTCTGGTCAAGTATGACTAGCCAAATATTATAATGCTCCTATGGCACTGAGATATGGCACTTCGGGACCAAGGATTTCTTCATCCTTTTTCTTCGGACCGAATGGATCACTATCCAATGCGAGGCTTCTCACCACCATTGGGCTGCTCAATGGGTGGGCTTGGTCCATATTAAATCTCTTGAGTACTTTTTATATATATGTCATTTGATGCACAAGGATTCCATCATTTACGTACTCAAGCTGTATTCCCAAACAGAACTTAGTCTTTCTTAAGTCTTTCATTTCAAATTCGGCCTTTAAATATTCAACTGTTTGGGCGATCTCTCCAGAGGTTTCGAGGATGTTCAAATCATCCACGTATACTGCTATAGTTACAAATCCTTTGTTTGCAAATTTCTTTATAAAGATACAATGACTGATGGGATCATTTCTATAGCCTTCTTTGACTAGGTACTCACTTAATCTATTGCACCACATGCACCCACTTTGTTTCAGTCCATATAAGGATTTGTTCAGCCTAATGCACTGTTCTTCGCAAGAACTTCTCTTATCTTTGAGCTCAATACCCTCTGGTAATCGCATATAAATCTCAATATCCAGTGGACCATATAAATAGGCGGTTACTACATCCATTAACCGTAAATCCAATTTTTTTTTTATGGCCAGACTTATCAGGAATCGGAATGTCGTTGCATCCACCACAGGGGAGTATGTCTCCTCATAATCGATTCCTGGTCTCTGTGAGAATCCTTGTGGCACAAGCCGTGCATTGTGTCGAACAATCTCTCCTTGTTCGTTTCTCTTCCTCACAAAGACCCATTTATGTCCAACTGGGATTATATCTCGAGGTGTCCAAATTATGGGACCAAAAACCTCTCTCTTCTTTAAAGAGTTTAACTCCACGTTTATGGCTTCTTTCCATTTAGCCCAATCAGATCGTTGAGTGCACTCATTTATTGACGTGGGTTCTAGATCCTCATTCATTACATCAAGTGCTACATTGCATGAAAATATATCATCGACGTCGACGTCTTTTCTGTTCCATTGGATTCCGGACATAACAAAATTTATTGAGATCCCATTGTTATCGGGAACTTTAGGACCATGAGGCTCGGCGTCCCGAGCTTCATTTTGCGGCTCCTTAGGTTCATTTGTGTCCGGTCCATCTACTATCTCCTCGTTCTGAATTTCAGCACCTTTCTTTAATTTCCGAGGAGTCTTATCTTTGGAACCAATAGGTCTACCACGCTTTTCTCTCGGCTTAGACTCTGTAGCAACTTGCGGTCCATCATGGACATCAATTCGTATTGGTGCATTCACGGCTGATATATACGATTTAGTTACTCTTTGCGGGTCAGCAAAGGAATATGGCAATTGTATAGCTAGCTTTTGCATATGAATAATCTTTTGGACTTCCAAGTCACTTTCTTGGGTCCGAGGATCTTGCCAATTTAGGGATGTATGATTCCATGCAATTTCTTTATCCAGCCGGTTCTCACTACCTACTGTTGGAAAAAAGGACTCGTCGAAATGACAATCCGCGTACCTGACCTTAAACAAATCACTGGTAGTTGGCTCGAGGTACTTTATGATCGTGGGTGAATCATATCCAACATATATTCCCATCCTCCTCTGAGGTCCCATCTTAGTCCTCTGTGGTGGAGCAATCAGTGCATAAACTGAACAACCGAATATCTTAAGATGGGATATGTCTGGCTCTTGACCCGTAATCAATTGGGAGGGGGAATATTCATGGTCACTTGATGACATGATACGGATTAATTATGCGGCATGTAAGACTGCGTGTCCCCAGGCTGATACTGGAAGCTTTGACCTCATGAGTAATGGTCTAGCGATCACCTGTATGCGTTTGATGAGAGATTAAGCCAAGCCGTTCTGTGTATGTACATGTACCACGGAGTGTTCCACACTTACCCCCATGGACATACAGTAATCATCAAAGGCTCTGGAGGTAAACTCACCCGCATTGTCCATACAGATGGTTTTTAAAGGAAAATCTGGAAAATGTGCCCGTAGGCGGATTATTTGAGCAAGGAGTCTTGCAAATGCCAAGTTCCGTGTTGAAAATAAGCATACATGTGACCATCGTGTAGATGCGTCAATGAGGACCATGAAATATTGGAACGTCCCACAAGGTGGGTGTATTGGTCCGCATATGTCTCCTTGAATTCTTTCCAGGAAATTTATCGTTTCCTTAGTCACTTTTACTGGTGACGGCCTTACAATCAATTTACCTTGTGAACACGAAGCACAAGTTTGAATTTTCGGGATCACTCTCCTTTCTTTCAAGGCATGTCCTCTCGTGTTTATTATTAATTTCCGCATCATTCCTGACCCGGGATGTCCCAGCCGGTCATGCCATAAAGTGAACATATCCGTAAAAGCTTTGTTTACGGTGGCATTGGCTTCTATCATACTGATTTTTATACAGTATAAGCCTGTAGCTATAGCAGGTATAGTCTCAAAGACTTTCTTTTGGCCTTGAGCGATTTTAACTATCTGGAGAAATTCTCTGTTTCCTCCGCCCATTGTTTCCACATGAAAACCATTCAGACAAATGTCTTTAAAACTCAATAAGTTTCGATATGATCTCGGTGAAAACAATGCATCAAAGATTTCTAGATGCGTGCCTTTAGGCATTAAAATGTTGGCCTGGCCGAAACCTTATATAAGGCCGGCCGGTCCTGCTATAGTACTTACATTTGCCTTTTTGAGTGTAAGATTTATGAAGTATCTTTTATCTTTTAAAATCGTTTGGCTTGACCCACTATCCACCACGAACTCGTCCATACTTCTTAAAACAAGAATTTATGTCTTAAAAGCCATAATAATATTATTCATTAAACACCAAAGAAATTTTTTCCAAAGACATAAACTCAAAACACAAATAAAAGCAACATGGAATGGAAAAACTTAAAATCTCGGATTCACTTAGTCAATTATGGAACTGTGATATGCTCAAATTTACCCTTTGAACTACTCTCTCAAATTAAGAGATCAATTGCAGTATTTAGGGATCGATTTCCACAGGGACTCACGATTCACACAATAGACTATCGGTTTTCGAATTAAGCTAAACAAGAATGATTGTAATTAAAAGACAGAAAAGCAACTAAAATTGGTTTTAAAGATCAGATGGGAGAAACGTCAGGCTCAGGGAATTCTCAGGAAATCAGGAATGCAAGCTAATCAGTAAATCAGGATTCTGCTATGTTCTAGAACTCGAATCACAATATTCAAATCAATCAACTCTCGTTGCAGAGATTTCTATGTCTAGATCCTAGAATTCCAAATCTCTTTGCAAATTCAAAGGCTCAGACATGCATTAAATTCAAGTTCGATATGTTCACAAAATACCTAAACCAAATCTCTTTGCGAATAGTTATTTTGCTCATCTAAGGTTCTTTCTAGCTAATTAACCAACTCTCGTTGCGAGAATCAACCTATGATCAATAATCTAACTCGTCAGTTCAGATCAAGCATTAATTACACCCTAGATGAAGAACTAGTGTTCCAGAATCCTTAAATAACCAATCAACTTAGCAATCCATGAAATCCCTAATGAGAAACCCTAAACCTAACTAGCAAACTACTCAGACATGGAGATTGAAACAATAAACATGTTTGAATAAGATTGCATAAAAGAAATAAGAATAGATATTAAAGGAGTTCTGAATCTTCTCTGAAGGAGTCTGAATTCTTCTCTCCAAAACTCTAGCTTAGAATAATAGCATAGGTCTAAACAATGACCTTAGAATAGTATATATATCCTAAAAACTCGACCAGGGACTTAATTGCAAATATGTAAAACTTCTGGGCAATTTCCTTTCTTCAAAAGTCGGCGGTTTGTCAAATCCCGATCGGTGTCGATCGACACTCAGGAGTGGTGTCGATCGACACCAGGCTTGAAAATAGGCTCCGACTTGCATTCTTCAGTGCAGCTTCCTATTTAGCTCCAGAATGATCCATAATCTCCAATTAAGCTTCAAATGTACCTAAACCTGTAAAAGACTCTAAAAGACTCCAAAAACACTAAAATGACTCTATATACACAACTTATATCATGGCTAAAAACCATAAAAACCATGATATATCAAACTGCCTTCACAGTCCGAGGTTTCTTCCTCATCATTTGTCCCGGGAATTTCCATCTCTCTCCATTTCTTTAACACTTCGTCATTTTTTCTGAGAAGTTCTTTCGTTGCCAGCCCTCTTCTGAGGTATTGGTAAAGATCATGATATTTGGTGAAACTTTCGGCCTTGAGCCTTAAAATTATATCTTGCGGATTGAGTGTGGCGATGGTCCTTTCCAAAAGGTCTTCATTTGTCACCACTTCGCCACATAGCGTGAGGCCATAAACAATTTTCATAAGGGCAAAGTGATATTCATCCGAGTTTTCACAATCTTTAAAACCGAGAGTTTCCCATCCTTCCAGGGAGTCTTTCCATAATATCATTGAGAACCGTTCACCCAGCTTGGTCCAAAGGACAAATGGGTCTTTAATATCTTGTACTCATCTCTCAGGTTTTCATGGAGATGGAAGCGCATAATTGTTATGGCTCTTTCCCTTTGGCTTTTTATTTCATGATTGCCATCTATGATGCATCTTCCGAGTACCCTAGTTTCCAAAGCATTTCTTGTGCTCATCACCCATTCTAGGAAATTGCCTCCATAGAGGTTTAGGACCGGATAAACTGAGTTGTCCTTAGTCATCTGAAAATATCCAACAATTTTCAGTTAGGACTTTAAATATGATCCGGACCTTAGGAAAATGGCCGGTCATGCATCAAATTTTCAATTAGGACAGTTTTAATAAAACTCTGACCTTAGGAATATGGCCGGTAATGTTTATACGAGTTTAAGCTTTACAATCAATCAAACAATTTATTGAATCAAACAAATAATTATATGGGCCGATTTTATTAATGGTTTATGCACTTGATATTTTCTATTTTTTAATTTAATCCTTAATTAAAAGTTAATCCTAAACTTTTAAGAAAAGGAAAAACAATTAAAAGGATAGATCATTAAAGGAAAAATATATTATCTAAGACTTTCCTTTTTACTAAAAAGGAAGAAATTAGATTTTCCTATTTAGAATAGGATTATGATTATTATCATTAATTAAAAGTTAATCCTTGACATTTAATAAAAGGAAAAACAATTAAAAGGATAATTCCTTATAGGGAAAAATATATTTCTAAAACATTCATTTGTACTAAAAGGAAGAGATTATAGATTTCCTATTAGGATTAGGATTAGGGTTTTATGGTTTAGGCACAAACTATTTTTCTTTTCTTCTTCCTCATGGCCGTTTTTTTTTTCTTTTCTAAAACAATCAAGGTTTAACAAGATGATCTAACAACTTAACTCATGAAACAATGCAGCCGATTTATAAAACTAATGATACAACTTATATGGATCGATTTTCATGGATGGCCAAGTTCGGTTTTAACATATGCACATGATGCAAACAAGATCAAACAATCGATTCCATGGATGGTTCAACACATCCGATTTCAAACAATACAATTCGATTTTTAATTGATGAACAAGCTATGACCGATTATTAAAACATGCTAAGCAAATCGGATTCAATCATGCAAGCAAGTTCATCAAGACAATCTCAAACAAGTTTGATCAAGCAACCGATTTTTAGGGTTTTATATAGCTTAGGTCAAATTCAATTCTTAGGGTTTATGAGATCAAACAAGTTTAAAACACATAGCCGATTTTAAATGGTCTTGATATTAGCTTAGATCCAAGTTCATATGATGGTTTAAACATGAACAAACAAGTTCTAGAGAGAGATTGATTTTAGGGTTTCTTATTCTTATTAGTCTAATTCGATTTGCTCTTATTCTTAGCTTAGGGATTACCTTAACACCTTTGAATGTTGAATGGACAGGAACCGGGAGCTAAAGACCTCGGTAAACACAAGCAGAAGTCGGATCTCCCTTGAAGAACAAAACGGCGGCCGGCGGCAGCAAGAGGCGGCGGACGGCGGCGGCTAGATCAGCTCGGACGGTCGGCGGCTGCTTTAAGGTTTATGAGCTTTCGTGCTGATAACGTGTTGTGAATTGTTATGTTATTAATGAGACCAAATGGTCTTTATATTTAGGTTTACATAAGGATCAATATGACAATATTCCATAAACATATTCCTTGTAGAAAAGGGAATGTCTAATAATTAATATATACTAAACATAAGGACCAGTTATGTAATAACTTCTTACGTGGGTCGGTCTGTATTGAGTCTATCAAACCAAACGGTTCATAACAAGAACATTCAATTAATTGTATATTCAAAGTGGTGTTTTTCGAAGCTATGGATAAAAGCAACATTTTTTCTGATTCGGTAAAATTGTCCAAGTTCGAACGGATTAAAATTTGCTAACAATACTCAAACGGCTGAACACAACCTATTTCTATAGAAAGTCGTATAAGCTAGTTTCTAATAAATTTACTTTTCATACATTCACAAAGCTAACTCTATAAATATCTCACAATTTGCTAACAATATTGTACGCTAACAAATTATTAGTTTGAAGTTGGTTTGCGCCTATGATTTGGCAGCATATCAGACTGGTTAACCGGTACTTATGAGAAATTAATTCTCATAATCTCACCAAAGCTATTCGTTTTTTTTTTGTCTTTATCTATTGAAAGAATAGTGTAGAGAAGTAATAATAGAAAGAAACAATCTGAAAGAAACAATCCGAGAGAAACAATCAAAACGTTTTTGATTTCAAGAAATCAACCAAAAGGCACTTCGATGCGGACAAGTGGTTGATTCTTGTCTGCAATTTTTTAAAGATAGTATGTTAAGAACCTAGATATATTGCATAAAGGAACAGAAACACACACAGGTTTATAAAGAACTTGCTCTCTTTATTGATGTTTAGAAAATCTCTCAAAACTAAACAACTTTGTTTCTGCTTAATGATCTCCATAGCTTGGTGATCATATATATAGGACTTAGAGTTCCTTTTTCTAATCCTATTTTTCCTTTTAGGATTACAACTTGCCTATTCCTAATTAAGGATGAATTATGAAGTCTTTGGCTCCAAGCTATTGAAGCTTATCCAACATTCACCCCCTTAAGCTTCAAGTGATTTCCGTTGAGGTCTTGAACTCCGATCAGATCTCTCATTGTCTTTAACTTCATTTTTGCTAGGGCTTTAGTTAAAATGTCTGCACATTGTTCTTCTCCGACGTGTCTCGCCTTGATTCCTTCCCAAAGCTTGGTCGGAGAATCTAACTCTCCAATCTGAAGAATGAGATTCTCGGGTATGGATTGAAACAAAAGAGCTGTTGCGACGCTGTTTTTCTTATCGCTTTTCGAACCAGGCTCAATTGCTTCCCATACTTCATGTGCGCGAAGAACGACTTTCATTCGCATCGCCCATACGGTGTAGTTGCTCTTGTTAAGCATCGGACATCGTACGGCTGAAGATACAGAATCTTTCGACTCTGTTCCAGGCTTCGTCTCCTCCATGATCTCGGATTGAACGTAGCTTCACCAGGAACCTATAACTCAGGCTCTGCTACCAAATAAAGGAACAGAAACACACACAGGTTTATAAAGAACTTGCTCTCTTTATTGATGTTTAGAAAATCTCTCAAAACTAAACAACTTTGTTTCTGCTTAATGATCTTCATAGCTTGGTGATCATATATATAGGACTTAGAGTTCCTTTTTCTAATTCTATTACAATTTTCCTTTTATCCTATTTTTCCTTTTAGGATTACAACTTGCATATTCCTAATTAAGGATGAATTATGAAGTCTTTGGCTCCAAGCTATTGAAGCTTATCCAACATTGCATGAATTTGGATAAGTTATGAGTAAATAAGAAATATTAATTCGCTTATATCTTTCGAGTAATTTTCATGTCAGTGTGTAGATATTAAATTATATTTCTAATGGTGTACAGAACGCATGATTTAATTGCATATACAATATGTTCGATAACAGATATAACTGCAGTGTATTTCTGATTTGTTTGAAACTCACATTTACTTATATAAATTTTTTTTGTGTGAGTGTTTAAACCTGATTGCTAGAATAGTTTAATCTTGACACAAGAGATTGTTAACCCAATTCCCGGCCTCGAACCGGTACGTCTGGGGTGGGAACCGTCTCCCACAAGATCCACTAGATGAGAAAGATTACAAAGATGCTCTTAGGAATCCTTTCTCTTAAGCACAGATCAATAGCTAAGTAGAAAGAACCCTAAAAGACCTTATTGCTATTGTTCCGTAAACAAGAAGAGATTACCGTAAAACTAAACCTAGTTTTCTTTCGGGTTTTAAATATCAACATCGATTGTGTCATTTGCAACTAACACAAACTTGTCTAATACTAAACCCAATCTCTTATTGAACGCAGGCCCAATCTAAGGCCCAAGTGTCTGAGTTGACCAAAGCCTATTGTGCACAAAATCCCCCCCTTAGACTATGGTCGACTCAAGACGATAATACCGAAGATGTCTCTTCAACCTCTTTCTCTCTCCACTGTATATCGCACATGCAGATCCCTTGAAATCTCCTTTGCTTGATTTCTTCTACATGAACCCTGATTCAGACCTTGAATCACGTTTCCCCTTTCGATGACATCCCAATTTCAGCTGTACTTCTTTACCCAAGCTGATATATGACTGAAATCGAAAGCTTCAACAATCAGCCTCGATTTGGTGTCGTGGCTGCCATAGATGAGCTCCGCCCAGCTCAGCCGTTGCTCTTGGAGATTTCAGGTAAGATCGATTTGTATTAATATCTCAGATATGAAAAAGGAACATCAAGCAAAGGTTACTTATTGTTTGTTAATCAAAGATTTGATGGGAATAAATCTAAGATTACGGAATAAGAAAAATACCTGAACTCACAAAGAAATTATTGAGGATTTCAGGTAAGATCGATTTGTATTAATATCTCAGATTTGATTCCCTAACCTTCAATTAATCCAACAAATCGTGACTCACTCTTCTTCTCCATTTCCGATTACGACCGGTGAACGTCTCCTTCGTCAACAAGGCCCAGATTCCGGCGTCCACTCGCCGTTGTCTCCTTGTTGTTGGTGACGACTCAAGCTTGGATAAGAAATCTAAGCTTCCATGTTTAAGCTTCCGCTTTGCTCAGCCGTAACACAGGTATCCTTCGCCACAAATTAAAATCTTGAATTTCTTGTCTCAAATCCATGATTTAATCCGACTCTAACCTTTTATGTTGAGCTTCGGACAAATCCTTACTCAGTTTCGATATATCTAACCTCCTTGATTTCTTCATGGTTTCGATAATATCGTCGAAAGTCTCCTCTTTCAATACGATCCAGACTCCGGTACAGCTCAGCCCTTGTCTCCCCTGCTAGTGACAAATGATTTTATACCGGTGGATCATATATGAAATCCTCTCAAGCAATGAACTCTGCTTCCGTAATTGAGCTATACTCAGCTCACAATACCCACAATAGATATTATGGATTTGGATTTGGATTTGGGTATTTTTAATTTGTTAAGTGGACATGTCCATTGACTTATTATTTTGCATGCTACTCTAGCAAATCCATATTGAAGTATGTTAGGGGGTGTATTCAATCTTGTATTTGAAAAGATTTGAGATGATTTGAGTTTTGAGATGATTTTGGGTGAATTAGGGAAGTTGAAATGATTTTAATCAAAAAACTCTACAATCCCATCTAAAACCATGGAATTTGGATTTTAATATAATTTTAACAAATTCATCTGCTTTATACCAAAAACAAAACTCTAACCAAATCAGATTTCTAATTAGATCAATGTATTTTTTTAACAGAAATATCAACAAATAAAGCATAATTATTTATACAAAGATCATTTAAGTTAGATACTAAATTAACTTTTAAGATTACATTTTGACAAAAATAAATTTTGATTCTTCTCTCCCCAATAAAACAAATTTGGCATAATTTTTATTTTAAAATTTGGACATACAAAATGTGCACAATAGGCTTTGGTCAACTCAGGCACTTGGGCCTTAGATTGGGCCTGCACTCAATAAGAGATTGAGTTTAATATTAGACAAGTTTGTGTTAGTTGCAAATGACACAATTGGTGTTGATATATAAAACCCGAAAGAAAACTAGGTTTAGTTTTACGGTAATCTCTTCTTGTTTACGGAACAATAGCAATAAGGTCTTTTAGGGTTCTTTCTACTTAGCTATTGATCTGTGCTTAAGAGAAAGGATTCCTAAGAGCAGCTTTGTAATCTTTCTCATCTAGTGGATCTTGTGGGAGACGGTTCCCACCCCAGAAGTTGTTCAGGATATGACAGCAGAGTTCAAATTTCGGACCAGGTAAGGCCTTAGTTAGAAAATCTGCTGGATTTTTGCTGGTGTGAATCTTAGATAGAATGATATCACCCACTGCTGAACGGCTCTGATAAAATGGAACTTTGTGTCAACATGTTTTGTTCTTTCATGGTGCACATGATTTTTAGCCAATGCTAAAGCGCTTTGTGAATCACAGTGCATAACGACACCTTTAGTTCCAACCCCAACTCTGTGCAGAAGCCCTTTAGCCAAAGAGCCTCCTTAGTTGCTTCACTTAGCGCCATATATTCTGCTTCAGTTGTAGATAGAGCCACCACAGATTGTAGATAGGATTTCCAACACACTGTGTTTCCCCAAACCTTAAACACGTGCCCCGTGACTGATCTCCTCTTGTCTAAATCTGTTGCATAATCTGAATCACTAAATCCTTCCACATTGAATTCTGAATGCTTCTGAAATGTCAATCGTGTTTTTAGAGTGCCTTTCAGATATCGCATAACCCATTTCACTGCTGACCAGTGTTCTCTTCCAGGTGAAGACATGAACCTGCAGATGACGCCAATGGCATAGCCGAGATCTGGTCTGGATCCAACCATCGCGTACATTAAACTCCCAACCGCACTTGCATAAGGTATGTTCTCCATGGAACGTGCTTCCTCTGCTAGCTCCGCCTTAGTTAAACTTTTGAGCTTGAAATGAGTAGCAATAGGAGTTATAACCGGTTTAGTTTCTGACATTCCAAATGTCCTTAGAACCTTTTCCAAGTAGTTTTCTTGTGACAAAACTAATTCCCCCTTTGCTCTGTCCCGAATTATATCCATACCCAAAATCCTTGAAGCCTTTCCCATGTCTTTCATCTCAAATTCCCTGCTCAAACTCTCCTTCACTTCTTTGATTTCATTCAAATTCCCTGAAGCAATAAGCATATCATCCACATATAGGAGTAGATAAATAGCCTTCTCTGTCTGAACATTCCTCATATAAACGCATGGATCTCTATCACTTCTAATAAAATTTTGTTTCTTCATAAACCCATAGAATCTCAAATTCTACTGCCTTGGTGATTGTTTCAATCCGTATAAGGATTTTTTCAACAAACAGACCTTGTTCTCTTCCCTCTTCTGAACAAATCCTTCTGGTTGCTCCATTAAAACCCTTTCATCTAGATACCCATGCAAAAAAGCAGTTTTCACATCAAGCTGCTCCAACTCGTAGTCCATATTAGTCACTGCTGATAACATAACTCTGATTGAAACATGCTTTACAACCGGTGAAAACACCTCATTATAATCAATACCTTCTTTTTGAGAAAAGCCCTTAGCCACCAACCTTGCCTTATATCTCTGCTTCTCAACGCCTGGTATCCCTGGTTTCAGTTTGAAAACCCATTTGCATCCAATCACCTTCTGATCTTTTGGTCGATCTATGAGATTCCACGTTTGATTTCTTTTCAAAGAATCAAACTCCTCCCCTGCTGCATTATTCCAGTGTTTCCACTGTTTACTCCTTTTAGCTTCTTGATAGCTTTTGGGCTCATCAAGGTCTAATTCCTCTGCAATAGACAAAGCATAAGCCACAAAATCTCCATCTTCATACCTAGAAGGTGGCCTGGTGTTTGTTCTCCTTCCTCTGTCTCTTGCTAATAGATAGCCATCTAAGAAATCTTCATTTTCTGGTTCTGCAGCATCTTCTTCTATATCAGTTTCTTCAGAACTGTCTGAATCATCTGACACAGATATTTCATTTGTAAGTGACGGCGTTTCACCCATATCACCATACGTAGAAGGGCCTTGAATTAGCTGTTCAGAAAACGTCACTTTCTTTGCTTTCTGTTTGCCTTCCCCTTCTCGTTTTGTCGTTTGCATTCAGATTATGTTTATAGAGCTCTTCCTCATGAAACACAACATTCCTACTAGTCTCACATCTTCCTTCCTCTGATAACCATACTCTGTATCCTTTAACCCCAAAAGGATATCCAACGAACACCCCTTTAACAGCTCTAGGCTTAGTCTTTTCTTGCACTCTATGGACATATGCTGAGCATCCGAATCTTCTTAAGTGAGAGAGATCCGGTTTTGAGCCACTCCACTTTTCCTCTGGTATCTTGAAATCTAGGGTAGAATTAGGTGATCTGTTGATCAGATAAATGGCTGTAGAAGCAGCTTCAGCCCAGAATTCTTGCCCTAACCCTGTCTCAGCAAGCATGCATCGCACCTTGTCCATAATTGTCCTGTTCATCCTTTCTGACACACCATTCTGCTGTGGTGTGTAGGTGCAAGTCTTGTGCCTTGTAATCCCAGATTCCTTGCACAAATTGTCGAACAGAGTATTGCAAAACTCCAGCCCATTATCTGTTCTTAAATAATTGATTTTCTTCCTTGTCTTATTTTCGACAGCTTCTTTCCACTCTTTGAATTTGTCAAACGCCTGATCCTTAGACTTCTGGAAGAAAATCCATACTTTCTTTGAGTAATCATCAATGAAACTCACAAAGTATTTACACCCTCCTAGACTTTCTGGACTTGAAGGAGAACCCCATAAGTCTGAATGGATGTATCCGAGTATCTCCTTGGTGGTGTGCTTTGCCGCTGGAAAAGCCTGTTTGTGAGATTTCCCCCAGAGCACAACTCTCACAAAACTCCAACTTGTCCAATTCTTTCTTTGGCAGATAACCCTCCTTGACCAAAATATCCATATTATGTGTGCTCATATGACCCAACCTTGAATGCCATATCTTAGTCATGTTGATTTCAGCCTTAGAGACATTCACCTCTCCTTTAATGACTTCTCCTTGTAGATAGTATAAGCCATTGCTATACTCTCCTGTCAGAACCTTCTGATTTCTCTTGAAGAAATCAACTCTGAAATCACTTCCTTCATATCTGCATCCAGCTTTTTCAAGCATCCCATAAGAAATAAGATTCTTTCGCAGGCCTGGAATATATCTTACTTCTGTTAAGACAACGATTGATCCATCCGGTTTTTGAATCCGGATTTTTCCTATGCATTTGATCTCACAAGGCACATCGTTTGCCATTAGAACACTTCCGCCTGTAAATTCCTGGAGATCAAACAGAAATTCCTTGTTTGGTGTTATGTGGTAGGAACACCCAGAATCCGTGACCCACTTATGATTAGCAGTTGTAGTGCTCACCGTAAGTACCATTGGCTGTACTATATTAGCAGAATCTGAATTTTTATTAGATCGTTTCTCTGGGCACTCTCTCTTCCAATGCCCTTCCTTACCACAAATAAAACACCCCCTTTTCCGATCTGAACTGATTTGGACTTGGACTTAGATCTGCCTTTGCTCTTAGATCTGCCTTTCCCAGCTTTGTCTCCACCTTTGTCAGATCGTTTGGATGATCTTCCCCTGGACTCAACGTAGAGACCTTCACCTTGCGATTTCCCTTTGTTCAGTAAGCCTTTCTCATTCAGCTCAGCCTCCTTTGCATATGCTGATGACCTTACTGCCGCCACAGTTAACGTATCTTTGCCACTTCCATATTTCAGAGTATGCACCAACGGTTCATAAGGTGGTGGTAGACTTGTTAAAATTTGAATCGCTTGATCTTCATCACTTATCTGAATGTTCAGACTTCTAAGATCATCAACCAATCTCTGAAAGATTTCCAGATTTTCCTCAATGCTCTTACTCTCTTGCATCTTAAAACTGGCAAACCTTTGTTTCAAGAATATCCGATTTGGAAGTGTCTTGGTTTGATAGTCCCTTTCAAGAGCTCTCCAAATATCGAGAGCAGTAGCCTCCTTCCACATCTTTCTTAAGATTAAGTCACTCAAACTCATCTTAATAAGGTTTTTAACCTGTTTTTCCTTTTGTTTCGATTTGGGATCCGGCTTTTGATCCTTCTCCTCTCCTTCTTCCTCATCAGATTTAGAGCCATCTGAACTTTCTTCCAGAACCGATTTTAAGCCTAGAAGCTCCAACTGACATATGACCTTATGTTTCCAAAGGCCAAAATCCCCTTTACCATTAAACTTCTCAACATCAAGTTTGGAAACCTTTTTGAATTTTCCACTAGAGTCCATGTCTAACCTCTTTTCAACTCCTTTGAAACAGGTAAACTAGACAAGACACACGTAAGATGCTAAACGAGACGATGACGATAACCTCGTACCAACACAAAATCAAACCCACGCCTTGAAGAAGTTAAGCGTCCTTACCCTCTTCCCTTTGTGATGATTTTGTTGATAACCTCCACTGATCTTTCTCCCTCCTTGCAATCTAAAACCTGGATTGCTCAGATACCACTTGTGAGTGTTTAAACCTGATTGCTAGAATAGTTTAATCTTGACAAAAGAGATTGTTAACCCAGTTCCCGGCCTCGAACCAGTAGGTCTGGGGTGGGAACCGTCTCCCACAAGATCCACTAGATGAGAAAGATTTCAAAGCTGCTCTTAGGAATCCTTTCTCTTAAGCACAGATCAATAGCTAAGTAGAAAGAACCCTAAAAGACCTTATTGCTATTGTTCCGTAAACAAGAAGAGATTACCATAAAACTAAACCTAGTTTTCTTTCGGGTTTTATATATCAACACCGATTGTGTCATTTGCAACTAACACAAACTTGTCTAATACTAAACCCAATCTCTTATTGAGTGCAGGCCCAATCTAAGGCCCAAGTGCCTGAGTTGACCAAAGCCTATTGTGCACATTTTGTATGTCCAAATTTTAAAATAAAAATTATGCCAAATTTGTTTTATTGGGGAGAGAAGAATCAAAATTTATTTTTGTCAAAATGTAATCTTAAAAGTTAATTTAGTATCTAACTTAAATGATCTTTGTATAAATAATGATGCTTTATTTGTTGATATTTCTGTTAAAAAAAATACATTGATCTAATTAGAAATCTGATTTGGTTAGAGTTTTGTTTTTGGTATAAAGCAGATGAATTTGTTAAAATTATATTAAAATCCAAATTTCATGGTTTTAGATGGGATTGTAGAGTTTTTTAATTAAAATCATTTCAACTTCCCTAATTCACCCAAAATCATCTCAAAACTCAAATCATCTCAAATCTTTTCAAATACAAGATTGAATACACCCCCTAACATACTTCAATATGGATTTGCTAGAGTAGCATAATTTTGGTGCAAAATAATAAGTCAATGGACATGTCCACTTAACAAATTAAAAATACTCAAATCCATATCCAAATCCATAATATCTATTGTGGGTATTTGCTAATTTTTTGCCAAATCTTAAAGCATTACAAGCTTTTCAAATGACACACTTTAGACCTCCATTTCTCATTCAAACGAACTTTGTTTTTGACATATAAATACACTATCTCATATTGATCACAACAAGGAATCCAACTACTCCAAAATTCAGTAATTCTGACAACCGAGTTGTCCAGAAAAGCCACTGGAATATTAGCCAAAGCCATTTGTCCAAAAACAGTTCCAACAATTCCCCGCATGAATAGAAATGACTATAGACACCAGACAACTCAATAGACTCGACAGACTTAACTACCTAGACAAGACTCAACAAACTTGACTTCCTAGGCAAGACTCGATAGACTTGACTTCCTAGATAAGGCCCGACAAAAAGAAAATGATTTTGAGAGTATAAACGAAAAATCCACTGTATGATGATTTGGTAGCATTTTTTAGCCTTGAACCAGTCATTGTTAATAGTTATCGAATTTACTCGAACAGGAGGTGGCCATGATGATTTGAACCTCCCGAACTTTGGTGTAAACCGAGACAATAGCTAAAACATAGCTTCGTTCTCTGATAGATTAGGTTCTCGATTGTGTTCATTTTGGCTGTGAACAATTCCTGGTTAATCATGAGTGAATTGGAGAATATAGCATTTCTTTCATTCTCCTATAAACAGTCTCATTTCACATTCACAAGGTGATTTGTCATTAGCTTTGTTTAAAGGAGTATCCTGAACTACTCCACTTATATCTCAAAGCAATGGAAACAAATCATTAAAAGCAAATGCTTATCCTCTAAACCACACAGGTAGCACTGTTCATCATCATGGGAACTGGGTAGAGACATAGAGTCTCACAATGCTTTGGGCAGATTTAGTTTGACTTAGTTTTCCTCTTGAACCTAAGTCGATTAATTATGTAGGGTTACCGTCAAATATCCTCTTAAGTCATAGGCTTTATACCAATGACGATGATTTTACAATTTGATCTCGTAACATACCTTTAAAAAATGGATCCTAGGTTGTTATCTGATTATATATAATCTATTAAGATTACTCCATTTGAGATCAATTCTTTAACACAGTCCATAACTTTAAATATATTGCATATGATTCAATGCATTAATTATGGTTTTATGTGTTTACACACTGAATTACCTATGTGGCTGCTTTAGTATATGAACAAACTTTGTTATACACCCCCACATTTTCATGTATTTGTACGAATGTACTTTTTCCTCTTCAAAGTTCATATAGCTTCATGCCAATGACTTTATGTGGTAAGCTACGGTTTCCTCCCACATTTTCTGAGGTGATTTAGAATCATACATCTTTGCATCATCATACTAAGAATTGGGATTTGTTCTCTTTATATGAGTATTTTTTTTTTTTAGTTTGACATGTATGCAAACTTCACATTTGTCTTTATTAGACTTGCACTTTTGGAATTAAAATGAAATTAATAAATCATTGTGTAGATTTATAATTCTCATATGCTAAACATTCATTCCAAATGGTAAAAACCTTAATCAAATAAGCAACTGCATTATTCTTATTGAAAGTTGAAAAGAAAACAACAAAAAGCTTGAAACATTGTTTTAAACATTTTTGCGTAAGACTGTCTTAACACACAATTTGATCAGTCCACCCTGAACAAACCCCTTGCCCAAGTAAACCCCATGTTTCCTGAGCACAAGCTTATCAAAATCGAAAGTTATGGCGAGTCCGACTTTGCTTAAAATCGAACAGGAAATCAGATTCTTCCGCATATCTGGCACATGTTTCACATTTTGTAGAGATCTCTTATTCAGAGGTCAACTGAAGCTTCACTTCACCACGACCTTCAATCTTGGATGAACCAGTGTTACCCATTAGCAGTCGCTTCTCATTCTTGCATTTTTGATAGGTGCTAAACATGTCCTTATCAATGCATATGTAAGTGATGGCCCGTGTGGGAACCAAAATTCACACAATCGATTTCGTAAAGTAAATTGGAGGATTCCGAGATTTCTGGGAAGAACTCGAGAAAAGAGATCGTAAAATAATTTTATTGACTTGTTGTCGAATAAGAATTTTCGTACAATGTTCGTAAGCAAAAGTGCAAGACTAAAGCCTAAGCCGTAAAGTACGAGAAGTAGGGATCATTTGAAAGTGAGTACAAAGATGTATATTTATGCCAAGTAGTCTAGGGTCTCGAGAGCTCGTCTTAGCGATGTGGGACATTGAGAAGTCCTTCTCCAGCCACCGACTTTGACCTATGGCGGCGCAGCCCGCAAGCTTGTCTCCTCCAGTCCATACTGATTGTGTTTTTCGGCTCAGCTTGTCTTTATACATTCGGTTTGATCCTTCCTTCGGTTTAATCGTGGCTTGATGTCTTGATTTCGGTTTTATACGTAGATTCCTTGATGTTTTCGTATATCTTGAACAGCACAAAGTTATCCATAAAACGACATGAAGTTTTACGAGAACGACACGATATTTCGGAAGGAACCTGCGAAGACAAAAAGACTTAGTTTCTATTTTGGATTTTTCGTACGAAACGTATTTTCCGCTCGGATTTTCCGTAAGCCTTCTCGGAAAATAAGAATTCGAATTCCAATGATCGGAATATGTCAGCTCGAGAATGTTGATCAACTGTTTATGAAGTTAGGATCAGGCTAAGCCAAGATCAATATTCCAGCTCGGCCAATATCTTGGCTCTGAGAATACGCAAAGATTCGAATTGTACGAGACTCATAGAAAACTCAGTGCTGCAGATTTCAGGATGATGATGCCGAGCTGAATGACATGGGTTCAGCTTGACACGTTTTTGAGCAAAGTGTGCCGAGCTGAATGTCATGAGTTCAGCTCGGCATGTTCTTGATGTGAAGGTGCCGAGCTGAATGTCACAGGTTCAGCTCGGCACGCTTTGGCCATGAAGGTGCCGAGCTGAATGTCGTGAATTCAGCTCGGCACGTTTAAGCTTGGTGCTACCGAGCTGAAAGACGTGGGTTCAGCTCGGCATGCTTGTGCCAGATGCTGCCGAGCTGAATGCCATGATTACAGCTCGGCACAGTGTTGGACATTTCAGCTAGGCATGTTTTTGTTTACGGAAAAATTCGTTTTCTCGTATAAGTTGATTCAGACAGTTTACGTACATTTTCAGGTCGGCAATGCATGATCCAGCTCGGCATTGCCTAGCTGAGTTCAGGTCGGCACGTAAGGGAAGAGGTCAGGTCGGCACCATCTGGTGGAGTCCAGGTCGGCACCTCTCGAGAAGGTCCAGGTCGGCACCTTTCAAGGATTCCAAGTCAACACTTTTTAGAGCATGTTCAATGGGGAGACCCATTAAAGTCTCTTAAGTATTATTTAAATACTAAATTTTTGGTAAGAGATCATGTAAGTTATTTCTGTTTTCTTTGCTCCAATGATAAAAACCATTAGGGGTTCTTGGTAACTATTCTTAATCTCAATAAGCAAGAAACTTTTACATTTGTGTAAAATCTAATTTTTTTGCCCTTGTAATCCCTTTAGCTAAAGCAACAAAACTGGGTAGTAATCTAAACTAAAGTTTACGAAGAGGAAGAACAATAAGGAAAGCAACAGAACCATTTATGAGATGTTTCCTCAAGTCATCTCATCATCTATCATCTTCTTTGAAGAACTATAGCAACACACACAAAAAAATGTTACTAAGCTTTTCCATTGAAACAATCACTGTTTATAGAGCAAAAATCTGGTAATAGCAATGTACCTGGAACAGCAGCACCAATGACAGCAGAAGAACCAGCCACAAGAACACCAGCAACATTTGGGCAATCTGCAGCACCACGAACAACATTTTAGCCGCTTGCAGCAAGGGAAGCACGGTCCAGTGTTTTTGCAACACAACCAAGAACATCTCTTCTTCTGCTTCTGCTTTTGCTGCTGCTTCGTAGTCTTTTTTTTCACCTTCTTTTTCTTATTTTTTTTTTGTTCTGTATTAGAACAACAGATAATCAAAACATAAGTTCTTGTTTCTCGGAATCAAAGACCACTACAATGAGACGATGTATGTAGTAACAAACTCAAATTGGATACGAAATTGACTGCGGGCTGCTTAGTGCTTCCTCTGAGTTATTGGAATCTCCAATGTTCCTCTACGATACACTCGAGTTTGACGACTTATCCTCACTGTCAGTTCACAATATCTCACTCGCTTTGTCCTCCAAATCAAAGCTCTTTCCAAGATCAGAAGAACCAACCGGAACATGAACAGAAGGGCAGAAGGATAATAGCAATACCGAGGAGATTAAACTTTAAATAGACGAGACGACATTGCACAAACCTCAGCACCAGTGTAGCCACTTGCACATGTGAATCAAAGGAAGCAAATGAATGGAGAAACAGGTAATCGATCACATTTAACAACAGTTGATCTCATGGAGTTGACATCATAACCAAATAAAAATAAAATCCAGAAGATAATCGACTATTTTCCAATTCAGATTAGAATCTAAACCGCAGGAAACGAGTTGGACAAAACCCTGCCTAAATTCCTAAACGCAGACAACAAAACCACCCAATTTACTCATCAAAAACATCAAATCGCCAGTATAATTGCATACATATATATATATATATATATATATAGAAAAGGAGCGTGTTGGAGAAACCTAATCCGTTATCGCCGAGGATGACAATTTTGAGGGAACGTCTACGGAAAGGCATCGAATCGGAAAGAGACGAAACCATAAACGGATCTAAAAGAGGGAGAGAGAGGTTTTCCAATCTCCGTCTAGTAATATTGTGGAAGAAGAATGGTATTTTTAGTCGACAAAGAAGAAAAAAATCGAAGCTCAACAATGGCGATAAGAAAAGATTTCGTTGAGGAAGAAATTGTGTTTTCTCGACACGTGTAACTCAAAAGACGTATCTTATTTACCTTAATTAGGAGACGTTTCTTCGTCTATTGCTTATTTTTTATTTATTTTAATTGATGTTAATTTTAAAAGACTCAGTTAAAAGACCGCGATAAGCATGCTCTTATAGCTTAGCTATTTTCTGCTAAGATCGGTTTGGCTAGTTTCCTCAAAGATCAACTTGACCGCACTGGTTTTTCCCGCGAACTTATGGTATATACGAATATGGGAGTTGACTTGGAACTCTGTATTTTACGATTGTTGGATTCTCTTCGATGTTTAGGTATTTCTAGCCATTAATCTCGAGAGTGTGGGTTTTGACCCCAACAGTTAATCCCCCAGCTTATTTGTCTCGTTCTAGATGATAGTGAGGTTAAAGTTATGAGAATACGAGGTTAAGGGCTAGAATGTCGCTAAGTTGATAACTTGACTTTCGTTTCAGCAACTCTATGATCTTTATCGGGACGAAGACTGTTTCGACAAATGTTTTTCCGAATGAGTCGAGATGAAGACTTCTTCGGAAAGTGTTTTTGTCATTTTTTTTTGTTCCTGCCGAGCTCAATGTTTGGCTGGGCAGAAGTTTCTGTGCCGAGCTGAACATGCAGCTTGGCAAAGAGTTTTTGCCGAGCTGAACGTGCAGCTTCGGTCATGATTCTCGTGCTGAGCTGGATGTTCAGCTTGGCGAGTGGTGTCATGCTGATGGCGATGAGGTCGAGTTTATCGTTCCGGATAATGATGATCGAGTCGAGCATCCTCCTCCGGGTTATTTCTCAATGTGTGAGTGTATCGTCGAGGAATGTCTCATTTGGTTTCCGATACATGTGCTCATCCTCCGATTCCTTATGAAACACAACCTGGCTCTTTTCCAGATCACGACCCGGGGGCTGCGCCACTTGGTCGGGGTGATTGTGAGAAGCAGGGAATGTGGCGTCAAAATCCGACTCTGGCATTTGATGTAAATGTTCGGGTTTAGGAGCTCCCCGTGCGGACGCTCCTACTAAATTTTTTCGAAACATCCTTGGGGCAAGGTTTTTAACGATTTTCCGAGCAAGGACAGATCTTGGAGGGACAACTTTTTCTTTGTCCATATAGACAAGAATTCGATTGATCCGCGTTTTGGGTTCGAGAAGCAAACCGAGTGGTCACTCGTTGGTACTTGGTTTTGGCGGTTTGGGGTTTTGACTTTCGTGTTTTCCCTCATTGCGCCTTTTTTATGGTCTGAATTTTGTGCAGCTCGTCATATTCTTCCGAAGTTTCCACTGGACATCGTTCAAGTTGTTGAGCTATTTCGGTTGGAGAAGACTCGGTGGACGGGCTCGAGCTTTTTCTGTAAAAAGGGTCCAACGGGCTCGAGCTTTGCCCAAATGAAGCCTTTTGTTGGATAGGATCAGAATTTCGGGATGAATTCAAACCAAGTTCATGAGCCTTTCGATCCTTTGGCAGACGAATCTGAGAAGGATAATGTTCCTCTAGTGCTGCGACCTCCGCGGGCTCGCCGCGTTTCGGTCGACAAAGGGAAAGGCATCGCCAAGGAGGATGTCGAGAAGAAGAGCAAGCGTTCCTCTCGTAGACACAATGCCGAAGACGGCGGGCAGAAACTTATGGCCGATCAATCCAAGGGGTTACCTCAGGAAGATGACTTGGCCGCTGCTTTGCTTCTGTCGGTTCGCCTTTCTGAGACGATCCTTCCTCCGATCGGTTGTATGGCTTGCGGGAAGGAGTATAGGAACACATCCCAAATCGGTGAAAAGGTGTGTAATGTTGGCTCGTTTTGATTTGTTAGATGATCGTTTTGTGATCAAGTTTTCTTTTTTCCTGCAGTTCCTTAGTCAGTTCAACCACCGGGTCGACTTTTACAACAACGAGTATATAGAGACGACTCATCTTTTTGAAGAAGCCAACGCGCAGGAAGAGGCTCTGATAGTCAAGCTTGAGACAGCCCGGACTGGTCAAGGCGCAATGATTGCGGGGGCCGAGCGGAAATTGTCGAGGAGGAAGAAGAAGGCATCTCGGGAGGATAAGCTGACTCGTTGCTTTAACAAAACCGAGGCGGTCCATGCCTGAGAGCGTGCTGAGGCTCAGAAGCGATATGAGAATGAACGTGATCATTGTTACACCAAGTTCCGGAAGGCCTTTGATCGCGATACTCATTCTCAGGAGGAGAAATATCGTGTCAGCTTTCATAAAGCGCAAGAACATCTTACCGAGCTTGCGGCAATCGGTTCTCAAGAGATTTGTCAAGATTGGGTCGAGAGCAAACTCGAGTTGATCGGGTTGATGGAGAAGGATCAGGCCTTCTCACTCCAAGCTGAGAAGGACGGGATCGTTGACTGGTCCTCGGAGATCCCGGGGGACTGTTGAGAGTTTTCGACGACAGTGGCCCATCTGAGAGGAGATCTTGTAGTTACTCATGTCTGTCCATTTCGTGGGCTGCGTTCGATGAGAGAGATAGGTGCCGATGTGGGTATGACCGATTTCTCGGGAACGAACGAAGGCAACCCTGAGTTAGAAGACTTTGTATCCAAGATATCTTCAGGAATTGACTTCCCTTGATTATGCTTTGTTGTTGACGAGGACCTTCGGTCCCTTTGTAAGATATTTGCTTGTGTTTGTAAGATTTTCTTTCAAGAACTTAATCTTTAAGCTTTGCTTTTTATTGTGTTTGTTTGAGCACACGGTTGGTTGTGTTGCGATGCCGAGAGGCATTTTTGATAGCGCGAGTGTCGGTTTTAGGGTTTTCGATAGTCTCGTCTTACAGTCCCCGTATTTTTCGACGTTTGAAACATGTTTATAATCTCTTGCTAGCTGGTGGACGTAGCGTTATGTTTCCGAGATGTTGTAGACCAGCGTACCGCGGGGTGTTTGCCGGGTTCGAGAGTTTACTTCGAGTGTTAAGACTTGTGGTTCACGCCGTACAGATCTCTCTCTCTGATAAACTAATACAAATATCATCCGAGATATATCGTTCAGATATTAGGTCGAGGATATACCTGACCTTTTCTTATATAGCGCTCTTTTGGTTGATTTGTGGGATCCCTTTAGTCCGTTGGGAGGACGTTTAGCGTTTTGGCTTGTCGTGGCCAGCGACCAGCAGTGAAAGCTAGTTATTTCGCTCTCGAATATATGTGACGCTCCCTTGGTCGGGACCGTTGCGGGAGTATTATTATCTCGTTGATCAGACGTGTCCTCCCCGAAATGACTCTTATGTTCTTGCGGAAATTGTTCTTCCTTCGTACATTTCCCCTTTGTTCGCGCATCCCGCGGTCGTCACTGGCTTGGATGTTTGAACGTGGCGTGTTGTACTTCATGAATGCTGTGACTTGATCTCGGAAGACGTCGTTCAGCTTTCTAACGGGCTCCCTTGTGGAAACCGAGGTGCATTCTTGCTTTGGGCGGTTTTGATACGGGACATTTTTGTTTCGGGACTTTGGGTGTAACGCTGTTCCGTTGCGGCCAAGTTTTAGTTCGGGACAGATTTTCGCCAAGATCGATTTCGGCCAAGTCTTTGTTCTGCCTTTTTTCGAAACGAGTTGTCTCAGTTTTAGCAAAATTTTGGACTTGTCTTCGTCGAAACGAGTGATCTCAGTTTCGACAACGCCTTGAATTGGACGAAACGAGTGATTTCAGTTTTTCTGAAACCTTGAGGCGATCTTCGGCCGAAACGCATAATCTCAGTTTCTGCGAAGCCTTGAAGTGATCTTCAGCTGAGATGAGTAATCTCAGTTTCGGTGGAGTCTTGAAATGATCTTCGGCCGAAATGAGTGATCTCAGTTTCGGCGAAGCCTGGAGATGATCTTTGGCCGGAATGAGTGATCTTAGTTTCGGCGATGCCTTGAATGATCTTCTATCGAAATGAGTGATCTAATTTTTGGGGAAGCCTTGGAATGGTCTTCGGCCTAAACGAGTAATCGAAGCCTTGAAATGATATTCGGCCGAAACAAGTGATCTCAGTTTCGGTGATGCCTTGAAATAGTTTTCGATCGAAACGAGTGATCTCAGTTTCGACGAAGCCTTGGAATGATCTTCGGCCGAAACGAGTAATCTCACTTTCGGCGAAGCTTTGAAATGATCTTCGGCCGAAACGAATGATCTCAGTTTCGGCGTAGCCTCGTAATTGCTTTTATTGGACGGGCTCAGTTGGTCGTATGCAAATATTTCAAAAACTGGTGAGTTCCCAAAGTTTGAAATGCGATGACTCGTGTGTGAGTTGGTGTATGTGTACACCTCCTCCCCTCCTTTTTTTTTTTTAAAGGAAGACAGCAGAACTCTCTCGAAGGTGATCTGCCTACGTACCTCTTCCGAGGATCAAGCCGTCTCGTAGTTCAGTTACAACGGATTTTTTTTTTTTTGAGAATGACAACGGACCCTACGGTTTCGTTGTTTCGGAGACGCTGTCTGTCTCCTTCGCGGGAGTTTCTGGTTTATGGGAGATTGTCTAGTTGAGTTGTTCGCTGTAGTCCGGCTGCTTCGCCTATCTCATGGAGGGACATTCGCCTCTGTTTTGCTTCGTTTGGTTTGTCCTCCGGACTCCATCTTCATGTTCTGAAGTTTGTGTTCCGCTAGAAAGCAGATCCGGGAATCCTTTTCGCTCCCCCAGATCGTTTCCACTCCCTCAAGTGTTGGGAACTTCAGGCAAAGATGGTATGTTGACGGAACGGCTTGCATGGAGTTGATCCACGGCATTCCCATGATGATGTTGTAGATGGCCGAGTGATCTGCGACGTAGAATTCGACGATTCTCATCACCCCTTTGGCGTGGACCGAGAGTACGATGGTCCCTAAGGCCATGGCCGTTTCTCCAGTGAAACCAGTCAATGGTTTCGGAGTTGGCACGATTTTGGACAGGTCAATGTTCATCCTTATGAGAGTTTCCCGATAGATGACATCGACTGAGTTGCCCGTATCCACCAGGATTCTGGCGACGTCGTAATCGCTCACGACCAACTCTATGACGGGAGGGTCATTGTGAGGCTGATCGATCCCTTCAGCGTCTCTCTCCTTGAAGGTAACGACGTTGTCCAAATCTGGGGAGGTATGCAAGCAGTTCGCAAGAGATTTGTCAAGATCGGGTCGAGAGCAAACTCGAGTTGATCGGGTTGATGGAGAAGGATAAGGCCTTCTCACTCCAAGCTGAGAAGGACAGGATCGTTGACTGGTCCTCGGAGATCCCGGGGGACCGTAGAGAGTTTTTGAGGACGGTGGCCCATCTGAGAGGAGATCTTGTAGTTACTCCTGTCTGTCCATTTCGCGGGCCGCGTTCGTTTAGAGAGATAGCCGCCGATGTGGGCATGACCGATTTCTCGGGAACAAACGAAGGCAACCCCGAGTTGGAAGACTTTGTACCCAGGATGTCTTCGGGAATTGACTTCCCTTGATTATGCTTTGTTGTTGACGAGGACCTTCGGTCCCTTGCTTTGTAATGCTCGTCGCTTGTAAGATATTTGCTTGTGTTTGTAAGATTTTCTTTCAAGAACTTAATCTTTAAGCTTTGCTTTTTGTTGAGTTTGTTTGAGCGCGCGGTTGGTTGTGTTGCGATGCCGAGAGGTGTTTTCGATAGCACGAGTGTCGGTTTTAGAGTTTGCGATAGTTTCGTCTTACAGTCCCCGTATTTTTTGACGTTTGAAACATGTTTATAATCTCTTGCTAGCTGGTGGGCGTAGCTTTATGTTTCCAAGATGTTGTAGACCAGCGTACTGCGGGGTGTTTGCTGGGTTTGAGAGTTTACTTCGAGTGTTAAGACTTGTGGTTCACGCCTTACAGATCCATTTAAGAACCGAGCCATTAGTGTCTGCTCTGAGTTCTCAACTTTTAGCTGATTCTTAAGTTGCTCAAATTCATTAAAATACTCTTCCACCTTGTTTCCATTCACCAACTTGCAAACTTCTTTTTTTAAGTCTCTATAAAAACATAGCGGTACGTACCTTTTTCCTAGTCAATATCTCATGTTAGTGATGAGACTTTCTTCTGTATGGAGGTAGTTGTAGTAGTCGAAGATGTACTCTAGACGCCTTGTCCAATCAAGATGATTTTCTGGATTCACGTTTTCAGCAAAGGTTGGGATGTAAGATTAATTTATATCTTTCCTTGGCGTACAAAATCATCATCTCGTCCCTTCCCTCGATGGTTTGGATTTAGTGTCTTAGGTGATCGTTTTGAATCAGGGATCGGGGTTGGTGGTGTTGGTTTGGATTGTCATCACATATCTCATAATTATCTTCCTCATGCGCTTCAGATTCACCAACGTTCCTGATAGTGTAACACCCGTCTCCTCGACATTCGAGAACGGCGTGCCACTAACCACGTCACATACATAAAATACCCCACTCTACTGTGTCTCATATCCCAACTACCTCAATGCTATATGTACATGATAAAATACGGAGAAAACGTAAAAATCCCAAAGAAGCACCGTATCGTCAAAGCGTAAATACTTGTCCATCTCACCTGAAAAGCTGGAGAGGGAAGAAAAAAGAGGGGTGCGTAACAGGGGAGTCACTCAGTAAGGTATGGAATGCTAATCACAGAAACGTAAATCTGACCATAGCACGCAATACATAGGAAATAGACTAAACATGCACAATCACGGTACCTAAAGTACCTAACGAACAGCCAACGTCCTATTACCAGATCCAGTGACCGGCGGCACCCTCCTACCCGGAGGACAACTTATGGGATAGTGCCCACTACACCGCCCGTAGACGATTATCGACCTCGAAGGTACTGGAACAGCAGGTCGACTAATTCTGCCCAGCACCATCTCCTCAAACAACACGCGATGCAAGTACAGAAGTCACGTCTCTGTACCCCCGCAATCCCTAACGACCCACATGGTCGACTAATCCTAGCTCTAGCATGTATAAAAGAATCAGTTAACAATTTAATGCACAATCAATGGGTTGAATCATCTATTATTCCTAAGTCCGATTTACAAACAATCCTAAAAAGACTATAGCATAGAAACGGAACACATTTAGTACTAAATCCTATCTACAGCGCTTTTGATGAAAGATACGAAAATCCGCGAAAAGCCCTCACCTTAGCCAAAACGGATGATAACTGCGGCTTCTGAACTCCGGATACTCAAACGGATACTAAAACTGAAATCAGCACGGAAAATCGAGTGAGAGCAGCCTTTGAACGGCGGAAAATGGTTAACTGGTCAAAGTTAATGGTCAAAGTCAACGGTTAAACCGGTCAACCCAGTCAAACCGGACCAGACCCAGACCCAGACCCGGAAACCCGAACTTATTTGTTATACCTAAACCGACCTAGACTAAACTAAAACCGAACAAATCTAGATAAGGACAAGAACGGAAAGAGGAAGGAGATGAAAAACTTACTAGAAGGCTCGCAAGAACTTCCTGGAAACTTGACTGGAAACTCGCCGGAAATTTGGCAGAACTCGCCGGAAAAATTTACTAAAAAGATTTACCAGTGATTGGTCGTCGGATAATCCAACAACAACTGACCACTGGGCAAAGCACTGCTTTGTCTTGGTGAAGGAAAAGAGAAGGGAATGGGCTCCTTATATAAGAAAGGGAGGGAGAGCTGAAAGTTACAAACTTCCAATGTGAGACTTTTTAAAAAAACAGGATTTTTGGGCTTTTTGTTTTAACTGGGCTTTAATTGAACCAAAGAAATAAATTAAAACAACTGGGCTGGGAAAATTGGGTTAGGGTCATTACTCCCCCCCTTACGAGGAATTCGTCCCCGAATTCAAGCTCGGATTCGTGTGGCTGATCTGCTCCTCAAAAAGCTCTAGATAGTCAAGTCCGCAATTGAGTCTCGGTCTCCCATACTTCCTCCTGAATTCCGTCTTCTCCCAACAAACTCAGACCATCAAATCATTTTCTCCTGAATTTCCGTTTCCTGACACTCCATAACTCCCACTGGTTGAGTAGACACAGACAACTTTTTCTAACATCACTTGACGGCTGCTGCAAAACTGGCTCTGGCCCTCTAACAATCTTCGTGAATGCAACTCGAATTTAAAGAAGACTCTCATGCTCGTCCGAATATCCTAAAAAGATGATAATTCCTTCGGCCCTTGGGATATGCACTCTTGCTCTCCAATTCCACTCAATGTCATGGTAACCGACCCGTCCTTAAAATCACAACATGGTGGTTTATCTCCATTACTACTAAGTTTCTGATAATAAAAAAAAAACAACTCCCCTGAGTATGACTAGTACAACTCGATGAATGCTTCAAGCTCCCCGTTTAAATCGACTGCCTGAATCTGTCTACTATTCGGTTCGAACATATCCTGGATGACCAATACGCGACTAGGCCTGACATACGAATCTATAAGTAGCTCCAATATCCAATAAGGTATAAGCTGCCCCACTCCAAGCGAGAACCGACCAAACACAAGTACTAAATCAATGGTTTCCACATAAGCGACATACTCAAAACCCAAAACTCAAATCCGTAATCTCAACATAGACAATCTCAGCACTCTCGTGGTCTCCAATAACAAATACTCGCGACAATAGCTTGGAGCTTGGGTGGTGGCAGAAGAAACCCTGAACTCACTGCGAACAATCCCCGAAAATGAAAACCTATTGACCATAACTTAAACAATTCCTCGGTCCAACTGTTGACTCGGCAACCTGACTAACGACGGCTCATCCATTACCTTAGACTGACGGTTACTTATGACATGGTCCAACCATCCAGATGAAAAACACTGCACGCACTCTCCCAAAAATGATGACGGTGACAACGAAAACCATACGGAAAAAATCCTGACAGCTCCGACACCTTGCTATACCTCGAATAAGTCTTCTCAAGCTTTTCACTGAGTCACCTTGAAGAACCTTTTTTTTTTCCCACTATCTCTGCCTCCTGAATACAAGTCTTCTCAACCAAATCGTTTTGGCTGGTGAAGTCTCGTACAACATAACGGTTAAAAATATCCCCCCGCAGATCATTTAATAAACTTTTGATAAAGTCCACCTCGACTAAGATAACTCCAGAAAAGCGCAGACGGCTGAACTCTTGCTCGTACTACCTGATAGTCCTAGTGCCTTGGGAAAGGTGTTGAAAGGCATTCACATTCACATGGCTTCTCAGCGGGAAGAAATTTCTGGCAAACTCCCTCTCAAAGTCTTCGTAGGTTAACTCGCGGCTACTCCTCAACAACTCCCTCTACCCAGAGATAGGCATCACCCCTCATGAATTTAATAGTTATGTCCAACGGAAACTCTATTGTACACTTCTTATGCTCCAAGTTATGGTCCAACTTTTACCTTAGTTGTTAGCAGTGACTGTATCCACTGTCCTTCCAAACTGATCCAAACTTATGTCCCGTATCTTTCACATTAACTTCCAATATGTGGGTCCCTCTCTGTCTTTGGCAGATACTGGCAGTGGCGGTGCAGCGATGGTGGCGGCGGAAGATTAACAACCTGAGGAGCATGCTGCTGTCCACACCTCTCATGGTACCTCTGAAGCTTCACCCACATTTTTTTATTACTAATGTTCGGCTCTGCTCCCTGAACCTCAACCGGTGGTGCATGTGGTGGCGACGGTGGAACGGCGGCGGATGCTTCTCTGCTTGAAAAGTGAACAAATGATCAATCCGCGGTGCAGCTATCCGATCAGCTTTTTGCGTAGCTATCCATTGCGGCCTTTTATGCAACTGCTGCATTGCCTCCTGAGCAACTTACCTGACAACATTCTGATTAACCTGCTGAGAATTGGTCTCGTCGGCTACGACCTTCTGAACAACAGGCTGACAAACCTGGCGCGAAACAATTAGCTTTCCTCGATCGCAATTGAAAAGGAACAACCTGCTTAAACTGCGGCTGACATGAGACCGACTTATAATAAATTAATACCAGACAGAATGGGTGCCCCTTTGTTTTTTTTTTTAAATACACAAGTCCCGGGAAATTTTTTTTTTTTTTTTTTTTTGAAAACCGTTGAAAACCGAATATGCAATCATGCTTCCTACTACCGTCTCCCGGGTCAAAACCGGGATGACAAAACCTAGGCTCTGATACCAAAATGTAACACCCGTTCCTCGACACTCGAGAACGGCGTGCCACTAACCACGTCACATACGTAAAATACCCCACTCTATAGTGTCTCATATCCCAACTACCTCAATGTTATATGTACATGATAAAATATGGAGAAAACGTAAAAATCCCAAAGAAGCACCGTATCGTCAAAGCGTAAATACTTGTCCGTCTCACCTGAAAAGCTGGAGAGGGAAGAAAGAGGGGTGAGTAACAGGGGAGTCACTCAGTGAGGTATGGAATGCTAATCACAGAAACGTAAATCTGACCATAGCACGCCATACATAGGAAATAGACTAAACATGCACAATCACGGTACCTAAAGTACCCAACGAACAGCCAACGTCCTATTACCAGATCCAGTGACCGGCGGCACCCTCCTACCCGGAGGACAACTTATGGGATAGTGCCCACTACACCGCCCGTAGACGATTATCGACCTCGAAGGTACTGGAACAGCAGGTCGACTAATTCTGCCCAGCATCATCTCCTCAAACAACACGCGACGCAGGAACAGAAGTCACGTCTCTGTACACCCGCAATCCCTAACGACCCACATGGTCGACTAATCCTAGCTCTAGCATGTATAAAAGAATCAGTTAACAATTTAATGCACAATCAATGGGTTGAATCATCTATTATTCCTAAGTCCGATTTACAAACAATCCTAAAAAGACTCTAGCATAGAAACGGAACACATTTAGTACTAAATCTTATCTACAGCGCTTTTTGATGAAAGATACGAAAGTCCGTGAAAAGCCCTCACCTTAGCCAAAATGGATGATAACTGCTGCTTCTGAACTCCGGATGCTCAAACGGATACTAAAACTGAAATCAGTACGGAAAATCGAGTGAGAACAGCCTTTGAACGGCGGAAAATGGTTAACTGGTCAAAGTCAATGGTCAAAGTCCACGGTTAAACCGGTCAACCCAGTCAAATCGGACCAGACCCAGACGCAGACCCGGAAACCCGAACTTATTCGTTCTACCTAAACCGACCTGGACTAAACTAAAACCGAACAAATCTAGATAAGGACAAGAACGGAAAGAGGAAGGAGATGAAAAACTTACTATAAGGCTCGCAAGAACTTCCTGGAAACTTGACTGGAAGCTCGCATGAAATTTGGCAGAACTCGCCGGAAAAATTTACTAAAAAGATTTACCAGTGATTGGTCGTCGGATAATCCAACAACAACTGACCACTGGGCAAAGCACTGCTTTGTCTTGGTGAAGGAAAAGAGAAGGGAATTGGCTCCTTATATAAGAAAGGGAGGGAGAGCTGAAAGTTACAAACTTCCAATGTGAGACTTTTTAAAAAAACAGGATTTTTGGGCTTTTTGTTTTAACTGGGCTTTAATTGAACCAAAGAAATAAATTAAAACAACTGGGCTGGAAAAATTGGGTTAGGGTCGTTACAGATAGGTTCTTGGGGGTTGCTCATACCAGTTTCTTGCGATCTCCTAGAGCTTGGAGTTGCGCTTTAAGGACTGCAAACAGTTGAGCCGTGTTGAGTTCATTATTATCTCACATGGAAACTATTCTTGTCTAACAAGGGAAACAGACGGATCAGGTGCAAAAGGAAATAAAAAACTGTGATTACGAAACCAATGGAAATTATAAGATATGTTTTTGGTCTTTTTCTTATTTTTGAATGCAAAGCGATGAACAAATAAACAATATTCTATTTTATGATTTTTCTGCTTTTCTATGAATGCAAACTGAATAAACTTTCAATCTAACTCAAGGCAGAAGTGTGCAAACACAATTTTTTATGGCTTTCCTAGTTGATATGTGATTTACTTACACAAAACGGAAATACAACTTTGATGGACATTCAAATATTTGTAGTGTCAAGAATCTGTACATATCCCCTTTGAGCAAAAGGAACACAAAGATAAGCAAAACCCTATGTTTGGACAGTCTCAAGCTACTAAGTTCGACCAAGGGAATGACCAGTCATTCCCACCATGCAATCAAGCTCAATTTTGGTGACAAAGGTTAATGTTTTGAAGGAAATCTAATTTATGATTTTTTTTTTTTTTGCGGAAGACCTCTAAAGCAATCCTTGAGGAGAAGCATGTGCAAAGTTGGCCATCATAAGCCTTTTGCCTGGGCTGGGTCCAGCCATCATGACCAAGGGAAACACCTCTTATTCCAGATATTAAGGCCCAATGGCGGCTTGAAGACATAATTGACCTTGTACCACATTACGTTAATTTAAAAAATTTAGGCTTTTAGTTTAAAGAAAAAAGTTTCGCCATATGCTTTGGCAGCGTGGCACTCCCTCAACACCACTTGACACAAAGAGAGTTTAGAACTCGAATTTGGCAAATTTGGCCTTGTACTCTTTTTTTAGGCCTTTAGTTATAGTATTTTCAAAAAGCAAAGGTTCAATATTTGACATACAAAGGAAAAGTTCAAGAACATAACTGAAATCAAAGTCTGCACAAGATTCGATACTTAAAATTGGATAACGAACATACTTCAACTTAATAAAGATTTATTAATATTCAAATACAAGAGAAGAGAACCAAATGGTTTTGTCAGACAACATAGATCTAACTATATCAATTGGTTTTCTCACATTATTAAACATAAAAGATAAACAAACTCTCTTATATTATTGAATATAAAGATTGAGAAAAAAAACTTAACAGAGAGTCTCAACAGAATAATTTGAACCGACACCTGGAGGGATGATTCAACCACCTTCAAATCTCAATTACTTGTCTTGAGTGTCTGAGTCTTCCTCGGCTTTAACCGACTTGGACACGAATGTAACCGGTTTCCTTGGGTTCTCATTTACTGTCAAATTGAAAATCTCTGGCCTTGAGTAATGTCCGACCACATCGAAATATAACTTGGCTCTTGCGATATCACCAAGATCTAGATGAGAAAAATAATGTTATCGTTATGATTAGGTAAAAAGGTTTGTTTATTTTCTATACTAAAGCCTAAGATGAATTTTAAAGAACAGTATAATATACCAAGATCAGCTGTGAGGAGGCCCTCTGATTCAAAGTTTGGTCCGGCGAGAATCTTTCCCAATGGTGAAATAATGACACTGCCACCTTGGGAGACAATGGTTTCATTTTCTTTGAACTCGTTCACATCGTTAAACAAGTAATCATCATGTTCAGGGAAGTCTTTAGACTCTTTACGCTGGCAGAACTGGCAAGCTGACAACACAAAACATCCACCCTCGATTGCAATGTGCATCACTGTCGCTTGCCATTCCTTATAACCATCAGCAGTAGGTGCACAATAAATCTCAATGCCTATCAAAAATGAAAATAGTTAGAAATCTTACATTATAAAAGGTATGTGGAACTGGATCTAATATATGGAAGTCCCATGCGTCACACTCAACTCATAGTCAATTGATTCTAAATTTAGAAATCTGAAAGTTCTGCGCTTAAATCTCCAACTCCTATAGCCCAAAATCTTACATTAAAGTAGAATAAAAGACATAACCTTTTTTTTATTGTGAACTAAAGTATTAATATTTGAAAATCGAAAATGTTAAAAATCTCACACACAAATATACTGGACGATATATATTTTATAAAAAAAACGAATTGTGACTTACTTCATTCGTTATCACTTATCAAGAAGGCTGTGATTTTTTGACAGAAGTCATGAACCAAACAAACATTGCTGAAATTTAGGACTAACCTTTTGCGTACAAGGCAGTTCTAAAGAGTGGCATCCTGTTCTCCCAACAAATAGCTGCACCGAGTTTGCCAAGGGGTGTGTCGTAGACAGGGATGGTTGATCCATCACCGTAACCCCAGATGCAACGTTCGAGAGATGTGGGCATGACTTTACGATGCTTGCCCAAGAAGCGACCTTCGGAACTGAAGAAAAGGGCTGTGCAATATAGTGTGTAGCCATCTTTCTCCATTGCTCCCATCACCAAGTACACTTTGTGTTTCCTAGCAATATCCGCCAGCTTTTCAACTTCAGGGCCTGTTGTAGATTCATCACAAAACCAAAAAAAGAAGTTCAAAAAGGAGTTATTTATTACACAACCTTGTGCTTAGTTGAACTAGAACTAAATCCTAGTCCATCTATTCACTTGCCACTTTTGCAAATGAAAGTTAATATTTGGTGTACTCGTTCAGATACTTGTTGTCCCAACAAAGTTCGGTAAGCAGACAAGAGAAACCAAAGCCGGTGTCTATATGAAAGTTTTAGAAACTTTCGCCTACGTCTAACTTTTTTTTCTCTTAGTTTTTGTTCAAAATATTGATTATTTTTTGTTTATTTATTGCTTATTTATTACTTATTTATTGCTTTTTTTAATCAGAATATTGTTGCTTAAGCTTAAGTTTATAAAAGGTTTAAGAGGTTACTTCAATTTTTAACTGCAATTTAATACCATTTTTAATATACAATTTGCAAATTGTTTTCTTATATATATGTAATGCCTGCAAAATTACTTTTTCATAGCTAAAAATTAAATAAACAAAAAAAGTAAATGAAAGTTTGATATAAAATCAGATAAGATATTAAACAACTTAATAAAATAAGAAAGTAAAAATTATCAACATATTTTGTAATTTTTCATTTATGGAACTTTTTTCTGTAGAATCTTAAAAGTAAAGTTAATATTTGGTGTACTCGTTCAGATACTTTGTCCCAACAAAGTTCCGTAAGCAGACTAAAGAAACCAAACATGTTTTTTCCTCGGAAGTAAAGTTCACTTTTGGCAATAGTAGTTGATTAAGAAAAAAAATTTCCTCAAAAGTAGAGTTAAATTTTGGCAATAGTAGTTGATTAAAGAAAAAAAAAACACTACAGATTAATTTTATATTTTTATATCCACGACAAAGAAACAAGATTTGGAATCCAATCACTGGACCCAGTCCGTAAGCACAGAATACAAATAAACGTGAATGGTAGGTAGCATATGCTAATTTTGGAAATAAACATGTAAATAAATAAAATATACTATATATATTAAGAAAAAAAAAGATAATGGGATTTGAAAGAAATATAATCTTCGAAATAAACATGTAAATAAATAAAATATACTATATATATTAAGAAAAAAGATAATGGGATTTGAAAGAAATATAATCCAAAGATTAAAATATAAACCAAATAAAATTTTGGTTTATTTGGTTTCAGTTCGATTATATTTTCGGTTTTTGTATCGAATTAAATCGAAGTTTTTGTTTTTGGTCAAATCCGGTTAGTTTTCGGTTAAATTGGTATGTAATTATAAATATAATTTTGGTTTGGTATAAATCAGTATAATTTGGTTAAATTAAATAATCGAACTAACTGATTACTAAACCAATAACCGAATTTATTTTGTAAACCTACCTATTAATTTGCAACCCATAACCAAAAGCTGTAAACCGAAAATATTGGTTCGTTCAGTTCGGTTTTAAATGGCAGGGCTAATTGGAAGCATCTCCTTTGCCAAAAAAGGAAAAAGAGTGGAAGTATCTGTTACCAGGAACAACAATAGCAGAAGCATGATATCTGCGGAAACAATCACGACCAGCTTCGTTGTGAACACCAACCCCTATGCCGAACCTATACCCACGAGGATATCCACCGATGAACGCCTCCGGGAACACCACCAGCTCCGCTCCGTCCTTCGCCGCCTCCGCAATAAACTTCTCCGCCTTTTCTGCAAACTCAAGCAAACCATTTAGTACAATCTTGACTTCCATCCAAGAATCAGTGGTGAGCTTGCAAGAAACTCCTAGAGGAAAAATAAAAAGTTACCTATAGTTTTGGGAGTATCATTGTAGACGGTGGAGGCCTGGACGATGGTAGCTCGGACGATGGTAGATGGCATATCGCAGAAAACCGGAGGAGTGGTTTTGGGAGCTTTTGACATTTCTTCTGTACCAGACATAACTCACTGAATGTCTCTTATTACTTTTGAGGTCGATGACATACATAGAGTTGTTGAAAGGACACTTATATAGACTTTGTTCTCTTATCTTTTACCAACGGTTAATAACTTAATATGAAAGGAAAAACAGTAAGGAGCAACGAATTCTCCGCCTCACATGGAGAGCCGTGCACGTCAATACTTTATTATAACTATAATGCAAAATAACTTATGAAATCAATTGTTGACAAAAAAATATACAACAAAATGTTGAAATTATTTTTTCCTTAGCTTAATGTACAAAAGATTCGGCCTGTTATGTTAAGTTTTTATATTTCCAAAATTGTTTGGTTGGCAAAAAGGAGGGAATCAATGTAGTCAAAAGAAAAGAAAAAATGAATACATGGACCAAAATTGAATGAGAAAAAATATAAAGATAAGAAAATAATAATTAGATTGGTTTTGAGGATATCAGGTGAAGTTGTATTTTATGGAAAAGAATCTTTTTAAAAAATTACATAACATTAATTCTAACCATGGCGTCCTCAATTTTAGAATAAATTAAAGAGAAATACCCTCAAATACCACACTTTCATGTTTTTGTGATAAAAATACCACACCAAGGTAAAAATGATAAAAATAACATTTATTTAATGGTTTAAAGATAATAAAATTAATAAATTTGGGTTCAAAAGTCATTAATTAGAGTTTATATTTTGGGTTTTAGAGTTTAGATTTAAGGAATTGTGAAGAAACATATGAAAATAAATATATAATAGTTTTTTTCTCTTCAAAAAATGTCATTTTTGTCATTTTCACATTAGTGTAGTATTTTTGTCGCAAAAACATGAAAATGTGGTATTTATGAGAATTGCCCAAAATTAAATGTTATATAAATTTTTTTTCCATATGTAGGAATTTCTTGATATATATATAAATCTATGTTATATATATATGTATTTATTTATCTTATTATCTTATAATATATTAAAAGACTTCGAAAGAGAGATATCTACTACACCTACTCTATAAAAAAAAAAAATTTGAAAATAAAGTCTTTACAAGAGAGACTAAAACCGGCAAAATGATAAACATGACATTGACTTAGTATTAATACACATAAACCAAAACACAAAAAAATCAAGTGCAATGATTAATTTTTTTGAAGTGACTATAAAGTATAAAGTATTAAGGAGTTGAAAAAATTGCATTGAGGTTATCTTCGGCTCTAAAACCTCAATTCAATTTATATTTCTAGGCCTAACCGTATCCATTCATCAAATCGTTACGCAGAGTTTGGTTCTGAGAATTCTGGACCTCGAAGTAAAAATATATTTTTTAGCCTATTATATATGAAAATGTGAAAAAAACTGAATAAATAAATAAAAACAATAATTAAAACTCACACAAACTAATGTATTGATGGCACACATAATTATCCGCACTGATGAATATATTATTTAAATTTGGCCCCTAAAATACATAAAATCTCTAGAAACTATAAACACATGCTTGATAATACTAATCAATACTAAATTATTTACAATTTGTCCCCTAAAATACATAAAATCTCTAGAAACTATAAACACATGCATGCTTGATATGTATCTGCTCAGCACCGGCTCTGTCATTACGTCCTGTTCCATTTCAAAATCTAGTAAACAAACAAGATTGGTTTCCATATTTATTTCCGTCTCATCTTAAAAGGCACGTCGTATTCACCTTGTATAAATGTCTAGATTCGTCTAGTTTAATTTAGTTGTACGCTCCAATAGTTTAGTTTAGTTTAGTTGTACGCTCCAGTAGTATAAGCCAATCGATTTATTCTTTATTTATTTATTATTATTGTTTTGGTTAAGACCTCGATTTGCTTAAATCAGATCTGTATACTGCACAAACTATATATTTTATCCCCTTCAATCAGGATGAGATTACAGTATTTACCAGATAATATTCACAAATGAAATATTGATTGAAATGCGTAACATTTTTATCCGACTATAGATTTATTAATTTTTGGCAATTTTTGTAGTCAAATTTTCTTCCTATTTATTCGATCTTCATTTTTCTTCCTTTATTGTCGATCCCATATTTTATAGAGCAATCACTTTATAGGTGCATAATGATCCAGACTGGATTTTAGCCAACCTTTCCTTTCTTTGAGAACGATATCAGCCTATCTAACACGTTGATATAACTCATTTGTGGGACCTCTAAGAAAATGATTTTCTTTGTTCCGTAGTTCAAAACTAAATCGATTATTGAATTTAGGGAAATAAAAAAAAAAATCAATAAATTTGAAAGATAAAGTTTGCAGATCTTTTTCTTTGGAGGCTAGCTAGCTACATACGAAAGAAAAACAAAGATGGTTTGTACTTCATGATTGATAATAATAGCATTAGAAATTGATCCCTGCGTAACTGCGTTGTGTGCCAATCCAAAGTTAAATGTCTAATTTATATTTGTAAGTGTTTTAAATGAAGTTTAGTTCCTAAGAATTTAAAGTTTAAACCAAGGAAGAATTTGTGTGATCTAAAAGAAAAAAAAAGACTAAGAATATAGCACATATAAAGTAGACTTAATTAAAACCTAGAATTAAAAAGTTGACAAAATAAATAAAACGAGTGACTAAAGAAGTCAATGGACATCAAAGCATCTATCATTCGCAGGGCGACTACAGCTTATTCAGTCAGTTCTTTATAGCATCATCAACTTCTGGTCAGGAGTTTTTCTCTTGCACAAATCTTGCCTTGACACTTTGGAGAAGATTTGCAATTCTTTCCTTTGGAGCGGAGCTCTAAATTCGGCAAGGGGTGCAAAAGTTGCATGGACTTCAGTTTGCACTTCCAAGAAGGAAGGGGGTCTGGGTTTACGAAGTCTTCATGGACTCAATCAAGTTTACGGGTTGAAACTTATATGGCTTCTATTCTCATCGGAGGGATCTCTCTGGGTAGCTTGGATAAAGCAGCATATTATTAAGGGCCATTTATTTTGGACAACGGATTTTTCCCGTTCGGGGTCGTGGATTTGGCGAAGACTAGTTAAGCTTCGAGAACTGGCTCGCCCTTATCTCATTTGCAACATTCAATCGAGTATACATGCATTGTTCTGGCATGATAACTGGACCGCTCTTGATCCTTTGATTGACTTGACCGGGCCTTCTGGACCGCGAGTTACGGGAATTCTTATTATGGCATCTGTTTCACAAGCTGTCGAGAATGGGAGCTGGAGAATTTCACACCGTCGTCACCCCATTCTGAGTCTCCTCCATGCTGCTCTTCCTGGTCAACCTCCTCAGGTAACTTCGGAAAGCTCGAACTATTTCTTGTGGAAGAATTGTTGGGATAAACCTCCGGGAAATTTCTCTGCTTCAAAACTTGGCATTCTTTACATCCTCCTATTCCCACAGTCCCATGGTTCAAATCGGTTTGGTTCAATGAGAGGATTCCTAAACACACTTTTATTATGTGGGTTCTGCTTAGAGATCGATTACCTACTCGCGATCGTTTGCGTAGTTGGAATCTGAATGTTCCTTCGGAATGCATGCTTTGTGACTTGGCTGACGAAACATCACAGCATTTGTTCTTCGCCTGTCAGTTTTCTTCTGACGTTTGGGCAGGTATCTTCCACCATTCAAGCCTCTCGCCTCCTCTCTTATTGGCTGACATGGTTGATTGGGTTCAGTCTACTTTTGCTGATAAGAAATTGAGAACCATTTGGAAGCTTGCTTGTCATGCTGTCGTGTACTCACTTTGGAAGGAGAGAAATAGTCGACTTCACACATCTATATCAAGACCAGCGCAGGTTTTTGTAACATCCCGATTTCTGGTATATATGGAAACATATGTGAGAGAGGTTAAATGAATTGATTTAGCTACCTATGTCACCAAAGTGCACTTACCTTTTCGGTTGCACATCCAGAGAGAACTCCAGAGTTAAGCGTGCTTAAGCTGGAGTAGTCAAAGGATGGGTGACCTGCTGGGAAGTGATTCGCGATACCGTGTAAGTGAGGCCAAAACACGGGGAACGGTCATGTGGTGATTGCAGGGACAGTATATCATGACTTTCAGGCCTTCCAAAAACAACGCACTGACCGTCGGATAGGGGTGGGGCCCACGAACCCGATTGAGGGATGGGTGACTCACCGGTAGGGACGGTTGGGGCGTTATAAGTGGTATCAGAGCTGGTTAGCCGTCCCAGTACTGACCTGGGAGGCGTTCTGAGACTGGTTGTGGTGTGCAACGAGGACGTTGCACTCTGAGTGAGGGTGAATTGTAACATCCCGATTTCTGGTATATATGGAAACATATGTGAGAGAGGTTAAATGAATTGATTTGGTTACCTATGTCACCAAAGTGCACTTACATTTTCGGTTGCACATCCAGAGAGAACTCCAAAGTTAAGCGTGCTTAAGCTGGAGTAGTCAAAGGATGGGTGACCTACCGGGAAGTAATTCGCGGTACCGTGTAAGTGAGGCCAAAACACGGGGAACAGTCATGTGGTGATTGCAGGGACAGTATATCATGACTTTCGGGCCTTTCCAAAATAACGCACCGACCGTCAGACAGGGGTGGGGCCCACGAACCCGATTGAGGGATGGGTGACTCACCGGTAGGAGCGGTTAGGGCGTTATAGTTTTAGTCAAGGATATCCAGCTTCAGCTTCGTGCAAAACTCCTGGGTATGGATCGAATCCAAAATATAAAAGAACAGAACCCTTCAACTTTGCCTAGTCAAGAACGGAAATCATATCTCTACATCTGGTTCGAATTCTTCCAATCTGGTTACTAAGTCAAGATCTTTTATCATGCTTCACACGAGTTTCTTCTTTTCAACTAATCGGGGATAGCTTTACTTATTTTCTGTCTTTTAAGTTTATGTACCAAAATTATGGTAATCTCCAAAACAGTGTCTTCACGGCTGGAAGTAAGTAATATATATTAAAAAAAAAAAGTCAATGTAAAACCTTGGCATTATTGCATAACACGTGTTGAATATACACCACGTTGTCTTTCCAAAATTTTCCACCACCAAGTTGAAACGTTTCCACTGTCAACTCACGGACCACCACCGTCCATAAAAGAAGGAATTGGTCAGGCAGCTCCATCTTCTCCGAGACAGACGTCGGAATCTCCAACTCACGACTCAGTCATATGTAATCATCATATGGAATTAGTCAGTCATTTAAGAACATACTAGGCGTAGCTAGCTAGGCCAGAGTTAAAGGATGTTGTTAGAGGAGATCCATCCTTCCGACAGTAAGATTTTATTTCCATATGAGAAAAAGTTTGATACATAGCCGGCGGTGGATCGTCCACCGGACGATGGTCAACAAAACAGATAATCGAAATAGAATTTTAATATTTTCCCTTTAGTCCTATTCCCCCAAAATCTGTACTGCCTCCTGCTTCTAACCAACCCTTGTCTACTTTTGGAGACTTTATCCGTCGGCCACCAACATCCCAAACCAAGAAAAAACAAACTCAAAATAGTTCTCAGCCTCTTTTACCTGCCCCACCCGTTAACACCTATCTTGTAGTTTCCCCTTTCACCATTAGCCCTCCCGAAAAACACTCTCGACCTTCTCTCAAACGTAGCAGATCCGATCCATCCATTAGTTCCCCCCCTTTAATCCCTATCTCTACCCATTATTCACCCATTCCGGCCTCTCATCCAATAAATTCCAACCTTTTTGCAAAACAACTACTGTTACCTAGTTCAACTCTTCCCCTTTTGGGAGAGCCTTTAATCTAATCCTATGAGTGCTAAACTCTTTTTTTGGAATGTCCGAGGTATTAATTGTCCGGACAAGCATTCCGTTTTTTCTCAATGGCTTAATAGCCATAAACCTATTTTTGGGGCTATTTTGGAAACTCATGTAAAAGATTCAAACCTGAACTCCGTAATGTCAACTATCTGTCCTAGCTGGAACTTTACCTCCAACCATAATAGTGATGAGGATGGAAGAATAATTGTTATCTGGAAGGATCCTGCTGTTGTCCGCATCTTGTACCAGTCTAGCCAAACTCTTACTTGTGAAGTGAAGCTCCCGCGTGTTGCTCCCTTTGTTTATACTGCAGTTTATGCCTCGAATCTGCTCGCAGAGAGAAATGATTTGTGGGTAGAGCTTCTGAACCTGCATCAAAGCCTATCATTGGATACTTCATCCTGGATCATTGGGGGAGACTTCAATGAGATTCTTCACCCTGAAGAACACTCCCACATCAATATGAATTCCTTTGACGCTCAGATGACTGATTTTAAGGACTGCCTTACTCAACTTGGGGTGTTTGATCTTCGATTTCAAGGAACACTGTTTACATGGACGAACCACCAATCGGCTACCCCGGTTGCAAAAAAGCTTGACAGGCTTCTAATCAACAGCTCGGTTCTCTCTTCTTTCCCTCATTGCTCAGCTACTTTTCTTCCACCGTCCTTCTCAGACCATTGCCCCTGCCTCATTGACCTTGCCCACTCTCTCCCTTCATCTGGTACCCGGCCCTTCAAATTCTTGAATTACCTAACCAAACACCCAAACTTTCACCAAGTGGTTATGCAAGCGTGGCTTCAGGCTGGAAGTTTTGTGCCAAACATGACAAATCTCTGTTGGAAACAAAGAAACATAAAAAGAGCATTGAAAACACTAAACAAGGAGAATTTCTCTAAAATTCAGGAGAGAGTTACTGACGCTGACCGTTTGCTTCAATGTGTGCAGGTACAAGCTCTTACAATGCCTTCCCCCACCTTATTTGCTCTTGAAAGTGATCTGCACAAAAAGTGGCTGTTCTTACGAGAAATAGAAGAGAGTTACTTTCGGCAAAAATCTAGAATAAACTGGCTGAATGCAGGCGACCAGAACACAACTTATTTCTTCAGGGTGTTTCAGTCGCGATTGAGTTTCAACGCTATCCGATCGTTTTTGCTTCCTTCTGGAGAGCTCATTCTTGAACCTGAAGAAATGAGCATTCATGCGATTGATCATTTCAAAAGCATCCTTGGTCCAAACGTGCTTACTCCTCCTCTTATTGTTTCTCCTCCGGCTTGGTTTGCCCAGATTTCTCCTTACTCCTGCACAGGCGATGTTTTTCAGGCTATGTCGGCAATTCCTACAGTTGAAGAAATTGCATCGGTCATGCTCCGGCTTAACCCAAATAAGGCACCAGGGCCTGATGGTCTGAATTCCGGCTTCTACAAGGCTTCCTGGGACTTCTTGGGCAATGAAGTGATTCATTCTATTAGACATTTCTTCCACTCTTCATTTATGCCGGCAGCAGCTAATGCAACTATTCTGGCCCTTGTTCCAAAACACCAGGGAGCTGCATGCATTAAAGATTATCGGCCCATCTCTTGTTTAAATACTATCTATAAGGTGGTGTCTCGGTTATTGGTCAGGAAACTCAAGCCTATTTTACCCTCCTGATTTTACCAAATCAGACAGCATTCGTAAAAGGGAGACTGCTACTTGAGAACACAGTTCTGGCTGGAGAGTTGGTGAACGGCTACCACAAGAATAAAGGTCCTAAACGCATAACTATTAAAGTCGACATTGCTAAAGCCTTTGACACGCTGTCATGGGAGTTCCTTTTCAACTGCTTGGAAGGGTTGAATCTACCCCAAATCTACCTAAACTGGGTAAAGGCATGCATATGTACTACCAATTTCACAATAGGCTATAATGGGATAGTCAAGGGTTACTTCAAAGGGAAAAGGGGACTCAGGCAGGGGGATCCTCTCTCTCCTTACTTATTTGTCATAGCCATGAATAACTTATCCCTAATGCTCAACAAAGCCGCTTCAGAAGGAAAATTCAAGTTTCACACTAAGTGTAGATCTACCAGACTCACTCACCTTTGTTTTGCTGATGACCTCCTGATATTTGTTGATGGTTCCCTTCAAGCTGTTCAGCAGGTACTTCAGGTTTTGCGTGAATTTGAGCTACGCTCGGGTCTTGCTGTTAGTGTCCAGAAATCCTCCTTCTTCGCTAGTGGCCTCTCTGAGGAAGAAATTGTAACAATCCAAGCTTCAACGGGAATGCCTAATGGATCTCTTCCTGTCCGCTACCTGGGAGTTCCCTTATGTACTAAGAAGCTTAGTGCTCAGCACTGTGAAGTACTGCTCCAACAGATCAAGGGTCGTGTCAACCACTGGAGTGCTAAATCTTTATCTTTTGCGGGAAGATTACTGCTCATCAAGACTGTGATTGGAGGTATAACGACTTTCTGGTGCTCCACCTTCATCCTGCCAAAACAATGTGTAGCTCGAATCAACTCATTATGTGGAGTCTTTCTATGGAAGGGGAATATAGAGTCTCACCATACGGCAAGGGTTTCTTGGAAAATAGTAACAAATACAAAAAGACAGGGGGGATTGGGAATCAGAGACTTAGCTACTTGGAACACGGCGTGTTGCTTAAAGCTGATCTGGCTACTGTTTTTTCAGTCTGGCTCTGTGTGGGTAGCTTGGTTCAAAGCGGAAGTTCTAAAAGGTAATCTTAGTAGCTTTTGGACACTAAAAAACAAACAATCAAATTCTTGGCTAGCAAATAAGCTACTCAAGCTGGGGAATTATGCTTACCCGTGGATAAAACTTAATGTGGGGAACGGAGAGAAATGCCGGTATTGGATTGACAATTGGTCACCCTTTGGAAAACTAAGTGACTTCCTACCTGAGAGTCAAACAACTAGGTCTGGAGTTCCTATTCAAGCAACAATGGCCTCCCTTCATCGTCAAGGATTTTGGTCATTACCTCCACCAAGGTCTGAAAAACATGTCTCAATTCACGCTTATCTTACAACATTGGTTTTAAATTCGGATCAGGACACATACGAGTGGATGTTAGAAGAGAAACCAACCTTGAATTACTCCACGGGAAAGGTTTATGCTGCGCTAAGGGGTATCATAGTAGAGATGCCGTGGGCTGATGTAGTCTGGACTTCTGCAGCTATCCCGAAGCACTCCTTCCTTGCCTGGCTCTTCGTCTTAAACCGCTGCCCTACTCGGGATCGCCTCTTGAATTGGGGACTGGGCACGGATGCGATCTGTCTCCTCTGTAATGCGGCGAACGAATCAAGAGACCATTTATTTTTCGGGTGTGATTATTCCTGGGATTTGTGGTCAAGGTTAGCTTCTCGGGTTAACATCACCCCAATCCGACATTGGAACTTAATGCTTAACTCTCTACAGAACTTACCGAAAAAGAAGACGGAGACGGTTCTAGCAATCATCTGTTGGCAGTCAATCATCTACTGGATTTGGACGGAAAGGAACTCGCGGCTTCACCGTAACGTGTTTCGATCGCCTGATTCTCTTCTCCCCATCATTGAGCGTCAACTGAGAGACCGTATCTTGAGCTTCCGATCAACTCGTGGGTCCTTCTCCTCAAATTTAATGCAATTGTGGCATGCAAGATCTCAGAACAACCATTGAGCTTCTCTCGCATCACCATATACGATTCAATCTTCTGCAGCAACTTCGACAAATGATTTGGGTAAAGTTAATGATCTTTTAATTGTGCTGAGTTTTGTAACTAATTGGGCTCTTAAGCCCAGACTACAACTGCCAATTGGCCTTGTATTTTCTTCTTCAGTATTTTAAATATGAAAGCCCTTTTTTCAAAAAAAAAAAATATTTTCTGTTTGGTTCAATGTTATTTTCATTAAACGATATACAGATGTTTTGGGTTTTGAAAACGAGAAAATTGTCATTTAAATTCTCAAATTTTAATTTTGGACCAAATAAATTACCAATTTTCATTGAAGCACAAAAAAATCCTCAAATTCTAAAGATTAGTTATTTTAAGGGAAAAAACTAGATTAGCTCTAAAATTAATGTTAATTACTAGAATGACTCTAATTTTTTTTTTAATTATTGACTTAAAAGTTTATGCCTATTTATGCCTATACTACCCTTAATAGTTTTGATGGCAGATTTTTAGAATTTGACAGATTTTTTTCGGTGACAGATTTTTATTCGATAGACTTTTCTAAATGTCTGTCGTACGATATAACAGATTTTATTGGTAATGACAGATTTTTGAGACAGATTTATTTGACAAAACAGATTTATCCACAAAATCTGTCGTATGAAGTAGCAGATTTTTTTGAATGACAGATTTTTGCGACATATTTATTTGAATAAACAGATTTATCTACAAAATCTGTCGTATGAAGTAGCAGATTTTTTGGAATGACAGATTTTTGCGACAGATTTTTGCGACAAATTTATTTGACTAAACAGATTTATCCACAAAATCTGTCGTATGAAGTAGCAGATTTTTTGGAATGACAGATTTTTGCGACAGATTTTTTTCACAAAATCTGTCGAATGAAGTAGCAGATTTTCTTAAAGCGACAAGTTTTTAGTTATCGGCAGATTTTTGTGACAGATTTTTGTATAAATGGTGGCAGACTTATATTCATAAGTGGTGACAGACTTATATTTCAAAGTGGTGGCGGACTTATTGTTTTGATTTACAAAAAAAAAAAAAATTTATAATTTTTAAAATTTTATAATTTTTTTAATTTTTTTAATTTTTTAAATTTTTTGTAATTTTACACTTTGTAATTTTTATATATTTTGTAATTTTGTAATTTTAAATTTTTTTGGTAATTTTCATATTTTTGTAATTTAAATAATTTTTGTAATTTTTATGATTTTTGTAATTTTCACATTTTTGTAATTTTTATATTTTTGTTATTTTTTATAATTTTTATAATTTGTGTAGTTTTTTCAAATTATAATTTCTTATAAATGGCATGTTTGTAATTACTAATATGTAATGTGGTTAATATGTCTTTTGGTAAAAAATTAGTGTCAATTTAGTAAGTCATTTTTTTCACAATGCTAATCTAGTATTTTGTATGTTTTTTAGAGCCAGTATAGGTCAATTTTTATTGACCAACCTGTTTTAGTCTTAGCGTTTGTCAAATTATAAATGTTGACTAATGTTGGAACTAAAACAGCTTTAATCAACAAAACTTGAGGATCTTTTTAGTAAACTTGATTATTTTTTTTCTTTCAACTTTTGATAATTAATTTACATAGTTATATTGAGTTATGTTTTAGACATTTATTTTACCATCTAAGATTTATAGACTTTTTTGAAATTTCTTCATTTAACTAAAATTTCAAAATAGAGTTTAAATAAAAAATAATAGGATAATTCTATCTTCTGATATATTTATTTTATTTTAAAAATAAAAATTAGACCTTTTAAACCAACAAAAAAAATAAAATTATCATTTTATTTTCACCTAAATATTTATAAATTTGTGAATCTTTAACAATAAAAGCAATGTGTATAATAGATAACATAAACATGACTCTTTAATTAGTTATGAAATTGTTTCATAATTTTTTTTGTAAATAATTATGATAATTCATTTGTCATTGTTTTTCAAATTTTATATAATTTCATCTAGTTCATCATTCTTGTATAAATGAAAATATGTAAAATCGTTTTTATTTAGATTCATAATTAATTTATTTAGATCCATTGTTATATTATATTATGGTGTAGAATACAAATGAAAACTGTATAAATTTTTTTTTATAAATAAAGAGAATTTTTATATATTTTACTTTATTTTAAACTATTTTATCTTAATATTAGAATCATAAATCTTATAATATAAAAAACTTGAAAATATTATTAAAAAAATAAAATTTAAATCATCAAAAAGATTTCAAAATATCATAATTTTTTTCATGTAAAGCTATTTTGGTCACAAAGTTAATCAACTATAATGGTTGACTATGGTTGGAACTAAAATGGCGTGGTCAACAAATATTAAGAATTAAAATAGTTGGTCAATAAAAATTGGATATTTTTTTGGTTCATGTGAAAGATGATGCTCTATTCGGTCCAAATTTGAAAGTTGGGGATTTAAATAACAATTTTCCCTTTTGAAAACCCACCCGACAATAACTTATCTTATGTTAGATTATGGTATGGGCAAAAAACCTGAACCCGGAAATACCAAACCCGAACCCAAACCCAGAAAAGGAATCAAACCGGAACCCTGATTCATAAAATACCTGAACGGATCCTAATTTTCTATATCCAGAAATCCGGAACGGAACCCGTCCCAAACTGAAAACCGAACGAGTACCCAAAATAACTGAAATACAATTATATACCTGAAATATTAAATATATTTAGACTTAATATAACTTATTTATTCTAATTTATAATTATAAATCCAAATATATGAATTACTTTGAAACCAAAATAACTAAAATATCAAAGATAAGTAAAATATATGAAACTTTTAGATATAATTGTTAAATTTAATTGTATTGAAGTTTTAACTAATTTTATTTTACGTTTTTTAAATTTTGGGTACTCAAACCCGAACCAAACCCGAATGGAATCGAACCGACACTTGAGATTTCATTCAATTCACTTGTTGTCGATATTAGTTTATATATTATTTTCAAATTAATATTAGATTAAGTGTAAAAATGAGTTACATGCTTATTATTTATTTGGTAATATTTTTAGTGTCAAAGAACACTCTGTCGAGCTGAATCACCAGCTCGGCAGAAACTCTCTGCCGAGCTGCACGTTCAGTTCTGCACGAAACCTTCTGCCGAGCTGAACATCCAGCTCGGCAAAGATAAAAAAAAAATAACAAAAAAGAACAAAGAGAAGAATCCTCATACCGAGCTCAGCTCGGCCAAGACTAAGGAAAAATATTTTCCGAGAAAATCTTCATCTCGACTCACTCGAAAAAACATTTTTCGAAACAGTCTTCATCTCGACTTACTCGGAAAAAACACTTTTCGAAACAGTCTTCATCTCGACTCACTCGGAAAAACACTTCTGAAACAGTCTTCGTATCAACTCACTTAGAAAAAAAAAAAGATCAAGTCCCTGAAACGGAATCGGATTACCCACCAGTCGACATTCTAGCCCTTATCCTCGTATTCATATAACTTTAAGCTCGTTTTCATCAAGACCAAGACTAACGAGCTGGGGGGCTAACTGTTGGGATCAAAACCCACACTCTCAAGATTAACGACTAGAAATGCCTAAAAATCAAAGAGAGTCCAAGAATCGGAAGATACGGAGTTCCAAGTCAATTCCCGTATCCGTATGAACCATAAGTACGCAGGAAAAGAGCAAAGAAAAACCATCGCGGCCAAGCTGAACTTTGAGGAGACTGGCCGAGCTGAACTTTGCGGAAGCTCGCCGAGCTGAACTTTGCGGAAGCTCGCCGAGCTGAACTTTGCAGAAGCTCGCCGAGCTGAAGTAAAGAATGTGCCGACCTGAATCCTTCTCCTACGTGCCGACCTAGACTCAGCTAGGCAATGCCAAGATGGATTGTGCATTGTCGAGCTGAAAATGCACGGAAACTGATCAAACCAAACTTATACGAAAAACGACTCTTTCCGAGACCAAAAACGTGCCTAGCTGAACTACCTCAGTGCTGTGCCGAGCTGAATTCTTGGCATTCAGCTCGGCAGCATCTGGCAAAGCATTCCAAGCCGAACTCATGACATTCAGCTCGGCAGCACTAAGCTAAAACGTGCCGAGCTGAATCCAAGGATCCTATCTTCTGAAACAGTTGATCAACATCCCCGAGCTGACTTCACTATTTTCTTCCGATTATCGAAGTTCGACTTCGTTTTTGCCAAGAAGGATTGCGGAAACTCCGAGTGGAAAATACGTTTCATACGGAAATTCCAAAATATAAACTAAGTATTTTTGTCTTCACAGGTTCATTCGGAAACATGTGCAGTTTGTGTAAAACATCGTGCTGTTTTACGGACGACTTCGTACTGTTCCAGATATACGAAAACATCGAGGATTTTGCGTATAAAACTGAAATCAGGACATCAAACCGCGATCAGACCGAAGGAAGGATCAAACCAAAGGCAGAAAGACAAGTCGGGCTGAAATACGCAAACAGGCCAGATTTGAAGGAAGACAGCTCGCGGGCCACGCCTCATTAGGTCAAAGTCGGCGGCTGGAGAAGACTTCGCAACGTCCCACATCGCTTAGACGACTTCTCGAGACCCTAGACTACTTAGTATAAATAGACATCTTTGTACTCATTTTCAAATCATCCCTACTTCTCATACTTTACGACTTAGGCTTTAGTCTATAACTTTTGCTTACAAGTATTGTATGGAAAGATTATTCGATAACAAGTCAATAAAGTCTTTTTACGATCTCTTTTCTCGAGTTCTTCCCAGAAATCTCGGAATCCCCCACGTTACTTTACAAATTCGGTTGTGCAAGTTTCGGCTCCCACAATCATAGTCTTGTGAAATAATTTTTACCTTTATATATTTACATCATCTGGAGTTGTAAATTGTTTCGTGGTTGAACCTCATCGAAACCCAGAACTGTAACGAAGGTTCAGCATCAATTATATATTTTCCTTTCAAATTTTTCATTCTGTTTGTAAGTTGATAAGTTTTAGTGCACCCATGTATTTGATTGAGTGTTTGTAGTATTCTTCTCTCCAATGTGAACTTGTTGAATATGTCATTACTATCACACAAACCAGCGACCACATCATCCAAAAGTAAATTTATCAAAGTTTTGGCTTCTTGAGGACTCCATTGAAAAATCATATTTCTTGTGGTGGTTCATGTGGGTTTTGATATGATTCTTCAATTGATGGTTAGGGGATTTGTGTGTTTATATGTACATAGTTTTAAGACTGCACAAAGATTCGATACTTAAAATTGGATACCGAACATACTTCAACTTAATGGAGATTTATTAATATTCAAATACAAGAGAAGAGAACCAAATGGTTTTGTCAGACAAACATAGATCTAACTATATCAATTGGTTTTCTCACATTATTGAACATAAAAGATAAACAAACTCTCGTACATTATTGAATATTAAGATTAAAAAGAAACTTAACAGAGAGTCTCAACAGAATAATTTGATCAGACACCTGGAGAAGATGATTCAACGACCTTCAAATCTCAATTACTTGTCTTGAGTGTCTGAGTCCTCCTCCGCTTTAACCGACTTGGACACGAATGTAACCGGTTTCTTTGGGTGCTCATTTACTGTCAAGTTGAAAATCTCTGGCCTTGAGTAATGTCCGACCACATCGAAATATAACTTGGCTCTTGCGATATCACCAAGATCTAGATGAGAAAAATAATGTTATCGTTATGATTAGGTAAAAAGGTTTGTTTATTTTCTATACTAAAGCCTAAGATGAATTTTAAAGAACAGTATAATATACCAAGATCAGCTGTGAGGAGCCCCTCTGATTCAAAGTTTGGTCCGGCGAGAATCTTTCCCAATGGTGAAATAATGACACTGCCACCTTGGGAGACAATGGTTTCATGTTCTTTGAACTCGTTCACATCGTTAAACAAGTAATCATCATGTTCAGGGAAGTCTTTACGCTGGCAGAACTGGCAAGCTGACAACACAAAACATCCACCCTCGATTGCAATGTGCATCACTGTCGCTTGCCATTCCTTATAACCATCAGCAGTAGGTGCACAATAAATCTCAATGCCTATTAAAAATGAAAATAGTTAGAAATCTTACATTATAAAAGGTATATGGAACTGACTCTAATATATGGAAGTCCCATGTATCACACTCAACTCATAGTCAATTGATTCTAAATTTAGAAATCTGAAAGTTCTGCGCTTAAATCTCCAACTCCTATAGCCTAAAATCTTACATAAAGTAGAATAAAAAGACATAACCTTTTTTTTTATTGTGAACTAATCGAAAGTGTTAGAAATATCACACACAAATAAACTGGACGATGTATATTTTATATAAAAAACGAATTATGACTTACTTCATTCGTTATCACTTATCAAGAAGGCTGAGAATTTTTGACAGAAGTCATGAAGCAAACAAACATTGCTGAAATTTAGGACTCACCTTTTGCGTACATAGCAGTTCTTAAGAGTGGCATCCTATTTTCCCAGCAAATAACAGCACCGAGTTTGCCAAGGGGAGTGTCGTAAACAGGGAAGGTTGATCCATCCCCATAACCCCAGATGCAACGTTCGAGAGACGTGGGCATGACTTTACGGTGCTTACCCAAGAACTGACCTTCGGAACTGAAGAAAAGAGCTGTGCAGTAGAGTGTATAGCCGTCCTTCTCCATAGCCCCCATTACCAAGTACACTTTGTGTTTCCTAGCAATATCCGCCAGCTTTTCAACTTCAGGGCCTGTTGTGTAGATTCATCACATAACCAAAAAAATGTTCAAAAAGGAGTTATTTATGACACAGCCTTGTGCTGAACTGAACTAGAACTAAGTTCCAGTTTATCTATTCACTAGCCATTTTTGCAAATGAAAGTTAATATTTAGTGTACTTGTCCCAACAAAGTTCAATCTAAAAGTTCCATAAGCAGACTAAGAGCATTTTTATTGGGTGAGACACTCTCTAAACTATCTAATCGATATAATAATATAAATATTTTTAATACAGTTTTATTATATAATTAAATTCTCATCTAAAAAAAATTAAGTCAAATATATGATGACATATAGAAAATCAGTATCTAATAAGTATTTAAAAGTTTACAAATGTGATACTTTTGTAAATTTTTCTTTACTTATCTAAAATATTTTAATAATTTTTTAGTATGAGAACTCTATTGAGATGATACCAAAAGATGCTCTAACAAACCAACCATGTTTTTTTTTTTTTTGGGTTCAAAACAAACCATGTTTTTTCCTCAAAAGAAGGTTAACATTTTGGCAATAGTAGTTGATTAGAAAGAAAAAAAGAGATTAATTTTATGTTAATATATACACCACAAATAGGATATCCAATCACTGGTCCCCTATCCGTAAGCACAGAAGACAAGAAACGTGAATGGTAGGTAGAAGCATACCTCAATTTTGGAAATAAATCATGTAAATAAATAAAATAAAATATAATATATATATTAAAAAGAAAGATATGCAATTTGAAAGAAATATGATCCAAAGATTGGAATTATCTGTTACCAGGAACAACAATAGCAGAAGCATGATATCTGCGGAAACAATCACGACCAGCTTCGTTATGAACACCAACCCCTATGCCGAACCTATACCCACGAGGATATCCACCGATAAACGCCTCCGGGAACACCACCAGCTCCGCTCCGTCCTTCGCCGCCTCCGCAATAAACTTCTCCGCCTTTTCTGCAAACTCAAGCAAACCATTTAGTACAATCTTGACTTATCCAAGAATCAATGGTGGGCTTGCAAAAAAAAAGAGTTACCTATAGTTTTGGGAGTATCATTGTAGACGGTGGAGGCCTGGACGATGGTAGCTCGAACGATGGTAGATGGCATATCGCAGAAAACCGGAGGAGTGGTTTTGGGAGCATTTGACATTTCTTCTGTACCAGACATAACTCACTTAATGTCTCTTACTTTGAGGTCGATGACATACATAAGAGTTGAAAGGAACACTTATATAGACTTTTTTTTTCTTATCTTTTACCAACGGTTAATATGAAAGGAAAAACAGTAAGGAGCAACGAATTCTCCGCCTGATATAAAGAGCCGTGCACGTCAATACTTTATTAGGCCAACTGCGAACTCATGTTGGGGTTCTAAAAAATAAAAGTTTTAATATATATATAAATTTTTTTATTAAAGTCGAAAAAATAAAAAAAATTAAGTTGGACCACTCAGAAGGCGGCACATGGCGAACCCATCGACCCATCGAGAATGAAGTTCAAAAATTAGGATTTTTAAGTGGTGGGTTCACCACTGTTTAGTGAAATCCACATATTCTTTAATAATTTTTTTTTTGGGATCTCACGTACCGAACCTCTGAATGTACGTGCCCTTATAACTATAACTATAATGCAAAATAACTTATGAAATCAATTGTTGACAAAAAAATATACAGCAAAATGTTGAAATTATTTTGTCCTCAGCTTAATGTACAAAAGATTCGGCCTGTTATGTTAAGTTCTTGTATGTCCAAAATTGTTTGGTTGCAGAAGGAGGGAATCAATGTAGTCAAAGAAAAGAAAAATGAATATATGGACCAAAATTGAAAGAAAGAAAAACATAAAAATAAGAAAATAATAACTAGATTGGTTTTGAGATATCTGGGAAGTTGTATTTTAATTTATGGAAAAGAATCCTTTAAAAATGACATAAAATAAATATTTCTAACTATGGTGTCCCCAATTTTAGAATAACTTGTTATATCTATTTTTTTTTCATATGTAGGAATTTCTTTATATGTATATATATATACAGGGGAAGTTGTATTTTAATTTATGGAAAAGAATCCTTTAAAAAATGACATAAAATAAATATTTCTAAGTTTCTAACTATGGTGTCCTCAATTTTAGAATAAGTTGTTATATCTATTTTTTTCATATGTAGGAATTTCTTGATATATATATATATATAACTCTATATTATATATATGAAGTTATTGTGTTATTATCTGATAATATATTAAAAGACTTCGAAAGAGAGATATCTACTACATCTATTCTATGTAAATAAAAAAATCTTTGAAATTAAAGTCTTTACAAGAGAGACTAAAACCCGCAAAACGATAAACATGACATTAACTTTGTATTAATACACATAAACCTTACACCAATATCAAGTGCAATGATTAAAAAATTTTAAGTGACTATAAAGTATAAAGTATTACGGAGTTGGAAAATTTGGTTATGAGAATTCTGGACCTCCAAGTATTTAAAAAAAAAAACTGAATAGATAAAAAACCGGCAATTAAAACTCACACAAACTAATGTATTGATGGTACACATATGACATAATTATCAGCACTGATGAATATGTTATTTAACCGGAGCTATTAATTCTATTGGTAAAGCCTTCCCCACAAAGAAAAGAGGTGCCAGATTCGAGCCTCAGCCTCTGCGAAGAGAAAACTAATAACTGGCTTTTATCCCTAGCTCAAAGAGAACATGGACTTCGGCTCAGAACTATTTGCATTTAAAAAAATAAAAATATATATTATTTAAAATTTGGCCTCTAAAATACGTAAAATCTCTAGAAACTATAAACACATGCTTGATACACTATTGAATTTATTATTTAAAATTCGGCCCCTAAAATACATAAAATCTCTAGAAAGTATAAACACATGCTGACATGCATGCTTGATAAGTAAGCATCTGTCATTACGTCCTGTTTCATTTCAAAATAAAGTAAACAAACAAGATAGGTTGGTTTCCTTCCATAATTATTTCCGTCTCATCTTGAAAGGCACGTCGTATTTACCTTGTATAAATGTCTAGATTCGTCTAGTATTTAATTTAGTTTAGTTGTACGCTCCAATAGTATAAGCCAATCGATTTATTATTAGTATTGTTTTGGTTAAGACCTCGATTTGCTTAAATCAGATCTGTATACTGCACAAACTATATATTTTATCCCCTTCAATCAGAATGAGATTACAGTATTTAACGGACAATATTCACAATTGAAATATTGTTTGAAATGCGTAACATTTTTATCCGACTATAGATTTATAAATTTTGGCAAATTTTCTAATCAAATTTTCTTCCCATTTATTCGATCTTCATTTTTCTTTCTTTATTGTCGACCGCATATTTTATAGAGCAATCATTAATAGGTGCATAACTCATTGATATAACTCATTTTTATGATCCAGACTGGATTTTAGCCAACCTTTTCTTTCTTTTGAGAACGATATCAACCTATCTAACACGTTGATATAACTCATTTGTGGGACCTCTAAGAAAATGATTTTCTTTGTTCCGTAATTTTAAAATTAAATGATGAATTTAGGAAAATAAAAAAACAATAAAAATGAAAGATAAAGTTTGTTGATCTTTTTCTTTTGTTGCTAGCCAGACGGTTCAAACTTATATTAGTTCCTGTGCTCAAATTAAAATGGGTCTTTGGTAAAAATATTTTAGTAAAACTGAGTCTTAGTGAAAATGGGCTATTTGTGTCTTCTACCTCATCTCATGCTAAACCTTTTTTTTTTTCATTTTTAAAGGTCACCATAGTTCTATTTGAAATTCGACTGTTTACTACATTACTTCCTGAAAGTGTGCCCGTGCCCTCAGAGGGTAAGGGGTTTGGGAATAGGGGTAGGAAGAACCTTTTATGGGTATAATTCATGTTTGGTCCTCCGCTCAACAAGCACTGGATTAGCTTCCGGCGGAATCCGCTTGGAAGGCCCTGGCCTTCCATTGAGACAAGAGATGATGCACGCTGAACTAGGATGCTTGGAAATTGCGTACTTTTTTTCTGACACCTGGCACAAAGAACTCGAGTGCCGCCTGCTACTACAGTGTATTAGAGTTCGAGCAACAGATCAAGGTTCGAGCTAAAGCTAATTCCGAGTTTTCGCGGGAAGAAGTACGGTTTCGGACAGCTCATGATGAACTATTGAATCCTTCTCCATCCGAATCCGTCTCAGTTCCAGGTATTGAAGCGAAAGATGACTCGACCGTAGGAAAAAGCCACTCGGGGATCAATTTTCCACATCAGTCTAAGTGGTGGAGGAGGAACCCCTGGCATAAAGGCCGGAGATTAGAATAGAATGCTGACTTCTAGTTTTTAGCCGGGTAGGAGATCGAGGAAGTCTTAAAAGTGAGTGCATCAGTCTTTAGCTAACAATTCATACTTCTCCCAAAAAGGAAGACATTTGATAAAGCCAGCTATTCGAACGCTTAACACATGCAATTTGAGTTATATCAATTCAGGAGTCCAAGAATAAGCTAGATTCCTTTAATGACCTGAAAGCAAAGTAAGGCCACCGGAGGCTTGCAGACCTATTAGTCGAGTGACTTCGTTCCTCGGAATTGACTGATAGCCAATGCTAACAAGCAATGGAAGAGATATTCAAAAAAATGAATACGGGGAAGTCTATTCAATACCTTACGGTTCAAAGTCAAGGTAAACTATTCCATCCGAAAGCCCAGTAAATGAAATTCAATAATAGCCGTAGCTGAGGAATTGACTTACGAAAGCGGCAGATGATTGCTTTGATTGGCCTGCTCTATCAGTTTATTCAACTACTTCCTCCATACCGTAGTGGACTTCCTTCCTTTCCATCAGATGTAGGAGCAGCGGAAAGGGCTGCTTTAGAAGCTTCAATAGTTCCCTCATCAACGGATGGTTTAGCCGCCAGGTGAAAGGGATGTCAAATAGAAGGCGTTCCTCAGGCGTAGAAGGCCACGTTCGATAGCCGCCCTAGCTGAAAAGTCAAGCTGCGTTAGAGGGTGTAAAGTCAATAGTTCCAGCTGGGCTTGGCAATTATCTATAGAAGTAGAAGGTGAAACGGGATCAAATCCTGGTCATTCTATAGTTTCAGGATCCGTAAATGAAGCCGAAAAGAGTATATAAAGATGAAAGTCCCGGCGTCGAAGCCAATGAAACACCTGGACAAGATAGTGAAAGGTATGAGGAGAAGTCAATTCTATAGTTCATTACTCGGATAGGGACTCCAGTAAATCGATCTATTCTAGAGGGCGAAATGTCAACAAACTTTAGCGAGAGTACCAAGGTCGTACTCAACTTCCAATTCCAAAGGCAACTTTACTAGCGTGGTTATGAATCAACTTACAATTATTGAGTTACAGGAGGAACTATTAATGAAAGACTACTATAGTAGTCATAGCTGTGAATTCCACTTCTGAGTTAGAGTTCAATCCTTACCATCTGAAAGTATGTACTTCTGGTAGCTTGAGAAGAGAAAAGATGCATTCATCAGCATTGGAAGGCCCAATCAAATACCCCCATCATAGTATAGGTTTTCTCTCTTTTCTCTCATTTAAATGGAACTAAATGGGCAATCCAGCGAAAGATAAGAATGAAAGGGAACTTCACTCCGAGGAATCAGAATCACAGACTACAGGATATTCTCTAGTTGGTCTTGCTCTATTAGTAGCTGGAGAAATACCGGAATCAGAAGAAAGAGAGCTAAACAACTTGGAGTTCCCAAAGAAGAAAGAGTGAAATCTCGTTCCAAAAGAAGAGACAGACAAACCAAACCAGGCTTCTCGATTGCTTACCAAAATACATATATTAAGAAGATTATCATTCCAGTAAATCTCATAAGAGAAGATTCATCTCATTCCAGTTAGATATCAATCGAGAAAACGCCGCCCAAATACGCTTCAACACGTGTGGATCAAAGAACTGAAGACGTTTCCAATACCGATCGCAGCTCCCGCTGAAGCAATTGTAGCAGCTTCGGCACCTATTGATTTTGCACCTTCTAACATCCCTTTGTCACACTTCTTCCAATTCTGTCTTTTCATTTGCCAGAAGAAAAATATTAATAAAATACCGATACTAATAATAATACCTAATAAAAATGTAAAATTCCATTCTTCTAGCGGTGTGGGGATTGCCATAACTTTGATATAGTTAGAATAACATTTTTCTTCATATTTTTTCATAAAATTTAAAGGGCCCGAAACGCCGAAATTCTGAATATACCACTCCTTAACTCGAGTAGTTAAATTCAGGGATTCCCGAAAATAAATAAAGTGAAGCTTATCGCTGAGGAGTTCTGCAGGAGTATGGTCCAATTTTCGCTGCAGGTCTCGAATATACGCGGACTGTATGATCCCACCATAAAAGTCATACCGCTGATTCACTAAGAAGTGATTCAACCGGGTTAAACTCCCCATAATAATTGGATCCACTAATTCCTCTGAGAGAGCGACTGTGCCCGAACAATAGAAAGGGTGTGCCATTATGGCGTCTAATGACGTATTAGGAAACATGTACATGAAATTCCTACTTCTCCCAAAAAGGAAGACATTTGATAAAGCCAGCTATTCGAACGCTTAACACATGCAATTTGAGTTATATCAATTCAGGAGTCCAAGCGTAAGCTAGATTCGTTTATTGACCTGAAAGCAAAGTAAGGCCACCGGAGGCTTGCAGACCTATTAGTCGAGTGACTTCGTTCCTCGGAATTGACTGATAGCCAATGCTAACAAGCAATGGAAGAGATATTCAAAAAAATGAATAAGGGGAAGTCTATTCAATACCTTACGGTTCAAAGTCAAGGTAAACTATTCCATCCGAAAGCCCAGTAAATGAAATTCAATAATAGCCGTAGCTGAGGAATTGACTTACGAAAGCGGTAGATGATTGCTTTGATTGGCCTGCTCTATCAGTTTATTCAGCTTTTTTTTTCATTTCTTAGGCTGTCGTCATGCAAATTTGTTAAGCTTAAAACTTTTTTGAACTTTTTTGAAAATTTATTGGCCCTCATTTTTAAAGAAATTTCAAGTAATTTTTTTTTGGCCCTGTGTTTTGGCACCGCTTGCACCCCCTCAACGCCGCCCCTGTTGCTAGCTAGATACGAAAGAAATGCAAAGATGGTTTGTACTTCATGATTGATTATAGCATTAGAAATTGATCCCTGCGTTGTGCCAATCCAAAGTTAAATGTCTCTTGAATGTTTGTAGTTTTTAGAATGGTTTTTGGTTTTTATTTTTCAAAATCTACTTTTTTAACCATTCAAGTTTTTCAGAAAATAGATTCCCTAAATTTTAGGGAAACTAGTTTTTGTTTGGTTTTATCTTTTACAAACAGAATCTAAAAACCACAAATTGTGGGTTTTTCACTTTCTCTCTCTACTTTGATTTTTTTTTTTGGTATAGAAACGGAAAACTTGTTTCCCGTATATTATTCAACAATCAAAGAACAAACTAGAGTCCAACGAGCCTCAGATACAAAGTTCCCGAAGCATCATCACGCAAGAACGTACTACAAGCATCTGGAACAACATCAAAAGTATGTAAACCCAAAGGTAAAGAAAACGCATAGTTCGCCAAACCAGCTGCGAGGTGGTTCGCCTCCCTATACACGTGCGAAATACGGAATATCCAGTCCCAAGTAAGAAATCCATGGCACAAATGTACCAGGAAGGACAAAGCGTGAGTGTTGCTAATCCCCTTCGTGAGAAAGCCCACCATGATCTCAGAATCTACCTCCAATTCCAACCAAACAATTCGACGATCCCACGCAATACAAAGTCCATAATAGACACTAGGGCTGGGCAAATTTCCCGAACCCGAAACCCGAACCCGGTCCCGACAGGAAAAATCGGTTCGGTACGAGTATGGGTTATAGTGAAATAACCGAATGGTACTTATGAGCCAGATCCAATGGGTTTCGGGTTTATCCGAACCGAACCCGATACCCAAAAGGGTTAACCGAAGTTATTGAGTAAGGAGGACTCTACAGAAACTTTCTTGAGTGTATATACGAGACTTAAGATTTTCTCCTCCAAATTTTTTTTTCCAAAACGATAGTTTTGAATTTTTGATCTTCAAGGATTTTAGAAACTAGAAAGATCAAATCATCACAAATTTTGATCTCTATTCTCCCAAATTATGTTGTATACTCAAGATTTTTGCTATATTATTAAAAAATAACCGAACCCGAACCGAATCCGTATGGGATTTGGGTTTTTAGCTTACAACCCGAACCGACCCGAACCCGGCATAACCCGAACCGAATCCGACCCAATTTTTCGTAATAACCGAATGGGACCTCTAAGCCTAAACCCGAAAACCCGAAAACCCGAATTACCCGAACCGAATGGGACCGGGTTACCCGAACGCCCAGCCCTAATAGACACCCCAAAGCTCCGCCAGAGGCGCCGAACACCACCAAATATTCAGTGCAAAACCACCCCGCCATTGACCAGTTCCATCTCGAAGAGCACCACCTGCAGTCGCCAAACCCGGATTTCCTCTCGAAGCCCCATCCGTATTTAACTTTACCCAATCTGCCGGTGGCTTAACCCACCCAATCATTCTCTCAACTCTGTCTCCTCGTCCTGTCTCATTACGCAATTTCGAATGTGCTGAGACCACCTCATCTGTTTTTCGCCTAACAAACTGCAGCCTATCTCTTACTAGGCGAGTCTCCCCAAATACTGACCCACACCTCAACTTCCATGCCCACCATACCGCCATGGAGAACAGAGTAGGCCATGAATCAACCATTATCACAGTAGCACATAGGTTTTCATATATCTATTCAAGCAGACTCTGAGAGAAAAATCTTTCTTGATACCTTAACGGTACCAGACGCAGCCAAATACCAGTCATTGCTTGGCAATCCCTGAGGACATGTATTATCATTTCACACCCTCCTCTACACACAGTGCAGGTTGACGTAGTGCTCATATGTCTGTGAAATTTCTCCATATTCGTCATAATGACTTTTTGACTCACCATCCACAGAAAGAAATGCACGCGTTCAGGGGCTACAACTTGCCAGACCTTCCTATAAAACTTCTCCATCATTTGCCGCGGTACTTCATCTCTTGTCAACAAAGTATAAGCCAATTTAACAGAAAAGGCTTCATCAGTATTCTCCCCCAACGAGATCCGATCCCGCGCACCAGTAACAATATCCAAAACCACAGAGGATAGCTCCAGAATACGGTCCAGTGGTAGATACGGAGTAATTTGCTCAAGACTCCAACCCCCATTCTCTCTCCATAAGTCACGAGCTGTCAGCATATCAGAACCTGCCGAAAGTATACCCATAACAGAGCTCGACAGAGGATCACCCATGAGCCATCAATCTTCCCAAAAGAGGGTCTTCCTCCCGTCCCCAAGGATCCATTTGAATCTGTGACAGATTACTTCTCTCAGCCCAACTCCAATACTCCGCCATGTAGATGAACAAACACCTTTCGAGACCAGCCAGGAGGAGTCAGTGATGTCACCGACTTTATACTTTTTACGCACAAGCTTAGCCCAGAGGCTGCTATCATCTTGAAATAGACACCAACCAATTTTCAAAATAAGAGCCTTGTTCATATCTTTTGCCTTTCTTATCCCCAGACCACCCTCAGCCTCCGATGCACACACCTTATCCCACACCACCAAATGTAGTTTCCGTTTCTCGGCTGTGGATCCCCAAGGAAAATCCCGTGAATACTTATCAAAGCTTTCAAGAATGGAGCTCGGTAGGATGATTGTGCTCATCGTGTGTACAGGCAACGACACCAACACAGATCGTATCAAAGTCAATCTTCCTGCAAAACTTAACATCTTCCCTTTCCAGCCAGCTAGCCTCGAGGACACTCTCTCCAACACACCCATGAAAGTGTCTTTGTTTATTCGCTTTTGGAGTACTGGCATTCCCAAATATTTACCCAGATTACATGAGATTTGAATTCCACTTGCTTGGCTAATCCTCAACTTCAGATCCCTAGATACGTTATCTGAGAAAAAAATCTGGGACTTTTCCAAGCTGATCTTCTGTCCTGAGGCAACACAGAAATTTTCTAACACCGAACTCAGCACCCGGACCTGTGCAACTGATGCTTCCGCAAAAAGTATAGAGAGGTTTACTAAATGGAAACCATAGGCAGAAATTTCCACGAAGTATTGAGTGCTCTCGAGAAAATGGCGGTTCATTTGCTTAGACCTGGTCCAGACGAGCTCACCCAACCTCATCCAAGGTTACAATCAAACAAACATTATTGGCCTTATTTTAAAGGATTTATTGGTGCAATCGATGGAGCACATGTTCCTGTTACTATTGCCGAAAAAGATTCCGAAAAATATTGGAACATAAAAAGTGACACAAATATGAATATTTTAGCTATATGCAATATGAACATGCTGTTTACATATTTATATATTGGTATTCTGGGATCAGCTCATGATGCAAAAGTTCTAGCACTAGCGATGGAGGGTCCTCATCATCTTCCAACTGCACCATTTGGAAAGTATTACTTAGGAGATTCTGGTTATCCTCTTCGATCCGGATTTCTTACTCCATATCGAGGGGAACGCTATCATCCTATCCAATATGATGGAGCTAGTCCGCCTAGTAGTTATAAAGAGATGTTTAACAAGCGACATTCTTCACTACGATCTATCATTGAACAGACTTTTGGTGTGTGGAAAGGGAAATGGTGGGTTTTAATAGAAAAACTGAAAAACCAAGGTACAACATACATGTTCAACGTAAAGTTATTGCAGCAACAATGGCGCTGCATAATTTTATTAGGTTATCAAAACTACGAGATGTTGATTGATTTTGAGTCAAACCATATAACTAGCAATGTGCCCGATGAAGACTCCAATTCAGATGAAGACGAAGATAACAATAACACTCCTTTGCAATATATGGAAGGAATTCGAGATAAAATTTCTGCATTTTTGTGGAATTCAAGATAATTTTCGTTTGTGTTTGTTGTTTTTCTAAAAATAATTTTATAAAATAAATATATTTTGCTTTTATAATAGTTTTATGTAATAATATGTTTGTTATCAAAATTTTATTTTATCATGTTTAATTTTGTAAACGAAGTTAATATTTCCAATATAGTCAAAAACCAAAAACTAAATAAATCACCATTCAAGTTTCTGAAAAGCCAAAATCTACAGCAAAATCAAAAACCAAAAATTGAAAAACCAAAATCCAAAAATCAAAAACCAAAAGTCAAAAACCAAACACCAAAATCTAAAAACCAATCAAACATTCAGGGCCTAATTTATATTTTTAAGTGTTTTAAATGACGTTTTTGTTCACTAATAATTGTGTGATAATAAAAAAAAGGATATAGCACATATAAGTATATCCTTAAAAACTAGAATAAAAAAGTTAAAAAATATTTTACAAAAGACAAAATAAACAAAACGAATGAGTAAAGAAGTCAATGTAAAAACGAATTGCATTCTTGCATAACACGTGTTGGATACACACCACGTTGTCTTCCAAATTTTTATTTTATTTTTCTAAAAATTGTCTTCCAAAATTTTCCAACGCCAGGCAGAGCCGGCCTTGGACCCAAGCCAAGGAAGCCCGTACTTGCGGCCGTCATTTTATTAACTGTTTAACCGGCCACAAAAATGTAAAATTGTCAATGGTCTGGTGGTTAGATATGCCCATAAATTCTCTTGAGAGGACTCTGGTTCAAACACCATCATGTGCAACGATTCTTTTATTTATTTTTTCAGCCATTTTTTTGTTTTGGGCTTGTGGCCTTGAAAAGCCTAGGACCGGCTCTGCCGCCAGGTCGAAACTTTTCCACCGCCGACTCACAGACCACCACCGTCCATAAAAGGAGTTATTCAAGCAGCTCCATCTTCTCCGAGAATCATCGGTCGTGTAAACTCAGAATAAGATGTTGTAAACTGATTTTTTATGGAAAATTTTGAGAAATACCATTTTGTGGTGTGTGTTTTTCAAAAATACCACCACTTCTAGACACAAAAGTGGTATGAGTTTCACTCCTATTTTGCTCCAAAATGGTATTTTTGAAAATATTTTATTTATGGAGAAAGCTTCTTTCCTATTAAAAGAGGACTAGAAAAACTGCTAACCCCGCGCATGCGGGGAATGGTATTCCGTTGGATATGTGTTTATTTTCTTCGTATTATATTTAGTTTAAATAAAATGACGCAATTCAGAATATTTTAATATTTATTTGTCTGTTTATGTATATTTTAAGAATTACTATACCATTACTATATATCTAAACTACGTAAAAATTTCCCATTGAACATAATATTTGCGAAAATCTAAGCGAAATATTTCAAAAATAATTAAAACAATATGTTTATGATTTTATAAGAAATGAAGACATTGCAAACCCTTGATTACTTATTTTTGTCTTCTGCTCGATGATTGTCTTTTGGTTCCATCGCGGTTTCTATGTGAAGTGTGTAATTATTAATAAAAAAACATGTATTTTTCGTTGCGTTTAAATGTTTTTAATAACTTTTTACCTTTTTTTCCATTTTCACACCATTGGCCCGTGAACGTTTGTGTTTTTCATTTTTATTGAAATTTTTGCGATTTTTGCAATTCTTTTTGCGATTCTCCGACTTGCGATTCTTTGTATTTATCATTCTTTTTGCGATTCTTTGTATTTATCATTCTTTTTGCGATTCTTTTTGCATTGGTCTCCGATTTTTGCGATTTTTTTTTCTGTTATTATTAATTTTTAGTTATAGTTAGTCATGTTACATGACTCATGTATTATTTGATGTAGCTGTACGATCCTCCATAGTTCATTACGGTACACCACATAACTTAGTTAGCTTATAACAAAACAAACACTTCTTCACTTGGGCCTTAACCAGATCCGATGGTCCAATTTCTCATTATTACCAAAGCCACACATAGCCCATGTTTTTCTTGTGTTGACTTTGCTTCTTCTTGTCGACAGCTTTTCTACTTCGTGGTTCTTCTTCTCTATTCATTCATCTTCTTCTCTTTTGCAGGCTTAATCAAAGAAGGATCAAAATCTCTTTAGGTGTTAATGAATGAGGTTGAAATCAGCATGGTGTTAATGAATTCTTCATGGTGTTGGATAGAAGTAAATATCTATCTTGCCCTTAATGAATAAATCCATCCCAATCACAAATCCTTCAATTCGATTATCAACAACCCCAACCAGCCAATTTAATTCATCTTCAACCAAACTCTCTCTCTCTCTCTCTCTCATCGTTGACCAATCTCTCTCTCTGTCTGTCTGCAACATCCGTACCTTCAATGGCGGTGGTGGAGATCACTCGATTGGCTTCGGATATCGCTACTTCCGCGGCGGCTATCTCCGCTTCTACGCTAAACTCATCCTCTGGGTCGGCGACTTCAAGCCTTCCCTGGTGTTCAAACTCACAGACTCCTCCGTGGACGACCTCACGCGCCACCAGCAAGACCGGATCTCGAGTCTCCGGATGGAGACCAGGAGGAAAGAGAGAGACGTGATGCGACACTTGGCGCTCGTGCAGCAGAGCGTGGCGGATCCGCCGGTGATGCTGGCGGCGAGGCGAGTCGGGGTGAGGGGAATGGTGGACGGAGAAGAATCGGATTTGGAAGAAGCGATGAAGGCGCTTAAAAACGAGATGGCGTCGGCGATGAACAACGCCGATCAGCTACGGTGTTCGACAACTTTTTCCAAACTGATATAAATTTTGAGATATAAAAATTTATACTAATTATTTTATTAAAATATGATCATCAATTAATTGAAAACTAAATAATCATCTTCGACTAAAATTTTCGGTTAAATTATAATTGTTTTAGTACTTTTAAGTGATACGATTAGTACTTTGCACGTTTTAAAATTACTTATTTTTTCTACTTGTACCACTATTACTAGTTGTACCATTTTCAAATGATGAAGTTACAAAAAATTATTTAAATTACATTTGTAAACATTTTTTCATACTAAATAGAGCATTAAAACATCTGACTTTTACATAAAACATATAACAAAAGTTGAATTTTTGGAATTGGTTTCATAATAATCATATGTTTACATAAAATGCCTTATACTTTTAAGGTTTGTCTATCAAACTTCATCATACTAACATGACCACTGAATAAAAAAGTGTTTTCACAATTTTTTTTGTTTGAGATTATGTTAAATGTAGTTTATATACTTATTGGTTAAAGTACAACTGAATAATTTAATTTAAAGTGTGGTACAACTGATTAAAACTAAAAAAATGCAAGAAGTATAACTCTTCAAGAAAGGGTACAAGTAGAAAACTGGTACTATTAGAAGAAGAATATTTCTAGTACAAGTAGAAAACTGGTACTACTAGAACAAAAAACGATTGTGGTACAACTTGAAATATTGGTACAACTAAAAAATATTCTTCTTCTAGTAGTACCAGTTTTCTACTTGTACTAGAAATATTCTTCTTCTAGTAGTACTAGTTTTCTACTTGTACCATTTTGTAAAGAGTTGTACTTTGGATATTTTTTAGTTTTAATCAGTTGTACCACACTTTAATTTTATATTTTCAGTAGTTCTTACAACATTTCGTATATAAACTACATTTAACATAATCTCAGACCATAAAATTTTTAAAAAGACTTAAAAAAAAAATTAATGTTAGTATGGTGAAGTTTTATAAATAAACCTTAAAAGTATAAGGCATTTCATGCAAACATATGATGTTCATGAAACCAATTCCAAAAATTCAACTTCTGTTATGTATTTGAGATAAAATTCAGATGTTTTAATGCCATATTTAGTATGGAAACATGTTAATAAATGTAATTTTAATCATTTAACGCAACTTCAGTTTTACAAATGGTACAACTAGAAATATTGGTACAGTTAGAAATATTGGTACAACTAGAAATATTGGTACAACTAGAAATATTGGTACAACTAAAAAACACGTGCGCCGACTTTTAACACGCATGCGCCGCCTTTTCTTCTTCTAATAGTACCAGTTTTCTACTTGTACCATTTTGTAAGGAGTTGTACTTTGGGCGTTTTTTAGTTTTAATCAGTTGTACCACACTTTAATTTTATATTTTCAGTAGTTCTTACAACATTTCATATATAAACTACGACTGTCTTTTCTTGTCAATTTTGGCTGTCCGCAGAAGCAACATATGCACAGATTTCAGTTTCAAAATTGAAAAAACAAGAAATCTTTTGAGATTAAACAAAGAATGGTACAACTGATTAAAATTAAAAAAACTCCAAGATAATAACTCCTTAGAAAAAAATACAATTCCAATTTTTAAAAATTGATAACCCGCATAATATAATTTATATTTTTAGATTTTAAGATTAGAATTTGATTATCGACAATTTAAAATCTAAATCTTTTGAGATTAAAACCCGCATATTCTGAAATATTTGAAATATAAATTTATTTTTCCCTTTATTACATATATGATCGACTCACTCAACATATTTATGATCATACAAATTATGAAAGAGCTAAGTTCTTTATATAGAATTATAAATATTTGCAAGTTTTTTTAAAAAGTAATAATCTTTTTCTTAATATATCTTTTTTTACCGATATTATTTCCTTTCTAGTTTGAAAGACGAAAATAAATTTATTTTTCAATAAGATGTTAGAAGTCTATGTTTCCTCTAGTTATCATAAAAATTAACCTAACAATGAATATTTTCGTATAGTTTCCTTTTTAATTCAAAGATTTCATTATGTCTATTTCTTTTAGTTTTTTATACTTAATTTCATAATAAATATTTTTCTATATCTTTTTCTTTTTCTCAAGAATCATAATTTCTTTTTTTTTCTACAATTCTTTTTTTCGCTTGAAAACTTTATTTTGAAATTTAATTAAAAATTTTTACTATTTGACACATGTCAAAATCCTAAAATAAGAAGATGTTAAATGGCACAATCTTGTTAAGTATCAATTTTAAAACCCAACTCTATATAATAAGATACTAGTAGTTCTAGTTATCTTAGTATTAACATTCGAGTAGTTCTACTTGTCTTAATAGTGACAATCCAAGTAGTTTTAGTTGTTCTACTATTACCAACTCAAGTAGTTCTACTTATTCTAATACGAGTAGTTCTACTTGTCCCTACTATTACCAAGTCCAGTAGTTCTACTTGTTCTAATATTACCAACTCGGGTAATTATAGTAAGAAAACTGTTTGGTTTGAAAATATTTTTGGTTCTTGGTTTGGTTTACTAAAATCGGGTAGTTTTTTTGTAAATATGATGAATAGTCAATGGCATTCCAGATATTTCATGCGTTTTTGACTTTAAAAAAATTAAAAATAAAACCTATTTTAAGAACACCATTTTAGAATTCAAGTAGCTACTCCGACACCACAAGAGATTTTGATCCATCAAAGAATCCAATTCCAACACTCCCTCTTGCATTCTTTGATTAAAATTTAAATCCCCAATTTTAATTTAGGGATTTGAATCCCATCACTCTTTTTCTTCTCTGGTAAATCGCCTCTTCCCTATGCAAATCCCATTGACGTCATTTGCACAGCTCATGAGTAAGTAAGCTTGTCGTGAGTTTTCCCTCTTGTTTTTAACAACTGCTTGATCAATTGCTCTTTTTTGCAGGAAACTTGTGCATAGTCTGTCTTCCTGCTCCCTCTTGGTGAATTCGCTTTTCACTCAACGTAGGCCTCTTGCCTCTCCATTTCTTTGATCAAGTTGCTTCTCTTTGCTTTTCAGAATAGATTATTTCCTGTCTATTGCTTCCCAGTTCTGAAATTAGTTTCACTGTTCATGTTGGCTGGGTTTTCTTCACTTCCCTCAAGCTTTCTCCAAGTCACCTCTGCGAGTCTTCTCACGTCTCTGCTGCATTGGATCCCTCTTTCAGGTGAGCTTCTTCTCTTCTCCATCTTCAAGTTTACCATGATCCCTCTTGAATGACTGAATGATTCACATCTTCTTCGGTCACCTGTGCAACCGGTTCCCTTCTTCTGCTTTCTTTCTCTTTGGTAAGCATTTTGTATCCTTTTTGTTTGGCTCCCTCTTCTTAGTTGAGCTCTCTTGTTCTTTGCTTGATGTCTTCTGTTGAACAACACCAGCCTTGTTTGATTTCTTTTTAGCGAAAGAGATTTAAATGAGAGAACACTTAGAGAACAATTTGAAGTTCTAAAAGAAGCAAATAGCAGAAGATTATTTAAATTTTTACCGGCTTAACTTCCGCCTCCCTCTCTCTCTCGCTCTTCTTAATCTGCAACCACCAGAGCTTCCTTTTCATTCTTGCACTGCATCGAGCAATCCAACCGTTGGTTCTGGGACACGATTTGGTGAAGATTCAATGGAATTTGATGAGCTGAAGCTTTATTGACAATAATGGCGACGGTTTCGAAGCTTAAGGTAGCACGAGGTCGACGAAGGGTTGATCAATGTGGGTTACATAGTATTTGGGCCTGTTTAATTTTTCGGTTATCTTTTTAGTCGAATTAGAAACCCATGTAAAAGAAGTAAATATGCCATATTGCAAAGAGAGTAGGTGGGACACGTGTCCACTTAAGGAGGCTTGAGAGGGAAAGAGTTGGCTAATTATATATAAAGATATATTTATAGAAAATATCAACAGTCTAAGTTATATTATATTTTATGCCATTGGACATTAATGATTTTTTAAATAATTTGTTAAGGATAATTATGGAAAATTTTTTTTATCTCTACTGAACATGTTTTCAAACAATACAACTATTAAACATGTATCAAAACAACTTAAATAATGGATTTCATATTCCTAATTAATTTAAAACGAAAATAAAAAATAAAATCATACATATTAAAATATTAAATAAAATGATAAATATAAATAAATAATGTAGCACATCATTTACTTTAATAGATCATTAAATCAATTTTTAGTAAACATACATATAAAACAACATAATTAAATATACCTTGAATATATTTCAATAATAAAAAAGCTTACATAAAAACTAAATTACAATATTAATAAATTTATAATTGAGAAAATATAAAAATTTAACTTGGAAAATTAAATTTTAGAAATTAGATCAATATATTTCTAACTTTATAAAATTTAAATATTAAAAGTAAGTTTATATATATTATTTAATAATATAGTGAGACATTTTAAGATTATTGTTGTTATGATTACGGAGTTTTAATGTTTCTGTCACTAAATTATCTAAAATATTTAAATAATTATAAGATGCATGGATGAGGATAATCAATTAACATGTCTTGATTATAAAATTATTAAATTAACTAATAAATTAATGGATTAGCCTATTTTATTTTATATAAATGTAAAATTACATTCAAATATATAAATTGGTCTATAAACTTTTGTAAATTATAATATTAATATATTAGCATAATAAGAACTATATATATGAATATATATATACATATATAAATCAATAAATATATTATAGAATCATATTACAAATATAAATCTAATATAAATTATATAATATTATAGTATACTTCAAATTAAAACTAGTAATTATTATTTACACAAATATATATGCGTTCACAAAGATACACAAATAACAAAACTCATCTATCTATACTATTAATTCATGTTACATTATAGAAAAAACTAGGTACACCGTGTTATATTACGAAATATGCCATTATATTTTAATGATTTTTCAATTGCTCAGTAAGAATATTTTAGTCAAATGATAAATATTAGTTATGATTAAAATTAAAATCGGAGCTAAATAAAAGAAAATCCCAGAATATACTTTTAAATCATATAGAATCTAAATTTCCTTTTAAACATATTTAAAATATTATATTTTAGATTTTAGTAATATATTTCAATAGATATATATATATATACATATATATATATATTAGATTAGTAAATTTCGTTATATAGTTTTAGTTTAAAAAATAAAGATTTATTACATAACAAATTAAATAAACCGGTTATTTTCACAAATGTGAAATTACTTTCATTTAAAATAAAATAATTATTTTATATAAAATAAACTGTTGTATAAAATAGAATACTACAACATTTGATATACTAAAAACTATATATATATGTGTGTGTGTGTGTACATGTATACATATAATCTCAAAATAATGGTGTCATATTTTGTTTTCACTTAAATACAATTATTTCACAAAAAAATAAATAATTAATTTTTTTTGTAGGTTGTTTTGTCAAGTTATAATTATTTGATTTGGACAGTAATTGATGGGTTAGCCTTTTTTTTTAAATGTGAAATAATATTCTTCAAACTAAAATAATTATTTTAATTTAAATAAAATGGTATAATATATAATATTTAAAACTATCAATATGAATATATATATATGTGTGTGTGTGTGTGTAAATCGATAAGCATATTATATAATCATATTATAAGTACATGATTAATATAAATTATGTAATATTGTCATCTATTTTAAAATAAAATTATTAACTTATCCCAAATTATGACTTCACAAATATATTTTTCATATAAATGTTTTAAAAAAAACAAAAACCAACTAAAAATATAGTTAGTTCTCATAACATATTAAAATTATATATTACATTTATGCAAAAAATAAATCTTTTAGCACACTTTAAACTTCTAAATTTACAATTATATATTACTAAAAGGAAAATAAAATTAAAAAAAAGTCCGTCCTTAGGACGGGCTCGAATCTAGTTGTTGATAATCTACAAGTACTTATAATATGTAGTGTATATGTAGAAAACAACTAAGAGATAATAAAAAAATTATTTACAAAAAACAATATTAATGTTAAGAACAAATGTTAAAAGTCTAAATTTTTAATCAATAGAAAAAGAAAAAAATAGTTTATACGATGTAAAAAAAAGAGAGATATATATATAAGTAAGGAACAAAAATTATAAATTAGAATATAATATTATTGAAAATATACAAATAAAATTTAAGAATATCCATAAAAATATGATGAAGAATTTTAATTAAATATTTTTAAAATTTTCAATAGAAATAAATATTATTATATAAAGTATGGTTCCAAAAGTTAGTAATTAACTAGATTTTGCCATGTAGCATTTTATTGTTTTAAGATTTTGACATGTTTCAAATAGAGAAAAAATTAGTATTATATTTCAGAAAAAAAGTTCTGAAGCAAAAAGAGAATTATAGAAAAAAAAAGAATTTCAATTCTGAAGCAAAAACGAAAACATAGAAAAATATCAATTGTGTGATTAATTTAAAAGAAAACTAAAGGGAATAGACATAATGAAATCTCCAAATTGAAAAGAAAATTATACAAAAATATTAATTGTTCGGTTAATTTTCAATATAACTAAAAAAGATAGACTTATTAATATTGATTAAAAATATGGATTTTAAGCGTTTCAACCAAAACAAAAAGAGAGATATAATTAATAAAAGGATAAATTATGAAAAATATTATTACTTTTTTAAAGGCCTGCAAATATTATGATGTCTATATAAAGAACTTAGCTTATACAAAAAATATTCATTGCTCGGTTAATTATAAAGATAACTAAGGAAATACATTTATTAATATTTTACTGAAAAAGAAAAGGATTTCAAGCTTTTTTAAAAAAAAAGAATTATAATCAATAAAAATGAGAATTAAAAAGAAGATTATTACTTTTTAAAAAAACTTGCAAATATTTATGATGTCTGTATAAAGAACTAAGCTTTTTCATAATTTACAAGATCATATTTATAAAATATGTCAAGTGACATGTAATAGTTTTATTTTTTCTAATTAAATAAAAGAAAGAGGAAAAATTTCAAAAATGCACTTTCTTTGGTACGTTTTTTCAGTTTGCACTTCTAAAGAAGACATTTTCATGTTTACACTCTTTTATAAAGCTTTATAAACTCTTAAATTTTTTTAGGGCAAATCTTCCATTAGGGTTTAAAATTCAGAGTTTAACTTTTAGGGTTTACGATTTAGGGTTTAGTGTTTACGATTTAGGATTTAGGGTTGAGGGCTTAGATTCACAAATCATTAAGATTTAGGGTTTAGGGTTTTGATTCACAAACCCTAAACCCTAAACCCTAAATCATAAACTCTAAACCCTAAATCATAAACCCTGAATCCTAAATCGTCTATTTCGTAAACCCAAAACCCTAAACCCTAATCCTAAACCCTAAACCCTAAGCTCTAAATCACAAACCCTAAAACCTAAAACCTAATTCGTAAACAGTAAACCCTAAACCCTAAACCCTAAACCCTAAACATAAACCCTAAACCATAAACTCTAAATCGTAAACCATAAATCCTAATTCGTAAACCCTAAACCCTAAACTCTAAATCGTAAACCCTAAACCCTAAACAATAATTTGTAAACACTAAAATCATAAACCCTAAACCCTAAACTCTAAATTTTAAATCATATAAACCCTAAACCCTAAACCCTAAACCCTAAACACTTAAATCATAAACCGTAAACTCTAAACCCTAATTCGTAAACACTAAACACTAAAACCTAAACCCTAAACCCAAAACCTAATCCCTAAACCCTAAACTCTAAATCGTAGACCCTAAACCCTAATTCGTAAACCCTAAACCCTAAACTCTAAATCGTAAACCCTAAATACTAAATCGTAAATACTAAACCCTAAACCCTAAACCCTAAACCCTAAACCCTAAACCCTAAACGCTAAACCCTAAATCGTAAACCCTAAACCCTAAGCCCTAAATCTTAAATCGTAAACCCTAAACCCTAATTCGTAAACCCTAAACCCTAAATCGTAAACCCTAAACACTAAATTGTAAACCTTAAACACTAAATCGTAAACCCTAAACCCTAAACCTTCAATCGTAAACCCTAAACCTTCCTTTCTGTAAAAGATGGAAGAGAGTGTATTTTTGAAATTTTTTTTTTGGTGAAAAACGTGTTTTTGAAAATGTGTATGATGAAAGTGCTATTTTTGATAAATTCTCAAAGAAAAATTATAATCAGTTTTTGTAGATAAAGAAAGAAAAAATATGTTTATAAATCATAAAAATTATAATCATGTTTTTTTAAAAAACTGTGGCTGAATTCCGATTGAATATAATTACTAATTATTACATTTTAAATTTTCTTATAATTAGTTTTTTCTTAAATAAAAAAATCAGGAAAAGAAAAAAAGAATAAAGAAATTGAGTTTTACCAATACGTGAAAGAAAAAAAGTTTAAAATTTACTGATTAACATGATCATGATATATGTTAAGTGAGTCAATCAGATATTTATGTATAAATTTTGTTTTTGAAATTGAATAAATTAAAATTACTATCAGTTTTCATTGACAAACAAAATAATATTTGAGTTTTTATAATTTCAGAAAATATAAAAGACAAAAGAATACATTTTTTTAACAAAGAAAAAAGAATGGAAAATCAAATATCTTATCTTATTAAACAAAATTTGATGTTCAAAAGCATTAATAAATATAATAGCAACAAGTGTCAAATCTGTTGATGAAATTTTGGCACATGTAAAAAATCATTTTAAGATAAAAATATATAATAATTACTTAATAACAATATTATAGTAATGATTTGTATGAACAAATTTAAGTTTTAACATAAAACTGTCTCCATTTTAAGGTTTACAAATTTGAATTTTTATATATTTAATTTATTAAAATATTTATTAAATAATACTTTCTCTCTCTCTCAATAAAAGCACAAAGTTTAAGAAAATTACATTTCTACAAAAAGCAGTAGTTAATATATATAATCAATTTAATTTAACTAATCATAAAAAAATGTTTTAAAGTATAATTGGTCACACACTATCCTACAAATATAAAAGTTGCATTGAAATCTAATTTTTTTTAATATTTTTTAAACAAGAAAAACCTTCAAAAAGCTTATATTGAGAAACATTGAGAGTATAATATGTTTGTTGGTCAAGAAGCAATATAATATTTAAAATATATTTTTAGAATCTTTTTTGTTTATTTAAAAAAATTGTTTCTACAGGTTTCTCAAATTTCTAAACCCTAAACCCTAAACCCTAAACCCTAAACCCTAAACCCTAAGCTCTAAATCACAAACCCTAAACCCTAAAACCTAATTCGTAAACACTAAACCCTAAACCCTAAACATAACCCCTAAACCATAAACTCTAAATCGTAACCATAAATCCTAATCGTAAACCCTAAACCTAAACTCTAAATCGTAAACCCAAAACCTAAACACTAATTTGTAAACACTAAAATCATAAACCCTAAACCCTAAACTCTAAATTTTAAATCATATAAACCCTAAACCCTAAACATTAAATCATAAACCGTAAACTCTAAACCCTAATTCGTAAACACTAAACACTTAAAACCTAAACCCTAAACCCAAAACCTAATCCCTAAACCCTAAAACTCTAATCGTAGACCCTAAACCTAATTCGTAAACCCTAAACCCTAAACTCTAAATCGTAAACCCTAAATACTAAACGTAAATACTAAACCCTAATTCGTAAACCCTAAACCCAACCCTAAACCCTAAACCCTACACCTAAACGCTAAACGCTAAACCCTAAATCGTAAACCCTAAACCCTAAGCCCTAAATCTTAAATCGTAAACCCTAAACCCTAATTCGTAAACCTCCTAAACCCTAAACGTAAACCCTAAACACTAAATTATAAACCCTAAACACTAAATCGTAAACCCTAAACCCTAAACCTTCAATCGTAAACCCTAAACCTTCCTTTTTGTAAAAGATGGAAGAGAGTGTATTTTTGAAATTTTTTTTTTTGGTGAAAAACGTGTTTTTGAAAATGTGTATGATGAAAGTGCTATTTTTGATAAATTCTCAAAGAAAAATTATAATCAGTTTTTGTAGATAAAGCAAGAAAAAATATGTTTATAAATCATAAAAATTATAATCATATTTTTTTTTAAAAACTGTGGCTGAATTCCGATTGAATATAATTACTAATTATTACATTTTAAATTTCTTATAAAAAAATCAGGAAAAGAAAAAAAGAATAAAGAAATTGAGTTTTACTAATACGTGAAAGAAAAAAAGTTTAAAATTTACTGATTAACATGATCATGATATATGTTAAGTGAGTCAATCAGATATTTATGTATAAATTTTGTTTTTGAAATTGAATAAATTAAAATTACTATCAGTTTTCATTGACAAACAAAATAATATTTGAGTTTTTTATATAATTCAGAAAATATAAAAGACAAAAGAATACATTTTTTTAACAAAGAAAAAAAGAATGGAAAATCAAATATCTTATCTTATTAAACAAAATTTGATGTTCAAAAGCATTAATAAATATAATAGCAACAAGTGTCAAATCTGTCGATGAAATTTTGGCACATGTAAAAAATCATTTTAAGATAAAAATATATAATAATTACTTAATAACAATATTATTATGTATGATTTTGTATGAACAAATTTAAGTTTTAACATAAAACTGTCTCCATTTTAAGGTTTACAAATTTGAATTTTTATATATTTAATTTATTAAAATATTTATTAAATAATACTTTCTATGTCTCTCAATATAAGCTCTTTTAGCTAAAAGCACAAAGTTTAAGAAAATTACATTTCTACAAAAAGCAGTAGTTAATATATATAATCAATTTAATTTAACTAATCATAAAAAAATGTTTTAAAGTATAATTGGTCACACACTATCCTACAAATATAAAAGTTGCATTGAAATCTAAATTTTTTAATATTTTTTAAACAAGAAAAACCTTCAAAAAGCTTATATTGAGAAACATTGAGAGTATAATATGTTTGTTGGTCAAGAAGTAATATAATATTTAAAATATATTTTTAGAATCTTTTTTGTTTATTTAAAAAAATTGTTTCTACAGGTTTCTCAAATTTCTAAACCCTAAACCCTAAACCCTAAACCCTAAACCCTAAACCCTAAGCTCTAAATCACAAACCCTAAACCCTAAAACCTAATTCGTAAACACTAAACCCTAAACCCTAAACCCTAAACATAAACCCTAAACCATAAACTCTAAATCGTAAACCATAAATCCTAATTCGTAAACCCTAAACCCTAAACTCTAAATCGTAAACCCTAAACCCTAAACACTAATTTGTAAACACTAAAATCATAAACCCTAAACCCTAAACTCTAAATTTTAAATCATATAAACCCTAAACCCTAAACCCTAAAACTTAATCATAAACAGTAAACTCTAAACCCTAATTCGTAAACACTAAACACTAAAACCTAAACCCTAAACCCAAAACCTAATCCCTAAACCCTAAACTCTAAATCGTAGACCCTAAACCCTAATTCGTAAACCCTAAACCCTAAACTCTAAATCGTAAACCCTAAATACTAAATCGTAAATACTAAACCCTAATTCGTAAACCCTAAACCCTAAACCCTAAACCCTAAACCCTAAACGCTAAACGCTAAACCCTAAATCGTAAACCCTAAACCCTAAGCCCTAAATCTTAAATCGTAAACCCTAAACCCTAATTCGTAAACCCTAAACCCTAAATCGTAAACCCTAAACACTAAATTGTAAACCCTAAACACTAAATCGTAAACCCTAAACCCTAAACCTTCAATCGTAAACCCTAAACCTTCCTTTTTGTAAAAGATGGAAGAGAGTGTATTTTTGAAATTTTTTTTTTTGGTGAAAAACGTGTTTTTGAAAATGTGTATGATGAAAGTGCTATTTTTGATAAATTCTCAAAGAAAAATTATAATCAGTTTTTGTAGATAAAGCAAGAAAAAATATGTTTATAAATCATAAAAATTATAATCATATTTTTTTAAAAAACTGTGGCTGAATTCCGATTGAATATAATTACTAATTATTACATTTTAAATTTCTTATAAAAAAATCAGGAAAAGAAAAAAAGAATAAAGAAATTGAGTTTTACTAATACGTGAAAGAAAAAAAGTTTAAAATTTACTGATTAACATGATCATGATATATGTTAAGTGAGTCAATCAGATATTTATGTATAAATTTTGTTTTTGAAATTGAATAAATTAAAATTACTATCAGTTTTCATTGACAAACAAAATAATATTTGAGTTTTTATAATTTCAGAAAATATAAAAGACAAAAGAATACATTTTTTTAACAAAGAAAAAAAGAATGGAAAATCAAATATCTTATCTTATTAAACAAAATTTGATGTTCAAAAGCATTAATAAATATAATAGCAACAAGTGTCAAATCTGTCGATGAAATTTTGGCACATGTAAAAAATCATTTTAAGATAAAAATATATAATAATTACTTAATAACAATATTATTATGTATGATTTTGTATGAACAAATTTAAGTTTTAACATAAAACTGTCTCCATTTTAAGGTTTACAAATTTGAATTTTTATATATTTAATTTATTAAAATATTTATTAAATAATACTTTCTCTCTCTCTCAATATAAGCTCTTTTAGCTAAAAGCACAAAGTTTAAGAAAATTACATTTCTACAAAAAGCAGTAGTTAATATATATAATCAATTTAATTTAACTAATCATAAAAAAATGTTTTAAAGTATAATTGGTCACACACTATCCTACAAATATAAAAGTTGCATTGAAATCTAAATTTTTTTAATATTTTTTAAACAAGAAAAACCTTTAAAAAGCTTATATTGAGAAACATTGAGAGTATAATATGTTTGTTGGTCAAGAAGTAATATAATATTTAAAATATATTTTTAGAATCTTTTTTGTTTATTTAAAAAAATTGTTTCTACAGGTTTCTCAAATTTCTCAACTACGAGTTATAAAATACTCCAGTTTTTTTAATACTTTAACATAAATTTTAATCTAATATAAAATAAATATGCAATGCAGATTATCAAATTCAGATTTCAAATATTTTTTCACCTACGTATCACACGGGTCCTAATTTAATCTAGTATCAAATAAACTAAACTTTTAAAAAGGTAAAAATCGAACCTACCTACCTCCTCACGTGTATAAACCACAAGTCTGATCGTGTTGTTTAAGTTCCGTCACACAAAATCCATACCTAATCTTGATCAGGGAGATCATGTTTGATGTTTAATCATGTTTCAGCAATTTGTTAATTAAATAGCAATTTGTTATTTAAGTCCATGTTCAATACTCATTCTTAATCATGTTTCAGTAGTTTGTTAATTAAATCGGACTGTGAAAGAGATTATATAAAAAACGACCATGTTTCACATGCTTCATAGAAGTCCATGTCTCTCTTATCTGGTAAACACCTAATAATTAATAAAAATAATAAATTGTTCTAACATATTATTGAAAATATATAATTAAAATGCCATTTATTCATAACTAGTAATTTACCTGTGGCTGCTGCGCGGAGTAATTTATATATTTTTTTTTTTTACAAATGTTTTTATATGTATAAGCTGAGATGATTTGGTATTTAGTTATGTCATTGTTTCATATAATTGATATAAATATTTTGTTTTAAATGGAGTATTTAGATCCGAGTAGATTTAAATGTGGTATATAGATCATTAATATATTAGTTGAAGTTGTTTATTGTATGTATTCATTTTTTTGTTGGGGTTAGAAAAATTGTATTATTCGTGAAGTTATAGTTTCTTTTGGTTTAGTAGTTTAAGATTTATAAACATTTTTTATTGTTTAATTGTAAGTTTTTTTTAGTTTAATAGTTTAATAAATCTGTTTATCAAATTGTATAAAACATATATTTATATTATATTAAAAATGTATTGTAGAGTTTAAAGTATATTTAGTTTGAAAATTTTAATTTTCATAAAAGTAGAAGGTATATAAGTTTCTTTTTAAATTTTATACTTTATTCAAAAGGATAATGATATAGTATAATCCTGTAATTTTTTTTAAACAATATAAAATTAATTTTATTGTAAAATGCAAGCTAAAAATGGAAAATTAGATGTAATGACCCTAAAAATGCATAATTTACAACCTAACTAATTTTTTTTTTTTTTTTTATCTAACTCTTCCTATATTTCTCTAACTTCTGAAAGAAAGAATCGGGCATACGCATCAAAATCGTGGAAGGAGTAAACAAAAACATGGGAAAGAGAAGACGAAGCTCATCATCTGGCTATCAAAACGATGAAACAGATGATTAAGGGTTCTAATTACCTGGTTAATTTTCTTTCTTCAACGAACCAATCACATCTTTCCTTTCGTTCTCATCGAGATAATCGCATCTAAAATCATAATCTCTCAGACCCGAGATTCTGATCCAATTTTCTCATGTTCGCAGTGAAGCTTAAACAATCAAATCAAGCAGAAAATATGTGAGAAATTAACCAAAACTGGATCTGAGCAATCACGCACAGAAAGACTTGGGCTATCAACCAAAGAAGACCAGAAAGTTTCAACAGAGAAGAATCAAAATCAATTGAAGAAGAATAGAAAAAATCCTTCGAGAAAGACGGCTGAGAGTGAGATTCATCAAGTCTTTTTCTCATTTCGAAATTGGGGCTATCAACAAAGAAGATCCGCGTCTTTTTCAATGTGTTTGGATCGGGTCAACTCGAGACTGAGTTGACTCAGTTTTTTTTTTCAATTTTATTCTTGTGAGAGCCGAAACTCACACAGTCAAAACTTATATTTTATGGGGATCCAAAAATTCTATTTTAAAAGAACTAAAGGACCGAAAATGCAAAAAGATATTTTTATTGATATTTTTCGGAAGTACAAGAATAAACTGCAAAAGCTAAATGTCTTATATTGCAAGAGACTCTTATACTCGAATTGGGATGATCTCAACCCAGTACAAGCGTCTATATTTATACTAGGAAACCTAGGAGGCTAAAACTCCTTTTAAGTGATGTGGGACAAAGTTCCTTCCTTCCAGCCGCCGACCTAGTCTTTTGGGCCCGATTTCTGGCCCGAAATCTTCAGCAGGCCCTGAAGGGATACTTCACGGTATATGAGTCGTTATTCTACGAGGCTTTTCTTTGGTTCCGGATTCCGAGGGTTATCTTCAAATTTTTAGAGCTTCATGAGATAGCCATCTCGCAACTCGTTCCCTCCTCAATGAGGATAATAATGAGTCTGGTCGTTCGGTTTGCCGAGTTGGGGATTAAGTTGGAGGTGGACCATATTCGGAATTTTTTCTCCTTAAAGAAGACTTCCGCTCCAGACCTCTTTTGCCAAGTCTTTATCGGGAAAGACCGGGAGGCATTTTACACCGGGCTTCGAGATCACTGCATAACTTTGTGGGATCAGTTCTTCTTTGTGAAGCATAGCTCTTTCTTGATAAGCCCCGACTACAGCGGTCGAGTCCGAACCACTTGGGAAAATCCCCGTAATAATTTTGTCTTTTTGTCAAGTTCTTTTTTATAAATAGGTTGAGTACTCCTCATAATTTGATATTCTCTTTCAGTTTCTCTTCCTCCTCCTCTCTCGGTGTCTGATCTTGGCACTATCTTTTACGACGTTGCCAAGAAGAAAGTCGATTGGGCGAATCCTGGGCTTTGGGGTTGTTTTCAAGAGGCGAAAGATATTCTAGAAGGACGTGCTTCCATTAAAGGCCCAGATCATCGATCCAATGACGAGCTACCCTGGAATAGAGGGAGTTTGGATGTATCGTAATCAGAAGTATGGCGAGGCTGGTCCGTCCGAGCTGGCGGCTGGGTTTGAGCCAGTGGCCGAGGCTTCTGTTCCGGCGGCGTCTGGGACCGATTCCCGGAATGGGCATGCTCTTGAGGAACAAGTCGCTATTCCTCAAGACTCTGATCATGCTGCTGCGGCCGACAAGGGCAAAGGCATTGCCAGTGGCTCGGATCGCCCGAAGAAGACCAAGGCTTCTTAAGAAGTCAGGGCTTCTGAGCCCGGCCTGATGTTTGATGCTCGCAAGGCGACAAGAGGACACTCGGTCGAATCCGCGAAGCTTGTGGATTACATCGGCGAGTCTACTCCTGTCATCGAGTATGATTAGGCCTTTGCTTGTTCGTTTGTATTTCTTTTGTTGTTTTCGGGCCGCTTGAGCCCTGTGAGAATTTGGTGGGTTTTAACTCTTTAAGACTGTCAAATTCCTATTGCCACAAGATCATGTTTATTGAATCTATGTCTTCAGATCAGGGATTTACCTGGTGATTAGCAGCAGAATAAGTAGGTAAAACGAGATCTGCAGCGCCTCAGATGCTGCGCCTCTATAGCTGGTCCACACACACACAAGACTGGATCAGGGATGCTAGTGCCTCTAGGAGTTTCTGAGTTTCTTACTTGACGGCTAGGGCAAGTCACTTTGGAGATTTCGCGGCTCTGACTTTTATATATAAGAGTCAGGCACGAAATCACATAAACCCTCGGATTAACCGGTTTAAATTGAGTCATTAATTTAAACCCGGTATCATTAATCTGGAGTGGTGTCGATCGACACACTCATATAAACTCAATATCAATGTGTAACGATTACACATCGATGAGATCATTGCTTTAATGATCATTTCCAGTATCTGTTATCCAGTTTGCTTAGGTTTATGACCCTATATGATCTTATGATGTTGGCAATGAGTTCATAACTCATAAATTATAAGCGGCTTCTAGCAAATAATTATAATTACCCAGCATCACATGATAGTCTTATCTCGACTGAACAACTATATTAGAGTGTATACAAGTATGATCTCCAGGACATTCCCTTCAATCTCCCACTTGTACTGGAATCAACTTGTTCCAATAATTCCTTTGTCACTATATCTCGATCCAGCATAAGGCAAGAGCTCGTGTCATCCTTATAAAGTCAAATCATGTTTATCGAACTCTGATTTGTACTGATAAAAGCAAACGACTGACTTTCGGCTCGTTCAAGTGTGGCCACACTTTCCCTAAGTACCAAATATTCGATACGCCCATAAATATTTATCTCTCGTTATATAGGAGGGACAAATTCCATCTTGTTCCGTTCCCTGTTTCCCACGCACTTCATGATATGCCCAATCAATGTCTTAATAGTCACCATTTACGGCTGACGTTTGACAAAGTCAAAGCAGACCAATTCATATGCAGGAAATCATGATGAACTCAGGTCTAAGGACTATACTCTATAGTCGTAATGAGAGACTCATATGACACTCATATAACAATCTTGTTGAGTCCTCATTAGCGGGTCATGTCCGATACTGTGTTCTCAACACATATCTATGTGATTGACTTTGATACTCCTATCAATGACACCATGAAACTTGATCATCAGTCACATCACATACTAATTTCACGCGGTCATTAATATCCCAATTTAATGACCCTCGACCAGGGACATCAATAATTTATGACATTTATCGCTTATAGGGTTTCATGATCAAATCACGTATTTGATGACCTATAAGAATGTCTCAAATTATTTTGGGACTATTATTTAATCATCTAATTATGCAATTAAATAATACTGAAAAATTTCATTAAGTAAAACATAACCCAAGTATGTTTACATGAACATCAAAACCAAAATAAATAACTCCCACTCAAACTAAGATTACTGCTCAAGAAATCTAATTCCCATTGCAGCAACATGATTCTCATGCTTAGGCCGTGAGAGTGGCTTAGTCAGAGGATCAGCAACATTATCGTCCGTCGGAACTCTGTTGATCTTCACATCTCCTCTCTCAATGATCTCTTTAATCAAATGGTATCTTCTCTCAATGTGTTTGGACTTCTGGTGTGATATTGGTTCCTTTGCTTGAGCTATGGCCCCATTGTTGTCACACAGCAATGCCACAGGCTCAGATATGCTAGGAATCACACCAAGTTCAATGATGAACTTTCTGATCCAAACAGTCTCCTTTGCCGCTTCTGAAGCAGCAATGTATTCAGCTTTGGTCGTGGAATCCGCCATGGTGCTCTGCTTGGAACTCTTCCAAATAACTGCACTGAAATTCAGACAGAAGACATAACCAGATTAAGATCGGGAGTCGTCTCTGTCCGTCTGGAAACTAGCGTCGGTGTATCCACTCACCACAAGCTCATCACATCCATCGTACACCAAGAACTTATCCTTAGTATTTCTCAAATACTTCAGAATTATCTTGGAGGCAGTCCAGTGATTCTCACCGGAATCAGATTGGTATCGGCTTGTCATGCTCAAAGCACAAGCGACATCCGGACGTGTACATAGCATGGCATATATGATGGATCCTATTGCAGAAGCATAAGGGATCCTACCCATGCGCTTTCGCTCCGCAGGTGTCGAAGGACACTGCTTCTTGCTGAGAGTGATGCCATGTGACATCGGGAGTAAGCCCTTTTTGGAATCATGCATATTAAACCTGTGTAAGACCTTATCGATATAACTGTCCTGACAGAGTCCAATTAGCCTCTTCGATCTATCTCTATAGATTTTTATTCCCAGAATGTATGCAGCTTCTCCCATATCCTTCATCGAGAAGCAACTTCCGAGTCAAGTCTTTACAGACTGAAGCAACGAAACGTCGTTTCCAATAAGAAGTATGTCGTCTACGTATAGTACGAGAAATGAAATTGCGCTCCCTTTAGTCTTCTTGTAAACGCATGGTTCCTCCTCGTTCTTGATGAAGTCAAACATTTTGACTGCTTCATCAAAATGGAGGCTCCAACTCCGAGATGCTTGCTTCAATCCATAAATGGATTTATGAAGCTTGCATACCTTGCCAACGGTTTTAGGATCTGTGAAACCTGGAGGCTGTGTCATGTACACATCCTCCTCCGGAATATCGTTAAGGAAAGCTGTTTTCACATCCATCTGCCAAATCTCATAGTCAAAATAAGCAGCAGTCGCTAGGAGAATCCGAATAGATTTAAGCATGGCGACTAGGGAATAGGTTTCGTCATAGTCAATACCATGAACTTGTTTGAAACCTTTTGCCACCAATCTAGCTTTATAAATCTCAACGTTTCCATCCACATCGATCTTCTTCTTGAAGACCCATTTACACTCAATGGCTTTTACACCACATCAGGTAAATCAACCAAAGTCCATACTTGGTTCTGTGACATGGAACCTATTTCGGATCCAGCGGCCTCAAGCCACATTTCGGAGTCAGGGCCCATCATGGCTTCTTCGAAATTCGCAGGTTCATCGCTATCAATGATCAAAAGATCATGGAAGTGAGTTACGAGAAATGATTATCTCTCGACCTCGTTGCGAATCCTTTCGGATCTACGAACTATAGGCACCACAGGTGCTGGTTCCACAACCTCTTGTGAATCCAACGACTGTGTGGGTTTCACAACCTCTTATGAATCCAATGACTGCTCTTCCTCATTGGGTTCAGTAGCGTCCTGTGATTCTCGAATCTCTTCGAGTTGTACTTTACTCCCACTATCTTTCTTGGAAAGAAATTCTCTCTCGAGAAAGGCACCATTCCGAGCAACAAACACTTTGTTCTCAGATCGGTTGTAGAAGTAGTACGCCTTGGTTTTCTTAGGGTAACCTACGAAGTAGCAGTTATCAGATTTGGGTGCAAGCTTATCAGTTATCAATCGCTTAACATAAGCTTCACAACCCCAAATTTTAAGAAAAGACAGACTTGGAACTTTTCCAGTCCATATCTCATATAAAGTCTTTTCAATTGATTCAGATGGAACTCTGTTCAGCATAAACACAGACGTCTCAACAGCATATCCCCAGAAGGATAACGGTAGATCCACATGACTCATCATCGATTAGACCATATCCAATAATGTCTGATTCCTCCTCTCAGACACACCGTTCCATTGAGGTGTTCCAGGAGGAGTGAGTTGTGAAACGATTCCACAATCCTTAAGATGGCCATCGAACTCTTGGCTTAAGTACTCACCTCCACGATCAGATCGAAGAGCTTTGATACTTTTGCCAAGTTGGTTCTGTACTTCATTTTGGAACTCCTTGAACTTTTCAAAGGATTCCGACTTATGTTTCGTAAGATAAACATAGCCATATCTACTGAAATCATCAGTAAATGTAATGAAATACCTAAAGTTTCCTCTGGCGCTAATGCTCATTGGGCCACACACATCTGTATGTACAAGGCCCAACAAGTCATTGGCCCTTTCATTTCTCTTGTTGAAAGGGGTTTTAGTCATTTTGCGCATCAAGCAGGATTCACATTTCTCAAATGATTCATAATCAAATAAGTCTAAAATCCCATTATGATGGAGCTTTTGAATCCTCTTCTCATTAATGTGACTCAAAAGATAATGCCAGAGAAAGGTCGGGTTTGAGTCATTGGTTTTAAACCGTTTGTTAATTATGTTATACACTGGCATTGATTGGTTGGGAATATAAAGCCCATTCTCTAATGGGCGCTACCATATAATATATTGTTTCGAATAAAAGAGCAACAATTGTTCTTAATCGAAAATTCAAAACCATTCATGTCCAAAACAGAAATAGAAATGATATTCCTGCATATCGAAGGTACATAGTAGCAATTCTCCAACTCTAAAACCATGACAGAAGGCAAAGACAAATAGTAAGTTCCTACGGCTAATGCAACAACTCTTGCTCCATTTCCAACTCGCAGGTCCACTTGTCCTTTCTTCGGCGATCTACTGTTGCGGAGGTCTTGCATAGTAGTACAAATATGAGCACCAAAGACAGTATCCAATACCCAAGAATTAGAACCTGAATATGAAGCAACATTTACTTCTATGACATAAATATCTTTAGATGTCGTCTCGTACGACTTCTTCAGGTTTGTCAGACCTTCCAGGAATTCTTTGCAATTCCTCCTCCAATGCCCCGACTTCTTGCAGTAAAGACAAATGTCAGCATCAGTGGGGCCACGCTTGGGCTCGGAACTTGACTCAGGCTTGTCCTGATTCTCAACCTGGACAGCCTTGGCCTTTCCCTTGCCTTTAGCGGGTTTCTTAAACCCTTTACCCTTCTGTACCATAAGTACTTCAGGTTTGGCCTTCTTGATGTTGGGCTCTGCCGTCTTGAGCATGCCGTGCAGCTTAGTCAGGGACTTCTTCAGGTTGTTCATATTGTAATTAAGAACAAACTGATCGAAGCTAGATGGCAGAGATTGCAGGATGATGTTCGTAGCCAACTCTTGGCTAAGGGAACAGTCCCGTTGAGCCAGGTTATCAATATAACCCATCATCTTAATGACATGAGGACTCACTGGAGTGTCCTTAGACAGCTTGCACTTGATGAGAGACTTGACTGTCTGGTACATCTCAGTGAGAGCCTGCTCCTGAAACATGGATTTCAAAGTTGTGATCATCTCGATCGGTGACCCCGCGTTCTCGAACTGCTTCTGCAGCTTCGAGTTCATCATGGCCAGCATCAGACAAATCACATTTGTCACATCATCCGAATGCTTTTCCCATTTGTCCTTATCAACATTGAAAGCACTGGATCTCAGTTTTTCAGGAAGAGGTCTTTCAAGGACATAGTCCTTCTTTTCATGTCTGAGAACTATTCTCAGGTTCTGATACCATTCCAAGAAGTTGGATCCTTTCAGTTTTTCCTTCTCAAGGACGGATCTCAACGTGAATGAGTTTGTGTTGTTGGTTGATGTTGGGGTCAAAATCCCCTCCTCAGAGATTGATGAGGCAAAAGGCCGAAGTAACGGTTAAACATTTCATAACCTGGCAGCAAGCCCACAAAATGAGACCAAACGCCTGCCCCAGTCAAGCTATTGGCATTTGGCCCTGCAGATGAACTAAATGGGTTGTGACCATTTTTACTCTTTTTCCTTATCCTTGGTTTTGTCCCAAAGGGTTTTCCGGGAAATGTTTTTTTAACGAGGAAAATTGGTTCACTTATCTTAAGCCCATTCAGGAGTTAATCGAGTCGCTCCGACCAACTGCCCGTACGGGCCGAGCTCTTGGCATTCGGTCCGGCTGATGAACCAAACTCTTTACGGGTTTCTCAAGACGAATCTCTGCATATCCTATCAGCCAGAAGCATTTATCGAGCCAAGACGTGGGGTACAGCCGGAACTCACCTTCCCGGACCGGCCCTAAACGCCATTTCCCGACTAACGGGCCTCGGCCCAATAATCCCCAAAGAAACATCACGCCATTTATGGACGGACTTCATGTTGTTCAAAACATGGAAAAACATCGAGGAGTTCACTTAAAATAAACCGGAGGCAAGGCTTTAACCCAAGGAAAATCAGACCAGAAGACCAAAAAGACAAGTTGGGCCAAAACAAGACGAACGAGCCGTAATGGAAGCAGATGGGTGGCGGCCCATTAGATCAAGTCAGCGGCTGGGAAGGGGATTTTAAAACGTCCCACATTGTTTAGATCATTCTTTGAGACCCTAGACTCTCTAGTATAAATATAGACCCCTGTATTCACTTTCAAGGCATCCCAACTCAAGTGCAAGAGCTTTCGAGATATAAGACAATAAGCTTTCTCGAATATTTTTGTACTTAGAGAATTATATTAATAAAATCATCTTTCTCATATTTTTACTTTTTTGCCCTTTAGTTCTTGTTTAATAGAATTTTCGGATCCCCGCAAAATATAAATTTCGACAGTGTGAGTTTCGGCTCTCACAGTTGACATAGCTTGTGATTAAGAAAAGAAGAGAGTTTAATTAGTTTTTGATGTTTCAAGGGATGAGAAATCGTAACAATTAAGAAAACTCACATTATATTCTAAGTTAATTTTTTCTCAAGTAGAATATAATGATACAAGATCCATATTTCACTGAAATCTGAGTGAGCTTTGGCTCATCGCCCAGACTTCAGCTATTTAGGTAAACATCTTGTTTGCTAATCATATGCAATATGACTCTTGTCTCAGACTGATAACATATATCAAAACCGATCATATGTCTTCAAGCCCAAAACCATTTTAATAGCCCAGTCAAGCGAACCAATCTTTGAGTCATTTAGTACCACAATTACCATCTGTCGTACCCGTGTAATTGTGAATGCCTTGCTTTGGCAAGCCCATTACACAACAAAACGAGACTTGGTAGTTGAAAAGAAATGGGAAGACATGAAATGCTTGATATTATGTTTGAGGAACGAAACATGTATCTCAACGCAAATCATATATGTATTTGAGAAAGATTATACATAATTCAAAAGTTTTAATACTTGAACAAAAACCTTTTAATCTAATTATATTGATTAAGTTTGGAACGCTGAATCTGTTCTTGTGTCGATCGACACCACACAATTCAGAGTTCGTAAACCCTAAACCCTAAACCCGAATTCGTAAACCCTAAACCCTAAACTCTAAATCGTAAACCCTAAACCCTAAATCGTAAATCCAAAACCCTAGACCCTAAACCCTAAACCCTAAACTCTAAATCGTAAACCCTAAACCCTAATTCGTAAACACTAACCCCTAAACCTAAACCCTAAACCCTAAACTCTAAATCGTAAACCCTAAACCCTGAACCCTAATTCGTAAACCCTAAACCCTGAACCCTAAACCCTAAACCCTAAACTCTAAATCGTAAACCCTAAACACTAAATCGTAAACCCTAAGCCCTAATTCGTAAACCCTAAACCCTAAACCATAAACGCTAAACCCTAAATCGTAAACCCTAAACCCTAAGCCCTAAATCTTAAATCGTAAACCCTAACCCTAATTCGTAAACCTTAAACCCTAAATCGTGAACCCTAAACACTAAATTGTAAACACTAAACACTAAATCGTAAACCCTAAATCCTAAACCTTCAATCGTAAACCCTAAACCTTCATTTTTGTAAAAGATGGAAGGGAGTATATTTTTGAATTTTTTTTTTTTGGTGAAAAATGTATTTTTGAGAATATGAATGATGAAAGTGGTATTTTTGACAAATTCTCAAAGAAAAATTATAATCAGTTTTTGTCGATAAAGAAAGAAAAAAATATGTTTATAAATCATAAAAATTATAATCAGTTTTTTTTTTTTAAACTCTGGCTGAATTTCGGTTGAATATAATTACTAATTATTATATTTTAAATTTCTTATAGTTAGTTTTTTCTTAAATAAAAAAATCGGGAAAACAAAAAAAGAATAAAGAAATTGAATTTTACTAATACGTAAAAGAAAAAAAGTTATTAAAATTTACTGATTAACATGATCATGATATATGTTAAGTGAGTCTATGAAAATTTGGCACATTACAAACATGGAAGGGAGTATATTTTTGAAAAAAAAAATTTTGGTGAAAAATGTATTTTTGAAAATGTGAATGATGAAAGTGGTATTTTTGACAAATTCTCAAAGAAAAATTATAATCAGTTTTTGTCGATAAAGAAAGAAACAAATATGTTTATAAATCATAAAAATTATAATCAGTTTTTTTTTTAAAAAAAACTGTGGCTGAATTCCGGTTGAATATAATTACTAATTATTACATTTTAAATTTCTTATATTTAGTTTTTTCTTAAATAAAAAAATCAGGAAAAGAAAAAAAGAATAAAGAAATTGAGTTTTACTAATACGTAAAAGAAAAAAAGTTATTTAAATTTACTGATTAACATGATCATGATATATGTTAAGTGAGTCTATGAAATTTTGGCACATGTAAAAAATCATTTTAACATAAAAATATATAATAATTACTTAATAACAATATTATTATGTATGATTTTGTATGAACAAATTTAAGTTTTAACATAAAACTGTTTCATTTTTAAGGTTTACAAATTTAATTTTTTTATATATTTAATTTATTAAAATATTTATTAAATAATACTTTCTCTGTCTCTCCATATAAGCTCTTTTAGGTAAAAGCACAAAGTTTAAGAAAATTACTTTTCTACAAAAAGCAGTAGTTAATATATAATAAACCCTAATTCAACTAATCATAAAAAATGTTTTAAAGTATAATTGGTCACACACTATCCTACAAATATAAAAGTTGCATTGAAATCTAATTTTTTATATTTTTTAAATAAGAAAAAACATTCAAAAAGCTTATATTGAGAAACAGATGGAGTATAATATGTTTGTTGTTCTCAACTACGAGTTATAAAATACTCAGATTTTTTAATACTTAAACAAAATTTTTAATCTAATATAAAATAAATATGCAATGCAGATTATCAAATTCAGATTTCAAATATTTTTTCACCTGCGTATCACACGGGTCCTAATTTAATCTAGTATCAAATAAACTAAACTTTTAAAAAGGTAAAAATCGAACCTACCTACCTCCTCACGTGTATAAACCACAAGTCTGATCGTGTTGTTTAAGTTCCGTCACACAAAATCCATACCTAATCTTGATCAGGGAGATCATGTTTGATGCTTAATCATGTTTCAGCAATTTGTTAATTAAATAGCAATTTGTTATTTAAGTCCATGTTCAATACTCATTCTTAATCATGTTTCAGTAATTTGTTAATTAAATCGGACGGTGAAAGAGATTATATAAAAAACGACAATGTTTCACATGCTTCATAGAAGTCCATGTCTCTCTCATCTCGTAAACACCTAATAATTAATAAAAACTAGATCCGAACCCGCGCGTCGGCGCGCGGAATATGAATAATATTGTTTCAATTAAATACATAAATTTAAAAAAAAATTAATATAATTTGATATAATAATAATTTTTAAAATTATTAAAAAACAATAACATTGCAAATAATTTGTAACACTATACTTTAAAGTTGTAGTGTGAATTATTTTGTGAGTTTTTTTTATGGCTTGATTAGAAATTTACGGAAAGAGAGTAGTTTTAAACTGAAAGAAGTAGATAAGCAGCAAAACAAAATTCAATTACATCAATTTAATGCACACATAAGTTGAAGTAAATTTAATATTATAAAATTTATTATATTCATACCTCTTATTTATGAAAATGTTTAGCATTTATAGAAAGAAAATAGTTTTAAACCAATAGCAAAAAATAAACAATTACAACAATATAATTAGAAGATAAGTGGAAGTAAATGGTAAATTAGGAAATTTAATATTTACATACTAATATTTATGAAAATAGTTAACTTAATATTTATATTTATTAATATTTTGGACTTTTTAAAAAATTATTCTGATTTGAAAATAACATCTTTTGATTTAATATCTAAACAAAAGTTTAACATATTTTATAAGAATATAAAATTTAATGTTATTTTTATATTCAATAATAATATAATAGACTATATCCCGTCCTTAAGATAAGTTTTTTCAATGTGTAGTTATTTTTTATAAATAGAGTATATTTTTACATTTAAAAGTTATAGTTTGAAATGTACTGATAGTTTTATTTTAATTATATGATAAAATTATATAGTCTATTCTATTAATTTGTATTTGTTCTTTTATTTTCTAACTTTTATAATTGAATTTAAATTTTTATATATATTTAGAAAAGTTAAAATATGATAATCCATTTATGAAACTTATCGCATCTTAGTAATTTTTAATAGTTTGATAATTAAAATGAGTTAATTAGTCTTTTTAACCCGTTTTTTAATTGTCTAAATATATTACATATTTTAATAAAACAAACTATACAAACACGGAATTATATATATATCAAATTAAAAATACAAAATATATTTTATGTTACTTTCTGTGTATATTTACCAAATATATATTTTTATGTTACTTTATGTGTTTATTTACTAAAATTAGATTTTATGTCTTAAAAATTAATTTATTATATTAATTAATTATATTTATCATTTGATTGAATATCTAATATATATATTATTACTATTTTCGTTTTTAATTGGACCCATTTAAATTGTTAAGATACATATCTAATTAATATATTTTTATTTATGGCAATTAATCTCTACATAATCAGATGTGTTCAAGTGTATTAAAACTATTATAGACTACATATATGTTTAGTCTAAATTACCCTTAACGAAATTCTATCTTTTCATTAAATTTCAGTGGCATATTTCGTAATATAACACATGGCAATAGGTTTATTTCTTAAGGAACTCCTGTTTTAATATAGTAGATAATAAATATTTCATCCACGCCGTTGTTCTAACATATTATTGAAAATATATAATTAAAATGCCATTTATTCATAACTAGTAATTTACCTGCTGCTGCTGCGTGGAGTAATTTATATATATATTTTATTTTTTACAAATGTTTTTAAATGTATAAACTGAGATGAATTTGTATTTAGTTATGTCATTGTTTCATATAATTGATATAAATATTTTGTTTTAAATGGAGTATTTAGATCCGAGTAGATTTAAATGTGGTATATAGATCATTACTATATTAGTTGAAGTTGTTTATTGTATGTATTCATTTTTTGTTGGGTTAGAAAAATTGTATTATTCGTGAAGTTATAGTTTCTTTAGGTCTAGTAGTTTAAGATTTATAAACATTTTTTATTGTTTAATTGTAAGTTTTTTTGGTTTAATAGTTTAGTAAATCTGTTTATCAAATTGTATAAAACAAATATTTATACTATATTAAAAATGTATTGTATAGTTTAAAGTATATTTAGTTTGAAAATTTTAATTTTCATAAAAGTAGAAGGTATATAAGTTTCTTTTTAAATTTTATACTTTGTTCAAAAGGATAATAATATAGTATAATCCTGTAATTTTTTTAAAACAATATAAAATAAATTTTACTGTAAAATGCAAGCTAAAAATGGAAAATTAGTTGTAATTACCCTAAAAATGCATAATTTACAACCTAACTAATTTCTCTCACTTCTTTTTTTATCTGACTCTTCCTATATTTCTCTAACTCCTGAAAGAAAGAATCAGGCATACGCATCAAAATTGTGGAAGGAGAAAACAAAAGCATGGGAAAGGAGAAGACGAAGCTCATCATCTGGCTATCAAAACGATGAAACAGATGATTAAGGGTTCTAATTACCGGGTTAATTTTCTTTCTTCAACGAACCAATCACATCTTTTCTTTCCTTCTCATCGAGATAATCGCATCTAAAATCATAATCTCTCAAATCCGAGATTCTGATCCAATTTTCTCATGTTCGCAGCGGAGCTTAAACAATCAAATCGAGCAGAAAATATGTGAGAAATTAACCACAACTGGATCTGAGAAATCACGCACAGAAAGACTTGGGCTATCAACCAAAGAAGACCAGAAAGTTTCAACAGAGAAGAATCAAAATCAATTGAAGAAGAAGAGAAAAAATCATTCGAGAAAGATGGCTGAGAGTGAGATTCATCAGGTCTTTTTCTCATTTTGAAATTGGGGCTATCAACAAAGAAGATCCGCGTCTTTTTCAATGGGTTTGGATCGGGTCAACCTGAGAATGAGTTGACTCAGTTTTTTTTTAAAATTTTATTCTTGTGAGAGCCGAAACGCACACAGTCAAAACTTATATTTTATGGGGATCCGAAAATTCTATTTTAAAAGAACTAAAGGACCGAAAATGCAAAAAAATATTTTTATGATATTTTTCGGAAGTACAAGAATAAATTGCAAAAGCTTAACCTAGTACAAGCGTCTATATTTATACTAGGAGACCTAGGAAGCAAAAACTCTTTTTGGGTGATGTGAGACATAGTTCCTTCCTTCCAGCAGCACACCTAGTCTTTTGGGCCCGATTTCTGGCCCGAAATCTTCATCAGTCCGTCACATAGTCTGATCCTGGCCCGGCCCGATTCTTGATGTACAATGATCCGTGAATAGTAAACCGTGAACAGAAAACCGGATCTCGATTAAGCTTAAATTTATTTTTTGGTTAACTTTTCCTCAGGATGAATAGTGTTTCGTGAACAGTGCTATAACAGTTTTTCCTACGTGAATAGTGTTTCGATCATTTCGACGACTTCTGAGACCGAGCCTCCCGTCCTTTTCTTCAAACCTCCAGCCGCTCATTTTCATGTTGATGGTCAGCGACCCGTTCTCTGGCTTGTGTGCATGGGCGGCTGGTCCATGGGCGTTTGGTTGATGCTCATGGGCGGCTGGACCACACTCGTGGGCTGCTGGTCAATACTCGTCGGCGCTTGGGATTAGTCCATGCGGATGCTTGGTCTTGGGTTGATCTGAGCTGGGAATCATGCTTGAAGGAAGGATGACGGGCGGCTGAACTTAGTCCGGGACAAGTCCAGCAGCCATGTATTGATGAGAGGATGATGGGCGGTTGGACTTAGTCCGGGACATGTCCAACCGCCGTGTATTGATGAGAGGATGATGGGCGGCTGCACTTAGTCCTGGACAGGTCCAGCTGCCGTGTATTGATGAGAGGATGATGGGCGGCTGGACTTAGTCCTGGACAGGTCCAGCCGAAGTGTATTGATGATGATGGGCGGCTGGCCTCATGCCTGAACGTGATCCGTTTGTTCTTGATCTTGAGTTCTCCTTCTATCAATCTTCGAGGAGGGGATTTTGACCCCAACAGTTAGCTCCCCAGCTCTTTGCTTTCGTAGTCCGAAGCAATGAGTTTTCAAGCTGAGAGTTTATCGGGATTGATGGAACGGGAAGGCAACTAGTTTTTCCGCTCGTCCGTTCTGTTTTTAATGTCTTGTAAGAGATAGTGATGTCCCATCTGAAGGGAATGTCCTGAAATCATACTTGTATTTACTCTAGTAGAGTCGTGATGTCGAGATAAGACAATCATATGATATTGGATGGTTATAATGTTTTGGTAGATGTCTCTGGGCCTATCGAAGATTTGATACTGAAAATGCGTGGCCGCGCTTAAACGGATTGAATGTCAATCGTTTGTCTTTCATCAGTATAAATCGGAGTTCGATAAAAATGGTTTGGTTGATTAAGGATGACACAAGTTCTTGCCTTATGCCAGATCGAGATATAGAAACAAAGGGATTATGAGAATAGTTGATTCCAGTACAAGTGGGAGACTGAAGGGAATATCCTGAAATCATACTTGTATTTACTCTAGTAGAGTCGTGATGTCGAGATAAGACAATCATATGATATTGGATGGTTATAATGTTTTGCTAGAAGCCGCTTATAACTTATGAGTTATGAACTCATTACCATTGTCATATGATCCTATAGGGTCACACACCTAAGCAAACTGGATAATATAAATTGGGTTTGATCATTAGAGTAATGATCATGATCAATGTATATAAGATATACGTCGATACCAAGTTTCTGTGAGGGTGTCGATCGGCACCAATGGTTAGTGTCGATCGACACCACTCGGGATCAGAAACCGGTTTTTGATTTAATTGAAATCAAGTCGGTTTGGTCCATCGGTCAACTAGGTTTCTTTAAGTCTCCTATATATAGGATATAGGGCACGACTTTGAGACTATCAGAAGTTCCTGGCCGTCACAGAAACGCAGAGAGAACCCAAGGCGAATCGTTCGCGAAGGCACTAGCATCCCTGTCGTCCAGTTTGTGTGCGTGTGGCCTTCTGTAGAGGCGCAACACTTGAGGCGTTCCTAATCTCGAATACCTGATCATCTTCCACTGCTTAATCTCCAGGTATACTCGAGATCAGATATATATTCAATTGACACATGATCTGTGGCTTAGGATTTGTTGTTAGGGCTGTTTTAATATGATTAAAACCTGTACAAATTCCTTCAGTGGTATCAGAGCCTAGTGTTTTTATTGAATCTGGAGCATGTTAATGAATTAGTTGAATTGAAATCGATATATCTGATATATAGGATTGCATGCTAGAGTTTAAAATCATTTTTGCTCTTGAAATCGTTCGTTCTAGGGTTCATGCGAAACGGGTGTCGATCGACACCAAGTGAGTGTCGATCGACACCGATCGGGTTTTCGCGTGAATGTTTAGGTCACGATCTTCGATCGTGTTTTCCTAAACCATTGGTGTCGACCGACACTAATGTAGTGTCGATCGACAGCGCTTGGTTTATCGCGATTGGTTCAATTGGATTGTACCGGGTTATCGCGATCGGTTCAAGCGATAAATCGGTTATCGTTTTTGACCCGGTACGGTTGGTGTCGACTGACACTAATGTAGTGTCGATCGACACCGGTCGGTTATTTGCGATTGATTCGATCGGTTTAGTCGGTTAAATTGTTTATCGCAATTGAACCGGTCAACACAAACCAGATGTGTCGATCGACACTGGTCTGGTGTCGATCGACACTAGTTCAGGAATCGCGTTCTTAGCTTGTTTAACTTAAGAAAATTTATAAGTATAAAACAAGTTGAAATATCTAGAATATATAAGTGATATAAACTAGATTAAGGTTCCGTTCCTCAAACCTAATATTAAGCTTTTGATATCTTCCCAATCTTGTCAACTGTCAGGACTCATTTCATTGTGTGATGGGTCTGCCAAAGCAGGGTGTCCGCAATTACACGAGTGAGGCAGGTTGTAATCGTTACTGCGCGACTTAAAAGATTGGTTTGCTTAACTGGGCTATCAAAATAGTTTTGGGCCTAGAGATATAGGATTGGATTTGATATAAGATATTAATCCGAGACCAAGAATTATATATGATATAATCAGCAAAGGGTTGCTTACCTAAATAGCTAAAGTTTGGGCGATGGGCCAAAGCTCACTCAAATTTTTGTGAAATATGGATCTTGGATCATTATATTCAATTGAGGAAAATTGTTTTGAATATAATGTGAGTTTCTTAATTGTTAAGAAATCTCATTTCTTGAACATCGAAACTAAAACTCTTTTTTTGTGTGTGTTTTCAGCTATGTCTACCTCCACTCACTCAAACACATTCTCACTTCGATCCGTCCTTGAGAAGGACAAGTTAAATGGATCGAATTTCCTCGAATGGTATTGGAACTTGAGAATTGTTCTCAAGCAGGAGAAAAAGGAATATGTCCTTGAGAAGGCTCTCCTTGAGAAACAAAAAACCCAATGCCGCAGACGCTGAGAAGAATGCTTGGGAGAAGCATTCTAATGATGTGGTCGAAGTGAGTTGTCTCATGCTGGCTACCATGAACTCGGATTTGCAGAAGCAATACGAGAACGTGGCATCACCAATTGAGATGATCATTAGCCTGAAAGGTATGTTTCAGGAGCAAGCACGAACTGAGAGATACCAGACGGTTAAATCTCTCATTGAGTGTAAGCTACCAAAGGATGGTCCAGTTAGCCCACATGTCATCAAGATGATGGGTTATATTGATAACCTGGCAAAACTGGATTGTCCCCTTAGCCAAGAGTTGGCTAGGACATCATTTTGCAGTCCTTGCCTTCGAGCTTTGATCAGTTTATCATGAATTATAACATGAACAGCATGACAAAGACTTTGACTGAACTGCATGGCATGCTCAAGACAGCTGAGCCAAACATCAAGAAGGGCACTCCTAATGTACTTTTGGTACAAGGGGGTAAAAGGTTTAAGAAACCCGCTAAGGGCAAAGGAAGGGCTAAGGCAGTCCAGATTGAGAATCAGGATAAGCCTGAGGCTTCTTCCAAGCCCAAACGCGGCCCTACTGATGCTGATAAATGCCATTACTGCAATAAGTCTGGGCATTGGAAGAGAAATTGCAAAGAGTATCTGGGAGATCTAAAGAACTCAAAGAAGACGTTTGAGACGACTTCTCCAGGTATCTATGTTATAAAAGTAAATGTTACTACTCCAAGTTCTAATTTTTGGGTATTGGATACCGGCTGTGGCGCTCATATTTGTATGAATATGCAGGGTCTAAGCAACCGTAGAACGCTGGAAAAGGGACAAGTGGACCTGCGCTTTGGGAATGGAGCAAGAGTTGCTGCATTAGCCGTAGGAACTTATCATTTGTCTCTGCCGTCAGGCTTGGTTTTAGAATTAAATAATTGCTATTATGTACCTGCTATAAGCAGAAACATAATTTCTATTTCTGTTTTGGATTTAAAAGATTTTCATTTTTCGATTAAAAACAAGTGTTGTTCTTTTTGATCGTAATGAAATGTTTATGGTAGCGCTCCATTAGAGAATGGGCTTTATATTCTTAACCAATCAATGCCTGCCTATAACATAAGTACCAAACGGTTAAGAACCAATGATTCGAACCCCACTTTTCTCTAGCATTGTCGTTTGGGCCACATCAATGAGAAAAGGATTCAAAAGCTTCATAATGATGGGCTTTAAGACTCATTTGATTTTGAATCATTTGAGAAGTGTGAATCCTGCTTATTGGGCAAAATGACAAAGGCCCCTTTCAACAAATTTATTGAAAGGGCCGGTGACCTATTGGGCCTTATACATACCGATGTATGTGGTCCAATGAGTGTTAGTGCTAGAGGAAATTTTCAGTACTTCATCACGTTTAATGATGACTTCAGTAGATTTGGTTATGTCTATTTAATGAGACATAAATCGGAATCCTTTGAAAAGTTCAGAGAGTTCCAGAATGAAGTACAGAATCAACTTGGCAAAAGTATCAAAGCTCTTCGATCAGATCGTGGAGGTGAATACTTAAGCCAAGAGTTAAGTAATCATCTGAGTAGTTGTGGAATTGTTTCACAACTCACTCCTCCTGGAACACCTCAGTAGAACGGTGTGTCTGAAAGGAGAAATCAGACTTTATTAGATATGGTTCGTTCGATGATGAGTCAAGTAGATCTTCCATTATCCTTCTGGGGATACGCTCTAGAAACGTCTGCGTTTACGCTGAACAGAGTTCCATCAAAATCAGTTGAAAAGACGCCATATGAGATGTGGACTGGAAAAGTTCCAAGTTTGTCTTTTCTTAAAATTTTCGGTTTGTGAAGCTTATGTCAAGTGGTTGATATCTGATAAGCTTGCACTCAAATCTGATAAGTGCTACTTCGTTGGTTATCCTAAGGAAACCAAGGCTTACTACTTTTACAACCGTTCCGAGAACAAAGTGTTTGTTGCTAAGAACTGTGTTTTTCTTGAGAGAGAATTTCTTTCCAAGAAGAATAGTGGGAGTAAAGTACAACTCGAAGAAATTCGAGAATCGCAGGAGCCTGCTCAACCTGTCGAGGAAGAGCAGCGGCTGGATGTACAAAGAGTTGTAGAGTCCGAGCCTGTGATGCCTGAAGTTCGCATATCCGAAAGGATTCGTCACGAGCCCGAGAGATATGGATTTCTTGTGACTAATTGTCATGATCTCTTGATCATTGACAGTGACGAACCTGCGACTTTCGTAGAAGCTATGATGGGCCCTGACTCCGAAAAGTGGCTTAAGGCCGCTGAATCCGAAATGGGTTCCATGTCACAAAACCAAGTATGGACTTTGGGTGATTTACCTGATGGTGTAAAAGCCATTGAGTGTAAATGGGTCTTCAAGAAGAAGATCGATGTGGATGGAAACGTTCAGATTTACAAAGCTAGGTTGGTGGCAAAAGGTTTCAAACAAGTTCAAGGTGTTGACTATGATGAAACCTATTCCCTAGTCGCTATGCTTAAATCTATTCGGATTCTCCTAGCAATAGCCGCTCATCATGATTATGAGATTTGGCAAACGGATGTGAAAACAGCTTTCCTTAACTGGATTCTGGAAGAGGATGTGTACATGACACAACCTCCAGGTTTCATTGATCCTAATGCTGCTGGGAAGGTATGCAAGCTTCATAAATTCATTTATGGATTGAAGCAAGCATCTCGGAGTTGGAACCTTCGTTTTGATGAAGCAGTTAAAAAGTTTAACTTCATCAGAAACGAAGTGGAACCTTACATTTACAAGAAGACTAGTGGGAGCACAGTTGCATTTCTCGTACTGTATGTAGACGACATACTTCTCATTGGAGATGATATTCCGTTACTTCAGTCAGTAAAGGACTGGCTAGGAAGTTGTTTCTCGATGAAAGACATGGGCGAAGCTGCCTATATTCTTGGAATAAGGATCTATAGAGATAGATCAAAGAGGCTGATTGGACTGTGCCAGGACACTTATATCGATAAGGTTCTACACAGGTTCAACATGCATGATTCCAAGAAGGGCTTGCTTCTGATGTCCCATGGCATTACTCTGAGCAAGAAGCAGTGTCCTTCGACACCTGCTGAGCGAGAGCGCATGAGTGGGATTCCTTTTGCTTCTGCGATAGGATCTATTATGTATGCCATGCTTTGTACTCGTCCGGATGTTGCTTGTGCGTTAAGCATGACGAGTCGATACCAGTCGGATCCCGGTGAGAGTCACTGGACTGCCGTCAAGACAATCCTGAAATATTTGAGAAATACTAAGGATAAGTTCTTAGTGTACGGAGGAAGTGATGAGCTTGTAGTGACCGGTTATACGGACGCCAGTTTTCAGACAGATAAAGACGATTTTCTATCTCAGTCTGGTTACGTCTTCTGTCTAAATGGAGGTGCAGTTAGTTGGAAGAGTTCCAAGCTGAGCACCGTGGTGGATTCAACGACCGAGGCTGAATACATCGCTGCTTTGGAAGCGGCAAAGGAGGCTGTTTGGATTAGGAAGTTCATTATTGAGCTTGGTGTGATTCCTACCATTTCTGAGCTTGTGGCATTGTTTTGTGACAACAATGGAGTCATGGCTCAGGCTAAAGAGCCCAGATCACACCAGAAATCCAAACACATTGAGAGGAGATATCATCTGATTCGTGATATCATTGAGAGAGGTGACGTCAAGATCAGCAGAGTTCCGACAGACGAGAACGTCGCTGACCCTTTGACCAAGCCACTCCCACGACCGAAGCATGAGAGTCATGCAGCTGCTGTAGGCATTAGATTCATTAAGCAGTAATCTTGTTTTTAGTGGGAGTTATCACATTTATGTTTTGATGTTCATGTAAACATACATTTGGTTATGTTTTATTTAATGAAATTGTTTCAGTATTATTTAATGGTGTTATTAAATGATAGTCCAAAAGTAATTTATGGCATTCTTATAGATCATCAAATAAGTGATTTGATCATGAAACTCTATAAGTGATAGATGTTATAAATTATTTGTGTCCATAGTCAAGGTTATTAAAGTTGGACATTAATAACCACACGAGACTAGTATGTGAGGTGACTGATGACTAAGTTTCGTGGAGTCATTGATAGGAGTATTAAAGTCAATCACATAGATATGTGTTAGAGAACACATGATCGGACCTGACCCGCTAATGAGAACTCTACAAGATTTTATATGAGTGTCATAAGAGTTTCTCATTACGACAATAGAGTATAATCCTTAGACCTGAGTTCATCATGTTTTCTTACATATGAATTGGTATGCTTTGACTTTTCAAACGTCAGCTGTAACTGGTGGCTATAAAGGCATTGAGCATATCATGAAGTGTGTAGGGAACAGGGATGGAACAAGATGGAATTTGTCCCTCCCATAAACAAGAGATAGATGTCTGTGGGCCTATCGAAGATTTGATACTGAAAATGCGTGGCCACGCTCAAACGGATTGAATGTCAATCGTTTGTCTTTCATCAGTATAAATCAGAGTTCGATAAAAATGGTTTGGTTGATTAAGGATGACACGAGTTCTTGCCTTATGCCAGATCGAGATATAGAAACAAAGGGATTATGGGAATAGTTGATTCCAGTACAAGTGGGAGACTGAAGGGAATGTCCTGAAATCATACTTGTATTTACTCTAGTAGAGTCGTGATGTCGAGATAAGACAATCATATGATATTGGATGGTTATAATGTTTTGCTAGAAGCCGCTTATAACTTATGAGTTATGAACTCATTACCATTGTCATATGATCCTATAGGGTCACACACCTAAGCAAACTGGATAATATAAATTGGGTTTGATCATTAGAGTAATGATCATGACCAATGTATATAAGATATACGTCGATACCAAGTTTCTGTGAGGGTGTCGATCGACACCAATGGTTAGTGTCGATCGACACCACTCGGGATCAGAAACCGGTTTTTGATTTTATTGATATCAAGTCGGTTTGGTCCATCGGTCAACTAGGTTTCTTTAAGTCTCCTATATATAGGATATAGGGCATGACTTTGAGACTATCAGAAGTTCCTGGCCATCACAGAAACGCAGAGAGAACCCAAGGCGAATCGTTCGCGAAAGCACTAGCATCCCTGTCGTCCAGTTTATGTGCGTGTGGACTCCTGTAGAGGCGCAACACTTGAGGCGTTCCTAATCTCGAATACCTGATCATCTTCCGCTGCTTAATCTCCAAGTATACTCGAGATCTGATATAGATTCAATTGACACATGATCCGTGGCTCAGGATTTGTTGTTAGGGCTGTTTTAATATGATTAAAACCTGTACAAATTCCTTCACCATCGTGTCTGCATGGGAATTCGTGCCGTCTTTGCTATATCATGGGGTGGTTTCTTCATTCTTCACAACTTCACTTCTTTCTTCAAGCTTTCTTTGTTCGATATGGCTGACCAACCACAAACTCCTTTCGAGCTCAACATGGATGCGATGTTGAACTGTCCTATCGAGTTCGATTACTATTCAGAACTAGATGTAGGACTCGTGGACTACCTATTCGCAGCTGGTGAAGACGCCATTCCGCAAGTGGCACCAGGCCCCGAAGGCATGCCTCGATGGGCACCTGGCTTTGACAATGCTCAACAAACGGCGTCTGGCTTTGCTGATGTCCCTCAAGGGGCGTCTGGCCACGAGGAGGTTCAGGAAAAGGCGCCTGGTTTAGAGGGCATGCCACAAAGGGCGGCTAACGCTCCTCGAGGTAGCGTTGGTGGTGCCTCACCGCAGGTTAGCGGCGTTTGCGGCGCCTGGACTCCTCCGCAACGTGCGGAAGACGATGACGTTTGGCCTCAGTCCAAGGTCCTAGGCGGATGGCCATCTTCCAGGAATTACGATGCTTTGCGCGTCGTAGGTGATGATAGTGCCATGTCTGAGGAGGAGGACGAAGCGGACCGAGAGGCCGAAGTGTCTGGCTTCCTCCAAATGGAGGACGTTGAGGTGAATCTTGAATTTAATTCCCCTGAAGCATGAAATGCTTACTGGGGTGAAGATATCTCCGCTTATCAGATTTCACGGCCTACATAGACTGCGGCCTATAGGAGAGTGGCCAGCAAGACTGAGCCCGGAGTTACTCTGAGCACGCAGGAGGCGCTGGATGAGCTTCGAGTTGATTTCCGCGTTCTAGGAAATATCAAGTTTCGTCTTCAGAAGGACACCGATCGGATGGACAAGGCCCCGAAGGGATACTTCACGGTATATGAGTCGTTATTCCACGAGGCTTTTCTTTGGTTCCGGATTCTGAGGGTTATCTTCAAATTTTTAGAGCTTCATGAGATAGCCATCTCGCAACTCGTTCCCTCCTCAATGAGGATAATAATGAGTCTGGTCGTTCAGTTTGCCGAGTTGGGGATTAAGTTGGAGGTGGACCATATTCATAATTTTTTCTCCTTAAAGAAGACTTCCGCTCCAGACCTCTTATGCCAAGTCTTTATTAGGAAACACCGGAAGACATTTTACACCGGGCTTCGAGATCACTGCAAAACTTTGTGGGATCAGTTCTTCTTTGTGAAGCATAGCTCTTTCTTGATCAGCCCCGACTACAGCGGTCGAGTCCGGACCACTTGGAAAAATCCCCGTAATAATTTTGTCTTTTTGTGAAGTTATTTTTTATAAATAGGTTGAGTACTCCTCATAATTTGATATTCTCTTTCAGTTTCTCTTCCTCCTCCTCTCTCGGTGTCTGTTCTTGGCACTATCTTTTACGACATTGCCAAGAAGAAAGTCGATTGGGTGAATCCTGGGCTTTGGGGTTGTTTTCAAGAGGCGAAAGATATTCTAGAAGGACGTGCTTCCATTAAAGGCTCATACTTCATCGATCCAATGACGAGCTACCCTGGAATATAGGGAGTTTGGATGTATCGTAATCAGAAGTATGGCGAGGCTGGTCCGTCCGAGCTGGCGGCTGGGTTTGAGCTAGTGGCCGAGGCTTCTGTTCCGGCAGCCTCTGGGACCGATTCCCGAATGGGCATGCTCTTGAGGAACAAGTCGCTATTCCTCAAGACTCTGATCATGCTGCTGCGGACGACAAGGGCAAAGGCGTTGCCAGTGGCTCGGATCACCCGAAGAAGACTAAGGCTTCTCAAGAAGTCAGGGCTTCTGAGCCCGGCCTGATGTTTGATGCTCGCAAGGGGACAAGAGGTGACTCGGTCGAATCCGCGAAGCTTGTGGATTACATCGGCGAGTCTGCCCTTGTCATCGAATGATAGTCTTATCTCGACTTAACAACTATATTAGAGTGTATACAGGTATGATCTCCGGGACATTCCCTTCAAGCCCTTGATGTATTTGCTTATGTTTGAACCTACTTGATTATTTGACTTTCCTTCCATGGATTGTCTTTTAATCCTTTCAGTTATATTTGACTTGAGCTTTGATTACTTTGCCTTGAGCTTGAAAACCATTGTATCGCTTCGGATACTATTTGGGTTTTTGGTTTTCGTTGGGATCACTGGATCCATTCTCGACTTTGCTGGACCCTTGATCCGTTTTTGTTTTGTCCTTTGTCTTTAGTTAGTCCGGACTTTTTATTTGCATTTTTTGGATTTGCACGTTGTATGCTGCGTTGGAGATGCTTTTCCGGGCACTCCGAGCTTTCAGACCAAGGTTCTTGGACTGCGGCCATCTCCTGCGTTTGATGCTTGTTTCTGGAGTCGCGGGGAACTGAGTTTGCTTGACTCCCTCTTTCGACGGAACGCGTTTATGATCTCCTATCGGAGCCGGATTGATATTGCGTTCGTGAGACATCTTAGACCATCTTTCCATGTCAGGCGCTTTACTGGGTTTGGCGAGTTTACTTCGTGGTTTACACTTCGCACTATTTGCCTATGCGAAGCGCCCCTGAAGATAAACTAAACAGAACATCGTCTTGACGCTTTCCGCATTTCTGATCAGGTTACGCCTTTCGGATGTTAGTCTAAAAATTTGTGTAGCGCACTACTCTTATCCGCTGCGGGATGTTGAAAGAACCATGGTTGAGAAGTGAGAGTCTTGTTGTGGCCAGCAACAGACGTGTTTGTTTGAGAAGACTCGAGAGATATTTCTAGTATCTCACTCGATGGGTAGTCCCGGGTGAGTTGCGAGATTCTAAGTCTCGATGTTTATCCGGGTTCGTTTCTAGATTAGTATTCTCTGGGAATTGTTCAAGTTCTGGATGTGTTATGAGACGCTAAGTCTCAATGTTCATATCCTCGGGTCTTTCCGAATCGTTTGTTTCTGTGGATGGGTTACGAGATGTTAAGTGCTGATGCTCATCCAGATTGATATTTTCGGGAAATTTTTCGAGTTTTATGATGTGTTATGAGATTCTGAATCCCAATTTTCATCCAATCGAAATTTTAGCAAAAATTTAGGAGTATATCTATATACAGACCCACTCCCCCTTTTTTATGGAGGGGGGCAACTGAACTCGTTTTTTAAGCGAGCTGCCTATGTACCCTTCTTGAAAAGGGATCAAGTCACCCTTAGTTCCATTTTTTTTATTGGCTTGAAGACGGCTAAGTCTCTGCCATGGAACCGTCCGTTAGGGCTTCAGCGGTTTCCGAAGTCGTTTTCTCGGTAGCTTCAGTTTCTTCTCGGTTGGTTTTAGCTTCCGTGGGCAGAACCTCCGTTTTCTAAAACTGGTTGGTTCTGCTTGCCTTTTTTCCTAACTTGAGGACTTAATCTTCTTTCTTTCTTTCTTTTTGGGTTTTCTCTCTGCGTGATCGTCGGATTCCGGAGGTTATGCTCTGTTAGAAAACAGATCCAAGCCTCCTTCTTATTTCCCCAGATAGTCTTGATTCCGCTTGGTGTTGGGAACTTCAGACAAAGGTACCGACGGGATCGCTCGCATCAAGGTGATCCATGGGGTTCCCATTATTACATTGTAAATTGCGGCATGGTTTGCCACCGCGAAGTTAACGATATCCTGATTCCACCGGCATGAACCGGAAGCTGGATTGTCCCGTCCGTCATTGTGACTTCCCTAGAGAACCCGGTCAGTGAACTTGGGTTGGGTTTCACCATTGACAGATCCACATTCATCCTTTGAAGTGTCTCCCGAAATATGACATCTACCGAACTTCCGGTGTCTATCAAAATCCGGGAGACATCATAGTCGTTGATGTCTAGCTCCACCACTAGTGGATCTTCATGAGTTTGGTCGAGACCTTTATCGTCTTTTTCATGGAAGGCAATTCGGTCGTCGTTCTCAGTGATCGGGTCTTGAAGGTTGGATTCTTTTTCTCCTCTTCTCAAGAACGCCTTTATGGAAGCCACCGTGTCTCGAGGGTACTGGGATCCTCCGATGATCATGTGAATCCTTCTCCGGTTCGCGGCGGAGTCGTCCCTATTTGGTCTCCTTCCCCGCTTGGGCGTTTCCTCGGCGGGCCTCTCGGGACGTTCCCGATTGGGTCGTCCGCCCGGAGCGCCCACATCTTCTTCGGCCGATCCGAGACTTTCTAAATTTATCCCGTTTCCGAGTTCTCCGGCCAATAGTTTTGCCGCGAGCCTTCTTCCGATTGTCCTATAGTTTTCGATCGAGTGGCCTTTGGCCTTATGGAAGGTGCAGAAGGCATTTTCGTCGTATCCTAGGCGGGTCCACGTATTCCATGATCCTTTGTTGCGCCCATCAGGTGGTCTTTCCGTGTTTATCTGATAGTTGTGCGCTCCACCCGCGTTAGGTTCCTCATCTCTTCCACTTCGCCTACTCTTCCTCTCGTTTGGAACGTTTGAAGGCTATGCCGTGCCTTTGGCGACCAACTTTGTTGATTTGTGCTTTCCAGCCAGGGCCCTCATGTCTTTCTTGTAGATTACGAAGTTAGAAGCGCGGTGGAGAGCGTCTTGGATAGTTATCGGCGGGTTTACGGTGATTTCCTTTCGGAAGCTAGAAGGCTTTAGTAAGGATTTCTTCAGGGCGTTTATTGCGGTACTGTCACTTAGGCTGTTGATTCTTGACACAATTAGCTTGAACCTTTCGATGAATTCTCCAAGGCTTTCTTCCGGTCCTTTTGACAGCGAGTATAGGTCCGCGTCGGATGTTGATTGGCTTATGAATAACGAGTAGTGCTTTAAGAAGGCCGATGATTACTGGTCGAAGTCTTGGATTGAATCTTTCTCCAACCGCGAGAACCAAACAGGGCCGCCCCCTTTAGGTGTTCGACGAACAGGAGACAGAAACCAGCAACTTTTTCTTCGGGTCTGAACTTGGTCCGGCTCATCGTAATGTTGAAGGCAGTCATGTAGGCATTTGGGTCTGTTATTCAGATCTCTTGTCGGTGTTTGGAACTCTGACGTTTGTGATCTTCAAGGTTAAAGGGATCCTTTGGGTCTCCTCCAAGACTCGACCGATTTCGGGAGCTGCGCTGGTTTCTTTGTCAACCTGCGATCATACTTCTTTCACTGGGCTTGCTGTGAACTCTAGTCGGGAGCGGAGTTCATCCAACTCGCTCCTCTGGCTTGCGGATCGGTTTGCTCGGGTTGCTCGTTCCGCCTTTTCTTGCTCCCTTATCCAGCGAAGCTCTTCCTCGTCCGCGTTTAGCTCTCTATCCTCTTCGTCAGTCTCGTTTTCCTCTTGGCCGGCTTCCTTTGTGGTGTCTTCTCTTGTTTCTCCGTTGGTCACCGTTGAGGTTGGCAGTTCGGCGGTCCGCTTAGTGGGGCTTTTTCGGTGCAAAGGGGGTGGTGCCGACGGTCTCTCCTCGTGCCAACGGGAGTCTGCTCGTTAGAATTCTGCCTGCCCAGGGTATCTGCTCGCGGGGTGAAATTGAGGCGTCTTGCTCCGAATGGCCGGGGGCCATGTGCTGGCTCTTGGGAGGCTGCTCTCTCCTGTGCGGCCGCTCCTTCTTGCCTGTTTTTCCGCTCCGCGAGTTCGGCTACCATTTTCCTCAGCTCGGTGATCGCCGTGATATCCTGGGCTAGGCCGGTGGGAGCGGTGTTCTCGGTGGTCGATTGCCCGCGAATCTGCGACGCAATCGTTGGAACACCATGGTTGAACTCGATGAAGGCCATCCCGTCAACTTACCACCTGTGCCTAAAATTCCCGACTCCAACCGGAGTCGAAACGATCTGGGGACGGCAGAAAGATTCTCGAGCTTGTTTCTTAATGGAACACAGATTCAGAAAGCCGGTAACCGATCTCCGCCGCCAGCCGAAGTCCGAAAAAGGAAAGGAAGAGCGGCAGCTTGCGAAACTCGAGCAAAAGCTGCAAATCGAGGAATCCCGGGAGACGGAGAAAGATCCCCCGTGCGAGCCAGTGATTCCGGTCAGTATAGACGAAACGAATCCGGAGCAATGTACGGAGATTGGAGCGAACCTGAAGGAGCCAATCAAGATGGAGTTAATCGCCTTGTTGAAGGAGAACGCAGGATCCTTCGCATGGACAACAGAAGATATGCCCGGGATCGACATCGACCTTACAAGCCATGAGCTCTACGTAGAACCGACGTTCAAACCGGTGAAGTAGAAAAGACGAAAGCTCGGACCAGAGCACGCCCGGGCGGTGAACGATGAAGTAGAGAGATTGCTCAAAGTCGGATCAATCATGGAAGTGAAATATCCTGACTGGCTAGCGAACCCGGTGGTAGTGACGAAGAAAAATGGAAAATGGCGAGTTTGCGTCGACTTCACGGATCTGAATAAAGCGTGCCCGAAAGAAAGCTTCCCGCTTCCGCACATCGATCGATTAGTCGAAGCAACGGCGGGGAACGAGCTGCTATCGTTCATGGACGCTTTCTCCGGATACAACCAGATCATGATGAACCCCGACGATCGAGACAAGACTGCGTTCATCACAGATCGCGGGACATACTGCTATAAGGTGATGCCATTCGGGTTAAAGAATGCCGGCGCAACGTACCAAAGGCTAGTCAACAAAATGTTCGCCGAACAACTCGGGAGAACAATGGAAGTCTACATTGACGATATGATAGTAAAGTCATTGGAGGAAAAGGACCACGTGAAACACTTGCGGGAATGCTTTGAACAACTCAACCAGCACAACATGAAGCTAAACCCGGCAAAGTGCAGATTCGGAGTGGCATCCGGCGAATTCCTCGGGTACCTGATGACTCATCGAGGGATAGAAGCAAACCTGAAGCAAATTAATGCCCTGATAGAGATGGCCTCACCAAAAACTAAGAGAGAAATCCAAAGATCGACCGGACGGGTCGCGGTGCTGAACTGGTTCATCTCGAGGTCGACGGACAAATGTTTGCCTTTCTACGACACACTCAGGGGAAACAAAAAGTTTGAGTGGATAGAGAAATGCGAACAGGCGTTCCAAGAACTAAAGAAATACCTGGCAAGCCCGCCCGTACTTTCAAAGCCTGTCGAAGGAGAGCCCCTTTTTCTGTATACGGCGGTGTCATCGACGGCGGTAAGCGGAGTGCTGATCAGAGAAGATCACAACGAACAAAAACCAGTCTTCTATGTGAGCCAGACTTTGACGGATGCGGAAACTCGATACCCGCTAATGGAGAAGGCGGCCTTGGTAGTGGTGATGTGCGCTCGGACATTGCGGCCTTATTTCCAATCGCACACGATCATTTTGCTCACGGTTTTTCCGCTCAGAACGATCCTGCACAGTCCTAGTCAATCGGGACGTCTGGCAAAATGGGCGGTAAAATTAAGCGAGTATGATATCGAATACCGAAGCAGAACATGCGCGAAATCGCAAGTCCTTGCGGATTTCTTGATTGAACTCCCGACCGCAGGCGTTAGTGAACCAACATCAAATTCGACGTGGGTTCTCCACGCAGACGGGTCTTCATCAAAGCAAGGTTCGGGAGTCGGAGTTCGGTTAACGTCACCAACTGGAGAAATCTTAGAACAGTCGTTCAGGTTACTCTTCAACGCTTCCAACAACGAGGCGGAGTATGAAGCCTTGATCGCCGGATTAAGACTCGCCCTCAGGCTCAAGATTCAAAATCTGCAAGCATTTTGCGATTCCCAGCTGGTGGCAAATCAGTTCAGCGGGGACTATGAAGCAAAAGACGACCGGATGGAAGCATATCTCAAAATTGTCCAAGAGCTCGCAAAGCGATTTGAAAAGTTCGAACTCACAAGAATCTCACGGGGAGAAAATGCCCCGGCCGATGCATTGGCGGCCCTGGCATCGACGTTTGCCCCGGGAGAAAGGCGAATCATTCCCGTCGAATTCATAGAACAACCAAGCATCGATCCGCCGCAGGTCGCCAACCTTATACAACTGCCGGAAGGAGAAGACGAGGAAGGACCTCCAGAAGACGAGTTAGCAACCGTCCCGACGGAAGAGTATGGCTGCGATCGTGGATGGATGGCCCCAATACGAACATACATCACAGACGGGGAAGTCCCGGTGGACAAGTGGGCTGCACGAAAGCTAAGGGCCCAAGCAGCCCGCTTCGTCCTCCTTGACGGCAACATCTACAAATGGAGGATCTCCGGACCGTTAATGGTCTTCGTGGAAAAAGAAGAAGCAAGGCGAATTATGGAAGAAGTCCATAGCGGATCGTGCAGAAATCACTCCGGAGGGAGAGCCCTCGCAATCAAAATCAAGCGGCTTGGACACTATTGGCCAACCATGATAAAAGATTGGACACTTATGTGATCCATCGGAATCTCAGCAAGCAGACCGTGGAACAGGTGTTGCTTCACGAGGGCGATCATTTGAGGCTTGATCTCGTAATCTTTCCTCTGGATGGTCGGGGTAACGATCGCAGATCGATCCTGGTAGTATGCATGAGCCGCATCTTTGTCCCCGAAAGCAGGTTGTGGAACGAGTTGCCTCTCCTGTTGCAAACGAAGCCGCTCCATGGCTGTCTGAAGTTGTTGCAGCTGAGCTGCGATGTCTGCTTGTCAGCCCATCTCTGAGTTGGCGGTGTCAGTCGTTTCTGCTTCTTGAACGGGTGTGTTGCGTCTTCTGCTTTTTCGTTCTCTCCTTGCTAGCTCGTCGTTTGTCAAGCAAAGAAGGTCCTCGCTGTTTTTGCTCCTTGTGCTCCTTGTGGACATGCATCTTAAACACAAAAACAAAGAAGAAAAGAAAACAAGTTCAGTCAAGTTCTTAGTCTAATAATTCAGCCGTAAACCAAAGGTGAAAATTTGGTCCCCTTATTTCCTACGGCAAGTGCACAGCATAAGAAGTAGTATTTAGGGGTCGATCCCACGAAGACCAGTTTCACACTTTGATCTAATGAGCTAAATCAAAAGCTAAGACAATTCAGTTATGTTTTTGGTTTTGTAAATAGCAAGTAATAAAAGCAAAATCGGTTGTAAAGATAATATTAAACAAGCGTTAGGTCAAGGAATATCGCAGGAGATTCAGAGCAAAGGATCAAACAACTATTCAGGCAGTAATTAAGCACAAGTCTAGCACTCAAACATAAAGATAATATCAATCCACTCTCTTGGTACCAATATCTTTGTCTATCAACCTAGAATTCCTAACTCTCGCTGGTACTAGAAATCGTAGACAAGCTTTAAGATCAGGTTTAATATGTTCACAATTCTCCAATACATCTACTCTCGCAGGTAATGAATAAATTGCTCACCAATGTTCTTTCTAGCAACCTAGCAACTCTCGCTGTCTAAGTTAACCTGACATCAATGAATCAAGTGATCAATTCGATCCAAGCATTAAGGATAACAAGGGTGAAGACATCGATTTGAATAGCCTATTTGTGTTTAACCCTAAAGCTCATGAATTCCTTTGACAAACCTTAACCTAACTTTGAGATCTACTCAGACATAATTAAAGAAGAAGAAAACAAAGAGATTATAGAGTTCATCATAAAAGCTTGAATAGATAATAAAAACTGAAAATAACTTAATAAGAACTTGAACAAAGTATAAATATAGATAACAAAAGCTGGAATTAAACTTATAAGAACTTGATTAAAGCATAAAGATAGATAATAAGAACTGAAAATAAACTAAATAAAACTTAATCAAAGCATAAATGTTTAAAGCTTAAAAGAGAGAAGAAGCAATGTTTAGAAGCTAGAGAAGAGTGGGAGAAGAAGATGGTGTGGTTTTAAGCATCAAGAGTGAGTCCAATATATAGGCCAAGGTGTAGGGGAGTAGGTAAGACGGGGAACGACCGTTCTGGAGGAGAACGGTCTTTCTAGTTGGTCGATCGAAGTAGGTGGGTGTTGGTGAGTCGGGGAACGGTCGTTCTTGGTGGAGAACGGTCGTTCCTTGCTCGGTTGTTGGTGGAGTAGGTGAGATGGGGAACGACCGTTCTGTTGATGGAACGGTCGTTCTCTGGCTTTTGTCGGCAAGGTAGGCGAGGTGGAGAACGACCATTCTGTTGAGGGAACGGTCGTTCTGAATGGTCGTTCTACTCCAAGAATGGTCGTTCTTCCCCACGAACGGTTGTTCTTCAGTTGGTCCTTTTCTCGTGTTTTCCACATTAACTCGACTCGAACATGTCCGTAAACGCCAAACTCCTTCAGAACTCCATAAAATCTGTAAAAAGACTCGAAACAATAGAAAAGACTCGAAAAACTAACGAAAGATGCAAATCAAAACTCAAACCGAATACTAAAAAACAAATCAAAATATGTTAAAATACATAATATCAACTCTCCCCAACTAAAACCTTTGCTTGTCCCAAAGCAAAACTAGAGATCTTACAAAGAGGAGAGGTTTGAAAAACGTGTGAATCTCGTAAAACTTATAGGACCATACTCTAAATCAATTGCCCGTAAACTGCATTCGCAAGGTTCAGATCAAACCGTACTTCATTGTACTTCTCCATAACCGTAGTAAATAAATGAAATCTCATGATCAAGCAGAACTCAATATTTAACATTCATTATCAAATGCGTGTACTCTCACAAAGGGAAAATCTAACACGTTATGGTCTAGGTATCAAGGTTGGTATTTGGAGGCTCAAGCGTTTCGGTTTTTTTAGCAGTACAAACGGATGCAAATCATTATGCAAAATCACAGTGAGACACGAACCAATTAGGAGGTACACAACTCTCCTTAACTCTAATCCTTCTACCCTTATTTAACAAAGTCACAAACAAGAACATGATTTCTTTTAACGTTTTATGAAATTTAAAGATATTACCTTGACTTTCCCGGTTCCTTTTTTTTAAATATATATCGGAGAAAGGAACCGGTTAGTCTCTAAGATCTGCATCAAAAGAATTTCAACAATGTAAGCTTATTTCTTGAATGTGAATACAAACTTCTACCCATTTAAAAGTTCATCATCTTTTGAAACGAAAATTTTCGATGAATATATTCAAAAAGAGATCACATTTCTAGACACATCCCATGAGTTTAATCAGAAAGAAACCACCTATTCTAGACACAGTCCTAAATAAAAGTTGTGTCGGTCCGTATACTCCATGGTTTTTGCACATGAATGCAAATGACAGTAAACGAAAATAAGTGGGTTTTAACATGGAAATGGTAAGGGTGTGGTACTAGACTAAGGATAAGTCTAGCCATTTGGAGTTAGCAAAGATTGGTAGAAATGATGCAAAGAAAACTCCAAATGTAAAATCCAATACATGATTATCAACCCCCTAAGTGAGATAAATTAAGTCCATATTAAGTTCTAATAATTCGATTAGATTCAGATGATTTGAGAAATTCACTAAATGATCAAGTTATGGATTTTTCTGCGTTTCCAAACTATCCTCAAACAATGCTAAGCAGTCGTAAGGCAATGACATCGAACATGTTGCAATTCCAAAAAGTTTAACAAATTCACACAGTGTTTTGACTCGATAAATTTTTTTTTTTTTTTAGTTTTGAAAATCTAAACACATCAAAATAAAACATAAGAAATATATTTTTGTTTTTGTTTTTTTTTTTTGAAAATCTAAACACATCAAAATAAAACATAAGAAATAATCATCCATAAAACACATCGTTAGTATACAAATGAATCCCTCCCCCAGACTTGTTTTTAACTGTCCCGGTTGAAACAAAACTGAAAGAGAAACCCGTAAAATAAAATAAATGTGTCATAAAATAAAAATGGACATAACAAGGGTGATAGAAATAACCACAAGCTCAGTGGTCGCTGGTGGAGCCATCGGTGCTGCTCTTTATCCTTCATCCGCTCAACCGATCTTTTCTAGCCTTGGTCCTCCTCTCATAGTCATTGCTGGAGTCGTCGCTGTCATCTCCTCGTGTCTGCGAACCTGATGCACAAGAACAAGGTCGAATTTTCTGAATCGCTCCCCAGATCTTCCTCATCATCGAGTTATTCTTCTTATGCGATTTGATGATCCACTGGAGTTGTTGCGCGGTGTCATCTGCTGGAGGGCTCGGCGGCAAGCGGTATCTGTCAGCGCTGTGTGGTAGGAGTTGTTGTGGCTGTGATTCTTCTTCTTCTTCGATATCATCTCCACCCTCTGCCATCTCATTATCACTCTCTTCGTCTTGCGCAGCGGGCTGTGATGCGCGCTGTGGTCTAAGTACCTTTCGAGGCCGTGAAACTTGTGCGTCTTGCACTGCTGGATCTGGTATCAAAAACTCTTGCCCAATATCAAACTCCAAACTGGCCAAATCAATGAGAGAAGTGATACCTCTGTTTGGGAGTCTACAAAAACGGGCCACTCCATTGTGCCCATAGAACTGGTAGACGTCCTTCTTGTTGAGGATTGTGCAACGGATGAGATGGTCGATGTCAATACTCTCCCATTTGTTCAAAACCTCCTCCCCGGACAGATCAACCTGCGTGTGTTAGAAGATAGGTGTGAGGATGTTGCTTACATATGCTATCTTTGGAGGCCTCGTCTTGATCTTCACCAACATGTCACACATCACAGCAGCATAATTCTCGGTAGGACTGTCCGTATCTGTGTACATCGGAATGAGATGCTTCACTCCATAGAAGAGCATCCACAACTCATCATCTCGTACAGCTCCTGATTCCTTCTTGCAGAAGAAGGTGTTGCTTATGAGTTTGACCACAACTCTCAGAACCGGATTCCTGATCACGGTTATCTTAGCATTTCGAGGAATATACTGCCCACTAGCAATGATCGCCCAGAACTCATCCGCTTCTTCTTTTTTTAACTTGGAGAACTTGACTTCTTCTCCTTTGTGGAAGCCATACACATCGCAAATCTCGAAGAGGCTGTATTAGTAGTGCTTCTTGTTGAGGAAGAATGTGAGAGTACCCTCACTTGCCCTTGGTTTTTCTGGATTGGCGTAGGTGAGACGGCAAGTTGCGAGGAACTCCTTCACCAACTTAGGATAGATGGGCACGTTGATCTTCCACAGTCGTCCGAACCCAATGTTCTCGAACACAGTCTCCACATCTTCCTTTAGACCAAATGCCTCCAATGTAGTCTCACTACCCAACCGGTTTGGCATAAGTTTTGTTTGTCGCAAGTCCGCCAAAAACTTGGTGTCGTATGCATCCCACTTTCCGGTTATGGGTCTGAGGAGCGGGTTCTTGTCACACGTTGTCTTACTCTTCTTGCTCGTGTTGCTAGAGCTTCCCACTTCTCGTTGAACTCCGCTCATTCCTACAAAATTGACAAACTTCGATCCATCTTAGCAAATTTACACAAAACATTTCATGAGCTACTTTTTATGGAAAATTCATCAAGTATTGTCAAACATGAGTTCCTATATCATTAGAAGCAAGAATCAATCTTCTTCAAAGCATTGAATTCGAATGCACAACTCTTTTTTTTTTTCAACTTGGTCGGATTTGTTTGAACAACCAAAACTCAATTTCGATTTTTGCTATGAAACCATCAAATTAACCCAAAATCAAGCTCCTATATCCATCCTAGACAAGAATCTAGCAATATTTCATCATCAAACAACAATGGACACAAGATACAAGCAATTTTTCTTCAACAATGGCGAATTGGTTTCAAGAAATTTCGAACTCATACCTTTGTTAATCATGAGAACGGTTTCCAGAATCAGAAAGAGCTCGAAAAATCGAGTGGATTAGCAACAAGAATTGATAAAAAAAACCCCCAAAATTTGAGAGAGTTATGGTTGATTCAAAAATGTTTAGGTTTTGTTCAAGAGGAAGAAGATGAAGAACAATGAACTTGATGAAAATGAAAGAAAATCGATCGTTCTCTTTGATAAACATGGTGTTTTCCGGTTTAATCTAAGTTAAAACCGGTTTAGATTTGAATTTGGGGGAGAAATCGTACCTGAGAACGATCGGTCTTACCCCGGAACGACTGTTCCGTCATGGATTCGTGCGAAGAACGACCGTTCTACGCAAAGAACGATCGTTCTAGCGTAAATTTTCAATGCGAGTTCACGGATGGTTACAGATCGACCGTTCTTCCTTGGGATCGATCGTTCTTCCGTGTAGAACGACCGTTCTTGTTAGGAACGATCGATCTCTTCACTCCCAACAGAGCGGTTTCTCGAACACTTAATAAAAGCCTGCAAAAACAATCTCAAACAAAACAAGAAACGTAAATAAAACAAGAACGAAAAACTTCACGATATTTACATGTTACCTGGTTGGTTGCCTCCCACGAAAGCGCTTGTTTTACGTCGCTAAGCTTGACGTGGAGAGTTGATTATGCTTGAGGAGGCTCGGTCAAGGGAGTTTCTTCCCCGTCTTCGAGTTGTGTGTCGGCAAGATATGGTTTCAATCGCTGTCCATTGACCACGAACTCTTCTCCTTTGGTGTTGAACAAGACGACAGCTCCATATGGTCACACTTCCTTTATGGTGAAGGGCCCATACCATCTCAATCGCAACTTCCCGGGAAACAGCTTCAGCCGAGAGTTGAAGAGTAGAACCTGGTCGTTGGGGGCGAAGTTACGATCCAGGATGCGCTTGTCGTGGTATGCTTTGGTTCGTTTGTAGATTTTTGAGTTCTCATAGGCGAGATGCCTAATCTCCTGAAGCTCGTGTAGCTGCATCATGTGTCGTTCGGAAGCCGGCTTAATGTCATAGTTGAGCAGCTTGACAGCCCATGCGGCTTTGAATTCGAGCTCAACGGGGAGGTGACAGGCTTTGCCGTAAACAAGGTGGAAAGGAGTGGTCCCGAGAGGCGTTTTGTAGGCGGTCCTGTAAGCCCATAGAGCGTCGTCTAGCTTGGAAGCCCAGTCCTTCCGAGTTGTACTCACAGTCTTCTGAAGTATGCTCTTGATTTCGCGGTTAGATATCTCAACTTGCCCACTCGTTTGTGGATAGTAAGGCGTTGCGACCTTGTGCTTTACACCGTTCTTGCGCAATAGATTCTCGATGATCTTGTTGATGAAGTGAGAGCCTCCATCGCTGATAACAACTCGCGGAACACCAAATCTAGGTGATGTACGAGTTTTAAACCCTATTTCCTACTGCAAGTGCACAGCAAATCAGAGTAGTACTTAGGGGTCGATCCCACGAAGAGCAAGTTCACACTATGGATTAATAAGCTAAATTCAAGAGCTAAGAGATTCAAATAAGGGTTTGTTGAAATCGTGACTAACAAGTTACTAAAGCAAATCGGTTTTAACAGTAATAAAGCAAGCATTAGGTCAAGGCAATTCGCAGGAAATTCAGAGCAAGGTCAAACAACTATTCAGGTTTTTATTAAGAACAAGTCTGGAACTCAAAACACAGGGATAATATTAATCCACTCTCGTGGTACTAATAACTTTATCTAGCAACCTAAAAATCCTAACTCTCGTTGGTATCAGAATCGCAGATAAGCATTAATGATCAAGTTTGATTTGTTCACAATTCTCCAATACATCTACTCTCGCAGGTAATGAATAAATTGCTCATCTAGATCTCTTCTAGCAACCTAGCAACTCTCGCTGTCTAGATAAACCTAAGATCATGAACAGATTGGCCAAATCGATTCAGGCAATACGAACTCCCTAGACGAAGACTAACGATTTTGATTCCTATTTGTGTTCAACCCTAGCTCATGAATTCCTTTGAAAACCTTAACCTAACTAATGAATCTACTCAGACATAATCAAAGATAAAAGAAACGAAACAGAAGAATTGAAAGAAGACATGAAATTGATATTATAAATAAGAAGTACTAGGGTTCAGAAATCTTCTCCAAATTGTAGCTTGAGATCTTCTCCCTTACAAAAATAATTCCAAAAGCTAAAGGTAGATAAAAAGATAAGATCATAAAACCTAAAACTAATGAGAGTATTTATATTAGAGGAGATAGGCGGCTGGAAGGAGGCTGGGCTTCTAAAAAGTCGGCGGCAATCATTAAGGTAAAAACCCTCCTTTTTGTCCTCTTCCGCGGCGAGCAGGTGCTCACTTGGTGGCCGAAATCTGCGAGCATGTGCTCATCGATTGGAGTTGGTGATTCTTCATAAGATTTTCCTTCTTTTCTTCAAATTTGATTCTTTTCTGTTCCAGAGGTTCCAAATGCTCCAAACTCCAATTTCAGCTCCAAAGCTACCTAAAACTCCTAATACACACTCAAAAACTCTAGAAAAAAATTAGATAAAAGGGGTTAGAAAGGGTAAAAATCCCAACATATCAATTCCCCCAGACTTAGATCTTTGTTTGTCCTCAAACAAAACTAAAATCAAGACTTAGAGAAATCGGTGGAGATTCACAAAATCTCAGAAACCAAGAGTAAACCAATTTCATCAGACCACATACCTTAGAACAAGAGATACATTGCCTTACCGAAAACCTCAACAACAAAGTTCACCAACCTCAAACCATATGGCTTACAATCCCAGAAAAATCTAAGTTCAAGACAATAGACTCTCTACATTCAATTAGAGGTGGCGTGAGCTTCTTGCTAAAGACACTAGCTAAGTAAAACGAGGCTCGGTAAAAATCAGGCTTATAATTGGTGGTGGAGCTTAAGCGTGTTTAGGGTTACCTTGTTTCAAGAGAGTGCAGGATATCGCACAAAATGGCAAGGGAGAATGGACTCATTGATGTCCACAACCTCTAATTCACTCTCCTCCTTAAATCGATTTCATCTTCATTCCTCTTTTCTTTTTCTTGCTTTCTTGCGATTTACTCATGCTTCGGGACACACATTTTGAGTTACTAACTCGCCACCCCATATCCTTGAGCTACTAGCTCGGTTTTTCTCTTTTCTCTTTTCTTCTTTTTTTTTTTTTTTTTTTTTTTTTTTATTCGAAAGAGTTACCTTTGGGATAGGGGGACTTTACTTGTGTGTGTGTCCTTTGGCTAGAATGATCCTTTTCGTCTTCATACCCTAACAGGTCGTTTTTAGACTTGTTTCTTTTCTGGACATCGCTGAGCAGGTGCTCTGAATTAGCGAGTATAGCGAGCATGTGCTCGTGAATCTTTTCTAGCTTTCTCCTGACATCTTCTTCAGCGAGAGTGAATCAGAAGCGGTGTCAGTCCTTTTCTCCCCAACCTTTTTGCACATATCTGCATAGATGAGAAATAAAAAATACAAGTGCATGTGGTATAAATAGATGGTTAGGGCCAGGGCGAGGTACTAACTAAAAGCTAGCTATTCAGGATCAGCAAGAGTGGCAAAAGGGATAAGAAGTCCTGAATATATTATGTAACACGTTTTCTAAACCTAGTGCCAATAACAAGAAGAATTAAAGTCCAGATTACGTCCATATAAAATAGAGTCTAAAGCCTATCCGATAAACCTTAAAGGGATTGAAGTTTTCTGGCCTGAGGAAGGATCCGAATGTGAGAAGGATTCGGCTCGTCTCTGTACTCTAAATTCTGCAGCAATGTTCACTAGAAAGCAGGTCATACTCACAAAGGGTTAGAACTCATCATAGATTTTGGTCATAATCTCCAGAAGTTGTGATTTGACCCTTATAACAGACTGACTCAAAATAAAGAAAATAACAAGAAACAAAGTGCAGACTCGATAATAACCTCCCCCAGACTTACTTCACACCGTCCCGGTGTGAGAATAAACGAGAGGAGCAAGCAAAGAAAACAAAGAAAACAAAGAAAGCAAAAGGAAAAACGGACAAGACAAAGAGATAGAGATGGGTACGATGCGTCAATCGACGGGTGGGTCCTCTGGGCTCTCGCTCCTGGCTCTGCCGGTACGTCTACGGCGTCTCGGATGGCGCTCAGAAGGGCTCGTCGTAGCAGCTGCAGAATGGTGGCAACAGCCACTGGAAAGGTGCTCTAAGATCCGCTGCATGAGGCTGTTGTTCTTCCTTTGTGAAGCCACCATCCAGTGTCGGTACTCAGCGGTATCTGCCTCGTCGGAGATGGGAGGAAGGTCGTACTCGCCGGTAGCAGCTGATGTAGAGGGGCGACGAGACTGCGGTGTGCTGTGGATGAAGTCGTCCTCCAGGTGAGGCATAGGGCTGTGAGAAGAGCTGGCAAAGTCCTGGTCTGAGAGGGAGCGTCGCGTGAAATCGTCCAAGAGAAGGACCTTGTGTATGAAGCGTAAATCCTCGATAGAGCAAAGCTGTGTCTTTGCAGGGTCCGGGAGGTAGATGTGCTGCGGTAGCCCGTTGAAACCTGTGTACTGATAGAGATGCTGATCTGATCTGGAAGGAGAGAGAATGCGAGAGTGGATCAGATGCCTAAGGTCCATACGCTCGCCCTGCTCCACGTAACTGAAGTAGCAGAGCTGAACGTGCGCGATCTCGAAGAGTCCGGTCAGAAGGCTGCCAATCCGCTCTGTTTGCATCGTCTTGCGGTCCTTGATGCTGCATATCAGCTCGGCGAAGTGCATGCCGAGGTTGGAGCGGTAAAACTCCGGTGGCGGTGCGCCGAGCAGAAGGGAGTTGACTCCATGAGGGCCAACAATAACGTCACTGCAACCAAGATACAGCAGGAGCATCTCTTCCGTGTGTACCTTGTTTCCGGATGGGCGGTTGAGCACCATGTTGCTGAAGATCCGGGCGCAGATGCGGAGAGCCGGATGTCGGATGCTGGACTGAGCGGCGGAGTTGGAGGAGTATGTGCCACGACCGATTGTTTCCCAGAAAGTCTTCACTTCCTTGAACCGCGTGGGGAAGTCGAGGCGCTCCACTTCATGCCTAAAACTATACATAGTTGTGAAGTTCACCATGGGGATGTCGAATCTTTGTCCGCCGGCTTTAAACATGAATGTGGCGCCAGCTAGAGTCCGGTTCTCGGGATCTTGGTGAATGATCCGAGCGGAGGCGAGACACTGACGGACTAGCTCCGGATAAAGGATCGATTCTTCAAAAGAGAAAGCAAGGCAATGGGCGTTGGAAGGTATTCGGGACACGGTGTCGTGCAGTCCAAGCATCTCCAATGTCTCGCTGCAAACAAAACGCGTCGGTGCAATAGTGAGCTTCAGCATCTGATTGTAGTATGATGCATCCCGTTGATCCCACACTTCGTCGGATTGAAGAGGCAAGTTGTCGTCCGGCAGGGCAAACGGCGTGTTTTCGGGACGAGGCCATGGGTACAGCCACGGTGAGGGGACTGATTCCTTGCCTTTGCGACTTTGTTTTGGAGCCATTGGTACCTGCGCAAAACAAAACGAACAAGTATGAGCCCACGGGAGATAAATCGCATATCGCCGATAGAAAACCAACAACCAAGCAATCCACATTCAGCGAGTCCTATTCAAGGTGTAACCATGGATGAACAAACCGAGAAGGCTAGTCTAAATCCCTAAATCGACATCAGATTCCAAACCGCCATTAATGGCTCATCAAAGCTTTTCAAGGTTTTGCATGTGAAGTCTAAAGTGCAAAATCATGGCCAATCATGCGAAATCAGTGTAAATAGACAGAGATAGTGTCTAATCTAAGCCAGTTTACACAAAAGAGAGAGAGATTTCGAGACTTCCCTTAACCATGGCGGACTGAAAAAATCGAGTTTTGAAGACGTACCTTGCTCGGTGGTGGAAAGCGATGGAAGATTTGAAGAGAGGGCGAGAAGGCGTATGAAATCGACCCAAAAATCGTGGAAATCCGTGAAGAATTGAAAAATCTGTTTTTTGGGGGTTTTTGGAAATCGGCAAGAGAGAAGAAGAGAGACTCGGGGAAGAAGAAGAATAAAAAGGAGAAGAAGAAAAGAAAAAAGAAAAATAGGAAAAAGAAAATTGTTTTTTTTTTTTAGTTTTGAAAAACGCGGGATTAAAATCCGGTTTGAAGTTGCAGAGGACTTACCTGGAACGAGCAGGTGCTCGGAAGTCTCCTCAGATCGAGCAGATGCTCGTATCGGATCGCTGATTTTCCAAACATATTTTTTTTTTATCTGAAACAAAGAAAAACAAAACCAAAAATCAATAGCAAAGGAAAAATAAAAAGAAATATTTACATTTACTAGTGGGTTGCCTCCCACTCAGCGCTTGGTTTAAGTCGTTAGCTTGACTTGGTGAGCTGATCAGGCTTGTGGTGGTTCGGTCAGGGGAAAATCTTCCCCTTCCTCGAGTTGTGCGTCCGCAAGATAGGGCTTTAATCGCTGCCCATTAACCACGAACTCTTCGCCTTTGTTGTTAATCAAAACAACTGCTCCATACGGTCGGACTTCCTTGATGGTGAATGGTCCAGACCATCGTGAGCGCAGCTTCCCAGGAAAAAGCTTCAACCGAGAGTTGAAAAGCAGGACTTGATCGGCTGGGGCGAAGTTGCGAGCCAGGATGCGCTTGTCGTGATATGCCTTAGTCCGCTCCTTGTATATTTTGGAGCTCTCGTAGGCGAGATGCCTAATTTCTTGAAGTTCATGCAGCTGCATCATCCGTCTCTCTGAAGCCGGCTTAATGTCATAGTTAAGGAACTTGACTGCCCAGGCGGCTTTGAATTCCAATTCAACGGGAAGATGGCAAGCTTTTCCATAGACGAGGTTAAAAGGCGTGGTTCCTAATGGCGTTTTGTAAGCTGTCCGGTATGCCCATAAAGCATCGTCCAACTTAGAAGCCCAATCCTTACGAGTAGTGCTCACGGTTTTCTGCAGGATGCTCTTGATTTCACGATTGGAAACCTCGACCTGTCCACTCGTTTGCGGATGATAGGGAGTGGCGACCTTGTGCTTAACACCATTCTTGCGCAGCAAAGATTCAAAGATCTTGTTGATGAAGTGAGAGCCTCCATCACTGATAACCACTCGCGGAACTCCAAACCTGGGGAAGATGATAGATTTGAACATCTTAATAACGACCCGTGCGTCGTTAGTGGGGCTTGCAATAGCCTCAACCCATTTGGACACATAGTCTACCGCGACGAGTATGTACTCGTTCCCAAAAGAGGAAGGAAACGGGCCCATAAAGTCGATTCCCCAGACATCGAATACCTCAACCTCGAGAATGAAGTTCTGTGGCATCTCATTGCGCCTACTAATGTTTCCCTGTCGCTGGCATGAATCGCACCGTGAGACAAACCTCTGCGCGTCCCTGAACATAGTCGGCCACCAATATCCCGCTTGTAGCGCCTTGGAGACCGTCTTGAAAGTGGCGAAATGACCGGCGTACGAAGAACCATGGCAGTGAAATAATATGTCCGGAATCTCTTCTTCGGTCACGCATCTTCAGAAAACTCCATCTGGACAGTGCTTGTACAGGTAAGGCTCATCCCAGAAGTAGTGGCGGATGTCCTTGAGGAACTTCTTCCTCCTGTACCCTGCGAAGTTCCGTGGTTCCTGATCAGCAGCCAGGTAGTTGGCTATCTCTGCAAACCAAGGCGTAGAAGAGCGCTCGGTGTGTGTAGCCTGTGCGCAGAGCTCTTCTTGAGCAGGTGCTCGCTGGGTGGGAGCACATGCTTCCTCAATCTGAGAAACACCGATGGAATAAATCTGTTCCTCTGGGAGGCTGTCATCAAGAGGTATATCAACATCAATCCTCATTCTAGACAAATGGTCGGCAGCTCCATTGTCTATCCCTTTCTTGTCCTTGATCTCGAGATCGAATTCCTGCAAGAGAAGAATCCATCTAAGCAATCGCGGCTTGGCATCCTTCTTGGTCAGCAAATATTTGAGAGTCGCATGATCTGTGTGCACGATGACCTTGGAACCAACGAGATAGGATCGGAATTGCTAAAGATCCTTCTTGGTTAGCAAAAGCTGAATAGTCTTAAATTGCTAAAGCTCCTAATACTCGGATCTGGGATGCCCCTAACCCTTACATGAGCGTTCATATAAATACTGACAATCCTAGGAGGCTAAGACTTCAAATTTCCGATGTGGGACTTCGTCCTTCCTCCCCAGCCGCCGACCTAAGCTTTTTGGGCCCGATATCCGGCCCGAGAGTCTTCCGTGATCCATCCGCGCATTCTGACCCACATCCGGCCCGCCGATGAATATTAGACCGGTGAATAGTGTTTTTCAACGGCTTTTCCTGCGTAAACAATGTTCCGAGCGTTTTACGATTTCTGAGATTCGAGCCGCCCGTTTTTCGTTTGAACTTCCAGCCGCCGGTTTCGGTATTGATGGCCAGCCGCCGGTTCCTTTGGCTCATGTGCTCGGCAACAGGTCCATGGCTGAACGTTCATCACGGTCTTTCGAGAATGTTTATGGACGTTTTTGGAGTCAGAACATGCAAACGGATAGTCTCGGGTCGGTCCGGGCTTAGAGTTATGTTTGACGGTCGGTTGACTGGACGATATTTGGATTATGAGTCTTGACTAGAGAAATGATCGTGGGCATATGACGAAGACCCGGCGGCTGGCCTTATGCCGCCTGTTGGTATATCATGATGACCCGGCGGCTGGCCTTATCCCAGCCGCCGGCCGTGGATGAAAGAAGACCCGGCGGCTGGCCTTATCCCAGCCGCCGGTCGTGGATCAAGGAAGACCCGGCGGCTGGCCTTATCCCAGCCGCCGGTCGTGGATCAAGGAAGACCCGGCGGCTGGCCTTATCCCAGCCGCCGGTCATGGATCAAGGAAGACCCGGCGGCTGGCCTTATCCCAGCCGCCGGTCGTGGATCAAGGAAGACCCGGCGGCTGGCCTTATCCCAGCCGCCGGTCGTGGATCAAGGAAGACCCGGTGGCTGGCCTTATCCCAGCCGCCGGTCGTGGATCAAGGAAGACCCGGCGGCTGGCCTTATCCCAGCCGCCGGTCATGGATCAAGGAAGACCCGGCGGCTGGCCTTATCCCAGCCGCCGGTCGTGGATCAAGGAAGACCCGGCGGCTGGCCTTATCCCAGCCGCTGGTCGTGGATCAAGAAGACCCGGCGGCTGGCCTTATCCCAGCCGCCGGTTCATGTCTTGGACGGATCGTGGGCAGCTTGCCTTAGCTCGTCCGTTCCATGTTCGGGATAAGTTCCATTTGATCACGACCTTGACTTTTCGTTCCATCAATCTTCGAGGAGGGGATTTCGACCCCAACAGTTAGCCCCCCAGCTCTTCGTTCTCGTAATCCAGGACGATGAGTTTTAAGCCCAGGTTTTATCGGGATTGATCGAAACGGGAAAATTGCCCCTTTTTTTTTTTTCTTCTCTTTCCTTTCTTTTTTTTTGACTTTACATAATGGTTAGGAAATCTTTTCGCGAGAGGAGGCAGATGGAGAAGAAGGGTGAGGCAAATAAACTTGGGAAAGATTCTAAGGATAAGACGGCGGCTGGCTCTTCTGGATCGGGATTGGCCGATGGTAGTCAAGCCATTCCTCCACCGGAATGGCCCGCGGATGAGTTGGCGGTATCCACCGTTGTGGTCACTCCTCTGAAGAAGGAGGCTATTCTTGAACGATGTATCGTGAGGCGTTTGCCCAAGGCTAAAGCGGCGGCTGGCGGGATCACCTATGGTCTAAGCGATGAAGAAGGCCTGTTGTGCCAAAAATAGGCGGATTGCCTTGCTGACCCCGGAGTGAAAAATTCTTCTCCCGAGGCTCGGCGTATGGGTCCTTTGCCAGGGCTTGCTTTTCCTGAGGCTGTTTGTAAAAATCGTCGTCAGTCCGCTAGGAGTTTTTCGGTGATCACGGATGCTAGTTTCAAGTTTCCTTCTTGTGATAATCTGGATGAGCCTGAGAAGTACGAGGATATGGCCTTGAGCGGGATGAAGGTTTATCTATTCTTGCCCTTCTTCTTTCTCTTTTCTCTTTGTTTTTTTTACTGACTCCTCCCTCTTTTTGTTTTAGTTCATGTCTTCTGTGAACAAGTGCATCAGCACGTATGATGCTACTGTCCGTGGAATCTGCAACCGTGCTGAGGAAGCTCGGGAGGATGCTCGACTAGTGAGGAGGAAACTCAACGAACTTGAAGCGACGTCTTCGCATCGGGCCAAATTGCTCGAGAAGGAGCTTGCATCGTTGCGCGCGGAAAAAACCGAGGCATTGCAATTCAAGACCCGTCAAGAGGCCAAGGATGCGTGTCATGCTAAGGAAGTTGTGAGAGCCAAAACTCACACTGTCAAAACTTATATTTAGTGGGGGCTCGAAAATTATATTTATAAAGAACTAAAGGACCGAAAATGCAAAAGAGAGATTTTTATTGATATTTTCCGAAAGTACAAGGAAATTAGCAAAAGCTTAATAGTCTTAAATTGCTAAAACTCCTAATACTCGGATCTGGGATGGGATTAACCCTTACATGAGCGTACATATATATACTGACAATCCTAGGAGGTTAAGACTTCAAATTTCCGATGTGGGACCTTGTCATTCCTTCCCAGCCGCCGGCCTAAGCTTTTTGGGCCCGATATCCGGCCCAAGAGTCTTCCGTGATCCCCCCGCGCGTTCTGATCTAAATCCGGCCCGCCGATGAATAGTAAACCGGTGAATAGTAATCCGATGAATAGTAATCCGAATCTCGGTTTAAGCTCAATTCGATTTTTCGGTTAACTTTGTCTCGGGATGAATAGTGTTTTCAACGGTTTTTCCAGCATGAATAGTGTTCTGAGCGTTTTACGACTTCTGAGATTCGAACCGCCCGTTTTTTGTTTGAACTCCCAGCCGCCGGTTTCGGTATTGATGGCCAGCCGCCGGTTCCTTTAGCTCGCGTGTTTGGCGACTGGTCCCCGGACGGCTGGACGTTCGTCACGGTCTTACGGGGAATGTTTATGGATGGGTCGTGGAGTCAGAACGTGCAAATGGATGATCTTCGGGTCGGTACGGGCATAGAGTTACGTTCGGTCGGTCGACTGGACGATGTTCGGATAATGAGTCTTGACTTGAGAAATGATCGTAGGCATATGATGAAGACCCAGTGACTGGCACTCATCCCAGCCGCCGGCCTTGGACGAAGAAGACCCGGCGGCTGGCACTCATCCCAGCCGCCGGCCTTGGACGAAGAAGACCCGGCGGCTGGCACTCATCCCAGCCGCCGGCCTTGGACTAAGAAGACTCGACGGCTGGCACTTATCCCAGCCGCCGGCCTTGGACGAACAAGACCCGGCGGCTGGCACTCATCCCAGCCGCCGGTTCGTGTCTTGGACGGGTCGTGGGCAGTTTGCCTTAGCTCGTCCGTTCCACGTTCGGGATTTGATCTCGACCTTGACTTCTCGTTTCGTCAATCTTCGAGGAGGGGATTTCGACCCCAATAGTTAGCCCCCCAGCTCTTTGCTTTCGTGGTTTGGAACAAGGAGCTCCGAGCTGAGAGTTTTATCGGGATTGACTGAAACGGGACGGTAATGAGTTTTTTCGTTCGTCCGTTCGTCCACTTCTCTTTAATGTCTTGTCAGAGCATTGTTCATCATGGAAGTTCGTGCCATGTTTGCTATATCAAAGGAGTGGCTTCATTCATTTTTTTCACACTCCCTTCTTTTTAAAAGTTTCTTCTTCAAGTTTCTCCTTTGAAAATTTTTCTTTAGCGATGGCTGGTGAAGGAGGTTCCCCTTTCGAACTCAACTTCGATGCAATCATGAACGATCCGTTTGAGTTTGATTTTATGTCCGCAGAGCAGGATGCGGTACTCGTGGAAGATTTATTGGCAGCTGGGGAAAATGCCATTCCACAAGCAGCGTACGGTCCCGAAGGTGTTCCTCAGTGGGCGGCTGGTCCGAGCAATGCTCAAGGAACGCTCGGTTTTGCTAATGTTCCTCGATGGGAGCCCGGAACGGCGGCTGGGAATGAGGACATGCCCGAGACGGCGGCTGGGAATGAGGACATGCCCGAGACGGCGGCTGGGAATGAGAGCATTCCAGAGACGGCGGCTGGGAATGAGACCAGACCCGAGCCGGCGGCCGGGAGTTCGACGAGTATGGCGTCTGGTTCGAAGAGGGCGGCTGGCTCTAAGAATGCTTCCCAGAGGGCGGCTGGCATAGTAGCCATATCAAGATGGGCGCTCGGCTCTGGAAGTGTCTTAGAGAGGGCGTCCGGTTCCTCTCGAGTCGAAATTGAAGGCGTTGCGCCGAGGACGAGTATAGTATGTGGCGTTTGGACTCCTCCTCAACATGTTGAGGACAACGGCGGATGGCGTGCATGGCCATCCCAAGCTCTGATCCCCTCTGAATATCGTCGTACTTGGCCAGAGACGGGTGATAGTCTGGCCATATCCGGGGAAGAAGTCAGATCGGATCACCCGGAAGTGCCTATCTTTGTGCATCCGGACGTGAAGACCGAATGTCGTTCTCCCGGAGAAGCTAAAGCCTATTGGGGTGAGGATATTTTTTCTTGGCGGTTTAAGAAGCCTGGACCGTCTACGAGTTACAGATCGATATCCGAGGGATTCAAGCATGGTCCTACTTTGAGCGATCGGGATTCACTAGCCGAGCTCAGATACGACTTCCGGATTTCGGACAAGGTTAAGTTCCGTCTCCCGAAAGATGGGGATAGGATGAACAAGGCGCCAGAGGGCTATTTCGCCATGTACGAGTCGATGTTTTACGAAGCTTTCCTCTGGTTCCCGATCCCAGGAGCCATCTTCGAATTTCTCGAGCTATCTGGTGTTGCGATCTCTCAACTTACCCCATCCGCTATAAGGATTTTGATGGGACTTGTGGTCCGTTGCTCCGAATGCGGGATCAAGTTGGAGGGTGATCTTATACGGAATTTCTTTTCGTTGAGGAAGGTTACCAAGTCGGACTTCTTCTGCTCGGTCAATGTTCGGAAGAACGTGAAGCGTTTCTACACCGGGCTTCGACAGCATTGCAAAGCTTCGCGGCACGAATTTTTCTACGTGAAGCGCAGCCCGCTCACGGTTGGTCCTGACTTCGGCGGCTCGGTTAGGACCGAGTGGCGTCTGCCACGTAAGCATTTCGTCTTTTTGTGAATTTTTTTCTATAAGTACTCCTTACTCCTTTGCTTCATTCTTCATAACTTCATTTCTCACAACTTTTCATCTTTTTCTTCTTTCTCTAGTTCGAGATCCCTTTGCTCCTAGAGTTTCTGAGTTCGAGGATATCGTTGTAGAAGTTAACAAGAAGAAGATCGATTGGGAGTGTCCTGATCTCTGGCGCCGCTTTCTGGACGCGAAAGAGATTTTAGAAGGGCGCGCTCCTCCTAAAGGCCCCGACTTTATCGATCCGATGGCAACGTACCCCGGTATGGAGGGTGTTTGGAAGTACCGCCAGCAGAAGTATGGCGAGGCTGGACCGTCCGGAGAGGCGGCTGAGTTTGATCCGGCGTCCGGGTTTGTTCTCCCGCCCGGGCCTGATTTCCATGGCGTGCCCGAGGAACAGATTGCTGCTCCTCAGGGTTCTGCTTGTGCCGTCGTTGTGGATAAAGGGAAGGGAGCTTCCAACAGCCCGGACCGTCTGAGGAAGGGCAAAGTGGCTCGGACGGCCGAGGCGTCGGATCATGGTCTTCTCTTCGATGCTCGCAAGGCGGCGGGAGGCGATCCAGCTGAGTCCGTGAAGGTTGTGGATTACTTTGGAGCGTTGGCTCCGGTTTCAGCTGTGCCGTTTGATGGTAATTTTCTCTTCCTTTGGATTTGTTTTGACGTAGTTTGGTCTTTGCTGATATTTGCTTTTCTTTGATTCAGGTCGCCACCCGAGCTCATGCAACCCAGGTTGCCTTGGAAGCTTCAGAGAAAGAGTCCCAGAAGAAGGACAAGAAGATCAAGGCCTTGGAAGTCAAGCTTCGGAATGTGGAGAGGAGATCTCAGAAAGAGCTCAAGAAGGCGCTTGCGGAGGCTGAGCGGAAGATGGATCTGGCGCTCAAGCAAAGCCGCTGGAAGTTAGTGGAGAAGTATCGTCTCCGCATCGAGGGTGCTAAAGCGGCCCTTGCACCGATGCGTCAGGCGAAGTATGGCGAGACTGCCTTGACTGAGGTCAGCTCGAACCTTGGTCTAGTCCGGGACATTAAGTCCGGGAAGTCCAAGGTCGAGGAGGAGGAAGGAAAGCTGGAGGCTTCGTTGCAGCGGCTCGAAGGAGGAGGCTGGGTTGGCTCCTACGATCGAGCTGCTGCCGTCCTTGACAGCTACTTGGTTTGCTCTCTGGTTTCTCCGTGCCAGTCTCCGGAGGCCGAGGCTTTGGATTACACTGCTCCTACTCCTCTTGTTGAGTATGATTAGGCTTTGGCCTTTGTATCTTGCATTTTCTGCTTTGGTTGTGTTTGGGTCTTTTGACCCTTTTTATTGTATTTGCTTTGTTAATTGAACTTGGTCACTTATATCTCCTTTCATGGAGATTTATTATCTATCTGCTTTTGCCTTCAGTTGTTATGGACTTCCTTGCTTGCTTTGCTTTTATAGTCTTGATAAAGGAGAAGATGGGCGGCCGGTATGTTTCTCTTCCGAGAGGGCGGCTGGCCCATTTTGTAGAGTGAAGGGCGGCTGGCCCGTTGTCCGGGCGGCTGGCCCATTTTGCGGAATGAAGGGCGGCTGGCCTGTCTCTCTACGCAGGATGTTCGGCTGGCCCGTTTTGTAGAGTGAAGGGCGGCTGGCCCGTTCTCCGGGCGGCTGGCCCATTTTGCAGCTGATTGATATTGCGTTGGAACGAAGGGCGGCTGGTCCGTCTCTCTAAGGAGGACGGGCAGCTGGCCCGTTTTGGAATTGATTGGCGTTGCGTCGGAGTGTTATCCCGGACACTCGAACTTTGGACCAGGTCATCTCTGCGAATATTTCCTGGGTTTAATGCAGTTTTTTTGTTGTCGCAGGGGATCAAGCTTGTTCAGATCCCTCTTGAGACTGAACGCTTTTAAGATCTCGCATCAGAGCCGGTTTGATACTGCGCTCTCGAGATGTCTTTGACCAGTGTTCCATGTCAGGCGCTTTACTGGGTTTAAAGAGTTTACTTTGTGTCTTGCGCTTCGCACTATTTGCCTGTGCGAAGCGCTAGTGAAAGTAAACTAATCAGAACATCGTCTCGAGCGCTTCCTGCAGGATCGCGGGATACAGGTTACGCCCTTCGGATGTTAATCCGGAAATTTGTATAGCGCGTTAGTTTTATCCTCTGCGGGATTTTGAGAGAACCATGGTTTAAAACGATAGTCTTGTTGTGGCCAGCAACAGACGGATTCGTTGGAGAGGACTTAAGTATTTGGGAGAAGTATCTTGATTGGTTGGTGGTCATGGATAAGTTACGAGTTGCTAAGTCTCGATGTTTATCTGATTTTGAGTTCGAGTTGAAGATGTGCTATGAGATACTAAGTCTCAATGTTCATTTTCCTTGGGTTTTTCTGGATCCATTCGGTTTCCGGATCAAGTTTCGAGATACTGAGTCTCGACGTTTGTCGGAATGGTGTTTTCGGGAAACTTTTTCAAGCTTTTGATGTGTTATGAGATGCTAAGTCCCAATGTCCATCTTCTTGATTTGTTTGGGAAAATTTGGGAGTATGTATATACGGACCCACTCCCCCCCTTTTTAAGGAGAGGGGCAACTGAACTCGTTTTTTAAGCGAGCTGCCTACGTACCCTTCGTGAAAAGGGATCAAGTCACCCGTAGTTCCGTTTTTTTTTTTGTGTGTGGTAGGAAGACGGTTAAGTCTTAGTCATGGAACCGTCGGATGTAGCTTCGACGGTTTCTGAGGCAGTTTTCGTCTCTTCTTGGTTCGTTTCTGTGGGCGGAACCTCCGTTTTCTCGAACTGTTCGGTTCTGCTTACTTTCTTTCCCAGTTCAGGGACTTCGTCTTCTATCTTCCTTTTCGAGTTCTCTCTCTGTGGGATGGTCGGGTTCCGGAGCTTGTGCTCTGCCAGAAAACAGATCCGAGCCTCCTTCTGATTTCCCCGTACGGTCTTGATTCCGTTTGGCGTTGGGAACTTCAGGCAAAGATGGTAAGTTGATGGGATAGCTCGCATTGAATTGATCCAAGGAGTTCCCATTATCACGTTATAAATCGTGGGGTGGTTTGCCACCGCGAAGTTAACGATTTTCGTGATTCCACCGGCATGAACTGGGAGCTGGATTGTTCCATCCGTCATTGTGACTTCGCCAGAGAATCCGGTCAGCGACCTTGGATTGGGCTTTATCATTGACGGATCCACCTTCATCCTCTGAAGTGTCTCTCGAAAAATGACGTCTACCGAACTTCCGGTGTCGATCAAGACTTGTGAGACGTCGTGGTCGTTGATGTCCAACTCTACCACCAATGGATCGTCGTGAAGTTGGTCAAGGCCTTCAGCGTCTTTTTCGTGGAAGGCGATCCGATCGTCGTTTTTGGTGATCGGTCCCCGCGGGTTTGACTCCTTGTCTCCTCTTCTCAGGAACGCTTTTATCGAGGCTACTGTGTCTCAGCAGTACTGAGATCCTCCGATGATCATGTGGATCCTCCTGCGGTTGGTGGCGGAGTCGTCACCGTTTGGTCTCCTTCCCCGTTTGGGGGCATATTCGTCGGGCCTTTCGGGACGTTCCCTGTTAGGTTGTCCATCCGGGGCGCCAACGCCTTCTTCGATAGCTCCGAGACTCTCGAGGGTTATTCCGTTTCCGAGCTCCCCGGCTAATAGCTTTGCCGCGAGCCTTCTTCCGACAGTCCTGCAGTTTTCGGTTGAGTGGCCCTTTGTCTTGTGGAAGGTACAAAAGGCGTTCTCGTCGAATCCTGGTCGGGTCCAAGTATTCCACGGTCCTTTGTTTCGCTCATCATACGGTCTCTCCGTGTTTATTTGGTAGTTATGCGCTCTGCCTGGGTTGGGTTCCTCATCTCCGCTGGTTCGCTTACTTCTCCTCTCGTTTGGAAAGTTAGAAGGTTGCAACGTGCCTTTGGCGACCAATTTCGATGATTGGTGCTTTCCGGCCGTGACGGTGGAGAGCATCTTGAATGGTCACCGGTGGGTTCACGGTAATCTCCTTTCGGAAGTTTGAAGTCTTCAGCAAGGACTTCTTCAGGGCGTTGATCGCGGCACTGTTGCTTAGGCCGTCGATCTTCGAGACAATCATCTTAAACCTTTCGATGAAATCTCGAAGGCTTTCTTCGGGCTCCTGCGACAGCGAGTAGAAGTCCGCGTCGGATGTTGACTGTCTTATGAACAGTGAGTAATGCTTCAGAAAAGCTGCCGACAATCGGTCGAAACCGTCGAGTCTCTTTCTAGCCTCGAGAACCACGACAGGGCTGATCCTTTCAGATGCTCCACGAAGAGGAGGCAGAATCCGGCGTCTCTTTCTTCGGGTTTGAACCTAGCCCTTCCCATAGCGATGTGGAAGGCCATCATGTCGGCCTTCGGATCGGTCGTCCCGTCGTAAAATGGGATTCAGATTTTTCCCGGGTCAGAAAGTCTAACGCTTGTGATCCTTGAAGTGAAAGGGATCTTTTGCGTTTCCTCTAAGACGCGGTCGATTTCCGGGGCCGCACTTGTTGCTTTATGGACTTGCGACCTTACCTCCTTCATCTGACTTGCGGTGAGTTCCGAACGGGCACGGTGCTCGTCCAACTCGTCCCTTCGGCTAGCGGATCGGTTAGCTCGGGCCTCTCGTTCCGCCTTTTCCTGTTCTTTGATCCATCGGAGCTCTTCCTCATCCGCGTTTAGATCTCCAGCTTCGTCGTCGGTTTAGCTTTCGGCTACGTTCGCGGTGTCTCTCGGGTTTCCGCCGTTAGTCACCGTGGACGTCGGCCGCTCAGTGGTTCGTCCAGTGGTGCTTTTCCGGTTCAGCGGGGGTGGTGATGACGGTTCTCTCCTTGTTCCGATTGGGGTCTGCTCATCGGGAATCTTACGACCCGGGGGATCCGCTCGCGGGGTGAAGATAAGGCGTCTCGCTTCGAAAGCCCGGGGGCCACGCGTCAGCTCCTGGGAAGCTGCTCTTCCCTGCGCGGCCGTTCTTTCTTGTTTGTTTTGCCATTCTGCGATTTTGGCTACCATGTTCCTCAGCTCGGTGATCGCCGCGTTCTCTGGGGCGGCGTTCGCTGCTTCCGTGATGATTGGGTCCTCGATCGGCATTCCGAATCGGGTGAGCGCACTGGTGGAGGTCCTGGTCGCTGATGTACCGATGACTGGAATTCCCGTTCCGGTCGCTCCCGTGGTGGCTGCTGCGGCAGGTTGGTTGGTAATATCGTCGGTTCTTCTGGTCATTGTCTTCGTTTCGTATCCTTCTCGTTCTTAGGGTTAAGAATATTTCTCGTCCCCACAGACGGCGCCAAACTGTGAGAGCCAAAACTCACACTGTCAAAACTTATATTTAGTGGGGGCTCGAAAATTCTATTTATAAAGAACTAAATGACCGAAAATGCAAAAGAGAGATTTTTATTGATATTTTCCGAAAGTACAAGGGAAATTAGCAAAAGCTGAATAGCCCGCCGATGAATAGTAATCCGAATCTCGGTTTAAGCTCAATTCGATTTTTCGGTTAACTTTGTCTCGGGATGAATAGTGTTTTCAACGGTTTTTCCCGCGTGAATAGTGTTACGAGCATTTTACGACTTCTGAGATTCGAACCGCCCGTTTTTTGTTTGAACTCCCAGCCGCCGGTTTCAGTATTGATGGCCAGCCGCCGGTTCCTTTAGCTCGCGTGTTTGGCGACTGGTCCACGGACGGTTGGACGTTCGTCACGGTCTTACGGGGAATGTTTATGGAGGGTCGTGGAGTCAGAACATGCAAATGGATGATCTTCGGGTCGGTACGGGCATAGAGTTATGTTCGGTCGGTCGATGTTCGGATAATGAGTCTTGACTTGAGAAATGATCGTGGGCATATGATGAAGACCCGGCGACTGGCACTCATCCCAGCCGCCGGCCTTGGACGAAGAAGACTCGGCGGCTGGCACTTATCCCAGCCGCCAGCCTTGGACGAAGAAGACCCGGCGGCTGGAACTCATCCCAGCCGCCGGCCTTGGACGAAGAAGACCCGGCGGCTGGCACTTATCCTAGCCGCCGGCCTTGGACGAACAAGACCCGGCGGCTGGCACTCATCTCAGCAGCCGGTTCGTGTCTTGGACGGCTCGTGGGCAGTTTGCCTTAGCTCGTCCGTTCCACTTTCGGGATTTGATCTCGACCTTGACTTCTCGTTCCGTCAATCTTCGAGGAGGGGATTTCGACCCCAACAGAAGTGCAGGCTTTGAAGGACCAGATGGCCATTGTGAAAGCGGCGCGCAATTCGAAGGTGCAACGGGCTTACGCGGACGACCGCAAAGCTTCCGTTGCGAAATTCCGTGACTTTTTGGATGCGCTAAAAGAAGACCTTGGATCTTTGTCTGTGGCAAGGAACCAGGAAGTAGATTTGGCTCAGATAGAGAGTAATGTCGAACTTGTCGCGTTGCTTCAGGGGACTGATCCTCCCAGTTTGGACGAGGAGAAGGCGAATCTGTCCACATGGATGGACGAATTCGATAAGTCTGCAGTTCGGTTTGATGATGTGATCGCTCGAATTCGTAAGAAGATTGATTCTCTGTTGTGCCCAGCCCACAAGGATGACAATGTTTCAATACCCGAGGAAAGATCTGTCGAAGAGGAGGCTACTTCTCTCGGGGTGGTTGATCTATCGGGATTGAACGACTCTGTTCCCGGAATCTCGGATATTTCTGTTGCCAAGGCGTTTGGTTCTGATCCTTGACCATGCGAGGGTTTTTCTTTCTAGTTATTTTTTGAGTTTTCGGCTTTTGTTTATAGATTTATGTTATGGACGGCCTGATTTTTGGTCTGGACCGATTTTTCTTTGCGTTCAATAAAGATAAGCTTTCGAGATTTTCGTTTTGCTGTATACTTTCCTTTTGTGCGAAGGTCCAGGTTGGATGATCATGGGCGGCTGGGTTTAGTCCGAGACACACCCGGCCGCCGTGTGTTGATATGGAGAGGATGGTCGGTCGCCGGATCGTGATGAATTGATCGCGGGCGGCTGGTCATGTCTCGGCCGCCGGATTGATTACGGGCGGCTGGTCATGTCCCAGCCGCCGGATCATTCTAAATCTTTCCCGGGCGGCTGGTAATGTCCGAGCCGCCGAGCCACGCTGGATTGATTCCGGGAAGCTGGTAATGTCCCAGCCGCCATGTTATGTTGGATTGATTCTGGGCGGCTGGCAATGTTCCGGCCGCCGTGTTATGTTGGATTGATTCTGGGCGGCTGGCAACGTCCCGGCCGCCGTGTTACGTTGGATTGATTCTGGGCGGCTGGCAATGTTCCGGCCGCCGTGTTATTTGGATTGATTCTGGGCGGCTGGCCCGGCCGCCGTATTACGTTGGATTGATTCTGGGCGGCTGGCAAAGTCCCGGCCGCCGTGTTACGTTTTTCGGAGTGGGCGGCTGGCCTGTTGATTTGAAGAGATCGGGCGGCCCATTTACCTGACTGGATTGGGCGACTGACCTTCTTCATGTTGATTCGATTTTGTTTGCTTGGTTCAGTCGGGTTAATCGGGGCGCTGTTCCGGGCACTCAGATCTGATTGTTTGGGAAGAGTTCCCCTCGTGTCATTTGACCAGCGGAGTTAGCCACCGAGTTTGTTTAGTTGCTAGTTTTCAGACAAGTTTATGATCTCGTACCAGGGCCGCTTTGGTACTTTGTCGTGAGATGTCTAAGACCAACGTTCCATGTTGGCGTTTACTGGGTTTAGGGAAATCATTTCGCGACTCACGCTTCGCACTTTTTACCTATGCGGGGCGTTTAGTGGAAATGGACAAAATAGAACATCGTCTCAAACGTTTCCTGCCAGGATCGCGGAATGTCAGGTTACACCTTTCGGATGTTAGTCCGGAAATTTGTATAGCGCGCTACGTTTTATCCGCTTTGGGATGTAAAGAGAACCATGGTTAAAAGGATCGTCCCGTTGTGATCAGCAACGGACGGTGGCATGCTTGCTAAAAGGCGTGTTTTTATGTATGCCAAGGGGCGATTTTTGAAGTGATGGCATTTGATGTGCTTTAATGATGGGCGATGTTATCTAAGTTGGAGATACGTTATGACATGTTTTTGCATTAGATGTTCGTTTTCTCGGGTTTTCCGGATCAGGTTTCAAGATGCTGAGTCTCGATGTCTGTCGGAATGGTATTTTCGGAAACTTTTTCGAATTTTGGATGTGTTATGAGATGCTAAGTCCCAATGTCCATCTCCTTGATTTGTATGCGAAAATTTGGGAGTATGTATATACGGATCCACTCCCCCCTTGAAAATTATAAAATATAAATAGCTGAACTCGTCGGAAGGCGAGTTCTTTAAGTGCATCGTAGTTCTATTTTACAACGTCTAATGGTAATACTTCTTTAAGTGCATCACGTTCCATGTCCTCAGGACTGGCTTCCCTTCTTTGTTTTCCAGATCGTATGCTCCTGGACGGATCACCTTTGTTACTTTGTACGGTCCTTCCCATTTCGCGCCTAGTTTCCCTGCGTTCGGCTCCGCAGTGTTCTGGAAAACTTTGCGGTGGACGAGGTCTCCTTCATTGAATTTGCGGCTTCGCACGTTGGAGTTGTAGTACTTGGCGCTGCTTGTTGATAGTTTTGAATGCGGATGAGCGCTTGATCCCGTCTTTCGTTTATCAGGTCCAGTTCATCTAACATCATCAGATGGTTGAGGCCTTCCTGCTCAGGCAAGATTCTTCGCCTGACGCCGGGAAAGTCTACTTCTGACGGTATAACGCATTCGGTGCCGTAGACCAGCGCGAACGGCGTTTCTCCGGTTGCGCGCCTTGGAGTTGTCCGGTGGGACCAGAGGACTCCTTCGAGCTCGTCTGCCCATCGCCCTTTCTTCTCATCGAGACGCTTCTTGAGTCCGTCAACGATAGTTTTGTTGGCTGTTTCGGCCTGGCCGTTTCCCTGTGGATGACGCGGCATTGACTTACTCAGGCGTATTTTCCACTTTTCGCAGAATCCTTCAAAGCGGCCGGAAATGAATTGAGAACCATTGTCGGTGAAGATCTCATAAGGGACTCCGTGCTGGCATATGATGTTTTTCCAGACGAAGTGCTCCACTTGAGCGTCCTTGATACCGACGTAAGAGTCCGCGTCGACCCATTTCGAGAAGTAGTCTGTTAGGACCAGTAGGAACCTTTTCTGCTTTGAGTTATGCATTGGCCCCACGATGTCCATCGACCACCTCATGAATGGGTACGGCGCGGAAAATGACGAGAGCAGTTCTGCGGGCTGACGGATCACTGGTGCGTGCCTTTGGCATATTTCGCACTTGAGGGAGAACTTTTCGCAATCTTTTATTATGGTTGGCCAATAGTGTCCATGCGGCTTGATTTTGATTGCAAGGGCTCTTCCTCCAGAGTGATTTCCGCACGATCCGCTATGGACTTCCTCCATAATTCGTCTTGCTTCTTCTTTTTCCACGCAGACCATTAATGGTCCGGAGATCCTCCATTTGTAGTGGTTGCCGTCGAGGAGAACGAAGCGGGCCGCTTGGGCCATTAGCTTTCGTGCGGCCCACTTGTTCGCCTGGACTTCCCCGTCCATGATGTATGTTCGTATCGGAACCATCGATCCGCGATCGCAGACATACTCTTCCTTCGGACCAGTTGCTAATTCTTCTTCCGGAGGTTCTTCCTCGTCTTCACCTTCCGGCAGTTGGATAAGATTGATGACTTGTGGTGGATCGATGCTCGGTTGTTCTATGAACTCGACGGGAATGATTCGCCTTTCTCCCGGGGTAGACGTTGATGCCAGGGCCGCCAATGCATCGGCCGGAGCGTTCTCTCCCCGTGGGATCCTTGTGAGTTCGAATTTTTCGAATCGCTTTGCGAGGTCCCGGACAATTTTGAGATATGCTTCCAACCGGTTGTCTTTCTCTTCATAGTCCCCGATGAATTGATTTGCCACCAGCTGGGAATCGCAAAATGCTTGCAGATTTTGGATCTTGAGTCCGAGGGCAAGTTTTACTCCAGTGATCAAGGCTTCATACTCTGCTTCGTTGTTGGAAGCGTTGAAGAGCAACCTGAATGACTGCTCTAGGATTTCCCCAGTTGGTGACGTTAACCGCACCCCGACTCCCGAACCTTGCTTTGATGACGACCCATCTGCGTGGAGAACCCACGCCGAATCTGACATTGGTTCACTAACGCCTGCGGTCGGGAGTTCGATCAAGAAATCTGCAAGGACTTGGGATTTCGCGCATGTCCTGCTCCGATACTCGATATCATACTCGCTTAATTCTACCACCCATTTTGCCAGACGTCCCGATTGACTGGGACTATGCAGGATCGTTCTGAGCGGATAAACCGTGAGTAAAATGATCGTGTGCGATTGGAAATAAGGCCTCAATTTCCGAGCGCACATCACCACTGCCAAGGCCGCCTTCTCCATTAGCGGGTATCGAGTTTCCGCGTCCGTCAAGGTCTGGCTCACGTAGAAGACCGGGTTTTGTTCGTTGCGATCTTCTCTGATCAGCACTCCGCTTACCGCCGTTGATGATACCGCCGTATACAGAAAAAGGGGCTCTCCTTCGACTGGCTGTGAAAGTACGGGCGGGCTTGCCAGGTATTTCTTTAATTCTTGGAACGCCTGTTCGCATTTCTCTGTCCACTCAAACTTTTTGTTTCCTCTGAGTGTGTCGTAGAAAGGCAAGCATTTGTCCGTCGACCTCGAGATGAACCGGTTCAGCGCCGCGACCCGTCCGGTTAATCTTTGGATTTCTCTCTTAGTTTTTGGTGAGGCCATCTCTATCAGGGCATTAATTTGCTTCGGGTTTGCTTCTATCCCTCGATGAGTTACCAGATACCCGAGGAATTCGTCGGATGCTACTCCGAATCTGCACTTTGCCGGGTTTAGCTTCATGTTGTGTCGGTTGAGTTGTTCAAAGCATTCCCGCAAGTGTTTTACGTGGTCTTTCTCCTCCAATGACTTGACCAACATATCGTCGATGTAGACTTCCATCGTTCTTCCGAGTTATTCGGCGAACATTTTGTTGACAAGCCTTTGGTATGTTGCGCCGGCATTCTTTAATCCGAACGGCTTTACTTTATAGCAGTATGTTCCGTGGTCCGTGATGAACGCAGTCTTGTCTCGATCGTCGGGGTTCATTAGGCCTGGGCGTTCGGGTACCCATTCGGGTTCGGTTCGGGGGCAATTCGGGTTCGGGTTTTGAAATACCAAAATTTTAGCCCCATTCGGGTATTATGAATTATCGGTTCGGACTCGGTTCGGGTTTCTTCGGGTTCGGGTCGGGTTTAGTAACACATGTAAAACCCAGTAACATCCGAAATAATTTCTTTTTCGGTTCTATTTCGGGTTTTGGGACCCAAAATACCTATTTCATACGAAAAATACTGATTTTATCAAATTTACAAGGCTAAAATTAAACTTAAAACTGATATTGTGAACAATTATTCTAAGAAAAATGTTAAAATCAAATTACTAAACATCAGAATGAAAACAACACCAACATCATCTCAAAAATACAATTATAAGCTGAAATATTAATTGTATTTTGAGTATTTTGAATTATTTTAAGTATATATATAATTAATATTTTTAGAAATATAATTATATATCGGATATTTTGGATACCTGTTCGGTTCTCGGTTCGGTCCGGGTTCGGGTTCGGGTTTTGAAATACCAAAATTTAAGCCCCGTTCGGGTATTTTATCGGTTCCGGGTTCGGTTCGGTTCCATTTTTTTCGGATCGGGTTCGGTTCGGATTTTCGGGTTCGGATATTTTGCCCAGCCCTAGGGTTCATCATGATGTGGTTATATCCGGAGAAAGCATCCATGAACGATAGCAGCTTTATTTAGATCCGTGAAATTGACGCAAACTCGCCATTTTCCATTCTTCTTCTTCACCACCACCGGATTTGCTAGCCAGTCGGGATATTTCACTTCCGTGATTGATCCGACTTTGAGCAATCTCTCTACTTCATCTTTCACCGCCTGGGCGCGCTCTGGTCCGAGTTTCCGTCTTTTCTGCTTCACCGGTTTGAACGTCGGATCCACATTGAGTTCATGGCTTGTGATGCCGATGTTGATCCCGGGCATATCTTCTGCTGCCCATGCGAATGACCCGGCATTCTCCTTTAACAAGGCGATTAACTCCGTCTTGACCGGGTCCTCTAAATTTGCTCCAATCTCCGTACATCGCTCAGGATTCGTTTCGTCTATGCTGACCGAAATCACTGGCTCGTACGGGGGATCCTTCTCCGTCTCCCGGGATTCTTCGATTTTTAACTTTTGTTCGAGTTTGGCAAGCTGCCGCTCTTCCTTTCCGTTCTCGGGCTTTGTCCGGTGGTGGGAATCGGTTACCGGCTTTCTCAACCTGTGTTCTGTTAAGAAACAAGCTCGAGAATCTTTCTGCCGTCCCCAGATCGTTTCCACTCCGGTTGGAGTTGGGAATTTCAGGCACAGGTGGTAAGTTGACGGGATGGCCTTCATTTAGTTCAGCCACGGTGTTCCCACGATTGCGTCGCAGATTCGCGGACAATCGATCAACGAGAACTTCGTATCCTTCTCCACTCCTTTCGCTTTCACGGGGAGTTGGATCGTCCCTACTGTCATTGTCGTCTTTCCGGAGAAACCGGTCAACGGTTTTGGATGGGTTATGAGATGCTGGGTCTCAATATTCATCCTCCGGAGGGTTTCCAGGAATATGACGTTCACTGTTCCTCCCGTGTCGACTAAGACTCTCGGTTTCTCGTATCCTCTGATTGAAAGATTGATCACGAGAAGATCGTTGTGTGGATGGTTTATTTCGGTGGCTTCTCCTTCTCGGAAAGTCATCGTCCGGCCACGGCTTCCATCCACGGAACTCCAATCCATTGATGCTTCGGTCATCGTCTTTGTTTCGTATCCTCTCGCTCTTAGGGTTTAGAATAGTTCTCGTCCCCACAGACGGCGCCAAACTGTGAGAGCCGAAACTCACACTGTCAAACTTATATTTTATGACAATCCGAAAATTCTATTTTAAAAGAACTAAAGGACCGAAAATGCAAAAAGATATTTTTTATTGATATTTTTCGGAAGTACAAGAATAAATTACAAAAGCTTAATGTCTTATATTGCAAGAGACTCTTATACTCGAATTGGGATGATCTCAACCTAGTACAAGCGTCTATATTTATACTAAGAGACATAGGAGGCTAAAACTCTTTCTGGGCGATGTGGGACAAAGTTCCTTCCTTCCAGCAGTCTGTCACATGGTCTAATCCTGGCACGGCCCGATTCTTGATGAATAGTAATCTGTGAACAGTAAACTGGATCTCGATTAAGCTTAAATTGATTTTTCGGTGAAATTTTCCTCGGGATGAGTAGTGTTTCGTGAACATTGCTTTAACGGTTTTCCCCGTGTGAATAGTGTTCCGATCATTTCAACCACTTCTGAGATCGAGCCTCCCGTCCTTTTCTTCAAACTTCCAGCCGCCCGTTTTCATGTTGATAGTCAGTCGCCCGTTCTCTGGCTTGTGTGCATGGGCAGCTGGTCCATTGATACAAACCTAGCCAGGAATGGGCTTCCAGCACGGATCGGGATAGGACTCAACCGGATAGCTACTAGCTTCCTTTCGGACGAGTTGATGGATCGTAGGGTCGCACTAAGGATGCGGAAGGCCTTAGATGTTCCCACTCTTGAGTGTATCTAGATATGACGCACTAGAACTACACTGAAGAGGATTTGTTACTGAAGTAAAACTCTTCAAGCAACAGAAATAAGTTCAATCTGAACTCAAGAAAACTTCTCTAAGGAAGAACAAAGAAAAATCGATTACCCCCAAATGTTGTAAAGAGTTTACAATACATAGAAAAAGAACTGTCGAAAACTAGGAAGATTATGGGGAAAACAAGACATGGAAAATGACAAAGAAGACTAGAAAATAATAAATGAGTCAAATTGACTCCTCGGTTCAGCACTTGGTCAGGAGTGACCATTCGCCTACTCGGACTGGTCCATGGAGCGCACGCGGGTCAAGTTCACGAACGGAAGATGGTCCGCGGGCTGGTCAGTCGGGACGCGGGTGCAGAAGTCGCGTTCGATCAGCTCAATAAGTCCCCATTTGCGGTCGGAGAAGTCTTGGTCGATGGAAAAATCCATCAGGTCGTGATAAGGACGTGCATGGTCAGTCGGGACGATGGTACGGTCGTGCTCCGGGTCATGCTCCTGACCGGCTCCAAGTTCAGAACGTCCTAAGGAAATTTTGGCTCGTTCGTTCGGTTCCTCTCCATAATCAGGTCAGGGAATGTCGCGTCTAGGTCGAGTGTTTCTGACTTCGGGTAGGGGAGTTAGGCGTAGCTGGCCATCCGGACGTGTCGGGTGGAATCGGTACACGGCCGAACGATCGGTAACCTCCACTCCGGGTTGTCTAGTCTTTGCTCCAAGCTCTGGTTCGAGCTGCTCCTCGTCTCCACTGTCCTCCAGATCACTTGAGCCCCATGCGCCATCCATGATCCTATCATTCCCCCTTGTTGAAAAGGATTCGTCCACGAATCGGATACATCTGCCACATAACGACTCAAATCAGCAACATTAAAACTGGAAGAGATATCATACTTACCTTTCAGATTAAGTTTGTAGGCATTTTCGTTGATTCGCTGAACAACTTCAAAAGGACCATCAATCCGGGGCATGAGCTTGGACTTTCTCTCCTCGGTAAATCTCTCCTTTCGCAAATGGATCCAAACCAAGTCTCCTGGGTTAAAGATCACTTGGCGCCTTTTCTTGTTTGCGGTCCTCTCGTACTGCTTAGTCTTAGCCTCGATGTTGGCTCTGACTTTCTCATGAATCTGCTTGACCATCTCCGCCTTTTTCTTTCCATCTACATGAACCTTATCACTCATGGGCAAAGGCAAAAGATCAAGTGGAGATAGGGGATTAAATCCGTAAACAACTTCAAATGGAGAATGCTTAGTCGCAGAATGCATAGCATGATTTTAAGCAAATTCTACATGAGCTAAACTTTCCTCCCAAGTCCTAAGATTCTTTTTCACGAGAGTCCTAAGCAAAGATGACAAAGTCCTATTAACAACCTCGGTTTTCCCATCAGTCTGTGGGTGGCAAGTTGTAGAGAACAACAGCTTAGTTCCTAATTTCGACCAAAGGGTTTTCCAAAAGAAGCTAAGGAACTTAGTATCCCTATCCAACACAATCGTCCTAGGCATGCTATGCATCCTAACGATTTCTCTAAAGAATAGATCAGCAACATGCACAGCATCATCAGATTTTTGGCAAGGGATAAAATGTGCCATCTTTGAAAACCTATCTACCACAACAAAAATCGGATCCTTCTCGGACCTAGACCTAGGCAGTCCTAGAACAAAATCCATCGAAATGTCGGTCCAAGGATGAGAAGGTATGGGCAAAGGAGTGTACAAACCTTGGGGCTGGGCTTTAGACTTAGCCTGTTTGCAAGTAACACAGCGAGTGCAGATCCTCTCAACGTCCTTAAGCATGCCCGGCCAAAAGAGGTGGTCTTGTAGCGTCTTAAGAGTTTTCCGGACTGCAAAGTGTCCCATGAGCCCACCTCCATGCGCCTCCCTACGGAACATCTCTGTGAGGGAACAATGAGGAACACATAAACGGTTATCATGAAACAAAAATCCGTTGACCCTATAGTACTTACCGAATTCGGCTCTAGCGCACTGAGAAAATGGCTCTTTGAAATCAGAATCATCAGCATACAGCTCTTTCATAAACTCAAACCCGAGTAACTTGGTTTCAAGGGTTGACAAAAGAACATACCTTCGGGACAAAGCATCGGCCACAACATTGTCCTTACCTTGCTTATATTTGATGACATACGGAAATGTCTCAATAAACTCTACCCAACGAGCATGTCTTTTGTTGAGCTTCTGTTGGCCCTTAAGATGCTTGAGCGACTCATGGTCGGTGTGAATACCAAACTCCTTGGGCCAAAGATAGTGTTGCCACGTTTGGAGGGCACGGACCAAGGCGTACAGCTCCTTGTCATACGTGGGGTAATTCAAAGTGGCTCCTCCAAGCTTCTCGTTAAAGAAAGTGATGGGCTTCTTCTCCAGCATCAGAACAGCTCCAATCCCTACACCAGAAGCATCACACTCGATTTCAAAAGTCATAAGAAAATCAGGCAAAAATAAAAGAGGGGCATTGGTGAGCTTCTCTTTTAAGGTCTGAAAAGCGGTTTCTTGAGTTTCCTCCCACTTGAATCCCACGTCCTTTTTCATCACCTCAGTCAAGGGAGCAGCAATGGTGCTGAAGTCCCTCACAAATCTCCTGTACAATCCGGCAAGCCCATGAAAGCTCCGGACCTCTCCAACGGTTTTGGGACTTGGCCATTTGCGGATGGCTTTCACCTTTTCCTCGTCCACTTTGATGCCATCTGTGCTAACAACAAAACCTAAAAAGACAAGGTTATCTGTTCCAAAAGTGCATTTCTTTAAATTGGCGTAAAGCTTTTCTTCTCTAAGGACGCCTAAGACCAAACGCAAGTGATGAGCATGTTCAACCAAACTCTTGCTATAGATCAGGATATCATCGAAGTAAACTACAACAAAGACTCCTATGAAGGACCTAAGCACATGGTTCATAAGACGCATAAAGGTGCTAGGGGTGTTGGTTAATCCGAAAGGCATGACAAGCTATTCGTACAAACCATGCTTGGTCTTAAAGGCTGTTTTCCATTTGTCGCCTTCCTTCATCCTAATCTGATGATAACCACTCTTAAGGTTTATCTTAGAAAAGAAACAAGACCCATATAACTCATCAAGCATGTCATCAAGCCTAGGAATCGGATGGCGATACTTTACCGTGATGTTGTTGATGGCACGGCAGTCCACGCACATTCTCCAGCTGCCATCCTTCTTGGGTACCAACAGGACAGGCACGGCACAGGGGCTCATGCTCTCGCGGATGTAGCCTTTCTCCATGAGCTCTTCAACCTGTCGCTGAAGCTCCTTTGTTTCCACGGGATTGGTTCGGTAGGCCGGACGGTTTGGTAAAGAGGCTCCGGGAGCGAAGTCGATTTGGTGTTCTATCCCGCGGATTGGTGGAAGTCCCGATGGGTTCTCTTCAGGGAATACATCCTCAAATTCCTGCAAAAGGTGCTTAAGATCACTCGGAACATCCGGTGCAATGTCAGAAATTGACATTAGTGTTTCTTTGAAAATGAGCAAAATCGGAGATTGATTAGAAAACAAGGACTTCCAAACCTGACCTGTACTAAGGTAGAAGTTCTTCTTCGGTTTTGTCTCCTCTTTGGCTCGGTCCTTCTCGCGGTTCTTCTTCAGCTGGACCTGGTCTTGATGAACTTCCTTAGGCGACAAAGGGGCGAGTGTAATCTTTTTACCCTTATGCTCAAAAGAGTGCCTATTTGTGAAGCCATCATGCACGGCTCTCTTGTCAAACTGCCAAGGTCGTCCCAGCAGAACATGACTCGCGTCCATGGGCAGAATGTCGCACAAGACCTCATCCTCATATCGCCCAATAGATAACGGAACCAAGACTTGTTCACTCACATGTTGTTCCCCGGACTCATTAAGCCACTCAAGTTTGAATGGACGCGGATGGGGCTTGACTTCTAGTCCCAGCTTCCGAACAAGTTCCTCACTGGCCACGTTCGTGCAGCTTCCTCCGTCGATGATAAGGCGGCAAACTTTGTCCTTGATGAGACATCGAGAATGGAACAGGTTTTCCCGTTGCTCCTTTTCGTCAGGCGTTGACTGCATACTCAGAGAACGTCTAGTGACCAAAAGGTGGCCTTGCGCTGCGTATTCAATGTCCTCCTCTACCTCAGGTGCCTCATCGAAAATTGGCCTCGTGTCCTCAACTTCATCCTCGGACTCAATCTCCCCATTCTCGCGGATGACCATGACACGTTGGTTCAGACATTTGTTGGCAAAATGTCCCATTCCGTGACACTTAAAACACCTGATATCCCTGGTTATGCTCGTGGTGTCCACGGCTTTGGGTTTGTCAAAACGAGGAGAAGATGTGTTAGTTTTCAAATCAGAAGAAGATTGGACTGGAGACTTACCTTTGTCTAGAAGAGACGGTTTGGCCTGTGGCGTGAACGAGGGCTTGGAGTACCCTTTTCTCTTGGACTGCTGCTCAATCAAGATGGCCTTGTCAAGCATCTCTTCAATGCTGTCGTATTCCTGAAGTTCCATACGATCTTGAATGTCTCGGTTCAATCCGCCAATGAACCTTGCCATGGTGGCTTCCAAGGTCTCGTCAAGGTCAACTTTGATCATCAAGATTTCCATCTCCTGGAAATAGTCCTCAACTGACCGAGTGCCTTGGTTCAGTCGCCTGAGCTTTTGATGTAGATCACGGCTGTAGTGAGTTGGAACAAATCGCTTCCTCATCAAAGAAGTGAGTTCGTCCCATGTTGCGATTGTTTGTCCACCTGTTCTCCTCCTGAGGGTCATCACTTGATCATACCAGTTAATTTCATAACCAGAGAATTCAGCTGCGGCTAACCTAACCTTCTTAGACTCAGAGAAATTTTGACAATCGAAAATCAACTCAACTTTTCTTTCCCATTCCAAGTGTGCATTAGGATCGTTCTTACCATGGAATGTTGGAATTTTCAGTTTCAGATTACCTAGACCACCACCCTCAGTACGGCCTTGCCTGGTTGCAAATGGGTTGTCCGCCCATGTATCTCGGTTTCGGTTACCTCGTCTGTTCCTAGGAGGTGATCGGTTTTCTTCAAAGTGATCGTCCTCATACTCCTCCTCGGATCTAATTGGCCTTCTTGGCGGGTTTCTCCTTGGTCCACGGTTGGATTGGTGAGATTGTTCTCCTTGCGAAGTATCCAGTCGCGTGTGTATCTGTTCGAGACCTGCATTCATCATACGAGACATATGTTCCGTTAGTGCCCTCATTTGAAAGTTGGACAGTCCAGCGTACGAGTTTTCAGCTCGTTCTTCATCTTCAAACTCCATTGTTCTTGAAAACACTTAGCAAACAAGATCAGATTAAAACAACTCTCACTCTCGTGGTGTTTAGTTCCTCACCCACTCAACTCACAGATTTTATGGTGATCTCTCAAGTTTTCTTGCAAAGTTCAGAAAGAACTAAATCCGTCAAACCCAAAAGATACCCCAATAACAAATCCGTAAGAATAGAGAAGAGAGAAAGAGATTGGCACGCCGCTTTAACTACTCAGAACTGGATTTCTCCTCAGTTCAGTTCCTGAGTATTGCTTTCAAGAAAGGCTTTCTCCTCTTTCTTCCTTTGAATAAGAATATTTTTTTTAAAAAAAAAGCAATCAAACTCGGAACACACTAGAGTAGCCCGGAAACCAAATGAAATAAAGAAATTGATGAGAAGAAGAAGATGGTAAGATGAGAAGATGAACAGTTTATTTGAAAAGATAGAAATTTGGTGATACCGGCTGAAAGTGGCTCTGATACCACGTGATACAAACCTAGCCAGGAATGGGCTTCCAGCACGGATCGGGATAGGACTCAACCGGATAGCTACTAGCTTCCTTCCGGACGAGTTGATGGATCGTAGGGTCGCATTAAGGATGCGGAAGGCCTTAGATGTTCCCACTCTTGAGTGTATCTAGATATGACGCACTAGAACTACACTGAAGAGGATTTGTTACTGAAGTAAAACCCTTCAAGCAACAGAAATAAGTTCAATCTGAACTCAAGAAAACTTCTCTAAGGAAGAACAAAGAAAAATCGATTTACCCAAAATGTTGTAAAGAGTTTACAATATATAGAAAAGAACTGTGGAAAACTAGGAATATTGTGGGGAAAACAAGACATGGAAAATGACAAGGAAGACTAGAAAATAATAAATGAGTCAAAGTGACTCCTCGGTTCAGCACTTGGTCAGGAGTGACCATTTGCCTACTCTGACTGGTCCATGGGGCGCACGCGGGTCAAGTTCACGAACGAAAGATGGTCCGTGGGCTGGTCAGTCGGGATGCGGGTGCAGAAGTCGCGTTCGATCAGCTCAATAAGTCCCCATGTGCGGCCGGAGAAGTCTTGGTCGATGGAAAAATCCATCAGGTCGTGATAAGGACGTGCATGGTCAGTCGGGACGATGGTACGGTCGTGCTCCGGGTCATGCTCCTGACCGGCTCCAAGTTCAGAACGTCCTAAGGCAATTCTGGCTCGTTCGTTCGGTTCCTCTCCATAATCTAGTCGGGGAATGTCGCGTCTAGGTCGAGTGTTTCTGACTTCGGGTAGGGGAGTTAGGCGTAGCTGGCCATCCGGACGTGTAGGGTGGAATCGGTACACGGCCGAACGATCGGTAACCTCCACTCCGGGTTGTCTAGTCTTCACTCCAAGCTCTGGTTCGAGCTGCTCCTCGTCTCCACTGTCCTCCAGATCACTTGAGCCCCATGCGCCACCCATGATCCTATCATCCATGGGCGTCTGGATGATGCTCATGGGCGGCTGGACAACACTCGTGGGCGGCTGGCCAGTACTCGTCGCTGCTTAGGATCAGTCTGTGCGGATGCTTGGTCTTTGGTCGATCTTAGCCGGGAATCATGTTTCAAGTAAGGATGACGGGCGGCTGGACATAGTCTGGGACAAGTGTAGCCGCCGTGTATTGATGAGAGGATGATGGGTGGCTGGACTTAGTCCGGGACAGGTCCATCCGCGTATTGATGAGAGGATGATGGGCGGCTGGACTTAGTCCGGGACTGGTTCAGCCGCCGTGTATTGATGAGAGGATGATGGGCGGCTGGACTTTGTCCGGAACAGGTCCAACCACCGTGTATTGTTGAGAGGATGATGGGCGGCTGGTCTTAGTCCGGGACACGTCCAACCACCATGTATTGATGAGAGGATAATGGGCGGCTGGACTTAGTCTGGGACAGGTCCAGCCGTCGTGTATTGATGTTGATGGGCGGATGGCCTCATGCCTAGAGCATGGGCGGCTGGCCTCATGCCTAGAGCATGGGCGGCTGGCCCTTATGTTCGGAACGTGATCCGTTTGTTCTTGATCTTGAGTTCTCGTTCTATCAATCTCCGAATAGGGGATTTTGACCCCAACAATCCTCTGTTATATCTGTAACCAAACAGATTTTATTAGTAAACACAATAGCATAAGTTATAATTAAACGTTTTTAGAGTGTTTTGTTAAGTGACATCTCAAATAATATTATAGAGCTAGATTAATTGTTCTTAGATTCATAAAATAATACTATAAGAAACATTTTTCTAAAAATAAAATAGTAAAGAAATTGATAACTAACAATCCGGGAAGGATATCCTTAGTTAAGAGATAAATCTATGAGTGAATTACATAGGTGGTAACTTATGAGTTATTTTGTTACACTTTAGTAACAATTTGACACTTGGTAACTTTCATGTAGAGAAATGTCGATATAGTCCTCAAACCAAAAAGGAGACACCTTTTCTCTCTCTTTCTCTCTCTGACACGTTTTTTCTCTCTCTCTGACACATTTTCTTTCTCTATCTCTTTTTCTCTTTCTCTCTTTCCCATGAAACACTTTTGGTTTTTTTTGTGCTTGTTTGCAGATTCAATGCAGAACCCAGATTTTTTTGTAAGCCGTGGACAAGGTGGTCGTGGACGAGGAGACCCCGCATTAGGACGGCATGGATAAAGATGTCGTGGACGAGGCTGTGGATAAGGATGTCGTGGATAGAAAATCAATGGATAATGAGGCTGTGTCTAAGGATGTCATGGCCATAAAGGTCGTGTGAAAGGATGTCATGGATAAGAATAAGGTGAACAAGGTGGCAGTGTAAAAGGTGGTCGTGGACAAGGAGGTGGTGGATAAGGAAGTGGTTGAGGAGTCATGTCTATGAAAGTATGTCCATAAAAATAGTATGGATACAATCACAATCACGATTGTGTCCATGCCGCCATTATAAGTTATAATTTATAACGCCAACATGTCCATGCCATTTTATTCATTTCATTGTGTCCATGCTGATATATCCACCCTACCAAGTCCACAATTGTGTCCATGTCGCCAATTCCACGCCGCCATGACCACACAACCATGTCCACGCAACCATGTCCAATTGTGTCCATGCCGCCATGTCCACGCCAATTTGTTCACGCCACCATGTCCACGCCATTTTATTCATTTCATTGTGTCCATGCTGATATATCCACCTTACCAAGTCCACAATTGTGTCCATGTCGCTATTTCCACGCTGACATGTCCAGGCCACCATGTCCACAAATGTGTCCATGGCGCCTTGTCCACGCCACCATATCCACGCCAATTGTTCATTTCATTGTGTTCATGCTGATATGTCCACACTACGAAGTCCACAATTGTGTCCATGCTGCCATTTCTACGCCGCCATGTCCACGTCACCTTATCTACAACTGTGTCCATGCCGCCATTTCATGCCGCCATTTTCACGCCACCATATCTATGCCATTTTGTTCATTCCGTTTTGTTCATGCTGATATGTCCATGCCACCAAGTCTTCGCCACCATGTCCACGCCATGAAAGTATTCGCGCCATATCCACTCCACCAAGTTTTCACTGCCTATCCACGCCATCACGTCTTAGTCACCATGTCCACACTACCATATCTTCGTCACTCTGTCTTTACCATCATGTCCACACTACTATATCCACAGTATCAAGTTTGTGCCATTAAAATCTACTTCAATGCTTTTTCAAAATGTTTTTTTAATGATTTAGAGATTTGAATGAATAATTAAGGGTATGATACAGGAATTTGAATTTTTGAAGATCTGGAACACCAAGATTTGAAGCTGTTTGTTGATATATGAGAAGAGGAGATAGAGAATTGTTCCACAGCAGATTTGAAAAAAAAAAGTAAAGAAGAGAGCAAAAAGATGATGAAATGAATAAAATTGGAGAGAGGATAATCTGGGTTTGGATTTCTTGTTTGTATGAGAGAGAGAGAATTTCGTGAGAGAGAGAGAATAAAAAAAGAGAAGAGAAAAGAGAAAGAGATTTTCGTGAGAGAGAGAAAGAAAAAGAAAGAGAAGAGAAAAGAGGAAGAAAGAGAGATTTTCGTGAAGATTGTTAGCAACGAGTGTCAGAAGGGTACAAATAGAAAACAATATTTGTGAGCTTGTGAAGATTGTTCAGCGAAAGGGAAGAAAGTTATCATTCTTCATAAAGTTACCAAATATGTAATTCTTAACTGAAAAAGTTACCTTGTATGTAATTATCTCTAAATCTATACACTAAAGGGGATGTATTAAATCTATGATTTGAAAGATTTTGGAGTGATTTGCATTAAAAGGACAAATCCATTGTTATTGGAACATGAACTTAAAAACTTATCTTAAAATCAAGTAATAAATTTTAGGAGAGTTGTTGGGATTTCAAAGTGTTTTTGTGAAATTTCTTAGTTAAAAATATAAAAATTCAAATCTCATTGTTTTAGATAGAATTCTAGAGTTTGTTTAATTAAAATCACAGCAACTTCCCTAATTCACTATTTGAAAACTCATTAAAAAACAAAGGGAGATTTGGCTCAATAGGTTACATTGAAAATGGATTTGTCCATCTATGCTTTTAGTATTTTTGGCCTCATTTTGACTATGTTACCCATAATTTAAAATTAAAAATATAAAATAACTTCTTTTAAAATATAAAAAATCGTAAAAAAAAAAAAGAAAATAGAAATAAAAGTCATAAAATATATTTTTACAATTATTTTATAAACGAACTATTTTTTTTAAAAAAAAAATTGTTTCTTATTCTGCATTAGCTAGAATTCCTATTCTAGGAAAAAAGTTAGGTAGAATATATATTCTGAGTCTTTCTCTTGTTCTACCTTGATTAGAAAATGTATTTTACTTATTTCATTTAGTTCTACGTCAGCAAGAATGCATATTCTACCTTTTGTTCAATTTCTACCTAAGCTAGTTTACGTATTCTGAGTATTACTCTTTGTTCTACCTAAGCTAGTTTACGTATTCTGAGTGTTACTCTTTATTTTAACTAGGTTAGAATACGTTCTTCTTCTATCAAAACTAGTGCTGCATAATCTACCTTGTCTAGAATACGTAATCTAGCTGTCCTTCTATATTCTACGATATTTAGAATTTGTATTCTAACATTTTATCTTCGTTCTACCTACTTAGAATATATGTTCTACGAAAATCTAAGAAAATCTAACAGAATATTTACTAAATATTTCAAGATTACAAGTTTTTCCACTTAAAATATCCATGTTTTCATCTATTAATATTTTTAATATTCTTGTAACCATATTAATTTTTAAATTTTATACAAAACATATTCAAAAGTAAAAAAAATCAAATAATATTTTTAAAAATTTTAGAAATTAATTTTATTCATATAAAATTCGTTTAAAAAGTCATATGCATATAAAATTAAAAATTAAAAATAAAATTTTCATTTCTAAATATGTTTGATCAATAATATAAAAATAAAAGTCAAATGCAACATAACCATGTTTGATGCTACAATCAAAACATATCCCTTGTGCAAACATTAACCTTCACCATCTTCAATCTTAAACTTTGTAAATTTTAATCATTTTTTATAATTTTAATAATTTTAATAACTTTCATAGTTTTTACTATTTTACAATTTTTATATTTTTATAATATCTAACAATTCAATAACATTTACTATTTTATAATTTTTTATATTTTTATATTTTTTATAAATTTTAGTAATTTTAAAATTTTGATAGGTTTTTATATTTTTAACTTTTAAAATTTTGCTAACTTTTAAAAAAAATCTTACTTTTTTTACAATTTTTAATAATTTTATAATTTTTATAATTTAATTTTTATAATTTTTTATAATTTATAATTTTATAATTTTTATAATTTTATAATTTTTATAACTTTATGATTTTATAATTTTTATAATTGCTATTATTTCAAAACATTTCTAATTTTTGGTAGTTTTTATAATTTTTTATAATTTAAATGAAAGAGTATAATGGGATTTCAAGTAATAAAAATCATATATGGACAATTTAAATCACTAAAAGCATAGATGGACAAATTTCTTTTTAATATAACCTATTGAGCCAAATCTCCCAAAATCAAATCATCTCAAATGTTATATTCAATACATCCCCAATAGACGAATAAGTTTTATCCAAGACGCGACACATCAGCATGCCTCTGCCTAACATGTGTTCTTTAGAAAAAAAAATAAAAATTAAGACGCCGCAACATTTTCCGTCTCGGCGTCTCTTCTTTCCTACCTGGAAAATCCAGGGTCCCTCTTCCCCTTCCTCTTCCTCGCAGCGAAGCTGCTGCTCCCCCGAAATGGTAATCTCAAAACCTAATTTGTTGATCCAATGGTCAAACAAAATACATGATAGTAATTTGGGGAAGGAAACTCTTTGAAATGAAGCAGTTGCTCTGAGAATGGAAGCTCGTTGTTTTACTATTAGAGAAGGTTGAAGATGGTTAAGACACTTAGGCGATTCTAAGATGAACAGATCGTTCTTTTGTCGAACTGTTCCTCCGAGAATCCTCTTGTACAATCTCTTTTCTCCCTCTCCCAAAACTCTGCTTTTACGAACATTTAATGCCTATATTTATACTACAGTTAACCCTCGTTTTCCGTGCGACGTAGGTATGTACCTAGCCTTCGAGGCCTCCCATTTGTTCAATGGTTCGATGTGAGATCCATTCTTTTCCGCTGAAAGCTACATCACATCAACAAACGTCGACTCCTTCCTTCGTTCGAGGTGCATCGGGTTCCTCATCGTTCCAGATCGGTTATTGTCTGTATCCTCACTTCGGTGTTACTCCTTTGTCGTTTGGGCATTCCTTCCTTTTCTTCGGGTTGGGCCGTATTCATCTCCGTTGGGCCAGATCGGGGGTCATCTGGACCTACCTCCAACATATGTCCCCCCTAGTCCGTCATTCGCTGAGGTCGGATGCGGACGATCCGCTGAGGTCGGATGCGGACGATCCGCTGCTATCCTTAGAGGTCGGCCCTCGAAATCGATGCGTCTCTCTTTTTATTTTGACACGTGTCTATGCGTGATTGCCCTCTCTCGAAGCGTCTTCTGCAAGCTGGAATCCACGTTGTTCGTTAATTGAGGTGTTAGTTCGTGGTGGCCGTCTTATCAATTATAAATATGGCCATTCGCCTCTTTCTTTGTATTTCTGCTCCTATACAAGGTAAAATATTTCATCTCTCTTTTTCTTTTTATGATATTATTGCCGATCTATTCTTTTTACGATCTTACTGCCGATCTACTCTTCAAAATGAAGAAGCCTTGAATCGAATCGAGTCAATCCACCGCCACTCGGAGTGATAGATCCGTTGCCGAGAATTCATCTTCTCCGTCCGTCTCCCGAGATTATCCCCGCGCTTCGGGCTCTGATCACGACGAGCAACCTCTTATTCGCAAGAAAGCTGGTGCGAGTTCTTTTGGAGCTATTGCTCCGCCTCTCTCCGTTGCTTGGAGGAGAAAAAAAAAAGGTTTCTTCTAAACCATCCGAGGTGGTGTCTGCGGATGGCGATTCTCTTCTCAATGCCAAATCGCTCGCTGCTCTGAGCGAACAGTTCGACTTTCTTCCTGGGCAGATTTTTTGTGCGGCAAGGAAGGGCAAACGTCCTTGGAATCCTCCTCGGGGTAATATATGCTTATCCGAGCAGTATTTCAAATAGGCGAGACTTATGTTCCCGCTTTCGCGGCTTCTTACCGCTTAATGTGATTGCCCACGGCATCGCGATATCTCAGCTTACCCCATCGTCCATCGGGAATATAATCACGGCGGTAGCGCTAGGTCGGGAGGCTGGTATCAACATCGACATGCCTTGTTTTGAGGTGATGTCGTCTTTCTGTACTAATAGCTCGAAGACACCTGGGACCTTCCTCGTATTTCTTTGTGTAGTACGCGATTTCCACCCTGTCCCATCGACCTTTCGGGACGATATTAAGCTGATACTTGTAATAATAACCTTTAAAGACATTTTTTTAAGAGTATTAAGTCGGACTTCTTCTGCTATCGATGTGTGACTTTTAGTTTATCTTAAAAATGAACTTAAAATGGTCGGAAGCGAGATAAATGTCTCGGATTGCTCCTCTGATCTAAGCCATTCCTCCGATCACTGATGTATGATGTGAAGGGTGGAGGCTTAGCCCATTGTGGGACTGGCCCTGGCTATTATTGGAGATGCTAGGTCTCCAAGTTATTTTGTTCAATGGGGAACGTTTTTCTGCACAACTGGCCAGGAAGTGGGATTAATTTAATTTTGATAAGTCGCGATGCTTAAATGACTGTTATGAACTTTGGATTTTATTATTGGTATAGCTGCACCTTCTTAGAGGCTGCTTACGTTTCGAGATCAAGTCATTCGTAGTTCGTTACAAAGAGTTGTAGAGGTCGTCTCTTTTTTTTTTTGAGGATGAAATCCTTGTGATCGTTAGTACTGGTACTGTTTGAGGTTCACACTGTTCCACGAACATGGAGTCGGCTCTCCTTCCATCGTTAGGAGTTCATATACACCGGGCTTCACTATTCTTGACACGTAGTACGGTCTTTCCCCGTTGGCGCCGAGTTTACCGGCCTCCCATTCGGCGGCGTTTTGAAAAACTTTTCGAAGTACGAGATCGCCCTCCGCGAAATGCCTGCCTTTAACTTTTTTGTTGTAATATTTGGCTGCGGCGTTTTGGTAGTTTTGTATCCGACGCAAAGCTTGATTGCGTTCTTCTTCGATGAAGTCGAGTCTATGATGATTTTGTTCCTTATTCTCGAGTTGTCTGTTTACCATCATAGTTCGGCGCAGGGTCGGGACGCTGGCTTTTGCAGGGGCCAGGGCTTCCATCCCGTAACATAGAGAAAATGGGGTTCGACCCGTTGATGTCCGGGGTGTCATTCTATGTGACCAAAGCACCCTGTGGAGTTCGTCAACCCAAATTCCTTTCTTTTCTTTGAGTCTCTTTTTCAATCCATCTATGATGGATTTGTTGGTTGCCTCTGCTTGGCCGTTTCCCTGCAGATATCGTGGCGTTGATTTGCCCAGGCGGATTGCCCATCGTGCGCAGAAATTCTCAACCTTCGCCGATATAAACTGGGATCTGTTATCCGTGACGATTTCTTATGGTAGGCCGTGACGGCATATGATATATTTCCAAAGGAATTTCTGTATGTCTGAGTCTTTGATATGTCCGTACGCTTCGGCTTCGATCCATTTCGTGAAGTAGTCCGTTAGGACGAGTAGGAAGCGCTTTTGTCTTGATGGTTGTAGTGGTTCGACGATGTCCATCGCTCATCGCATGAAGGGATACGGTGGAGTGACCGTTGTTAGGAGATCCGTTGGAGATCGGAGGGCCGTGCCTTTGACATTTCTCGCATATGGTTGTGTGGCCGATGCAGCATGTCTTCATGGTGGGCCAGTAATATCCGAGCTTCTTGATTTTGAGGGCCAAGGATCGTCCGCCAGCGTGATTTCCTTCGTGGGTTTCGACCATGACTCGTTCTGCTTCGTCGCCGTGTATGCAGGTTAGTAGGGCGCCTGACGAACTCCACGGAAACATGTTACCATCTAGCTTGATGTATCTGGCCGCTCTTGCTTTTAATCTCTGTGCCTCCCACCGATCTGCTGGAACTTCACCGTCTTCGATATATGCGAGTATTTCGTCTCTCTGGTCTATCGCGGGTGGGTCATTATTATCTTGGTCGCCATCTTCTACTCCTGCTTCGTAAACGTCATCAATCCTTTCTTCTCGGTCATTGATGAGGTTTACTCCGCAGGCCAGTTCGATACTTGGGAAGTCAATGCTTTTGACGTGAATGATTCTGCGTCGGCTGGGGTCCGAGGTCGACGCTAGGGCTGCCAACGCATCTGCCGATGTGTTGTCTCCTCGGGAAATTTTGGCCAGCGTGAAACTGGCAAATGTAGCCGCAAGATCTCGGACGACTTTGAGGTAAGCAACCATTCGTTCGTTCTTTGTCTCATATTCTCTGCTATACTGAGATGCGAACAGTTGGGAGTCGCAAAATTCATCAATATGTTTGGCACCGATAGTTTGAGCGAGGCGTAGACCGGCGATGAGTGCTTCATATTCTGCTTCGTTGTTTGCTGCTGGAAAGGCTAAACGGAATGACTGTTCCAGAATTTCTTTAGTTGGTGACTCTAGACGTATCCCTACTCCCGAGCCGTGCCGTGACAACGATCCGTCCGCGTGTAGGGTTCACCGATCCTCTACATAAAGTTCTGAAAAAAGTCATGGCGTTAATTCGATTAGGAAGTCTGCCAGGACCTGGGACTTCGCATATGTTCTCCCGCGATACTCGATGTCGTACTCGCTTAACTCAATGGCCCACTTTTCGAGTCTTCCGGACTGACTGGGGCTATGGAAGATCGTTTTGAGGGGTTGGTTGGTCAATACCACAACCGAATGGGATTGGAAGTAGAGGTGGAGCTTCCTAGCTGACACCACGACCGCCAGAGCCACCTTCTCCAAAGTTGTTTTAGGGGTTTGTAGGTTGGATCCACGTTGAGCTCGTGGCAGGTTATCGCTGGGTCGATTCCTATCATGTCGTCGGTAGACCAGGCGAACGTCGTTACGTTCTTTTCTAAGAAGCTCATGAGTTCGCCACGAATTTGCGTTTCGAGTTCTGTCCCTATTGCCACTTGCTTCTCCGGGTTTTCCGGGTCAATGCTTACCATTTCTGTTTGTTCTTTTGGGGGAACGTCTCGCGGACTCGGCTCCCCTGGCTCCTTCGATTCTATTGTAAGGCATGTTGGTGGTGCACCTCGCAACCTTCTTTCAGTCAAGAAGCAATTTCTTGACATCGTCTGATCCACTCTGATCGTGCATAGGCCGGCCGGCACCTGGAATTTGACGCACTGATGATAGGTCGATGCTACGGCTCTCATTGCAAGGAGCCACGGCGTCCCGACTATGGCTTTGTAGATGGCTGGTTTATCCACCACTAGAAATTTTACCACCACGCCGCCGACATAAACGGGGAGTCTGATGGTTCTAGTCATCATCGTCGTGTCCCCCCCCCCCAAAACCGGTCAGTGGATTAGCGCGTGGTTTGAGCTAGTAGTCTCTGAGTTCCATTTTATGGAGCGTCTCCTTGAAGATGAGATCCACCGAGCTTTCAGTATCTACCAGTATTTTCATGACTTCGCAGTCGGTGATCATCAGCTCGATGACTAGCGGATCGTTATGCGGCTGGTCCAATCCCAAAGTGTCATTTTCGGTGAAGCTGATCATTCTGCAGTTTGGGTCGATGGTAACCGACTGGGTCTGTCCGGTGAGCACCTTCTTCCGTTGTCTGGTGCTTTGGCGCCCATACTCTTTGGTGGATCGGACTTAGTCGTTGCACGTCATTAGTCCTCCCATAATCATGTTAATACGTTGACGAGGTGGAGGAGGTAACGTCGCCTCCAGTCGACAGTATCTTCTGTATCGCGTTTTGGTGCCTCAGTGTCTGCGACTGCTACGACATGAACTCTGTCACTTGGACTATCGGATTGTGTCGGTGATCCCTTTTTGGGAAGGTTTATTTCCCCTTTCCTGAATTTGGCAAAGAGGAAGGCGGCTAGATTCCAGTAATCCTTGGTCGCATGGCCATTTCGCTTATGGTATTCGTAATATGTTTTTGGGTCCGCTTGCTTTGCCTCTTCGCTCTGTTGGTATACATTCCAAGGTCGCCCTTCGGTTGATTGGTTCGGCTCGCTGACTTGGTAGATCGCCTCAGGTTTCTTATCTCGGTTATCCTTCTAGTAGTCGTTATTATAATGTTTTCGTGGTTCCTGGTATTCGGCTGCCGGTCTCGCCAGCGATGTTAGTGCGGCATATTTTTTTACAAGCACCGCCTTCTCTTCTTCCATTTCGATAAAGAGGGTGTCACGATGCAGGGCGTCTTCTATTGTTACTGGCTTGTTCAGCTTCATGTCGCTTCTAAATGGGGATTCGTGCCACAGGGAGTTTCGGAGAGCCATAATCGTGACCTTATCCGGCACGGTTATTTTTGACAGTATCTAGCAGAATTTATCGACTATTGACCGAAGCGTTTCTTTCGGACCTTGAGCCAGGCAATAGAGGTCGGCTTCGGTTGATTCCTCTTCGATATACATCGAGTAATTCTTTAGGAAAACGGTGGAAAGCTGATGATAATTGTCGATCGAATCGGCTTCAAGCTTGGAAAACCAGCTGAGAGCAGCGCCCTCCAGATTACTGACGAACAGTTGGCAGTAGCCCGCATCTCGTTCCTCTGATGTGAAGTTAACTCGTCCCATGGCTATGCTGAAAGCAGTCATATACTAGCGAGGGTCCGTCTTACCTGCGTAGGTGGGGAATTTGACCTTGCCGGGGTGCTTGATCGGTATGTTCGTAATTCTCCTTGTGAAAGGCGTGTTCTGAGCTTCCTTGAGGACTTTGTTGATTTCCGACGCCGAGCTTGACGCCTAGTGGACTCTGGATGACATGTCCCTAATCGAGTTATGCAGGTGTTCTATCATCAAATCCCTCTCGGCCTTGCTGTCTTCATAGTCGGGAGCCCATGCTTGGGCCGCTATGGTTATGAGGGGTCGTCGTTGGGCGAAGCTTCCGCTCCCAGGAATAGGTTCCTTTGCAATCCTGGAGTGATGGCGAATGCGCGATGTTGATTTCCGGAAAAATTCGGTGCTGACCTTCTGCTGGGTTCCACCTCGGCATCGGGTCCTTCCCTCGTTAGAGCGCTCGTGCTCGACCTTGTATTTCTAGCGACCTTGTATTTCTAGCGACCTCTTCTATTCAGTCGGACAACATCTGGAAGAGGACCGATACTTTGTTTGCAAAGACGGGCTGCGTAGTCGAACTCGGGCCATCGAAGGTCGGACTAGTCGGGGGTCTCGGGGAGTCCACCGACGCCAGTTTGAGTTTATCCTTGCGGATCGTTATCCGGTCGTTCGGTCCTAGATCCGGCGATTGCCGCAACGAAATTGTTGATGTCACTGTTGGAAGGTTACGAGTCAGGTGTGGGCGCGGTAGCGTTTGGGACGTCCGGGTATTGTTGTGGTGCTGCTCCCGGGCCTGTTTGGGGACGGCTTTGGGTGCCCAATTTTTCCGCATCATCTGATGTTGTTGCCGGGATTTTCCGGGAAGGCTCCGTTCCTCCAGTCATCCTTTTCAGAGCTGTTTCGTGCGTTTAGAGAATGAAGCAGTGGTCAAACAAAATGTATGATAGTATTTTGGGGAAGGAAACTCTTTGAAATGAAACAGTTGCTCTGCGAATGGAATATAGCTCGTTGTTTTACTATTAGAGAAGGTTGAAGATGGTTAAGATACTTAGGCGATTCTAAGATGAACAGATCTTTCTTTTGCCGAAATGTTCCTCCGAGAATCCTCTTGTACAATGTCTTTTCTCCCACTCCCAAAACTTTGCTTTTACGAACACTTAATGCCCATATATATACTACAGTGAACCCTCATTTGTCGTGCGACGTAGGTCTGTACCTAGCCTTCGAGGCCTCCCATTTGTTCAATGTCTGATGTGGGATCCCGTCTTTTCCGTCGAAAGCTACATCACATCAACGAACGTCGACTCCCTCCTTCGTTTGAGGCGCATCGGGTCCTCATCGTTCCAAATTGGTTATTGTCCGTATCCTCACTTCGGTGTTACTCCTTTATCGTTTGGACCTTCCTTCCTTTTCTTCGGGTTGGGTCGTTTCTGTTGGGCTGGACCGGGGGTCGTATGGACCCACCTCCAACATAATCCATTAAGTTTGAATAGCTGGATTACATCCTTAGAATCGATTAAGTCGACGTTTTAACCGAATAGTTTGATTGAATCCATTAGGACGATTCCTCCACCCTCCGCATCAAGCCTTTGATCAGCTTTTGCATGAGGAGACGCTTTTCATCAACAACCCTAGATCAGTGGTGTTGGGGACAACCCCATAGACATGAAAGCATCTCTGAATTCAATCCCTGTTTAGTTTCCGTACTTGGGAGAGATATATCTTATTTTTCTCTGCAAAAAAAAAAAACCAAATAGAAAGAAAAATTGAAGAACCCTTGGAAGATCCAATCAAACTCTGATCCATGTCGAGAGAGAGGACCAAATGTGAATTACTTCCCGTTCAAGAGGTATCCTTTTTTTTTCGACAAACAAACATATATTAATTTGGCAAAGAGCCCATATAGTCATGATACAACGGAGTAACAATACAATCAGGAATGTCCAAAACATGAGAAGTGAACGTTTGATTAAGCGAAGTAGCTATGGGACCATCAGACGAAGCTAAAGAATGTGCCACCACATTTGCATGACGAGAGACAAATCTAAATTGATGTCGTCGATATTTGGAAGCCCAGAATGAGATATCTTGAATGAGATTGGAGAGCAACAAGTCCGTCTAGGTTTTATTTAAAACCTTGATCAAATGGAGACAATCCCCTTCAAAGACAACAGAACGGTAACCCATGAACCAAGAGTGTTGAATGGCCATCAATAAGGCTTTTGCCTCCGCATCCAAGGGAGATAAAGCACCCGGAATGAAAGCCGATCCCCATAGACGAACAATTCCAAGGTGATCCCGAAGCACCCTTGCACCCAGCCCGAGCTTGATGAGTGAGAATATCATAGGCCACATCAGTGTTGCATTTTACCCAATCCAGAGACGGACGTTTCCACCTTTTACAAGTTGGTACTGAATTCGAGGTATCCAAACTTTGTAAACAAGCATTATTATCATGTTGAAAGGCTCGTACCCAATCTCTTACCTCTGCTAAACAAAGATTAGCTTCCAAATGGGGTATGGAAACCCGTTGATTAAACACATAATTGTTTCTTGACCTCCAAATTCTCCACAGTAAAGATATGGGAAAGAGCTGTTGAATAGGGGAGGCAAAGGAAGATTGATACAAATCCAGTACCTTATAAATATTTTCTTCCAGAGATTCGGAAGGAGGTTGTAAGAATCCCAGAACTGGATACGAAAATTCCCTCCAAATTTCAATGGACTGTGGACAAGTAAACAGCATGTGGTTGATAGATTCGTCCTCCTGACGACATCTTTGGCAAACAGAATCAACTTGTATCCCTCTAGTACGAAGCCTCAGGGTAGTTGGTAAAGCCAGAGAAAGAACCCTCCACAGAAAATGTTTTATTTTTGGTGGAATTTTTAGATTCCAAATTCTATTCTTCAAATTCAGATCACCATGCGGAGGTGGAATAAGTCCCACAGAAGGATCATTGTCTCGTAAGAGTTGATAACTTCCTCATTCCAACGTCTCGAATTACCATTAACCGTAATCAGCTCCGCAACTTTAATATCACTATGAGGGTTACCATGCGCCGGACGAGGAGGTTGAGAAGGTAACCAATTATCCTTGAAGACCTTAATATCCTCCCCTGATCCAACATTCCATCGAAGACCCTGCTTCAGAACCTTGATTCCTACAAGAGGTATCCTTTTTTTAAACTCGGAACTGTTTTCATTCGATTTCAGTTTGTAAAAAAAAAAAAACCTTTTTAAATTTGGATAATTTCACTCAAATTCTCCAGTTTTTCAATTAGCTTGGCTATTCTAATCATCAACATCCGATGAGGGGAGATGACATAGATCATTGAATTTGATCTTCTTCTTCATTTTGTTTTGTTTCAAATTCTTAAAGCAGATTGATAAATGGAAGAAAGTGGTAGAGGAAGGCAATTACTATGGAGCGTTGCAGATGTACAAATCTATCAGTGCAAGGTTCTTAGCTCCCTTTGTAGCTACATTCCCAAAGCATCCTTTCTTGCTTACTATTTTCATTCTGCATCGACCTCTTTGGAATTGAGTTACTTTTGGTTAATGTTTGGATTTTTTTTTCAGTGGCAGAGACGTGCTTGCAGCCAATTATATAGTTCATACATATGGATATGTTACGGCTCAGAGATTCTCTGAGCTCTTGATATCCTCTTCTCAGTGGTATGCATTGAACTCGAGTACGGCCTGGTTTGTTCACTTTCCTTCTTCTTTTTTTCATTACATCGTTCTGGGAGGCATTTATATCTCTAAGCTTACGATCTTTTTGTTTCATCTCTTTGCGGTTATCACTCAACTCCAGAAAAATTTAGTCTCTCTGAAATTCTACGTGCCTTGCAGGTGAGCTTGACTGCATTTTTCTTTTTTAATGTCACTGTTCGTTCAGTACAATCAAACTCAGGTTGACAACATTGCTGAACTTGCAAGAACAACAACATCTATACTATTAAGGGAGGATACATCTACCTAAACAAGGTTGTTTGGACCCTTGGACCTATTCATTATGTATTAAATAGGTTAATATACAAAGGGTTTAACATTTTAATTATTTAATTAATGTAAGATACAGTAAGATAGAGATAACCGTAATAATAATAAACCAATTATTAATCTTACCATATTTGGATTTGTGGTTTGTGTTAATTAATAAATCGGTTCGAGATATACAGTGTAATCTACCGGTTTGATACTAATTTCAAAACATTATTAAACTTACAATATGATATAATAGTATATTTCATATACAAGGTTATCTACCGGTTTGATACTCATTTCAAAACATTATTAAACTTACAATATGATATAATAGTATTATATACCAGTGTTATATATTACATGTTATATTTAATATGTAAATATGTTAGCTATTAAATATGTTACTATACAAGGGTTTAAGATTTTTATTATTAAGGGTCCATATATTAACAAAAACGATCTATACTATGGTAACATAATTAGATCATCGCATATACATAATCTAAATAATAAACTATGCATATTGATGATAAGAATCTGAAAATAATATAGTAGAAGTTTAATAGTCTTATATATCTATTATATTAAAACAGAACTATTATGTCATATGCTTTTTTGGCAGTACTATTAGTGTATTTAATTTATTTCAATCTTAAGTAAATTTGAAAAAAACAATTAATACAAATAATCTCGGTAGAACAATCATAATCTTCTTAATATACGAATTCATAATATTCCGTATAATCAGAACCGGCAACCTCATAAAAATAGTGGTTGGAAATCCAGAATATTTCCTTTTATATTTATATGATATTTTACGAAATATCTGCTCAGGATATTCCAAATTACATTTATTATATGTTTTTAATGATATTCCCAAAATAAAAGAACGAAGGATTCAAACGATTATATTATATTGATACTATATTGATGATATGAAGAATATTCCTTAACTACTAACCCCAACCGTACATTTTGTATGCCGATATTCACTTAATCTATTCACTTAATCGGTTCCAAATCTATAACAAGAACTTAACCACTTCCATATCTAAGATTCAGAATTAACGGCTTAAAAATCTAAATTTCTTAAATAGCATATATTTTCCTAGATTTATGCGACGATAAATGGTGCCTATCCCCTAGCTTGCATCTATTTATATACTCTAATAAACAATTGACTCACCTTATCATTCTCCAGCAACCAAGCAAATAGATCCAAAAGAAATGGTTTCACAAATATGATCACCTTCCTCAAGGACTTGAAACCTTACAAGTTTAACTGGTGTATCCAGGTCAGAGTTCTTCATGCTTCGAAGCAATACACTGTCATGACAGGAGAATTCTATGAGCTCATACTGGCAGATGAAACAGTAAGTTTTAAATCCATACCATAATTCTCATGATATCCTGCATGAATAAAACATTAACCTGATCGTGTTATATTTCCTACAATGAACAGGGAAAAAAGATCCATGCTTCTTGCAGAAAGGCGTATCTTTCCCGTATTGAGCAGCAGCTTCCTGTTGGCGAGTGGAGACTGGAGAGTGATATATAACTTCAACTTGTCTCCTGCATCAGGTCTTTAGAGACCAACAGATCATACCTACCGAATGAGTTTTATGGGCAACACTACCGTAACTAAATCAACACTCAAGTCCATAAGAAATTCTTGATTGGTAAGAAATTCTGAACCTACCTTGCTCGGAGTTACATTTAAAAAAGCTTCTTCATTTTTGTAAAAAGTGTTTATGCTAAATTGTTTCATGTCTGCAGATTTTGTGGTTCAGGTTGTTGACATAGGAGAACTTCAAAGTATTCAGTGTCCAAATTATTAAAATGACTAGCAATTAAAATGATTCAAGGCTTTATATGTGAAAAACACACGTGTTTTTGATGTCTAACATAGTGCTTCTTGATATATCAAACACGTCTTTAACATTCACGGGTCAAGCGGCCTACCTAATATCACCTTGATATGAAACAATATCTTAATATGGCATGTGGACGTATTTGGCATCCCCCAAAATATGTTAAGATCAGGCTTCTACAGTACATACTGCATCTAATATATATAGATATATATTAGTAAATAGTATGAAGGATATTTTATAACTTTTCGCTAAATCCAAAATATGCCTATAACATGAGTTTTTATAGACATATATAAGTATTATTTGACTAAACAAATTAGAAATAATTTTTGAAACATTACATATAATCATTCTTAGTGACATTAGATGAGTCAAGTAACTTGCTTTGCATTTTCTAGACCAGGTTCCATGGATTGATCTCCCAAGATTGTCACGATCATCAACGCTTGGTACTCGGTGAGGAACAGTTATAAACGTAACAAAATGGTGTTGTGATCTACAAATGAGGAAAATTTCTATACGGGATTGAAAAACTTAACTTAAGAACTTGATGATCAAGTGCAGCCACCTGAAGTGCTTCAGCAATGGTGTTTCTGCATATGTCAATTTGAAAAAATTATAGTAAAGTTTGTTATAGAATTTTCTATTAAACTTGTCGATATACTACTCATAAACATTATCTCTATTTTGAATTCAATCACTTATCTTTTAAAGATTTGCGCTTTTGAGTTAAACACATAAAAACCAGCCTATAGAAAATGTAGTGATTAAAAGGATGAGAAGAAGAGTTAAACACATAAAAACCAAGAAAGAGATAAGGTTCCACTCCAAATGACGTTTAACATTCATTACCTAGATTTGAATATACTGCAACACACAACCCAAGAACCTAAACCTTTGACAATTTTAATGTAACAGAGCAACTACACACACATCTTGACGTTTGAATTATCAGAAAACCGTACTGAGACACAAGATATATTGATGAAATGCATCACCGTACTGATATCAAACAAACCACCTTATTCGAATCCTAATCTGAAACGAAACAGTAAAAAAATCTTGTGTCCCGATCCACTAATCCACTAATTTGACCTGAATAGATTAGATACAACAAATCTTAATTAAAAAGCTCAGTTCCGTGACAACCTCACCTCCCACAAACAGATTTCATGCGTAGATCTGAAGAATCACTCTACAAAAGGGAAACAAAAACATAAGATAAGATTAGGAGCTATGAAACTTCAATCGAAATCAAATTGGTAGATTATCTTAGCTTACCCAGCATGAATCCGACAGGCTATCTGCCGAAAACCTGGTTTTAACTCTCATCGATGAAATGGAAAATTCATGCAAAGCAAAAGAATATCGAATTAGAGGAGTGATACTTCGTAATAAACATTAAAACGATGAGACCGCAAGAATCGTAATCAAGGTAGACAAATAAAAAAAAGAACAAGAACAAACGAAGCTTACCACCGACGAACTGGAAGTGAACATTCGATGAGACCGAAAACAAAAAAAAATGAACTGAGAATAGGAAGAGTTACAGACAACGAGTTTTGTCAATGATTCCATAGAAATTTAACAAATATTGGGCCTAAATATTGTAAATCTCGGCCCATACACAATCATATTTTGTGTTTGGTATTTTTTTGGCCCAAACATAAGAAAAAAAAAATAAAATCTTTAGAGGATTTCACCACACAAAAAAAAAATATATAGTTAGAGGAATAGTTTTGGGAAAATTGTAATTTTAGGAAATGTGGACTAATTATAAAAAGTCTTTGAAGACAGAGAGAAATATTGAAAAGTCTTTGAAGACAGAGAAATATTGAAGGTAAAGACAAAACGGATATCGTCGATAAAGAAACGCGTCAACAGAATTATTTACCCGCGTTACTATTATCTATTATATTAATAACTCTTAAAATTTTTATGTTAGTTAGTTAAAATTAACCTAAGACATGTATACTAAAGCAAGTTATATCTTTAAATGGGCTCTCAATTGTATTAAATTTGGTCCATATCCAACAAGAATGTCAATTTTTTTGCTCAGCCCAAATTTGGATCTAATTTTTAAAAAGATTTCGAGGATAATTTTTTGAAATTGTAATTTTTGAGATTTGGACTAAAATAAAAAAAATGAAAAAGACTATTACTTTTGTATTAAGAACTATACATTAAAAAAAACATTTGCAAAAAATTTATGATTAGTATATTCCACAAAATATGAAAATATTATTTTGCAATAACAATAATTTTTTAAGTTCAATAATTTAACAAATATAAATATTAAGCTTAACCTTTTTATAAATATTAGTATCTAAATATTACATTTTCTAATTTCAAATCTATATTCACTTATCTTTTAATTTTTTGATTTAATTCTTAAATTTTTGCTATTTCTTTACTTCTTTTTCATTAAAACTAATTTTTTTCAAAAATTTCTTATCAAGCAATATAAAAAGATACTAATATCAATGTAAAATTTCAAATATCAATATAAATTTACTTATAATTCCAACCACAAGTATTAAATATAGTGTTCTATAAATGTGCAATGTTATCATTATCTTCTAATACTTTTATAAATCACATCTATATTTATAAAATTATAAAATTAGAAATTTATTTATTTAAATGAAAAATTAAATATAATCCCGCGCTCACGCGTTCCATGTCTCAAAATATCAAGCAAAAAAAAAAGAGCTATTTATTACCGGCTAAAAAGAAACACACTAAATGATTAACACCATACCTTTATATAATTGTTTACTTTAATAATGTTATTATTTATAATTATATCACAGAAAGTTTAAATATTCATAAATTTATGAATATTCATATATATTAATTTCATTCACAAAATATTAATCATATCCCGCGCGCCGACGCGCGGGTTCGGGTCTAGTATAATTTAACTTTCTTAGTCTGAATCATTCACATTCAAACAATGTCTTCTGCTCTTCGTAATTATAGCCCTCGCTCTCAGATAATCACACTAGAGGACGCAAAATAGGTCTGTTTTGTTTTACCCAAAAAAAAAGTGATACTTGTATGCGAAGAGCAATGCAGACTTCAGTGACGAGTTTCTCTTCGTTTTATGAATATATTTCTGTTATTGTATCAGGGAAACCAAAGAAAGACAATTACTAGGACTTCTGTCTTTCGTCCACATCACAGTGTGAATTGTGAAAGGTGTTGTATAGAAATGTGAGTGTGAATTCTTTAATTTGAATTAGTCTCTCTATAGACTCACCTCTTTCTGGATCTTAATTCGCCCTTAACGAACAATGCCATGTGCTGCTAATTCACTAACAAAAGAAAACAGAACATGAAGATGAGTACATGATCAATGTAAGAATACTTAGGGTGAGTTACTAGAATGACATAAAATTATATTAGAATTATTAGAATGACTCTAATCTTTTGAAAATTACAAAATTGTTTTTAGTATCTAAAATATCATTTTTGATATCAAAAAACGTAATTACAAAAATTGCCATTAATTTTTACCAAAAAAATTCGAAATTTTACCACAGTGAAAAAACTGATTGAAAATTGTCTAAATAAACCTGTTATGCACGAAGTAACAAGTTTATTTTGATAACAGACTTTTTAACGAATGACATATTTTCTTTAACATTTTTATTTGAATTCGACAGTTTTTTGTATTGCTTGATGGCAGATTAACAGTGTAGCGGTAGTTTTTTTAATTACTTGATGACAGCTTTATTGAGTAACGATAATATTAATATTTGAATGTTAGTTTTATTTTTCAACTACAGTTTTATTTTTTTGAACGGCAGTGTTTTTATATATAATAGGTTTTTTGGCTCAGTTACAACAAATTCAAGATGTTAATCTAGTAATTCTCCCAAAAACTTATGGTAAACAACTTTTTATTGCTCCAGCTCTTCCCATAAGCACTCCAGATAAAGTATTTTTTTCCACTCATGTGAAGTGATGGCAAATGTAAATGTGTAGGTTCATAGCGATTCCGAGACATGGGAACATGTAAACAGGTTTATTTCTATATAATTTTTAATACTACTACAATTAGTGCTGAAGCATTTGTAATATGAAATTTTAAATTAAAGAAATTTTGAAAATGTATCTTTAGTTTAAACAAAAAACCATCGCGCATACGCTGATATTCACCTAGTGAAAGTTAATATTTAGTGTACTCATTCAGATACTTGTCCCAACAAAGTTCAATCCAAAAGCATCTTTATTGGGTGAGACACATTCTAAACTATCTCACATATATAATATAAATAGTTTTAATACAATTTTATTATATAATTAAAATTTAATATAAAAAGAAAAATTAAGCCATATATATGATGACATATGTAAAATGGGTATCTAAAGAGTATCTAAAAGTTCTCAAATGTGATACTTTTGTAATTTTTTTTTGTTTTCTAAACTTTTTTTTTTTAGGATGAGAACTCCACCAGAAGATGCTCTAACAAACCAAACATGTTTTCCTCAAAAGTAAGTTAAATTTTGGCAATAGTAGTTGATTAAAGAAAACACTAGAGATTCATTTTATATTAATCTATACACGAAAAATTAAAGAAACTATTGTGAACTGAATGTTATGTGTATATTATTATGAGGACCAATGGTCTCTTTATATAGTGGTTACACCAGGTAGAGAAAATGTAATTATCCTTTTACTACCCATACAAAGAAAAGGAAATATTCCATAAACCTATTCCTTGTCTATAAAGGAAAACATCTAATTATACTAAGGACCGGTTATGTTAATAACCTCTATATGGATCGGTCTATATTGAGTCCATTAACCAAACGGTTCATAACACTCCCCTTGGACGAAATGACCGAATCCCGATGCAACCAAGGATCTTTGTAATACGCTTGGGGATGCTGCCTCATTAAAACCTCACTAAAGAAAAACCCAGTGGGACAAAACCTTAGTGAGGAAAGAGTACAGCACGTATTACTCCCCCTGATTTAGACATCACTAAAGTCCCTTAGTCGGCGCATGCCGATCTGATACACCAGCTTCTTGAGCGTGGAAGTTGGGAACGACTTTGTGAACAAGTCAGCTGAGTTGTCGCTTGAACGGATTTGAAGCACTTGTATTTCTCCAGCCTTCTGGAGATCGTGAGTGAAAAAGAATTTTGGCAGAATGTGCTTCGTCCAGTCTCCCTTGATGTATCCATCCTTCAGTTGAGCTATGCACGCAGCATTGTCCTCATGAAGTACGGTCGGTTCGTCCTTTCCATCTGTCATCCCACAATCTCGTCTTATGTGCTGAGTCATCGATCTCAACCAAACACATTCACGGCTGGCTTCATGAATCGCCAAAATCTCTGCGTGATTTGATGATGTGGCCGTGAGTGTCTGCTTCATGGATCGCCATGAAATTGCGGTTCCTCCGTGAGTGAACACATATCCTGTCTGAGATCGTCCATTGTGTGGATCCGATAGATAACCTGCATCAGCAAAACCAACTAAACCTTTGTCGTTATGGTTAGTGTAAAATAAACCCATATCTTTCGTTCCTTGAAGGTAACGAAGTAAATGTTTAATCCCGTTCCAGTGCCTTTGGGTTGGACAAGAACTAAATCTTGATAGGAGGTTCACGGCAAAACAAATATCTGGTCTAGTGTGACTAGCCAAGTATAGTAACGCTCCTATGGCACTTAGATATGACGTTTCGGGACCAAGGACTTCTTCATCCTTTCTTATTGGACCAAACGGATCTGTGTCCGGGCTTATGCTCCTTACGACCATTGGGCTACTCAATGGGTGAGCTGTGTCCATATTAAATCTCTTGAGTATTTTTTCAGTATACGCCATTTGATGCACAAGGATTCCGTCTTTGACGTACTCAAGCTGTATTCCCAAACAGAACTTAGTCTTTCCTAAGTCTTTCATTTCAAATTCGGCCTTTAACAAATCAACTGTTCAAATGCCGAGGATGTTCTCCAGAGGTGCCGAGGATGTTCAAATCATCCACGTAAACTGCTATAATCACAAATCCACCGTTTGCAAACTTCTTTATAAAGATACACAGACTGATGGGATCATTCTTATAACCGGATTTCATTAGGTAATCGCTTAAACGATTGTACCACATGCGCCCACTTTGTTTCAGTCCGTATAGGGATTTGGTTAGCCTAATGCAGTGTTCTTCTCGAGAACTTTTCTTATCTTTGAGCTCAATACCCTCTGGCAATCTCATATAGATTTCATTATCCAGTGGACCATATAAGTATGCGGTGACAACATCCATTAACCGCAGATCTAACTTTTCTCTTATGGCCAAACTTATAAGGAATCGGAATGTCGTTGCATCCACCACAGGGGAGTATGTCTCCTCATAATCGATTCCAGGTCTTTGAGAGAATCCTTGTGCCACAAGCCTTGCTTTGTGTCGAACAATCTCTCCTTGTTCGTTTCTCTTTCTTACAAAGACCCATTTATGTCCAACTGGTATTATATCACGAGGTGTCCGAATAATGGGACCAAAAACCTCTCTCTTCTTTAAAGAGTTTAACTCCACGTTTATGGCTTCTTTCCATTTAGCCCAATCAGATCGTTGAGTGCACTCATCTATTGACGTGGGTTCTAGATCCTCATTCATAATCTCAAGTGCTACGTTGCATGCAAATATATCATCGACGTCGATATCTTTTCTGTTCCATTGGATTCCGGACATAACATAATTTATTGAGATCTCATTGTTATCTGGAACTTCAGGACCATGAGGCTCGGCGTCCCGAGCATCATTTGGCGGCTCCTTAGGCTCATAAGTGTCCGGTCCATTAGTTATCTCCTTGGCCTGAATATCAGCACCTTTTCTTAATTTCCGAGGAGTCTTATCTTTGGAACCAATTGGTCTTCCACGCTTTACTCGCGGTTTAGACTCTGTAGCCACTTGCGGTCCACTTTGGACATCAATGCGTATTGGTGCGTTCATGGCTGGAACATACGACTTAGTAACTCTCTGCGGGTCAGCAAAGGAATCTGGCAATTGTATAGCTAGCTTTTGCATATGTATAATCTTTTGAACTTCCAAGTCACTTTCTTGGGTTCGAGGATCTTGCCAATTTATGGATGTTTGATTCCATGAGAGTTCTTTTGTCAGCCGGTTTTCACTACCTACAGTTGGATAAACGGACTCATCGAAATGACAATCCGCGTATATGGCCTTAAATAAATCACCGGTAGTTGGCTCAAGATACTTTATGATCGTGGGTGAATCATATCCAACGTATATCCCCATCCTCCTTTGAGGTCCCATCTTAGTTCTCTGTGGTGGAGCAATAGGCACATAGACTGAACATCCAAATGTCTTAAGATGGGATATGTTTGGCTCTTGACCCGTTAGTAATTGAATTGGGGAAAACCTGTGGTCACTAGATGGCCTGATACGGATTAGGTCTGCAGCGTGTAAGACAGCGTGTCCCCAGGCTGAAACTGGAAGCTTTGACCTCATGAGTAATGGTCTAGCAATCAGCTGGATTCGTTTGATGAGAGACTCGGCTAAGCCGTTCTGTGTATGTACATGTGCCACGGAGTGCTCAACACTTACCCCCATGGACATACAGTAGTCATCAAACGCTCTGGACGTAAACTCTCCCGCGTTGTCCATACGGATGGACTTTAACGGAAAGTCTGGAAAGTGCGCTCTTAGGCGGATTATCTGGGCAAGGAGTCTTGCAAATGCCATATTCCGTGATGACAATAAGCATACATGTGACCATCGTGTAGATGCGTCAATGAGGACTATAAAATATCGGAATGTCCCACAAGGTGGGTGGATTGGTCCGCATAAGTCTCCTTGAATCATTTCCAGAAAGTTTATCGTTTCCTTAGTCACCTTTACTGGTGATGGTCTTACAATCAGTTTTCCTTGCGAACACGAGGCACAAGTGAGACTCATAGGGATCACTTTCCTTTCTTTCAAGGCGTGGTCATTCGTGTTGAGGATCAATTTCCGCATCATTCCCGACCCGGGATGTCCCAGACGGTCGTGCCATAGAGTGAACATATCCGTAAGGGCTTTGTTTACGGTGGCATTGACCTCTATCATACTGAACTTAGTACAGTACACGCCCATAGCTATAGCAGGTATGGTCTCGTGGACCTTCTTATGGCCGTTGGCGATTTTTGTTATTTGGAGAAATTCTTTCTTCCCTTCGCCCATTGTTTCCACATGATAACCATTCAAACGAATGTCTTTAAAGCTCAATAAGTTATGATTTGAGTCTGGGGAAAACAATGCATCTGGAATTTCGAGATGTGTGCCTTTAGGCATTAGAACGGCGGCCTGGCCGTGGCCTTTTATAAGACTGGCCTGTCCTGCTATAGTCTCTACGATTGCCTTTCTTAGTTTAAGGTCTATGAAGTATCTTTCATCTTTCAAGATCGTATGACTTGACCCACTATCCACAAGGAATATGTCCATACTTCATAAAACAAGAATCATGTCTTAAAGCCTTAAATATTTTATTAAATCATAGATAGAAATCCAAAGACATGAATCCAAAGCAAATCAAAAAAAGAAAGCAACATGAAAGTATAAAATCGGAAACTAAATTATTTTAGTATGTCTGAGGACTCATAATCCATATGATCGTCCCTTTCAGCATCCATAGGATCGTCCTTAACAGGATCAAAATCGCCCTCATCATCATGCTCATGATGGACCATGTTGGCCTCGGGATTCTTTCCCTTCAGACTTTCTTGGTAGCAATCTACCAGATGTTTGGCAGTCCTACATGTCTTGGCCCAATGATTTTCCATCCCACAACGATGGCAAACGGACTTGGTCGAGCTGGACTGATGTCCGGATTGGTACCTGCGGCCATTACTGCGGCCACGGTCTCGGCCGCGGTTAGATTCCTCTCGGTATCCGCGGTCTTTACGGCCATTGCCTCGACCATAGGGGTGGTAGTTGTTACGACCACGCCCTTTTCCTTTTCCACCACGTCCACGGCCGTAATGCTTTTGATCTTTATGGACGTAGTTTGCCTCGTTTTCTTTCTTTACATCAGCGGCCATGTTGGCTTCAGGTAGTGGGGCAGTTCCAGCTGGTCTCATCTCATTGTTGACCAGAACAAGCTTATTATTTTGTTCTGCGAGCAACAAGCAAGCGATCAGATCAGAGTAGGTATCAAAACCTCTCTCACGATATTGTCCTTGTAACAATATGTTGTTTGAATGGAAGGTGGAGAAGGTCTTTTCCAACATATCCTTCTCCGTTACGGTTTCACCACATAGTCTCAACTTAGAAACTATGTTGAACAATGATGAGTTGTACTCATCCACGGACTTAAAGTCCATGAACCGTAAATTCAGCCAGTCAAACTTGGCCTTAGGTAAAACGACCGTCCTCTGATGGTCGTACCTCTTTTTCAATTCCTTCCATAACTCTAACGGATCTTCAATCGTTAGGTACTGATCCTTGAGGCTTTCATTAAGGTGATGGCGCATGATTTGAATCGCCATGTATCTGTTTTTCAAGGTCTCTTCGTTTCCATCATTGATACATTCACCAATGCCTTTTGAGTTGAGCAAGATCTTTGTGTCAAGCGCCCATTTTAGATAATTGTCTCCAGAGACATTGAGGGCAGCATAGTCTAAGTCTGCAACTTTAGACATCTTTTTCTTTCTTTTAGATTTGAATTGGAATGAACCGGGAGCTAAAGACCTCGGAAAACACAAGCTGAAATCGGATCTCCTTGGTTTATTTGGTGGGTCGTCGTGCACTGTATGCGTGCGTGAGAGCGCGTCCGGTTTTCACTGGTAGATTCGTCTCGTCGAGGGCTTCGATTTGATATCTAGATCGTCTTCTGGTTCCTCACGGTTTGAAAGATATGACTCTTTAAAGTTTTGGCGGCTACTCAGGGTCTCTAGAGTTTTAGGGTTTAGGAGCTTTCGTGCTGATAACGTGTTATGAACTGAATGTTCTGTGTATATTATTATGAGGACCAATGGTCTCTTTATATAGTGGTTACACCAGGTAGAGAAAAGGTAATTATCCTTTTACTACCCATACAAAGAAAATGAAATATTCCATAAACCTATTCCTTGTCTATAAAGGAAAACATCTAATTATACTAAGGACCGGTTATGTTAATAACCTCTATATGGATCAGTCTATATTGAGTCCATTAACCAAACGGTTCGTAACAGAAACAAAATTTTTTTTTGTTTTTTTTTCCTGGCAACAAAAAACAAGATTTGGATATCCAATTAATGGACCCTATCCGTAAGCACAGAATCCAAGAAACGTGAATGGTAGGTAGAAACGTAGAAGCATATGCTAATTTTGGAAATAACACATGTAAATAAATAAAATATAATATACATTAAAAAATATGCAATTTTAAAGAGTATCATCCAAAGATTAGAAGTATCTCCTTTGCCAACGGTTAATATGAAAGGATAATCAATAAGCAGCAACGAATTCTCCGCCTGATATGGAGAGCCGTGCACGTCAATACTTTATACCCATAATGCAAAATAACTTATGAAAGAAATCATTGAAAAAAAAATATACAAGAAAATAGGCTTTGAAATATTTTCCGGAATCCAGATCCGTATCTGTATCTGGAATTCGCTCTGAAAATCCAGATATCCAGACAGCTGGATCCGGATCCAGATAATAAAATCTCGGATTTTTTCCAAACCGGATCCACGCTGTATCCGTTCGGAAACTCCGAATATTCAGAGGGCAAGATCCGGATCCAGATAATAAAAAATTTCGGATCCTTCCAAACCGGATTCGGATCCGGATATCTGACTTTTCAAGTCTGGATATCTGATTTTCCAAGTTTAAATATCTGGATCCTGATCCGGTCCTTTAAATATATTACTTTTTCTATTTTACTAATAAAATTTTAAATATATTAAGATTTATACATAAAAAATAAACTTAAAATTATTTTTGTAATATTCGGTTTTTATTTTTCTAATATTATATTATATTTTCTTAAATTATATATAGATATATTTTTAAAAGTATATATAAATATTCATTAATATTATTTTATATATTTTTTACGGATCCGGATCTCCGCGGATATCTTGATTTTTAGACGATATCCGGATAAAATACATAAAATTAATATTTCTAATCATGGTGTCCTCAATTTTATGATAAATTAAATGTTATATACCATTTTCCATATGTAGAAAATTGTTAATATGTATTTGAGGGTATTTCTCTATATTATATATATGTATATAACTCTATTTTATATATATGTTGTTTTTTGTTTATTATATGATAATATATAACTTTGAAAGAGAGATATCTACACCTACTCTATAAATTAAAAAAAAAATTGGAAACAAAGTCTTTACAAAAAAGACTAAACCCCGCGCTGTCAAAAAAAAAAAGAATAAACCCAGCAAAAAGATAAACATGACATTAACTTTGTATTAATATGATATTCAAAAAAAAACTTTGTATTAATACACATAACCAAAACACCAAAAATCAAATGCAATGATTGAATTGTTAAAGTGAATAATCTATAGTAAAGTATGAAGGCAGTCGGAAAACTTTCGTTTTGATTATCTTCGACTCTAAAACCCCAATTCGATTTATATTTTTAGGCCTTATTATATTTGATTCATCAAATCATTATGCAGAGTTCGTCTTCGGAATACTGAGCTTCCAAGCAAAAAAAATTGTTTTTTAGCCCATTAAATATGAAAATTTGAAAAAAAAACTGAATAAAAAACAAAACACAACAATTAATTCTAATTAAATAAAATCAAAATTGTAATCAGTTTTGCCGATAAAGAAAGAAAAAATATGTTTTATAAATTATAAAAATTATAATCAGTTTTTTTTAATAAAACTGTGGCCGAATTTCAAGGAATTCCGGTTGAATATAATTACTAATTATTACATTTTAAAATTCTTATACATATAAAAAAGTGTAGTTTTCAAAAACTAAAAAAAGAAGTGTATTTTTCAAATTTTAAATCTTAAGTAGGGTATTTTTCAAATTATCCCAAATAATATCTACTATATATTAAAGAGAAAATTTGGAAAAATACCTTATTATGAGATTATATTTTGAAAACTACACCATCTTTTTTATTAAATGTACCCTTATTAAAAGTAAAATGACTGATTTATCCAGTTTTAATGTTTATAGTAAATAAAGATAAAAATAACAATTATGATAGAAAATTCCAAAAAATAATAAAATTTTATTTTCATTTTTTCATATAAAATGATAAAAGTTATTTTATTCTTTTTGTTATAAATATTAAGTTATCTTTTTTCCTGAACCAAAATATTATTTATAACCTTGATCCATACATGGTGATTAATTAGATTTTATAATCTTAATATTTTTTCATCACAAAACTTTATTTCAAAATTATTGTCAATTGTTTGATGAAGTTAGATTATAAGTGGGATATTAAATTTTTTTATATAAGGTTCCAAAAATAATTCTGTTTGTTTAGATATAAAATTTAAAATTGAAAATATACTAATCAATTTCAAAATTAATAATTTTAAATAATTAAAATAATTTTTTATATCGGCAACAGAAATAAAATATTAATCTTAACAATATTATTTTCGAATTTTATTTTTAATTTATAATGATCTAATAATGTTTTGTTTAAATATGGTCAAAATAGTCTTTTAACATATAAAAAGTGTATTTTTCAAAATCTAAAAAAACTAGGGTATTTTTCAAATATTAATTCTTAAATAAGGCATATTGCAAAATCCCCCTTAAAGAAATGATCATAGATACAAATATATTGCTAACAATCTCATAGAAATAATAACTTATTAAAATTTCTGAAAAAAAACTTATTAAATTTATAAAATAGTGAGCTAATAAAACCATATAAGTATATATGACAAAAACTATTTTGCAACATAATTGTATTAACTTAGTTTAAATAAAATTTATAAAACTGAAATTTCATAGAGATAAACTTTAAAGTATTTTAGAAATTATTGATTAAATATATTAAAATATTAGTATGTATTTATCTCAATAATAGTAGTCTGAAACATAAATAATAGTGATTTTAATAATAGTTATATTTATTTTTAATTTGAAATTATTCAAAATTTAGTTATTAAAAAGATAAGTTTAAATTTCAAATCAGGATAGAAAAGTCTTATTACATATAAGAAAGTGTAGTTTTCAAAAAATAAAAAAAGAAGTGTATTTTTCAAAATTTAAATCTTAAGTAGGGTATTTTCAAATTACCACTATTTTGAATGTGGTATTTTTAACAATTTCTCAAACTGTTTTCATTTTTAAGGTTTACAAATTTTGAAAATTTTCTATATTTAATTCATTATAATATTTATTAAGTAATATAATATGTTTGTTGGTCAAGAAGTAATATAATATTTAATGTATATTTTAGAAAGTTTTTTTATTTAGAAAAATTATTTCTAAAGGTTTCTCGAATTTCTCAACTACGAGTTATAAAATATAGTTTTTAATACTTTACCGCAAATTTTAATCTAATCTAAAATAAATATGTTATGCGGGTTATCAATTTCAGATTTCAAATATATATTTTTCACCTGCGTATCACGCGGGTCCTAATCTAGTATAATATAAAACGTGGATAAATGTTTTTTTCTCATAAATATTTTCTGTTTTAATAGAATAATATTCACAATTGAGATATTGTTGAAATGCGGAACATTTTTAGAGGAAATTTGGTTAAATATTCTAGAAATTTTAAATATTTTGAAAACTAACCCCTCTTTTAGAAAGTTAGAAAACTAACTTTCTGAAATCCAAAACCATCTAAATACCATATATAAATCAAACATATAATTTTTTTAAATTCAGTTTTATTATTTACAATTAATACAGAAGATCTGTTATTAAATTTTTTCTAAATTTTATTTATTAATTATAAATAAAAATAAAAAATAATCATTTTTAACAAAATCAGTATTAGAAATGAACCATTATAAAAATATAATGTAATTTTTTTTTGTTTCAGATATCATTTTTACTCCATCATATCTAAATTTATAAATTTATGATATTGTATTTTTTTTTTTCAATTCGTGGCACATATATGACATAGTTTTTTTATATGTTATATGACATTGTTTAGTAATAACATAATCTGAAATTATAAATAAAGAAAAATTCAATTTACTAGACCTTTTGTTAATTTGATATAAGCTAGCAAAAATTATATGTAAAATATAATATAATATTGAAATAATTTATTTAAGTTATATATATACATATATATATTCAATTGATTTTTGAAAAGTATATATCATTTTGATTACAAATTCTCAAAGCTGATTATGATATTAACAATTATTTTATTTAATAGAAAAGTTAGTTTACAAATTATTGAAAACATGTGTTAGTTTTCAAATTAAAATATATTTTGAGAATATTAAATTAACTTTCCCACATTTTTATCCGTCTAGAGATTTTTTAGTTTTTGGGAAGTTTTGTAATCAAAATTTCATCCCATTTATTCGATCTTCATTTTTCTTCCTTTATTGTCGACCGCATATTTTATAGATCAATCATTAATATGTGCAGAATGATCCAGACTGCATTGTATAGCCAACCTTTCCTTTTTGTGAGAACGATATCAGCCAATCAAACAAGTTAATATAACTCATTTGTGGGACCTCTAAGAAAATGATTTTCTTTGTTCCGTATTTTAAAACGGGAAAAATGGCAATTAAATCCAGAACTACCGAGAAAACGCTAAAAAAAGCTCGTCAGAGTTGGTGGTATAAAAAAGTCTCAAACTTTTGTTGACTTTTTAGGAAAATCGAAAACAATCGTTGACCAAATTATTTTAAGCCCACCGTTAACTCTCTATTTAAAACCGTTTAACGGGGTTAAGCACACCGTTACTATTCCCGTCAAACCTAAAACGACGTCGTTTTGTTATACTTTAAAGCTGGATTAAATTGGCCAAAAGGAGGTTCGAACCCGAGACCCCGAATCTATAATCATTGCTCTCTTAACCATTGTGCCACGGTAACTCGTCAAACATTTATCGAATGCTAATTTATTTGAATAGACTTTAGGATTTAGTGTTTAGTGTTTTGGGTTTAGGGTTTAGTGTTTTGGGTTTAGGGTTTAGTGTTTTGGGTTTAGGGTTGAGTGTTTTGGGTTTATTGTTGAGTATTTTGGGTTTAGGGTTTACTTTTTAGGGTTTAGGGTTTACTGTTTTGAGTTTAGGGTTTAGTATTTGGGGTTTAGGGTTTACTATTTTGGGTTTAGAGTTTAGTATTTTGGGTTTAGGGTTTAGTATTTCGGATTTAGGGTTGAGTGTTTTGGGTTTAGGGTTTAATATTTTGGGTTTAGGGTTTCGTATTTTGAGTTTAGGGTTTAGTGTTTTGGGTTTAGGGTTTAGTGTTTTGGGTTTAGGGTTGAGTGTTTTGGGTTTAGGGTTTAGTATTTTGGGTTTAGGGTTTACTGTTTAGGGTTTAGGGTTTACTGTTTTGAGTTTAGGGTTTAGTATTTGGGGTTTAGGGTTTACTTATTTTGGGTTTAGAGCTTAGTATTTTGGGTTTAAGGTTTAGTATTTTGGGTTTAGGGTTGAGTGTTTTGGGTTTAGGGTTTAGTATTTTGGGTTTAGGGTTTATTGTTTTGGGTTTAGGGTTTACTGTTTTGAGTTTAGGGTTTACTGTTTTCGGTTTAGTGTTTACTGTTTTGGGTTTAGGGTTGAGTGTTTTGGGTTTATTGTTGAGTATTTTGGGTTTAGGGTTTACTTTTTAGGGTTTAGGGTTTACTGTTTTGAGTTTAGGGTTTAGTATTTGGGGTTTAGGGTTTACTATTTTGGGTTTAGAGTTTAGTATTTTGGGTTTAGGGTTTAGTATTTCGGATTTAGGGTTGAGTGTTTTGGGTTTAGGGTTTAATATTTTGGGTTTAGGGTTTCGTATTTTGAGTTTAGGGTTTAGTGTTTTGGGTTTAGGGTTGAGTGTTTTGGGTTTAGGGTTTAGTATTTTGGGTTTAGGGTTTACTGTTTAGGGTTTAGGGTTTACTGTTTTGAGTTTAGGGTTTAGTATTTGGGGTTTAGGGTTTACTTATTTTGGGTTTAGAGCTTAGTATTTTGGGTTTAAGGTTTAGTATTTTGGGTTTAGGGTTGAGTGTTTTGGGTTTAGGGTTTAGTATTTTGGGTTTAGGGTTTATTGTTTTGGGTTTAGGGTTTACTGTTTTGAGTTTAGGGTTTACTGTTTTCGGTTTAGTGTTTACTGTTTTGGGTTTAGGGTTGAGTATTTTGGGTTTAGGGTTTACTGTTTAGAGTTTACAAATTTTAAACCCTAAATCTTAAACTCTAAACAGTAAACCCTAAACCCTAAATCCTAAAGTCTATTCAAATAGGGTTGTTTTGGGTTTAGTATTTTGAGTTTAGTGTTTAGTGTTTTGGGTTTAGGGTTGAGTGTTTTGGGTTTAGGGTTTAGTATTTTGGGTTTAGGGTTTACTGTTTAGGGTTTAGGGTTTACTGTTTTGAGTTTAGGGTTTAGTATTTGGGGTTTAGGGTTTAGTATTTTGGGTTTAGGGTTGAGTGTTTTGGGTTTAGGGCTTAGTATTTTGGGTTTAGGGTTTATTGTTTTGGGTTTAGGGTTTACTGTTTTGAGTTTAGGGTTTACTGTTTTCGGTTTAGTGTTTACTGTTTTGGGTTTAGGGTTGAGTATTTTTGGTTTAGGGTTTACTGTTTAGAGTTTACAAATTTTAAACAGTAAACCCTAAACCCAAAATACTCAACCATAAACCCAAAACACTAAACTCTAAACCCTAAACAGTAAACCCTAAACCCAAAATACTAAACTCTAAACCCAAAACACTCAACCCTAAACCCAAAATACTAAACTCTAAACCCAAAACACTCAACCCTAAACCCAAAATAGTAAACCCTAAACCCCAAATACTAAACCCTAAACTCAAAATAGTAAACCCTAAACCCTAAACAGTAAACCCTAAACCCAAAATACTAAACCCTAAACCCAAAACACTCAACCCTAAACCCAAAACACTAAACCCTAAACTCAAAATACTAAACCCTAAACCCAAAATACTAAACCCTAAACCCAAAACACTCAACCCTAAACCCAAAATACTAAACCCTAAACCCAAAATACTAAACTCTAAACCCAAAATAGTAAACCCTAAACCCCAAATACTAAACCCTAAACTCAAAACAGTAAACCCTAAACCCTAAACAGTAAACCCTAAACCTAAAATACTCAACCATAAACCCAAAACACTAAACTCTAAACCCTAAACAGTAAGCCCTAAACCCAAAACACTAAACCCTAAACCCAAAACACTAAACACTAAATCCTAAAGTCTATTCAAATAAATTAGCATTCGATAAATGTTCGACGAGTTACCGTGGTACAATGGTTAAGAGAGCATCGATTATGGGTTCGGGGTCTCGGGTTCGAACCCCCTTTTGGCCAATTTAATCCAGCTTTAAAGTATAACAAAACGACGTCGTTTTAGGTTTGACGTGAATAGTAACGGTGTACTTAACCCCGTTAAACGGTTTTAAATAGAGAGTTAACGGTGGGTTTAAAATAACTTGGTCAACGATTGTTTTCGATTTTCCTAAAAAGTCAACAAAAGTTTGAGACTTTTTTATACCACCAACTCTGACGAGCTTTTTTTTAGCGTTTTCTCAGTAGTTCGGGATTTAATTGCCATTTTTCCCATTTTAAAACCCATCCAAATGTTGAATTCAGGAAAAAAAATTCAATAAAAATGAAAGATAATTAAAGTTTGCAGATCTTTTTCTTTTTGGAGGCTTTTCCGAAAAAAATACAAAGATGGTTTGTACTTCATGATTGATAACAGCTTTAGAAATTGATCCCTGCGTTGTGCCAATCCAAAGTTAAACTACTAATTTATATTTTTAAGTGTTTTAAATGGCGTTTTTCTGATAAATTAAATGACGTTTAACTCAAGGAAGAATTTGTATGGTAATAAAGAAAAAAACTAAGAATATAGCACATATAGGTAGACTTAAAAACTAGAATTAAAAAGTTACAAATATTTTTCAAAAGACAAAATAAACAAAACGAGTGACTGAAGAAGTCAATGTAAAAACGTAAGCATTATTGCATAATTCGTGTTGAATATACACCACGTTGTCTTCCAAAATTTTCCACCGCCAAGTCAAAACTTTTCCACCACCACCGTCCATAAAAAGAAGGACGTGGTCAAGCAGCTCCATCTTCTCCGAGAGTCATCGGTTGCTTGCTCCCGTTCGGACTTCAATACCGACGTCAGAATCTCCAACTCATGACGTACTTAGTCATGCTATGAGTTCAATGATGTAAACATCAACATTTAAGCACATACGGCCAGAGTTCACAGATGTTGTTAGAGGAGATCCATCCTTCGGCCAGTGAGATTTTATTTCCATATGAGAAAAAGTTTGATACATCGCCGGCGGTGGATCCTCCACGGGACGATGATCAACAAAAACGATAAATTAGTATTGCAGCCAATGGAGGCCATACAGAATCAATGTAATTATATAGAATCATATACCTGATACTTCATTTTGAAATAAAATTCTCCATTTCCCTTATTTCATGTTCATCAATTGCTTTGAATTTGAAGACTATAATTCGAATAATTTAAAAAACCAGGCCCAAACAAATACACCTAAAAACATAAACATGAAAAAAAACATATGGAGTATTTAAGCAAGAACATTTGGTAATATTCTCTAAGTACATTGATCCTCCTTTTTTTCTTTTTGGTCACAAATCCTTTCTTTTTCAACCAAACCAATTTGGACATACATAAACTTAACATAAAAGTCAGGATTTTCGTAAATGAAGCACAAGATAACTTTAAACACCTTTTTGGTATTTTTTTTTTAAAAAAATTCTTTCAAAAGTCATCTTTTTAAGGGGGATTTCGCAAAATGCCTTATTTAATAATTAATATTTGAAAAATACCTCAGTTTTTTTTTGAAAAATACACTTTTTATATGTTAAAAGACTATTTTGACCATATTTAAACAAAACATTATTAGATCACTATAAATTAAAAATAAAATTCGAATATAATATTGTTAAGATTAATATTTTATTTTTGTTGCCGATATAAAAAAAATATCTTAATTACTTAAAATTATTAATTTTGAAATGGATTAGTATATTTTCAATTTTAAAATTTATATCTAAACAAACAGAATTATTTATGGAACCTTGTATAAAAAAATTTAATATCCCACTTATAATCTAACTTCATCAAACAATTGACAATAATTTTGAAAATCTAACTAATCACCATGTATGGATCAAAGTTATAAATAATAATTTGCTTCAGGAAAAAAGAGAAATTAATATTTATAAAATAATAATAAAAGAACTTTGATTATTTTATATGAAACAAACTCAAAATAAAATTTTAAATTTTCTACTTTTCATTATTTTAAATTCATTTTATTTAACTTAATTATAAATTACATTCTATGATAATTTAGTCATTTCATTTCAGAAAAAGTGTAGTTTTCAAAATCCAAAAAAACTAAGGTATTTTTCAAAACAAAAATTCTTATTAAGGTATTTTCCCAAATTTTCTCTCTTTTTACTAACTATAATAAAATATTTACGGACTTTCCTTACTATTATACCCGTGCGAAAAAAATATTTACGGACTTTCCTTACGGAACACGAGAACAGTAAACAAATGTGCAAAAAAGGAGTTATGTATGCAAAAATTTTTTTTAGTGTTTAGTGTTTTGTCTTTTAGTGTTTTTTGGTTTATGCCTTTAATAGTATCTGTCGGTAAAAGATAACAAAAAAGTCTATATAAGTGTTGCCTCTCTTATCAGCCTACACAGTAAGACACGTCAAGTGATACATGTCGTCTACAGAAGATATGTCAACAACTCTCAAAACCACTGCTCAGCCTGACTGCAGCGACTTCCCGTCTACCATCGTTCGTGCTACCGTCGTCCAGGCTTCCACCGTCTATAATGATACTCCCAAAACTATAGGTAACTCACTTTTTGCTTCATCTAAGCATTTTTCCTGCTTAGGCCCACCATGTATCCGTCAAGATCGTATCGAATGGTTTACTTGAGTTTGCAGAAAAGGCTGAGAAGTATATTGCCGAGGCGGCAGCGGATAAGTCGCAGCTGGTGCTGTTCCCGGAGGCGTTCATCGGTGGATATCCTCGTGGATATAGGTTCGGTATAGGGGTTGGTGTTCATAACGAAGCTGGTCGTGATTGTTTCCGTAAATATCATGCTTCTGCCATTGTTGTTCCTGGTAATAGATACTTCCATATCTTTTTTTTTATAATAAATAAATAAATAAATAAATATATATATATATATATATATATATTTTATTTACTTACATGCTTTTTACCTACCATTCATGTTCCTTGTATTCTGTGCTAACGGATAAGGTCCACTAATTGAGTATCCGAATCAAGATTTTTAACTATTCAGGATCAGTAAAAGTAAAAACATATGTTTCTTTGTTGTGTCTATAAATTAATCTCATGTGTTTCTTTTTAATCAACTAGTATTGCTTAATATTATACAAAAATTTAACTAAACTTTGAGGAAAAAACATGTTTGGTTTGTTAGTCTGCTTACAAAACTTATAGATTGAGTTTTGTTGGGACAAGTATCTAATTAAGTTTATGGTGAATGGTAATTAACGAGTACACCAAATCTTGACTTTCATTTGCGAAACTGGCAAGTGAATAGATGGACCGGGGGTTTAGTTCAACTGAGCACAAGGTTGGGTCGTAAATAACTCCTTTTTGCACATTTGTTTGGTTTTGTGATGAATCTACAACAGGACCTGAAGTTGAACAGCTGGCAAATATGGCTAGGAAATACAAAGTGTACTTGGTAATGGGAGCAATGGAGAAGGATGGGTATACACTCTACTGCACAGCTCTTTTCTTCAGTTCCGAAGGTCAGTTCTTGGGTAAGCACCGTAAAGTCATGCCCACGTCTCTCGAACGTTGTATCTGGGGTTATGGGGATGGATCAACCTTCCCTGTTTACGACACTCCCCTTGGCAAACTCGGTGCTGTTATTTGCTGGGAAAATAGGATGCCACTCTTAAGAACTGCTATGTACGCAAAAGGTGAGTCCTAAATTTCAGCAATGTTTGTTTGCTTCATGACTTCTGTCAAAAATTCACAGCCTTCTTGATAAGTGATAACGAATGAAGTAAGTCACAATTCGTTTTTCTTATCAAATATATTTCGTCCAGTTTTAACATTTTCGATTTTCAAATATTAATACTTTAGTTCACAATAAAAAAAAAGTTTTGTCTTTTATTCTACTTTAATGTAAGATTTTGGGATATAGGAGTTGAGATTTAAGCCCAGAATTTTCAGATTTCTAAATTTAGAATCAGTTGCCTATGAGTTGAGTGTGACACATGGGACTTCCATATATTAGATTCAGTTCCATATAGCTTTTATAATGTAAGATTTCTAACTATTTTCATTTTTGATAGGCATTGAGATTTATTGTGCACCTACTGCTGATGGTTATAAGGAATGTCAAGCGACAGTGATGCACATTGCACTCGAGGGTGGATGTTTTGTGTTGTCAGCTTGCCAGTTCTGCCTGCGTAAAGATTTCCCTGCTCATGATGATTACTTGTTTAACGATGTGAACGAGTTCAAAGAAAATGAAACTATTGTCTCCCAAGGTGGCAGTGTCATTATTTCACCATTGGGAAAGATTCTCGCCGGACCAAACTTTGAATCAGAGGGTCTCCTCACAGCTGATCTTGGTATATTATACTCTACTTGAATATTCATCTTAGGCAAACCTTTTTACCTAATCATAACGATAACATTCTTTTTCTCATCCAGATCTTGGTGATATCGCAAGAGCCAAGTTGTATTTCGATGTGGTCGGACACTACTCAAGGCCAGATATTTTCAACTTGACAGTAAATGAGAACTCAAGGAAACCGGTTACATTTGTGTCCAAGTCGGTTAAAGCCGAGGAGGACTCAGACACTCAAGACAAGTAATTGAGATTTAAAGGTAGTTGAATCATCCTCTCCAGGTGTCGGTTCGAATTATTATGTTGAGACTCTCTGTTAAGGTTTTCTTTCTCAATCTTTATATTCAATAATGTAAGAGAGTTTGTTTATCTTTATGTTCAATAATAATGTGAGAAAACCAATTGGATATAGTTGGATCTATGTTGTCTGACGAAACCAATTGGTTCTATTCTCTTGTTATTTGAATATTAATAAATCTTTATTAAGATGAAGTGTGTTCGTGACCCAATTTTATGTATTGAATCTTGTGCAGACTTTGATTTCAGTTTTGGTCTTTAACTTTTCCTTTGTATGTCAAACACTGAATCTTTGCTTTTTGAAAATACTATAACTAAAGGCCTCAAAAAACAGTACAAGGCCAAATTTGCCAAATTCGAGTTCTAAACTCTCTTTATGTCAAGTTCCTTCAAACCAGTGGTGTTGAGGGAGTGCCACGCTGCCAAAGCATATGGCCAATTCTTTTATTTTATGTAATGTTAAAGGGCCAAATTGTATGATGTGGTACAAGGTCTCAATTATGTTTTCGAGCTGCCATTGGGCCTGACTATCTTGAATAAGAGGTGTTTCCCTTGGTCATGATGGCTGGACCCCAGGCAAAAGGCTTATGGTGGCCAACTTTGCACATGCTTCTCCTCAAGGACTGCCTTAGAAGTCTTCCGCAAAAACGCCATAAGTATAGGTTACACCATTAGTTTTCCTTCATAATATTAACCTTTGTCACCAAAATTGAGCTTGATTGCATGGTGGAAATGACTTGCCCTGTGGTAGAACTTAGTAGCTTGAGATTGTCCAAAGATGGGGTTTTGCTTATCTTTGTGTTCCTTTTGCTCAAAGGACACGTACAAATTATTGACACTACAAATATTTGAATATCCATCAAAGTTGTATTTCCGTTTTGTGTAAGTAAATCCATTCATATCAACTGGGAAAGCCATAAAAAATTGTGTTTGCACACTTCTGCCTAGTTAGATTGAAATTTTATTCAGTTTGCATTCATAGAAAAGCAGAAAAATCATAAAATAGAACATTGTTTATTGGGTAAAATACCAAAAAGAGCCGAACTTTTTCATTCTGGCCAAAATATACTCCAACTACATAACTGACCAAATAATACTTGAACTTTTTGTTGACTTGCCAAAAAAATCACAAACTTTTTGTTGACTCGGCAAAAAAAAAAAAAACACCGTTATCTGATCTAACAGAATCCGCCGTTAAACACGAAACGACGTCGTTTTAATTTATTGGTCGAAAAATAAAATCCATAACACCCTAGGTTCGAACTTGGGTGGGAGTTCATAAGGAATGGATTGTCACCGCTGAGGCAGAGGCATTTTAATATCATATGTTCAACAATAATTGTACTTCAATGTATTCATCTCGCATTTCATTAAAAATATCCAATTAAGATCCAAAAAACTCTAGTTCTGAAACTAAAAATTCAGATTATCAAAACTTAAAATAAAACATATATTAAAAATAATGATGAGAAGCTAATTTTGAATAAAAATAACTAAATAAGAAACTAATTTTGAATAAAAATACATAAAAATAACTAAATAAAATTAACAATTCTAAGCTTTTCTTATAAGTAAAATAATAAGCTTATTAATATAAAAAATATAACTCCTTTAATTTTAGTCTATATTTTATTATTACTTTTAATTTTATTACTGTTTAATACTTTTATTTATTTTAATAATAATAAAATAATAATTATAGTACTGTATATTTCTAAATTATTTTAGTACTATTTATTATTAAAATAACTAAATGTAATAATCAGTACTAACATTCAAAGTAATAATAAAATACTCACTAAAATTTAAATAATTATATGTTTTTATATTAAGAAATTTATTATTTTAGTTATAAGAAAAGCTTAGATTTATTAATTTTATTTAGCTATTTTTATGTTTTTTAATTCAAAATTAGCTTCTCATCATAATTATTTTAATATATGTTTTTTTTGTATTTTAAATTTTGATAATCTGAATTATCAGTTTCAGAACTAGAGTCTTTGGGCTTTAGTTTAAAATTTTGAATGAAATGAAATATGAATACATTGAAGTATAATTATTGTTGAACATATACCATTAAAATGCTTTTGCCTCAGTGGCGACAATCCCTTCCCTATGTGCTCCAACCCAAGTGTAAACCTAGGGTGTTACAGATTTTCTTTTTTGACCAATAAATTATAACGACGTCGTTTCGTGTTTACCGGCAGATTCTGTTAGATCAGATTACGGTGTGCTTTTTTGGCCGAGTCAACAAAATGTTTGTGATTTTTTTGGCGAGTCAACAAAAAGTTCAGGTATTATTTGGCCGACTATGTAGTTGGTTGGGGTATAATTTGTTCATCGCTTTGCATTCATAAATAAGAAAAGGACCCTGATCCGTTTGATTTCCTTTTACACATGATCTGTTTGTTTCCCTTTTTAGACAAGAATAGTTTCCATGGGAGATAATAATGAACTCAACACGCCTCAAATGTTTTCAATTAGACTTGACCGTCCAATACTTGAAACCAAAACCAACTTCTTCGGCACGACCCATTTGCAACTTAACTTGGTGAATCAAACTATTATATATAGCCTTAAACTTCTCGATTCGTGCCCTAGTCATAGATACATCATGTTCGAACAAGTATCTATCCACAGTACAATGAAGTTTTTCCCTCAATTCTTGGTTAAAAACCGGTTGATCAATCGAGAAAAGTGCCTGATCGTGCGAGGTTCCTATCCGGTTTAGATGAGGGTTAGTTGAGATCACATCATCTGACTAAACTATTTCTGGAAGTAGATTCTAACCCGCGATATAACGCGTGCGATTATGGCCTCTTCGCATTTTTAGAATTTGGTTTTTATAAAATAATTATTGTAAAAGTTATATTAAATAAATTTGATATAACTTATGTCAATCTAACATTTTATTCTTCTTACAGAATAATATCTATTTTTATAATAATTTTATTTGTTTTTTATGTTTAAATTTATAACTTTTATATAAATAGTATAAAAATTTGATGAATAATTTTTAGTTCGTTTTAAATATTTTTTATAATAAAATGAAGTAATTTATCATTTTAACCCATCTCGTAATGATTGAAATATGTTTTTAAAAATTTTCATAACCGAAATGAGAGTAATTCATATTTTAACTTATATTGTAATTGTATAAATATATTGTACATTTGATAAAATAATTCATAGAAGAACATAATTAAAAATGTTAATCTAAAATCGTCCAACTATATGATTGAATAATATAATATTAATTATCAAGTTAAAAAATATATTCGTTTAACTTCTGTTATTCTAAAATTTACTGGTATAAAAGTATTTATTTATAAATAAAAAATTAAGAAATATGAATTTGTTTTTGTTTAATAATATTCTCAATTTTAAAAAGATTATAATTTGAAATGTGTTAAGAAGTATATTGACTTATGTTATTTTTATGTATGATTTTTTATCAAGTTTTTTTTTTTAAAAAAATCTTCAATTTTTATTTATAAAAGTAATTGGTGTACTAAATGATTTGATAATATTTACTTTGATTTGATATTTAATTATGCTTAATATAAAGATTGTGCTTAATATAATTTGAAACAAGTGATCTAGTAGGCCCTCATGTTTCCAGTAGTTTAAGAAATTAACCACAAGATTTTTGACAAAAAAAAACCACAAGATCAACTCATTGTTGGTAACTAATAAATAAAAGATAAAAAGTTTATTCAAAAAAAAATATTTATGTTAAATATAAATGTTAATTTTTTAAAAAATAGAAAAATAAAAAATAGTTTATACGATGTAAAAATATATATATATATATAAGTAATGAATAAAAGTTATAAATTAGAACATAATATAATTGAAAATATCAACATAAAATTTAAGAATATTAATAAAAATATGATTAAGAATTTTAATTAAATATTTTAAAAATTTTCAATAGAAATCAATATCAAATAAACTAAACTATAAAAAAGGTAAAAATTATCGAACCTACCTACCTCACATGTATAAGAGACATGAGCTGAGAAGCTCTTTTTGGAGAAATTTAAATCTGTAATACTCCCCTCTAGTCCACACTACTCTCGTGGTGTGGAAATGACAAATGTGCCATTAATGAAACTCTCTTTCTCTGAGAGTCTCTCTCGATTCCTCTCCTCTCCTCTCCCTCTCGAATTTATGTTATCAGTTTATTTATAAAATCGAAATTTGATAATTAAAATAAATTGTAATCTGTATAATTTATTTTTGTAAAAAAGAAAAACGAAAAAACGGAAAAACGGAGAAAAACGCGAATATCAGAGCAGCTCGCGCCTCCAACGTCGACTGAAGATTCCATTATCAAGAAGTGTGTCCACGGCTTCTTGTACCAATTTTTCCTGACACATTACTAATTCCCCTGGTGTCAAAACAGCCTGAAAAAGTGCTAATATCCCGTGTTTTTTGTTACTTTTTGATGTCAAGAGCTGCTGTTGAGGCTCCATCTACAAATGGATAATTCTTTAGTAGCATTTCTCTTCTGCATGTCCATGGAGTTTTGAAAAATCGGATCCGAAGCGGTGGCTGCTACAAGAATGGAATATTCTGGGTCCATGAATCTAAGAAATAGTGAGAATTCTTGATCTTACCTGGGATCGCAAATTCCAAGTTTGACGAATTAATCGGGTATTTTTTTCTTTTGAATGTCTTCCAACTTTTTTTTGAGTATTCAATTAAATTGAATGAACGTAAAAAAATATCATAACTAGAGGAGCACACTAGTAGAAGTTACGTCTTAGCGCTGTAGCTTTCTTTCAATGTCGAGATGAGGAGCCATAAAAAATTATCCTCTTTTTTTTTTTTTTTGAAAAATTCTAAATTCGAAATCGACGACGCCGGACCTCCGCCAACAGCATCCAGAAGACCTCTGTGCGTCTGTGTTACACCGCCAAGCTGAAAGGTTAGGTCATATGGGCGATTTCGTCTCGGATTTTGGGGGTTTATGGATTGAAAAGTAGGAGAAATGGGGATCTCACCTAATTGGTTGATAAGGAATTTGTCTGGGTTGTAAAGGACTGCATATTGGCTACAAATGCATTATAGGGGTGAATCGTGAGTGAATCGTAGTGAAATCATTGTTCCTGAAATCTCCAAATCGAGCTAATCTGTGTATAACTAGGAAAACTAGTAACAATGAGGAAAGATGTATAACTAGTAAAATTGCGGTATAACTTTGAATAAAAAAACTGTATCGAATGGGTTTTTTGTTATTGGTTTGGCAGGACAGAATTAGCAACAACGTCATCATATTTTATAAATGCGAAGGTGTTTGCAATGGTATAGTGTTCAAGACATCAGTCGATGAGATTACTAAGTCGATAGCAGAAGCTAGGCTATACAAGAAGCTTGAATTAGATGAAAGTAAAGTGAAATTGTGATTTAGCTACACTGCTAGATTGGCTGGATGTGAGGAAACGTGTTATATTTGTGATGATGAGAATATGTTGGTTTATCTAGTGCATGTTGATAATGAGAATCGTAGAAGTCTTTTGATAGTGGATTTGATGAGTACACCGGAACCGCCGGAGCAACAGTCGAAAGCGGGTAGAAACTTGAAGGGAATGTCCTGGAGATCATACTTGTATTCACTCTGATATAGTTGTGAAGTCGAGATAAGACTATCATGTGATGCTGGGTAATTATAATTCTTTGCTAGAAGCCGCTTATAACTTATGAGTTATGAACTCATTGCCGGCATCATATGATCCTATAGGGTCACACACCTAAGCAAACTGGATAACAGACACTGGGAACGATCATTAAAGTAATGATCTCATCAATGTGTAATTGTTACACGTTGATATTGAGTTTATATGAGGGTGTCGATCGACACCACTGGGGATTAATGATACCAGGTTTAAATTAATGACTCATTTAAACCGGTTAATCCGAGGGTTTATGGGATTTCGTGCTTGACCCCTATATATACAAGTCAGAGCCACGAAATCACATTAAGCGTCTTGCCCTAGCCGTCGAGAAAGAAACTCAGAAGCTCCCAGAAGCACTAGCATCCCTGATCCAGTTTTGTGTGCGTGTGGACTAGCTATAGAGGCGCAACGTCTGAGGCGCTCCAGATCTCGTTTTACCTAATTATTCCGCTGCCAATCTCCAGGTAAATCCTTGATCTGAGGACATAGATTCAATAAACATGATCTTGTGGCAATAGGAATTTGATAGTCTTAAAGAGTTAAAACCTGAGAAATTCCAACAGTGGTAACAGAGCCATATGTTTAATTGAATATGTAACATGCTATTTTTGTGTAATGAATTCAAATTTGAGTTTTGAAATCATTAGGAATTGCATGTTAGATCTTTTGTGTCAAAATCGTTTTGATAAAAAGAGAAAATTAGGTTTTCTGCGCGGGGTGTCGATCGACACCATGCGTGTGTCGATCGACACTTACCTTTTACGCATCGTAAAACTTTAAGTGTCGATCTATTGATCGAAGTTCTGGAAATCGCAGTGTCGATCGATACAAGGGTTGTGTCATTCCTTCCTCAAACATAATATCAAGCATTTCATGTCTTCCCATTTCTTGTCAACTGCCAAGACTCGTTTTGTTGTGTGATGGGCTTGCCAAAGCAAGGCATTCACAATTACACGAGTACGGCATGTGGTAATCGTGGTACTACATGACTCAAAGATTGGTTTGCTTGACTGGGTTAACAAAATGGTTTTGGGCCTAGAGACAAATGATCGGTTTTGATATATGATATCGATCCGAGACAAGAATCATATTGGATATGATTAGCAAACGAGTTGCTTACCTAAATAACTAAAGTCTGGGCGATGAGCCAAAGCTCACTCAGATTTCAGTGAAATATGGATCTTGGATCATTATATTCTACTTGAGGAAAATTAAATTAGAATATAATGTGAGTTTTTTAATTGTTAAGATTTCTCAACCTTTGAAACATCAAAACTAATTAAACTCTCTTCTTTTCTTGATTCAGCTATGTCAACAAACAACACAAACTCATTCACGTTGAGATCCGTCCTTGAGAAGGAAAAACTGAAAGGATCCAACTTCTTGGAATGGTATCGGAATATGAGAATAGTTCTTAGACAGGAAAAGAAGGACTATGTCCTTGAAATGCGTCTTCCTGAAAAGCCGAGATCCAATGCTATTAATGCAGAAAAGAACAAGTGGGAAAAACATTCGGATGATGTGACAAATGTGATTTGTCTGATGCTGGCCACGATGAACTCGGAACTGCATAAGCAGTTCGAGAACGCGGGGTCACCGATCGAGATGATCACAACCCTGAAATCTATGTTTCAAAAGCAGACTCGCACTGAGAGGTACCAGACGGTCAAGTCTCTCATTGAGTGCAAGCTGTCTAAGGAAAGTCCAGTGAGTCCTCATGTCATTAAGATGATGGGTTATATTGATAACCTGGCTCAACTGGACTCTCCCCTTAGCCAAGAGTTGGCTACAGACATCATCCTGCAATCCCTACCGTCTAGCTTTGATCAGTTTATTCTAAACTAAAATATGAACAATCTGACAAAGTCTCTGACTGAGCTGCACGACATGCTCAAGACAGCAGAGCCCAACATCAAGAAGGCCAAACCTGAAGTACTTATGGTACAGAAGGGTAAAGGGTTTAAGAAACCCGCTAGAGGCAAAGGAAAGGCCAAGGCTATCCAGGTTGAGAATCAGGACAGGCCTGAGCAGAGTTCCAAGCCCAAACGTGGCCCCACTGATGCTGACATTTGTCTTTATTGCAAGAAGCCGAGGCATTGGAGGAGGAATTACAAAGAATTCCTGGAAGGTCTGAAGAACCTGAAGAAGTCGTACGAGACGACATCTAAAGGTATTTATGTTATAGAAGTAAATGTTGCTTCATATTCAGGTTCTAGTTCTTGGGCATTGGATACCGGCTGTGGTGCTCATATTTGTATTAATATGCAGGACCTGCGCAGCAGTAGAACACTGAAGAAAGGACAAGTGGACCTACGAGTTGGGAATGGAGCAAGAGTTGCTGCATTAGCCGTAGGAACTTACCATTTGTCTTTGCCTTCTGGCATGGTTTTAGAGTTGGAGAATTACTACTATGTACCTGTAATAAGCAGAAATATCATTTCTATTTCTGTTTTGGACATGAATGGTTTTGAATTTTCGATTAAGAACAAATGTTGCTCTTTTATTCGAAATAATATGTTCTATGGTAGCGCCCCATTGGAGAATAGGCTTTATATTCTCAACCAATCAATGCCGGTCTATAACATAATTAACAAACGGTTTAAAACCAATGACTCGAACTCGACTTTTCTCTAGCATTGTCGTTTGGGCCACATTAATGAAAAGAGGATTCAAAAGCTCCATCATAATGGGCTTTTAGACTCATTTGATTATGAATCATTTGAGAAATGTGAATCCTGCTTAATGGGCAAAATGACTAAAACCCCTTTCAACAAGAGAAATGAAAGGGCCAGTGACTTGTTGGGCCTTGTACATACCGATGTATGTGGCCCAATGAGCATTAGCGCTAGAGGAAATTTTAGGTACTTCATTACATTTACTGATGATTTCCATAGATACGGCTATGTTTATCTTATGAAACATAAGTCAGAATCCTTTGAAAAGTTCAAGGAGTTCCAGAATGAAGTACATAACCAACTTGGCAAAAGTATTAAAGCTCTTTGATCTGATCGTGGAGGTGAGTACTTAAGCTAAGAGTTCGATGATCATCTTAAGGATTGTGGAATCATTTCGCAACTTACTCCTCATGGAACACCTCAATGGAACGGTGTGTCTGAGAGGAGGAATCAGACTTTATTGGATATGGTCCGATCGATGATGAGTCATGTGGATCTGCCGTTATCCTTCTGGGGATATGCTCTTGAGACGTCTGCGTTTATGCTGAACAGAGTTCCATCTAAATCAGTTGAAAAGACTCCATATGAGATATGGACTGGAAAAGTTCCGAGTCTGTCTTTTCTTGAAATTTGGGGTTGTGAAGCTTATGTCAAGCGATTGATAACTGATAAGCATGCACCCAAATCTGATAAGTGCTACTTCGTAGGTTACCCTAAGGAAACCAATGCGTACTACTTCTACAACTGATTCGAGAATAAGTGTTTGTTGCTCGGAATGGTGTCTTTCTCGAGAGAGAATTTCTTTCCAAGAAAGACAGTGGGAGTAAAGTACAACTCGAAGAGATTCGAGAATCACAGGACGCTAGTCAACCTAACGAGGAAGAGCAGCCGTTGGATTCACAAGAGGTTGTGGAACCAACACAGCCGTTGGATTCACAAGAGGTTGTGGAACCAACACAGCCGTTGGATTCACAAGAGGTTATGGAACCAGCACCTGTGGTGCCTGTAGTTCGCAGATCTGAAAGGATTTGCAACGAGGTCGAGAGATATGGATTTCTCGTAACTCACTGCCATGATCTGTTGATCATTGACAGCGATGAACCTGCGAATTTCGAAGAAGCCATGATGGCCCCTGACTCCGAAAAGTGGCTTGAGGCCGGTGGATCCGAAATAGATTCCATGTCACAGAACCAAGTATGGACTTTGGTTGATTTACCTAATGGTGTAAAAGCCATCGAGTGTAAATGGGTCTTCAAGAAGAAGATCGATGTGGATGGAAACGTTCAGATTTATAAAGCTAGATTGGTGGCAAAAGGTTTTTAAAAAAATTCATGGTATTGACTATGACGAAACCTATTACCCAGTCGCCATGCTTAAATCAATTCTGATTCTCCTAGCAATTGCTGCTTATTATGATTATGAGATTTGACAGATGGATGTGAAAACAGCTTTCCTTAACGGGATTCTGGAGGAGGATGTGTGTGAGAGCCGAAACTCACACTGTCAAAACTTATATTTAGTGGGGGCTCGAAAATTCTATTTATAAAGAACTAAAGGACCAAAAATGCTAAAGAGAGATTTTTATTGATATTTTCCGAAAGTACAAGGGAAATTAGCAAAAGCTGAATAGTCTTAAATTGCTGAAACTCCTAATACTCGGATTTGGGATGGATTTAATCCTTACATGAGCGTACATATATATATACTGATAATCCTAGGAGGCTAAGACTTCAGATTTCCGATGTGGGACTTTGTCATTCCTTCCCAGCCGCCGACCTAAGCTTTTTGGGTCTGATTTCCGGCCCGAGAGTCTTCCGTGATCCATCCGCGCATTCTGACCCAAATCTGGCCCGCCGGTGAATAGTGACCCAATGAATAGTAAACCGGTGAATAGTAATCCGATGAATAGTAATCCGAATCTCGATTTATGCTTAATTCGATTTTTCGGTTAACTTTGTCTCGGGATGAATAGTGTTTTTCAACGGTTTTTCCCGCGTGAACAGTGTTCCGAACGTTTTACGACTTCTGAGATTTGAGCCGCCCGTTTTTTCGTTTGAACTTCCAGCCGCCGGTTTCGGTACTGATGGCCAGCCGCCGGTCTCTTTGGCTCATGTGCTCGGCGACTGGTCCATGGACGGCTGGACGTTCGTCACGGTCTTTCGGGGAATGTTTACGGACGGGTCGTGGAGTCAGAACATGCAAATGGATGATCTTCGGGTCGGTCCGGGCATAGAGTTATGTTTGGTCGGTCGACTGGACGCTGATCGGACGATGAGTCTTGACTTGGGAAATGATCGTGTGCATGTGATGAAGACCCGGCGGCTGGCACTTATCCCAGCCGCCGGTTGGTGTATCATGAAGATCCGGCGGCTGGCTCTCATCCCAGCCGCCGGCCATGGTCGTGTGAAGACCAGGCGGCTGGCACTCATCCCAGCCGCCGGTTTCGGATGAGGAAGACCCGGCGGCTGGCACTTATCTCAGCCGCCGGTTCGTATCTTGGATGGATCGTGGGCAGTTTGTCTTAGCTCGTCCGTCCCATGTTCGGATGAAGAAGACCCGGCGGCTGGGACAAGTGCCAGCCGCCGGTTTCGGATGAAGAAGACCGGCTCTCATCCCAGCCGCCGGCCTTGGATGGAGAAGACCCGGCGGCTGGCACTCATCCCAGCCGCCGGTTTCAGATGAAGAAGACCCAGCGGCTGGCACTCATCCCAGCCGCCGGCCTTGGATGGAGAAGACCCGGTGGCTGGCACTCATCCCAGCCGCCGGTTCGTGCCTTGGACGGGTCGTGGGCAGTTTGCCTTAGCTTGCCCGTTCCATGTTCGTGATTTGATCTCGACCTTGACTTCTCGTTCCGTCAATCTTCGAGGAGGGGATTTCGACCCCAACAGTTAGCCCCCCAGCTCTTCGTTCTCGTAGTCCAGGACGATGAGCTTTAAGCTGAGGTTTTATCAGGATTGATCGAAACGGGAAAATTTCCTTTTTTCTTCCCTTTTCTCTTTCCTTTTCATGCGAAAGACTCGTAGGCGGTCGGCTCGGAATTGGAAAGACTCAACTCCTATTCGGACTAGGACTCGAACCATCCGCCTATATATATGGATCTCTCCCTCTCCCTCTTCGTCGCGAGTTCTTTCCACAGTCAAGTGCTTTTTCTATTTCCTTGAATCTGATACTATGGGTAGACCAGCTTTTCGTGAAAGGAGGCAGATGGAGAAGAACGGAGAGGTAAATAAGCTTGGAAAAGATTCTAAGGACAAGTCGGCGGCTGGCCCTTTGGGATCGGGATTGACGGACGGTAGTCAAGCCATCCCTCCATCCGAGTGGCCCGCGGATAAGTTGGCGGTATCCACCGTTGTAGTCACTCCTCTGAAGAAGGAGGCTATTCTTGAGCGACGTACCGTGAGGCGTTTGCCCAAGGATAGAGCGGCGGCTGGCGGGATCGCCTATGGTCTGAGCGACGAAGACGACTTGTTGCGCCAAAAGCGGGCGGATTGCCTTGGTCTGAGCGACGAAGACGACTTGTTGCGCCAAAAGCGGGCGGATTGGCTTGGTCTGAGCGACGAAGACGACTTGTTGCGCCAAAAGCGGGCGGATTGCCTTGCCGACCTCGGAGCGAAAAGTTCTCCTCCCGAGGTTCGGCGTATGGGTCCTTCGCCAGGGCTAGCTTTTCCTGAGGCTGTTTGTAAAAATCGTCGTCGGTCTGCCAGGAGTTTTTCGGTGATCACGGATGCTAGTTTCAAGTTCCCTTCTTGTGATAGTCTGGACGAGCCTGAGAAATATGAGGATATGGCCTTGAGTGGGATGAAGGTTTATCTATTCTAGCCCTTCTCTCTTTTTCTCCTCCTTTTTTTTTTTTTTTTTTAAACTGACTCCTCCCTCTTTTCCTCTTTCAGTTCATGTCTTCCGTGAACAAGTGCATCAGCACGTATGATGCTTCTGTCCGTGGAATCCGCAAGCGTGCTGAGGAAGCTCGGGAGGATGCTCGGTTGGTGAGGAGGAAACTTAACGAACTCGAAGCGATGTCTTCGCATCGGGTCAAATTGCTCGAGAAAGAGCTTGCTTCATTGCGCGCAGAAAGAGCAGTGGCGTTACAGTTCAAGACCCGTCAAGAGGCCAAAGATGCGCGTCATGCTAAAGAAGTGCAGGCTTTGAAGGATCAGATGGCCAGTGTGAAAGCGGCGCGCAACTCGAAGGTGCAACGAGCTTACGCGGATGGCCGCAAGGCTTCCGTCGCGAAATTCCGCGACTTCTTGGATGCGCTAAAAGAAGATCTTGGATCTCTGTCCGAGGCTAGGCACCAGGACATAGATTTGGCTCAGATAGAGAGAAATATCGAACTTGTCGCGGTACTTCAGGGGACTGATCCTCCTAGCTTGGATGAGGAGAAAGTGAAATTGTCCAAATGGATGAACGAATTTAACAAGTCTGCATCTCCGTTTGATGATGTGATCGCCCGAATTCGTGGGAATATTGATGCTCAGCTGTGCCCAGCTCACAAGGGCGACAATGTTTCGATACCCGAGGGAAGATCTGTCGAAGAAAAGGCTGCCTCCCTCGGTGTGGTTGATCAGTCGGGGTCGAATGAGTCTGTTCCCGGAATCTCGGATATTGCTGTTGCTAAGGCGTTTGGTCCAGATTCTTGATATCTCGGATATTTTTGAGTTTTTGGTAGTTCTTGGCTTTCATTTATAGATTTATGTTACGGACGGCCTGATTTTCGGTCTGGACCGGTTTTTCTTTGCTCTGAGATTTCAATAAAGATAAGCTTTCGAGATTTGCGTTTTGCCGTATACTTTTCTTTTGTGCGAAGGTCCAAGTTAGACGATCATGGGCGGCTGGGTTTAGTCCGAGACAAACCCGGCCGCCGTGTATTGACATAGAGAGGATGATGTACTGATCTTGGCGGCTGGCAATGACCCAGCCGCCGAGTTGTGTTGGACTGTTTCCGGGTGGCTGGCGTGTCCCAGCCGCCGGATTATGCCGAGTAGATCCTGGGCAGCTGGCATGTCTCAGCCGCCGGATTATGCTGAGTTGGTCCCGGGCGGCTGGCATGTCCCAGCCGCCGGATTGCGATTTTTGAAGCGGGCTGCTGGTTGTTTGGGCGATTGACCCGTTTATTTGAAGAGATCGGGCGATCGACCTTCCTCGTATTTGATTTGGTTTTGTTTGCTTAGTTTAGTCGGGTTGATCGGGGCACTGTTCCGGGTGCTCGGATCTGATTGTTCGGGAAGAGTTTTCCTTGTGTTATTTGGCCAGCGGAGTTAGCCGCTGGGTTTGGAGTTTCGTTTAATTGCTAGTTTTCGGACGAGTTTATGATCTCGTACCAGGGCCGGTTTGGTACCTCGTCGTGAGATGTCTAAGACCAGCGTTCCAAGTTGGCGTTTACTGGGTTTAAGGAGTTCATTTTGTGATTTACGCTTTGCATTTTCTACCTATGCGGGGCGTTTAGTGGAAATGAACTCAATAGAACATCGTCTGAGACGTTTCCTGCCAGGATCGCGGAATGTCAGGTTACGCCTTTCGGATGTTAGTCCGGAAATTTGTATAGCGCGCTACGTTTTATCCCCTTTGGGATGTAAGGGGAACCATGGTTAAAAAGATCGTCCCGTTGTGATCAGCAACGGACGGTGGCATGCTTGCTAAAAGGCAGGTTTTGTGTATGCCAAGGGGCGATTTTTGAAGTGATGACGGCCGCCGGTTCATATCTCGGACGGGCCGTGGACGAGGAAGACCCGGCGACTGGTACTTGCCCAGCCACCGGCCTTGGATGAGGCAGACCCGGCGGCTGGCACTTATCCCAGCCGCCGGCTTTGGATGAAGAAAATCCGGCGGCTGGCACTTATCCCAGCCGCCGGTCTTGTATGAAGAAGATCCGGCGGCTGGCACTTGTCCCAGCCGCCGGCTTTGGATGAAGAAGATCCGGCGGGTGGCACTTATCCCAGCCGCCGGTTCATGTTTCGGACGGGTCGTGGGTAGTTTTTCTGAGTCCATTCGCTTTCCGGATCAAGTTTCGGTATGCTAAATTCCGATGTTTGCCGGGATGATATTCTCGGGGAACTTTTTCAAGCTTGGATGTGTTATGAGATGCTAAGTCCCAACGTCCATCCTCTTGATTTGCTTCCGAAAATTTGGGAGTATGTATATACGGACCCACTCCCCCCTCGAAAATTATAAAATAAAAATAGCTGAGCTCGTCGGAAGACGAGTTGCCTACGTACCCTGGGTGTAGGGATCAAGCCGGTTCGTAGTTCTATTTTACAGCGTCTAGTGATAATACTTCTTTAGGTGCATTGCGTTCCATGTCCTTGGGACTGGCTTTCCTTCTTTGTTTTCCAGCTCGTATGCTCCTGGGCGAACCACCTTTGCTACTTTGTACGGTCCTTCCCATTTTGCGCCTAGCTTCACTGCATTCGGCTCCGCGGTGTTCTGGAAAACTTTGCGGAGGACGAGGTCTCCTTCTTTGAACTTGCGGCTTCGCACGTTGGAGTTGTAGTACTTGGCCGCTGCTTGTTGATAGTTTTGAATGCGGATGAGGGCTTGATCCCGTCTTTCGTTTATTAAGTCCAGTTCGTCTAACATCATCAGATGGTTAAGACCTTCCTGACCGGGCAAGAGCCTTCGTCTGACACCGGGGAAGTCTATTCCGATTGCGCGTCTCGGAGTTGTCCGGTGGGACCAGAGCACTCCTTCGAGTTCGTCCGCCCATCGCCCTTTCTTCTCGTCAAGACGCCTTTTGAGTCCGTCAACGATAGTCTTGTTGGCTGCTTCGGCCTGGCCATTACCCTGCGGATAGCGTGGCGTTGACTTGCTCAGGCGTATCTTCCACTTTTCGCAAAATCCTTCGAAGCGGGTGGAAATGAATTGAGAACCATTGTCCGTGACGATCTCGTAAGGGACTCCGTGCCGGCATATGATGTTTTTCCAGACGAAATGCTCCACTTGAGCGTCCTTGATACTGGCGTAAGAGTCCGATTCGACCCATTTTGAGAAGTAATCTGTTAGGACAAGTAGGAACCTTTTCTGCTTTGAGTTATGCATTGGCCCTACGATATCCATCGACCACCTCATGAATGGGTACGGCGCGGAAATTGACGAGAGCAGTTCTGCAGGCTGATGGATCACCGGTGCGTGCTTCTGGCATTTCTCGCACTTGAGGGAGAACTTCTCGCAATCTTTTATCATGGTTGGCCAATAGTGTCCATGCCGCTTGATTTTGATTGCGAGGGCTCTTCCTCCGGAGTGATTTCCGCACGATCCGCTATGGACTTCTTCCATAACTCGTCTTGCCTCTTCTTTTTCCACGCAGACCATTAATGGTCCGGAGATCCTCCATTTGTAGATGTTGCCGTCGAGGAGAACGAAGCGGGCCGCTTGGGCCTTTAGTTTTCGTGCAGCCCATTTGTCCGCCGGGACTTCCCCGTCCATGATGTATGTTCGTATCGGAGCCATCCATCCGCGGTCACAGCCGTATTCTTCCGTCGAACCGGTTGCTAAATCTTCTTCCGGAGGTTCTTCCTCGTCTTCTCCTTCCGGGAGTTGTATAAGGTTGATGACTTGTGGTGGATCGATGCTTGGTTGTTCTATGAATTCGACGGGAATGATTCGACTTTCTCCCGGGGCAGACGTTGATGCCAGGGCCGCCAATGCATCGGCCGGGGCGTTTTCTCCTCGCGGGATTCTTGTGAGTTCGAATTTTTTTGAATTGCTTTGCGAGCTCTCGGACAATTTTGAGATATGCTTCCATCCGGTCATCTTTTGCTTCATAGTCTCCGCTGAATTGATTTGCCACCAGCTGGGAATCGCAAAATGCTTGCAGATTTTAGATTTTGAATCCGAGGGCGAGTTTCAGTCCAGCGATCAAGGCTTCGTACTCTGCTTCGTTGTTGGAAGCGTTGAAGAGCAACCTGAACGACTGTTCTAGGATTTCCCCAGTTTGTGACGTTAACCGCACCCCGACTCCCGAACCTTGCTTTGACGAAGACCCGTCTGCATGGAGAACCCACGTCGAGTTTGACGTCGGCTCACTAACGCCTGTGGTCGGGAGTTCGATCAAAAAATCTGCAAGGACCTGTGATTTGGCGCATGTTCTACTTCGGTACTCGATATCGTACTCACTTAATTCTACCGCCCATTTTGCCAGACGTCCCGATTGAATGGGACTATGCAGGATTGTTCTGAGAGGAAAAACCGTGAGTGAAATGATCGTGTGCGACTGGAAATAAGGCCGCAATTTCCGTGCGCACATCACCACTGCCAAGGCCGCCTTCTCCATCAGCGGGTATCGAGTTTCTGCGTCCGACAAGGTCTGGCTCACATAGAAGACCGGTTTTTGCTCGTTGCGATCTTCTCTGACCAGCACCCCGCTTACAGCCGTCGATGATACCGCTGTATACAGAAAAAGGGGCTCTCCTTCGACCGGCTTTGAAAGCACGGGCGGGCTTGCTACGTATTTCTTTAGTTCTTGGAACGCCTGTTCACACTTCTCTGTCCACTCGAACTTTTTGTTTCCCCTGAGTGTGTCGTAGAAGGGCAAACATTTGTCCGTCGACCTTGAGATGAACCGATTCAGCGCCGCGACCCGTCCGGTCAGCCTTTGAATTTCTCTCTTGGTTTTTGGCGAAGCCATCTCTATCAGGGCGTTGATTTGCTTCGAGTTGGCTTCTATCCCTCGATGAGTTACCAGATATCCGAGGAATTCGCCGGATGCTACTCCGAATCTGCACTTCGCCGGGTTCAACTTCATGTTGTGCCGGTTGAGTTGTTCAAAGCATTCCCGCAAGTGCGTGACGTGGTCTTTCTCCTCCAACGACTTGACCAACATATCGTCGATGTAGACTTCCATCGTTCTTCTGAGTTATTCGGCGAACATCTTGTTGACAAGCCTTTGGTATGTAGCGCCGACATTCTTTAATCCGAATGGCATCACCTTATAACAGTACGTTCCGCGATCTGTGATGAACGCAGTCTTGTCTCGATCATCGGGGTTCATCATGATTTGGTTGTATCCGGAGAAAGCGTCCATGAATGATAGCAGCTTGTTCCCTGCCGTCGCTTCGACTAATCGATCGATGTGCGGAAGGGGGAAACTGTCCTTCGGACACGCTTTATTCAGATCCGTGAAATCGACGCAAACTCGCCACTTTCCATTCTTCTTCTTTACTACCACCGGATTTGCCAACCAGTCGGGATATTTCACTTCCGTGATTGATCCGACTTTGAGCAATCTTTCTACTTCATCGTTTACTGCCTGGGCGCATTCTAGTCCGAGTTTGCGTCTTTTCTGCTTCACCGGTTTGAACGTCGGGTCTACGTTGAGTTCGTGGCTTGTGATGCCGATGTCAATCCCGTGCATATCTTCTGCTGCCCATTCGAATGACCCGGCGTTCTCCTTTAACAAGGTGATTAACTCAGTCTTGATCGGCTCCTCCAAATTTGCTCCGATCTCCGTACACCGCTCCGGATTCGTTTTATCTATGTTGACTGAAATCACTGGCTCACACGGGGGATCCTTCTCTGTCTCCTGGGATTCTTCGATTTGTAGCTTTTGTTCGAGTTTCGCAAGTTGCCGCTCTTCCCTCCCATTCTCGGATTTTGTCCGGTGGTGGGAAACGGTCACCAGTTTTCTCAACCTGTGTTCTGTTAAGAAACAAGCTCGAGAGTCTTTCTGCCGTCCCCAGATCGTTTCCACTCCGGTTGGAGTCGGGAATTTGAGGCACAGATGGTAAGTCGACGGGATGGCTTTCATTGAGTTCAGCCACGGTGTTCCGACGATTGCGTCACAGATTCTCGGGCAATCGATCACCGAGAACTTTGTGTCCTTCTCCACTCCTTTCGCCTTTACGGGGAGTTGGATTGTCCCTACAGTCATCGTCGTCTTCCCGGAGAAACCAGTCAACGGTTTTGGATGGGTTGTGAGATGCTGGGTCTCAATGTTCATCTTCCGAAGGGTTTCCAGGAATATGACGTTCACCGTTCCTCCTGTGTCGACCAAAACTCTTGGTATCTCGTACCCTCCGATTGAAAGATTGATCACAAGAAGATCGTTGTGCGGATGGTTTATCTCGGCGGCTTCTCCCTTTTGGAAAGTCATTGTCCGCCCACGGCTTCCATCCACGGCGCTCCAGTCCATTGCTTCTTCGGTCATTGTCCTCTCGTTCTAAGGGTTAAGAATATTTCTCATCCCCACAGACGGCGCCAAACTGTGAGAGCCGAAACTCACACTGTCAAAACTTATATTTAGTGGGGGCTCGAAAATTCTATTTATAAAGAACTAAATGACCAAAAATGCTAAAGAGAGATTTTTATTGATATTTTCCGAAAGTACAAGGGAAATTAGCAAAAGCTGAATAGTCTTAAATTGCTAAAACTCCTAATACTCGGATTTGGGATGGATTTAATCCTTACATGAGCGTACATATATATACTGATAATCCTAGGAGGCTAAGACTTCAGATTTCCGATGTGGGACTTTGTCCTTCCTTCCCAGCCGCCGACCTAAGCTTTTTGGGCCCGATTTCCGGCCCGAGAGTCTTCCGTGATCCATCCGCGCATTCTGACCCAAATCTGGCCCGCCGGTGAATAGTGACCCGATGAATAGTAAACCGGTGAATAGTAATCCGATGAATAGTAATCTGAATCTCGGTTTATGCTTAATTCGATTTTTCGGTTAACTTTGTCTCGGGATGAATAGCGTTTTTCAACGGTTTTTCCCGCGTGAACAGTGTTCCGAACGTTTTACGACTTCTGAGATTTGAGCCGCCCGTTTTTTCGTTTGAACTTCCAGCCGCCGGTTTCGGTACTGATGGCCAGCCGCCGGTCCCTTTGGCTCATGTGCTCAGCGACTGGTCCATGGACGGCTGGACGTTCGTCACGGTCTTTCGGGGAATGTTTACGGACGGGTCGTGGAGTCAGAACATGCAAATGGATGATCTTCGGGTCGGTCCGGGCATAGAGTTATGTTTGGTCGGTCGACTGGACGCTGATCGGACGATGAGTCTTGACTTGGGAAATGATCGTGTACATGTGATGAAGACCCGGCGGCTGGCACTTATCCCAGCCGCCGGTTGGTGTATCATGAAGATCCGGCGGCTGGCACTCATCCCAGCCGCCGGCCATGGTCGTGTGAAGACCCGGCGGCTGGCACTCATCCCAGCCGCCGGTTTCGGATGAGGAAGACCCGGCGGCTGGCACTTATCCCAGCCGCCGGTTCGTATCTTGGATGGATCGTGGACAGTTTGCCTTAGATCGTCCGTCCCATGTTCGGATGAAGAAGACCCGGCGGCTGGCACTCATCCCAGCCGCCGGTTTCAGATGAAGAAGACCCGGCGGCTGGCACTCATCCCAGCCGCCGGCCTTGGATGGAGAAGACCCGGCGGCTGGCACTCATCCCAGCCTCCGGTTCGTGCCTTGGACGGGTCGTGGGCAGTTTGCCTTAGCTTGCCCGTTCCATGTTCGTGATTTGATCTCGACCTTGACTTCTCGTTCCGTCAATCTTCGAGGAGGGGATTTCGACCCCAACAATGTGTACATGACACAGCCTCCAGGTTTCAAAGATCCTAAAAATGCTGGGAAGGTATGTAAGCTTCATAAATCCATTTATGGATTGAAGCAAGCATCTCGGAGTTGGAACCTCCGTTTTGATGAAGCAGTAAAATTTTTTGACTTCATCAAGAACGAGGAGGAACCATGCGTTTACAAGAAGACTAAAGGGAGTCCAGTTGCATTTCTCGTGCTATACGTAGACGACATACTCCTTATTAGAAATGATGTTTCATTGCTTCAGTCTGTAAAGACTTGGCTTGGAAGTTGCTTCTCGATGAAGGATATGGGAGAAGCCGCGTACATTCTTGGAATAAGAATCTATATAGATAGATCAAAGGGGCTAACTGGACTATGTCTGGACACTTATATCGATAAGGTCTTACACAGGTTCAATATGCTTGATTCCAAGAAGGGCTTGCTTCCGATGTCACATGGCACCACTCTCAGCAAGAAGCAGTGTCCTTCGACATCTGCGGAGCGAGAGCGCATGGGTAGGATTCCTTATGATTCTGCAGTAGGATCCATCATGTATGCCATGCTATGTACACGCCCGGATGTCGCTTGTGCTTTGAGCATGACAAGCAGATACCAATCTGATCCCGGTGAGAGTCACTGGACCGCCGTCAAGACAATTTTGAAGTATTTGAGAAATACTAAGGATAAGTTCTTGGTGTACGGTGGATGTGATGAGCTTGTGATGAGTGGATACACCGACTCTAGTTTCCAGACAGACATAGACGACTCCCTATCTCAATCTGATTATGTCTTCTGTCTGAATGGCGGTGCAGTTAGTTGGAAGAGTTCCAAGCAGAGCACCGTGGCGGATTCCATGACCGAAGCTGAGTACATTGTTGCTTCAGAAGCGGCAAAGGAGGCTGTTTGGATCAGAAAGTTCATCATTGAACTTGGTGTGATTCCTAGCATATCTGAGCCTGTGGCATTGCTGTGTGACAACAATGGGGCCATAACTCAAGCAAAGGAACCCAGATCACACCAGAAGTTCAAACATATCGAGAGAAGATATCATTTGATACGAGAGATCATCGAGAGAGGTGATGTGAAGATCAGAAGAGTTTCGACGGACGATAATGTTGCTGATCCTCTGACCAAGCCACTCCCACGGCCTAAGCATGAGAGTCATGTTGCTGCAATGGGAATTAGATTTCTTGAGCAGTAATCTTAGTTTGAGTGGGAGTTATTTATTTTGTTTTTGATGTTCATGTAAACATACATAGGTTATGTTTTATTTAATGAAATTATTTCAGTATTATTTAATTGCATAATTAGATAATTAAATAATAGTCCCAAAATAATTTGAGACATTCTTATAGGTCATCAAATGCGTGATTTGATCATGAAACCCTATAAACTATAAATGTCATAAATTATTGAGGTCCCTGGTCGAAGGTCATTAAAATGGGACATTAATGACCGCGTGAGATTAATATGTGATGTGACTGATGACCAAGTTTCATGCTGTCATTGATAGGGGATCAAAGTCAATCATATAGATATGTGTTGAGAACACAGTATCTGACATGACCCGCTGATGAGGACTCAACAAGATTGTTATATGAGTGTCATATGAGTCTCTCATTGCGACTATAGAGTATAGTCCTTAGACCTGAGTTCATCATGATTTCCTGCACATGAATTGGTTTGCTTTGACTTTGTCAAATGTCAGCCGTAACTGGTGACTATTAAGACATTGATTGGGCATATCATGAAGTGATTTGGGAACAAGGGAAGGAATAAGATGGAATTTGTCCCTCCTATATAACGGGAGATAAATATCTCTAGGCCTATCGAAGATTTGGTGCTGAGGGAATGTGTGGCCACCCTCGAACGAGCTGAAATTCAGTCGTTTGCTTTTATCAGTACAAATCGAAGTTCGATAAACATGATTTGGCTTTATAAGGATGACACGAGCTTTTGCCTTATGTTGAATCGAGATATAGTGACAAATGGATTATTGGAATAAGTTGATTCCAGTACAAGTGGGAGATTGAAGGGAATGTCCTGGAGATCATACTTGTAGTCACTCTGATATAGTTGTGAAGTTGAGATAAGACTATCATGTGATGCTGGATAATTATAATGCTTTGCTAGAAGCCGCTTATAACTTATGAGTTGTGAACTTATTGCCGGCATCATATGATCCTATAGGGTCACACACCTAAGAAAACTGGATAACGAACACTGGGAACGATCATTAAAGTAATGATCTCATCAATGTGTAATTGTTACACGTTGATATTGAGTTTATATGAGGGTGTCGATCGACACCGCTTAATGGTGTCGATCGACACCACTCGGGATTAATGATACCGGGTTTAAATTAATGACTCTATTTAAACCGGTTAATCCGAGGGTTTATGGGATTTCATGCTTGACCCCTATATATACAAGTCAGAGCCACGAAATCACATTAAGCGTCTTGCCCTAGCCGTCGAGAAAGAAACTCAGAATCTCCCAGAGGCACTAGCATCCCTGATCCAGTTTTGTGTGCGTGTGGACTAGCTATAGAGGCGCAACGTCTGAGGTGCTCCAGATCTCGTTTTACCTAATTATTCCGCTGCCAATCTCCAGGTAAATCCTTGATCTGAGGACATAGATTCAATAAACATGATCTTGTGGCAATAGGAATTTGATAGTCTTAAAGAGTTAAAACCTGAGAAATTCCAACAATGCTCTTGTGGTAAGAACTATGTAGAGTCAGAGCGAAGGGACGACGAAAGCGCAAAAATAGGACCCATTGCCGTTGTGGTGCATGTTGGCAATGTAGAAGGAAATGAAGAAGAAGAGGAGGAGAAGGATGATGATGATGATGATGATGATGATGATGATGATGATTCTGATGATAAAGATTCTGATGATTCTGATGATGAATGTGATGGTAACGGTGGGGATAGTTCTGATATGCGTGATTATTATATTGAGGAAGCACCTGTTGTTGAATCTAGTCAGAGCATAGAACCATAGGAAGACGGTTTGGATTTGAGCATTGGTCAAGAGTTTCATTGTAAGAATGCTGTAGCAAACTTGGTTCATAGAGGCACATTTGCTAACTCTTTCGGGTATGTTATAAAAAACTCTGATACTAAAAGATGGGTGGCAAAATGTGGTGAAAAAACTTGTACTTGGCATCTACGAGCAACAAAAATCATGAACTCGGATTATTTCTCGATTAAAAGGTACAACAAGTTGCACACATGCAGCCGCGCTAGTCAAGTTGAAGAAGGCAGGAAGAAGAGGAGAATGTCTTGATAGACATCAGGTTCAAACTCCATGTCCACAATATCTTCCTCTACTTCGGCCTTGTTCGTTTGGTGAGGAGGAGGAGATTTCTAGATGCATCGTCTGAGGGCAGTAATTAGATACAGTAGTCAGACGCTGTTCATTTGCGATTTTGGTTCATGCGTTCAGGAATTGTATCTGGATGCAATCACGTTCGTTTTGTATTTCTGTATTTGTATCTTGACGCGTTTGGTGTCAAATGGCAAAAATGTCCATTTTTTTCTTTTGGTCTAAACAAACATAAATAAAAATAAATATTAAATCATTTTCTAAAATGAGATTTTGCTGTTTAGACCAGAAAACGAGATTTTTGAAGTTTTAAGGAAAAATAAAGTTTTGCGGTTTTAGCGGGCAAACAAGATTTTGCTGTTTTGGGAGGAGGGGGGGGGGGACGAGATTTTGCGGCTTGGACGGAAAACACGATTTTTCAGTTTTGACGGGAAAACGAGAATTTGAGGTTTTGACACGAGAACAAGATTTTGCGATTTTTATGGAAAAATAAGTGTTTGTAGTTTGGGAGGGAAAACAATATTTTTGATGTTGGCGAAAATATGAAATTTTTGTGGTTTTGGCGGGAAAACGAGATTTTGCGGTTTTGATGGGAAAACTAGTTTTCGCGGTTTTAGGGAGAAAATGAGATTTTGAGGTTTTGACGGGAAAACGAGGTTTTGCGGGAATACGTGATTTTACGGTTTTGGCGGGAAACGAGATTTTGCGGTTTTGGCGGGAAAACAAGATTTTGTGGTTTTGGCAGGAAAACGAGTTTGGCCATTTTTGGCCGGAAAATGAGATTTTGCTGTTTTGGCAGAAAAACGAGATTTTGCGGTTTTGGCTGGAGAACGAGATTTTGCGGTTCTGGCTGAAACAACGAGGTTTGCCGTATTTTGCGGAAAAAGAGATCTTGAGCTTTTGGCGGGAAAATAGGATTTTGCGGTTTTGGCGGAAAAACGAGATTTTGCGATTTTTGACAGAAAACGAAATTTTGCGGTTATGACGGGAAATGTTGTTATGGTGCCTTTGATAAAAATTATTATTTTGTAGTTTTTGTAAAAAAAAATTGTTTTATTATTTTAAAGGTAAAATTGTAGTAATAAATAAGGGTATTTTCAAGTTTTGATAGTTTTTGATGAGTTTAGTGTAGCCAGACGCAGCAAATAAACTCATCCAGAAATCTTGATTTTTTTTGGATGAGTTTTGAAAACGCGTCTGGATACCACTTCTAGTTCATGCTTCTAATTAGTTTTAAACGAACATCAACATGCATCTGCGTTTAGATAACACGTCCAACTCACCAAACGAACATGACTTTCTTCAGATTCAGAGTCATCATCGTATAGATATCTTACCCTTTGAGCTTAGGTAGTAAGCAGAAAATTAAGATCATTATATATATCTTCTACACCACGGCACACAAGCCAATCTTCAACTTTATCTTCATTACCATCATCAAAGATCACATCAGCATTTTTCTCTCTGATTTTCTTATGCTTGTTATAGAGCTTTGCATTGAATTTGACAAACACTAGGCCGTTTAAACGATGGACGTTTAGTATATCTCTCTTCTTTGCTTGGATATTACCAAATTACAAAAATGATGTCAGATTCTTAAAGGAAGAGAATTAATAAACTAACCCCTTCAAAGTTACTGCAGTTTCTTTCACATTTGAAAGAGCTTGATGTCAAAGAAAGGATCATTGTCGCCAGTTTCTGAAGAGTTGGTGCACCGCATTCATATATCAACCACCAATTTCCTAACATGAAGGAAGTAAGTCATATATTTGATTAGAATTGAATGATTTATTTTTTTAGAAAATTAATATGAACAAACAAAACCTGGATCAAACTTGTCATCCTTTTACAAACTTTCAACGTTAAAGTTCTACCAAATGAGCCACTTCTATTCTTGTATAGATTGAGCTCATGATTCAAAACTATATCTTGATTCTCAAAATCGCCATGATAAAAGGTCCCTACAAAAGCCATGAATTCTTTCATGATCTCAAAGTCACTTTGAATGGTCCGGTCTTTGTAGAGAAATAACGGATTGAGAAAGTATGCAGCAATATACAAAGGAGAATCCAATCTATCTTTCATCTTCTAATTAATAATCCGAAAGATAGGTATGTAATTCTTCTCCAAATGATCTGAAGATTCCTTGATAGACTTTTAGCTCCTAAAATCTGACCATAAATGAAGGCAAGAAAAGATACCTTCTCTTCATCAGCCAGCCTTAGAACCTTTTGGAGGACTGAAAATATTTCAACCCAACTATCACACTACTCCAAAATCCATGACTCATGATTGTATCAAACGCACTCTTACCCTTGACACACTTTGAATGCTTACACTCATGCCATTCATCACTGCCAAAGCATCTTAGCTGTGCCTTCTTGTCATACAGACAATGCAATGTTAAGAAACAAGTTGCAAACCTTGTGGCTCCTGGTCTCACAATATCTTGCTTCATTGTAAATGATCTCTTCATTGACAATTTTTAAGGATGATCACAAAAAAGATAGTAACAACTAACAACCTTTGCTTGATCGATTTTCTTAGCAAATCCTTGAAGCTTGTAAATTCCCTCAAGCATCAAATCCATCATGTAAGCATCACATCCTGTCCAAAATATCCTTGGTCTTTTCTCTTTTAACACCTTCGCAGTTGCCACATTATTGATAGCATTATTAGTTATCACTTGTACTATCTTTTCTGCCTCAATATCTTCAATCCACTGGTCAATGTATTTGAAGATGTACTCATCCGTGTGAGAATTCTTAGAAGTGTCTTTTGATGAAAGAAAACATGTACCTCCTCTTGAGTTCACACACATAGTCATTATATTCTTCTTTTCATATCAGTCCATGCATCTGTCATCACCGAACAACCTTCCTTGTCCCATTATTCTTCTAGGCTCTTCAGTTTTTCCTTTGTCCTTCGTTTTTCCCATTTACAACGGTTCTCTTAGCTGATACTGGCTTAGAGGCACCTAACCAGGCCCAAATTGTCCCAATGCTTCAAAAAACAACTAGAAAGTGTCATTGTCAATGGAGTTGAAGGCTATATTTGACTCTTAGATCCACCTAGCACAATACTAGCGGAAATTATATGTGCCTTCCTTTAGAAATGGAGTCATGGATACTTTGTTGCCGTTTTTGTGAAGGCAAAGAAGCTTTAGGGTTAATGGCGGTTGCGAATTGATCAATTGGAACTTGGAAGTAACGAGTTTTAAGAGTTCCAAGCCCATTTTCCAATTCCTCAATAATGCTGTCCTTATATAGATCCACTTCTTCCCTCAAATCTTTATCATGTTATCACTTCACATTTTTCTTCTGGTTTGCATCAAGAATTGCCTTCTTACACTCTGTTGATCCGCTTTTGTTGATACAGGAAAGGCTAACATATTCCCTTTCTGATGAGCAATGTGTTCATTCATTCTATACACTCCACCAAAGAACTCTTTCCCACACAAGTTGTCGGAGATGCGGAACCAGACGATGACATCCACTGTAATTTATCATCTTCGGATGATGAATAAAAAGAGAAAGAATAAAATCTTGTTAAATTCCAATGTATTTGATATTTCAAATTTGAAAAAAAATATTAATATAAATAAGTTTAATCGATATATATTGCGACTGATTAACGAGTTATATTTTAGGTTTAACCCCCTATAACGATTGAACCCCGAAAACCAAAATCAATTTGTTTTGGTTTAACCCATATTGACACTGATTAGCGACTACTTAGACACTAGATTCAAAAAAATTAGGATAACAAATCCGGAGAACCAAAAAAATTGTTTTTGGTTTAATCATTAAACCTATTCTTCGATCCAATTTCACAAACCCTCAATTTCTCTCCTTCATCTCTCATCTTCTTCGATTCGTCGATCGATTTCACCAATTCTTCTTCGAATCCTTCATCGAATTTATCTTCTTTGAATCCTCTCCATCTCTTAACTTCTTCGAATCCTTCAATTTGTTTGAATCCTCTCCGCATTCTCTCAACTTCTTCGAATTGTCTCCTCCATGTCTCCAAGTAATGGGACGACGAAAGAGAAGAACCGTTCCCAATGTTTCTCAGACACCTGAAGCGACACTGGCGCTGAGAAGACTGAGCCCTCAACCGTGTCGATACAACTTTATGCCAACGGTCTGAATTCCTCCAACACTCAGTCTCCAAAAGAGCAAGTCCGCGGTATGGTCCAACTGTCAACGTCAGCACCACCACATATCCAAGATTTTCTACTGCCACAAACGCCTTTCCAAAACTCAATTAATCAAGTACGTGAAGACCATGTGACTTCTTCGTCACAAGAAGTCCAGAACAATCCACAAAATCAGTTGAGCCCACCGCATAACTCTCAGGCGCAGAGTCATCCATCTTCTCAAGGTAACAACTTAGTTGACAATCCTATGTTTTCGGAACTCCAGGGAGACACACTGAGGGCTCTAAATGCTCTGCTTCTGGTGCCAGACCGTGATAAGTTTACCACTGTCCTATCTCCCACACCGATGCCAAACTCGACTTGGTATTAATGAATCTTCTTCTTCAGCTAAAAACTACGAGATTAGTAATATAAACACATATAGAGCTTGATTCATAATCGTGATTGTATAAATTGGTGTGTGATGGTATGTGACAGACAAAACTAGAAGATTTGTATGTATAAAATTGTATGTGTCTCGATTGATAATCGATGGTGTGTGGTGTATCTCGATTGATGGTGTGCGATACAATTAAACTGTATGTATTGTTACTTGTTCTTGTCTTATGTGTACTGTAATGGTTTTGATTGACAAAAAAATTGTTTGTATTGTTTCTTGTATTTGTCGTGTGCATTTTGTGTCTTATGTGTATGGTGTGTTATGGTGTGTGATTGACAAAACTAAGGCATTCGTATTGTGTCTTATGTGTACGGTGTGTGATGGTTAATCTTAGGTCTTTGGTTCTTCTGGTTTGCTTATCTAACTTCTTTAGTTGTTTGGTTGTATTCATTCTCATTGATGTGTTTGCAGGTTTACTCGGCAAAAAAAAAAATGTAAACTTGTTCGGAAGATTACTAAGGTTTTTGCAAACAAATTTGATGGTTCCTTCTATAGTTGGACATGTGTGCCTTGGGATCGACAAGAAAGATATTATATTAAGTTCACAGTACAGTTTTCTGTCTTTTACCCTTCACATGTTACTTGTGTTCTTTTCACTAACACCATTAATGATATTCTCTTTGTTTTGTAGAAAACCCAAACCCGAGATCTCTTGATAACAGGGACGTTTCAATAGTATTTCGAGATGATCTATCAACGCAGGATGAAAGACATGGTTAGCAACATGAGACTAGTCGAGAGCACCCTAAGTGGATCAGCGAAACTCTCTGAACAACGATGACTGATTATTGGAATACTGAAGAAGCACATGAAAGGAGTCTTATCTATTCCAATATTTGTATGTTTGACTGTAATGGTCTCGGTCCTGAGATCCAATTATCAGGGCCGACGTCATATCAACAAATCTAAGATGCAATGGTTAGTAACTTTTATATAGTTGACATATTTTTCTTATTCCTTTACAACTTTAAATTTTGTAATAACTCTTTTTTATTTTGTAACATTGCAGGAAGAGGAATTGGGAAAACCGGTGAGTCTTTGTGAGGTTTTCATTAAGACACACACAAAGCCAGATGGTACATATGTTGATCGGAAGGTGGAGATAATTGCTCAATCTTATGTGAAGAACTTGCAAGACAAGTTGTCTGAGCTTGAGGCCGAGACTTCATCTGTTTCAGATGGCGCTTCACGACCTCTACAACTAACAATAGATGAGTATACTATCCTATCTCTTCAGGTTAAAGTCAACATTTTCACAATCCACGTTTATAGAGTCTTCAGTTTTGTCATGCTATTTATTTATTTTACTTTTCTTTGTTTTCACAGTCCACTAAGAAGGATTCACGAGGCACTCTTTATGGAGTTGGAAGCCTCAAGGAAAATCTTCATAATGTTGCCACTGGAAAGCGCAAGCAACCAGAAGACTCTCCATCCCTTTTGGCTTTGCAAGAGCAACTGAAGGAAGCTCAAAGCAAAATCGAAGAGCAAGGCAGCTTATAATCAATGTCGTAAAGCTGAGGTTGCTGCCCGTGAAGCAGAGCATTCACGAGCTGTGGCTGAACAAAAGGACAAGCTCGAGCACTTCTCCTTGGTGGAAAAGTTTATGCGCCAAACTAATCCGACATTTCTGGACTTCATGGCGAGTCAACTAATCGAAGCAACCATGAAACCTCTCTCAAATTTACCTTCACCTTCTTCTTAGGTTAATTTTCACTCTTTTTTCTAAACTCTCATGAACTTTTCACTTTTATGTATGTGTTTCCCTCTAGAGTGTTTCTTTGTGTTGTGTTGTGACTTGAAGGTTGGTTTGTTTCTTTGATTTTTGGTGTTGTGACATGAATGTTGGTTTGTTTTTGAATCTTTGGGACTATCTTATTGGTTTTGTGATTAATCATATATGTGACAATCTTTGTTTTGCTTTTCAATTCAATTGTATGATTTTGGTTTTAATTGAATTAAAAAACTTTATTTCAGTAATTTGATAAAAAATTAGCAATTCCAATTAAAAACAAAACAAATACCAATAAGAAACAAAAACCGTTAGCAAATGTACAATACAATGACAACAATAGTCGTCAAATAGTCGTTAAATCAGTCAACAAACAGTCATATAATAGTCGCCAAACTTTTACGACTACGTTACGACAACTGTAACAACAGCCTCTTTTCATTCGGTTTAGTCGTAAATTAGTCATCACTTAGTTACTATAATTTCCGATTACGCTATGTCTAGAATGTTGTTCTTTTAACAAAGACAAAACTCTGTTTGCAAAGAGTATGAAGTATAAAGATGAACAAGGAAGAACCAGAATACTAATGAAAGAAACAAGAACTTTATCAATCTACTTAAACAAACGAAACATGGTTTTGAACAGACATGTCTGTGTAACTGAAACAATACAATCTTAAGAACGTACTCATGCCTTTGAATAACTAATTAACTTATGTAAACATAACTGTAAATTACATAAGATATAATTATGCTGTAACACTCCTCCTTAATCATATCTTGGTTTTACTCCAAGATTCCTTCTTATTTCTTTAAATCTTGATCCGCCAAGTGCCTTTGTAAGAATATCTGCGAGTTGATATATATTTTCCTTCACAGACTTTAAGTTGAATCAGACCTTTATGTTCTGCTTCTCTAACGAAATGATACTTGATCCGAATGTGTTTTGTTCGTTGATGCTGTACTGGATTCTTCCCAATAGCAATTGCAGATTTGTTATCACAGTAGATCAGAACACAACCTTAGATTTATAATCGATTTCTTCTAGACGTCTCTGCAACCAAATTTCTTGATTTGCTGCAGCACATACAACAATATACTCTGCTTCTACTGTTGATTGTGCTACCGTTTGCTGCTTACTTGATTGCCAACAAAATATTGCAGAACCAATAGTAAAAATGTAGTCAGAAGTGCTTTTCATATCTTAATTGGAGCCACCCCAATAGCTGTCTGAATAGCCTAACAATTCTGGTCTTTCAACACTTGTGAATTGAACTTCAATGTTAGATGTACCTTTAACATATCTTAATACTCTCTTGACTTCTTGGTAATGCCTCATGAGGGGCATAAACATGTATCATGAGAGATAAGAGCTTGCAAACATGAAGTCTGGTCTTGATGCACACAAATACAAAAGACCACCAATGACGCTTCTGAATTTTGTTGGTTCACCATACTCATCATATTCTATCTTCTTGATGTTTGGTGTAAGTGGAGAACTTACACACTTGCTTCCATTCATCTCAAACTTCTCAACAAGTTTGTTGGCATACTTTTCTTGTGATAGAAAAATGCCATTGTGTCAAGGATACCTTCCATATGTGTAATCTAGGGTGTAAGAGTCTTCTGTATATACCTAGTACTCTCTAAATATTCCTATATATACGGTACGTTATTCATCTAATAAAGGATTCAATTCTCAAAACCTATATGGTATCAGAGCATACGCTCCTAATAACCTATCTTCTTTCCTTATTTTGAATTTTTCATCGTTTCGATGGCTCACCCCGCCACCGACACCATCAATGCTGTCGCTTCTCCCATTCTGAAGATCAGCATGACTAACGTGACCAAACTCACTCCCACCAACTATCTGATGTGGAGTTTGCAGGTTCATTCTCTGCTTGACGGATATAATCTAGCAGCACACCTTGATGGTTCAAGACCCATCCCGCCTGAAACAATTACAGTTGCTGATGTTGCCACTGCAAATCCAGATTTTGCGATCTGGAACCATCTGGATAAGTTGATTTACAGTGCCTTGATTGGTGCAATTTCAACACCACTACAACCTCTCATTTCTCGGGCAACCTCTGCTGCACAGGCTGGGAAACACTCAGCAACACATACGCGAAACCCAGTCGCGGCCACACAAAACAACTGAAAAATCATCTCAAGCAGTGGACAAAAGGGAACAAGACAATTGATGAGTACCTGCAAGGTCTCACCACTCGATTTGATCAGCTTGCTATCCTTGGGAAGGCTATTGAGCATGAAGATGAAATTTATTTCATCTTAGAAGGGTTTCCAGATGAATACAAGTCTGTGATTGATCAGATTGAGGGAAGAGACACTCTGCCGTCGATCACTGAAGCGCATGAACGTCTTCTCAATCATGAGGCAAAACTCCTCTCCTCGGCTGTTGTTCCCTCCTTTCCCGCTTCCGTTAATGTGGCTCAACACCAGCATCACGACAACAACAACAACAACTTCAACCGCAACCAGCCTCTCCAAGGTAACAATACTGGTCCCGGGTGGCAACAACAACCTCAACCGACGACTCATAATGGCCAGCGATCACCTCGGCCCTATCTCGGAAAATGTCAGTTTTGCAATGTTCAGGGACACAGTGCCAAGCGGTGCCCTTAGCTGTCGTCCTTTCCTCAACAACAGTACATGCCAGAGAACTGGATTCTTGACAGTGGTGCCACACACCATATCACATCCGATCTCAATAACCTCTCTCTTCATCAACCTTATCACGGTGGAGATGAAGTGCTTATTGGCGATGAATATGGTTTAGGCATATCTCACACTGGTTCTGCCTTATTACCTTTTACTTCTCATAATTTTGCACTCCAACAAGTTTTATGTGTTCCTAATATACATAAGAACTTGATACAGTCTATCGATTTTGCAACTCTAATCAAGTATTTGTTGAATTCTTTCCTGCCCATTTTCAGGTGAAGGATCTCAGCACGGGGGTGCCTCTTCTTTAAGGCAGAACTAAAGCCGAACTCTATGAATGGCCAGTCTCTCTTGGACATGCCTTGGACTTACTTGCTTCTCCGCGTTCGAAAACGACATTGGCATCTTGGCACTCGAGACTTGGTCATCCATCTCCACCTATCTTGAATAAAGTTGTTTCTCAATTCGAGTTGCAAGTTTTTCCAAAATCTTCCACACCTTTGATTTGTTCTAATTGTCAAATTAATAAAAGCCACAAACTGCCGTTTGCGAATTCTTCTACTTCATCTGATCATCCTCTTCAATATATATTTTTTGATGTTTGGACATCTCCCATTACATCCACTGAAAACTACAAATACTATCTCGTTTTGGTTGATCATTTTACTTGTTATACTTGGCTATATCCTATTAAACACAAATCTGAGGTCAAAGAAACCTTTTTAGCGTTTCGTGGGTTGGTAGAAAATCGTTTCAAAAATCGAATTGGAACACTTTATTCAAATAACGGTGGAAAGTTGATTGCTTTGCGCAGTTATCTTGCAGAACATGGGATTTCACACTTGACGACTCCGCCTCATACTCCTGAGCACTTCGGGATATCGGAGCGCAAACACAGACATGTGGTCGAGATGGGCTTGACGTTACTATTAGAGTCATCTATTCCCAAACATTACTGGCCCTATGCTTTTGCAACAGCGGTCTATCTTATTAATCGACTACCGACACCTGTTTTGATCACGAGTCTCCTTACCAGAAGCTGTTTGGTGCTCCGCCTAACTATGGGAAACTAAAAGTCTTTGGATGCCTATGTTTTTCCTGGTTACGACCATACACGTCTCACAAACTCGAGGCCAGGTCCAAACCGTTCGTCGTTCTGGGTTATTTACTTACACAGTGCATATCTGTGTCTTAATACAGTCACAGATCGAGTTTATGTATTGCGCCATGTGCAATTTGATGACTGCGCATTTCCGTTCAAAGTATCGGTCTCTGCAGCTGTGGTTGGTGATAGTGATGTTCAAGTCTTACCTCAGTCAATTGCAGTTCTTTCTGCTGCTCCGTCAGTTCTGCCTTCGCCTCTCGCCCCATGCTCAGATTTTCACCAACCTCCTCTCACGCTGCCGTTCACGACACCACCATAAAACGTCACCACTCAGGTAATACCTTCTTCCTCTACTCTCACTGATCCTCACGAGCCACATGATCCCAACCCATTACCGAGCCCAATTGCCCAGAAATCTCAAGCCCAACACCATCAAGACCATTATGCTTCTCGCCGACGTCGAGTTCGCCGTCTACCCCCACAACACCACCTTCACCTCCTACACCACTCCCACCAAATCCACCCCCTACCCCAAATCCACCTCCACCACCAAACCTGCAACTTGAACCAGCTCCACCAAAAAATGCCCATACAATGCAAATCTGCTCTAAAAATAATATTAGCAAACCTACCAAAAAGTTTAGCCTCAACACACAATTGTCTCCCTTTCGTTACATTGAACCGTCGACAATTCTCCAAGCGTTGAAGGATCCAAATTGGCGCAATGCCGTTTCCGTGGAGTTTAATGCCCAGATGCTTAATCACACTTGGGATCTTGTACCTACGTTGCCTACACAGAATGTTGTTGGATGTCGTTGGGTATGTACTTTGAAGTTCCGACCTGATGGTTCTGTTGAGAAGTACAGGGTACGCGTTGTTGCAAAGGGCTTTCATCAGTAGTATGGTGTTGACTGTTCTGAGATGTTCAGTCCAGTTATCAAAACCACGACTATCCGTGTTGTTCTCGATGTGGCAACAAGTAAGAACTGGGCAATCCGACAACTAGATGTCAACAATTCATTTCTTCAAGGGACTCTCACTGAGGAAGTCTACATGTTACAATCACCGGGACTTGTTGACCCTTCTCGGCCTGATCATGTATGTCTTCTCCATAAGCCTATCTATGCTCTAAAGCAAGCGCCACGTTCGTGGTACCTTGCACTGCGAAATCACCTTCTCTCCTTGGGCTTTGTTAACTCTCTCTCAGATACCTCTCTCTTTGTCTACTGTCGTCGTACAGATTTGGTATATACGTTGGTATACGTTGATGATATAATTATTACAGGAAACCGTTCGTCTCTCGTAGCAGAAGTTCTCTCTCAGATTGCTGATCGGTTCTCTATCTAGGATATAGGCGATGTCAGTTACTTTTTGGGCATTGAAGTGACATGTTCTTCGGCTGGACTCCACCTGATGCAACGCAAATATATCATTGATCTACTTACGAAGACACAGATGCTGAATGCTAAACCTATTGCAACACCCTTACCAACGACACCTAAACTCTCTCTGCAGTCTGGTACTCCTCTTGCTAATCCCAAAGAATATCGAATGGTGGTTGGTAGTCTTCAGTACTTGGCATTTACCAGACAAGATATTGCTTATGCGGTGAATCACCTTTCTCTCTTCATGCACCAGCCTACAGTGGACCATTGGCAAGGCATCAAGTTCTGTGGTATATTCTTGGTACTCTAACACATGGAATTTTCTTACATGCCGATAGCTCTCTCACTCTACATGGGTTCTCTGATGTGGACTGGCTAGGGACCCTAACGACTTCACATCCACCAATGCTTACGTTCTCTATCTTGCCAGAATCCTATCTCTTGGTCTTCGAAGATGCAGAAAGGAGTTACGAGGTCGTCTACGGAGGCTTAATATCGAGCTGTCTCTAACACCACAGCGGAGGAACACTGGCTCTGCTCGCTGCTCACTGATCTACGATTACTCTTCCCACTGCTCCGGTAGTATATTGTGATAATGTGGGAGCCACAAACCTCTGTGCAAACCCAGTTTTTCATTCTCGGATGAAACATATCGCTTTGGATTATCACTTTGGTCGGGCTCACATCCAATCCGACATGCTTTGAGTTGCTCATGTTTCTACACGGGATCAACTCGCTGATATGCTAACGAAACCGATTCCGCGACAACAGTTTCAACTAGCTAGGAACAAGCTTGGAGTTAAACATGTACCTCCATCTTGAGAGGGTGTGTCTAGGATACCTTCCATATGTGTAATCTAGGGTGTAAGAGTCTTTTGTATATACCTAGTACTCTCTATATATTCCTATATATACTGTACATCATTCATCTAATAAAGGATTCAATTCTCAAAATCTATACATTGTCATCTCGAATTACTTCCATTCCCAGAAAATAATTTAGTAATCCCAAATCTGTCATCTCAAACTCCTTCTTCATATCTTCCTTGAAAGTTTCAATGACTTAATTGTTTCATGTGATCACTAAGTCATCAACATAGAGATTTACGATCAGGATGTCTTTATCTTTCTTCATTACGTACAGTGCTGCATCATTCATGCTTCTTTGGAAACCTTGGTGGAGAAAATATGAATCAATTCTCCCATACTAAGCCTTAGGGGCTTGCTTAAGACGGTACATAGCCTTATGTAGTAATAAGACTTTGTCTTCTTCTCCTCTGGTTTTGAACCCAGGCGGTTTCTCAACGGAGACCTTTTCTTTAAGTTCTCCATTTAGGAATGCTGACTTAACGTCCATCTGCTAAAGCATCGACTTCACTTGTGCTGCAAGAGAAAATATGACTCGTATTGCATCATGCCTTGGAACAGGTGCAAAGGTTTCAATGTAATCAACACCATATGGCTGTGTGAATCCTCTAACGACTAGCCTTGCTTTTTACTAAACTATTTCCCCATTTGCATTTGTCTTGATGCGATAGATCCACTTGACACTTATAATATTTTTCTTCGCTGGTTTCTCCACCATCGTCCATGTGTTGTTTTTCTCTATCATTTTGATTTCTTCTTCCATAGATTTTCTCCAATCTTTGCTTTCTAAGGCTTCATCGTATGTTTGTGGCTCTTCATTCATCATAAGCCACGCTTCATGTGATTGATTCATCTCCATTGGATCCGTTTTTTGAATTATCTCATTTATAGACCGAAATTTTCTAGGTCTATTAAGAGAGTCTTCTTCTTCTCCATCTTCGCTTTGATCGTTTACGGCCACACTTGGCTCTTGATCTCGATAATAAGATTTGCTTTATTTGTTTCTTCTCCCAATCCCATCTCTTTCCTTCGTCAAATGTCATATCTCTTGATGTTTCAACTGTCTCTTCGTCTAACAGGAGTACCCTATACCCTTTAGATTCACTGTTGTAGCCTATGAACACACCACGTTTGGCTTTATCATCAAGCTTCTTCCTCTTCACACTTAGTTTAACACCACTCCACTTCTCTAATGGTGTTACTTCTTCTTCAAGAGCATTGGTAGGTAGTAGTCGGTTTTGAACATAGTTTGATGTAGCCACTGCTTCAGCCCACAACTTGTTTGGAAATTTTTGATATACGAGCATTGAACGGGCCATCTCTACTAATGTTCTGTTTTTCCTTTCTGAGACACCATTATTCTGGGGAGAATATGGTGTTGTGACTTGCTTTTGTATCCCAGCCTCTTGACATAGATTGATGAGCTCCTTAGATGTGAACTCGCCTCCACCATCTGTCCTTAGTTTCTTAATACTTTTTTCAGATTGATTTTCGACTAGGGACTTGAACTTGGAGTGGACTTCACTTTTGTTTTTGATGAAATATACCCAACTCATTCGTGTATAATCATCAATAAACAGCACAAAGTACTTACTTCCACCCATTGATTCATTTTGCATAGGACCACATACATGAGTGTATCAACTCCAACACTCCACTTATCTTCGTTTGAGATTATTTGGAAAACTTTTCCTTGCTTGTTTTCCCATCTCACATGCGTCACATACTCCTTTTGTGACTTCAAACTTGGGAAGATCATTAACGATCTTCATTGTCTGCATCTTCTGTATTTTATCAGGGCCAACATGCCCCAGTCTTCTATGCCATAACTTGTCTTTGTTGACTTCTTTCCCAACAGCAAGTAAGTCACTTACTTCAGGCTTTCTCCATTTGAATGGAAAACTCTTATGCTTCATCCTTATGTTCAAGATCCTTCTTCCTTAATTGAGGATTGTTTATGAGGCATTTACTTGCTTCAAATAGATTCCATATCCATTTGAAATCATCTGAGAAACACTTAATAGGTTTCTTGCTAGACCCGGTACTAGAAACACCTCCTTGATGATCTTCTCTTCTTGGCTTGTCATCATTTGGATGTTCCATTTCCTGCTGCCATTATGCGTTGACCATTCCCCACTTTGATTGGCACCTTAATGGCTTTTGTCAAGAGTGATGAAGTACTTAGCTTCTTTGGTCATGTGGTTAGTACAGCCGCTGTCAACTAACCATGTCTCATCTTCTTGTGATGATACTTCTTCCTCAGTCACACTGAACAGCATGTGACGACTCTCATCGTCTGTATCTTCCAGACTCAAATCTGCTCCCTCTGTTTTCTTGAGTTTGCAGTTTTTTTGCTAGATGTCCTCATTTGTTGCACACAGAACATCTTCTAGCATGTTCGTTTTTTTGCTTTTGTCAAGAGTGATGAAGTACTTAGCTTCCGTGGTCATGTGGTTAGTACAGCCGCTGTCAACTAACCATGTCTCATCATCTTCTTGTGATGATACTTCTTCCTCAGTCACACTGAACAGCATGTGACTCTCATCGTCTGTATCTTACATACTCAAATCTACTCCCTCTGTTTTCCTAGTTTTGCAGTTTTTTGCTAGATGTCCTGATTTGTTGCACACAAAACATCTTCTCGCATGTTCGTCTTTTGTTGTGAAGAACTATCGTTGTTCTTATTTGACCAACAATCACTTTCATTGTGATTGTTTTGTTTTCAAAAGCCATACCACTTCTTGGTCTTCTTTTGATGCTTGTCTTCACGTTTATTTTCTCCATAAAATGCTCCCTCTGCTGATCTCTCTTCTCATTGATATGCATTTCTCATGTGCTTTTAACGTGCCTATAACCTCTGTGACTGATAGGGTAGTTAAATCTTTTGTCTGCTCCAACACTCCCACAATGCTGTAGAATTTTTCTGGAAGTGAAATCAGTATCTTCTGGACCATTTGGTAATCTGATTTCTCTTCTGCATGAAGCCTGAGTTGATTTCCTATTTCAATCAACTTTGTAGTGAAGGTGTTGACACTGTGGTTTTTATTCATCTTCAGATTTTCATACTCCCTTCTAAGAGATTGAAGCTTTATCATTTTGACTTGTCGTGATCCTTCAAACTCTGATTATAAAATGTTCCAGGATACTCTTGCGGTTGTTGCAAGAGCGATTCTCGGAAATATGGATTCCGAGACTGCAATTTGAATAATTTGTAAGGCAGTCAGATCTTTTAAGGATGCATCGTCGCATTCGATCTCCTCTTGCAGGTGGATCTGGAACTCCTCCTTCAACAACTTCCCACAATTTCTTTGTCTGGAAAATTGTTTTCATTTTGATGCACCAAAAACCATAATTCTCGCCATCAAAGATGGGTGCCACAATATGTGATATCGTCTCCATAACTCTCCGTTGTATTAGGACTGGACTCGATCTACTTATACAAACGAAACATGGTTTTGAACCGACATGTCTGTACGTGTAACTGAAACAATACAATTTTAAGAACGTACTCATGCCCTTTAATAACTAACTAACTTATGTAAGCATAACTGTAAATTAGATAAGATATGATTATACTTTAACATAAAATACAACTACTTCTGTTCGTGCGTATTAATCGTGACTTAGTAGTTAAACTTTACGACTACAATACAACGGTCTTAGGACGATGATTAACAGTCGTAGGGTTGTCGTTAATTAAAGACTACATTTACGTCTACTGAATTTAACTACTAAGGATTTGTGACTAAGGATTTACAACTACAGGTTTTAGTCGCTAAGCAGTAATCTATGTTTTAGTGACTATATTCCGACTACTTGTACAGTCATAAATATACTATTTTTTGTAGTATTAAGTAGAAAGGATCAACGAGAATCGAAGCAAGAAAGAGGTAACTCGAATAAAACCCTCAGCTTATTCCTAAAGTTACTCTCTCTTGATCTCAAGCACTCTGTTTCTTGTTTATGTTGTTGCAAGTTGCGAATGTGGAAGAAGACAAAGACTTTATACTCTTGGACCAACTTATGTGAAACCAACGAAGCAGCCCAATAATCCCAAATGCGGGTAACGACTTAAGACACCAAAGCCCACACCCACAATCATCTGGTATATATGAAAGACAAGGAATGCCAAAATTTTTAATGAAAAAAACTATTACCAGTGGACATCCTTCAACTTGTTTCTCTAGAAGCAAAAAATTGGTGAATTGCAAACTAAAAAGATGTAAAGAAACCAACACCGATAGTTGATATGCTCAAACTTACCCTAGAGCTACTCTCTAAATTAAAAGATTGATTGTAGTACTTAGGGGTCGAATTCCACAGAGACTCAAGATCACACAATATATTATAAGCTTTCGAATTAAGCTAAGCAGAATGATTGTAAATTAAAAGACAGAAAGCAATACATCGGTTGTAAATTAGATTGGAAAAACGTCACGCTCAGGGAATTCTCAGGAAATCAGAAATGCAAGCTAATCAATCAATCAAGATTCTACTATGTTCTAGAACTCGAAACACAATGATAAAGTAAACCAGTTGTCGCTGCGAAAACTATCTATGTCTAAAACCTTGAAAACAAAATTTCTTTGCGAGTTATAAAGTATAAACATGCAATAATCTCAGGTTTAATAATTTCACAAAATCCCTAAATCAAATTCCTTTGCAGATAGGTATTTTGCTCATCTAAAGTTCTTTCTGGCTAATTAACCAACTTTCGTTGAAAAAATCAACCTATGATCAATAATCTAACTCGTCAGTTCAGATCAAGCATTATCATAACCTAGATGAAGAACTAGTGTTCAAAAATCCTTAACTAACCAATCAACCTAACAATCCATGAAATCCCTAATGAGAAACCCTAAGCCTAACTAGCAAACTACTCAAACATGGAAATTGAAACAATAAACATGATTGAATAAGATTGCATAAAACAAATCAATAGAGTATCAAAGGAGTTCTGAATCTTCTCTGAATGAGTCTGAATTATTCTCTCCAAAACTCTGTTACAAATCTCTCTCAATAAATCTTAGAATAAAAGATAAGTCTAAACAATGACTTAAAACCCTAAATATAGTCTAAAATATATTGGGTACTTATTTGTAATTATTAGGAGCTTCAGGGATCTTTTTGCAACTCTGCAAAGCCCGACAGATGTAGAACGAAATTGCCGTCAGGAATTGGTGTCGACCGACACCAAGGGTGCCATCCCCAAAATTTGTCTCCGAGTTGAATTCTTCAGCATAGCTTCCTACTTAACTCTGGAATGATCCATAATCTCCAAATAAGCTCCAAACATACCTAAACCTGCAAATGACTCTAAAAGACTCCAAAAACAATAAAAGACTCTATAACTATGACTTGTATCATGGCTAAAAACACTAAAAACCATGATATATCAACTCCCCCAGACTTAGCTTTTGCTTGCCTCAAGCAAAACAGAAAAATAGACCTGTGAAAGAGGTTTGAAAACATAGGAACTCACCTATCCTTTAGAACATTGAACCAACCAACACCTTTGTAAGCCACATTAAACAGTACCAACTTAAGATAAAATCTCCATTAATTTTCCGCAGACTTACTAACCATCAAGATTCCAAACCCCAACCCATAAGAGTTATCCAAAATCCCCATTGCTGACCTTATTTATTTTTAAGTGCAGTCTCATCGAGGGAATATAGATCTAAGGAAACAAGGACTCTTACTCACCCTAGTAACTGATTTTGGGGACTGTATGCTTCTAGTTTCTTTCTGTCTCATTTCTCACTTCCAAACAGTTAATTTTTCCCTACCAGGGTATAATTTAATTATTTTTATCGACTGATTGTTCTTTTTTTTTGACATGTTTCCATGAATCTCAGTTCACTTTTTTTGTCCGACCTACATCTCTTTTTTTATTTGAGACACTGAAGGGAAGAGAGAAGGAAACCATAATATCAGACTAATCCTATCAGACCTGAACAAGGAATCCGATTCAAAGTATACCAAGCCCCGAGCTGGATTGTGCATTGCCGAGCTGAAAATGCACGGAAACTGATCAAACAAAACTTATGAGAAAAACGACCCTTTCCTAGACCAAAAACGTGCCTAGCTGAACTACCTCAGTGCTGTGCCGAGCTGAATTCATGGCAATCAGCTAGGCAGCATCTAGCAAAGCATGCCGAGCTGAACTCGTGACCTTCAGCTCGGAGCACCAAGCCAAAACGTACCGAGCTGAACGCATCTTCAGGCCAAAAAACGTGCCGAGCTGAATCCATGACATTCAGCTCGAGACCATCAGTCAAAAAGCTGCCAAACTGAGTTTTCTATGAGTCTCGTACAATTCGAATCTTTGCGTATTCTCCGAGCAAAGATTTTGGCCGAGCTTGAATGTTAATCTTGGCTTAGTCGGATCTTATCTTCTGAAACAGTTGATCCATTCCCGAGCTGACTTCACTACTCTCTTCCGATCATTGGAATTTGACTTCGTATTTTCCGAGAAAGATTGCGGAAACTCCAAGTGGAATATACGTTTCGTACCAAAAATCCAAAATAAAACTAAGTCTTTTTGTCTTCACAGGTTCCTTCCGAAACATAGTGCAGTTTCCATATAACATCGTGCTGTTTTACGGATAACTTCGTGCTGTTCTAGATATACGAAAACATCGAGCATTCTACGTATAAAACCAAAATCAAGACATCAAGCCACAATTAAACTGAAGGAAGGAACAAACCGAAGGCAGAAAGACAATCTTTGCTGAAATCCGCAAACGGGCCGGATTGGAAGGAAGACAGCTCGCGGGCCGCGCCGCATTAGGTCAAAGTCGGCGGCTGGAGAGGAATTTGCAACGTCCCACATCGCTTAGACGACTTCTCGAGACCCTAGACTACTTAGTATAAATAGACATCTTTGTACTCACTTTCAATCATCCATATTTCTCGTACTTTACGGCTTGGGCTTTAGTCTCGAACTTTTGCTTACGAACATTGTACGAAAAGTCTATTCGACAACAAGTTAATAAATTTCTTTTTACGATCTCTTTTCTCTAGTTCTTCCTAGAAATCTCGGAATCCCCCAAGTTACTTTACAAATTCGATTGTGCGAGTTTCAGCTCTCAGAGTTTGGTGCTAAAAGGAGGGGGGTGAGAAAATTTTCTTACTCTTAAGAACAAAAGATCACAAGATCGGAAAGTCGAAGGGGATCAGCATACGGAGACGGGGGGAGCTGTAGCACAAACCCGCAGATTTCTGGAAGCTCTAGAATAGCCGAGGCTTCGGTAGAAGAGTGAAGGCGTAGATGGAAGCCCTGCGGAAGAAAGCGGAGGAGCAAGAAAAGGCAAACACCGCCTTAACAAGACAGGTACAAGAAATGCAGCAAAGCGAGGAAAAGAGAGAGCCTCATCCCGAAGGAAACTACCTTCGCGGAAGACATCTCAACTTTGAGACACCCCGTGGAACGCCGAGGATTCCCTCAAGGCAAATACCAAGACTCAGCTGTGAGAGCCGAAACTCACACTGTCAAAACTTATATTTAGTGGGGGCTCAAAAATTCTATTTGTAAAGAACTAAATGACCGAAAATGCAAAAGAGAGATTTTTATTGATATTTTCCGAAAGTACAAGGGAAATTAGCAAAAGCTGAATAGTCTTAAATTGCTAAAGCTCCTAATACTCGGATCTGGGATGGGTTTAACCCTCACATGAGCGTACATATATATACTGACAATCCTAGGAGGCTAAGACTTCAGATTTCCGATGTGGGACTGTCCTTCCTTCCCAGCCGCCGACCTAAGCTTTTTGGGTCCGATTTCCGGCCCGAGAGTCTTCCGTGATCCATCCGCGCATTCTGACCCAAATCCGGCCCGCCGGTGAATAGTGACCCGATGAATAGTAATCCGATGAATAGTAATCCGAATCTCTGTTTAAGCTTAATTCGATTTTTTCGGTTAACTTTGTTACGGTTTTTCCCGCATCAACAGTGTTCCGAGCATTTTTACGACTTCTGAGATTTGAACCGCCCGTCTTTTGTTCGAACTTGCAACCGCCGATTTCGGTATTGATGGCCAGCCACCGGTTCCTTTAGCTCGGGTGCTTCGGCGACTGGTCCAAGGACGGCTGGTCGTTCGTCACGGTCTTTCGGGGAATTTTTATGGACGTCTTTGGAGTCAGAACATGCAAATGGATGATCTTCGGGTCGGTCCGGGCATGAGCTATTTTCGACGATCGGTCGACTGGATGATGTTCGGATAACGAGTCTTGACTTGAGAAATGATCGTGAGCATTTGATGAAGACCCGGCGGCTGGCCTTATCCCAGCCGCTGGCCAGGGACGATGAAGACCCGATGGCTGGCACTTATCCCAGCCGCCGGCCACGGACGATGAAGACCCGGCGGCTGGCACTTATCCCAGCCGCCGGCAACAGACGATGAAGACCCGGGGGCTGGCACTTATCCCAGCCGCCGGCCACAGATGATGAAGACGCGGCGGCTGGCACTTATCCCAGCCGCCGGCCACGGACGATGAAGACCCGGCGGCTGGCACTTATCCCAGCCGCCGGCCACGGATGATGAAGACCCGGCGGTTGGCACTTATCCCAGCCGCCGGCCACGGACGATGAAGACCCGGCGGCTGGCACTTATCCCAGCCGCCGGCCACGGATGATGAAGACCCGGCGGCTGGCACTTATCCCAGCCGCCGGCCGTGGACAATGAAGACACGGCGGCTGGCAGTTATCCCAGCCGCCGGTTGATGTTTCGGACGGTTCGTGGGCAGTTTGCCTTAGCTCGTCCGTTCCATGTTTCGGGATAAGTTCCATTTGATCTCGTCCTTGACTTCTCGTTCCGTCAATCTTCGAGGAGGGGATTTCGACCCCAACATCAGCAATGAGAAAACCCCGGTGGTACGAAGACCTCAATCTTCGCTACCACCACAACTTCGTCGAGCCCCACAAGGGAATGGACGAGCTAGCATATCTTCCTTGACGAACGTCTCTGGAGAGAATGCCCAGCGAAACATGGAGTAGTCTTCTTCCGAGATCTAGATCACAAGCAGCCCAAGGACGGAGAAATCCAGGAGGCGCAAGACGCCTCTGAACACGCTCATGATTTATTGAAGGAAGAAGAAAATCCCCAGCAAGATCACGAGGCTCAAATCAAGACTTCACCGAAACCGAGACTACTCGTTTCAGCCAAAGATCAAATCAAGACTTCGCTGTAACTGAGACTACTCTTTTCGGCCGAAGATCAAATCAAGGCTTCGCCGAAACTGAGACTAATCGTTTCGGCCGAAGATCAATCCAAGACTTCGCCGAAACTTAGACAACTAGTTTCGGTCGATGATCAAATTAAGGTTTTGCCGAAACTGAGACTACTCCTTTCGGCCAAAGATTAATCCAAGACTTCGTCGAAACTGAGACAACTCATTTCTACCAAAGATCAAATCAAGACTTCGCCGAAACTGAGACAACTTGTTTCGGCCGAAGATCAGTTTAAGACTTCGCCAAAACTAAGACAACTTGTTTCGGCCGAAGATCTGTTCAAGACTTCGCCGAAACTGAGACTACTCATTTCAGCACAAGATCAAATCAAGACATCCTCGAAACTGAGACTACTCGTTTCGGTCGAAGATCAAATCAAGACTTCGCTGAAACTGAGACAACTCGTTTCGGCCGAAGATCAATCCAAGACTTCGCCGAAATTGAGATAACTAGTTTCGGCCGAAGTTCAGTCCAAGATTTATCGAAAATGACACAACTTGTTTCGACCAAAGATTAAGTCAAAGACTTCTCGAAAAATGAGACAGCTCCTTTTTGGCCGAAGACTAAGTCAAAGACTTGGTCAAAATCCATTTTGGTCAACAAGAAGATCGAAATAAGTCCCGATATAAAAAATTGGCCGGAACGGAAAGTTGCCACGGCCAAAGCCCCGAAACAAAGTTAGGTCGAAGGAAAACGCTTACCTCGGCCAAAGTCCCATTCTGAATTCGCCCAAGGTAAGAAATCATCGCAGTTTCTGCAAGGAAATATCCGAGCAAACTGAACAAAATCCTCCCAGACCAAGTCACAGCGCTCACGCAGTACAAACGCCCCGTTCAAGCATCCAAGCCGGTGCTGACTGCAGGATATATGGACAAAGGGGAAACATGTCAAAGAAGAACAACTTCCGCAAAAACATGTAAAAACGACTCTTAACATAAAATTCATCTCGAGAAGGGAGCGCCATATACAACCGAAAGCGAAAAAGTAGCTTTTGCCGCTTGTCGCCAGCAACGACAAGCCAAAACGCTAAACGTCCTCCAAACGGACTAAAGGGATCCCACAAACACCTCTTAACATCCTTTGCGGATCTAACCTTTGCTTAGGATCCTTTATCCCCCGTTGTTATTTTTCATTGCGGAAGATGTCTTATCACGGGGTCTTACCGGGCTTAATCACCTGTAAAAGGTTCTATTACGTCTAACAACGGATAATTAAAAGTGTATAAGAAAATGTCAGGTATATTGATAGGATAATGGAGAGCACAAGAAAATACATTCACAATCAAGGCAAAGTGGTTTCTTCAACAACTTCATAATGGAGTTTTGGACAAGAAAAGCATTCAAAATCCAACCCATGATGATATGTAACAAATCCAGACAATTTTTCATCATGTTACAAGTCCAAGAAGAGCCTAAAATGATGATTTTACTTGCAGCCCAAAAGGAGTGACTAAAATTGGAGATTAAGAGTCATTCAAAGCATTGGAAGAGTTATTTTGACCAGAATTAAGTCCATTCTTCTTTTATCATTTTCTTTGTATTATTTTTAGCAATTTTCATAGGTTTTACACATTTTCTTTAATTTCTCAACTTTATAAAATCTATTTAAAGGACACCACATCCAGATTAATAAAATATAGAGAGTTTTTGAGTTTATTCTTGTCTCAGTGACTGAGAGAGAGTTTTTTTCTAGTTCATCGGATTTGAACCGGGTTGTTGACTTAGTGGTTAGCCATTTGATCAATTGGGTGTGTTTGGTGGTAAGTCATACATCAAACCTCAAGGTGGTCAGCGTTAGGAAGGGTATATCAGGAGAATTTCCGCACCTCCCAACGATCCCATCATTCGATCAGTCCCGGAAGTGCTAGTAGCCTTCTCGGTTCCTATCCAAAATCCACCGAAGTGATTTCCAGGGCTATTATCCTATCAAGTGGTATCAGAGCCACTTTGGTGGTAATTTTGGTTCTTGTCAGTTCATCTTCTCTTCTCCTTCCCGAAATTTTCTGTTAAACACTTCTTTACTCATCCCCAATTCTATAAACCGGAAAATCGGGACACACCTTTTTTTTTTTCGTAAACCGATTTCAATTAAAGAAAAAAGAGAAATGAAACGGTTGAGACTGAGGAGAAATCCAGTCTGAAGGTTGAGGAGAAATCCAACCTTGTGTGGTTAATGCGATTTTCCGAAAAAAACTTTGAACTATCTATTTCTTTTACCCTAAAGGTGCTTTGGTTTTCGATTGCTGAGTTTTGACTGCCTATCATCCTTTGAACCCGTGGAAAGAACTCTGAGTGATCACTTAAAACTGTGGGCATACACTGTGTGCGTGAGGAAATTCAAAAAAAAAAAAAGAGAGAGAGAGAGGAGAGTGTGAGGATTTTTGTTGGCTAATTTATGTGTTCAGTACTTTTTAGGAAAATCAGCAAGTGAAAAACCTTTTGGAGGACTATTTACTCTAATTTGTTTGCTCAATTTTCAGGATAAAAATTTGTGGATTTATGAAGAAAAGCAGCAAGGAACAAATTCCACAACAAGACAAACTTAAATATTCATCTATAAACTTGTTGAACATTTTTGATGAATTTGCTACTGTGCAGAAAAAGTCCAGAGCTGACCAAAGCATGAACTGGAGGAAGAGACAGATCCGGCCTGACGAAGGTGATGAGAGGAGACCAAAGGACATAACCGTGCCTTCGCCAAAGCCAGAAGGGGCAGTCGTGATGATTTTCAAACTTATGCCAATTTAGAGAAAATACTGCATAAGGCACGTATTGTTATTCAGCAACTGGAAAAGAAAGGTAACTCTTCACCTCTGTCAAATTCCCATTTGAAGACTAACCATTCTTCTTCTTTTGAGGCTGTGAAACCCACAAGCAAAGCTCTTTCAACCAGGTGTTTCAAGTGTCAAAAGATTGGTCACTATGCTCACAAATGCAAAAATAAAAAAGTGGTGACTTTGGTGAATGGTGAAGTTGAACCCAGAAAAATTCCAAGCAGTAGTAACACTCACTGTGAGGATTCTAGAAACAAACATTTTCTAACTAGAGGGTCTTGGATTTAGTTGATGGAAAACGAATTTATGTTAAAAAGATAAAGAATTTTGTGATCAAAATCCTGTTTTTGAAAACTTGATTCTTTCTTCTGAAAATTTTAAACCAAAACGTTTTCAAAAAGAAAAGGACAATATTTCTGATTTGGTTTTCAACCCTGATGAGTTTCTGCAACAGAACAAACCTTTTGATGTTCATGGAAAAGATTTTGAAAAAGGTTTGAAAAAGAACAAAAATTTCAAATGATTTGAGTACTTGTGACATTGGTACATATGATCTTGGTTTTGGAAGTTTTGTGTCAATCAAGGGAAAATCAGATGGAGATCAGCACACAAAACCGTGGGTAACACAAAGACATGAACATGGCCATGGAGAGAAAAAGGATACATTGCCAAAAACCGGACCAAACTCAAGGTGAGCAATGTTCTTATTTCGATTATTGTGTTTTTAATCCATTTCCCTTTGATGTTCCAGATTTGTGGACAAAACTTTTGATGAGGGAGGGAATGATAGGATAATGGAGAGCACAAGAAAATACATTCAGAATCAAAAGTGGTTTCTCCAACAACTTCACGATGGACTATTTGCGCTAATTTAGGGAGTTTTGGACAAGAAAAGCATTCAAAATCCAACCCATGATGATATCTAACAAGTCCAGACCATTTTCATCATGTTACAAGTCCAAGAAGAGTCTAAAAGGATGACTTTACTTGCAGCCCAAAAGGAGTGACGAAAACTGGAGATTAAGAGTCATTCAAAGCATTTGAAGAGTTATTTTGACCAGAATTAAGTCTATTCTTCCTTTATCATTTTCTATGTCTTATTTTTAACACTTTTCATAGGTTTTACACATTTCCTTTAATTTCTCAACTTTGTAAAATCTATTTAAAAGACACCACATCCAGATTAATAAAATATAGAGAGTTTTTGAGTTTATTCTTGTCTCAGTGACTGAGAGAGAGTTCTTTGCTAGTTCATCGGATTTGAACCGTCATGTTCACTTGGTGGTTGGCCATTTCATCAATTGGGTGTGTTTGGTGGTCAGCCATACATCAAAATTCAAGGTGGTCTGCTTTAGGAAGGGTATATCAGGAGACTTTCTGCACCTCCCGATGATCCCATCATTCTATCTGTTCCAGAAGTGCTAGTAGCCTTCTCGATTCCTATCCAAAATCCACCGAAGTTATTTCCAGGGCTATTCTCCTATCATATATCCTTGGCTTAATACTTGAACGTTATATCCCGAATGGTATTCGTATTGGTTTATCTGAGAGTGGGACCCGGAAAGCGTGAACCGCAAGTCTCAACACTCGAGGTAGACTAACGAACCCGGCAAACACCATGCAGTACGCTGGTCTATGACATCTCGGAAACATAGTGCTACTACGCATACCAGCTAGCGCAAGATTATTAACATGTTTCAAACGTCGAAAAATACGAGGACCGTAAGACGAGACTACTGCAAACCCTAAAACCGACATAAGCTGTTTAGTTTAACTAAGAGAGGAACCCATAAGTCGTAAACCGCAAGTCTTAACACTCGAAGTAAACTCTGAAGCCCGGCAAAGACCCCTCGGTACGCTGGCCCACAACATCTCGAAAACATGATGCTACCAGACAGCAAGTTAAAAACATGTTTCGTGACAAACTAAAGTACGGAATTGAGAAAACATCGCAAATCCTAAGCAAGCATCAACGGAAAGCAAAATCAAAACGCCATTTGGCACACATATCAAATCACGACAGGTCATTCGACTTTTAAAAGGCGGAGAGTAAAATCGAAGGGAAAAAAGATCAAAAATAATAACCCAGGCGAAACCCGGTCAAGTTCGAAAACAAGGGCCGCAAAACAGGCCCAACATAACATTTCCACAACAATTTTCATGCGTTACCGCATCAAGAGCCAACCTCATACCCAATTGTGAATCGGCAAACATGTTGCTCTAACCACGACATCTCAACGACATTCGACAAAAATGTCGTGTGTCTATTTGCGCAACACACTCAGCCAAATCTTTCCGAGGAAAATGGCTCATCAAACTTAGCCTATCTCCTCTCCAAGAATTTAACTAGCCAAATTACGCCCAACTCCTCCTTAAGGAGAAGGCTCGAATCAAAACCCGCACCCTCGAGACTAACAGCTAAAATGCCAAAACATCGGATGAATTATAAGGATTGGAAGATAGGCGACCCTAAGTCAACTTTTGGCCAATCTAAGAACACTCCTTGCCGAGTTAAAATTCGTCTCGGCTTTGTCGCGAAACAGTCTTTACTCCTTGCCCAAATGGAATTCATCTCGGTCGAAATGGACGAACAAGCCTTGCCGAAAAGAACCATGATAAGATGGATTCACCCGGCAACATTTCACCGAAAACTGTTTTCGACAGACTAAAAAGTATTTTCCTCTTCATGACATATACAATACTGTCAATTTTCCGAAACTAACTTAGACAATATCTCGGAAAATTCAACACGAAACAAATCATCCTCCTTATCGAGCTGAATTTCAGCTCAGCCAAATCAAAGAAGGAACTTTTGCCGAGCTGAATTTCAGCTCGGGAAAGTATGATGCAAACCTTTGTCGAGCTGAACTCTCAGCTCGGTCAAATGCGAAGCTAATCTTTGCCGAGCTGAATTTCAGCTCGGCCAAGTTGAGGACAAACCTTTGCCTAGCTAAACAAGGCTTCCTCGAGAATTCTGCTTACGAAAACTTAACTTCCAAACGGAAAAACAGTATCCGGGAATCTCCCGAACACAAAACAAAACCTGCCGAGCTGAAGTTCAACTCGGCGAAAACTGAATTAACATATTTCAGCTCGGCACGAACCGAAGCAAAGCCAGCCGAGCTGAAATCCAGCTAAACAAAAATCGAGCCATAATCACCCGAGCTGAAAATCTAGCTCGGCAAAGACTAACGCAAAAACTGCCTAGCTGAAATATAAGGAGAAACCTGCCGAGCTGAAATCCAGCTAGGCGCAAAACCTGCATAGCTGAAAATCCAGCTCGGAAAAGTAAGACACAAACTAAATCTAGCTCGGCCAAGACTACAGAAAACCACTTTCTAAAACAGTCTTCATCTTGACTAACTCTCAAAAACACTTTCCGAAACAGTCTTCATCTCGACTCACGTGGAGAAACACCTTCTGAAACAGTCTTCATCTCGACTCACTAGGAAAAACACTTTCCGAAACATTTTTCATCTCGACTCACTCAAAAAAACACTTTCCAAAACAATATTCATCTCGACTCACTCGGAAAAACACTTTCCGAAATAGTCTTCATCTCTACTCACTCGGAAAAAAACAATTTCCGAAACAGTCTTCGTCTCGACTCATTCGAAAAAAACACTTTTCGAAACAGTCTTCATTTCGATTCACTCGGAAAAAACACTTTCCGAAACAGTCTTTGTGAGAGCCGAAACTCACACTGTCAAAACTTATATTTTATGGGGACTCGAAAATTCTATTTTAAAGAACTAAAAGACCGAAAATGCAAAAAGAGAGATTTTATTGATGATTTCCGAAAGTACAAGAATAATTAGCAAAAGCTGAAAAGTCTTATATAGCTAAAACTCCTAATACTCGGATTTGGGATGGGATTAACCCTTACATGAGTGTACATATATATACTGACAATCCTAGGGTGCTAAGACTTCAGAATTTCGATGTGGGACTTTGTCCTTTCTTCCCAGCCGCCGACCTAACCTTTTGGGCCCGATATCCAGCCTGAGAATCTTCCGTGATCCGTCTGCGCGTTCTGACCCTAATATGGCCCGCCGATGAATAGTATTCGGTGAATAGTAATACGAATCTCGGTTTAGACTCAATTCGATTTTTCGGTTAACTTTGTCTCGAGATGAATAGTGTTTTAACGGTTTTTCTCGCACGAACAGAATTCCGAACGTTTTACGACTCTTGAGATTTGAGCCGCCCGTTCGTTATTCGAACTTCCAGCCGCCGCTTTCGGTATTGATGGCCAGCCGCCAGTTCCGTTGGCTCGTGTGCTTGGTGACTGGTCCATGGACGGCTGAACGTTAGTCATGGTCTTTCGGGGAATTTTTATGGACATTTTGGAGTCGGAACATGCAAATGTTTTGATGGTCGGTCGACTGGACAATGTTTGGGTAATGGGTCTTGACTAAGAAATGATTGTGGGCGGCTGGCCTTATCCTAGCCGCCATTCCGGGTTCGAAGGAGATCCGGTGGCTGGCCTTATCCCAGCCGCCGGTCGTTTCTCGAAGGAGATCCGGCGACTGGCCTTATCCCAGCCGCCGATCTTTGCTCGAAGGAGATCCCGCGGCTGGCCTTATCCCAGCCGCCGGTCGTTGCTCGAAGGAGATCCGGCGGCTGGCCTTATCCCATCCGCCGATCGTTGCTCGAAGGAGATCCGGCGGCTGGCATTATCCCAGCCGCCGGTCGGTGCTCGAGGGGGATCTGGCGGCTGGCCTCATCCAGCCGCCGGTCGGTGCTCGAAGGAGATCCGGTGGCTGGCCTTATCCCAGCCGCCGGTCGGTGCTCGAGGGAGATCCGGCGGCTGGCCTTATCCCAACCGCCGGTCATGTTTCGGACGGGTCGTGGGCAGTTGGCCTTAGCTTGTCCAGTCCATGCCCGGGATAAATTCCATTTGGTCTTGATCTCGGCTTCTTGTTTTGTCAATCTTCGAGGAGGGGATTTCGACCCCAATAGTTAGCCCCCCAGCTCTTTGCTTCCGTGGTTTGGAGAAAGGAGCTCTGAGCTGAGAGTTTTATCGGGATTGACCGAAGCGGGAAGGAAAGGAGTTTTTCCGTTCGTCCGTTTGTCCGCTTCTCTTTAGTGTCTTGTCAAAGTACAATTCATCATGTTCATATGGAAGTTCTTGCCATATTTGCTATATCAAAGGGGTGGCTTCATTCTCATTTTTTCACACTCCCCTTCTTTTTTCAAGTTTTTTTCTTCAAGTCTTTCCTTTGAAGATTTTTCCTTTTGAAATGGCTGGTGAAGGAGGTTCTCCTTTTGAACTCAACTTCGACACAATAATGAATGATCATTTTGAGTTCGATTTTATGTCCGCGGAGCAGGATGCGGTACTTGTGGAAGATCTGCTGGCGGTTGGAGAAGATGCCATTCCACAAGCAGCGTCCGGTCCCGAAGGTGTTCCTCAGTGGGCAGCTGGCCCTAGCAACGCTCAAGAAGCGCTCGGTTTTGCTAATGTTCCTCAATGGGAGCCCGAGACGGCGGTTGGGATTGAAAACATACCCGAGCTGGCGGCCGGGATTGGAGGTTCGACGAGTAGGGCATCCGGCTCAAAGAGGGCGTCCGGCTCGAAACGGGTGGCTGGCTCTAAGAACGCTTCCAAGAGGGTGGATGGCGTAGTGGCCGTATCAAGGTGGGCGCTTGGTTCTGGAGGTGTCTTAGAGAGAGCGTCCGGCGCTTCTCGAGTTGATGTTGACGGCGTCTCACCGCGGGCGAGCGTAGTACGTGGCGTTTGGACCCCTCTCAGAATGTTGAGGACAACGGCGGATGACGTGCATGGCCGTCCCGATCTCTGGTCCCCTCCGAACATCATCATGCTTGGCCAGAGACTGGTGACGACTCGGCCATGCCCGGAGAAGAAGTCAGGTCGGGTCACCCGGAGGTGCCTATCTTTGTGTATCCAGAGGTGAAGTCCGAATGTCGTTCTCCCGGAGAAGCCAACGCTTGTTGGGGCGAAGATATTTTTGCTTGGCGGCTCAAGAAGCCTGGACCTGTTAAAGGGTATAGGAAAACATCTACCGGGTTCGAGCTTGGACCAACTCTGAGCAATCGGCACTCATTGGCCGAGCTTAGATATGACTTCCGGATTTCGGACAAGATCAAATTTTGTCTCCCAAAAGACGGGGACAGGATGGACAAGGCGCCAAAGGGATATTTCGCCATGTATGAATCGATGTTTTATGAAGCTTTCCTCTAGTTCCCGATCCCAGGAGCTATCTTCGAATTTCTCGAGTTGTATGGGGTTGAGATCTCTCAACTTGTTCCATCCGCTATGAGGATTTTGATGGGACTCGTGGTTCGTTGTGCTGAATGCGGAATCAAGTTGGAGGGCGACCTTGTAAGAAATTTCTTTTCATTGAGGAAGATTTCTAATTTGGATTTCTTCTGCTCGGTTAACGTTCGGAAGAATGTGAAGCGTTTCTACACCGGCCTTCGGAGTAATTGTAAGGCTTCGCGGAACCAGTTTTTCTACGTGAAGCGCAGCCCGCTCACGGTTGGTTCCGACTTCGGCGGCTCGGTTAGGACCGAGTGGAATGTGCCATGTAAGTATTTCGTCTTTTTGTGAATTTTTCTATAAGTAGTCCTCATTCCTTTGCTTCATCCTTCACAATTTCATTTCTCACAACTCTGCATTTTTTCTTTTCTTCTTTCTTTAGTTCGTGATCCTTTCGCTCCTAGAGTTTCCGGAGTTGAAGATATCTTTAATGAAGTTGGTAAAAAGAATATCGATTGGGAGTGTCCTGATCTTTGGCGCCGCTTTCTTGGCGCGAGGGATATTCTAGAAGGACGCGCTCCTCCAAAGGGTCCTGACTTCATTGATCCGATGGCGACATACCCCGGCATGGAGGGTGTTTGGATGTACCGCCAGCAGAAATATGGCGAAGCCAGACCGTCCGGAGAGGCGGCTGAGTTCGACCCAGCGTCTGGTTTTATTCTACCATCCGGGTCTGACTTTTATGGTGACGGCATGGCCGAGGAACAAGTGGCTGCTCCTCAGGGTTCTGACTGTGCCATTGTGGTGGATAAAGGGAAGGGAGCTTCCAAAAGCCCGGATCGTCCGAGGAAGGGCAAGGTGGCCCGGACGGTCGAGGCGTCCGATCCTGGTCTCCTTACGCTCGCAAGGCAGCGGGAGGAGATCCAGCCGAGTCCGTGAAGGTCGTGGACTACTTTGGAGCGTTGGCTCCGGCCTCCACTGCGTCGTTCGATCGTTCAGTGGCTTACGGAGACTTGTCCTCTGGCCTTATGATGGTGATTGTTTCCTCCTTTGGATTTGTTTTGATGCAGTTTAGTCTTTGCTGATACTTGTTTTTCTTTGATTCAGGTCGCCACTCGAGCTCATGCGACCCAGATTGCCTTAGAGGCTTCGGAGAAAGAGTCCCGGAAGAAGGACAAAAAGATTAAAGCCCTGGAAGTCAAGCTTAGGAATGCGGAGCATAGATCTCAGAAGGAGCTCAAGAAGGCGCTCGCGGAGGCTAAGCAAAAGATGGAGCTGGCGCTTAAGCAATGCCGCTGGGAGTTGGTGGAAAAATACTGTGCCCGTGTTCAGGGAGCCAAGGCCGCTCTTGGGCCGATGCGTCAGGCGAAGTATGGCGAGACTGCTTTGTCCGAGGTCGGCTCGAACCTTGGTCTGGTCCAGGACATCAAGTCTGGCAAGTCCAAGGTCGAGGAGGAGGAGAAGAAGTTGGAGGATTCGCTGGAGCAGCTCGAAGGAGGAGGTTGGGTCAGCTCCTACGATCGGGCTGCTACCATCCTCGATAGCTATTTGGTATACTCTCCTGTCTCCCCGCACCGATCCCCGGAGGCTGAGGCTTTGGACTACGGAGCTCCTACTCCTCTTGTTGACTATGATTAGGCTCTGGCCTTGTATTTTCTGTTTCCGTTATGTTCGGGTCTTTCGACCCTTTTATTGTATTTGCTTCGTCCGACGGACTTGATCACTTATATCTCCTTTTATGGAGATTTATTGTCTATCTGCTTTTGCCTTTAATTGTTATGGACTTCTTTGCTTGTTTCGCTTTTATAGTCTTGATAAAGGAGAAAAAGGGGCGGCCGGTACGTCTCTCTTTTAAGAGGATGGCTGGTCCGTCTCTCTACGGAGGACGGGCGGCTGGCCCGTTTTGTAGAGTGAAGGGCGGCTGGCCCGTTATTCGAGCGGCTGGCCCGTTTCGGAGTTGATCGGTACCGTGTTGAGTGAAGGGCGGCCGGCCCATCTCTCTATGGAGGACGGGCTGCTGGCCCGTTTTGTGGGGTGAGGGACGGCTGGCCCGTCTTTCTACGGAGGACGGGCGGCTGGCCCGTTTTGTATTGCGTTGGAGTGTTGAGTGAAGGGCGGCCGGCCCATCTATCTAAGGAGGACGGGCGGCTGGCCCGTTTTGTAGAGTGAAGGGCGGCTGGCTCGTCGCTATACGGAGGACGGGCGGCTGGCTCGTCTCTCTACAGAGGACGGGCGGCTGGCCCGTTTTGTATTGCATCGGAGTGTTGAGTGAAGGGCGGCCGGCCCATATCTCTAAAGAGGACGGCGGCTGGCCCGTTTTGTAGAGTGAAAGGCGGCTGGCTCGTCTCTCTACGGAGGATGGGCGGCTGGCCCGTTTTGTATTGCGTTGGAGTGTTATTCAGGACACTCGAACTTCAGACCAGGTTGTCTTTGTGAACATTTCCTGGGTTTAATGCTGTCTCTTTTTGTTGCAGGGGACCAAGCTTGTTCGGATCCCTCTTTTGACTGAACGCTTTTAAAATCTCGCATCAGAGCCGGTTTGATACCGCGTTCTCGAGATGTCTTTGACCAGTGTTCCATGTCAGGTGCTTTACTGGGTTTAGAGAGTTTACTTCGTTTCCAACGCTTCGCACTATTTGCCTATGCGAAGCGCAAGTGAAGGTAAACTAAACAGAACATCGTCTTGAGCGCTTCCTGCAGGATCGCGGGATGTCAGGTTACGCCCTTCGGATGTTAATCCGGAAATTTATATAGCGCGCTAGTCTTATCCTCTGCGGGATGTTAAGAGAACCATGGTTTTAAAATATTGTCTTGTTGTGGCTAGCAACAGACGGATTTGTTGGAGAGGACTTGAGTATTTGGGAGAAATATCTTGATTGATTGGCGAATAAGTTACGAGATGCTAAGTCTCGATATTTATCCGATTTTAAGTTCGAGTTAAAAATGTGTTATGAGATACTAAGTCTCAATGTTCATTTTCCTCGTGTTTTTCTGGATCCATTCGCTTTCCGGATCAAGTTTCAAGATGCTAAGTCTCGATGTTTGTCGGAATGGTGTTTTCGGGAAACTTTTTCAAGCTTGGATGTGTTATGAGATGCTAAGTCCCAATGTCCATCTCCTTGATCTGTTCCCGAAAATTTGGGAGTATGTATATACGGACCCACTCCCTCCCTTAGGAGGGGGGCAACTGAACTCGTTTTTTAAGCGAGCTGCCTACGTACCCTTCGTGAAAAGGGATCAAGTCACCTGTAGTTCTTTTTTTTTTGGTAAGAAGACGGCTAAGTCTTGATGATGGAGTTGTCCATCGCAGTTTTGGTGGTTTCTGAGGTCTTTTCAGCAGTTTTCATCTCCTCTTGGTTGGTTTCAGTTTCCGTGGGCGGAACCTCCGTTTTCTCGAACTGTTCGGTTCTGCTCACCTTCTTTCCCAATTCAGGGACTTCATCTTCCATTTTCCTTTTCGGGTTCTCTCCCAGCATGATGGTCGGATTCCGGAGCTTGTGCTCTGCTAGAAAGCAGATCTGGGCTTCCTTCTGATTTCCCCAAACGATCTTGATTCCGTTTGGTGTCGGGAATTTCAGGCAGAGATGGTAGGTTGACGGGATTGCTCGCATTGAATTGATCCAGGGAGTTCCCATTATCACATTATAAATTGCGGGGTGGTTTGCCACCGTGAAGTTGACAATTTTCGTGATCCCACCGGCACGAACTGGGAGCTGGATTGTCCCGTCTGTCACTGTGACTTCGCCAGAGAATCTGGTCAGCGACCTTGGATTGGGCTTTATCCTTGACGGATCCACCTTCATCCCTTGAAGTGTCTCTCGAAATATGACGTCCACCGAACTTCCGGTGCCGATCAAGACCCGGGAGACGTCATGGTCGTTGATGTCCAGCTCTACCACCAATGGGTCGTCGTGAGGTTGGTCAAGGCCTTCGGCATCTTTTTCGTGAAAGGCGATCCGGTCGTCGTTTTCGGTGATCGGCTCACGCGGGTTTGACTCCTTGTCTCCTCTTCTCAGGAATGCCTTTATCGAGGCCACTATGTCTCGGCAGTACTGAGACCCTCCGATGATCATATGGATCCTCCTGCGGTTTGCGGCGGAGTCGTCTCCGTTCGGTCTCCTTCCCTGTTTGGGGGTATCCTCGTCGGGCCTTTTGGGACGTTCCTGGTTAGGTCGTCCGTCTGGGGCACCAATGTCTTCTTCGATAGCTCCGAGACTCTCAAGGGTTACTCCGTTCCCGAGTTCCCCGGCTAAAAGTTTTTCCGCGAGCCTTCTTCCGACAGTCCTGCAGTTTTCGGTTGAGTGGCCTTTTGTCTTGTGGAAGGTACAGAAGGCGTTCTCGTCGAATCCTGGTCGAGTCCACGTATCCGACGGCCCCCTGTTGCGCCCATCAGATGGTCTCTCCGTGTTTATTTGGTAGTTATGCGCTCCGCCAGGGTTTGGTTCTTCGTCTCGGCAGATTCGCCTACTTCTTCTCTCGTTTGGAACGTTAGAAGGTTGCACCGTGCCTTTGGCGACCAATTTCGAGGATTGGTGCTTTCCAGCCGGGGCCCTCATTTCTTCCTCGTAGATAACAAAGTTGGAAGCGCGGTGGAGAGTAACTTGAATGGTTACCGGCGGATTCACGGTAATTTCCTTTCGGAAGCTCGAGGTCTTCAGCAAGGACTTCTTCAGGGCATTGATTGCGGCACTATTGCTTAGGCCGTCAATCTTCGAGATAATCATCTTAAATATTTCGATGAAATCTCGAAGGCTGCCGACAGTCGGTCGAAACCGTCGATCGAGTCTCTTTCTAGCCTCGAGAACCACGACATGGCTTATCATTTCAGATGTTCCACGAAGAGGAGGCAGAATCCGGCGTCTCTCTCTTGGGGTTTGAATCTGGCTCGTCCCATAGCGATGTGGAAACCTGTCATGTGGGCCTTCGGACCGGTCGTCCCGTCGTAAAAGCGGATTCGGATTTTTCCCGGGTCAGAAAGTTTAACGCTTGTGATCCTTGAAGTGAACGGGATCTTTTGCGTTTCCTCAAGGACGCGGTCAATTTACGGGGCCGCACTTGTCGCTTTATGGACTTGCGACCTTACCTCCTTCCTCTGGCTCGTGGTGAGTTCCAGGAGGGCACTGAGCTCGTCCAACTCGTCCCTTCGGCTAGAAGATCGATTAGCTCGTGTCTCTCGTTCTACCTTTTCCTGCTCTTCGATCCAGCGGAGTTCTTCCTCGTCCGCGTTTAGATCTCCAGCTTCGTCGTCGGTTTCGCTTTCCTCCCTGTCTGCTCCGTGTGCGGTGTCTCTCGGGTTTTTGCCGTTGTTCACCGTGGATGTCGGCCGTTCAGCGGCTCGCCTATTGGCGCTTTTCCGGTGCAGCGGAGGTGGTGCCGGTGGTTCTCTCCTTGTTCCGACTGGGGTCTGCTCATCGGGATTCTGACGGCCCGGGGGATCCGCTCGTGGGGTGAAAACAAGGCGTCTTGCTTCGAAAGTCCGGGGCCACGTGTTAGCTCCTGGGAAGCCGCTCTCTCCTGCGCGGCCGTTCTCTCTTGCCTGTTTTGCCGTTCCGCGATTTCAGCTACCATGTTCCTCAGCTCGGTGATCGCCGCGATCTCTGGGGCAGCGTTGGTCGTTTCCGTGATAAGCGGATCTTCGATCGGCATTCCGAATCTGGTGAGCGCACTGGCGGAGGTCCCGGTTATCCCGATCGCTCCGTCGGCGGATGTCCCGGCGGCAGTTGCTCCGGTCCCGGCCGCCGATGTACTGATGGCGGGAATTCCTGTTCCTGCCGATCGCGTGGCGGCTGCTCCCGCCGGTTGGTTGGTGATATCGTCGGTTCTTCTGGTCATTGTCTTCATTCCGTATCCTTTTCGTTCTTAGGGTTAAGAATATTTCTCGTCCCCACAGACGGCGCCAAAATGTGAGAGCCGAAACTCACACAGTCAAAACTTATATTTTATGGGGGCTCGAAAATTCTATTTTAAAGAACTAAAGGACCGAAAATGCAAAAAGAGAGATTTTATTGATGATTTCCGAAAGTACAAGAATAATTAGCAAAAGCTGAAAAGTCTTATATTGCTAAAACTCCTAATACTCGGATTTGGGATGGGATTAACCCTTACATGAGCGTACATATATATACTGACAATCCTAGGGTGCTAAGAGTTCAGATTTTCGATGTGGGACTTTGTCCTTTCTTCCCAGCCGCCGACCTAACCTTTTTGGCCCGATATCCGGCCCGAGAATCTTCCGTGATCCGTCTGCGCATTCTGACCCAAATCTGGCCCGCCGATGAATAGTAAATCGTGAATAGTAATCCGGTAAATAGTAATACGAATCTCGGTTTAGACTCAATTCGATATTTCGGTTAACTTTGTCTCGAGATGAATAGTGTTTTTAACGGTTTTTCTCGCGTGAACAGTATTCCGAACGTTTTACGACTCTTGAGATTTGAGCCGCCCGTTCTTTATTCGAACTTCCAGCCGCTGGTTTCGGTATTAATGGCCAGCCGCCAGTTCCTTTGGCTTGTGTGCTTGGTGACTGGTCCATGGACGGCTGAACGTTAGTCACGGTCTTTCGGGGAATGTTTATGGATGTTTTGGAGTCGGAACATGCAAATGCTTAGTCTTCGGGTCTGTCCGGGCTTAGAGTTATGTTTGATGGTCGGTCGACTGGACAATGTTCGGGTACTGGGTCTTGACTAAGAAATGATCGTGGGCGGCTGGCCATATCCCAGCCGCCGGTACGGGTTCGAAGGAGATCTAGCGGCTGGTCTTATCCCAGCCGCCGGTCCATGCTCAAAGGAGATCCGGCGGCTGTCCTTATCCCAGCCGCCGGTCGTTGCTCGAAGGAGATCCGGCGGCTGGCCTTATCCCAGCCGCCGGTCGTTGCTCGAAGGAGATCCGGCGGCTGGCCTTATCCCAGCCGCCGGTCGTTGCTCGAAGGAGATCCAGCGGCTGGCCTTATCCCAGCCGCCGGTCGATGCTCGAGGGGGATTCGGCAGCTGGCCTCATCCCAGCCGCCGGTCAGTGCTCGAGGGAGATCCGGCGGCCGGCCTTATCCTAGCCGCCGGTCATGTTTCGGACGGGTCGTGGGCAGTTGGCCTTAGCTTGTCCAGTCCATACCCAGGATAAATTCCATTTGGTCTTGATCTCGGCTTTTTGTTTTGTCAATCTTCGAGGAGGGGATTTCGTCCCCAACAGTCTTCATCTCGACTCACTCGGAAAAGCACTTTCCGAAAAAGTCTCCGTCTTGGAAAAATAATCAAGTTCCCGAAACAGAATGAAATTGACTTAACGACATTCTAGCCCTTAACCTCGTATCCATACAACTTTAACCTCGTCATCATCAAGACCGAGACTAACGAGCAGGGGGTTAACTGTGGTGGTCAAAACCCATACTGTCGAGATTAACAGCTAGAAATGACTAAATATCGAAGAGGATCTATGGATACAAAAATACAGAGTTCCAAGTGAATTCTTATATCCGTATAAACCATAAGTTCGCAGGAAAAGAGCAAGGAAAAACCAGCGCGGCCAAGTTAAACTTTGCGAAAACTGGCCGAGCTGAACTTTGTGGAAACTAGTCGAGCTGAACTTTAAGGAAACTGGCCGAGCTGAACTTTGCGGAAGTTCGCTGAGCTGAAGTAAAGAATGTGAAAACCTGAATCTCTCATTCTGCCGACCTGAACTCAGCTAGGCAATGCCGAGCTGGATTGTGCAATGCCGAGCTGAAAATGCACGGAAACTGATCAAACCAAACTTATATGAAAAACGAGTCTTTCCGAGACCAAAAATGTGCCTAGTTGAACTACCTCAGTGCTGTGCCGAGCTAAATTCATGGCATTCAGCTCGACAGCATCTGGCAAAGCATGTCGAGCTAAACTCATGACATTCAGCTCGGAGCACCAAGCCAAAATGAGCCGAGCTGAATTCACGGCATTCGCTCGGCATCTTCAGGCCAAAAGGTGCCGAGCTGAATCAATGGCATTCAGCTCGGCACCTTTAAGCCAAAACCGTGCAGAGCTGAATCCATGACATTCAGATCGGCACCATTTGTCAAAAATCTGTGTGAGAGCGAAACTCACACTGTCAAAACTTATATTTAATGGGGGCTCGAAAATTCTATTTTATAAAGAACTAAAGGACCGAAAATGCAAAAAAGATGAATAGGGAGATTTTATTGATATTTTCCGAAAGTACAAGGGAAATTAGCAAAAGCTGAATAGTCTTAAATTTCTAAAACTCCTAATACTCGGATCTGGGATGGATTTAAACCTTACATGAACGTACATATATACTGACTATCCTAGGAGGCTAAGACTTCAGATTTGCGATGTGGGACCTTGTCCTTCGCTTTCAGCCGCCGACCTAAGCTTTCTGGGCCCGATTTCCGGCCCGACAATCTTCCGTGATCCGTCTGCGCATCCTGACCCAAATCTGGCCCGCCGATGAATAGTAATCCGAATTTCGGTTTAAGCTTAGTTCGATTTTTCGGTTTACTTTGTCTCGGGATGAATAATGTTTTTCAACGGTTTTTCCCGCGTGAACAGTGTTCCGAGCGTTTTATGACTTCCGAGATTTGAACCGCCCGTTTTTATTTGAACTTCCAGCCGCCGGTTTCAGTTGATGGCCAGCCGCCGGTTCCTTTGGCTTGTATGCTCGGCGACTGGTCCACGGCTGGCTGGACGTTCGTCACGGTCTTTCGGGGAACGTTTATGGACGTCTTTGGTGTCAGAACATGCAAACGGATGATCTCCGGGTCGGTCTGGGCATTGAGTTACGTTTGACGGTCGGTCGACTGGACGATGTTCGGATGAGGAGTCTCGACTTGAGAAATGATCGTGTACAGGTGATGAAGACCCGGCGGCTGGGACAAGTGCCAGCCGCCGGCCACGGACGAGGGGAGATCGCGGCTGGCCTCATCCCAGCCGCCGGCCACGGACGAGGGGAGATCCGGCGGCTGCTTCATCCCAGCCGCCGGCCACGGACGAAGGGAGATCCGGTGGCTGGCTTCATCCCAGCCGCCGGCCACGGACGAAGGGAGATCCGGCGGCTGGCCTCATCCCAGCCGCCGGCCATGGACGAAGGGAGATCCGACGGCTGGCTTCATCCCAGCCGCCGGCCACGGACGAAGGGAGATCCAGCGGCTGACTCATCCAGCCGCCGGCCACGGACGAAGGGAGATCCGGCGGCTGGCTTCATCCCAGCCGCCGACACGGACGAAGGGAGATCCGGCGGCTGGCCTCATCCCAGCCGCCGGCCACGGACGAAGGGAGATCCGGCGGCTGGCACCTGTCCCAGCCGTCGGCCGTTGGTGAAAGAGGACCCGGCGGCTGGCCATGTCCCAGCCGCCGGTTGGCTTCCTGGACGGATCGTGGGCAGTTTGCCTTAGCTCGTCCGTTCCATGTTCGGGATAGGTTTCATTTGGTCTTGTCCTTGTCTTTTCGTTCCGTCAATCTTCGAGGAGGGGATTTCGACCCCAACAGTTAGCCCCCAGCTCTTTGCTCCGTGGTTTGGAGCAAGGAGCTCCGAGCTGAGAGTTTTATCGGGATTGACTGAAACGGGAAGGCTATGAGTTTTTCCGTTCATCCGCTTCGTCCGCTTCGCTTTAGTGTCTTGTCAGAGTATAGTTCTCCATGGGATTTCGTGCCATGCTTGCTATATCAAAGGAGTGGCTTCATTTCATTTTTTCACACTTCTCTTCTCTTCTCAAAAATTTTCTAAGTCTCTCTTTCGATAATTTTTTTTTCTTTTAGCAATGGCTGGTGAAGGAGGTTCTTCTTTCGAACTTAACCTTGATGCCATAATGAATAATCAGTTTGACTTCGATTTTATGTCCGCGGAGGATGATGCAGTACTTGTAGAAGATCTGCTGGGGCTGGAGAAGATGCCATTCCGCAAGCAGCGTACGGTCCCGAAGGTGTCCCACAGTGGGAGGCCGGTCCTAGCAATGCTCAAGGAACGCTTGGTTTTGCTAATTCCTCAATGGGAGTCCGGAACGGCGGCTGGGAATGATGGTCTACCCGAGACGGCGGCTGGGAATGAAGGCATTCCCGAGATGGCGGCTGGGAATGAGACCAGACCCGAGCCGGCGGCCGGGAGGTCGACGAGTAGGGCGTCTAGTTCGGAGAGGGCGTTTGGCTCTAAGAATGCTCCCAAGAGGGCGGCTGGCGTAGTAGCCGTTTCTAGATGGGCGCTCAGCTCCGGAGGTGTCTTAGAGAGGGCGTCCGGCTCTTCTCGAGTTGAAGCTGACGGCGTCTCGCCGAGGACGAGCATAGCACGTGGCGTGGACTCCCCCCCCAACAGGTTGAGGACAACGGCGGGTGGCGTGCATGGCCATCCCGATCCTTGGTCCCTTCCGAACGTCGTCGTGTTTGGCCAGAGAGCGGTGACGACTCGGCCACATCCCGGGAAGAAGTTAGATCGGATCACCGGAGGTGCTTATCTTCGTGCATCCGGACGTGAAGTCCGAGTGTCGTTCTCCCGGAGAGGCTAAAGCCTATTGGGGTGAAGACATTTTTGCTTGGCGGTTTAAGAAGCCTGGACCGTCTACGAGTTATAGATCGATAGCCGAGACATTCAGGCATGGTCCTACTTTGAGCGATCGGGATTCGCTAGCCGAGCTTAGATACGATTTCCGGATTCCGGACAAGATTAAGTTCCGTCTCCCGAAGGATGGGGATAGGATGAACAAGGCGCCAGATGGCTATTTTTCATGTACGAGTCGATGTTCTACGAAGCCTTCCTCTGGTTCCCGATCCCGGGAGCCATTTTTGATTTTCTCGATTTATATGGGGTTGCGATCTCTCAACTTACCCCTGGCGCCATGAGGATTTTGATGGGACTTGTGGTCCGTTGTGCCGAATGTGGGATCAAGTTGGAGGGTGATCTGATTCGGAATTTCTTTTCGATGAGGAAGGTTTCCAATTCAGATTTCTTCTGCTCAATCAACGTTCGGAGGAACGTGAAGCGTTTCGACTCGGGCTTCGATAGCATTGCAAAGCTTCGCGGCTCGAGTTTTTCTCGTGAAACGCAGCCCGCTCACGGTCGGTTCTGACTTCGGCGGCTCGGTTAGGACCGAGTGGAGTTTGCCACGTAAGCGTTTTGTCTGTTTGTGAATTTTTCCTATAAGTAGTCCTTGCTCATTTGTTTCATTCTTCATAACTTCATTTCTCACAGCTTTTCTTCTTTCTCTCTCTAGGTCGTGATCCCTTTGTTCCCAGGATTTCCGGGTTTGAGGATATCGTTACAGAAGTTGATAAGAAGAAAATCATTGGGAGTGTCCTGACCTTTGGCGCCGCTTTCTTGACGCAAGAGATATTTTAGAAGGACGTGCCCCTCTCAAAGGTCCCGACTTCATCGACCCGCTGGCGACGTACCCCGGAATGGAGGGTGTTTGGAACTATCGCAAGCAGAAGTACGGCGAGGCTGGACCGTCGGAGAGGCAGTCGAGTTTGAGCCCGGCGTCCGGCTTTGTTCTTCCGCCCGGACCTGATTTCCATGGCGCGCCCGAGGAACAGATTGCTGCTCCTCAGAGTTCAGCTTGTGCCGTCGCTGTGGATAAGGGGAAAGAGCTTCCAACAGCCCTGGCCGTCTGAGGAAGGGTAAAGTGGCTCGGACGGCCGAGGCGTCCGATCATGGTCTTCTCTTCGATGCCCGCAAGGCGGCGGGAGGCGATCCAGCTGAGTCCGTTAAGGTTGTGGAATACTTTGGAGCGCTGGCTCCTGCCCCAGCTGCGCCGTTCGATTGTTCAGCGGCTTACGGAGATCTGTCCTCCAGTCTTATGACGGTAATTCTTTTTTCCTTTAGATTCGTTTGGACGCAGTTTGGTCTTTGCTGATATTTGCTTTTCTTTGATTTAGATCGCCACCCGAGCTCATGCAACCCAGGTTGCCTTGGAAGCTTCGGAGAGAGAGTCCCGGAAGAAGGACAGAAGATCAAGGCCTTGGAAGTGAAGCTTCGGAACGTGGAGAGGCGATCTCAGAAGGAGATTAAGAAAGTGCTCGCGGAAGCTGAGCGAAAATTGGAGCTGGCTCTTAAGAAATGTCGCTGGGACTTGGTGGAGAAGTACCGTCTTCGCATCGAGGGAGCCAAGGCTGCTCTCGTGCCAATGCGTCAGGCGAAATATGGCGAGACTGCCTTGTCTGAGGTCAGCTCTAACCTCGACCTAGTCCGGGACATTAAGTCCGGGAAGTCGAAGGTTGAGGGGGAGAGGGAGAGCTGGAGGCGGAATTGGAGCGGCTCAAAGGAGGAGGTTGGACCGGTTCCTATGATCGGGCTGCTGCCGTTCTCGAGAGCCACTTGGTATACTCTTCCGTTTCTCCGTACCAGTCTCCGGACGCCGAGGCTTTGGACTATGGAGCTCCTACCCCTCTCGTCGAATATGACTAGGCTTTGGCCTTGTGTTTTCTTTTTCTGTCTTAGTTGTATTCAGGTCTTTTGACCCTTTTTATTGTATTTGCTTTGTTAACCGAACTCATATCTCCTTTCATGGAGATTTTTATCTATCAGCTTTTGCCTTAGATGTTATGGACTCTTTGCTTGCTTGCTTTGCTTTTATAGCCTTGATAAAGGAGGAGATGGGCGGCCGGTATGTCTCTCTTCCAAGAGGGCGGCTGGCCCATTTTATAGAATGAAGGGCGGCTGGCCCGTCTCTCTACGGGCGGCTGGCCGTTTTGTGGAGTAAAGGGCGGCTGCCCGTCTCTCTACGGAGGACGGGCGGCTGGCCCGTTTTGATATTGCGTTGGAGTGTTGTTCCGGACACTCGAACTTTTAGACCAGTTTGTATTTTGCGAATGTTCCTGGGTTTAATGCAGTCTTTTGTTGTCGTAGGGGACCGAGCTTGTTCGAATCCCTCTTTCGACTGAACGCTTTTAAGATCTCGCATCAGAGCCGGTTGATACTGCGTTCTCGAGATGTCTTTGACCAGTGTTCCCGTGTCAGGCGCTTTACTGGGTTTAAAGAGTTTACTTTGTGTCCTGTACTATGCAAAGTGTTGGTGAAAGTAAACTAATCAGAACATCGTCTCGAGCGCTTCCTGCAGGATCGCGGGATACAGGATACGCCCTTCGGATGTTAATCCGGAAATTTGTATAGCGCGCTAGTTTTATCCTCTGCGGGATGTTGAAAGAACCATGGTTTTTAAAAGATAGTCTTGTTGTGGCCAGCAACAGACGGATTTGTTGGTGATGACTTAAGTATTCGGGAGAAGTATCTTGATTGGTGGTCTTGGATGAGTTACGAGATGCTAAGCCTCGATGTTCATCTGATTTGTAAGTTGAAGATATTTTATGAGATACTGAGTCTCAATGTTCATTTTCCTCGGGTTTTTCTGGATCCATTTGGTTTCTGCATCAAGTTTCGAGATGCTAAGTCTCGATGTTGTCAGAATGGTGTTTTCGGGAAACTTTTTCAAGCTTTGGATGTGTATGAGATGCTAAGTCCCAATGTCCATCTCCTTGAAATTTTTGCGAAAATTTGGGAGTATGTATATACGGACCCACTCCCCCCCCCCTTTTTTAAAGAGAGGGGCAACTGAACTCGTTTTTTAAGCGAGCTGCCTACGTACCCTTCGTGAAAGGGATCAAGTCACCCGTAGTTCCGTTCTTTTTTTTTTTTTTTTTTTTTTTTTTTTTGGTAGGGAGATGGTTAGTTCGGCCGTGGAACCGTTATTTGTAGCTTCGACGGTTTCTGAGGCAGTTTTCGTCTCTTTCTCGTTTGTTTCAGTGGGCGGAACCTCCGTTTTCTCGAACTGTTCAGTCTGCTTACTTTCTTTCCCAATTCGGGGACTTTGTCTTCATTCTTCCTCTTCGGGTTCCCTCTCTGCGGGATGGTCGGATTCCGGAGCTTGTGCTCTGGCAGAAAACAGATCCGAGCCTCCTTCTGATTTCCCCAAATGGTTTTGATTCCGTTTGGTGTCGGGAACTTCAGGCAAAGATGGTAAGTCGATGGGATAGCTAGCATTGAATTGATCCAGGGAGTCCCCATTATCACGTTATAATTGCGGGGTGGTTTGCCACCGCGAAGTTAACGATTTTCGTGATTCCACCGGCACGAACCGGGAGCTGGATTGTTCCATCCGTCATTGTGACTTCGCCAGAGAATCCGGTCAGCGATCTCGGACTGGGCGTTATCTTTGACGGATCCACTTCATTCTTTGAAGTGTCTCTCGAAAAATGACGTCCACCGAACTTCCGGTGTCGATCAAGACTCGTGAGACGTCATGGTCGTTGATATCCAACTCTACCACCAATGGATCATCGTGAGGTTGGTCAAGGCCTTCGGGGTCTTTTTCGTGAAAAGCGATCCGATCGTCGTTTTCAGTGATCGGTTTCCCGTGGTTTTTGACTCCTTCTCAGAAACGCTTTTATGGAGGCCACTGTGTCTCGGCAGTATTGCGATCCTCAGATGATCATGTGGATTCTCCTGCGGTTGGCAGCGGAGTCGTCTCCATTTGGTCTCCTTCCTCGTTTGGGTGTGTCCTCGTCGGGCCTTTCGGGACGTTCCTGGTTAGGTCGTCCGTCCGGGGCGCCAGCATCTTCTTCGATAGCTCCGAGACTCTCGAGGGTCACTCCGTTTCCGAGCTCCCCGGCTAACAGCTTTGCCGCGAGCCTCCTTCCGACGGTCCTGCAGTTTTCGGTTGAGTGGCCTTTTGTCTTGTGGAAGGTACAGAAGGCGTTTTCATCGAATCCTGGTCGAGTCCATGTATTCCACGGTCCCTTGTTGCGCTCATTATGCGGTCTCTCCGTGTTTATCTGGTAGTTATGCGCTCCGCCCGGGTTGGGTTCTTCATCTCGCTGGTTCGCCTACTTCTTCTCTCGTTTGGAAAGCTAGAAGGTTGCACCGTGCCTTTGGCGACAATTTTGAGGATTGGTGCTTTCCGGCTGGGACCCTCATGTCTCCTCGTAGATGACGAAGTTGGAAGCGCGGTCGAGAGCATCTTGAATGGTGACTGGTGGGTTCACGGTAATCTCCTTTCGGAAGTTCGAAGTCTTCAGCAAGGACTTCTTCAGGGCGTTGATCGCGGCACTGTTGCTTAGTCCGTCAATTTTCGAGACTATTACCTTAAACCTTTCGATGAAATCTCGGAGGCTTTCTTCAGGTTCCTGTGACCGCGAGTAAAGATCCGCGTCGGATGTTGACTGTCTTATGAAGAGCGAGTAGTGTTTCAAGAAGGCTGTTGACAACTGCTCGAAACTGTCAATTGAATCTCTCTCTAGCCTCGAGAACCACGATAGGGCTGATCCTTTCAGATGCTCCACGAAGAGGAGGCAGAATCCCGCGTCCCTCTCTTCGGGTTTGAACCTAGCACGTCCCATAGCGATGCGGAAAGCTGTCATGTGGGCCTTCGGATCAGTTGTCCCGTCGTAGAAGGGAATTCGGATTTTGCCCGGGTCAGAGAGTCTGACGTTGGTGATCCTCGAAGTGAACGGGATCTTCTGCGTTTCCTCTAGGACGCGGTCAATCTCCGGGGCCGCACTTGTCGCTTTATGGACTTGCGACCTTACCTCCTTCATCTGACTTGTCGTGAGTTCTAGGCGGGCACGGAGCTCATCCAGCTCGTCCCTTCGGCTAGCGGATTGATTAGCTCTGGCCTCTCGTTCCTCCTTCTCCTGCTCTTCGATCCAGCGGAGCTCTTCTTCGTCCGCGTTCAGATCTCCAGCCTCGTCGTCAGTTTCGTTTTCGGCTCTGTTGTGACGTCTCTCGAGTTCTCGCCGTGGTCACCGTGGAAGTTGGCCGTTCGGCTGTTCGCCCAGTGGTGCTCTTCCGGTACAGCAGGGTGGTGCTGATAGCTCTTTCCTTGTTCCGACAGGGGTTGTTCGTCTGGATTCTGACGGCCCGTGGGGTCTGCTCGCGGGGTGAAGACAAGGCGTCTTACTCCTAACGTCCGGGGGACGTGTGCTGGTTCTTGGGAAGCCGTTCTTTCTCGTGCGGCGCTCTTTCTTGCCTGTTCTGCCGCTCTGCGATTTCGGCTACCATGTTCCGCAGTTCGATGATTGCTGCGTTCTCCGGGGCGGTGTTGGCCGTTTCCGTGATGATCGGATCTTGGAGTGGCATTCCGTATCTGGCGAGGGCCTGGGGGAAGTCCCGGGATTTCCGACTGCTCCGTCGGTGGATGTCCGGGCGGCAGTTGTTCCAGTTCCGGCCGCCGATGTGCTAATGGCGGGAAGTCCCATTCCGGTTGCCTGCTCGGTCGGTTGGTTGGTGATGTCGTCAGTTCTTCTGGTCATTGTCTTCGTTCGGTATCCTTTTCGTTCTTAGGGTTAAGAATATTTCTCGTCCCCACAGACGGCGCCAAACTGTGAGAGCCGAAACTCACACTATCAAAACTTATATTTAATGGGGGCTCGAAAATTCTATTTATAAAGAACTAAAGGACCGAAAATGCAAAAAAGATGAAAAGGGAGATTTTATTGATATTTTCTGAAAGTACAAGGGAAATTAGCAAAAGCTGAATAGTCTTAAATTGCTAAAACTCCTAATACTCGGATCTGGGATGGATTTAAACCTTACATGAACGTACATATATATACTGACTATCCTAGGAGGCTAAGACTTCAGATTTGCGATGTGGGACCTTGTCCTTCGCTTTCAGCCGCCGACCTAAGCTTTCTGGGCCCGATTTCCGGCCCGAGAATCTTCCGTGATCCGTCTGCGCATCCTGACCCAAATCTGGCCCGCCGATGAATAACCGTGAATAGTAATCCGAATTTCGGTTTAAGCTTAGTTCGATTTTTCGGTTTACTTTGTCTCGGGATGTTTTTCAACGGTTTTTCCCGCGTGAACAGTGTTCCGAGCGTTTTATGACTTCCGAGATTTGAACCGCCCGTTTTTTATTTGAACTTCCAGCCGCCGGTTTCAGTATTGATGGCCAGCCGCCGGTTCCTTTGGCTTGTATGCTCGGCGACTGGTCCACGGCTGGCTGGACGTTCGTCACGGTCTTTCGGGGAACGTTTATGGACGTCTTTGGAGTCAGAACATGCAAACGGATGATCTCCGGGTCGGTCCGGGCATTGAGTTACGTTTGACGGTCGGTCGACTGGACGATGTTCGGATGAGGAGTCTCGACTTGAGAAATGATCGTGGACATGTGATGAAGACCCGGCGGCTGGCACTTGTCCCAGCCGCCGGCCACGGACGAAGGGAGATCCGGCGGCTGGCCTCATCCCAGCCGCCGGCCACGGACGAGGGGAGATCCGGCGGCTGGCTTCATCCCAGCCGCCGGCCACGGACGAAGGGAGATCCGGCGGCTGGCTTCATCCCAGCCGCCGGCCACGGACGAAGGGAGATCCGGCGGCTGGCCTCATCCCAGCCGCCGGCCACAGACGAAGGGAGATCCGGCGGCTGGCACCTGTCCCAGCCGCCGGCCGTTGGTAAAAGAGGACCCGGCGGCTGGCCATGTCCCAGCCGCCGGTTGGCTTCCTGGACGGATCGTGGGCAGTTTGCCTTAGCTCGTCCGTTCCATGTTCGGGATAGGTTTCATTTGGTCTTGTCCTTGTCTTTTCGTTCCGTCAATCTTCGAGGAGGGGATTTCGACCCCAACAATCTGCCGAACGGAGTTTTCTACGAGTCTCATAAATTCGAATCTTTCGAATTCTCCGAGCAAAGATTATGGCCGAGATGAAAATGTTAATCTTGGCTTAGCTGGATCATATCTTCCGAAATAGTTGATCAACATTCCCGAGATGACGTCATTACTCTCTTCCGATCATTGGAATTCGACTTTGTATTTTCATAGAAGGATTGCGGAAACTCCGAGTGGAAAATATGTTTGGGTCGAAAAATCCAAAATAAAAACTAAGTCTTGTTCTCTTCATAGGTGAGATACAATCACGGAAAGCAGCAAAGATATACGTTCAGTGTTCGAATCATATCTTCTCGACTACAAAGTTTTTCCGCGTGAAACCACTTGGAAAATGTTCTCATCTCAATTACAAAGCTCCTCGAAGATGAATCAGATCCAACCGAGTTCATATGAAGGAGTTATGTCATTTACAAGTTGGGTGTTTTCCAGCTTACGCGAATGGATACCTCCGAGCATTCAATGAAGGATTCTGATCAGACCAGATGGAATTAGGCCACAAACCGAATAGTTCTACAATCTTGGTCCAACATAGAAGCCCATTAATAATCCCACTTGCAAATTCCACAAGGCCCAAGTGGATTTAATTAGATCAAGAGTCACATAGAGTTGAAGAGTCATTCAAACCATCTTTATTTCTAGTCTAAGTCTTTGGTCTTTGTTCTAGTTTCGAGTAGCCTTGTTTTCTACCACATTTATTCTAGTTTTTAACAAATTTGTAATCAATTTAAGCACCATTTCGTGCAAGGAATAAAATTAAGCCTTTTTGTTATTTTTGGAACCTTTTTGAGTGGTTAACTCATTGTTCTTTGTCAATGGTGTGTAATATCCATGATCAAAACCTCTTTGTCGTCTAGGTGCGTCATATCCTAGGGCATTGAGTCGGGTATACCAAAGGTCTTCTGCAGCCTTTGAAGCTCCCTACAATCCATCGGTAAATCAGAAGCCTTCCGCATCTTCTGTGCGACCATTCGCTCCACAACCTTTGATCTTTGAGCCTTTACGGTTGCTTGGATGCAAAGCCTATCCATTCAACACCTTAGAGTGCATAATCCTTGGGAGATTTGTATCTTTTGGTATCAGAGCCACTCAATTGCTGGTTTTATTTCTATCTCTAAGAGTCTGTTCATCTTCTAATCTTCCATAAAAAATTTTCTTCTTCATTTTTTGTTTCTTTTCTTTTCTTTTGATCCGGGCCACATCCTTACTCCACCAGTTTGTTTGAATCATTCAAAAAAAAAAGTATTAAAAAGAAAAAAAACGAAAAAAAAATCAATCAAAAGAAAAAGAGTTTGATCTGAATTGTTTGTAGATTTTGGTGGAGCGGTGGAAGAGAAAGCCTGCTGGCTGAGGAGAAATCCAGCCTTGGAGTGGACAAAAATCTCTGATCTCTTAATCTTCTTCTTCTTGTCTCTTTATTCTTAGAAGTTGTTGTTTGGAAGCCTCTTGCTTAGATCTACGTTTTAGTACTCTTTGAACCTCTTGGAGAATTTTTCTGAGTGACTAAATTCTGTGAGTTGAGTGGGTGAGGATTCAAACACAAAGAGTGAAAGTTTTGATTTTATCTGATTTGTTTGTTAAGTGTTTTTCAGGAAACACCAAAGGAGAAATGCCTTGGAGGAGTTTTACTTCTAACTTGTTTGCTGAATTTTGCAGGAAATATGTTTGGTCTGAAAAAGAAACCAAGGCAAGAGCGGAACAAAAATCAGGGAGATTTCTTTTCATTATTATCTCAATCTCTTTTGAAAAAGAAACAACAATCGTTGAGATCTGAAAATAAAATTGTCTTTGATAGAACTGATTATGTTTATGATTGGAAACTTGCAGGAAGATCCCATGAGAAGCCTGACTGGAAAAGCAAGGATCATTACCAAACGTCCAGAAGAGAAACTGACCAAAGAAACTGGTTTGACAGAAAAACGTTTTGTGAAGACTGGGCAAAACAGGTGGTGAAAGCCGTTAATGATATTGTTATAAAGGCCAAGACACAAAAGGTAAACCTTCTTCTCTTTCCAATTCTGCTTTGAAAACTAATGTGTCTCTGTGTTTTGAAAAGAGCAAAGCTGTGGACACCACAAGCAAAGCTGAAAACATTAGGTGCTTTAAGTGTCACGGATTGGGGCATTACTTCAACAGATGTCCAAACCAGAAAGTGATGAACTTCACTGAGAAAGTTGTGGTTAAATCCGAGGCTGAGAAGGAAGGCACAGGTCCTATCTTTGATGAAGCAGAAGAGGAAGAACATGTGGATTATCCAGCCCAAGGTAACTTGCTTATCACCTTGTGTGAGCTGAACCAAATGGAAGAAACAGGAAAGTCTTCTTTTACCTTGCTGAACCGATTTATAATGATTATTCCTTACCATTAATCTCTTTGCAACCGGCACCACCGAGTAGCATTGATCTGATTTTTCAGGAAGAAGTAAGGAGTTCAAAGAGTTATGAACTGGACAAAGAAGAATCAAGGACCTTGGAACAGAAAGGAGTAAAAGAGACAACAGCCGATCCGGCACCCAACTCATCTCTTAACAACCGCAACATTTCAGTAAGCTTTCTGAATGGAACAGTCCTGATCCTAACTTGTTTGTTTTGGTAAACCATGATGAGGAAAAACGTTTTAAGTTTAAAAATGTTAAGGAATTTTATGTTTCAAATTCTGTTTTTGAAAACTTAATTTCTTCTTCTGAAAAGTTTCATGAAAAACGTTTTTGTGTCGAAAAGAAAGGCAATGCCAACGTTGTTTGAAGTCTTGATAAGTTTCTGAAAGAACATCAACCTTTTGATGATCACGAAGAAGAACTTAAAAACGTTTTGAACAAAACGGTTTTGTTTGATCAAATTAGAGATTGCGTTTTTGACATATATGACTTGGAGTTTGGAAGTAATTTGCCAATGCAGGAAAAGCAGCCTGAAGTTTATACACCAAAGGTGTGGAAGACTCACTACCATATGAGTTTGTTGATTATGGATCAAAAAAAGATGATCCTTCACAAATTTTCCAGCCAGATCCATACCAAGGTGAGCTATGGCCATTCTCCAATTCTTATGTTTCTAATTCACTTCCTTTCCATGTTCCAGATTCGAGGACGAATCCTTTTCAAAAGGGAGGGAATGATAGGACTATGGTCAGCGTACCAGACAAAACCAATGAGAATGGACGGATGGATGAGAAGCAGCTTGAAACGAAGCTGGGAAGCTAGAGCAAAGGAATTATTCCGTGGGAAAATGGACCAGAAATGACTATTGCTCGGGGGAACTTGAGGTTGGCACGACTCGGATTGGAACAACTCTTGGACCTCGGACCAGATGGCATTTTCACTCGGACCAATTTTATTCTTCACCGAACCATTCCATCAGATAAGATGATTGGTCAAGTCAGAAAACACTTCGATCGGGGAAAATCTGAAGTTTGTCGAGAATCCCATGTTCTCGATCATGACCGTTCTGACCACAGCCAGACCCGGGATCATGACCATGACCACACAGCCATCAGCCCAAGAGTCACCTTGCATTCCGCGTGGACTTGAAGAGGCATTTTGACTAGAATTTATTTCTAGTCTTCTTTTATATTTCTTATGCCTTGTTTTCCCCACATTCTTTCTAGTTTCTACACTTCTAGTTTTCCGCACAATTCTAGTTTTCAGTAAATTGTAAACTCTATAAATAAGGCTTGATTGCCATAATAAGATTCAGACTTGTTTTTAGCTTTTGCTTTCTTTGAGAGAAATCTCTTGGTTCAGAGATTGAACTATTTCGTTTTCTGGTTAAGGATCACTTCAAGCAAACACTTCTTGAGTTAATGGTCACTTCTCAAGAATTTTGGTTATATCAAGAGTCATTCCGCACCTCTTGACGCTCCCTTCAATCAACCGCCTTGGTTTGCAAGGATTATCCAATTCACCAACTTAGAGTGCATCATCCTTGGGAGGATTTTCATCATTTGGTATCAGAGCCACTCAATTGCAGGTTTTATTTCTATCTCTAAAAGTCTGTTCATCTTCTAATCTTCCATAAAATTTCATCTTCTTCATTTTTTGTTTCTTTTCTTTTCTTTTGATCCGGGCCACATCCTTACTCCACCAGTTTGTTGGAATCATTCAAAAAAAAAGTATTAAAAAGAAAAAAAACAAAAAAAAAAATCAATCAAAAGAAAAAGAGTTTGATCTGAATTGTTTGTAGATTTTGGTGGAGTGGTGGAAGAGAAAGCCTGCTGGCTGAGGACAAATCCAGCCTTGGAGTGGTTAAGGCGGATCATTCACAAAAATCTCTGATCTCTTTATCTTCTTCTTCTTGTCTCTTTACCTTCTTAGAAGTTGTTGTTTGGAAGCCTCTTGCTTAGATTTACGTTTTAGTACTCTTTGAACCTCTTGGAGAATTTTTCTGAGTGAATAAAATTATGTGAGTTGAGTGGGTGAGGATTCAAACACAAAGAGTGAGAGTTTTGATTTTATCTGATTTGTTTCTTAAGTATTTTTCAGGAAACACCAAAGGAGAAACACCTTGGAGGAGTTTTACTTCTAACTTGTTTGCTGAATTTTGCAGGAAATATGTTTGGTCTGAAAAAGAAACCAAGGCAAGAGCCGATAAAAAATCAGGGAGATTTCTTTTCATTATCTCAATTGCTGGTTTTATTTCAGTAAATAAAGACTCTTCAACTCTAAGTGACTCCCAAGGATTATGCACTCTAAGGTGGTGAATGGATAGGCTTTGCATCCAAGCAACCGTAAAGGCTCAAAGATCAAAGGTTGTGGAGCGAATGGTCGCACAGAAGATGCGGAAGGCTTCTGATTTACCGATGGATAGTAGGGAGCTTCAAAGGCAGCGGAAGACCTTTGGTATACCCGACTCAATGCCCTAGGATATGACGCACCTAGACGACAAAGAGGTTTTGATCATGGATATTACGCACCATGATCAAATCAATGGATATTACACACCAGTGACAAAGAACAATGAGTTAACCACTCAAAAAGGTTCCAAAAATATCAAACAAAGCTTCATTTTATTCTTTGCACGAAATGGTGCTTAAATAGGTTACAAATGTGTTAAAAACGAGAATAAATGTGGTGGAAAACAAGGCCACTCGAAACTAGAACAAAGACCAAAGACTTAGACTAGAATTAAAGATAGTTTGAATGACTCTTCAACTCTAAGTGACTCTTGATCTGATTAAATCCGCCTGGACCTTGTGGAATTTGCAAGTGGGCTTATGAATCGGCTTCTCTGTTGGACCAAGATTGTATAACAATTCGGTTTGTGGCCTAATTCCATCTGTTCTCATCAGAATCCTTCATTGAATGCTCGGCGGTCTCCATTTGCGTAAGCTGGAAAACACCCAACTTGTAAATGGCATAACTCCTTCATATGAACTCGGTTTGATCTGATTCTTCTTCGAAGAGCTTTGTAATTGAGATGAGAACATTTTCCAAGTAGTTTCACGCGGAAAAACTTTGTAGTTGAGAAGATACAATTCGAACACTGAACGTATATCTTTGCTGCTTTCGATGATTGTATCATCAAAATCCGCTTTAACCAAATCAGATTGGTTTTCTCCTCAATCTCAACCGCTTGATTCTTTTTTTTTTTGAATCGATTTTCTTTCTTTCCCTTTTTTTTTTTTATCTTTTTCTGTTTTTTTTGAAGCGATCAAACAATAGAAAAGATTGGCCCGGATTCCTTATTTATACATAGAGAGAAAAGATGTGTTTGACAGAATTTTGTGATGAAAAGATGAGAAGATGAGCACTTGAAATCGAAAACAAACCAGCAATGAGTGGCTCTGATACCACCTGATACAATCCCGAGAAGGAATACTTAAAGCCGGATGTTGGATATGGACTGGGAAGGCTACTAGCACTTTGCAGAACTATGGTGGATTGATGGGAGCGTCAAAGGATGCGGAATAGCCTCTGATATACCTAGAATTCTCGAGAAGTAACCCTTAACTCAAGAGGTTTGTTGAAAGGAAGTAACCCTTAACCTAGCAACAGATTTGTGATGTGGAAGTAACCCTTAACAAACAACAAGGAAGTTCACAAGGAACAAAGAGAATCACTCTCTCACAAAAACACAGAGGTTTCAAAATCAAAATAGTCTATCTTATTCATCTAAAGCAAATCGTACATATAGAGAAGAGGGAGACAAAGAAGTAATTGTTTTGTGGAAAACCAAGTACTTGGGAAATTGAAAAGACTTGACTAAATTAATAATAAAGAAGAGTGTCTCTTTGACTCCACAAGGTATGATTAGTCGTGAAACCCTTGAGCTTCTGATTTCCTCTTGATTGTGAATTTGGTCCGTCTTTAGGAAGGGATTCCTAAATCCTTGTTCAAGCTTCGCAAAACGTCGATTTGGGAAGACCTTCCTGATCCGAACACATCCATCCTGAATCCGAACACATCCTTCCTGAATCTGGTATTTGTTAAGGTCTTCTTGAATTCTAACATAAGCTTCCTTAAAACGAGTTGTAAACCCTCCTGGATCAAGCTTCTTATACTTATGCTTTCCATGATTGTATCATCCTCACCCTCTTGAAAAATATTTGTCCACAAATCTGGAACATCAAAGGGAAGTGTATTAAAAACACAAAAATCAGATTTAGAACGTTGCTCACCTTGAGTTTTGTCCGGTTTTGGCAATGTTTCCTTTTTCTCTCCATGACCAGCATGTTCATGCTTTTGTGTAACCCACGGTTTTGTGTGCTGATCTCTATCTGATTTTCCCTGATCTGTCTCTTCCTCCAGTTCATGCTTTGGTCAGCTCTGGACTTCTTCTTCACAGTAGCAAATTCATCAAAAATATTCAACAAGTTTTTAGATGAATATTTAAGTTTGCCTTGTTGTGGAATTTGTTCCCTGCTGCTTTTCCTCATAAGTCCAAACATTTTAAACCTGTAAAATGAGCAAACAAATTAGAGTAAACCGTGGTCCAATACGTTTCTCCCTTGCTGATCTTCCTGAAAAGCACTGAACACACAGATTAGCAAATCAATAAATCGCTCTCTCTCTCTCTCTCTCTCTCTCTCTCTCTCTCTCTCTCTCTCTCTCTCTCTCTCTCTCTCTCTCTCTCTCTCTCTCGTGTTTTCTCACTTGATTTTTTTTGTCACTCAGAGATTTTTCCAATGTTCCAAGCGAACTAGATCAAATTTGGTTAGGACTTCCAACAACAAAGGGAAAGAGAAGAAGATATAGATAGTTGAAAGATTTTTGGCAGGAATTGCTAATCTGTGTGTTCAGTGCTAATCTGTGTGTTCAGTGCTTTATTGATTTGCTAATCTGTGTGTTCAGTGCTTTTCAGGAAGATCAGCAAGGGAGAAACGTATTGGACCACTGTTTACTCTAATTTGTTTGCTCATTTTACAGGTTTAAAATGTTTGGACTTATGAGGAAAAGCAGCAGGGAACAAATTCCACAACAAGGCAAACTTAAATATTCATCTAAAAACTTGTTGAATATTTTTGATGAATTTGCTACTGTGCAGAAGAAGTCCAGAGCTGACCAAACCATGAACTGGAGGAAGAGACAGATCCGGCCTCATGAAGGTGATGGAGAGGAAACCAAGGGACATAACCATGCCTTCACCAAAACCAGAAGGGGCAGCAGTGATGAGTTTCAGACTTATGTTAATTTGGAGAAGATGTTGCAAAAGGCACTCTTTGCTTTACAGCAACTCAAAAAGAAAGGTAAGTCTTCTTCCCAATCAATTTCTAGTTTGAAAACTAATGTGTCTTCTTCCTGTGTCAAAAGCATGGCTTTGATAACCACAAGCAAAGCTCATGTAACCAGGTGTTTCAAATGCCAAATGATTGGTCACTATCCTAACAAATGCCAAAATCAAAAACCGTTGGTAAGTTTGGAAAAAGGTGATCTTGAATCCGAGGCTGGACAACAAGATGCTGGACCCATCTTTGATGAAGAAAAGGAGATTCCAATTTCCAAACCGGAACCAAGTTCAAATCCAAGCAGCCACAACACTCACTGTAAGGATTCTAGGAACAAACTCTTTCTTAACTTGGGTGTCTTGGATTGTGTTGATAATGAAAAACGTTTTGATCTTGAAAATGTTAAGGAATTTTGTGCTTCATATTCTGCTTTTGAAAACATGATTCCTTCTTCTGAAAATTGTAAAGAAAAACGTCTTTGTCCTAGGAAAGAAAACTTTTCCAATTGTGTTTTGAACTTTGATGAGTTTTTGGAACAGAAAAATTCTTTTGATGTTCATGAAAAAGGTTTTGAAAAAGGTTTCAAAAGGAATAAATTTTCAGATGATTTGAGTAGTTGTGACATTGGCCCATATGATCTTGGTCTTGGAAGTTTTGTGTCTACCCAGGGAAAATCAGATAGAGATCAGCACACAAAACCGTGGATAACACAAAAGCATGAACATGCTGGTCATGGAGAAAACGTTCCAAAACCGGACAAAACTCAAGGTGAGCAACGTTCTAAATCTGATTCTTGTATTTTTAATACACTTCCCTTTGATGTTCCAGATTTGGGGACAAATCTTTTTCAAGAGGGTGAGGATGATACAATCATGGAAAGCATCAAGTATAGGAAGCTGGAACCAAAGCCAAGAGCTGACCTTAAGGCCAAGAAGCTTGAACCAGGAGGGTTTACAACTCGTTTTAAGGAAGCTTATGTTCAGAATTCAAGAAGACCTTCACAAATACCAGATTCAGGAAGGATGTATTCAGATTCAGGATGGATATATTCTGATTCAGGAAGGTCTTCCCAAATAGACTTTTTAGGAAGCTTGAACAAGGATTTAGGAATCCCTTCCTGAAGACGGACCAAATTCACAATCAAGAGGAAATCAGAAGCTCAAGGGTTTCACGACTAATCAAACCTCATGGAGTCAAAGAGGCATTCTTCCTTATTATTAATTTAGTCAAGTCTTTTCAATTTCCCAAGTACTTTATTTTTTACAAAACAATTACTTCTTTGTCTCCCTCTTCTCTATATGTACGATTTGATTCAGATGAATGAGATAGACTATTTTTTATTTTGAAACCTTTGTGTTTTTCTGAGAGAGTGATTCTCTTTGTTCCTTGTGAACTTTCTTGTTGTTGGTTAAGGGTTACTTCCACAACACAAATCTGTTGCTAGGTTAAGGGTTACTTCCTTTCAACAATCTCTTGAGTTAAGGGTTAGTTCTCTAGAGTTCTGGGTATATCAGAGGCTATTCCACATCCTTTGATGCTCCCATCAATCCACCATAGTTCTGCGAAGTGCTAGTAGCCTTCTCAGTCCATATCCAACATCCGGCATTGAGTATTCCATCCCGGGATTGTATCAGGAATGATAGGATTATTGTCAGCACCGGACAAAACCAATGGGAATGGACGGATGGATGGGAAGCAGCATGAACCGAATCTGGGAAGCTGGAGGAAAGGAATTATTCTGTGGGAAAATGGACCAGAAATGACTATTGCTCAGGGGAACTTGAGGTTGGCACGACTCGGATTGGAACAACTCTTGGACCTCGGACCAGATGGCATTTTCATTCGGACCAATTTCATTCTTCACCGAACCATTCCATCAGATAAAATGATTGGTCAAGTGAGAAAACACTTCGATCGGGGAAAATCTGAAGTTTGTCGAGAATCCCATGTTCTCGATCAAGACCGTTCCGACCACAGCCAGACCCGGGATCATGACCATGACCACACAGCCATCAGCCCAAGAGTCACCTTGCATTCCGCGTGGACTTGAAGAGTCATTTTGACTAGAATTTATTTTTAATCTTCTTTTATATTTCCTATGCCTTGTTTTCCCCACATTCTTTCTAGTTTCGACACTTCTAGTTTTCCGCACAATTCTAGTTTTCAGTAAATTGTAAACTCTATAAATAAGGCTTGACTGCCATAATAATATTCAGACTTGTTTTTGGCTTTTGCTTTCTTTGAGAGAAATCTCTTGGTTCAGAGATTGAACTATTTCGTTTTATGGTTAAGGGTCACTTCCAGCAAACACTTCTTGAGTTAAGGGTCACTTATCAAGAATTTCGGGTACTGTGATGACGCCGGCAAGGAGGAGAGCCTGGTGGAGGTGAGATCGGAGCACACGAGCAGATCGGAGATGCTCCGTAAGCAAAGAGTGTGCGAACGAGATCTCGGCTTGATCTCGACAAAGACGGCACGCGACGCCTTTGATGATGAAAACGAGTTGCTCTGGTAATGGCTGGTGCAAAGGGAACGACGGTGGTGGTGGAGGAAGACGCTGCGGTGAAGCTCACTACTTGGGATGCGATGCGACGGTGGAGAAGGATGAAGCCGTGGTGGAGAGAGCTATGACACGTCTTCTTCTTCTCTCCTCTCTCTCTCTCTCTCTCTCTCTCTCTCTCTCTCTCTCTCTCTCTCTCTCTCTCTCTTCTTCTTCTTCGATCTCGGACTGTCGGCAAAGGTACGTAGAGGGTGATATATACACCATACACACAAACACACAAAAGGGGGAGAAGCTGGGCCTTAAATGGGCTAGAAGAGAAATTCAACTTTAAGCCAAGGTATATGGACGGGGTCATTACAAATTTACCTTTGGAATTTCCTTTTGGTAGAATCTGCTGTCAATGAATGTAAAAATGGTCACTATAGTGGTAGCTAAGACAATTTTTCCCAGGAAAAGCTCATAATTCTCAACTAAATTTTGACTCAATAAAACAATTTTAACACAAAAGACTCTCAAAAGAAAAAGAAAACAAAGTCAATAACAACGTCCCCCAGACTTGAATAACACTGTCCAAGAAACTAAAGTAAAGTAAAAACAAATGAACAAGAAAAAATAAAAGACACGTATTTGGTAGGATGGTGGTGGGTGTCGGTTGACACCAATTTTTTTTTTTTTGACACAAGAAAAACAAAACTAAAAATTAGCAAAAACCAAACGAAATTCAAAGGAAATCATACCTAAAGTGGGTTGCCTCCCACTAAGCGCTTAGTTTCAGTTATTAGCTTGACTATGTTGGGGTTTAAGCATCTGGTGGATCAGAGAGTGGCAATGAATGCCTCCAGGAAGTATATTTCATCATCCAAGGTGGTGTATAGGCATTTTTGCATGAGATCGGCCAAGGAATGAAGGAACAACATCAGGGTGGGCACTATGCTTGGGTGGGACACCTCTTTTACCTGCAAAGTCATCAAAAGAAATATCAAGCACTTTACGAGAATCTCGTGGCTTGCATAAGTGTGAAGTAGATGAAAGTGTATGATTGATGATATCAGGTGGTTTAGAATTAGGAACATGAAGTGCATACCTTTGCTTTCTCCTACGTGTCTGTAGTGTGAGATGTGGAGTTTTCTGTTTAGCAACAGTTGTCGAACTTGAAGAATTAGAAACCTCCTGAAAACTGTGTGTTTTGATCGTTTCTAGGTTGGACTGTGGAGAGTGTCGACCGACACCACAACTGAAGCTCGGGTTTCTGCATTTTTCTGCAATTTAGCTCTGCAATCATTGTCTCCATCACAAAATGTCATCCTCCATCAACTTGTCTTTGACTAGACCCTCATCTTCGAGCCTAGTCCTGAAGAGATGATCTCCACTCCAATCCTTAAGTCCAGCAGCTTTCTTAGAAGTCTCAACCAATTCCTTTTGAACAACCAGCTTGTTTACTTGCTCAGTAACCTACAGCTCCTTCACATACCCAGCAGTAAAGTCAGCTGGCTCCTCATCCATGGTAACCTCTATAGAAAAGGTTTGACCATCAATGGTAGGTTTTCTCCTCAGTTTATCCATGTAAAAGTTCATGACTTTATCACCCAAATCAAGCTCTATCTGCTCTTCTCTGACATCAATAATAGCACATGTTGTAGCTAGGAATGATCTTTCCAAAAGAAGAGGATCGTGAGGTTCTTCACCATATTCCAAAACCACAAAGTCTGTGGGGATAATGCAGCCTGCAATCTTAAGTGAAACATCCTCTAATACACCTTCTGGAATTCTCTTGGAGCTATCAGCAATGATAAGATGGATCCTTATGGACTTGAAGTCAGTCAACCCAAGTCTTACAGCAACAGAATAAGGCATCAAGCTAATGCTTGAGCCAAGGTCACAGAGAGAGTGAGGAAACCTTCCTGTTGAGATGGACCAATCCTCCATGGGCCAGGTAACGTTTTTTGGATCCTATTCCGAACCATAGCACTGACCTGTTCAGAGACTCTCACCTTCCTCTCTTTCCTTGATACTGTCTTCTTCAAGAGGATTGCACTAATGTCCTTTGTGAGTAAAGCTGCTTCCTCAGGACTTACACTATTCACAATCATCCTCTTAACATACCTCTTAATTGGAGCTGAAAGCTTGACTGCATCAACCAATGGTATCTCGATCAACACTTTATCCATTATTGCCTTGCATCTTGTCTTTAACCCCTCTTGTTTAGACAATTTGGGCTTCGGGTAAGGTATCTTAGGTTTATAGACCCTCTCTTCAATGGGTAATGGTGTTTTGAGACGATCAGCCCGCTCTTCAGATGGAAATAGAAAAAATACAGGTCAGGCGTCTGTGAGAGCCGAAACTCACACTGTCAAAACTTATATTTTGTGGGGGCTCGAAAATTCTATTTTAAAGAACTAAAGGACCGAAAATGCAAAAAGAGATATTTTATTGATAATTTCCGGAAGTACAAGAATAATTAGCAAAAGCTGAAAAGTCTTATATTGCTAAAACTCCTAATACTCGGATTTGGGATGCATTTGACCCTTACATGAGCGTACATATATATACTGACGATCCTAGGGTACTAAGACTTCATATTTTCGATGTGGGACTTTCTGGTTTCTTCCCATCCGCCGACCTAATCCTTTTGGGCCCGAAATCCGGCCCGAAAATCTTAGGTGATCCACCTGCACTTTCTGACCCAAATCTGGCCCGCCTTTTATAACCGACGAATAGTAATTCGATGAATAGTAATCTGAATCTCGGTTTAGACTTAATTCAATTTTGCGGTTAACTTTGCCTCGAGATGAATAATTTTTTTGACGGTTTTTCCCGCATGAATAGTATTCCGAACGTTTTACGACCCTTGAGATTTGAGCCACCTGTTCTTTATTTGAACTTCCGGCCGCCGGTTTTGGTATTGATGGCCAGCCGCCGATTCCTTTGTTTCATATGTTCGGGCGACTGGTCCACGGACGGCTGAACGTTGGTCACGGTCTTTCGGACAATATTCATGGACGTACTGAAGCAGAACATGCAAATGCCTAATCTTCGAGTCGATCCGGGCTTGGAGTTATGCTTGACGGACGGTCGAGTGGACAATGTTCGGATAACGAGTCTTGACTAAGAAATGATCGTGGGCGACTGGCACTATCCTAGCCGCCGGACAAGGATGGATCGACGGCGGCTGGCCTTATCCCAGCCGCCGAGCAATGTTTGGTTGATCACCGGCGACTGGCCTTATCCCAGCCGCCGGGCAATGTTTGGTTGAACACCGGCGGCTGGCCTTAATACCAAAACCGGCCGGCAGAGTCGTCTATGGTCTGAGCGATGCAGACGTCCTGTTGCGCCAAAACCAGGCGGGTTGCCTTGCTGACCCCGGAGCGAAAAATTTTCCTTCTGAGGCTCGACGTGTGGGTCCTCCGCCAGGACTTACTTTTCCTGAGGCTGTTTGTAAAAATCGTCGCCAGTCTGCTAGGAGTTTTTTGGTGATCACGGATGCTAGTTTCAAGTTTCCTTCTTGTGACAGTGTGGACGAGCCTGAGAAGTATGAGGATATGGCCTTGAGCGGGATGAAGGTTTATCTGTTCTTGCTTTTTCTTTCTTTTTTTTTTTTTTTTTGCTAACACCTTTTTTTTTATAGTTCATGTCCTCCGTGAACAAGTGCATCAGCACGTATGACGCTTTCGTCCGTGGAATCAGCAAACGCGCTGAGGCTCGGGAGGATGCTCGGTTGGTAAGAAGAAAACTCGACGAACTTGAGGTGGCGTCTTCGCGTCAGGTCAAATCGCTCGAGAGGGAGATTGCTTCGTTGCGCGCGGATAAGGCCGAGGCATCGCAGTTCAAGACCTGTCAAGAGGCCAAGGATGCGCATCATGCGAAGGAAGTACAGACTTTGAGGGACCAGTTGACCAGTGCGAAAGCCGCGCGCAACTCGAAGGTGCAGCGGGCTTACGCGGACGGCCGCAAAGCTTCTGTTGCGAAATTCTGCGACTTCCTGAATGTGCTGAAAGATGATCTTGGATTTTTGTCTGAGGCAAGGAACCAGGAAGTAGATTTGGCTCAGATAGAGAGTAATATTGAGCTTGTCGCGTTGCTTCAGGGGACTGATCCTCCCAGCTTGGATGAGGAGAAGGTGAAATTGTCCACGTGGATGAACGAGTTTGATAGGTCTGCAGCTCGGTTTGATGATGTGCCCAGCCCCCAAGGATGACAATGTTTCAATACCCGGGGGTGCTCTGTTGAAGAGGAGGCTACTTCTCTCGGGGTAGTTGATCTGGCAGGATTGAAGAGAGTCTGTTCTGGGATTTTGGATACCGCTGTTACCAAGGCGATTCGTTGGATTCTTGATCTCGAGTGGTTTTTCTTTCTAGTAATTTTTTGAGTTTTTGGTAGCTTTTGGCTTTCGTTTATGGATTTATGTTATGCACGGCCTGATTTTCGGTCTGGATCGGTTTTCGTTTTGAGATTTCAATAAGATAAGTTTTCGAGATTTGCATCTTCCCATACGCTTTTTCTTTGTGCAAAGATCCTGATTGGATGATCATGGGCGGCCAGGTTTAGTCCGAGACAAACCCGGCCGTCATGTGTTAACGTGGAGACGATGGTCGGTCGCTCCAAGCACCAAGCCTTGATGGGCGGCTGGTTCTGGACCCGAAGGAGATCGGAAGTCGAGCCAGATCAATCGTGGGCGGCTGGCCATGTCCCAGTGGCCAGATCATGCTGGATCGATCACGGGTGGCTGGCCATGTCCCAGCCGCCGGATCATGCAGGATAGATCACGGGCGGCTGGCAATTTCCCAGCTGCCGGATCATGCTGGATCGATCACGGGCGGCTGGCAATGTCCCAGCCGCTGGGTTGTGTTTTAGGGAGTGGACGGCTGGCCTTTACGGGCGGCTGGCCCATTTGTCTTACGAGACTGGGCGGCTGACCCATTTCTTTAGAGAGATCGGTCGGGCGGTCCATTTATCTGAAGAGATCGGGCAGCCCATTTCATCTGAAGAGATCGGGAGGCCCACTTATCTGATGGCCCTCTTCATATTGAATTGGTTTTGTTTGCTTAGTTTAGTCGGGTTGATCTGGGTGCTATTCCGGGCGCTCAGATCCAATTGTTTCGGGAAAAGTTCCCCTTGTGCTATTCGACCAGCGGAGTTAGCCGCTGGGTTTAGAGTTTTGTTTAGTTGCTAGATTTTGAACGGGTTTATGATCTCGTACCAGGGCCGGTTTGGTACTTCGTCGTGAGATGTCTAAGACCAGCTTTCCATGTTGGCGTTTACTGGGTTTGGCGAGTTCACTTCATGACTCACGCTTCGCTCTATCTACCTATGCGAGGCACTAGTGAAGATGAACTAAACAGAACATCCTCTCAAACATTTCCTGCAGGATCGCGGGATGTCAGGTTACACCTTTCAGATGTTAGTCTGGAAATTTGTATAGCGCGCTACTTTTATCCGCTCTGGGATTTAGAAAGAACCATGGTTAACAGAATCGTCCTGTTGTGATCAGCAACAGACGGTAGTATGTTTGCCAAGAGGCAGGTTTTTAGGTACGCCAAGGGGCGGTTTTTTGAAATGATGACATTTTGTTGTGCCTAGTGATAGGCGATATTGTCCACTTTATGATATGCCAAATCTCAATGTTCGTTTTCTGGATTCGTTCGCTTTCCGTGTCAGGTTTCGAGATGCTAAGTCTCGATGTTTGTCGGAATGGTGTTCTTGGGAAACTTTTCAAGCTATGGATGTGTTATGAGATGCTAAGTCCCAAAGTCCATCCTCCCGATTTGTTTGCGAGAATTTGGGAGTATGTATATACGGACCCACTCCCCCCTTAAAAATTATAAAATACAAATAGCTGAACTCGTCGGAAGGCGAGCTGCCTATGTACCCTGAATGTAGGGATCAAGCCAGTTCGTAATTCTATTATACAACGTCTATTGGTAATACTTCTTTAGGTGCATCGCGGTCCATGTCCTCGGAACTGGCTTTCCTTTTTTGTTTTCCAGCTCGTAAGCTCCTGGGCGGACTACCTTTGTTACTTTGTACGGTCCTTCCCATTTTGCGCCTAGCTTCCCTGCATTCGGCTCCGCGGTGTTCTGGAAGACTTTGCGGAGGACGAGGTCTCCTTCCTTGAATTTGAGGCTTTGCACGTTTGAGTTGTAGTCCTTGGCCGACGCTTGTTGATAGTTTTGAACGCGGACGAGCGCTTGATCCCGTCTTTCGTTTATCAGGTCCAGTTCGTCTAACATCATCATATGGTTGAGGCCTTCCTGTCCAGGCAAGATTCTTCGTCTGACGCCGGGAAAGTCTACTTCTGATGGTATAACGCATTCGGCACCATAGACCAGTGCGAACGGCATTTCTCCGGTTGCGCACCTTAGAGTTGTCCGTTGGGACCAGAGGACTCCTTTGAGCTCGTCTGCCCATCGCCCCTTCTTGTCATCGAGATGCTTCTTGAGTCCATCAACGATAGTCTTGTTGGCTGCTTCGACCTGGCCATTACCCTGTGGATAACGCGGCGTTGACTTGCTCAGGCGTATTTTCCACTTTTCGCAGAATCCTTCGAAGCGGGCAGAAATGAATTGAGAACCATTGTCGGTGACAATCTCATAAGGGACTCTGTGCCGGCATATGATGTTTTTCCAGACGAAGTGCTCCACTGAGCGTCATTGATACTGGCGTAAGAGTCCGCTTCGACCCACTTTGAGAAGTAGTCCGTTAGGACAAGTAGGAACCTTTTCTGCTTTGAGTTATGCATTGGCCCCACGATGTCCATTGACCATCTCATGAATGGGTACGGTGCAGAGATTGACGAGAGCAATTCTGTGGGCCGATGGATCACTGGTGCGTGTCTCTAATTTCTCGCACTTGAGGGAGAACTTATCACAATCTTTTATCATGGTTGGCCAATAGTGTCCATGCCGCTTGATTTTGATTGCGAGGGCTCTACCTCCGGAATGATTTCCGCACAATCCGCTATGGACTTCCTCCATAATTCGTCTTGCTCTTTCTTTTTCCATGCATACCATTAACGGTCCGGAGATCCTCCATTTGTAGACATTGCCGTCAAGGAGGACGAAGCGGGCTGCTTGGGCCCTCAGCTTTCGTGCAGCCCACTTGTCCGCCAGGACTTCCCCGTCTGTGATGTACGTTCGTATCGGGGCCATCCATCCGCAATCGCAGCCATACTCTTCCGTCGAGCCAGTTGCTAACTCTGCTTCCGGAAGTTCTTCCTAATCCTCACCTTCCGGCAGTTGTATAAGATTGGCGACTTGCGGTGGATCAATGCTCGGTTGGTCTATGAATTCGACGAGAATGACTCGACTTTCTCCCGGAGCCGACGTTGATTCCAGGGCCGCCAACGCGTCGGCCGGGGCGTTTCCTCCCCGCGGGATCTTTGTAAGTTCGAACTTTTCGAATCGCTTTGCGAGGTCTTGGACAATCTTGAGGTAGGCTTCCATCCGATCTTCCCTTGCTTCATAGTCTCCGCTGAACTGGTTTGCCACCAGTTGGGAATCGCAAAACGCTTGCAGATTCTGGATTTTGAGTCCGAGGGCGAGTCTTAGCCCGGCGATCAAGGCTTCATATTCTGCCTCATTGTTGGAAGCGTTGAAGAGTAACCTGAATGACTGTTCCAGGATTTCTCCATTAGGTGACGTTAACCGAACCCCGACTCCCGAACCTTGCTTTGATGAAGATCCGTCTGCGTGGAGAATCCACACCGAATCTGACGTTGGTTCACTAACGCTTGCGGTCGGGAGTTCGATCAAGAAATCCGCAAGGACTTGCGATTTCGCGCATGTTCTGCTTCGGTACTCGATATCATACTCGCTTAATCCCACCGTCCATTTTTGCCAAACGTCCCGACTGACTGGGAATATACAGGATCGTCCTGAGTGGAAAAGCTGTGAGCAAAACGGTCGTGTGCGATTGGAAATAAGGCCGCAATTTCCGAGCGCACATAACCACTGCCAAGGCCGCCTTCTCCATCAGCGGGTATCGAGTTTCCGCGTCTGGCTCACATAGAAGACCGGCTTTTGCTCGTCACGATCTTCTCTGATCAGCACTCCGCTTACCGCCGTCGATGACACCGCCGTATACAGAAAAAGGGGCTCTCCTTTGACCGGCTTTGAAAGTACGGGCGGGCTTGCTAGGTATTTCTTTATTTCTTGGAACGCCTGTTCGCACTTCTCTGTCCACTCAAACTTTTTGTTTCCCATGAGTGTGTCGAAGAAAGGCAAACATTTGTCTGTCGACCTCGAGATAAACCGGTTCAGTCCCGCGACCTGTCCGGTCAATCTTTGGATTTCTCTTTTGTTCTTTGGTGAGGCCATCTCTATCAGGGCATTAATCTGCTTCGGGTTTGCTTCTATCCCTCGGTGAGTCACCAGGTACCCGAGGAATTCGCCGGATGCAACTCTGAATCTGCACTTTGCCAGGTTTTACTTCATGTTGTGCCGGTTGAGTTGTTCAAAGCATTCCCGCAAGTGTTTCACGTGGTCTTTCTCCTCCAACGACTTGACCAGCATATCGTCGATGTAAACTTCCATCGTTCTTCCGAGTTGTTCGGCGAACATTTTTTTGACGAGCCCTTGGTATGTTGCGCCGGCATTCTTTAATCCGAACGGCATTACCTAATAGTAGTATGTCCCACGATATGTGATGAACACATTCTTGTCTCGATCGTCGGGGTTCATCATGATCTGGTTGTATCCGGAGAAAGCGTCCATGAACGATAGCAGCTTGTTCCCTGCCGTTGCTTCGACTAATCGATCGATGTGCGGAAGCGGGAAGCTGTCTTTTGGGCACGCTTTATTCAGATCCGTGAAGTCGACGCAAACTCGCCATTTTCCATTCTTCTTCTTCACTACCACCGGATTTGCTAGACAGTCGGGATATTTCACTTCCATGATGGGACCGACTTTGAGCAATCTTTCTACTTCATCGTTCATCGTCTGGGCGCGCTCTGGTCCAAGTTTCCGTCTTTTATGCTTTACCGGTTTGAACGTCGGGTCCATGTTGAGTTCATGGCTTGTAATGCCGATGTCGATCCCGGGCATATCTTCTGCTGTCCATGCGAATGATCTGGCGTTTTCCTTCAACAAGGTGATTAACTCCGTCTTGATTGGCTCCTCCAAGTTCGCTCCAATCTCCGTACATCGCTCCGGATTTGTTTCGTCTATGTTGACTGAAATCACTGGCTCACACGGGGGATCCTTCTCCGCCTCCCGGGATTCCTCGATTTGAAATTTTTGCTCGAGTTTCGCAAGCTGCCGCTCTTCCTTTCCCTTTTCGGACTTTGGCTGGTGGCGGGAATCGGTTACCGGCTTCCTCAATCTGTGTTCCGTTAGGAAACAAGTTCGAGAGTCTTTTTGCTGTCCCCAGATCGTTTCTACTCCGGTTGGAGTCGGAAATTTCAGGCACAGGTGGTAGGTTGACGGGATGGCCTTCATTGCGCTCAACCACGGTATCCCTACGATTGCGTCGCAGATACGCGGGCAATCGACAACCGAGAACTTCGTGTCTTTTTCCACTCCTTTTGCTTTTACGGGGAGTTGGATCGTCCCTATTGCCATTGTCGTTTTTCCGGAGAAACCAGTCAACGGTTTTGGATGGGTCATGAGATGCCGGGTGTCAATGTTCATCCTCCGAAGGGTTTCAAGGAATATGACGTTCACCGTTCCTCCTGTGTCGACTAAGACTCTTGGTATCTCGTGCCCTCCGATCGAAATATTGAACACAAGTAGATCGTTGTGCGGATGGTCTATTTCGGCGGCTTCTCCCTTTCAGAAAGTCATCGTCCGGCTGCGGCTACCATCCACGGAACTCCAATCCATTGCTTCTTCGGTCATCTTCTTCTTTATGTATCCTCTCGTTCTAAGAGTTAAGAATATTTCTTGTCCCCACAGACGGCGCCAAACTGTGAGAGCCGAAACTCACACTGTCAAAGCTTATATTTTGTGGGGGCTCGAAAATTCTATTTTAAAGAACTAAAGGAATGAAAATGCAAAAAGAGATATTTTATAGATAATTTCCGGAAGTACAAGAATAACTAGCAAAAGCTGAAAAGTCTTATATTGCTAAAGCTCCTAATACTCGGATTTGGGATGCCTTTGACCCTTACATGAGCATACATATATTTACTGACGATACTAGGGTACTAAGACTTCATATTTTCGATGTGGGACTTTGTGGCCCGAAAATCTTCTGTAATCCACCTGCACGATCTGAACCAAATCTGGCCCGCTTTTTATAACCGACGAATAGTAATTCGATGAATAGTAATCCTAATGGTTTAGACTTAATTCGATTTTGCGGTTAACTTTGCCTCGAGATGAATAATTTTTTGACGGTTTTTCCCGCATGAATAGTATTTCGAACGTTTTACGACCCTTGAGATTTGAGCCGTCCGTTCTTTATTTGAACTTCCGGCCGCCGGTTTTGGTATTGATGGCCAGCCGCCGATTCCTTTGGTTTATATGTTCGGGCGACTGGTCCATGGATGGCTAAATGTTGGTCACGGTCTTTCGGACAATATGCATGGACGTACTGAAGTAGAACATGCAAATGCCTAATCTTCGAGTCGATCCGGGCTTAAAGTTATGCTTGACGGTCGGTCGACTGGACAATGTCCGGATAACGAGTCTTGACAAAGAAATGATCGTGGGCGACTGGCCCTATCCCAGCTGCCGGACAATGCTTGGATGGATCGACGGCGGCTGCCCTTATCCCACCCACCGAGCAATGTTTGGTTGATCACCGGCGAGTGGCCTTATCCCTGCCACCATGCAATGTTTGGTTGATCACCGGCGGCTGGCCTTATCCCAGCCGCCGGGCAATGCTTGGTCGGTCAACGGCCGCTGGCCTTATCCCAGCCGCCGGGCAGTGCTTGGTGGATCACCGGCGGCTGGCCTTATCCCAGCCGCCGGGCAATGCTTGGTCGGTCACCGGCGGCTGGCCTTATCCCAGCCGCCGGGCAGTTCTTGGTTGATCACCGGCGGCTGGCCTCGCCCCAGCCGCCGGATCGTGCTAGGCGGATAATGTTCGAACAAGCCACGGGTGGCTGAGCATGTCCCGGCCGCCGGCCATACTTGGACGGGTCCTTGCCAGCCGCTGGGCCATGCTCAGCTTGGTCTCGGGCGGCTGGCCTTAGCACGTCCGTGCATGGGATTACTTCCATTTGATTTTGATCTTTAATTCTTGTTTCGTCAATCTCCGAGGAGGGGATTTTGACCCCAACAGCGTCGATCAACACCCCCATCTGTTGTCGAGTGACACTCGAAATTTGTGTCGAAGTGCATCGATTAGTGTCGACCAACACTCCTCCTTGGTGTCGACCGACACCAGGTATGGTGTCGGCCTCTTCACTTTTGTGTCGATTGGCTCAATCGACAACGGTTCGTCACGACTCGAAATTTTGAGATTTTTGGTTGGTGTCGACCGACACTCCTCCGTGGTGTCGACCGACCCAAGGTATGTGGCTCCAAATTCTTTATCAAAGTCTGCATACTTCACGAATTTTTCTTCACTACTCACCATGATGGCATTAACATGATGCGTTGGGTTGATATCCGTCTTTCCAGAAAGAAATTCTTCTTGCCTTTTTATGGAATCAGCAGTTTGAGCAACCTGAATATCTGGCTTCTTAACATGAGCATCCAAATACTTAATCTTCACATTCAGATCAGTATACAAAGCATCCAGCTTTCCAGCTTCTCATTGAAGGTCACAGTCATCTTTGTCTGACCTTCAAGAACCTGTTCTAGCATTGACTCCATCTTGTTATTCTGCTCAGGAGTTTTTTGTATGATGAAAAACCATAAGTTCTTGTGAAATTGTTGCTCTGAAAAGGTCTCTGGTAAGTAGAACCATAATTTTGATAATTCCCAAATCTCTGTTCCTGAAAACATGTTCCACCAACATAGTTCACATCCTCTTCTTGACCCTTATCAGCTGGTTCAAAAGTCTCAACCTCTGCGGCAAATTGAACTTTTTTTGGCCTGCAAGAATGTTGTGAACAGAATCTAATTTTTCTTTCACTTCAGCTATCTGACTTCCATCTATGTTCCCAGCTATTTTCTTCCTCTCAAAATCTGTATTCTTGGTATTGTTGCTAGATACCAAGTTCTCAATCAGCTGTTTAGCTTATGTTGGACTCCTAGTATTGAAGTTTCCTTGGCTTGCAGCATCCAAAGTCATCTGATATCTCCAATCTATCCCTCTGAAGAAGATACCTAGTAACTGAATCTCACTAAAACCATGGTGTGCACTGTCCCTTTGGTATGCTCTGAATCTCAGCCAAGAAGCCTTAAATGCTTCAGTAGGTCCTTGGGAGAATGTAGAAATTTTTTTTCCCAAATCCTTAGACCTTGCATCATCAAAGAATTTGTTGAGGAAGGCCTTCTTGGTATCATACTAGGTGGTTAGAGAACCTGGCTGCTCATTCTTAATCCAATAAGCTGCATCTCCAGCAAGAGAGTATGGGAAAAGTTTGCATAGCAGATAATCCTCAAAGACTCCATTCAGCTTAATGCTTGTCACCAAATCCTCAAACTCCTCAATGTGGTCATTGGGATGCTCACTAGGAAGACCATGAAAGAGATGCTGACCCACAAGAGCGTAGTATACAGGCTTCAGCTCAAAGTCATTCCTTGGGAAGGGAGGAGGACGTATTGTAGACCTGTTCTCATATAACTGACTCGGCATGTTGTAATCAGCCAGTGTCCTGATACCTCTAGCATGGTTTGCAGCAGCTTGCCCAGCATGAGAAAGCTGGGTATTTCTGTCATCTGCAGGGATTACTTCTTGCACGACATTCCCCTGATCATCAATTTGGTCACCATTGTCGTTATAAGCATGACCCTCTTGGTCTCGTAAGACTACATCGGCATCAGGTCGAATGATAACTCTCCTCATGTCTGCTGATCTCTTTGCTTTTAGGTTCGTGCGTTCTAACTCTCTTAACTCCTGATTCGTGAGATTCACAAGCTGAGCTTCTTTGTTGATCCTGGTATTGCGGGAATGAATACACCTAAAACACAAGAAAAAAGAAAAAACATATGTAAACAAACAAGAAATAAAATGTTTAGAGTAAATTTTATTCATATTCTAATGGCGAATTCAATGAGTAAACAACTTTCGTTGCAGATAGGTATTTTGCTCATCTAAGGTTCAATGAATAAACATGCAATAATCTCAGGTTCGATAAGTTCACAAAATCTCTAAATCAAATTCCTTTGCATATAGGTATTTTGCTCATCGAAGGTTCTTTCTAACTAATTAACCAACTTTCATTGCAAAAATCAACCTATGAGAAACCTTGACGAAGAACAAATGTTCCAGAATCCTTAACTAACCAATCAACCTAACAATCCATGAGATCCCTAATGAGAAACCCTAAACCTAACTAGCAAACTACTCATACATGGAAATTGAAACAATAAACATGATTGAATAAGATTGCATAAAAGAAATCAATAGAGAATCAAAGGAGTTCTGAATCTTCTCTGAAGGAGTCTGAATTCTTCTCTCCAAAACTCTGTTACAAATTTCTCTCAATAAATCTTAGAATAAAAGATAAGTCTAAACAATTACTTAAATATAGTCTAAAATATATGGGGGACTTATTTGTAAATATTAAGAGCTTTAGAGATCTTTTGCAACTCTGAAAAGCCCGGCAGATGCACAACGAAATTGCCTTCAGGAATTGGTGTCGACCGACACCATCTCCAAAAAAATTCTCCGAGTTGAATTCTTCAGCACAGCTTCCTACTTAACTCTGGAATGATCCATAATCTCTAAATAAGCTTCAAACGTACCTAAATCTGCAAATGACTCTGAAAGACTCGAAAAACACTAAAAAGACTCAATAAATAAGATTTGTATCATGGCTAAAAACACTAAAAACCATGATATATCAACAAAGCTTACCACTAGCCCAATACCGTAATACCCGAGAAACCCGAAAGAAACAAAAGAGCCTCTAAGTAGGAAGAAGAATATGGAAGAACACTAAGAGAATATTTGAAAGACTTTAATAGAAAACAAGGGAACTTAATTTTAGAACACTCTTTATTAACTTTTTAATTTCTTGTACATTTACAAATGAGGGGGTGTGAAGGTATTTATAGCATCCTAAGACTATCTTACAAAGATTTACACTCTTCTTCTACAACCTCCTTATTTCATAGATATCTTATAATCACTAGAATTTTCTATAACAATTCTAGATATTATTCTCTAATACATTTATCTAGAAATTCTTAAGGAGGTGATAACCTTCTAACAGGGGCGGACCTAAGAATCATTTTTACTGTGTTCATAAATATTAATGATTTTTTATAATTATTTTGTTATTATAAATTAAACGTGGCGGTCCAAACATGGGCCCTTTCAATGGTACCGACAAACCAGGTCGTGTTTCCGGGGCAATCGATTTTTCGCAAATATGGATTTCTTATTTTGGAGACTACCACAGGGTATTAGGGATATCTATTTTCCTTGGATTATTTGGTACCTTTGGAAAAGTAGAAATGATTTTGTGTTTTCAAATAAGGATCGGAGTATGTTGGGGTCAAAATCCTCTCCTTGGAGATTGATGAGACGAAAGCCCGAATCAGCGGTTGAACATTTCATATTCTGGCAGCAAGCCCACGAAATGAGACCGAACGCCTGCCCGGGACAAAGCTCTTGGCCTAACCGGTCGCAGATGAACTAGACGGGTAGTGACAATTTGTACTCTTTACTTATCCTTGGTTTTATCCCAAAGGGTTTTCCGGGAAAGGTTTTAACGAGGCAAATCGGTTCACTAATCTTAAACCCGTCCAGGAGCTCATCAAATCGCTCCGACCAAATGCCCGTCGGACCAAGCTCTTGGCGTCCGGTCCGACGGATGAACTGAACTCTCAACGGCCTCTCAAGACGAATCTCTGCATATCTTCTCAGCCCGGAGCATTTACCGAGCCAAGACATGGGCTACAGCTGGTTCCCGAAGAAACATCACGCCATTTCAAGACGGACTTCACGCTGTTCAGAACATGGAAAAACATCGAGGAGTTTACTTAAAATAAACCGGAGTCAAGACCTTAACCAAAGAAAATCGAGCCAGAAGATTAAAAAGACAAGCTGGGCCAAAACGAGACAGACGAGCGTGATAGAAGAGAGGCGACAGGTCGGCAGCCCATCATGCTATTGGTGGCTGGGAAAGGGGTTTTTACAACGTCCCACATTGCTTAGATTAGTCTTTGAGACCCTAGACTCTTTCATATAAATAGACCCCCTTGTATTCACTTTCAGGGCATCCCAACTCAAGTGCAAGAGCTTTCGAGATATAAGACAATAAGCTTTCTCGAATATTTTTGTACTTAGAGAATTATTAATAAAATCATCTTTCTCATCTTTTTACTTTTTTGCCCTTTGGTTCTTGTTTAATAGAATTTTCGGAGCCCCGCGAAATATAAATTTCGACAGTGTGAGTTTCGGCTCTCACAGTTTGGCGCCGTCTGTGGGGACGTCGAAATATTCTTTATTCAAGAACAACAGGAGACCATGACCACCGGAGGGAGAACCGACGATCTCAGCAATCAATCGACCGGAGGAGCGGCAAGAGCCGGCACGTCCGCCGCAGGAGCGTCCGCAACCGGGGCGATCGGAATGCTGACCGGAGGATCCGTGATAACAGAAGTGGCCAACTCTGGCCCGATCGACCTAGCCGGAGATATCACAGCAATCGGAGATCTGAGAAACATGATAGCAGGATTAGCAGAGTGACAAGATATGCAAGCAAGAACGACGGCACAAGAAATAACAGCCATCCGAGAACTGGCGCAAAGTTCTCAACCGAGAAGACGCCTCCGCTTTTCACCGCTAACAAGCATCCTCGAAGGACAGAATCCCGGCGAGTAAACCCCCATGGGGACGAGAGCAGAGCTATCAGCACCACCACCGTTACAACGGAAGAGCGCGACGAGCTACGTGCTCAAATGGAGCTAACGGCGAACCAGACAAGAGAACTGCGATCTCAAGTCCACAAGGCGACTAGTTCGGTGCCAAAGATCGACCGAGTTTTGGAGTAAACTCAGAAGATTCCCTTCACGTCGAGAATCACGAGTATGAGACTCTCCGACCCCGGCAAACTCAAGATCCCGTTCTACGAGGGAACGACGGATCCGAAAGCACATATGACGGCGTTCCATATCGCAACGAGTCGGACTAAGTTCCAGCCCGATGAAAAAGATGCTGGCTTCTGCCTCCTATTCGTCGAGCACTTGAAAGGGGCAGCTTTATCGTGGTACTCGCGATTGGAAAGAGACTCGATTGATAGCTTTAATCAGCTATCTGCGGCCTTCTTAAAGCATTATTCGCTTTTCATAAGCCGCTCAACATCTGATGCACACCTCTACTCATTGTCGCAAGGGTCCGAAGAGAGCCTTAGGGAGTTTATCGAGAGGTTCAAAGTAATTGTATCGAAGATCGACGGTCTAAGCAATAACGCCGTGATAAACGCACTAAGGAAGTCTCTATGGTACGCCTCCAGCTTCAGGAAAGAGATCACTATCAACCCCCCAGTCACCAGACAAGACGCTCTCCATCGCGCCTCAAACTTTGTAATTCACGAGGAGGACATGAAAGCTTTGGTCAAAAGGCATCAGCCGCAGAAAATGTCGAAAATTCCGGCGCAGCCCACAAATATCCCGACGGAAAGAAGAAGCAAACGCGGTGGCAGAGACGAGGAACTCGAAGCAAGCGGAGCACATAACTACCAGATAAACACGAGATACCCGTTCGATGGACGCGGCAGAGGTTCAACGCCCGCCTGGGCTCGGATGGGCTACGACGAGAATGCTTACTGCACTTACCACCGAGCCAGAGGACACTCAACCGAACACTGCAGGACAATTGGAAGAAGACTCGCAGCTAAGCTGCTCGCCGGAGAACTCGGAAAAGATATAACCCTAGAGAGTCTCGGAGTACCCGAAGAAGATACCGAAGTCTAGGCAGAACGACTTAATCAAGAGCGTCCCGAGAAGACTGCGGAGGAAGCACCCAAACGAGGAAGAAGGCCGAACGGAGACGACCAAACCGGGAACCGAAGAAGGATCCACATGATCATCGGAGGATCCCAATACTGCAAAGACACGGTGGCCTCGATAAAAGCTTTCCTCAGGAAAGGAGACAAGGAGTCAAACCCGCGAGCCCCGACGGCCGGCAATGATGACCGGATCGCCTTCACCGAAGAAAACGCCAAAGGGCTCGATCAGCCCCACGACGATCCCCTGGTCGTAGAACTAGACATCAACGACTACGGCGTGTCGAGGGTACTAATCGACACCGGAAGTTCGGTAGACGTCATATTTTGGGAGACGCTCCGAAGAATGAACGTTGATCTATCGGAATTGAAGCCAAACCCCAGATCGCTCATTGGATTTTCCAGAGAAGTCACTATGACCGATGGGATGATCCAACTCCCAGTCCACGCCGGCGGAATCACAAAGGTCGTAAATTTCGCGGTGGCTAATCACCCCGCAATCTACAACGTCATCATGGGGACCCCGTGGATCAACTCGATGCGAGCAATCCCGTCAACGTACCATCTTTGTCTGAAGTTCCCGACCCCCAGCAGAATCAAGACCGTCTGGGGAAACCAAAAAGAAGCCCGGATTTGTTTCCTTGCGGAACACAAACTCCGGAACCCGACGGTGCCGCAGAGAGAAAACCCGAAACGGAAGAAAGAAGAAGAAGACACGAAGGGCAGAAATAAAACGAGCAGAACGGATCGGTTCGAGAAAACGGAGCTCAAACCCACAGAAGAGAAAGACGAGCAAAGACCGGCAACCACCGAGAAGAAGACATCCAAGATCGCTTAGTACGAAACGGTCAATTCCGTATTCAATAAAGCAGTGGCACCATCAAAAAAAAAAAAACACAGAACTACGGGTGACTTGATCCCTTCTCACAAAGGGTACGTAGGCAGCTCGCTTAAAAAACGAGTTCAGTTGCCCCCCTCAAAAAAAAAAAAAAGGGGGGGGGGAGTGAGTCCGTACATACATACTCCCACAGAAATTTTCGCAAAAGGGTAAAAAGGTCAAAACATGAAACCTTAAATCCCATCTTCTCGAACGAGACCATCCGTTGCTGGCCACAACGAGACTTCTTTGTTCGAGAAATTCCTCTCGGCACATATCGCCTCTCGGCACACATCGCCTCTTGGCATACGTATCAACTGCCCGTTGCTGATCACAACAGGGTGGCTTAACCATGGTTCTTTAACATCCCGCAGTGGATAAACTTAGCGCGCTATATAAATTTCCGGACAACGTCCGAACTGCGTGACCTGACATCCCGCGATCCTGCAGGGAGCGTCGAAGACGATGTTCTTTTAAGCTTAGCTTCAGGAGCATTTCGCATAGGCAAATAGTGTGAGGTGTAAACCGCGAAATAAGCTCGTAAACCCAGTAAGACGCCTGACATGGAAAGCTGGTCTTGAACATCTCTGAACGCAATATCAAACCGGCTCCGGTACGAGATTCTAAACGCGTTCAGTCAAGAGAGGAATATAAACGTGTAACTCCTCGACACCAAAACATAAGCCCAGGAAAACACCGCAACCTGGCCAAAAGTTTGAGTGTTCGGAAAAACATTTCAACTCAACGCAAACGCCTCTTGGCAAGCGACAAACAAAGCAAATGCCTCTCGGCAAGCTATACAACGCAAACGCCTCTTGGCAAGCGACAAACAAAGCAAACGCCTCTCGACAAGCTATACAACGCAAACGCCTCTTGGCAAGCGACAAACAAAGCAAACACCTCTCGGCAAGCTATACAACGCAAACGCCTCTTGGCAAGCGACAAACAAAGCAAACGCCTCTCGGCAAGCTATACAACGCAAACGCCTCTTGGCAAGCTATACAGAACATCGCCTCTTGGGCCACTATCAACATCGCCTCTTGGGCCAACATCAGTATCGCCTCTAGGCAAACTGACCAGTCGCCTATCTCTTTCAGAGATTGGGCCTGGCATCCTTCATCAAACAGGAAACACTAAGCAAGAAAAGAAAAAGCCTCGTAAACGGTTCAAAACTTTTTCATTAATCTCAGAAGCGAAAACCATCCGGCCCACAAGCGAAGCCGGACGATACAAGGATTCAAAAAAGAAGACAAAACAAAAATCCAGAAAACAAAAAATGAAGATCAAGACTCCGGGCCAAACACCTTAACCACGGCAAGGTCCGCGATCCTGGGAACGTCCTCATTGGATCCGGCTGGATCAAGAACTCCGATCGACGCGGCCTCCTCCTCAAGCGAGCTAGGCTCGGTAGTCGGAACGGTCGGATCACTGGAAAGAGGAACCGACTGAGAGTCGATCCTCTCCCGAACCTGGACGATCATGTCATCAAAACGGCTATCAGCACCATCAAAGCGAGCTTTCCATTTCAAGAGCTTGGCCTTTTCTCGGTCTAAGTCAGGAAGTTTGTCATTCTGAAGCAACGCGATCAACTCAAGGTTTCCCGCAATCTGGGCCAAATTCACCTCCTCGGCCTTGGCTTCGGACAGTGAACCAAGAGTCAAGAAGACCCGAAGCTCGGCGGAACAAGCCTTGCAACCGTGAGCATCACGCGAGGCCCTGGCAGTCACAAGCTGGCCCGCTAAATCCTTTAGCTCCTCGAACTGACGAGAAACCTTAGCCTCCAGGCGAACGGACATACACACGGCTCTGTCTTTTTCAGCTTGCAATTCCAAGACTTGTCTCTCAAGCAGCATGATCTGCCGCGAACGCAACGACTCAAGAACTACAAGCTTCCTCTTCACCGAGCGAACATTCTCTTCAGCGCGCTTGCGAACCCCGCGAATAGCGGCGTCATACGAACCGATGCATTTGTTCACGGAGGATATGAACTGCAAACAAAAAGGAGCGTCAAGAAAAAGGAAATATCGAAGAAAAGGAAAGAAAGCGAAAGAGGAAAATTCACCTTCGATCCGCATAAAGCCATCTCCTCATATGTTTCAGATTCTTCAAGATCATTATATGGAGGCAACCTGAAGCTCGAGTCCACCATCGCCGAAAAACTTTTGGCTGCCTGGCGACGGTTCTTGCAAACCGACTCCGGAAAGGCAAGCCGGGAGTCCGACGGTATGCCGGGCAAAGAAGATTTCTTCACCATATCTTCCGCCGGTTCGGTCTCTCGCCTTTGATGCAAGACGCTATCTGCTCCACTCAAGCTATAAACGACTCCCCGAGACTCAGGAACTCGCTTCGCCGCATTACGCGCCAAGATCGCATCCTTCTTAAATGGAGTAGGCATAGCCGGTGGCGAAACCGGTCTACCAGCCGGCCATTCCGGCGGAGGAACGGCTAGAGAGCTCCCCGCCGGCTTGAAGACCGAAGGATGGGCCGACGGTCTGGTCCCGAGCTTAGGAGCTGACCGGCCATCCGCCCCCTTCATCTTTTTTCCCTCTTTCTCCATCTTCTCGCGGAGCGACAACCTAACCATGATAACAAGCTAAAAAAAAAAAAAACTAAAAAGAAAGGAGTTTTCTCAATTCCCAGCTTTTTTGGAAAAAGGAACTTCTTCCAAATCCTTTTTAAGCAAGAGAAAGGAAATTTTTCAGTTTCTGAAAAAAGGAGGATTTTTCCAATTCTCAAACGTAACAAGAAAAGGAAAATCCTCCACCAAATCTGCCGCCTATGATTTTTTGGCCCGAGGAGGAAACATTTCGCTACAATCATTTTCTGGCGACCAGCCCACAAGAAGACACACACAGAGGCCTTTAATACATCAATCCCGATAAACATTTCATCAAACGCTCCTCGCCCATGCAAGCAAAGGCCACGAGCTGGGGGGCTAACTGTTGGGGTCAAAATCCTCTCCTCGGAGATTGATGAGACGAAAGCCCGAATCAGCGGTTGAACATTTCATATTCTGGAAGCAAGCCCACGAAATGAGACCGAACGCCTGCCCAGGACAAAGCTCTTGGCCTAACCGGTCGCAGTTGAACTAGACGGGTAGTGACCATTTGTACTCTTTCCTTATCCTTGGTTTTATCTCAAAGGGTTTTCCGGGAAAGGTTTTAACGAGGCAAATTGGTTCACTAATCTTAAACCCGTCCAGGAGCTCATCAAATCGCTCCGACCAAATGCCCGTCGGACCAAGCTCTTGGCATCCGGTCCGACGGATGAACTGAACTCTCAACGGCCTCTCAACACGAATCTATGCGTATCTTCTCAGCCCGGAGCATTTACCGAGCCAAGACATGGGCTACGGCTGGACCTCACTCTCTCGGACCGGCCCCAGGAGCTATTTCCCGACCATTGGGCCTTGGCCCAATGGTTCCCGAAGAAACATCACGCCATTTGAAGACGGACTTCACGCTGTTCAGTACATGGAAAAACATCGAGGAGTTTACTTAAAATAAACCGGAGTCAAGACCTTAACCAAAGAAAATCGGGCCAGAAGATTAAAAAGACAAGCTGTGCCAAAACGAGACGGACGGGCCGTGATGGAAGAGAGGGGACAGGTCGGCGGCCCATCATGCTATTGGCGGCTGGGAAAGGGGTTTTTACAACGTCTCACATTGCTTAGATTAGTCTTTGAGACCCTAGACTCTTTCTTGTAAATAGACCCCCTTGTATTCACTTTCAGGGCATCCCAACTCAAGTGCAAGAGCTTTCGAGATATAAGACAATAAGCTTTCTCGAATATTTTTGTACTTAGAGAATTATTAATAAAATCATCTTTCTCATCTTTTTACTTTTTTGCCCTTTGGTTCTTGTTTAATAGAATTTTTGGAGCCTCGCGAAATATAAATTTCGACAGTGTGAGTTTCGGCTCTCACAGAGTCCACCAGATATTTTGGCACTGGCAACAATAGAAGGTTTTATATGGCAAGAGGCGAATACGGATGACGAGGGGATAGGGAGGAGAGTAGATGCTCAGTCGTGGATTAGTGAAACTATGGTAGAGTTGGAGTTCCCTGGGGCTTGGTGGTGTTTTGTGGATGGCGCTTGGAAAGCATCAGGTATTTATTCTGGACAGGGATGGTATTGTAAAGGGATTGGGGAAGCAGATCAGATGCTGGGAATACGTAATATACGGTGTAGTCTCTCACCTTTACACGCGGAATTTGAAGCTTTAATTTGGGCAACGGAATGTATGTATACACTTCAACGTACTCCACTGGTTTTTGCGACTGACTGCTCTGACTTGGTTAAGATAGTGTCTTCTCCATTGGAGTGGCCAGCATTTTCTATTCATTTAGAAGAATTCCAGTATTGGAAGGAGCGCCTGGAGAATTTTCATCTCAAACTTATATCTCAGACAAAAAATAGAAAAGCAGATAAGTTGGCGAGAAGTGCACATAGTCATTCCGCAGAATTGGTCTACATTGATTCAGTTCCGCCACGATGGCTTACTCTTGATGTTTAGTTTGATTTAGTTCTTTTGTTGACAAAAAAAAATTAAACAAAATAGGAGTATCAATTAAAATAAATCGTATAATAAATGTAGAAGTTATGGGTTAAGGCCAAGACAAATAAAAAGTGGTAAAAGAAAATACATTACTAAGGACACGATTTAAGTATCAACCCTGAATATGGGGAGACAAAATCATCTATTTTAACCAAAATCAGCTACTAAAGCATAATAATCACATAGAATAATATCATTTATTATATTTAACTGTGTCATCTGAACCCACTTTCTCCTCTATAGGTCTGCCCCTGCCTTTTAGATATTTGTTTCATAGTATCTAGATAATTAACTTATTGAATTCTCTAGAACAATGAAGGAGGTGATGAATCTTTACGATGTTTCTAGAAAAATTCTAGATCTTGGACCCAATTTTAGGTTCTATCCGATAAAGGATAATTAGTTTATGAACCCAAAATTAAGTTTGGACCAAAATCAAGTTTAACTTCTTCTTTTTTTTATGAAATGTTAAATTAATTGAAAGGCAAAAACCAAAAATTATTTACATCTCAAGTTTGAGCAGAAATGTGTAAAGAAAGAAAAAATAAAGATTCTGTATTAGACACCATTTGATGTATGGCATCCAAACCGAAGCTGGAGTAAGCCATGGTACTTCGGCTTCTCATAGTACCTCGTAGACATGACTCGGGCATGAATTGACTTATCTATAATTTTAACCAACTGTCGGACAGGCCGACATATCTGAGTGTGCTTTCTTGCATTCCGCTCCCGCCAGATGTAATAGATTGTCACTTGAAAAGCTAACCTCAGCAAGATGAAGGAAATACGGTCGTATCTATAGAGGCCAACTGAGATAGGGTTGTCTCCCAATCTGGGTCTGGAGGAGTTCTCAGCAAGTTCCCCTGCACTTCAATCCAGAGCGTGAAAGTGTAAGGGCAAGCGAAGAAAAGGTAATCTCGTGTCTCGTCCGGCTCGCCACAGAAGAGGCAGTGCTGTACATGACCCCATTGCCTCGTCCTAGTACCGGTAGCAAGTCTATCTCGAATGGCCAACCAAGTGATGAAAGCAAACCGGGGGACTCCATGCAAAAACCAGACTACACCCTTCCAATCGACTGTCTCCCTGGAAACTTTGAGCTGTTCCCATGTCCGTGTGGAGAAAAAATAGCACGGAAGTCCTCGGAAGCAAACTTCCAAACAGACATATCCTCACCATTTGTTTCCAGCGGAACCGGTAGCTCCATGATTTACTGCACAAGCACCTGAAGTTCAGCATTCCGACACCTCTTAAACCTCCAAGCTGAATTCAAGACAGCATCTGCAACAGTCGCATGTCTTGGTATACCCAGTTTTTGAGGTCCAAGAGCTCCCACCACATCAATGAGGCGCTCCACCGGATGCCAAAAATCAGACCAAAACGAAACAATACTGCCATTTCGGACTTCCATACGCAGAAACTGGGCTGCTAATGGTCGGAGCTTCAGAAGTTTCTTCCAGATCCAAGACCCAGCTGAACCATCCTTCACCTCCCAAAATGAGCGCTGCTTGAGCAGATACTTTTTTATCCAGGCCACCCAGAAAGAACCTGAGTTAGCAAAGAGCTTCCAGATAAGATTCAGAGCAAAAACCCGGTTGACATCCCTTAGCCGCCTAACTCCTAGGCCACCTTCCTCGCGTGGACAACAGACATCATCCCAAGCCACTTTAGCTTTGTTGTGGTCATTTGGTGAACCGCTTCAAAGGAAAGGCCGAACACATAGCTTCAATTCCTGTAATACAGCATTTAGGTAACTGAAAAGCAGAGTACCGGAAATTTGCAATACTGGCAGTAACCGACTTGATCAGGAGCAGCCTCCCCGCAAAACACAGAGATTTGCTAGTCCAAGACTGAAAACGACTTCGAACCTTCTCCACTAATGGTGCATAATCTTTTCGGGTTAAGATCTTTGTTGTAAGAGGCAAACCCAAGTACTTAATAGGCAGCTCAGAAACTGAGAGGCGTAGGATTTCTGCTTCTCGTTCAAGACGAGACCAACCTCTACCAGCCGCAACAACCGTTGACTTAGAAACGTTTATATTCAGTCCTGATCCAGCCGCAAATTCTTCAAAAACAGATAGCGTACCACGAAGAGAAGCCGGGGTACCATCTGTAAATACCAAGATATCGTCCGCAAAGCTAAGATAGGTAAGGTTTACCTCTTTACAAGCCGGATGAAAACCTATACGACCACTTGTAACCGCCTTATTAAGCAATCTGGCCAGAGCATTACTCACAATGACATAGATATACGGTGAAAGAGAGCATCCCTGGCTAATACCTCTACAACTCGCAAAAAAGCCCACGAGCTCCCCATTCACTGACACTGAGAAAGTAGCGGTGTCAATACAGCGCATCACCCACATAATAAACTGAGCAGGATAGTTCATAGCTTGTAGAACAGCTTCAATGAAGACCCAATTCACTGAGTCAAAAGCCTTAGATATATCCAGCTTAATAACCGAACGAGATGGGATGAATTCCTTATGATAGTCTTTAACGACCTCTGTTGCGAGTAAGACATTTTCCAACAAAAATCTGCCTTTAACAAAAGCACACTGGTTCAGCTCTATAGCCTCCGCCAAAGTGGCTTTGAGACGACGGGCAAGAATTTTGGAAATGACTTTGTAGACAACATTACAACAAGCAAAGGGTCTATAGTCAGTCATTCTCTGAGGCTCGAGTGTTTTTGGCACAAGAGATAGAAGAGTCGCAATGATACTGCAAGGAAGGAACCCATGGAGGAAAAATGACTGAACAGCTACAACAAAATCCTGACCCACCACTAACCACGCAGCTTTGTAAAACTCCATAGGGAACCCATCAAGACCTGGCGCTTTATTTGCAGGCATTGAGAATAAGATAGATTGAATTTCCTCCGCTGTAACAAGTCTTACCAGGGAACCAGCGTCCGCCGCAGAACATCGATACTCAATAAGATCCGCCAATGAATCCACTGAGACCTCTCCCAATCCCCACGGCTATTGCTGTAGGAATTGCTTAAAATATTGTACTGTTCTTCCTTTATGGCATCCGGATCAGTAAGAACAATTCCCTCCGAGTTTGTGGTTTGGCGAATAACGTTTTTCGAGTTTCGGCTCTGCACAACTCTATGATAGAAGTTGGTATTCTGGTCGCCCAAACCTAGCCACTGGATTCTTGATTTTTGGAAGAAAAACTGCTCCTCTATACCTAAGATATGGTGCCAGTATTCCCAAGCAGTAGAAGCCGCTTCAAAATTCGTTGTATTAGGATTTTGAACTGCATCAGTTTGCTTCGCACAAAGGTCGTCGTATGCAACCATAACTCTACCCGGCAAGTCCCCAAAACAATCACTATTCAAACCTCGTAAGACACTTTTAAGAAGCTTGAGCTTGGATTGGAAAATCAATAAAGCCGAGCTTGAGTGATATAACGGAAAGGTAGAGCCCCAGACCTGTGTCACGAATGAAAGAATTTAAACGGTCTACGGTTTCCAGTCAAAGGTGCCTGCAACTGAGCCCAAAATCTGACATGATCCGAGACTCCACCCGCTTCAAAAGTTGCGTACGACTGAGGAAAACTCGAGAGCCAGCAGCTGTTGACAAGTATTCTGTCCAATTTTTTTACTTATAGGATTTTCCTCCTGATTATTTGTCCAGGTGAAGAGGAGACCAACCTGCGCCAAATCATCCAAGCCACAGTTCTGAGTCACGGATTGAAAATCCCGCATAGAGCCACCCAGTAACCCAGCTTCAGTACAAGAATGGTCATTCATAGCTTGAGTCACATTAAAGTCTCCAAGGAGAATCCAAGGATTGGAGGACCCTGCCACAGAAGCCGAGACCATTTCCAACTCTCTCAAAAGATCCCGCCTTTCTGTCCCTGAATTTGATGCATAAACAAAAGAGCAAAGAAAAGTTTCTCCAGAGTGTTTAAACCAAACCCAGCAAGTAATCATCTGTGCGCTTGAGCACACGGGAACAACATCAACCTCATCAGACCAACATACCCAAATCCTCCCCAGCCTGTGGTTGTTATAATTATTACAGCAACTCCAGCCTGGAAAAGTCGAATCAAAAATAGCTTTGAAATTTGTCTCTTGTACTCGCGTTTCAAGAAGACAACCTATGGACAACTTTGCAGTCTTAACCCAATGGCGGACTAACTTTTGCTTGCGTGGCTCGTTGAACCAACGCATGTTCCAAGCAAAGACGGATATCATCAGTGCTTCCTTAAGGAAGCTTTCTTTGTATGATTTAAAACAGCAGCTTGAATCATGTCCTTTTTATTTAGAATAGGCTTACGAGACTTCTTCCCTTTTGCAATTTGGCCTGACTGCTTAAGATTATCCTTCTTCTCCACCTTCCCATCTGCTACAGCTTCTACTACCTCCGCATTAGCCATCTTCTCAATATCTTCGATAATTTCTCCCTCCTCTACAAGGTCCTGCAACACCTTAAACCCATTTGGTGATTCTTCATTAATGCGACCAGTAAGAGACGGCCGCTTTTTGGTAAGAGATACTGATGTCGATTGCCATTACGAGAAACCACAGTCCACTCCTTGACAGAGGTTGAGGCGCCTACTTGAGGCTCTTCCACCCCAGAACTCTGCTTTAGGCTCACCTCAGCAACTTCCGGATTGTGTTGATTACCATACGCATCTACTTTTGTGTTTTCCAATTCGTTCAGTAGCTGCAAGACCACTTCCTTCCCTTTCTCATTTACCGTTTGAGGAACGTGAGGTGGGACTGACACATCTTGATAGACAAACTTCTCGTTTGGGCATGGGAGAGAATTTTAATTTCCTTTCTCGACGAACATTCTTTGTCCAGATGACCCCAACGAGAACACAGAGCACACCATGGAGGGAACCACGGGTACGTGACCGAGACATTGACTTTCTCACCTTCTCTGTTCTTGAAACTGATCACGTTAGGCATAGGCTTTTGCAGATCCACTTCCACTAAGACTCGAGCAACATCCAGTTTCAAGCACCGTTCAGAGTGAGAGTGTAGCTTGACAAAATGACCCACTGCTCTAGTCAGAAAACAAAGACCTAAGTGGGAGAATAGGTAGTCAGGAACGTTACATCGGTCCACCCAGATTGGCATTGCCGTAAGGTCTGGTGGCGCCTGAGCCGTCTCCGGGTTCCATTCGTTAACCACTAAAGGAATTTCCGATGTGCCAGTACTTCCTTTTCAAAATTTGACATCTCATATGTTCATCCTCAATCCTAAAAAGAACAGTTTTTTTATTCAGAAATTGCACATCAATCTTAGAGCTTCTCCCCTGATTTGACCAAATATGATTTACAGTGGATTGAATGGTACCAATATGAGGAGCCTCCCCATAAAGTACCCAACCACAAACGATTTCCACAAAGGCACTGCATCCGCATAAATCTCCTATGGGATCTCTAAATCTGCCACACCATCCAAAACCACCACATCAGGCAAATCCGAAATTGGAAAGGGAATTGCCTTATCAGAGACAACCGCCGAGAACCGGGCCTTTTGCCCTGAAGCAATATCTGATGAGAGAGATTGCACAGAAGGAGGAGACGAATCACTCGCTAGATGAGTCGGAGGCTCCATAGCGCCGGTGACTGATACACGAGTTTTAAACCCTTATTCCTACTGCAAGTGCACAGCATACGAAGTAGTATTTAGGGGTCGATCCCACGAAGACCAGTTCTCACACTTTGACTTAATGAGCTAATTTAAAAGCTAAGACAATTCAATTATGTTTTTGGTTTTGTAAATAGCAAGTAATAAAAGCGAAAATCGGTATTTAGAGATAATATTAAACAAGCGTTAGGTCAAGGAATATCGCAGGAGATTCAGAGCAACGATAAACAACTATTCAGGCAATGATTAAGCGTAAGTCTAGAACTCAAACACTAAGATAATATCAATCCACTCTCGTGGTATCAATATCTTTGTCTATCAACCTAGAAATCCTAACTCTCGCTGGTACTAGAGATCGTAGACAAGCATTAAGGATAGGTTTGATATGTTCACAATTCTCCAATACATCTACTCTCGCAGGTAATGAATAAATTGCTCACCAATGTTCTTTCTAGCAACCTAGCAACTCTCGCTGTCTAAGTTTAACCCAATATCATAAAATCAAGTGATCAATTCGATCTAAGCATTAAGAACAACAAAGGTGAAGACATTGATTTGAATAGCCTATTTTTGTTTTAACCCTAAAGCTCATGAATTCCTTGACAAACCTTAACCTAACTAAGAGATCTACTCAGACATGATTAAAGAAGAAAACAAAGAGATTATAGAGTTCATCATAAAAGCTTGGATAAATAATCAAAGCTGAAAATAACTTAATAAGAACTTGAAACAAGCATAAATATAGATAATAAGAACTGAAAGTAAAACTTAATAGAACCTTAAAGCATAATAAGAACTGAAAGTAAAACTTAATTAAAGCATAAATGTTAAAGCTTAAAAGAAACTAATAAGACTTAATAAAAACATAAACATTAAAGCTAAAAACTGAAGAGGAGCAATGTTTAGAAGCTAGAGAAGAGAGGGAGGAGAAGATGGTGTGTTTTGAAACATCAAGAGTGAGTTCTAATATAGGCCACGGTGTAGGGGAGTAGGTGAAGTCAGGAACGATCGTTCTGAAGGGAGAACGATCATTCTCCGTGGTCGATCGAAGTAGGTGGTTGTAGGTGAGATGTGGAACGATCGTTCTGGGTGGAGAACGGTCGTTCCATGCTTGGTTGTTGGTGGAGTAGGTGAGGTGTGGAACGATCGTTCTCTTCAGGGAACGGTCATTCCTCTGCATTTGTCGGCAAGGTTGGTGAAGAGGGGAACGACCGTTCTGTAGGGGGAACGGTCGTTCTCCCTGGTCGTTCTACTCTTAGAACGGGCGTTCTCTTCAGTTGGTCCTTTTCTCGTGTTTTCCACGTTAACTTGACTCGAACATGTCTGTAAACGCCAAACTCCATCGGAACTCCATAAAATCTGTAAAAAGACTCAAAACAAAAGAAAAGACTTGAAAAGCTAACGAAAGATGCAAATAAAAACTCAAACCGAATACTAAAAACGAATCAAAATACGTTAAAAACACATAATATCAACTCCCCCCAACTAAAACCTTTGCTTGTCCCCAAGCAAAACCAGAGATCTTACAAAGAGAAGAGGTTAGAAAAACGTGCGACACTTGTAAAACTTATAGGACCATTCTCTAAATCAATTGCCCGTAAACCGCATTCGCAAAGTTCAGATCAAACCGTACTTCATTGTACTTCTCCATAACCGTAGTAAATGAGTGAAATCTCATGATCAAGCAGAACTCAATATTTAATATTTATTATCAAATGCGTGTACTCTCACAAAGGGAATATCTAACACGTTATGGTTTAGGTATCAAGGTTGGTATTTGGTGGCTCAAGTGTTTCAGTTTCTTTTAGCAGTAAAAACGGATGCAAATCATTATGCAAAATCACCGTGAGACACAGACCAATTAGGAGGTACACAACTCTCCTTAACTTTAATCCTTCTACCCTTTTTTAACTGAGTCACAAACAAGAACATGATTTCTTTTAACGTTTTATGAAATTTAACGATATTACCTTGACTTTCCCAGTTCCTTCGGTTTTTTTTTTTTGATCGGAGGATGGAACCGGTTAGTCTCTAAGATCTGTATCAAAAGAATATCAATGATGTAAGCTTATTTCTTGAATGTGAATAAAATCTTCTACCCTTTTAAAAGTTCACCCTCTTTTGAAACGAAAATTTTCAATGAATATATTCAAAGAGAGAGATCACATTTCTAGACACATCCCATGAGTTTAATCAGAAAGAGACCACCTATCTAGACACAGTCCTAAAGAAAAGTTGTGTCGGTCCGTATACTCCATAGTTTTTGCACATGAATGCAATGACAGTAAACGAAGAAAAGTGGGTTTCAACATGGAAATGGTAATGGTGTGGTACTAGACTAAGGATAAGTCTAGCCATTTGGAGTTAGCAAAGATTGGTAGAAATGATGCAAAGAAAACTCCAAATGTAAAATCCAATACATGATTATCAACCCCCTAAGTGAGATAAATTAAGTCCATATTAAGTTTCAATATTTCGATTAAGTTCAGATGATTTGAGAAATTCACTAAACGATCAAGTTATGGATTTTTCTGCGTTTCCAAACTATCCTCAAACAATGCTAAGCAGTCCTAAGGCAATGACATCGAACATGTTGCAATTCCAAAAAAGTTTAACAAAATCACACACTGTTTTGACTCGATAAATATCTTTTTTTTTATGTTTTTTTTATTTTGAAAATCTAAACACACCAAAATAAAACATAAGAAATGAACATCCATAAAACACACCGTTAGTACACAAATGAATTCCTCCCCCAGACTTGTTTTGAACCGTCCCGGTTAAAACTAATCTGAAAGAGAAACCCGTAAAATAAAATTAAAGTGTAAAAAAAAATGGATATAACAAGGGTGATAGAAATAACCACAAGCTCAGTGGTCACTGGTGGAGCTATCGGTGCTGCTCTCTCTCCGTCATCCGCTCAATCGATCTTGTCTCGCTTTGGTTCTCCTCTCGTGGTCATCGCTGGAGTCGTCGCTGTCATCTCCTCGTGTCTGCGAACCTGATGCACAAGAACAAGGTCTAATCTTTTGGATCGCTCCCCAGATCTTCCTCATCATCGAGTTGTTCTTCTTTTGCGATTTGATGATCCACTGGAGTTGTTGCGCGGTGTCATCTGCTGGAGGGCTCGGGGGTAAGCGGTATCTGTCAGCGCGGTGTGGTAGGAGTTGTTGTGGTTGTGATTCTTCTTCTTCTTCGATATCATCTCCACCCTCCGCCATCTCATCATCACTCTCTTCTTCTTGCGCAGCAGGCTGTGGTGCGCGTCGTGGTCTAAGTATCTTTCGAGACCGTGAAGTTTGTGCGTCTTGCACTGCTGGATCTGGTATCAAAGACTCTTGCCCAATATCAAACTCCAAACTGGCAAGATCAATGAGAGAAGTGATACCTCTGTTTGGGAGTCTACAAAAACGGGCCACTCCGTCGTGCCCATAGAACTGGTAGACGTCCTTCTTGTTGAGGACTGTGCAACGGATGAGATGGTCGATGTCAACGCTCTCCCATTTGTTCAGAACTTCCTCCCCGGACAGGTCAATCTGCGTGTGTTGGAAGATAGGTGTGAGGATGTTGCTTACATATAGTATCTTTGGAGGCCTCGTCTTGATCTTCACCAACATATCACACACACAGCAGCATAATTCTCGCTAGGTCCGTCCGTATCTGCGTACACCGGAATGAGATGCTTCACTCCATAGAAGAGCATCCACAACTCATCATCTCGTACATCTCCCGATTCCTTCTTGAAGAAGAAGGTGTTGCTTATGATCTTGACCACAACTCTCAAAACCGGATTCCTGATCACGTTTATCTTAGCGTTTCGCGGAATATACTGCCCACTAGCAATGATCGCCCAGAACTCATCCGCATCTTCTTTTCTGAACTTCGAGAACTTGACATCTTCTCCTTTATGGAAGCCATACGCATCGCAAATCTCGAAGAGGCTGTACTCGTAGTGCTTCTTGTTGAGGAAGAAGGTGAGAGTACCCTCACTCGCCTTTGGTTTTTCGGGATTGGCGTAGGTGAGACGGCAAGTTGCGAGGAACTCCTTCACCAACTTAGAATAGATGGGCACGTTGATCTTCCACAGCCGTCCGAACCCAATGTTCTCGAACACAGTCTCCACATCCTCTTTCAGACCCAATGCCTCCAATGTAGCCTCACTGCCCAACCGGTTTGGCATAATTTTGGTTTGTCGCAAGTCTGCCAAATACTTGGTGTCGTATGCGTCCCACCTTCCGGTTATGGGTCTGTTGAGCGGGTTCTTGTCATGCGCTGTCTTACGCTTCCTTCTCGTGTTGCTAGAGCTTCCCACTTCTCGTTGAACTCCGCTCATCCTACAAAACCGACAAATTTCGATCCATTTTAGCAAATTTGCACAAAAAATTTCATGAGCTACTTTTCATGGGAAATTCATCAAGAATTTGGCAAACATGAGTTCATAATTAAAAACAAGAATCAATCTTCTTCCAAGCATTGAATTCGAATTCACAACTCATTTTTTCAACATGGTCGGATTTCTTTGAACAACCAAAACTCAATTTCGATTTTTGCTATGAAACCATCAATTCAACCTAAAATCAAGCTCCTATATCCATCCTAGACAAGAATCTAGCAATAATTCATCATCAAACAACAAAGGACATAAAAGACAAGCAATTTTTCTTCATGAAAGGCGAATTGGTTCCATGGAATTTCGAACTCATACCTTTGTTAATCGTGTGAATGGTTGCCAAAATCAGAAAGAGCTCGAAAAATCGAGTGGATTAGCACCAAGAATTGATAAAAAAAAAACCCCAAGATTTGAGAGAGTTATGGATGATTTAACTCTGATGGAAGAATAGCTCTAACTCTAGAGAAAGGTTTAGGACGACCTTTGCACTTCACCTTGTAGTCAACCGAGTTTCCATCATATCCTTGAGGGATCAAAGTCATTTGAGAACCTCCCGTCATCTTTTTGCACTGCATGTTTCCCTGCGTCTTTGTCTTCTCCCTAAACTTCTGGGTGGTGGAGCAGGTGCTTGCGGAATCGGAGTACGTGCTTCCTCTCTATCCACTGCTGAGATGCAAGAGGCGTGTGTGGTTGTTCCTATGGGAACGGCTTCATAGAAGATATTCTTGTCAATCTTGGAAAAGCAGACTTGCCTATTTGGTATATCGATGATTGCGCCCACTGTAGCCATGAATGGTCTTCCAAGAAGTAAGGGCATGCCATAACCTTCTCTCATCTCCACAACCTGAAAATCAGTTGGAACTAGGCAATCCCCTATTCGGACAGGTAGATTGTGAATGCTGCCAGACGATGTTGTTGAGGAGGTGTTTACAAATCGAAGAGTCATATGACTAGGCTTTACCTCAGAAACTTTCAACTTCTCTGCAATTGCCTTTGACATGAGATTCACAGTAGACCCGGAATCACAAAGAGCGTCCTTGAATTCAACTCCAGCAACGGAGCATGGGACCAAGAATTTTCCAGGATCTTCAACTTTAGGCAATACCCTCAATGCTGGTGGTGTAGTCCTTGCTTCTACAAAGACTGTCTTAATCTCGTCTTGAGTTATCTTCTTAAAATCAGCTGGTTTCTCTGCACTGATGGGCTCCCTCTGATCTCTAGGTAAAACTGGATAAAGCACTTTAGGAATGTATACCCTCGCTGGAAGATTTTCTGATGCCTCAGCAGTTTGACCAATCTGAATCTCAAGCTTCTTTATGTGAGTGCAAACAGCTTCAAACTTATTGTTGAGATCATTGTACATGATGTCCACCTTGACATTGACCTCATCAGCAGATTTTTGTTGGTTGAGTAGAACCAAGTGCATAAGAGACTTCAGCTCGTCTTGAGAGTTAGACGCCGAAGCTTGCAAGCTCTGATTCTCCACATAGCCTCCATTCACGTAGTTCACCTCTGCGTGAGTCCCTGATGTCCTCTTAACTGATTTAGCGGTTTGTGCAATCTGAGTGTCAAGCTGCTTCATGTGAGTCCGTACTGCTTCGTACTTCCCATTAAGGTCCACATACATGGTGTCAACTTTTGTATTGATCTCAGCCGCGGCTTTTTGCTGGCCCGTCAGTAGTTGTTGCATCATGTTCTTCAGCTCGTCTTGGGAGCCGGTTGCTGAAGATGAAGGCTGCGGATTTGTGAAAGGTTGGGGCTGCGATTTTATTAAGGGCTTCCTTTGTTGATTTCCTCCTTGGAATCGGTTCTGATTTGGGACGAATTGCCTACCCTAGTAGTTGTTGGAGTAGCCTTCCTGTAAGCCCATCTGATTTTGTCCTCCTTTCTTAGGGTAAACCTGGTCTTGAGGATTCTCCACATTGGTGCTCCTATAGGACAAATTCGGATGGGTATTGAAACTTGGTTGTTGAAACCACGGTTCTGTCCGAATCCTTGCCCGTTCACATAATTGACCTCCCTCCGATTATTACCGGTTTCTTCCTCATGGACTTGAGCGAGGACGGACTTTTGGTTCCCCTTAAGGAGAAGGTTAACCTTGGTCGTGAGCTCCGCAATCTGCTTGGACTCCACGCTGTTGACCTTTTTCCTGTCGTACTCCGGGCTTTTGTTGCTGGAACTTGCGGCTAGGTTCTCGATCAGCTCCAGAGCTCCTTCCTTTGACTTAGTGTAGAAGTCACCGTTACTAGCTGCATTCAGGGCTTTTCTGTAGTCCCAGTCTACTCCGTCATAGAAGGTGCTGAGCAGCTGCTCATCACTAAACCCATGGTGAGGGCACTCGCGCTTGTACTCCTTAAACCGCTCCCATGCTTCATTGAAGGATTCGCCGGACTGTTGCTCGAATGAGGAGATCTTGTTCCTCAAGGCTGCGGTCTTGGATTTCGTGTAGAACTTATCCAAGAAGGCTGCTCGTGCATCGGCCCAAGTCGGTAGAGAGCCTGGTGGTAAATATTTTAACCACCGTGATGCTTTTCCCGTAAGAGAAGGGGAAAAGCTTGCACTTCAAGAAATATGGAGGCACACCATTGGAGCCGGTTGTGCTACAGATCTCTTCGAAGTTCTCGATGTGATCCATCGGAATCTCAGCAGGCAGACCGTGGAACAGTTGTTGCTTTACGAGGCCGATCATTTGAGGTTTGATCTCGTAATCTTGCCTCTGGATGGTCGGGGTAACGATCGCAGATCGATCCTGGTAGTATGTGTGAGCCGCATCTTTGTCCCCGAAAGCAGGTTGTGCAACGAGTTGCCTCTCCTGTTGCAAACGAAACTGCTCCATGGCTGCTTGAAGTTGTTGCAGCTGAGCTGCGATGTCTATTTGTCCGCCCATATCTGAGTTGGCGGTGTCAGTTGTTTCTGGTTCCGGAACAGGTGTGTTACGTCTCTGCCTGTTCTCTCGTTCTGCCCTTGCCAACTCCTCGTTCAATAAGCTAACAAGATCCTCGTTGTTTCTGCTCCTTGTACTCCTTGGGGACATGCACCTGAAACATAGAAACAAAGAAGAAAAGAAAACGAGTTCAGTAAAGTTCTTAGTCTAATAATTCAGCCGTAAACCAAAGGTGAAAAATTTGGTCCCCGGCAACGGCACAAAAAACTTGATACACGAGTTTTAAACCCTTATTTCCTACTGCAAGTGCACAGCATACGAAATAGTATTTAGGGGTCGATCCCACGAAGACCAGTTTTCACACTTTGACATAATGAGCTAATTTAAAAGCTAAGACAATTCAATTATGTTTTTGGTTTTGTAAATAGCAAGTAATAAAAGCGAAAATCGGTATTTAGAGATAATATTAAACAAGCGTTAGGTCAAGGAATATCGCAGGAGATTCAGAGCAAGGATAAACAACTATTCAGGCAATGATTAAGCGTAAGTCTAGAACTCAAACACTAAGATAATATCAATCCACTCTCGTGGTATCAATATCTTTGTCTATCAACCTAGAAATCCTAACTCTCGCTGGTACTAGAGATCGTAAACAAGCATTAAGGATAGGTTTGATATGTTCACAATTCTCCAATACATCTACTCTCGCAGGTAATGAATAAATTGCTCACCAATGTTCTTTCTAGCAACCTAGCAACTCTCGCTGTCTAAGTTTAACCCAATATCATAAAATCAAGTGATCAATTCGATCTAAGCATTAAGAACAACAAAGGTGAAGACATTGATTTGAATAGCCTATTTGTGTTTTAACCCTAAAGCTCATGAATTCCCTTGACAAACCTTAACCTAACTAAGAGATCTACTCAGACATGATTAAAGAAGAAAACAAAGAGATTATAGAGTTCATCATAAAAGCTTGGATAGATAATTGAAGCTGAAAATAACTTAATAAGAACTTGAAACAAGCATAAATATAGATAATAAGAACTGAAAGTAAAACTTAATAGAACCTTAAAGCATAAATAAGAACTGAAAGTAAAACTTAATTAAAGCATAAATGTTAAAGCTTAAAAGAAACTAATAAGAACTTAATAAAAACATAAACATTAAAGCTAAAAACTGAAGAGGAGCAATGTTTAGAAGCTAGAGAAGAGAGGGAGGAGAAGATGGTGTGTTTTGAAACATCAAGAGTGAGTTCTATATATAGGCCAATGTGTAGGGGAGTAGGTGAAGTCAGGAACGATCGTTCTCCGTGGTCGATCGAAGTAGGTGGTGTAGGTGAGATGTGGAACGATCGTTCTGGGTGGAGAACGGTCGTTCCATGCTTGGTTGTTGGTGGAGTAGGTGAGGTGTGGAACGATCGTTTTCTTCAGGGAACGGTCGTTCCTCTGCATTTGTCGGCAAGGTGGTGAAGAGGGGAACGACCGTTCTGTAGGGGGAACGGTCGTTCTCCCTGGTCGTTCTACTCTTAGAACGGGCGTTCTCTTCAGTTGGTCCTTTTCTCGTGTTTTCCACGTTAACTCGACTCGAACATGTCCGTAAACGCCAAACTCCATCGGAACTCCATAAAATCTGTAAAAAGACTCAAAACAAAAGAAAAGACTCGAAAAGCTAACGAAAGATGCAAATAAAAACTCAAACCGAATACTAAAAACGAATCAAAATACGTTAAGCACACATAATATCAGTGACACCTTCGTAGATCAGCTTCGTCGAGTAGATCCGCTTCGAGTATCGCTGCTTCGAGTATATTTTAAATTTTGATCACATACTGAACTTAGTTTTTTTCAAGTTTAACTTCAATAAAAGAATGCAAGGGAGAAGTAGAAGATCCCATGTATAAAAGCGCTATAAGACTTTCCCTTCTGTTTTATATTTTATCATATAGATTATGATTTGTTAATGTTCTTTTGAGATAACTATTTTATGCCAGATTTAATACATGAAGTTAGTTGAAACAAAAAAAAATTGTGGAAAAAAAGAGAAAAACAAGAAAATGGTATTCCTTCGGTTTCAATTTGTTTGATGTTTTAAAGTTTACTAGATTCGGACCCATCTTAAGAACGGACTTTTTATATTTTATTTACTTTTTAATAATATATATTTGTAAATTTAGAAGTTTAAAATGTGCTAAAAGTTTTGTTTTTTGCACAAATGTAATATATAATTTTAATATGTTATGGGAACTGGCGATATTTTTAGTTAGTTTTCGTTTTTGCTTTTTTAATTTATATGAAAATATATATGTGAAGTCATAATTTGAGATATGTTAATAATTTTATTTTGAAATAGATGATAATATTATATAATTTATATTAGAGAAATTGTTAGAAATGGCACTTTCATGATAATCTTTTTTAAAAATACACTCCCTTCGATTCTTTACAAAAATAGACTAATTAATTAAGATTAAAATTACATTCATATCCTTAACGAATTAATTTACATTCCCTACTCACCAAGTCGAGACCGCCGGTACAACCTGCACACGAAATCGGCAGCGGCGGCCGAGAAGCAAATCACCAGCAGAGATATGCACCAAACCATACTGCAAATAGTTAGTAGTTTATGTAAATAATTAATCTCATGAAACAAGCAGGAAGTCTTCCACAGGAAACAGAACCTAGAAAGAGTAAGAGAAAATTACTAGGAAGTTCCACTGAAACACCCATATTTTTCTTTACCTATTCGAGAACTTAAGCTGCTAATAGAGCTAAAATCGAAGATAAGATTGTTAAACTCTATTACACCCAATGATGAAGAAGAAGAAGAATACACTGTTTTGTGAAATTCCTTTACTCTCATTGAGGGAGAAGGAGAATCAAACTAAAGTACACACGAAAATCAACAATTCTGATTTTAAGAAACCAATCCTAAATCGATTCTAAACCATATATTAAATGTTTCCAGTCTCAACTAAACACCTTATGCATTACTAATCTCTTTACCAATGTTACAGCCAAAAGCTGGTCTCATGCACTGCTATGGTTGGCCCAGGTTCAATTACAAAATGCATCACACTGTGTTCAAACTGATCGTGAAATGTGATTGCAATATAGAAGACTTGTCAAAATAATCGATATCATCGTGATCCATGAGACTGTTATATCAATTGAATAAACTCAAAAAAAAAAAAAAACGCTTACTTTTTGAGTGGTGAGCTTGCATTGTGTACCTTTACTAGAAGCACGAGCTCGTGATATCAGAATATTTAGAGGCGGCCCCGCTTTTTCCGGAAAATCCAAAATCAATATCTCGCAAAAACAGCATTCAAAATTGAAACACCAAATAGCGATTACTTGAAATTTGGGAGAGACGATTGAAGGAGATCTCGATGCACGTCGGAGGAATATGGTCGGCACGGAATCGCCGGTAAAAGAGAAGGATGGCTGTGAAGGTGGAGAACGCGATGAGACTTTGAAGGCGGCAAGAAGATCTACGGGGTTATTTTTGTCATTAACCTTCAAAGAAAAGTCTAAAATTGAAAATAGTATTTTACAATGTGTAAATATGAATAAGTGTATCTCAAAAAGTATATTTTTATAATTATCCCTGAAATTTGTTCAAATCAAACAAATTTTCATTATTTTGAACCAACAAATTCAAATCAAAATTAGAAGCTATGAAGAAAGTTTAGAAACCATTTTTAGTTCGAAGCTGCAATAAATATAAAAAGGTTCACAAATGTGGGAACCGAAATTCACACAATCGATTTCGTAAAGTAAATTGGGAGATTCCGAGATTTATGGAAAGAACTCGAGAAGAGAGATCGTAAAAGAATTTTATTGACTTGATGTTGAATAAGACTTTTCGTACAATGTTCGTAAGCAAAAGTGCAAGACTAAAGCCTAAGCCGTAAAGTACGAGAAGTTGGGATGATTTGAAAGTGAGTACAAAGATGTATATTTATACTAAGTAGTCTAGGGTCTCGAGAGCTCGTCTTAGCGATGTGGGACGTTGAGAAATCATTCTCCAGCCGCCGACTTTGACCTAGGGCGGCGCGGCCCGCGAGCTTGTCTCCTCCAATCCGGCCCGATTGCGTATTTCGGCCTAGCTCGTCTTTGTGCCTTCGGTTTGATCCTTCTTTCGGTTTAATTGTGGTTTGATGTCTTGATTTCGGTTTTATACTTTGAATTATCGATGTTTTCGTATATCTTGAACAGCACGAAGTTATCCGTAAAACGACATGAAGTTTTACAAGAATGTCACGATGTTTCGGAAGGAACCTGCGAAGACAAAAGCTTAGTTTTTATTTTGGATTTTTCGTACGAAACGTATTTTTCGCTCGGAGTTTCCGCAACCATTCTCGGAAAATACGAAGTCGAATTCAATGATCGGAAGAGAGTAATGAAGTCAGCTTGGGAATGTTGATCAACTGTTTCTGAAGTCAGTGATACACGAGTTTTAAACCCTTATTTCCTACTGCAAGTGCATAGCATACGAAGTAGTATTTAGGGGTCGATCCCACGAAGACCAGTTTCACACTTTGATCTAATGAGCTAAATCAAAAGCTAAGACAATTCAATTTTGTTTTTGGTTTTGTAAATAGCAAGTAATAAAAGCAAAATCGGTTGTAAAGATAATATTAAACAAGCGTTAGGTCAAGGAATATCGCAGGAGATTCAGAGCGAAGGATCAAACAACTATTCAGGCAATGATTAAGCATAAGTCTAGAACTCAAACACTAAGATAATATCGATCCACTCTCGTGGTATCAATATCTTTGTCTATCAACCTAGACTTCCTAACTCTCGTTGGTACTAGAAATCATAGACAAGCTTTAAGGAGAGGTTTGATTTGTTCACAATTCTCCAATACATCTACTCTCACAGGTAATGAATAAATTGCTCACCAATGTTCTTTCTAGCAACCTAGCAACTCTCGCTGTCTAAGTTAAACTTAATATCATAAAATCAAGTGATCAATTCGATTTAAGCATTAAGAACAACAAAGGTGAAAACATCGATTTGAATAGCCTATTTGTGTTTAACCCTAAAGCTCATGAACTCCTTTGACAAACCTTAACCTAACTAAGAGATATACTCAGACATAATTAAAGAAGAAGAAAACATAGAGATTATATAGTTCATCATAAAAGCTTGAATAGATAATGAAAGCTGAAAATAACTTAATAAGAACTTGAACAAAGCATAAATATAGATAATAAGAACTGAAAGTAAACTTAATAGAACTTGATTAAAGCACAAAGATAGGTAATAAGAACTGAAAGTAAAACTTAATTAAAGCATAAATGTTTAAAGCTTAAAAGAAACTAATAAGAACTTGATAAAAACATAAACATAAAAGCTTAAAAGAGAGAAGAAGCAATGTTTAGAAGCTAAAGAAGAGTGGGAGAAGAAGATGGTGTGGTTTGAAGCATCAAGAGTGAGTCCATTATATAGGCCAAGGTGTAGGGGAGTAGGTAAGACGGGGAACGACCGTTCTGTAGGAGAACGTTCGTTCTGAGTGGTCGATCGTAGTAGGTGGGTGTTGGTGAGTCGGGGAACGGTCGTTCTCCGTAGAGAACGGTCGTTCTCTAGGTGGTCGATCGCGAAGTAGGTGAGATGGGGAACGATCGTTCCTTGGTGAGAACGGTCATTCTGCACTCTTGTCGGCAGGGTAGGTGAGATGGGGAACGACCGTTCTGTTGAGGGAACGGTCGTTCTGAATGGTCGTTCTACTCCAAGAACGGTCGTTCTTCAGTTGGTCCTTTTCTCGTGTTTTTCCACATTAACTCGACTCGAACATGTCCGTAAACGCCAAACTCCGTCGGAACTCCATAAAATCTGTAAAAAGACTCGAAACAATAGAAAAGACTCCAAAAAATAACGAAAGATGCAAATCAAAACTCAAACCGAATACTAAAAACAAATCAAAATATGTTAAAAATACATAATATCAGTCAGCTTGGGAATGTTGATCAACTGTTTCTGAAGTCAGGATCAGGCTAAGCCAAGATCAACATTCCAGCTTGGTCAAAGTCTTGGCTCGGAGAATACGCAAAGATACGAATTATACGAGACTAGTAAAAAAAACTCAGTTCGGCAGATTTCAGGACGATGGTGCCGAGCTGAATGACATGGGTTCAGCTCGGCACGTTTTTTGGTTTGACTGTGCCAAGCTGAATGCCATGAATTCAGCTCGACATGTTCTTGGAGTGAAGGTGCCGAGCTGAATGTCACGCACTCAGCTCGGCACGCTTTGGCCTTGAAGGTGCCGAGCTGAATGTCGTGAATTCAGCTCGGCACATTCAACCTTGGTGGTGACGAGCTGAAAAATGTGGGTTCAGCTCGGCACATGCTGTGTCAGATGCTGTCGAGCTGAATGCCATGATCTCAGCTTGGCGCATTTTGGACATTTCAGCTAGGCACGTTTTTGTTTACGGAAAAAGTCATTTTCTCGTATAAGTTGATTCGGGTAGTTTACGTACGTTTTAGCTCGACAATGCACGATCCAGCTCGGCAATGCACGATCCAGCTCGGCATTGCCTAGCTGAGTTCAGGTCGGCACGTAGGAGAGTGACTCCAGGTCGGCACCTTTTTGGAGAGTCAGGTCGGCACCTTTTTGGAGGGTCAGGTCGGCACCCTTTTGGACAGTTCAGGTCGGCACCTTCAGGAAGATTCCAGGTCGGCGCCGTTTTTAGCTTAGCTAGTTTCCGCAAAGATCAGCTTGGCCAGTTTCCGCAAAGATCAACTTGGCCGCACTGGTTTTTCCCACAAACTTATCATTTACACGAATACGGGAGTTGATTCGGAACTCCGTATTTTCCGATCTTTTGATTCTCTTCGATGTTTAGGCATTTCTAGCCGTTAATCTCAAGAGTGCGGGTTTTGACCCCAACAGCAAATATTTTAATTTGGCTCTATATTGAAAATTGTTGCAAAATATTGCAACACCCGTCTCATCCTCACTCGAGAACGGCGTGCCACTAACTATAATAAAATAATATATATCCAAATCTCATAAATAATTCACGTCTAGATTTCCGGAAATCCATAAAATACGTCTGTCGTCTCACAATCGCAATACCGTAAATAAATTGTAAATACCAAGTCTGAAATACGATACGAAAATACAAAATAACATAAAGCCCAAAAGTAGCACCCGGTCCGATAAAACGTCTACTACTCCTCATTCTCACCTGAAAGGGGAAAAAGAGGGGTGAGTAACAGGGGAGTCACTCAGTGAGGTATGGGATGCTAATCACAGAAAACGTAATCTGACCATAGCACGCCATACATAGGAAATAGACTAAACATGCACAATCACGGTACCTAAAGTACCCAATGAACAGCCAACATCCTATTACCAGATCCAGTGACCGGCGGCACCCTCCTACCGGAGGACAACTTATGGGATAATGCCCACACTACACGCCCGTAGAATTATCGACCTCGAAGGTACTGGAACAGCAGGTCGACTAATTCTTCCCAGCACCATCTCCTCATACAACACGCAACGCAAGTACAGGAATAACGTCTCTGTACCCCCGCAATCCCTAACGACCCACATGGTCAACTAATTCTAGCTCTAGCATGAATAAAATAATCAATTAACAATTTAATGCACAATCAATGGGTTGAATCATCTATTATCCCTAAGTCCGATTTACAAACAATCCTAAAAAGACTCTAGCATAGAAACGGAAGACATTTAATATTAAATCCTATCTACGGCGCATTTCGATGAAAATTATGATATTCTGCAGAAAGCCCTCACCTTAGCAAAAAAATGGAGTATAACTGCTTCTCTGCACTCCAGATGCTAAAAGGATGCTGAATCTGAAATCAGGACGAAATTTCGAGTGAGAACGGCTTTCGAACGGCGAAAAACGGTTAACGGGTCAAACCGGTCAAAGTCAACGGTCAACAGTCAGAAAGTCAATGGTCAACGGTCAACCTCTCCTGATGTCACTAGGCGGCTGCTGAAGGATGAGCTCTGGCTCCCGAACAACTTTCCTCAGAACTGACACGTGAAACACATCGTGAAACCCAGCCAACTCTGCTGATAGCGCTAAGCGGTATGCTACTGCCCCAATCCGCTCGATGATAGGATACGGACCCATATATCTCGGCTTAAGCTTCTTCAGCTTCCGGGTCTCGGAACCTCCCTGAAATGTCCTCATCTTAAGGTATACCAGGTCGCCCACCTCAAACTCTAGATCTCTCCGACGCTTATCAGCATAATTCTTCTGACGATCATGGGCTTCCTTAAGCCGTCTCTTGAGCATTTCCACTTGCTCAACTGTCTCCTGAACCAATGCTGGTTCTATATCTCGGCGCTCTCCCACCTCTGTCCAACAAAGTGGTGTACAGCACGGTCTGCCATAAAGAGCCTCATACAGTGCCATCTCAATGCTCGAGTGAAAACTGTTGTTGTACGCGAACTCCACCAACGGTAGATACTTAACCCAACTCCCTTTCCAGTCCAAAACACAAGCCCTGAGCATATCCTCTAGTGTCTGAATAGTCCTCTCCGACTGACCATCTCTCTGCGGATGGTATGCCGTACTCATATGGACCTTAGTCCCCAATGCCTTCTGAAAGGCTTGCCAGAACGTCGATGTGAACTTCGTATCACGATCCGACACTATACTGACTGGTACTCCATGCAATCTCACAATCTCAGCAATGTATCTCTGTGCTAGCTGCTCTGCTCCGTCTGTTTTCTTAATCGCTAAGAAGTGAGCTGACTTGGTGAGTCGATCAACAATAACCCAGATAGCATTCTTCCCGCCAACTGTCTTCGGTAATCCGGTGATGAAGTCCATAGTCACCATGTCCCATTTCCACTCGGGTAGTGGAAGACTCTGCAGTAAACCACTCGGTACCTGATGCTCTGCCTTAACCAACTGGCAAGTCTGACAACACGACCCAAAGGTAGCAACATCCCTCTTCATGCCGGTCCAGTGATAGTGTCGCTTAAGATCCCGATACATCTTATTACTTCCTGGGTGAATGGAAAACTGAGAATGATGTGCCTGTTGGAGAATCTCCCTCCTCAACTGCTCATCATCTGGCACGCAGACTCGGTTCCTATACAGAAACATCCCATTCTCGGCTGTCGTATAACCAAAAATCTTCTTCTCGAGCTGCATACAAAGAGCCTCGTCCTTTCCCTGAGCACCTCGAATCCTCCACAATAAATCCGCCTGATCCAAGGCCTTAAGGCTAACTGATTCATCCTCCACGGTAACTGCACATAACCTGAGACTAGAAAGCATCTCTGTCAGCTCTTGAACCTCTTTGGTCCCAGCCACATCACTCCTGCGCCTACTCAAAGCATCTGCTACCAGATTGGCCTTACCGGGGTGGTAAGTAATCTCCAGATTATAATCTGCCAATAATTCGATCCACCTGCGCTGCCTCAAATTAAGGTCGGCCTGAGTGAAGATATACTTCAGACTCTGATGATCGGTGAGAACCTGCACCTGCTCACCATACAAATACGCCCTCCAGATCTTCAAGGCGAAAACAACTGCTGCTAACTCCAAATCATGAGTGGGGTAATTAGCCTCGTGAGGCCTCAACTGACGCGAAGCATAAGCAATAATCTTGCCCTCCTGAGTTAAAACGCAACCTAAACCAGATCCAGACGCGTCAGTGTACACTGCATATGGTATCCCTGGCCGCGGAAGTACCAAGACTGGCGTCTGTGTCAAGAGCCTCTTAAGCTCTGCAAAACTCCACGAACAAGCGTCTGTCCATTTGAACTTGACGTCCTTGCCTGTCAACTGTGTCATCGTCTTAGCTATGCTAGTAAACCCGTTGACGAACTTCCGGTAGTACCCTGCCAAACCCAGGAAACTGCGGACCTCGGTAGCACTCTTAGGCGTGGGCCACTCAGTAATAGCTGTAATCTTTTCCGGATCTACGGCGACTCCCTCTTCTGAAACCACGTGGCCTAGAAATCCAATACGCCTCTGCCAAAAACTGCACTTATTCAGCTTGGCGAACAACTGCTGCGCCATGAGCCTCTCCAGTACCATCCTCAAATGCTCTGCATGCTCATCTTTGGTACTAGAATAAATCAAGATGTTGTCGATGAATACAATCACACACCGATCCAAATACTCACGAAAAACATCGTTCACGAGCTTCATAAATGCCGCTGGAGCATTCGTCAACCCAAAAGGCATCACCACGAACTCATAATGTCCATAACGAGTCCGAAACGCTGTCTTACGCACATCCCCTTCGGCTATCGCAATCTGATGGTATCCTGAGGCCAAATCGATCTTAGAAAACCATGAAGCTCCCTGCAGCTGATCCAGTAGCTCATCAATCCTCGGCAATGGATACTTGTTCTTGATTGTCACCTTATTCAATCCCCGATAACCAATGCAAAGCCGAAAACTCCCATCCTTCTTCTTAACAAATAGAACTGGAGCTCCCCAAGGTGAACTACTCGGCCTGATAAATCCCTTCTCTGTCAATTCCTCCAACTGCTTTTTCAGCTCAGCCATTTCTGCTGGTGCTAAGCGATACGGTGCTCGAGAAACCGGAGTCGTCCCTGGCTCCAACTCAATAGTAAAAGCATCTCCTCTAGCTGGTGGTGGTCCCGTCAGCGGTTCAAAACATCTGCGTACTCAGCGACAACGGATATCTCTTGCAGCTTCTGCTCCCCATCACTCGGGACCATGGCTATGGTCGCCAGAAATCCCTCAGCTCCACGCTCCAATAACTCCTCAGCCTGCAACATAGAAATAATGGAGACTCCCAAATCCGTCCAAATACCCTGAAAGATAATCATCCCCTCTGGGCCCGGAATGTGAACTTTCGCCTTCCGACACTCTAGTCGAACATCATGTTGCGATAACCAATCCATCCCCAAAATCACGTCGTAGTGATTAAGCTCCATCTGAGATAGATCGCTGCTGAACTCAACTCCTCCGAGTACAACCGGCACTCCTCGATGAATGCCTGAAGTCGCTAGCTTCTCAGAACCAGCTGTCGAAACCCGCTTGAGCCTCGAATCGAATATACCATGAAAAGACCAATGCTTGGCCAAACTCGAAGAAACAAAGCTACCTGAAGCTCCCGAATCGAATAAAGTGAATGCTGCATTACCCCCTACCATAACTGATCCTACACAACACGCTACTAAGCGAAATGCTCCACAATAACAAAGGCTCGAAACAAAAGAAACTAAGTAAAAGACACGTACCAGCTATCGGCTCGACAATCTCCTCATGGTCGACCCCGACTGCAAACACTCGTGGAGCAATCGCCTAACGTTTGGCTGGTGGCGGAGGTAATGCCGGCACTCTCCTCGGCCTCGGACAATCCCTCAAAAAGTGTCCCGGCTGGTTGCAGTTGAAGCAAACCTTCTGTCCCGCTGCTGGTGCTGCAATCTGCCTGCCAATTGGTGCCACAGCTGGTGCTGTGATCTGCCTGGCAACTGGTGCTACTGCTGGAATCTGCCTGATGACTGGCGCATCCACCGGCTTAAACCGACAAAACCTCGAAATATGACCGTGCTGGCCACATATATAACACGAGGCACACTCCCCATGATGGTGTCGGTGACACTGTGCACAAAAAGGTGGCCCTGAAAAGTCTTGTGCCCTCCTATGAGTCTCTGGAGCCCTCATAGGCTTAGGCTGACTCGACCTGTAGAATCTCTGCTCCTCCACTAACCCTCGCTCCTGGGAAGCAGCCTTTTCGACAAGATCGACCAACCTGTCGTAGTCTTGGACCGCACAACGGTTGCGGATGTCCACTCGCAAACCGTTCAGAAACTTCCTGATAAGGTCCTCCTCGTCAATGGTCATGACGGCAAATCGGCGAAGGCGAGTGAACTCTCGCTCATACTCTCGAACACTCATCGCCCCCTGCGATAGACTCTCAAAGGCATTAGCATTCTCATGCCTCGCCTGTCGAGTGAAATACCTCCGATCAAACTCTCTCAGGAAATGCTCGAAGGTGAGCACAACCCGACCATGGTTACTCTCGACGACTCCATCCCAACAGTGCATGGCATCGTCCTTCAGGTACAGTGTGCCCATATCCAACCTGAAATCATCGGGGCACCTCATGCGGTCAAGGTTGCGAAGCAACGACCTCCTCCAGTTGTATGCACCGGCAGCATCTATACCTCCAGTGAAGTGTTCTTGGCCCATATCACGCATCTGCTTAGCGATTGCCGAGTACGTGAGTCCCTCCTCAGCTCTGGGTGGTGGAGGTGGCGGCGGCGGTGGGGGAAACTGAGCAACCGGAATATAATCCACTGGGTGTGCCTGGCGGGCGGCGGCGGCTGCACGCTCCGCCTGAGCATCTAGCTGACGGGTAATTTCCGCAGTGGCGGCACGAACAGCTTCCTGAGCAGCAACCCGAATTGCCTCTTGAACAACGTTTCTGGCAACCTCCTCTGCGACCTGCCTCATCACATCTTGGTTGTCATCCTGAATGACATTTCCTGCGATCCCGCTAGCCTCAGTTGTGCGTCCACGACCTCTACCTCTGCCCCTAGTAACTCGAATACTCCTTCGTGGCGGCATGTGAACAAGGAAGAAAACTGGTTAGAACCTGTTGAAGGACGGAACTGAGATAAAAGAATAGTAGTTTAATATCAGATGGGTGCTCCTTTTTTTCTTTTTTTTTTTAAATCCGCCTCACGGGTCAGAAACGGGATGGCTACCTCGCTCTGATACCAAAATGTAACATCCGTCTCATCCTCACTCGAGAACGGCATGCCACTAACTATAATAAAATAATATATATTCAAATCTCATAAATAATTCACGTCTAGATTTCCGGAAATCCATAAAATACGTCTGTCGTCTCACAATCGCAATACCGTAAATAAATTGTAAATACCAAGTCTGAAATACGATACGAAAATACAAAATAACATAAAGCCCAAAAGTAGCACCCGGTCCGATAAAACGTCTACTACTCCTCATTCTCACCTGAAAGGGGAAAAAGATGGGTGAGTAACAGGGGAGTCACTCAGTGAGGTATGGGATGCTAATCACAGAAAACATAATCTGACCATAGCACGCCATACATAGGAAATAGACTAAACATGCACAATCACGGTACCTAAAGTACCCAATGAACAGCCAACATCCTATTACCAGATCCAGTGACCGGCGGCACCCTCCTACCCGGAGGACAACTTATGGGATAGTGCCCACTACACCGCCCGTAGACGATTATCGACCCCGAAGGTACTAGAACAGCAGGTCGACTAATTCTTCCCAGCACCATCTCCTCAACAACACGTGACGCAAGTACAGAGATAACGTCTCTGTAACCCCGCAATCCCTAACGACCCACATGGTCAACTAATTCTAGCTCTAGCATGAATAAAATAATCAATTAACATTTAATGCACAATCAATGGGTTGAATCATCTATTATCCCTAAGTCCGATTTACAAACAATCCTAAAAAGACTCTAGCATAGAAACGGAACACATTTAATACTAAATCCTATCTACGGCGCTTTTCGATGAAAAATACGATATTCTGCAGAAAGCCCTCACCTTAGCAAAAAAATGGAGTATAACTGCTTCCTCTGCACTCCAGATGCTAAAACGGATGCTGAATCTGAAATCAGGACGAAATTTCGAGTGAGAACGGCTTTCGAACGGCGAAAAATGGTTAACGGGTCAAACCGGTCAAAGTCAACGGTCAACGTTCAGAAAGTCAACGGTCAACGGTCAACCCAGTCAAAGTCAACGGTCTGACCAGGTCAAAATCAAACCGCGACTAAATCAGATTAAACCGGATCGAACCAGACTAAACCGGACTCAATTGATTTAAACCAGGAATTGAACCAAACCGAAATCGAATTGAATTAAACCGGCCAAACCGAACCGAACCGAAATCAAACCGATCGATTAAACCAAACCGGTCTCAAACCGATGGCCAGATCGCCGGCGAGTCTCCGGCGACCGGCGACGGCGAGACACGGCGGCTTCCAGCGACGGCGACCGGCGGCAACCGGCGGTTACCGGCGGCGACCGGTGACGGCGACCGGCGGCCGGCGGCGGAGCTTACCGGAAAAGTCACCGGCGGCGACGGCGGCGGCGGAGGCGACGGCGGCGGCGGAGGCGACGGCGCGTGAAAGTCACGCGCTGCTACTACGGCGGCGCGTGAGGCGCGTGGGCGCGACGCGCTCATCTTCTGGCGGCGCGTGCGGCTGCGTGCGGCAGAGCTGGAGGCTGGGCTTCTCAGCGTGGCTTCGTCTCGTCGTTCTGAATCCGGTGGTTGCCTTGGATTTTCAAGAAACGCTACGGTTAGAGAGTTATGATCGATTAAAGATCCGACCAATAATAACTCAGATCGGAAAACGGTTTTCCGGTTACCTGAATCGGACGAGAGCAGCTCCTCTCTTTCTTCCTCTTCTCTCTCTCTTCTTCTTCTTCTTGGTTACGGTGATTGGTGAAAGGAGGGAGGATTAAATCAGTCACAAAAGGAGAAGAGGTGGGATTTTTGGTGATGATGAAAGGAAGAAGAAGGTGGTGGTGGTGGGTGGTGATGATGGGTGGTGGGGGTCGTGACAAATATACCTTCAACTGAACCTGTATAAGTTGGTTCCAAATTAAAAAGTAAACAAAAAGAATTGTTAACAAATCGATCCCGAGTTACTCTTTGTATTCTGTTTTATGAATAACTTTAATTAAGCATTTTATATCTATTTTTCGTAACTTAGTGTGTTTTAATTTTCACTATTTTTTTTTCGTAACTTAGTGTGTTTTAATTAAGTAATAGTATATTCTGTAACTAAAACAATAAATAATCTGAAACAGAGGTGTATAGAATTGAGCGAACAAGTGATGAAGTGGCAGTCGTACGTAGATATTTCGTCAGCCGCGCAACAGGTGGGCGCAAGGAGAAAACCAAAACCAAAACGCGTGTTAAGCGTAAGTGTGTGCACTTGATCGTCGCCTTCCTTAACTCGATCCAGTTCCCGAGGGACAAGAATCTTTTTTCTTTTCGTTTTTTGTTTTTTTATGTATTAACTCTTCCAGTTTCCAAGAAGCCAAAAACACCCCCCTTGGATCTCCTCTCGCCGGCGCCGATTAATCTATCTTTATAAATATATGGCAGCTGAGGCGGTGGAGGTTTCTAAGGATACATCGGTGTCAATGGCGGTTTCGACAGCGTTTCCTGGTTTCAAATTCTCTCCGACGGACATCGAGCTTATCTCCTATTACTTGAAACGGAAGATGGATGGCTTGGAGAGGTCCGTCGAGATCATCCCTGAGGTTGATATTTACAACTTCGAGCCTTGGGATTTACCTGGTTCGTTTCCTCATCTTGGAACCCTTCTTCTTGCTTTCTACGATTCTCCTCTGTTTCGAACTCGTCTCATGTTGGCTATGGAATCAAGAAAAAAGTTAGGGCTTTGAGGATTTTAAAGTTCAAGAATATAATAATAATCTTTCCTTCTTCTCTTGAGATTGATATGAAGATGTGTTTACTTGGTAGCTTTGTATATTATGCATCAAAGTATGCTTTTGATGCATGTCCCTGGTTTGCTCCTACTTTGTAGCTATTTTGTGGGTTGAAACGCTACAAAACAGCGGTTTATGTGTAAGTAAGTATTCACTTATATTTGCATAAGCAAGTTCAGGGACTATGACAATTGAGGTACTGTTGGCTTTTTTGCTCAACGAAATCTTCATGTCCATTTATTTGTCTGAGGAAAAAGTTTACGTTTCTTCTCTTCTTGAAAAGAAATTAACAAAGTTTTTCGAATTCGCAGATAAATCAATAGTTAAATCTGACAGTGAATGGTTCTTCTTCTGTGCTCGTGGTAAGAAGTATCCTCACGGTTCACAGAACAGAAGAGCAACCATTATGGGATACTGGAAAGCCACAGGGAAAGAACGTAACGTCAAGTCTGGTTCTGAGGTCATTGGAACAAAGAGGACGCTTGTGTTCCACATTGGTCGTGCCCCAAAAGGTAGCAGGACTGAATGGATCATGCATGAGTACTGCATGGTTGGAGAATCACCGGTAATACTATTTTTCTGTTTCTTCGTGGTGAAAATAATACATTGGCTTATGTTTATTGAATTACTCGAGTATGTTCATATAGGATGCTCTGGTTATTTGCCGGCTTAAGAGAAATACAGAATTTCAAGGAGGAGCTACGGTTCAAAGACCACAACCACAGCCAAGTTTATTACCTGACAAGCACGTAAACTTGCAGTACGAAACCGTTTCAGAAAGTTTATCTGGTTGGGACAACTTGGTTGATTTTTACTTATCAAGTGAATCAGGGCATGAACTACTCAGTGAAATAGCTGAATCTTCACAATCTTCACATAATCTACAGGTTTGATCCTTCTTTTAAGTCCTTTCACCAAACGGATGATGATCTTTAGTCTCATTAGAATTTGTTTGATGTTTTTAGGTCCCTAGTGAAGAAGATTTCTATGCGGATATCCTAAGGGATGATATAGTGAAGCTAGATGATCCAACCGTCTCCGGTAATACACTAGTAGATGTCCCTAGGCTTCAAGCAGAGTCCATGACCACAAGAGTACTGCCTTTACCTAGCATGGTAGACGTACAAATGCAATCACTGTTACAAAAGCTGCCTTTGCAGAATGACATTAGTGAAGAAGGAAACATATCAATGTCGAACTGCTTTATCGGTATCTACACGATTAAGTCCATTAACCGAGCGCGGTGGGACGTTGTTGTTTGGGTGCTGGTTATGATAGCCGTGTTGGTGTTTTATCTAGTGTGAGGCCAAAAAAAAAAGACATCTTATGAGCATTGTGCTTGGTTCTGTCTTAATATTTTTAAAGATTGTTTTGGTGTTAGGCTTATCCTTCTTGCCATTATATATATAAATTTGTACTGTAGGATATATGTTTACTAAGTTAATGAAACCTGAGGGAGAGAGAAACTCTGTTTCAGGTAGATTTTCTATCTTTAAAAATTCATTGTCAAAAGGTTTAGGGTTTTGAGCTCGAGAAGAAGATATGTGAAATTATCTTTTTCGATTCGATTTTTTTTTGGGGTTTGTTCTGTTTTGGTTTGATTGTTCTTTTTATTGAATTTGATGCAAAATTTATATAAACCCAAAAAGTCTTTTTGTTACGTTACTGTTGGGGACGGGTATAAACCCAAACCAGAGCCATAACAGAAGTTCAAAGTCCACAGATCCAATAATAAAGCACCAGGAAGAAACAAGCCTAGGATTAGAGCCGCAAAGAGCTAAGTGGAATCAAAGCGAAAGCACCTATGTTGCACCCTCAAAAGACCTTACTGATCAGTTCATCAGGCGCTAGCGAAACCAGGAAGCCAGCCCTCCACCCCAAACCCGAACCACCAACTGAAACATAACCAGAATGGCCTACATCACACACCAACTGAAGGGCTCAAGCAGAAACTGTGAATAGAAAACCACCAAACACCACTGCTAACAGCACCGAATGTAAACCCGCCACCACTATTGAGAGAAGACAAATCTGATATGAATGCCCTCCAACCCACACAGGACCACCTCAACCGATGAAATCACATCTCTAGGAAAAGAAGGGATTGAAAAACATGATCCAAAACCCAGATCTAGAAACTTATATCTAATACGCAAATCAAAATTACTTCCAACACCAAGAGATCTGAAAAATGCAAAGACAACGCAACAAAACAAAATCAATATAGATATGCCCAAGGCCGACCGACATTGGAGCCGTGAGAGCCTCCACATGATCCTGAGGAGATCTGCCACCTTCTTCTTTTTTTCCTAGTTCGAGTTAGAAGAGTGGAATTCAGATTGAGGTGGGTATCTAAACAATATAGATATTTAGAAAAAGAAACTGGAAAGAGAAAGAGATACAAATTCTCATTTAAGAAACTTTAGACTTTATTAATGAGAAATAGATATTACAATATTTGCAATTAGATTACAACAATTATAGGAACTAGTAATACTGCGAACCCGTGTTCTTCCTTTTTGTTTTGTTTTTTGTTTTATATTTATATTTAGTTTCTAAAAAACAATGTGTGTTAATATTGCTTAAAAATATCTGCTTCGGTAGTGTAACTGAATTTGTTTTCATTGAAGTTGTATTTAAAGTGATTTAAAAGACTTTGTATAGCTGATTAGATATTTTAATTTGTGATGAAAAAAGTTGTAGGATTATAGATTGTAGAGATTTCTTTTATTAATTAACACTATTTTGTAGTGCGGGTAATTTAAAAGGATGAACCAATTTGAGAATTTGACTTTGTAGCAGTTGGAAGGAAAGATGAATCATTTGATTAATTAATATATTTGTTTTTTCTACGGTCAAGTAAACTTCTATGGAAAAAATACCCTCAAAGGAAGAGAAATGTGAGAAGACGAAGGATTTAGATAGGATCATATCTGTTTGTTTAAGTTTCTCATTGAAGACAATATTCGCTGGTGTAAGTTAATATGTAATTAATTAATCATATTTAAATTGAAAAGCACAGTTAACGTGGGTAGCATGAAACGAATACGGTGATTGAAGATAAGCCTGCTATTTGGTTTATTTTTATTTTTTGGTATTCAGTTTTCAGGAATATTAGGTCCTTATTTCTTATTAACATAAATGGAAGAAAGGATTTTATAAATTTTATTTTGTAAAGTTAAAAATAGATAGAAGAAGATAGAAAACAGAGTCATCTGTCCACATATCAGTTCAGAAAAATAGATAGAAGAAGGACAAAATAAAATAAAAAAGAAAGAGCGACCAAGTTTATTTAGATGGTCTCAACGAAGGGAAGACATTCTTGTTTCTTATCACTGTATCAATTAAAGAAAAAAAGACTATTTTTTGGCTTCTCCATAACTTTTAAGGCTTGCAACAGGAGGAAAAAAGTCCGCTGATAACGGTTGGTACCTACAGAAATTCAGCGAGGTAAAAGACAACGGACAAGAAAAAAAAGAAACAGGAGGTACTTAGAAAAACAAAGAACAATTCTTTTATATAGGAGTATTAGCTCCAGACTAATTTTTTAAATAGGAGTTTGTGAAGAAGTTATAGTTATGGTGATCAACATTTAGCTGTTTCATCCATGAATCAGCAGCTGTTTAAGGGTAAGGCATCCGATCTTGATCGCATCCGATCTTGATCGAATCCTGTCTTTCACAGCACTCTGTTTCATCGTTGCCTTTGTTGTTGCTGTGATCTCCTTCCACCACATTATCTGCAGCTCTTGAAGCCGTTTTATAAACAGGAATGGTGGTCGATCGTAGGTACCTTGAAAAGAAGAAGATAGAGTTTTATAAGTAAGGAAACTTGCAGGTTGGGATGTGATATATCGGGTACCTAATTCATAAAATCATCACACTTTTCAATAAAAAATTATGCTAACTAAACCTGTAGCATTGTATTAACTAAAGACTGATCACTTACCATGCAACATCCATCAAACTTGCAAGAGACATATCGACACTCCTAAGGTCATAATTCCCGGGTATTTTTCTCAGCCAATTCGTTCATCTGAAGAGAATTCAAGTACAGTACATTTGCATAAATGTTCACACAAAGATATGTAATTTTGAATGCCGCCCATAAACTCTGGTTAAGAAGATTTTACACTGTTGTTATATTTTGCTCTTCTTTACGCAGTCCATCAAAATTATCCACAGAAATATCTATCTGATCAGGCTTCTCACTGTGTAACACTTTTCTGTTTTGTAAACCCAGTTGTTGTACACAGTGTTATCAAACCCCATAATCAGTATATAGCAAAAAATCTAACCTAACGAAAGAGCTGGCAACCACTTAAATATATATACACAATCAATGTGATCTAAGTCCTGCAGAACTTGGACAGAGTCGGAGAATTCTCCTATAAACCACATTGATAAGAACACATGTTACCACTCAGTTTGGAACAGTTGCTTATAACCTTCTGGACTTCTTATTTTTGTTACTTATGCGTACATATAATCTATGAGTACAATAACAAAAGCTCCAAAAAGAAAGTTGGAACATCGGATCTAATATTAACATTTATGAGGATGAAAGTGCTTCTCTTTTATTTGTACCATTCACAAAAGACTTATTTATGCTGTTAACAATTACGGCACGAAAAAAAAACATACCTTTCATGATACAATGAGAAAGCAGCAGGAATAAGAGTCGTAGAAGAAGATTGGTGAGGGTTTGGTATTTTTGTGGCTAAATTTATAGGGGAGGTTGTATAAGGTGAAACGAATTCCATGGGTTGCGTAATTACTTGGATTTAAGTGGAATGAAAGAGGGGAGATGGAGAATCTCGGCGGTTATGGTGCGTACACTTGAATGAAAGAATGAAGATGAAGAATCGCACCGTTAAGGTGTGTCTGCGGCGGTGAAGGATGCCGTGAATGGCCGAGCTCTGGTTTGGTTTCGAGCATGGAGACGAATGAGAGTTTTTTTTTGGGCTTCTTGTAGGCCCACACGCTTAAGAAAACTAAAGACCTGTAAGCCCAAGATAAAACAAAACGGTGTCATTTTACGTTGCTCAGGGAAATTTGGGACACGTGGCAGAGCAGTGTTGCACAGTGGAAAGAGTCTTGCCTAATTATATAGAAAGATATGATAACGGAATAATGAAAAAGCTATGCTCCGCTTTCTTAAACATTTTCTTGATCATCTTCGTTTGGTCCGTCCATCTTGGGTGGTATTTTTGCTTAGGAAATATCTTCATCCTGTTATGCATTTGAAAACCACAGGCTGCGATCCATCCTTTACATCGCGAGACCTTCGATGTAAACTGAACTCTCCTTAAGAAAGAGATATATGTTTCCTTGATTGTCGTAGATTCTCTTGTGATCCATATTCTGAATCTCACTTTATTTTCTCCCCCATCTTTGGTGTATCGATTCCATGGCGGTTTCCGTTGCAGTCGTTGATTCATGATCAAATCCGAAGGGATTTAGGACAATCTTTGGGACGCCCACAATGAATAACATTGACGCTCGGTAATAATCAAAGGACTAACAACACATGTTAGTATGACTTAATACACAGCAATTAGTGCCGGAATGTACGCGGCGCCTTCGCCGGAGAATTCATACACCATGGAAAATATTTGCTTGAAAGTAAAAACAATATCATAAACAACTGATAAATAAGAACCATTACATAGTTCCACACCGGAGTTTAATTGAATTGCCTTCAAGGAAAGGAGAGAACACAAAATATATACATGAAGTCATGAAAAACAAGGACGAACTGTCTTCTTCAATGGAGAAGAGGACCGTACAGATGCAATGCCATCTGGTGGAAAATTGATTTCCAATCTCAACGTGCGTGGATGATCAGAGACCGGTGAGAATTTTTCATCAGAGACGTTCCGGATGAAGAGGTACCATCGTTTCGATCGCCACAGTCTATTATCTCTTTGGTTTAATGTATTACTGAACATAGAATTGAAAAGAAAAACAGAAAGAGAAATACGACGTCGGCCGGCCGAAAAAAGTTGCAGAGACGAAAGTATACAAGCGGTCGGATACTTATATGTATTTTTATTGGTTTAACTCCTTTAAACAAAAAATAATTAATTATTAAATAAAATTATGTTAAAGTATCTATTAATATATAAAAGTTGAAGCTATAGTGCTCTAAGAGTGTCTACATAGGATTTTAATTTTAAAATAACCAATAGTATCATTCCATTTCAACATTTAAATTGAAGAAATTTTCTAAATTTTATAATTGTAATGTTAATAGAAAAATCCAAAAGATAAGGAAATTATCTATAAATTTATATTAAAAAAGTTAACTTAATATTAGATTAAGAAACTTTCTAATTTAAAATATAAGATAAAGAAATTATCTATAAATTTTTATTAAATAAAAAATCAACTTATTATTAAATTAGGAAATATTTTACTTTAAAGTAGTTTTCTGATTTGCATAATTAACTCTTTATAGTCTACAATGGTGAAAAAAGTTAGAATAATTTTAATAAAAAACTACATTTAACAAATAGAGAAAATAAGAAACATATCTACAAATTTTTATTAATAAAAAGTTAACTTAATATACTATTAGAAAAATTTCATAATTTAAGATAATTGTCTCAATTACATAATTCACCATATATAACTTACAATAAGTATTGTTGACCAAAAAAAAAGTATATCAAATATAATAATAAAACAATTTCTGTATAGGTTTATTTCTTAGTTAGATAATGATTTTAGTGAAATATTATACTAACAAGATTGACATTATATACATTTTAAACTTACTAATTTAGCCAATTAAATATTATACTAATAAATTGTCATTATATACTTTTAAAATTGTCTATATTAGCTTTTTAAATAACCAACTAAATATTCCAAATTATCATCTTAAGTTAATTGTATTTTTGTATATTTGTTTTAGTTATTAGAAAAAGTTTTTAAATCCTGAACAACTATTATAAAAACGAAAGATTATAGTGAAGTATTATAAAAATAAAAAATCATTAATTGATATGGAATTGTAATTGTGAAAAGAAAATCTATATCTCGGATATATACAAATTTATATTTTTAGAGCTTTAATTGATTTTCGTTTTTTATAACTTAAATCTAAATATCATATATTTTAACCTTTTAGTATTTTAATATAATGGATATGAGATTATGTTAAATTATATATATATATATATATATATATATATATATATTTTAATCTCTTTTATTATTATTTAGTAAAATGTTATATAATACTAGATTATATTTATTTAATATTAAATTAAATGTAATATTTAATTCCAAAATTATATAGTTATTGTTTTTTATAATCTTTAATAATTTTTGATTTATTACAAAAAACAGAACCTATTGATAACTTAATATAGCAAGTTATAAGACAAATATAATGACAAATTTAATGACTAGAATTAAGTAAGCTAATGATAGTTTAACATTAGAATTAAGCCACTTAACCAACAAAAAAAAGAACATATTAAGTTTATGATATTTAATAAGAGATTTTTTTGGTAGATTGATATTTATTAAGAGATTTGATGAATTACAAAAAAAACAAAGTAAAATAATAAGAGTTACTTTAGAGTTTCAGAGAAAAAAGTATGATGTGATATAAAAAATTATTGGACCACATTTTAGAGTGTTTGCATTTAGTTTAGTCGTTATACGATGTACTAGTAATAATTATCATTAACTTATTAAATTTAAAGTTTATCAAAATGATTGAATTTATTTTGGAAATTGAAACTTTTTTATAAAGTTAATATTCCACAGTAAAATTTAAATATAACTTTTTAAAACATCAGAAATTCTAAAAATTTAAAATATTAAATTACATTATTCTATTTAAAATTATCTCGGTTTTGAAAAAATATTTTAGTTTCTTATTAAAATTTTTAAGGCTATAAAGTTAGTTGAATATTGAGAATTATATAGATTTTTATGTGAGTATGAAATTATATTTCTTTTCATAGTATTTTTTAACAATTATATAATTAAAAAAGCTTCAAGTAAGAAAAGGAAAATACTTTTTAAATGGCAATTGTGTATTTCTAGATAGATTTGAGAGGTTTATATGTTTGACTCGAATCTAATATCCAAGTATTTATAAGATGTAATATATACGTTGAAAAAATACTTATAGATAGAAGATGTGAATTATTCACAAAAAAAATTAACGTTACAGAAAAATGTTATATTTCATTTTTTAAACCATAAGAAAATTTAGAAAATAGTTTCTATGATGTTAAATATATAATTAATAAATATAAAGTAGAATATTTTTAAATATATGAAAAATCTATAAGTTATTTATTATAAATAATTCAAGTGATAAATATGTTAAATAAAAAATTATGTAAATAGCTGATTCATTGATAATATATAAATTTAGTGATTAAATATATTATACTAAACTATTATGAATATAAAAAATAACATTTCAACAAGTATTATTTATTTTATATTTTTAATTAAATTATTAAAAAAAATTCTCATGCGTAGCGTGGTGAAAAACCTAGTTAGTATAAAAGATATTGAGAAAGTCTTATCAGTTTCTTATTGAAAGAGATGCTCTTACAGAATTTGACAAGAATGTTCAATATTTCATTTAGAGAAAAAAATTATTTTAAAAATGAATGGCATTTCACAAAACTTTTACACGATGAAGGTTATTTGAATATATTTGATCACAGAATCATCATAGAGGAACAATATTTAGGTTCACCCCTGAGGTGAACCTAAGAATTCACCTCCCTCTTTTTAGCCAATAGAAATGTCATGTCATCCTACAACTAAAACAAGTTAAACAAATTAAAAATAAATAAAAACTCAATTATTGGTAAAATAAATATATAAATAATATTAAATTTAAAAAAAACTAGATTATGGTCTAGAATTTTAGGGTTTAGGGTTTAGTATTTTGGGTTTAGTATTTTGGATTTAGGGTTTAGGATTTAGGGTTTAGGGTTTAGGTATTAGTGTTTTGGGTTTAGAGTTTACGATTTAAGATTTAGGGTTTAACGTTTTGGGTTTAGGGTTTAAGTTTTAATGTTTTGGGTTAAGAATTTAAGGTTTAGGATTTGATGGTTTGGGTTTACGGTTCATTATTTAGGGGTTAGGGTTTAATGTTTTGGGTTTAGGGTTTATTATTTAGGGGTCAGGGTTTATGTTTTGGGTTTAGGGTTTAGGCCTCATTATTTAGGGTTTCGGGTTTAGGTTTTATTGTTTTGGGTTTAGGGTTTAGTAAAACAAAAAGATACATGCTTTCTTATGAATTCATCTCTAAATAATAAACCCTAAACCCTAAACCCCTGGGGTGAACCTAAGAATTGTTCCTTCCTCAAGGCCCAACATGAATTCATCTCGACTTGTAAATAATAGTTGTCGATCAATTATTATTCGATATCAATTAAATATTACCATTTGTTCGTTTCGGATAAATGTTAAGTTTAATAGATAATTCATTGTTCGCCTTAAAAAGGAATTTTCCATTTTCATCAAAGATTATCCTTTTATTTTTATGGAAGATAATCACGCCAACGCGAAGAATAAGGAAAGACAATCTCGAAGAATCTGGACTTTTTCCTAATCCTCAAGGGATTAGGTCGCGAAGACTTCCTATATAAAGAAGAGGGTTTTCACCCAGAAGATGATTTGAAAAAGACTGACGACTAGTCAAACACATTCGGAAACGCATTCGAAAACACAGAGAGAAATCGACTAGTCTTTAAACCTAGTTCTCTCGTAAACGAACTACGATCGGCTTGATCCCCTTTAGGGGTACGTATGCAGCCTTTTTCAAGATTCAGCAATAATCAATAAAAATCGTTATTCGGTTTTATTATCTTTTTGATATTCTCTTAAACCCACAAACTAAATCTGTGCGAGATCATGGTTCAAAAGTTACGTCAAGTGTGGATATATTATAGTTACTGAATCTTGAAAATGGTTTGAGTTTGGAGATTAGCTTTGTGCTGCAAAACAGGGTTACGAGACAGTCTTCGTAGCTCTGGTCTGTTTGGTTGATGTCTTGGTCATATTCCAACACTTCCCCTCAAGATTAGCTTGGATAAGCCACAACTCACAATTACAAACCAGAATAATCTGGATCCGAATAATCTAGTATATCATCTATTCAATGATCTATCTAGGTCCAATAATAATCCAACTAAGCTGCTAATTTCCGACCAACTTACTAAACCTCAGCAAGTGATTCACCTAGATGAGGAGAGAGATCGTGCAGTCGAGGATTTGCAGTTAAGTCTCCACGGCTTGAGAGAGACCGTTCCACATTTATAATGTGTAACCGATCGAAAGCCAAACTAGGTGGTATTTGGAAACTAGAGCTAAATTACTAATAACAAATAAAGTGAGGGGGTCAATTTGGAAGAAAAGCAGAAATTCTGGGATCACCTGAAACATTATTCCTTTTTCCCGATAAGAAAAGAAACTATTTTTGAGAATTTGTCAAATAAACCTCAAGCTTTTGCTTTTGCTCTTCTAAACACAGAAGTCATTAGGAGTTTATCTGGAGGTTCTGATTCCGCCGTCAAAGCACTTTATCTCGAATCGATTCTGAAAAAATCTCAATCGGTTCCACCATTCCCGACCCTTTAGAGAGTTCGATCATGAACTGTGGTCATTCCTCTGGTCAAATTCGATCTGTAAGTTCAAGATCATATTAATCTCCTTGTTGGGTTTTCGCCTATGTGTGTGTAGAGGAAATGGTCAGAACAACAGAAAAGGAATAAACTTTTTGCTTTTTTAGGTCTTAATTCATGTTCTTTTCGCTTGACTTTAGTAGTGAATACAATCGCAATAAGAAAGCATGTATCTTTTTGTTCTTTTACATTTTCTTTTGCGGATTTTGATTTTCTGTGTAGGGTTGAAAATGGAGTTAGGGTCTATTTGTGTATATGATAATGGAATTGGCTTGAATTTTTTTGGGAACAGGTGTTTTGAAACAAGTGGAAATAGCAATGTCCAAGCCCATCATGCTTGTCTTTCTACTAGTTATACTTATAGTCACCTCTCAGTTTGAATGGAGACAACCACTTGTTGAACTTGATGCAGCCACCAGCTTGTCTCAGAAACAGCAGCAAGTTTCAGATAGGGAAGAAGCTGTGAAAGAGAAGGTACTGATTCCAAACTCTTTCTTGTTATTTCTCTGTTTACTTTAGAAGAGATGTGCATTGTGTAGTGGTTACGTTTAAGTTCACTGATGATTAAGCTTCATCTTTTGTATACCCGTTGCTTGACTTATGATTCATATGTTTGCATCAGGTAAGTCAAGTTTTAGCCATTGTTAAAAATGTCTTGATTGTTATGGTGTGTGTTGCATTTTTAATTCGGGTTTCTTCTCTGCATTGATTATCTTTTTTGGGACTTTCCAATCTCGTGTCTTGTTCTGTTCCTCTCTGATGTTGTGTCTAGAAGTGTCCATTAATGATTCTTATGTTATATGGTTTGGTTGGAACACTTAAATCGGTTTTCTCTTAAGCAAAGTGATTGATAGAAGTATAAATCTATAAGAGAGAACTCATGAAGATCCAATTGTGTATTTGTTGAGCAGTAACACATGAATAAGTCCTGACCTCAATCTACACCTTCCTTTGCTGGACCATCTTGAGGCCTATCTCTTGTTTCTGAGGATCAGGAATGAGTAGCAATGCTAGGATTACACGTTTGGTTTAGACTTCGATGACACTTGTAATAGGTGCAAGTGTTGGGATGAGGTTAGGTGTAACGATTAGGTAACTCGTTGCTTTTGGGACACAACATGATATGAGTTCTGTCTCAGGCTCTTGCTACTATCTCTTGTCGTTCTCAGGGGAATAAGATATCTAACTGCAATACATCCACCGTTTTGTTTTACAGATCATTATATCGCAAGAGAGACATATCCAGAAGCTAAATGAGCTTGTCAGGAGTCTTCAGCTGCAGTTGGTGCAATGCAAAGGAGAGAATGAGACACAAAATGCCACCAAAAGTTACCATCTAAACAAACAGTTCATCGAGGTCGAGAGGAAACAAATCCTGGAAAACTGAATGATACATAAAAAGCATGTGAAAGAAAAGTCACTCTTTGATATTGTGTTTAGGTTGTTGTATAGTATCTGTGTGTTTTGTTTGTAGCGAGGCATCACAACTAAAATTACAAAATCTGTTTAATGTTCATGTTGAGAAGACTCTTGAGGCTTAGAAATTTTAATGTCTTCTAAAGAAATTCGAGAGAACGAGATCGATGAAAAGGAATTAGCCATTATAATCAATCCAATTTTAGCATTAATGACGAGACTAGATCATCTTAGAACTAACATCTTGAAACAAGTGTGTCCAGTTAGATCTTGGAATTTTAGAATGGAGATTTCTTTTTTTGGCTTTTTGTTTCTGAAGATTAAGGCAGAAGCCAAAGGTTCAACGGCTACAGACCTAAAGTTAGGGTGACAGGTGCGCGCCTACCACGCCCACGATATTTTTCTCTCTCAAATCAAAGCCGCGAACTTCAATCCCGTTTTCCGTTCTCGTTTCGCCTCTCAGTTGTCGAGTGCTTCATCGCTACTAATTGATATATGTTGCTGTAAAGCGGATATATTGACGAATATTGACGGTGTACCAATTCATTATTGCTTCCTTTTTTTTATTCTTTTTTGGCATGGGACCAATCTCTTTAGGTGAAACAAATTGTAATAAAAAATTGTAACACCTAAACTTTCATTTTATATGATATTTACCATTTAGCAAAAAAAAAAAAAAGTTAGGTTGATACACCAGAATAAGCATTTCACAAGTCTAAGAATGTTACCGTCGAGTAATCGAAGACAAAGAAGCAAATTTGGTTAACCTGGAGGTTATTGATTTACCGTCGAGTAATCGAAAACAATATCTCCATTTATTAGATTTATTTAAAATAAAAATTATTTTAATATGATTTAATTATTAATTAAAATTTAATCTATAAAATAAAAATGAAACATTTTATGTAAGATGACTACGATTTAATCGGCGCTTGTGCAGGATGACTTATCTTTTACTTTTTTTTATTAAAATTCTAATATATACAATTTGGTTTTCGTTTTTAGTTGTTTTGAAAAAAAATCTATAATAATGTTTTAGGATTTTAAACAATGCTACTAAAAAATAAACTCAAAATGATTCTTGTGATTCAATAAGATTTTGAACTTATAATGGATTTCCGGTTTAATTCAGCTACCGCTTTAACTTAAGTGAATATTTTGATTCAGTTACCCGTTCAATTTAAGTGAATATTTTCTGCCAATTTTATTCAACACTATATTTTCTGCCAAACATTTCTGATATATTAATTCAGTAGCATGAATTGTAGATAATAGATTTTTTCAACTATTTATATAGATGTACTTCTCAAATAATATATAGAAGATAGTTGAACGAAGTTTTCATGAGTTTCTTACAAAAAAACATTTTCTCATTCTTTTTCCTCTTTTTCCTCTTTTTCCTCATTGTTTATTTTTTTGTAGCTTTTAAATTTGGCATTCTTTAGGCTCCTTCTAAAGAGTTGTGAAACCAGCTTGAACCGAGCTTTGTAAAAAGCACGAAGTATCACTAAAGCTTCAGCCATCAAAACAGCTCTAAGTAAATATTAGATGAGGATTTAATCAATAAAATATTTGAAAATGATAAATTAGAAAAAGGAAGATACGGTATCTCATTTGAGATATATTTAGATAGTCTATTGAAACTCTCTATACAACAGCCATACATACTATAAGTGGTTTAATTGTTTTAAAGAAAAAGTAACTATCAAATAAAATTAGGGTGTGAAAACCAAAAAAAAAAAAAAAAAATTAGGGTGATTTTGCTAACTAACCTCCAAGACCAAGTCAATTTGGGGAAAGGAACACCTCGTACTTTTAATTAGGAAAATATTTTTTATGCCAATTTTACCTTTTTCGGTCGTAAGGGTAACCTCTCCAGAACAATATAACATTAACAAAGCTATCCTTATATCAATAATAACATGTCTACGTGCTTAATAACTGTAGTGAGCTTCTAAATGTGTAAATCAAGTCCATCGAACTCGACAGTTTTTGTCTATTTAATAATCAGTGAACCAGATGAGTCCTGTTAATATCAGTTTCACATGTTATCAATAGAAAACATACAGTAACATAAATACAATGAATTGTGAACTCAACTCTCATATGTACATTAATCCATTGCCGGCAATAAGAAAACATAAAACATATAAACAAAAAATTATAATGTCTAAAAATATAGCCTACACTCTAATATAAAATGTAAACCATACAACATAAACTAAAACATATAGGGTATTAGTGAACCCAAGGGTATACTAAACCCTAAACCGTGAACCCTCAACCCAACTCTCATATGTACATTAATCCATTGCCGGCAATAATAAAACATAAAACATATAAACAAAAAATTATAATGTCTAAAAATATATCCTACACTCTAATATAAAATGTAAACCATACAACAAAAAATAAAACCTATAGGGTATTATTGAACCCAAGGGTATCCTAAACCATAAACCTTAAACCCTAAACCCTAAACCCAAAACCCTAGACTCTAAATCCTAAACCCTAAACCCTAAACGCTAAACCCTAAACCCAGATTAAACCCTCAAAACATAAACCCTTAATCAACCAAAAACTAAACCCTAAATCCTAAAACAAAAACTAAACCCTAAATTCAAGGATTAGTGAAACCAAATATAATATAAACTTTAAACCCTATACCCTAAACCCTAAAATCTAAACCCTAAACTCTAAATGAAAAACTAAACATTAATATCAACATATGAAAATTTATGAAGAATGTAAGAAGTTATGAAGACATAAGTGGTTTACTATTTTTGCGACTAAATGAGTCCTAAATGAGTCCTGTTAATATCAGTTTCACATGTTATCAATAGAAAACATACATTAACATAAATACAATGAATTGTGAACCCAACTCTCATATGTACATTAATCCATTACCGGCAATAATAAAATATAAAACATATAAGCAAAAAATTATAATGTCTAAAAATATAACTTACACTCTAATATAAAATGTAAATTATACAACAAAAACTAAACCCTATAGGGTATTAGTGAACCCAAGAGTATCCTAAACCCTCAACCCAACTCCCATATGTACATTAATCCATTGCCGACAATAATAAAACATAAAACATATAAACAAAAAATTACAATGTCTAAAAATATAGTCTGCACTCTAATATAAAATGTAAATCATACAACAAAAACTAAACCCTATAGGGTATTAGTGAACTCAAAGGTATCCTAAACCCTAAACCCTAAACCCTCAACCCAATTCTCATATGTACATTAATCCATTGCCAGCAATAATAAAACATAAAACATATAAACAAAAATTATATTGTCTAAAATTATATCCTACACTCTAATATAAAATGTAAACCATACAACAAAAACTAAACCCTATAAGGTATTAGTGACCCCAAGGGTATCCTAAACAATGAACCTTAAACCCTAAACCCTAAACCCTAAGCTCTAAACCCTAAACCCTAAACTCTAAACTCTAAACCCTAAACCCTAAACCCTAAATCTTAAACCCTCAAAACCTGAACCCTTAATCAACCAAAAACTAAACCCTAAATCCTAAACCAAAAACTAAACCCTAAATCAAAGGATTAGTGAAACCAAATATAATATAAACCTTAAATCCTATACCCTAAACCCTAAAATCTAAACCCTAAACTCTAAAACAAAAACCAAACATTAATATCAACATATGAAAATTTATGAAGAATCTAAGCAGTTATGAAGAGACAAGTGGTTTACAATTTTTGAGACCAAATGAGTCCTGTTAATATCAGTTTCACATGTTATAAATATAAAACATACAATAACATAAATACAATGAATTGTGAACCCAACTCTCATATGTACATTAATCCATTGCCGACAATAATAAAATATAAAACATATAAACAAAAAATTATAATGTTTAAAGATATAACCTACATTATAATATAAACTGTAAACCATACAACAAAAACTAAACCCTATAGGGTATTCGTGAACCCAAGGGTATCCTAAACCCTCAACCCAACTCTCATATGTACATTAATCCATAGCCGGCAATAATAAAACATAAATCATATAAACAAAAAATTATAATGTCAAAAAATATAGCCTACACTCTAATATAAAATGTAAACCATACAATAAAAACTAAATCCTATAGGGTATTAGTGAACCCAAAGGTATCCTAAACCCTAAACCCTAAACCCTAAACCCTAAACTCTAGACCATAAACCCAAAACTCTAAACTCTAAACCCTAAACCCTAAACCCTAAACCCTAAATCTTAAACCCTAAAAACCTAAACAATTAATCAACTAAAAACTAAGCCATAAATCCTAAACCAAAAACTAAACCCTAAATCCAAGTATTAATGAAACCAAATATAATATAAAACTTAAACCCTAAACCCTAAACCCTAAAATCTAAACCATAAACTCTAAACCAAAAACTAAACATTAATATCAACATATGAAAATTTATGAAGAATGTAAGCAGTTATGAAGAGACAAGTGGTTTACAATTTTTGAGACCAAATGAGTCCTGTTAATATCAGTTTCACATGTTATCAATAAAAAACATACATTAACATAAATACAATGAATTGTGAACTCAACTCTCATATGTACATTAATCCATTGCCGGCAATAATAAAATATAAAACATATAAACAAAAAATTATAATGTCTAAAAATATAGCCTACACTCTAATATAAAATGTAAACCATACAACAAAAACTAAACCCTATAGGGTATTAGTGAACCCAAGGGTATCCTACACCCTCAACCCAACTCTCATATGTACATTAATCCATTGCCGGTAATAATAAAACATAAATCATATAAACAAAAAATTATAATGTCTAAAAATATAGCCTACACTATAATATAAAATGTAAACCATACAACAAAAACTAAACCCTATAGGGTATTAGTGAACCCAAAGGTATCCTAAACCCTAAACCCTAAACCCTAAACCCTAGCTAAATATAAGGATTAGTGAACCCAACTATAATCTAAATCTTAAATCCTATATTCTCACCCTAAAATCTAAACCCTAAACCCTAAATTCAAGGAGTAGTGAACCCAACTATAACCTAAACCCTAAACCCTCAAAACCTAAACCCTTAATCAACCAAAAACTAAACCCTAAATCTTAAACCAAAAACTAAACCCTAAATCCAAGGATTAGTGAAACCAAATAAAATATAAACCTTAAACCCTATACCTTAAGCCCTAAAATCTAAACCCTAAACTCTAAACCAAAAACTAAACATTAATATAAACATATGAAAATTTATAAAGAATGTAAACAATTATGAAGAGAGAAGTGGTTTACAATTTTTGAGAAAAAAACGTGAGGGTTCAGTCATAATTTGATAGGACTAGTCTCATAAAAATTAAGAAACTGTTGTCATAACCGAAATGCCATTACTCAAAATACCGAGGGATAAAAGGTAATCACACATGAGAAAAGGCTATATATTATGTTGTTTAGAAAGTGTGTTTCTCAGCAAATTTAGACCAAGTCAAAGGCCATTTGGCCAAGTTACTCAGAGCACCTCCATCGGTGGGGATGGAGGGCAGTATCTACTTAAAAATATTAATAAAAAAAATAAAAAAATGATGAGAGAGAAATGTAAAGTATTTGAGGGTATGTGAAACTAGATATTCCGAGAACTTACGAGGATACTACCAGGTGTTCCTTTATCATTGGTTCTTTTCTTTTATCTAAGTTTATCATTTATTTTTTTTCAAAATATTAATATATGTTGAAAACTAATTATAATTTAGGTGAATTTCATAAACTATCGATTATAAAAGAGAAAGAGTAAAAGGGGTGTATTATATTACGATGATGTTTGTTAGTGGGAGAGAATATTGGTGGGAGAGAAGATAGAAGTGAACATTATTGATTATTGCATTTGCTTAGGAACACACATATTTATACTAATCCTAAGTCGGTTGGGGGTAAGATTTTTATACATCAAATATTAAAATATTGTCAATGGATAATCACCTAATCTTTTGACAAAACTTGTTCACGTTTTTCAACACTCCCCCTTGATTATCCATTTTGTATAACGTACTGCCTCGTTAAAACCTTATCATGAAAAAAACCCAGTGGGATAAAAATCATGACAAGGAAAAAGAGTACAGTGTCGTAATCTCCCCCTGAGAATGACAGATCATAAGTCACGTAGATGACGCATCCCGATACTATGAACGTGTTTTCTGAATGTAGTTGTTGGGAGCGCTTTCGTGAATAAATCGGCTGCATTGTCACTTGAACGAATATATTGAACATCCACTTCTTGATTCTTCTCGAGTTCTCGAATGTAAGAGAAAAATTTTGGAGGAATATGCTTCGTTCTGTCGCTCTTGATATGATCTTCCTTAATTTGAGAAATGCATGCAGAATTATCCTCAAATACTTTTGTGGGTCCTTTCTTCGTGAGAATTCCACTTGAAACTTGTATGTGATGAGTCATTGATCTGAGCCATACACATTCCCTACATGCTTCGTGAAGTGCAATGATTTCTGCATGATTTGAAGAAGTTGTAACCAATGTCTGTTTTTGGGAACGCCAAGAGATAGCAGTTCCGCCAACTGTGAAGACGTATCCAGTCTGCGATCGAGCTTTGTGTGGATCTGATAAATATCCTGCATCTGCAAAACCAACCAAACCAATCTCGGGGTTTCTCGAATAAAATAATCCTAAGTCAATTGTACCTTGAAGATAACAGAATAAATGCTTTATTCCGTTCCAATGCCTCCGTGTAGGTGCTGAGCTATACCTTGCAAGTAGGTTAGTAGCGAAAGCTATATCTGGTCGAGTACAGTTTGCAAGATACATAAGTCCACCTATAGCGCTCATATAAGGTACTTCTTGACCTAATATTTCTTCGCTATCTTCACAAGGTCTGAATGGATCTTTGTTAACATCAAGCGTTCGATTGACCATTGGGGTACTCAAAGGAGTCGCTTTATCCATATAAAAACGTTTCAAGATTCTTTTGATATAATTTGACTGATGCACGAATATTCCATCTCGGAGATGCTCAATCTGAAGCCCAAGACAAAATTTTGTCTGCCCTAGATCTTTCATTTCAAATTCTTCTTTCATATGAGCTCTTGCGTCATCAATATCCTTTTGAGTTCCAATTATATTTAGGTCATCAACATATACAGCTATGATCACAAACCCAGATGATGATTTCTTAATGAATACGCATGGGCATATCGCATTGTTCATATAGCCTTTTCTCAACAAATATTCACTTAAGCGATTATACCACATGCGTCCGGATTGTTTTAATCCGTAAAGTGATCTCTGTAATTTGACCGAACATATTTCTTTGGATTTTGAGCTTAATGTTTCAGGCATTTCCATCCCTTCGTGGATTTTCATGTATACATCATTATCCAGTGATCCATATAGATATGCTGTCACAACATCCATAAGGTACATATCTAAATTTCTAGATGCCGCTAGACTCATCAAGTACCTGAATGTGATTGCATCCATAACAGGAGAATATGTCTCTTCATAATCAATTCCTGGTCTTTGAGAAAAACCTTGGGCAACAAGACGGGCTTTATATCTTGTTATTTCATTTTTCTCATTTCTTTTCCGCACAAATACCCACTTGTACCCAACCGGTTTTACATTTTCAGGCGTTGCGACAATAGGTCCAAAAACACTTCTTTTATTGAGGGAGGATAATTCAGTTTGTATTGCCATTTTCCATTTCTCCCAATCATGTCTTTTCTGACATTCCAGTATGGACCTTGGTTCAGGATCATTACTTTCTTGATCAATTTCTTTAGCTACGGAAAATGAGAATATTCCATCATCATCTTTTATTTCATTTCTAATACATAACTCTCCAGTTTGGGCAAAATTGATGGAAATCTCATATTTTTCTGTTTCTTTTTCATCATCTCGATTTTCTTCTTTTTGTGGTTCTTCTAGAACCTTTTCACCTTGTTCTCCCAAATTCTTTTTCTTTCGTGGATTTTTATTTTTTGAACCCACTGGTCTCCCCCTTTTCAACTGAACCCTAGGTTCATTTACTAAGTTCATGTCAGTCTGTTCTTCAGGAACAATAATTCTTGAGGGGACATTAGCAGCAGGTATATATGACTTTGTCACTCTTTTTGTATCTGTGAACGCATCTGGTAATTGATTTGCCAAACTTTGCAAATGTATGATATTCTGAACCTCCAGTTCACGTTGATTCGTAGGAGGGTCAAGATGTACTAAAGTTGGTGAAAACCATGTAACATCTTGTGAGACTTGTTTAATTCCTCCCCCTAATGCTGGAAATTCATCTTCATTAAAATGGCAATCGGCAAAACGTGCCGTAAACATATCACCAGTTTGCGGTTCAAGATATCTTATTATGCTCGGGGATGTGTATCCAACATATATTCCCAATCTCCTTTGTGGCCCCATTTTTGTTCTTTGCGGTGGCGCTATCGGAACATAAACCGCACACCCAAAAACACGGAGATGGGATATATTTGGTTCTTGACCAGAAGCTAACTGTAATGGGGAATATTTATTATATGCACTTGGTCTAATCTGGACCAATGCGGCCGCATGCAGTATAGCATGTCCCCATACAGAAATTGGGAGTTTTGTTCTCATTATCATTGGCCTTGCAATTAACTGCAAACGCTTTATTAAGCTCTCAGCCATGCCATTTTGTGTATGCACATGGGGAACTGGATGCTCAACATCAATCCCCATTGACATGCAATAATCATCAAATGCTTTTGAAGTGAATTCACCAGCATTATCAAGTCTCACTTTCTTTATGGCATAATCAGGGAATTGTACTTTCAACCTGATTATTTGGGCAATGAATTTTGCGAAAGCCGTATTTCGTGTGGTCAAGAGAAACACATGTAACCATCTGCTAGATGCGTCAATTAATACCATAAAATACCGAAATGGCCCGCACGGTGGATGTATCGGTCCACATATATCACCATGTATTCTCTCTAGAAATACAGGGGATTCATTCCCAATTTTGGCTGGTGATGGGCGAGTTATAAGCTTTCCTTGAGAACATGCATTACATAAAAACTCGCCCGATTGCAAAATTTTCTCGTTTTTCAACGGATGGCCATTAGAGTTTTGCACAATTTTTTGCATCATGATTGAACCAGGATGTCCTAGCCTTTCATGCCAGACTTTAAACGTATTAGTAAACTTTGAGTTTACTGTAATATATGATTCAATCATATTTATTTTTGTGCAATATAATCCGGAGGACAACATTTTTAATTCTTCCAATATATGTTTCCTCTCCGATGTAATGCAAAGATACTCAATGCCGTATCTACTCATAGTCTCAATATGATATCCATTTCCACGGATATCTTTAAAACTCAACAAATTTCGGTGAGACTTTGGGGAGTATAATGCACCATTAATTTCGAACTTTGTTCCCCTTGGCATTGAAAAACTGACTCTTCCAGAGCCCATAATGATTTTTGCATTACCTGATATAGTACTCACGCTTTCAGCGGAATCATGCATTTTGAGATAAGAGAAATATTTTTTATTATTAATAATCGTGTGCGTTGTAGCACTATCTGCAAGACATATATCTCCATCTTGAATCTCAAATTTTGACATTTTCTGGATAATAAAACATATATTAATAAATATTTAAACAAGAACGCAAAACTTAGGAAAACACTTATATTATAACAAACACTATTTTACAAAAGGGTAAATAATACATTAAAACGTTTCAACTTTTTTTTTAAAAAAAAAAAGATAACCATATCACTTGGATTTTTTTTTTTTTTTTTTTTATTCGTTGATGTTCTCGGGATCAATCAGGAAATCTGTAATGTCGAAATGAGTGTCATCATTCAGGCCATGTGAGGAAGATCCGGGTTCATTCGATATGAAGTTGACTTCACTTTCTTTTTCATTTGCCTTTTGTGATTTCTGGTACAGATCGACAAAATGTTTTGGGGTACGACAAACACGTTCCCAATGCCCCTTCATACCGCATCTGTAGCAGGCATTAGCAGTTTGTTTCCTCACTTCCCGATTATCATCATTTTTAGGGAACTTTTTATGATATCTTTCAAAACTGGAGTTACTTTGACGGAATCCTCTTCCTCGTCCTTGTCCACGTCCTCGTCCACGACCACGACCACGACCTCGGTATCTACCGCGTCCGCGTCCACGCTCTTGCCAATTATTGTATCTGGACGATGCAGCATGCACTTCTGGCAACGCTGTAGATCCAGTTGGACGAGCTTGATGGTTCAATGTCACGAGCTCATTGTTTTGTTCCGCAACAAGGAGTACTTGCATCAACTCCGAATAACGAGTATATCCTTTTGCTCGATATTGTTGTTGCAGGATTACGTTTCCAGGATGAAAGGTGGAGAGTGTTTTCTCTATCATATCATAATCACTTATTTCTTCTCCACATAACACCATTCTTGATGTAATTCCAAACATTGCGGAATTAAATTCACTAACACTTTTATAATCCTGGAATCGGAGATTGATCCACTCGTGTTTGGCTCTTGGTAAGATCACATACTTCTGGTGATCAAACCTTTCCTTCAATGATTGCCACAGATCTGCGGGATCTTCTTTTGTGATATATTCGGCTTTCAAACCATCATGAATATGGTGGAACAGGAATATCATGGCCTTTGCTTTTTTCTCATCCGATGTCGTTTCCGACTTATCGATGGTTTCAAGTAGCCCGTTTCCTCTTAAGTGCATTTTTGCACTTACTGCCCATGTCATGTAATTTTTTCCCGTTATATCAAGGGCATTGATTTCGAGCTTTGCCAAGTTTGACATATTGACTGTATAAACAAAATTTGAAGCATGATTAAATATCATAATTTAAATATGAAATTTAAAAATTATAATTCAAGACATAAATTAAATTGCAGAAAAACAAAAAATAAGTGCAGAGGCATAAACCCCTTTTATTTTTTATTAGCACATTTGTTTTAAAAATTAATGAGACAAACAATTACAAGAAATACTGATGCATAAAAACATAATACAACGGTAATGATAAATCCTTCGGGAGTAAAATCTCCAACGAAGAGAGCATAAATAGAAGCAAAAATATGAATTGCATATAAAACTAAAAATATGCGAATCAATATGCGAATCATCTTCTTTTCTTTTCTTCTTCTTTTCCAAAAATAAAAATAAAAATTATTTGAAGAATATTTGATGAAAACTTTGATGAGAGAAGATGAAATAAAATGAATGAAGAATGAGTATATTTATAGATGGAAAATTACTGTTCATAGCCGTTGTACTAGCCGTTTGAGAGTAAAATTTTTTTTGAAAAATTATTATTATTTTTTTTTTTTGTGACCGTTTGAAAAGTTAGATTTAATAATTATGTAGTCAAATTTTATTTATCATATTATTATAGTAATAAGAATTATTTATAAGAAAATAAATACTGAATTAAGACAGAAATTAAAAGCAAAAATTTAATAGCATGAATTTAGCTGCGAAATTTAAATTGCAGAATAATTAAATTGCAATAAATTAAAATTAATTTAGGAGGCATAGCCTACCATAAATTTAAGGAGGAGGTATAACCTTCCATTCCATAAATATTTGATCAAAGAAGAGGTTTAACCTACCATTCCATAAAATGATCAAGGAGGAGGTTTAACCTTCCACTTCATTAATATATGATCTGAGGAGACACAGTCTACCATGCGATCATTTCGGAGAAAGCAATGCCATTCTTTCCGTATGAACATAAAATAAGAAGAATAAATGAATAAATTGAACATAATTTAAAACCCACCTTTTCGGTATAATAGCGCTCGTGCTGATAACGTGTTGAAAACTAATTATAATTTAGGTGAATTTTATAAACTATCGATTATAAAAGAGAAAGAGTAAAAGGGGTGTATTATATTACGATGATGTTTGTTAGTGGGAGAGAATATTGGTGGGAGAGAAGATAGAAGTGAACATTATTGATTATTGCATTTGCTTAGGAACACACATATTTATACTAATCCTAAGTCGGTTGAGGGTAAGATTTTTATACATCAAATATTAAAATATTGTCAATGGATAATCACCTAATTTTTGACAAAACTTGTTCACGTTTTTCAACAATATATTTATTTGTCAGATACTTTAACAGCATCCCAACCGATAAACATGCTCTCATAAAACTAATATAAATGCTATCTGAATCAGTTTTTTTTTTCTTTTAATCTGTATTCGTTGTTATATCTCAATGTTCAATGCGTATATATATAGATAAGTCAACGGTATGTTGTGTGTATACAGATTTTCACAGCTTTACACAAGCATGTTTCTCAACAAATTAAACACGCCAACATCCAAAAAAACAAACTAAACCACTATTTTTAGAGACAATATCCAAATTTTCCAAACGTCTTTTCAACTTTTTTTAAAAGACAAGCATGTTTCTCAACAAGTTGAGATAAACCAAATTCCATCATTTTCGCTTTGTTTCTTAGTCCACTTTACGTTCATGATATGACGAACTTCACCGAGGATTGTCAACCCTTTTTGTTCAACATCTCTTCAAATGGATTATGGGAGAACTTAAAATCGCCCAATGTGGTTTTTGGGTATTCATTGCCTCTTATGGAGATTCAGCTATTAGTCATATTCGTATCCATCGGTATGTCTCACATGTTCCTAAGATGCATTGGTATTTCACTAACCACCTCTTCTATGATCGTAAGTACTCTTCCATATTTTTCATTTCCTTATCACCATGTTCATTTTACAAGTTCTTGCACTACGGTTTCAATCATAGTTAGTAATATCAACATTTTAAATGGAAACAATACAAGGCTTTTTTTATTGCAATACCCACTAATATTTACTTAAATAATCATCCTTCCATATGTAACTTGACATGCAAGTAAGAGACACATGATGAAGAGCACGTAACTATTAAAGAGATGTTTTAAATGAATCAAGATATATATGCAGGCTGGTCTGATTCTGGGACCTCAACTGTTTGATCTTAGAGACAAGTCATCAAGTATACTATCGCAGGATCCTGCACTCGATGGGAACGCTGCGTTAAAAGGCTTCTCGGCGTGTGGAGCGATTCTGTTTACATTCTTAATAAATCTAAAAACCAATAGGCGAGTGGTTTTCAACAGCGGGAAGTTGCCTGTCTTGATCGGAATCTTGACCTTCGTTGTTCCTCTATTCGTTGGCATTTGTTTCCGGATTTTCCTCATCGGCGACATCAACCCTCACTACATGTCACCAAAGAAGGCCCTCGCAGAGCGGACGACGATCATCGGAAGCCAATCTTATATCCTCATGCCAACCACCGCTTACTTCTTGTTGGAACTCAAGATCCTTAACTCCGAGTTTGGTCGTCTTGCAATGTCTGCATCCATCATCAATGACCTCATTGGGATTGTTTTTCTTGTAGTCGTTCGCGTTGTAGGAACATTCACACTCACGTCACGATCAGCAGCCTACACTGACATTATCGGGGTGATCGTCCTTATTCTCATCGTTATATTTGTTGTAAAGCCGGTCATGGAATGGATTGTAGAACACACACCACAAGGTAAAGACGTGGCGGATGTGTATATCCATGCTGTAATTTTACTTGTGTTAGCCTCCGTCGTTTACTCCACATTCTTCAACATGACACACCTCCTGGGGCCATTATTCATCAGCCTTGTCGTACCGGAAGGGCCACCTTTAGGATCTGCCTTAGAAGCCAAGTATGATAAGCTCACCATGAACGTGTTCTTACCAATCACGATCGCATTCAGCACCATGCGATGCGATGTTATGAGGATCATGTACCAGCTAGATGATATCTTATACAACATCTTCCTAGTAGCTCTAACGTACGTCTTGAAACTGGTTGTGAGTTTTGCACCTTGCGTGTACTTCGGGTTACCGCTAAAGGACTCTATAGCTGTTGCCGTTCTCTTGAGTTGCAAGAGTTTTAGCGATATAAATCTCATGGAACTACCATTAGATGAATCGGTAATCCCACAGCCTATAGAGTAATAATGCTTATAATCCATTTCGATATGATTTATACATACTTATGTGTTGTTTGTTTTTTACCAGTATATATCGCAGGCAACGTACTCGTTCTTGGTCGTTTTCTCGCTACTAAACTCTGCGATTGTCCCGCCAGTCTTGAAGAGCTTGTATGATCCGAACCGGAAGTATGCTGGTTACCAAAACAGGAACATCTTAAGTCTAAAACCAAAATCAGAGCTCCGGATTCTAACTTGTGTGCACAGGCCTGATAACATCTCTGGCGCCATTTCATTCCTCAAGTTATTGTCCTCTCCGAACCGTGAACTCCCTGTCATGGTCACGGTCCTCCACCTCGTGAAGCTTGTTGGTCAGATCATGCCGGTCTTGATCCCGCACAGCAAGAAATCGAGACGGTTGTCCAATAACTCGTACATCAACACCGTACTAAGTAACTTCAGCAAGTTCAAGCGTGAGAGGTTGGAATCCACGACTGTGACCATGTTTACCGCCTTCTCACATGCTAACATAATGCACGAAGACGTTTGTACGCTCGCACTAGACCAGACAGCGTCAATGATTGTCGTCCCTTCAGGAAGGACATGGACTATAGATGGCGTGTTCCACTCGGACGATGATGAGATAAGACGTCTCAACATGTCGTTGCTCGAGCGTGCACCTTGTTCCGTAGGGATACTCGTGGATCGTTGGCAGTTCATGCGTAGAGAAAAGAAAAGATACAACATTGATGTTGGTGTGATCTTCATTGGAGGTAAAGACGATAGAGAGGCATTGTCTTTAGCAAAGAGGATGAAACAAAACCCAAAGGTCCGTGTCACTGTGATTCGACTCATATCCAACCAAGTTAAAGAGTGTACGACAAGGGAATATCGTCTTAAAGAAACATTTAAGAAAGAACTGGAGGAGTCAATGGCCACCATAGATATTGCATATACAGAGAGGATTGTGAACGGTGGTCCTCACTTAGCCATTACGGTTCGATTGCTCGCTGAAGAGTATGATCTTATAGTGGTTGGGAGTGATCATGGAGTAGCATCACCAGACTTCACAGGACTGAAAGAGTGGATGGAACTTCCTGAGTTAGGTGTCATCGGTGATTTGCTAGCGGTTAGAGATCTTAGATCTAGGTCATCTGTTTTGGTAGTTCAACATCAACATCACATGATATTGAATCTCCAGGTTTAAACGATGTGTCTGCTCCCGTAGAATTCTTGACCCCATTTGCTAAAAGAATTCTTCGGGAAAGGCCAGTTAAACCGTCGGAAAAGGTTAAGGAAAGGCATTGGCAAGAAGTACCCGGTGGACGTAACACTCGTGGCCGAGGTAAGAGAGGTGGCCGAGGTTAGTTGTGTCATCGAAGGTTCCTTGTAGCTTATTCGATCATTTGGTGTCGAGTATTATTTCGTAGTATGAGTATTTAAATCTTTACATGTTATGTAATTTCTTCGAATGGTTAGAACGAACCATATGTAATCGTTTTAAAATTAATAAAAGTAATGATTTTCTAAAAAAAAAAAAAAAAAAAAAAAAAAAAAAAAAAAAAAAAAAAAAAAAAAAAAAAAAAAAAAACATCACATGTAGAAATGAATTTAACAACACAACTGTGCATTATATTAAAACAAGACTAGATTATAACCCATACTCAGGCGCATTATCAATATTTTTTTGTAGATTAAATTTTTTATATATTTATAATCTAAAAATTATATTCAAATGAGATATGATATTTTGACTATTTCAAAATTTATGTCAAGTGATAAATAAGATGATAAAATTATCAGTTAATTGAACGAAATATGTTAAGTGGTAATGATTTAATTTTTAGTAGTAATATATTTATTGGTTGTTAACCCAGTATTATATTTGTATAAGATAAAATTGCAAAATATTTTATAATATTTCAGTCTATATGAATTTATTTACAGAACAACGTATATTGATAATCTATCTTGTTTAGCTCAAGCGGTAAAGATCTCAGACAGAGTCTAGAGGTCGCCGATTCGAGTGGCTCTTGGGACAGGACCATATAACCTGTTCTGGTCCCGGGCCTGAGGGGATGTATGGGTTTAGACCCATAATCTCTTGGTAATTCAAAAAAAAAAAAGATAATCTATCTTGTGCTGGTATAATATATTTTTACTTTTTTATTGAACAACATATATTGATTGTTCTTTTGTTTTAATAGTATACATAATTAAATTTATATTTTATATATTTATGATCTATATACTTAAATTTTATATTAATATTAGCGTTTAGTTATCCAAAAACTATGTTTCACAACCATAATTGAGATACCCATATAAAAAAATAAGAAAATTCAAAGTGGACTTAGATTACAAATACACATTTAGAGCATGAACAAAGGAGAACTCCATATGAGGTATTTAGTAAATTTTTAGTAAATGTTATGTTAGGAACCGTGAAATCTTTATTTAAGTCTTTTATAAACTATTGAATCAGTTTTTTGGGTAACAAAAATAATTCTATTTTTTTTCCTACAACATTTTGTTTTTGTGTGTTATACTTAACTTTTTTTCTGTAACACACAACCTCATCTCTTTATTTCTTTCTAATTCTTCTTTCTTTTTCATTTTCTTTAAGGCACATCTCTTCTTAATCTCTTCTAAGCCATTTTGTTTTTAAATCAAATTACATACTTTTTTATTTTTTAAAAGAAAAAGAAAGATAAAGACTTCTTCCCAGCGAAGATCTCCATCAGCACCACATCTTCAGCCAAAACATTGGCCCAAATCGAAATATCTCATGGTGCTAACAATACAAGATTTTGGATTTTACCCCGTCACACCGTCAACAAATATTTCAGCGCGCAACCGAAATGCCTCAAATCACTACAACATATGTTTTATCCACAATCCAATCTTCCACTCCTTCGTATTCATATATGAGGATATCATATTCCCATTAAAAGCCTATCATCATAACATTTACAGAACCTTCAACTTACCATTGCAACTAAGTCTACAAATGACAAATTTCAAATATAAGAAAAATGCCTAAAAGATCATCTCAACAGTATCATTATCTATGATCAATCACAAGATGTTGATTCCATTTCTATTTCATCACCCCCTTGAGCTTGAGGGGGTGTATAAGAGGATTTTGAAAGATCTAAAAATATCATATATACTATGAAAGTATATTCTATCGATTTGTAAAAATTTATTCTATCGATTTGTAAAAATCTTTATATGACTTGAGTAGTTATTAATCAGGTTTAAACATTACTTTTATAGAAGTGCATGTATCCCAATCTTTCGCATAATACGAGTCGATATAAAAATCTTCCAATCTTCTAATTTCGTCAATATCTACAAGTCGATCGGCTGCTTCCCAATTTTTCCTGCTTCCTCTATTTTGACGCCAAACAGCACAGTCTTCAGTATTTTGGCCATTTCTTGAGATATAACTGTTGGATTGTCTTCAAACTACTTGACAATGAAAGATAACATCTTCAGCTATCGTGTATCAAAACTGGAGAGATCTCGTAGTAGAAAATCCTCCATCTGATGTGAAACATCTCATCCTTAGAAGATATTGTATCTCTATAATGTTCATTTTTAACTCTTTAGTACCTAAAGCGTCCAATTTTCTTGTACATACTAGGGTTTTTCCCGCGCTACGCGCGGACTATGCTTATATATTTTTTTGCCAAAATCACATAGATTTCATTTATATCTAAACCACATTAGCAAAGTGTCCATTTTGATACAATGAGTTATTTATATCTTTATGCTAGGGGTTTTCCCGCGCTACGCGCGGACTATGCTTATATATTTTTTTGCCTCTTTTATTTTAAGTTTTTTTTTTAATCAGCGTAGTTTGATTATTAACCGTGTAAGATTGTGTTAATTTACATATAGTCTTATGATGGGAGGACGTCGCCGAAATAGTTTTCGGGAATTAGAGATTCATTTGTGTTAAAATACTTTTCGAGTTTTTATGGCCTTTTTGATGATTTTTTTTTTCCATTTAGATTGGGCCTTTTACAAATAGAAGAATTGTATTTAATTTTATTTGAAGGGCACAACATGCGTTTATAAATTTTGTTGGAAACATATTTATTGCTAAAACTGATGTGATTACTTTTTATTTTTTTTCCATTCCTCCGTTCAGATCTTCGTCTTCTTTCCATTAAAAATTGCGGTTAAACATTTGTACTTATTCCTTGTTCAAAATTTTGGATAGCATCGATGGATTCATCAAAGTAGAACCGCATCGTTAGAGTTGATGCGAGTAGTAATTTTTCTGTAGTGTAGTTGTAAATATGGGTAACATCTTTTAAAAACTTTAAATATGAAATGAGTTGTATAGAGTTTACCTTTATATGATTTAGGATTTATGTTTGGTGAATGTTTATGATCTTTTTTTTTAAAAAAAATAATTGGTACAGTTTTCTGGTAAATGGTATATTAGACTTTAATTTAAATGTTTTTGTTTTCATATTATATTTTCTGACAGTAAATTTTCTTTCGTCTGAATGTAACCTTCTCTATTTCTCTTATTTTGGTGAATTTTGATTGTTTTAATCTGTCCAAATGGACCAAATATTCTGTTGGTGAACTTTTATTTAATACTTTGTAATGGTCCAACTATTCGTATCTTTATTTGCGTTTTTAGGTATATTTATTTTTTCTTTTTGTTTCCCTTCATATAAAAATTAGTATATCTCGTTCCTGTAGATCATACTCACGTGTTTTTTTTAACAATCTAACCTTATTTCAGCTGTGACCAAAAAAAAAAAAACATTATTTCAGTTTTTGTTAATTATTTTAGCAATAATAAATTTACATTACATTGATTATGAGATTTGCAAATCTTTATATACATGCAAGGCTTGGTTTTAATGTTAACAGTCTTTTTAATATAGTCTGACTGAAATCATAGCAAAGTGTCTTGGAAGTTAAAACATAGATTTCATTTATATCTAAACCACATTAGCAAAGTGTCCATTTTGATACAATGAGTTATTTATGTAAAGAAGCGGAAATTTGAATACTGAAATCAATCTCTCTCTAGAACTTGTTTGTTCATGTTTAAACCAATATCTGAACTTGAACCTAAGCTAAGGATATGACCTAGAATCGATTTGTATGTTTAAACATGTTTGATCTTTTGAAAAACACCAAAATCGAATTTGACCTAAGCTATATGAAACCTTTAAAATTGGTTGCTTGATAAAACTTGTTTGATATTATCTTGATGAACTTGTTTGCATGATAAAACCAAATCATTTAGCTTGTTCCATTATCTCTTATAATCGGTCATAGCTTGATAATTGTTAAAATCGGATTGCATGAACTTGATCATCATCTCTTGAAAATCGGTTGCTTGAATCCATGAGTTAGGTTGTTAAATCATCTTGTTTAATCTTTGATTGTTTTGTACAGAAAAATATTTTGAAACCATAATCCTAATCCTAATAGAAAATCTCTAATCCCTTCCTTTTAGGAAAAATGAAAGATTTAGAAATATCATTTTCCATTTAAGGAATTATCCTTTTAATTGTTTTTATTTTTCTTAAATGTTAAGGATAAACTTTTCATTAAGGATAAACATAGATATATCAATCTCTTGAACAGAAGCATAGTTTTTCATAATAGTAAACCGATCCATTGAACCCCTGAATAATACTCACACGTCTCTGTCCCTTTTACATTCCGCTGGCATAACAGGGAATATGAACCTGACACCAGATATTATCAGATGAGTTAAATTAACCCCTTTCACGATGCTAGAATCCTCAGTCAATACTTCAGTAACCTGCAAAGTAAATTTGAGTGTAATAAGAGGTTCTGCTTTCCGATAAGAGAGACGTTAATCAAAATTTCATTGTTACGCATAACGTAGGAAGAAGGGACACCCCAAAAATGATCTGGAAAAACAAATACCTCTGCTTTTGTGAAAATCTGAGCACCAAAATCTGAACTTTTGTGATACACAAATATAGATTGTGCATATCCTTCCTTGACATTAAGCTCTTCGGATGACCTGCTAACATTTGCAGTGTTAAAAAAAACAATGGATATGCGAGCAGAATACTGGAACCGATTAAAAAGAGCTATGGAGAAACGGAAGTACAAATAAGAGCGTAACGCAAAAGAAAAAATAGGCAGCACATCAGAACATGAAAGGATTCGATCAAATATCAATGTTCTCAAGAGTATTATTACAAACACCTTCGTAGAAGCATGTAATGGAAGGAACCAGACAATTTCACCACCCAATTGGATAAACCGTAGCAACACTTGGCCTCGACCGATTTCGTGTATCGAAGTGTTGTCTCCGATTCTCTGATCTCTCGACGTCATTTGGAACAATATTTGAACTGTTTCTTTCTCTTGTCCTCACCGAAACAGCCTCAGAACTAAAACGTGAATTTCGGCTGCGGCAAAATGTGATTGGTTCACCAAGGTAGGATAGGGAAAGATTAAATCGGGGTTTGCATTAATTAGGATCAGATAAACCCTAAGATTAAAAAAAAACTGGCTTCGTACCTCATCAGATCCTCACAGAAACCAAAGTCATCTCCTCATCGATTGTCCTCTCCCATGTCCGTCAAGTGAAAACATGGAAACGAATTGTCGATTTACATAGATTTTGATTTGATATTGTCGGTTCCTTGAGAAAAGCAGAGGAGAGTCGGTGCTGAAGAGGAAAAGTATGAGGAAGGAAGAGTGGAACCATGAATTACTAAATGGTAACGGTTCAATTATGAAGAATTCGAGAAATATGAATTGCCATCGTTTCTCAAAAGTCAGAGGAAGATCGATCGATTATAGCTGTGAGAGAGTCAGGGAGATGAGATTGAACGATTTTAATTGAACAAAGAGCAAAGTTCACGTCTCATCGAATTTCAGAATTTTTTTTAATTACAGCAAAGAGATAAATTCTCATTGGCTCCTGATTAATTACCTGGCTGCTTACGTGGACACTCTAACAATCCAGGGATTCTATCCCTTTTATGTATATGTGATTTTAAAAGCTCCAAAAACACCAAGACCATTTAAAATGCACTAAAAGTCAATGGTTCTTTTATTAAAAAATCATTAAGATCCTACCGAAAAGCGAAAAAAAATATGATGCATATCAAACTTTTGGCAGTGGCTTAGGTTTATGGGTTGTAAATAGAAATTCCCTCGGTCCAAAGAGCATCGGCCGCGGTCCCCTTCATCTCTTGGCAAACGTGTTGGCTTAACTTCTGCATACACTAATCTTAAAGGCTAAAAAGACATGTCTTCACTAAATTGGGCGTACCTCTCCAACCAAGGACTCCAAATGACTTGATTCTGTTTGAATATGAACAATAACTCAAATTGATTCATCTCCACTAATAATTATCCAAAGAAAATTCTTAGAAGAACTCCATTCAAGGACAGACTTCTAGTACATCAGATATGTCAGATTGAACAATTTTCAATTCTTGGGTCTCTGGACAATCCTCGAGTCTTTGAGTTTGAAGAGTGCTGAATCATCATTTTAGGTCAAACTAATTAACAAAATCAAGCTTTAAAAATGAACAAGAATGGAGCAAAAATCAAACTTTGAAAAACAAAATTAGGTATCTTATTATATAAAGCTTGATTTTTCAAAGTTAGTAATTCAAAATATTTACAAATACAATATCTAATTATTCCATAATCTAGTTACAAATACAAATTATTCACAATCTAGTTACAAATACAAATTATTGTATGTCTAATTATTCACATGATTTAAAAAATAGTAACTCTAAACGAGTATATATGACTTCCAATGGTAGAATTCTATACATGACTGTCAATATTACGTTAGTGAATAAATTCCTTAAAACTTCATTAAAAAACCAAAAACTCTACTAGCTAAGCTTTGTTATGTTTCTTGAAAGCCATCTTTTTAGAACTTCTAACACTACAAAGTTAGTGATTAACAACAAAGTAAGCAATTTCTCATATCTCTTTGAGAGATTTGTATTCATAATTCACTTATTCATCCTGAATCTAAACGGTTTTGCATCACTAGATTATTAATCCTAATAACATTATTTGAAAGTCAATTTTCATAATACAATTTTTTTTATATAAAATACCTCTACTTATATTCAAAAATAAAATTTATTTACTTTAAAAAATGTTATCCAGCGCAATCGCGGATAAATTCAAAGTATATAATAATTTTAATTCATTAAGTATACTTTTGTAATTGAACCTGGTGAGAGTTTACGTGAGTGCGACACATAAGAACTAACTTCTCAAATAAGATTATAGAGATTATGAGATCCATTTATGAGTATGTCTTGAGACCCTTCTACCAGCATATCTTAAGACCCATTCTCTTGATAATTGATAGGATGTTGGCAGAGTCGATCATAGACTAAAAGCAAATTTTTTAAAAAAGAAATTGATCTTTCATATAGGTTTTTAACTCAAGACCTCTCAAATGTATTTCTATACCCTTAAATAATATTTAATTAAACTCACTGGTCGTGAAATACATGCTTTATGGGCTTTCGCTCGGAACCAACTCTAGATGTTGGGATGGATATCGTGGTTTTATGGGTTTAGAATTACTCTTCTGATGTAGGGTTTGAATTATTATTGGAGAGTGTGTTTGAATTTTGAAAAGTCGAGTTTGTAGAAAAAAATATGAGAAAGTTTGTGGGGGAAAACAATATGAGAAAGTTTTCAATTGTCAAGGAAAAATCGGGATTGACTTTTACCATCTAGGTAAGAGTATGGGGGGAATATCAATGCTTGGAATGTGTCATTTTGTTACTCAAACCAATTGATAACTTTAGTTAAGATCATGTTAGTTAAACAAACAAAGGAGAGTTAGTGATAGAGTTAGTAGCCTAAGATTTTTTTGAGTATTACGAAAGAAAGGTAATTTTAGTAGTTGGTGCAAAAATAGGGGAGTTGGTGTTGTGGTAGAGAATAACAAATCAGAGAAACATTTAGAGACAATAGGAAAAATTACTCAATCACTCAATCTTAAATCTACTAGGAGCACTATAGAAGAAAAAAAAGACTCCAACAAACACCATTTGTTCTACCTAAAGTTGAAATCAAAAATAGAGGGAAAGAAAACTCATTTAAACCTAGTCAAATCGGGAAAATGAAACCTCTTCTAAAAGAAGCTTGTGTGCCGTATAAATATGTCAAGTTACTTGAGACATCAGTAAATGCTAATAAATTAGAGACTTAAATGCTGATACATATGTAAAATTATTCAAAGAATCTACATAACTACAACTACTCACTAAACCAAAGTAATTTCATCACTATAAATGACTGAACATCTCGCATGCAAACTAAAGAAACATAAAACAAATCATATCAAGCGAAAATGTATCTAACCTTGAAAGCTAATGGACTTGTGACCTTTTCGAACTAGACAACGATGGGTTTGAGTGTATTTGAGGTTTCCGAATTATGTACTGAAGTTTTGAAAGAAATCATGTTCTGAACAATAATGGGGATGAGTAGTTATGAGGGTTACGGATCATGATTTGATGTTTTGGGCGTTGTTATGAAATGGATGATATTCTGAAGTTTCGAGCATTGTTCTGAGAAGGTTTGTGTTCTGAAGTTTACAACATTGTTCTGACTTCTGGCAACTTTTTAGATTAAAAAATAAAAATAAAGAAATAAAATATTATTTATTGTATAATTAGAGAAAAGTTGTAAGGTTATTTCAAAATTACTATGTATGTATATATATATATATATATATTATGGCATTTATTAATGATTGCAGATTGACCAAAAAAAAAAGATTGTCCAAAAAAAAAAATTAATGATTGCAAAAAAATTTCAAAATTTTGTATTTAGAAAATTATTCTGTTTTATGTTTTTTTTTTCCTTTTGTATATTTGGAATTTGAACTAAACTAAAATCCATGACACTGGTGGAGGCTATAGCTCAACTCTATACAACTCAGAGAAATGCTCGAGTAATTAAGAAAAGATGGGTAATGTTAGTAGTTGGTGCAAAAATAGGGGAGTTGGTGTTGATGTTCTATATATTACTCATGTAATCTCTGTAGTTTATTGATCTAAAAATGGTGTAGAGAAAGAGAAAGTACTAGTATGAGTAAAACACATTAATCTTCACTTTCAAGACCATAGATGAAATCACTACAAGAAAACACGGGCATAGCGACGAAATTTAACGAGGAAAATCTTTCCTCGTTAAGTTACGTGGATTTTACGAGGATTTTACGTGGAGAAGAATATTCCACGTAATTTCGTCATAAAGTAACGTGGAAATCATTTTCTCGTAAAATCGTAGTTAATTAACGTGTCTTTTACGAGGAAACCACTTTTCCTCGTAATTTCCACGTAAATGTTGCTTCGATATTACGAGGAAATAATTTACCGAGTTCTTTACGTGTACCGATTAATTTTTTCTCGTAACTCGCTCGTAAAGTTTGGTTCGAAATTACGAGGAAATGTGTTACCGAGTTCTTTACGAGTACTTTCACTTTCGTTGGTGAAAAACATGTTTTTGGTAGTTACCCCTAATTATATGATGATCTATCTTATCCCCATGGTTTCATGAACTCCTGCAAGGTCCAACTGCAAATGTCACCACATCACCAATGTCTTTTACACAAGCGAGGCGAGTCTGAAAGGCGAAACAGATTTCTATGTGATCTTGCAGGAGATTATTGAAGTGGAATCTTCAGGGTTATTGAAGCTAAAATGCGTCCTCTTCAAATGTGAATGGTTCGACCCCGTTGTCAACCAAGGTATCCGGTTTAACAAATTTGTGAAGAAGCTCGTGGACGAATAATCGGTGAAGAAGCTCCACTTTTGCAGGAAGAACACATCAATGAAGTCAATGAACCCGAACAACTAACTGATGACATCCTTCTCATTGATCCGCATAATAGAGAATATGAAGATCTACCCGAAGATACAACAGACGAAGCTGATGAGGATGAGTTTAATGAAAGCGATGATGTTAGTAGTGATGATTCGAATGGTCGATGTATCTGAATGATGATGTTTTCACATATATATGAAAAGAAGTTTTAAACATGTAATCTTTTAATTTAACAATTTATATTGGGTCTAGGGTTAAAGAAGGGGTTTATGGGTTAAAGATTGTGTTTATGGGTTAAAAGATGGGATTTAGGGGTTAAAGATGGGGTTTAGGGGTTAAAGATGGGGTTTAGAGGTTAGAAGATTGGTTGTAGGAGGTTAGGGGTTATGAAGTTAGGGGTTTAGAAGTAGGGACTTACGGATTGGGGTTTTGGGGTTTAGGGATTCATAATGTTTCCTCGTAAATTCCTCGTAAGATTTGAATTTCGTCGTAAAATCATCGTTTAATAAAAACACGAGACTGGTTAATTCGTCGTAATAGATTTCCTCGTAAAAGCGACGTAAGAGGAAAAAGCAAGGCTGGTTAATTCGTCGTAAATTTATTCCTCGTAAAAACCTCGAAAACTTTCCTCGTTAAATCGAAGCAGAGTTTTCCTATATATATTGCATCCTCCATTCATATGCAACACACAAAAAAAAAAATATGAGAATGAGAATATAATGAGAAGCATTGAGTCCGAATGGCGGATTTAGTCCCATATTCAGTTTATTTATCATATGATTATGAACAGATTATGGGGTTAAATCCGCTAATTGGACTCAATGTACAGATTTATGTATAAGAAATGTTTAAATAAATTGACTTTTCTGGAGGATGAGAATATTAACAGAAATTGTAGAGAAGCATTTATTCCGAATGGCGGATTTAGCCCCATAATCAGTTTATTTATCATATGATTATGAACAGATTATGGGGTTAAATCCGCTAATCGGACTCAATGTAAATGGACTTTTTTTTAAAGTTAATTTAACTTCGTCGTAAATTCGTCGTTCAGTAAAAATACGGGGCTTGTTAGTTCGTCGTAAAAGTTTCCTCGTAAAAGCCTCGTAAATCAAAAAAGCGGGTCTGGTTAATTCCTCGTAAACATTTTCCTCGTAACTTCCTTGTTAACTAACTGGACTGGGTATTTCGTCGTAAATTTACGTGGGTTTTACTAGGAAAAAAACGCGGGACTGGCAAATTCCTCGTAAATAAACGTCGATTTTACGAGGAAACATGATTTTCTATATAACCAAAACCGCGAACACTCTTTATTTCGTCTCTACTTCCTCATTTCCTCTCTACTTCCTCTCTAAGCAAAGGTAAATTCTCTAAATTTTTTTTCTTTTTTAGTTTAAGTGATTAGTTTAGGTGGTTAGTTTAGAGAATTAAAGTTTAGGTGGTTAGTTTAGAGAATTGTAGCTAGGTTTATGGAATTACTTTACATTATTATAGATTATGAAATATATATATATTATGAATCTCATTAAGATTGTTTTCCAGATGGTTAGGAAATTTTAAAACGTGAAAACCTAAATATTTATAAAATATTTTTCGGATATATAAATTTCGAAAATTCATTTTTATATTTTTTGAAATTTTGGTTTTAATAAATAAATATTATTAATTATATTTTAAAAAAATAAATTACGTTTTCATGTAAAATCGTCGTTAAATATTTACGACGATTAAACGTGGAATATTCTTGGCCACGTTAATTCCTCGTAAAATTACCGTGGATTTTACGACGAAATACTCGCGTGTTACTTACGGGGAAAAAAGCGCTTCGAAGTTACGAGGAAATATTCGCGTGTTTTTTACGAGAAAAATGGCGCGTGGAATTTACGAGTTCAACTTTAGCGTGTATTTAATGAGAAAGGCTTTGCTGAGTGTTTTACGAGGAAATATACTTCGAGTAACTTACGAGGAAACTTTTGCGACGATTTAACGAGGAATTTTGGTTTACGACAAACGTTTCACGACGTTTCACATTTTCTCGTAATTTCCTCGTTAAGGGTCTTTTACGACGAATTTGCGTCGAAATACGTACTCGTAAAATGTGCGTTTTCTTGTAGTGAATCTTACAAAAACATAATTATACATTCACAAAAGGAGGAACAAAATCTCAGTAAAAGAAACTCATGGTTCATTGACAGTGGTCCTACGAACCAAATGATGCCATATGAAAAAATGTTTTTAAAGATCAATACAAACATCAGCATGCCTATTTGTGATGATTATGGAGCTGTTCTAATGTCAAAAGGAAAATGAGATATTGAAGTGATGACAAAGAAGGGTAGAAAAACTTTCAAAGATGTCTTTCTTGTACCCAATCTCGATAAAAATCTTTATGGTGTTCTTCAAATGATCACTAATGGTTACCAAGTCACATTCAAGCACAAACTGTATCATTCATGATCGTAGTGGTAGAAAAATAGAAGAGCTTCCGATAATAAACAAAAAATTTCACATCAAAAAGGGACTCAAGTACAGAAACAACAATGACAAATCAAAATGAAACTGCAGAGTTATGGCACAAACAACTTGGACATGCTGGATACAAAAACCTGAAGCTGATGCAAGTAAAGAATATGGTGGTAGGCTTACCAAGGTTCAGAGTAATGCAAACCAACTATGAGAGTTATTATTTAAGCAAACATTACTGTAATCCATATCTAGAAAAATTGAAAACACGAGCACCTATAAAGTATAAGCTAATCCGCAACAAACGTATGCGGACCAATGCAGAATTCATCAGTCATATTTACTAACCTTCATTGATGATGCAACCAGAATGGTGTGGGTATATTTTTTGAAATCAAAATCAAAAGTGTTCAAAATCTTCAAAAAAATCAAAAGTCTTGTTAAAATCAAGTAAACAACAAAATCAAGAAACTAAGAATAGATAGAGGGCCCGAATATCGGTCTGAAGAATTCACTAATTTTTTTAAAAGAAGTTGGCATAGAAAGACAACTAACGGCTACTTTTTCTCCACGAAAAAATGGAGTAACCGAAAGAAGAAACAAAAATTTAATGGAAATGGGCAGAGATATGTTAAAAGCAAAAGACTCATAACTTCTTTGGCGGAACCAGTATTCAGTGCACCTTATATGCAGAATAGGACTCATAACTTCTTTGGCGGAACCAGTATTCAGTGCACCTTACATTCATTATTTGATTTAATAATTTGATATATACATATATATATATATATTTGTTTTTATAATTAGAAAAGTGGAATCCATTATTTTTTTATTGTTTGGATACATATTTAATTATTGAATTGTTTGGAAATATGTTTAATAGGTATAATGTTATTTTCATAATTATTCTTATTCTTAATGAGTATTTATAATTTTCAAAGATTTTGAATGGGATATTTAGTGAATAACAAGTAGGGATATAAAATTATTATTTCTAAATAATGAATCTAGATTAAATTAAAGAGTACATTTTCGAAGATTTAACAATGATACTAATGCCATGTATATAGTGGATGATTGGTTGGACTGTAGCTGTATATTATTTGCTGTAGAATTTGGTCTGTAGATATATTTGATGTAGCTGTATATTATGTAGCTGTAAATAATAAATGACAAAAATAATAAAAAAGGAAAGATAATCCTACAGCCATATATTTTTCTCTACAGCCTTTAAAATATGGTTTTAGTAAATAAGGCTTTTACAGACATTTTTTTGCTGTAGGGGTTGTAGCTTTAAAAAATGAGATAAAATACGATTGGTAATTTATTGGGCTGTAGGTAAAAATTAAAGCTAAAGACGGCTCCTACAGCCCAACCAATCATCCCCATAGTACTATATTAGGATACATGTAGTATCCATGTTAAAATAAAATATTTGGGTGATTAATTTCTAGTTTAGTTTCGAGTTGTAGCTTAGTGCTTTTGCCACCCTTTGGGTGATTATTAGGTCGCCAGATCGGATGTATGCACCATAACTCGGATGTATGCACCATAACCCAGCCGGGTAAAGAAAGAAATGAAATGAATGGTTTAAAAAAAAAAATTATTTGAAACTCAGAATAAATAATTTGTATAATTTTGATCTATGTATTTAGATTTCATATTAACATTCACGTTTACTTATTCAAAAACCGTAATTGACAAAACCATATGAAAATTTAAGAAAATTTGAAATTGATTTAGATTATCCTTGAAACTTCTACCAATCGTCAGAAAAAACAAGGAAACTTCACTACTTTGGAACAGGGTTCGGTGGCTCCCTCAAAGCCACTGTAGGAGCCATGAGAATCTTACATTGGAATTGTCAAGGGCTGAGGAACCCGTTGACAATTCCTTATCTCAAGGATATCAGTTGTAGATATAGGCCTCATATCCTCTTCCTCATAGAAACAAAATACAAGTATAATTTTGTTCGGCAGTTAGGCGAATTTGATCATCAAATTTTGGTCTCACTGATGGTCTCAGCGGAGCGTTAGCAATATTTTGGCGTCAAACGGTGAAGTGTAATTTTGTCTCTTCAACAACGCTTCACTACACGGACACACGGATAGAAGAAACAAATAAATCTTTCTACCTTACATATGTATATGGCCATCCAAACCGAACACAACGCCAACGACTTTGGAACCATATGAGCCACCTTAGTCAGACAGGCGGATACCAAGGTACTCCAAGATTAGTCATTGGTGATTTCAATGAGATAAAGGATACCTCTGAGAAGCTTGGGGGTTCTTGTAAGCCAGATTCCTGCTTTGCCCATTTCAACAGAATGCTTAACATTTAAGGTATTCATGAAGTTAAAACGTTTGGAGGAACTTACACTTGATTGGAGTAAAAAAAAACGAACAAATCAAAACCAAGATCGATCGAGCAGTAGCTACAAAATATTGGATAGACCAATACCCAGGTGCGAAAGCACACTTCATTCAATGGATAGGTTCTGATCATAGGCGCTTGCTTGTTGATACGGAAGAAAGAAATTGGAAAGGTTTTAAGCCCTTCAAATACGATAACCGCTGGCGACACTTAATGGAAGTTCGAGATCTGTTTAAAGAGACTTGGGATACACAGTGTCAACACCTACCGCCGCAGGCTTTTCACCAAGCACTCAAAAAATGTCGCACAAGTCTTTCCAAATGGAGGGCCAGAAACAATCAAAACTCCTCAAAGAAAATTCAACAACTTCTTTCAGAACTCCAAAAAGAGTATGATTCTTTGCCCATTAACTTTGCTTTGATTGCTGAAATTAAATCCAAATTACAGAATGAATATCGGCTGGAAGAGGAATACTGGAGACTCAAAATCCGGATTCAATGGCTCCAAGCAGGGGATAAGAATATAAAATTCTTCCACGCAAGACAAAAAAAGAAGAAACTTTAATCGCATTTCAGGTATTCATGATGACAATGGAATCCTCCAAACTACAGATAAGGGGATTGAGAACACAATAACTAATTATTTCTCTGATCTTTACTCCTCTCAATGTAGATCCAACTGTGACAAAGCTCTACAACATCTTAATCAAAAAGTCACATCAGAGATGAATCAAGCTTTAATGCAGCAAGTCACGGAAGAGGAGATACACAAAGCCGCTCCAGGAAGTGATGGATTTACAGCAGGTTTTTACAAGCACCACTGGCCTACAATCAAATCAGGTGTAACCCGTTTCATTCATCACTTTTTTTTCAGAACTGTTATATAAAGCCAGAAATTAACCATACTAAGATTTGCTTGATACCCAAGACTGAATCTCCCACACATGTTAAATACTACCGCCTCATTAGTCTATGCAATATAGCCTATAAGTTAATTTCCAAGATACTAGCAGAACGGCTTAAACCTTGCCTCACAACCCTCATCTCTGAGAATCAAATCGCTTTCAATCCAGGATGAATTATAACTGATAATGTAATCATCACCCACAAGCTAATCCACTCCCTTAACACAAAGCGTACCAAAATCCCATTCATAGCTCTAAAATTAGACATAGCAAAAGCTTTCGATAAAGTAGAATGGAATTATATTGAAGATGTGTTAAGGAAGATTGGTTTTGCAAAGAAATAGATACATTGGGTTATGAAGTGCATCACAACGGTCTCCTACTCTGTACTCCTCAACATATCACCAATGGACAAGTTTTACCCTCATCACGGCATCAGTCAAGGTGATCCTCTTTCGTCCTATTTATACTTGCTCTGCACAGAAGGTTTATCCACCTTACTCACTATTGCCATGGCCAATAAAAGTATACATGGGTTTAAAGCTAGTAGGAGTGGTCCTTCCATTTCTCATATGCTCTTTGCTGTCAAGCATCATTATCTGAATGTCAAGATATCCTCCGACTACTTCATATTTATGCTCAAGCATCATGTCAGCATATCAACCTTCAGAAGTCTACGATTTTATTTGGTAAAACTGTTTCCCCCGAATTAAAGTAGCAAATTATTAATCTTACCGGTATATCAAAAGTGGGAGGATTTGGTAGATATCTTGGACTGCTGGAAACCATAGGGAGAAACAAAAATGATATCTTCTCTTTTATAACCCAAAGAGTCCAATCCAGAATAGAGAGTTGGTATTCGAAGCTACTTTCTCCTGCTGGAAAATAAATCCTTTTAAAATCGGTTGCCACCGCACTACCAACTTGTTGGGAGTAGGTCTCAGCGACCTCCAAGTCGTTATCGGTGCGGAGATGGGAAGGAAAAGTCGGATCCGGAAATGTTTGTGCTACGATGCGAAGTGCGAAGGCAAGAGTCCCATTGGAGAAAAACGAAGACCAGGTCTGCCTAGTTATAGCGATGTGATAGGTGAATCTGCAATAATGGGATAGGCACGTAAATCTAAGAGGTGCCGCCCACGCCATAATTAAGAACTCTGCATGCACGTCAAATCAGATAGGACCGAGGGACAAAAGGAGGAGACATAAATGGCTATAAAAGGTCAGAGGGTTTCAACCAAAAAGGGGGATCTCAAAAAATTCATTCTTCGACCTCTTTCTCAATATTTCCACAAACCGAGAAATTCATTCATCAAATCCTCCCATCAACACAACTTATACTATGTCATGCTTTATACTTCCTAAACATGTGGTTGCTAAAATCACAAGTATTATAAGAAGATTCTGGTGGTCATCATCAAAGGATAAGTCGAAGATACACTGGATTTCCTGGTCACACATGACTCAAATCAAACAATTTGGAGGTCTAGGCTTTACAGCTAAAGTTCAATATAGCCCTTCCTGCGAAGCAAAGCTGGAGAATCTTAACCAATCCATACTCTCATATGGCAAAAGTGATAAAAGAAAAATACTTTAACAAATCATCTCTCCTATATGCTGAGCTAGGATCACGACCGAGTCATGCATGGAGAAGTATCTATCAAGGTAATCATCTCATTAAACTCGGTCTTAAGTGGAAAATAGGAGATGGCAGGAACATCCGTATATGGCAAAATCCATGGTTAGATGCCTCCAAGGCCAGCTAAACTATCAGATACAAATATAAATCTCAACCTCACAGTTTCAGAATTATTCACTCAACATGGTCGACAATGGGATGAAAGCAAACTAAGAAGCCTCTTATAGCCGAAAGATGTTTCAATGGCACTTCAAATGCGACTCCCAGTGACGAACTTAGGGGATCTCCCAAGATGGATCTACACGACGGATGGAAACTACTCAGTCAAATCAGGTTATCATCAGCTTTCAAAACCATCCCAGCAACAAACACCGCATGAATCAGCTATAAATGCGGCCTGTAAGTACCTCTGGACCCTTAACACCCCTCCAAAAATAAAACACTTTCAGTGGAAGCTATTATATGAAATGATACCTGTAGCAGATGCATTAAGACGTCGAAGGATAAAAGTGCCGTCAGACTGCATCCTTTGTAATGGCGAAGGAGAAGAAACCATCATTCATCTTCTATTTCATTGTCGGGTTGCAAAGGAAATTTGGGAACTGTCCCCCGTTCAAATTCCTCGAGGTCAGTTCAATCCAAATCACAATCTTGTAGAACGTTTTCAGCAGCTAAAAACCCTCAATAGCTCTTTGTTTGTGTAACACCCATCTCATCCTCACTCGAGAATGGCATGTCACTAACCACATCTCATGCCTTCAATAACTCAAATGCTCACTGACTCCTAACTCAAATGCCTCAAATTCTCAATGTATAAATAAAATACGGAGAAAAAGTAAAAATTCCAAAGTAGCACCCGAATCGTCAAAGCATAAACTACTTGTCTGTCTCACCTGAAAAGGGAAGAAAGAGGGGTGAGTAACGGAGAAGTCACTCAGTGAGGTTGGGGATGCTAATCACAGAAAACGCAGTTCCGGTCATAGCACTCCAAATACGGAAACTAGACTAAACATGAACAAACACAGCACCTAAAGTACCCAAGGAATAGCCAATGCCCTACTGCCGGATCCAGTGCCCGACGACACCCTCCCACCAGGAGGTCAGTGATGCTGCGTATTTTCGGGTGTGAAAACAACAACCAAATGTTATTTTATCGATCCACGAGGAAAGCAAGAATAGGCACACCAAGAGTATAGGATTCTAATCGAGCTAAACGAATCAAGATTGTTTTTGTTTTTGGTTTTTATAAATAGAAAATAATAAAATCGGTTGTAAAATCGGTTGAAAAGATAATATTAACAAGCGTTAGGTCAAGGAATATCGCAGGAGATTCAGAGCAGCGGATCAAACAACTATTCAGGCAGTGTTTAAGCATAAGTCTAGAACTCAAACATAAAGATAATATCAATCCACTGTCGTGGTATCAATAACTTTGTCTATCAACCTAGAATTCCTAACTGTCGTTGGCACTAGAAATCGTAGACAAGCATTAAGGATAGGTTTGATATGTTCACAATTCTCACTACATCTACTGTCGTAGGTAATGGTTAAATGCTCACCAATGTTTATTCTAGCAACCTAGCAACTGTCGTTGTCTAAGTTAAACCTAATATCATAAAATCAAATGATCAATTCGATTTAAGCATTAAGAACAACAAAGGTGAAGACATCGATTATATTAGCCTATTTGTGTTTAATCCTAAAGCTCATGAATTCCTTTTGACAAACCTCAACCTAACTAAAAGATCTACTCAGACATGATTAAAGAAGATAACAACATAGTTATAGAGTTCATAATAAAAGCTTGAATAGATAATGGAAGCTGAAAATAACTTATAAGAACTTAAATTAAAGCGTAAATATAAATGTTAGGAACTGAATTTAAAGCATAAATGTAAATGTTAGGAACTGAATTTAAAGCATAAATATAAATGTTAGGAACTGAATTTAAAGCATAAATATAAGTGTTAGGACTGATTTAAAGCATAAATATAAAGCTTAAAAGAAAGAACAAGAACTTAATAAAAACATAAACATAAAAGCTAAAAGAGAGAAAGATCAATGCTTTGAAGCTTGAGAGGAGAGGAGGAAGAAGAAGGTGTGATTTGAGAGTGATGTTGTGAGTCTCATATAGGCCAAGGTGAGGGGAAGTAGGTGAGACGGGGACGGTCGTTCTAGGTGGAGAACGATCGTTCCCCTTTGTCGATCCGTTGTTGGTGAGATGTGGTGTTGGGGAACGATCGTTCCGGAGTATAGAACGGTCGTTCTCACGCGTTTTGTCGGCAAGGTTGGTGAAGTGTGGAACGGGCTGCATGGGATGGAACGGTCGATCCATAGATTTGTCGGCAAGGTTGGTAAGGTCGGGAACGACCGTTCCGTAGTGGGAACGGTCGTTCTAGTTGGTCGTTCTGACCCAAGAACGGTCGTTCTCTATGGTTGGTCATTTCCTCGTTTTTTTCCATGTCAACTCGACTCGAACATGTCCGTAAACGCCAAACTTCTTCGGAACTCCATAAAATCTGTAAAAGACTCAAAACAAAAGAAAAGACTCGAAAAACCAACGAAAGATGCAAATCAAAACTCAAACTGAATACTAAAAACGAATCAAAATACGTTAAAAACCGATGATATCAACTCTCCCCAACTAAAACCTTTGCTTGTCCTCAAGCAAAACCAAATATCTTACAAAGAGGAGAGGTTAGAAAAACGTGTGAAATTTGTAAAACTTATAGGACCATACTCTAAGTCAATTGCCCGTAAACCGCATTCGCAAAGTTTAGATCAAACCGTACTTCATTGTACTTCTCCATAACCGTAGTAAATAAATGAAATCTCATGATCAAGCAGAACTTAATATTTAACATTCATTATCAAATGCGTGTACTCTCACAAAGGGAATATCTAACATGTTATGGTCTAGGTATCAAGGTTGGTATTGGTGGCTCAAGTGTTTCGGTTTCTTTTAGCAATATAAACAGATGCAAATCATTATGCAAAATCCGTGAGACACAGACCAATTAGGAGGTACACAACTCTCCTTAACTCTAATCCTTCTACCCTTATTTAACAAGTCACAAACAAGAACATGATTTCTTTTAACGTTTCATGAAATTTAAAGATATTACCTTGACGACTTTCCCGGTTCCTTCCGTTTTATTTATTTTTTTATTCTCTTTTTTCGTTTTTTTTTTTTTTTTTTTTTTTTATATATATATATTTTTTTTTATATCGGAGAATGGAACCGGTAGTCTCTAAGATCTGCATCAAAAGAATTTCAACAATGTAAGCTTATTTCTTGAATGTGAATAAAATCTTCTACCCTTTTAAAAGTTCACCCTCTTTTGAAACGAAAATTCAATGAATATATTCAAAGAGAGAGATCACATTTCTAGACACATCCCATGAGTTTAATCAGAAAGAGACCACCTATCTAGACACAATCCTAAAGAAAAGTTGTGTCGGTCCGTATACTCATAGTTTTTGCACATGAATGCAATGACAGTAAACGAAGAAAAGTGGGTTTCAACATGGAAATGGTAAGGGTGTGGTACTAGACTAAGGATAAGTCTAGCCATTTGGGTTAGCAAAGATTGGTACAAATTGATGCAAAGAAAACTCCAAATGTAAAATCCAATACATGATTATCAACCCCTAAGTGAGATAAATTAAGTCCATATTAAGTTCCGATAATTCGATTAAGTTCAGATGATTTGAGAAATTCACTAAATGATCAAGTTATGGATTTTTCTGCGTTTCCAAACTATCCTCAAACAATGCTAAGCAGTCCTAAGGCAATGACATCAAACATGTTGCAATTCCAAAAAGTTTAACAATTTCACACATTGTTTCGACTCGATAAATGTTTTTTTTTTTTTTATTCTTTTTGAAATTTTAACACACCAAAATAAAATATAAAACATCCACAAAAACATCGTTAGTACACAAATGAATCCCTCCCCCAGACTGTTTTTAACCGTCCCGGTTAAAACAAATCTGAATGAGAAACCCGCAAACTCATATATAAAATAAAAATGTCCTAAAGGATTTGACAGTGGTGTAGGGACAAGAAAACTTACCTGAAGACGTGCACCCCCTTCTATTTTTATTTTTATTTATTTTTATTTATTTTTTATGGAGCACTCCTGCGGAGCAGGTGCTCGGAAACAGATTTGGGGTGCTCGCTCGTTTTTTTTTTTTTTTTTTTTAACTGAAACAAAGAAAAACAAAACCAAAAATCAATAGTAAAAGAAAATAAAAGAAAAACACTTACCAGTGGGTTGCCTCCCACCAAGCGCTTGGTTTAAGTCGTTAGCTTGACTTCTGAGCACAAGTGCTAATCATGAGAATCAAAAGGCTGAGCCAGTGCACCTTTGGTCCTTCTCTTATTGGGACAAGAAACAAAGTGCGCAAAAAGGTATACAATTGTCCAAAGGAAATAGACAATATTCTCATCAAGGAAGTTTACTACAAATGTAGCGTGTATCTTCAAATATTCCTTGACAGTGAGATGTTGTTGAGAATCAAATGCATTCGATGGAAAGATATAATCAACTTTAGCTTCAAACAAGTTTGTCACAAAATAGTCAACTTTATCTCCATCAATCTTATAAAATACCACATTCTCATTATCATCATCATTCTCAACCTTAGGGTTCTCTATCTCATCCAAGATCTTATCTAAATCAAATTCATCCCCTAGGTCAGATTTTTCAAGAAGCGATCTAGATTCCTCTAGCATTAAAGAGTTAAGCTCGAGATTATGATCATTCAAAGCACAAAGATAACTAGTATCAAAACATATTTCATGATAATCTCTAGCAAACTTTTCTACTCTTAAGGCATCTAGTCTTTGAGTCTCACATATCAAATCATAGCATTCATCAATGAGTATGGAGGAAGGTGAATCATAAGGTACATCTTCAATAGAAGGCATGTGACTATCCTCAAAATCTTGAAATTCAAAGGCTAAATCGGATGTACCTTGTAATTGGAATGGTGGAACCCAATATATTACCTCCTTAAGTGAACGGGCTACCATATCTCATAAAATGTAAGCTCTCTTCCTTCTAGTGCTGCTCGATATGATATGAGGTTCAACGGATCATTATTGCTAGGTCACTCTTTTCAGGATTGTATGCTGCGTATTTTCCACACAAAGCTTATCCAACTCCACTCTTTGTTCTGGTGTAAGTATGTTCTCATCAAGAGGCTCATCTTCAATGTATTCTTCAAATGTGTCCTCCTCTTCTTGTGGCCAATCTTTGTAGTCCCTGGCCATCAAAGTTAGTAAAAACCCCAGAAGTTTCTCTCTTTTTTTTTTTTTTTTTTATAAACTAAAATTTAGACTCGGTAGATTCCAAATCTCAATGGCTATTGCTAATGCCTTCCCCGGCAACGGCGCCATTTGATGCTGCGTATTTTCGGGTGTGAAAACAACAACCAAATGTATTTTATCGATCCACGAGGAAAGCAAGAATAGGCACACCAAGAGTATAGGATTCTAATCGAGCTAAACGAATCAAGATTGTTTTTGTTTTTGGTTTTATAAATAGAAAATAATAAAATCGGTTGTAAATCGGTTGAACAGATAATATTAACAAGCGTTAGGTCAAGGAATATCGCAGGAGATTCAGAGCAGCGGATCAAACAACTATTCAGGCAGTGTTTAAGCATAAGTCTAGAACTCAAACATAAAGATAATATCAATCCACTGTCGTGGTATCAATAACTTTGTCTATCAACCTAGAATTCCTAACTGTCGTTGGCACTAGAAATCGTAGACAAGCATTAAGGATAGGTTGATATGTTCACAATTCTCACTACATCTACTGTCGTAGGTAATGGTTAAATTGCTCACCAATGTTTATTCTAGCAACCTAGCAACTGTCGTTGTCTAAGTTAACCTAATATCATAAAATCAAATGATCAATTCGATTTAAGCATTAAGAACAACAAAGGTGAAGACATCGATTATATTAGCCTATTTGTGTTTAATCCTAAAGCTCATGAATTCCTTTTGACAAACCTCAACCTAACTAAAAGATCTACTCAGACATGATTAAAGAAGATAACAACATAGTTATAGAGTTCATAATAAAAGCTTGAATAGATAATGGAAGCTGAAAAAAACTTATAAGAACTTAATTAAAGCGTAAATATAATGTTAGGAACTGAATTTAAAGCATAAATGTAAATGTTAGGAACTGAATTAAAGCATAAATATAAATGTTAGGAACTGAATTTAAAGCATAAATATAAGTGTTAGGACTGAATTAAAGCATAAATATAAAGCTTAAAAGAAAGAACAAGAACTTAATAAAAACATAAACATAAAAGCTTAAAGAGAGAAAGATCAATGCTTTGAAGCTTGAGAGGAGAGGAGGAAGAAGAAGGTGTGATTTGAGAGTGATGTTGTGAGTCTCTTATATAGGCCAAGGGAGGGGAAGTAGGTGAGCGGGGAACGGTCGTTCTAGGTGGAGAACGATCGTTCCCCTTTGTCGATCCGTTGTTGGTGAGATGTGGTGTTGGGGAACGATCGTTCCGGAGTATAGAACGGTCGTTCTCACGCGTTTTGTCGGCAAGGTTGGTGAAGTGTGGAACGGGCTGCATGGGATGGAACGGTCGATCCATAGATTTGTCGGCAAGGTTGGTAAGGTCGGGAACGACCGTTCCGTAGTGGGAACGGTCGTTCTAGTTGGTCGTTCTGACCCAAGAACGGTCGTTCTCTATGGTTGGTCATTTCCTCGTTTTTTTTCCATGTCAACTCGACTCGAACATGTCCGTAAACGCCAAACTTCTTCGGAACTCCATAAAATCTGTAAAAGACTCAAAACAAAAGAAAAGACTCGAAAAACCAACGAAAGATGCAAATCAAAACTCAAACTGAATACTAAAAACGAATCAAAATACGTTAAAAACCGATGATATCAGTCAGCATGGAATAAGCGTCCAACGGCGCCGCCCGTAGACGATTATCGATCTCTAAGTACTGGACAACAGATCGACTAAACTGCTCAGCACCATTTCCCACACACAACAAGCGACACAAGCACATAAGTCCGTCTCTGCACCCCTGCAATCCCAAACGACCAACAAGTCAACTAATCCTAGCTCTAACATGTATAAAAAAAACCAATTAACAATTTAATGCACAACTAATGAGTTGAATCATCTATATTCCTAAGTCAAATGTGCAAACAAAACTACCTAGACTCGATCAGAGAAATGGATCACATTTAATATAAGATTCCATCTCAGGCATTCTAGACGAAAGTACAGAATTCTTCGGACAGCCCTCACCTTAGCCACAACGGATGATAACTGCGGCTTCTGAAATCCCGATGCTCAAATGGTTGCCAAATCTAAAATCACGACGAAGGATCGAGTGAGAACGGCTTTCGAACGGCGAAAATGGTTAACGAGTTGAACTGGTCAAAGTCAACTGTCAACAGTCAAACCAGTCAAAGTCAAACCGAACTTAAACCGGATTAAACCGAACCGGAAAGGACCAAACCGTACTCAAATTGAATTGAACCGAAATTGAATTAAATCAACTTAACCAAACTAAACCAAAATCTAATTAACTAAACCGGTTCAAACCTAAATTAAATCAAACCAATAAATAAAACAATTAACCAACTAAACGGTGGAGGAGGAGATCGTATCGAGTTGACGTTGCGGCCGAATCTCGCATTCATGAACGGAGCTTGTGCCGGAGTCGGAGGTGGACGATGACGGAGATGATGAGATGACGCCGACAAGGAGAGAATTGGTTGTGTCAAGATCGGAGCACACGAGCAAATCGGAGATGGTGGAGAAGATGATAGCTTGCGGAGAAAGCAATGACTGGGTCGCGACTTCTTTTTTTTATGATGATCTGCGGTGACTTGTGCTGGCTCCGGTGATGGCTGGTGTAGAAGAAGCGAAGGTGGTGGCGGAGGAAAAGACGACATGGTGAAGCTCCCATGCGAACGTACACGGGGAGGAAACGGAGGATCGATGGCACATGAGATCACGACAAGCTTCGACGGTGGCACACAGGATCATCTCTGCCTTTCATGTTCATGTACTCTCTCTCTCTCTCTCTCTCTCTCTCTCTCTCTCTCTCTCTCTCTCTCTCTCTCTCTCTCTCTCTCTCTCTCTCTCTCTACGGTGGTTGCACATTAGGTTACGGAGAGGGAGATGTGTATACCTTTACACACATACACACACGATCACAAGTTTTTGGAAATGGCTTTTAATGGGCCTTATGAAATTCAGGGTCGTTACAGTTTGGTAAAGAGCAATTATTCCCTAATGTCGGATGGCGAATATGAAAATCAAGAAATGACTTACTCTATCGAAACCGTATAAGACATCTTACTGATATTATCCATGATGCCATTCTAGATCATAAAATATGGCATGATGCAAACGGTGCTCAAAACCACGATAATGAGCAACCTTCCATTGATAAGAAGAATAAACCTACAACTTTTCAAGAAGTGTTAAACATCTCTTCTTCCTATTGCTGTTGCACATATTGAGATGAAGGCATGATCTTGTGCAAAGAAGGGGTAACACTTAGTCGTACAAAGAAGACTAGAAGTCTCTCATGGAAGACTAGAAGACTATAAGTCTCTCATGGAAGACTAGAAGACTAGAAGTCTCTCATGGAAGACTACCTCCCTAATAGTCCCTTATGTACGACTAGGTTATACTACTGAAATACTGTTCACCCTTCCTTTTCTTACACCAGCCTGTACACCAGAAGCCTGTACACCAGAAGCCTGTACACCAGCCTGTAAACCAGCCTGTACACCAGAAGGCTGTACACCAGCCTGAACTCAATCTCTTCATTTGCCATCCATAAACTTAAAGCTCAAACCTTTAGGAGTGTTCTTGGAAAATCTCTTCCATTATCTTCACCTTTTCAGCTGGTTTCACTAAAGCTGAGTTTTTTGTCCATCTTTCATCAAAAGAGAGATCCTTTCAAGCTCCAAGATACCAACTTGAAGTCTGCTCCTTACTAAGCAATGGACAACAACAATGATGATACCTATGACACCAACAAGCCAAAGAAGGCTTTGTAAATCACTCTGAAAGGGGGAAGTAACTACCTCTTGTGGGCAAGGACCACAAAAGATGTGCTTTGTGGGCGTGGAGTGTGGTCTCATGTTCGAGACCCTGATGATGATGAGTTTTCCTCCTGAGAAGATGAGAAGGAAACCAAACCAATTTCAAAGAAGAAATGGTTCAAAACAGACCAATCGGTTTTGGCCATTCTTCAAAGCTCTTTGGATACATCAGTCCTTGAAGCATACTCCTACAGTGTGACAGACAAAGAGGTCTGGGATACCCTCAAAAATGTCTTTGGAAATGTGTCAAACCTCACAAGGGTTTTTGAGGTGAAGAGGGCTATCAACAGTCTTAGCCAAGCTGATATGGAGTTTAATGCTTTATTTGGAAAGTTCAGATCTTTGTGGGCTGAGTTTGAAATGCTGAGGCCAGCCACCATTGATCTCCTTGTGCTAAATGAAAGGAGGGAACAAGACAAGGTCTTTGCACTATTGATGTGTCTAAACGCATCTTACCAAGATCTTATCAAGCATATGCTCAGGGCAAGCAAACTCCCAAGCCTTGATGAAGTTTGTTTCCAAATCCAAAAGGAGCAAGGATCGCTTGGGTTGTTTGGTACTAAGGGGGAGCTGATCATTGCCAATAAAAGCTCATTCAAACCAAATGACAAGAAGACAATCACTTGTGACCATTGCAAGAAGAAGGGTCACCCCAAAGAGAAGTGCTGGATTCTCTATCCCCACCTCAAACCAGCCAAGTTCAAAGAGGCCAAAACTCATTTCACAGAGGCGATTGGTGCTCATGCTCAGACCTAGGCATATCAAGAAGCTCAAGCGAACAATGGTGGAAATGCCTTGACTATGGTTGCATACAATGGAGCTGGTGGAAGCTATGGTGGGGCGAGTTCAAGTAATGATGTCGTGAGGAAATCAGACTTGGAGGCCCTCATCAAATCTATTGCCTCTCTCAAGGAATCTGGTATCTCCTTTCTCTCCTCTAGGCCTTCGATTCTAATTGATTCAGGAGCTTCCCATCATATGATTAGTAATCCTGATCTGCTTAGTAATATTATGCCCGCCTCTGGTAGTGTAGAGATAGCAAATGGTGATAAGATATCGGTCAGTGGAATTGGTGATCTGAAATTGTTTAATAAGCATTCAAAGGCTTTATACATGCCTAAATTCACATCGAATCTGTTATCTGTCAAAAGAGCCACCACAGATCTTAATTGCTATGCTATCTTTGGGCCTAACCATGTTCAATTTCAGGATATTGAAAATATGAAGTTGCTTGGCAAAGGAGGAACGAAGGATGACTTATATGTTTTAGAAGACACTTCTCTAAGCAATGACTTATCTATTCCATTGCTTCTTGTTTTTCTGTTGAATTGAATAAGTTATGGAATGCTAGGCTAGGTCATCCTCATTTGAGAGCCCTTCAGTTGATGTTGCCTGAAGTTTCTTTTAACAATTCTAAATGTGAAGCTTATATCTTAGGCAAACATTGTAGAACTGTTTTTCCTAAGTCTCAAACTCTTTACGCGAATTGCTTTGCTCTAGTGCATAGTGATGTTTGGACCTCACCTTGTCAATCTAGGGATAGAAAAAAATATTTTTTCACCTTTATTGATGAAAAATCTAAGTACACATGGGTCACTTTGATACAATCTAAGGATAGGGTCTTTGATGCTTTTGTCAATTTTCAAACATATGTCACTAACCATTTTCATGCTAAGATCAAAATCTTAAGAGCAGATAATGGTGGTGAGTATGTAAGTCAAAGATTCAAAGAACATCTATCCAAATTTGGGATCATGCACCGGACAAGTTGCCCATACACACCTCAGCAGAATGGTATTGCTGAGAGAAAAAACCGGAACTTGATGGAAGTGGCCAGATCAATGATGTTCCATACAAGTGTGCCCAAGAGGTTTTGGGGAGATGCAGTTATGGATGCATGCTATTTAATCAATCGAATCCCAACTCGTGTATTGGGTGATCACTCCCCATTAGAGGTATTGAACAAGACTACTCTATCCATTGAACATCTAAAGGTCTTTGGGTGTGTTTGCTATGTGTTGTTGCCAGGGGAACAAAAGATGAAGTTAGATCCAAGGAGTTTACGATGCTTATTCATTGGATAATCTCCAACTCAGAAAGGATACAAGTGTTTTGACCCAGCAAACAACCGGATGCATATTTCTTGAGACGTCAAGTTCATGGAGGAGCAGGCCTACCCTTCAACCAAGGATTGGGAAGGTCTCAAGGAGCTGAATCGCTCACCATCAGGCATTGCATCAAGCTTGCGGTACCTCTTGGACCATCTTGGGAATTCAGAGCCAACTGTTCCTGGCCAAGCTTCCTCAGGACCTGAACCGGATGCTGCAACTATCCATGTAGATTCAGCCTCAGAACCTTCCCCATATTCTTCTCATGTTCCTCATCCAGAACAAACCGAGGTGCCAGTTCCTCAGGATTCTCTCCTCACAGCTGATCCTGGAAGCTCTTCTCATGAAGTTCATCCGGACGTAGCCAATGTGGAGGATGATACCGAGACTTCAGCTGGATCTCTTGAGACCTCATCAGAAGATCTGGTGGAAGAAGAAGCACCGGTTGAGCTTAGGCGCAGTACAAGAATTCGGAGGCCTTCCCATTGGATCAACAACCGGGTGTATTACAATAGCCAAGCTGTAGGTCATCCAGAAATCGAAGTCGTTTGCTCTCTTGCCCTTTTTCCAGCCGAACATCGGGTGTTTCTTAGCAAGATTGAACCTGATCTCATCCCGGACACTTATGAAGAAGCCATTGCCAAGAAGGAATGGAGGGATGCTGTTGGTGATGAAGTTGGGGCCATGGAGAGAAACCACACATGGGATGAGGCCGACTTGCCTAAGGGAAAGAAGGCTGTAAGCTCAAGATGGGTCTTCACTATCAAGCACAAAAGCAATGGAGATATAGATCACTACAAAGCTAGACTAGTTGCTCGTGGCTTCACTCAGACCTATGGCAATGACTACAAGGATACATTCGCTCATGTTGCGAAACTACCCACTGTAAGAGTTGTTTTATCTTTGGCTGCTAATCTCTCTTGGGACATATGGCAGATGGATGTAAAGAATGCATTCTTACAAGGAGAGCTTGAAGAAGAGGTTTACATGCGACCACCTCCGGGTCTTGAAAACTCCATTGCTCCTGGAAAATTTTTACGGTTGAGGAAAGCCATCTATGGGCTGAAGCAATCCCCACGGGCTTGGTATCACAAACTGAGTCGCACTCTTTGGGATCAAGGCTTTCACCGATCCGAGGCAGACCATAGCTTCTTTACCCACAAGTCTCCTAAGGGTATTGTGGTTGTTGTTGTCTATGTTGATGACCTGATCATCTCAGGAGACAACAGAGAATGTATTGAATGTATCAAATCCTCTCTCCAATCTACTCTAGATATCAAGGACTTAGGAGAACTCAAGTATTTCTTGGGTGTTGAGGTTTGTAGATGTGCTGATGGCATTTTCCTATCCCAAAGGAAATATGTGATTGATCCCCTTGAAGATGGCTACAAGGTTAATCGAGAGGGGGAGAAGGAAGATGAGCCATTTGAAGACACAGGCCTATACCGCAGGCTCGTAGGTAAGCTAATCTATCTCACACTTACTCGACCTGATTTATGTTTTTGTGTGAACCAGGTAAGCCAACAAATGAAGGCTCCTACTAATTGGACCATGGTGGAGAGGATCCTCAGATACCTCAAGGGGAGCCTGGATCGTGGAGTATGGATGGGAAAGAATGCAAGCACAGATATTGTTGGATACTGCGATGCAGACTGAGCCGGAGATAGGGTGGGCAGGTGATCCACAACCGGCTATTGCACCTTCATATGAGGTAACATGGTCACTTGGAAGACCAAGAAACAAAAGGTGGTGGCATGCTCCACCGCTGAAGCTGAATACCGAGCAATGAGAAAGCTTACCAATGAGCTCACTTGGTTGAAGGGAATCCTTGCGACCTTAACATTGATCAGTCCACACCCATGACCATGCACTGCAGCAATCAAGCAGCAATTCACATAGCATCCAACTCGGTGTTTCACGAGAGGACCAAGCACATTGAAGTGGATTGTCACAAGGTCAAACAGAAGATTGAGGATGGGAATATATTGCCATGTTACACTCGGAGTGAGGACCAACTTGCGGATATCTTCACCAATGCTGCAAGTTCCAAGGTTTGCGATTACTTAATAGCAGACTTGGACTTGTAGACATAGCTAGACCATGGTAGTACTTCCCTCTCCCATGAAATTCCACACTCTCTTTACCTAACAGAGTTTTGTCTCACGCGGTTTTATTTGTTGGGGTTTTTAATGAGATGAGACTTCATGGGTAATCCAAGCTTAGCATCCTTTGGGTGATTCCTGAATGCTTAGCTTGAGGGGGAGTGTTGAGATGAAGGCAAGATCTTGTGCAAAGAAGGGGTAACACTTAGTCGTACAAAGAAGACTAGAAGTCTCTCATGGAAGACTATAAGACTAGAAGTCTCTCATGGAAGACTAGAAGACTAGAAGTCTCTCATGGAAGACTACCTCTCTAATAGTCCTTATGTACGATTAGGTTATACTTCTGAAGCACTGTTCACCCTCCCTTTTCTTACACCAGCCTGTACACCAGAAGGCTGTACACTAGCCTGTACTCCAGAAGGCTGTACACCAGCCTGTACTCCAGAAGACAATACACCAATTAGACAGGCTGTATCCCACTAATGTGGATCTGGGTACCCTAAAGTCTTGTTCTATATATTTGTAACTCTCGATAATTTAACCTAAGAGGCAGCTTGTATTCTCTCTACACATTCATCATCAATTGCGATTCTCTATTTTCTGTGTTCCATCTCTTATATCTATCACTAAACTCTCATCAATCTTATAAATATCACAGCACAAATGCTTCATGGACAAAACCCACTCACAAAATTGGATTAGGTTGGACTCTTCATAATGCTCAGGGGCAGCATATACTATCAGGAGCTGCATTAATGAATCCAACTATGACTTGGGTATCGCGAAGTAACTTTTTATGGCAACTCTTCTACTCTCTATGACTGGTTATCAATTTACCATCACTCCGGAAAAAATCCACCTAAAACTTACCAAGAAATTGAACACTATGTAACTGATATTAAGCAACTGGCTTCTCCCTCATTTCATTTCAGGCTACACACAGGAAGGCCAATACCCAAGCAGATAAGTTAGCAAAAAAGCTCGTATCAAAGTCCTGAATATGACTATTTCTTGGATTTCTGAATGTAACTAAACTTCTGTTATGTAACTGTAAACAATCTTTTGCTTATTGTAGTTGACACACACAAAAAATCTCACTAAATGAGTAAGAGCTTAAAAATTATATTTTAGATAAAATATTATATTATTTTAAAATAAAAATAAAATTCTTAATAAATTTTATAAAAAAATAGATATGTGTATACTTTAGAATTATATTTAAAATAAAAAAAAAAAATTTAAATCTCCTCACACGTAATTACACGCAATAACAAACTATTATAATATAACTAATATCAGCATAATAAATCTTCTATGTTATTACATTACCTTTCACTAAAAACAAACATAAAAATTGTATTAAAAATAATTATAATAATTTATTTTCTATAAAATTGTTTATTTATTGTAAATCATTCTAATAAACTTCACCGACTAAACAAAGAAAATAGTATCAATTAAAATCGAAGAGTTGCGACCGTGCATAGAAACCGTCCAACCATAAGGCAATTTGGACAAACCAAATGCTATGGCCTGTGGCCAAGCGCGGTTTATGCTACCCTTAAGCGATTTAGTAGAGGGAAGAGTATTAGTTCAGATGAAGGGTTGCGACCATTTATGAAAAGCGCCCAACCATAGGGCAATCCAAACGAACTGGATGTCATGGCTGGTGGCCATGTGCGGTCAGTGGACATACCTGTCCTGGGTGCTCATGTGTGTCCACGTTCTTCTCCTTCTTTATAGCAGCAGATAGATCCATTCCTGATCTGCTCTATTAGAACAATCCCTGAGATCAAGACATGATCGGTCAGTGACAGCCCGCTCGCTCAATCGCTCCGACTAACCTTTCTTCATGTCGATCTCTCTTTCTCTCTATAATCTCTCCTTTCTCTGTTACTCAGGGCTTTCGCTTCTCTTTCGTGAATGGGAAATGATTGACGAGGGGAGGATATTTATAGACGCCCAACCCTTGGCTACAACCAGATGCATTCTGTTACGCGACTAGACGCATCCTGTTGTGTTCATATCCCTTGGCCAATAACTGCCATGGCCACCAAAAATTGCGTGCATATAGCTTGGCACATGTGCCACAACCGCAACCATCAACTGATTACTGCCCACCTTGGTCACTTAGCTTCCATAATCGTCCAGCGAATCCAACTACCGAACACTTCCGTCAGCTTATCTGAGCTCCCTTGTAGCTGGTCCATCTGGGTCGAGCTTCCCAAGAGCTGATCCAACTAGCTCAACCGGGATCTTCAACTCATTCCAGCTCAAATCCTTCTTCTTACTCCCCTTTTCTTGGCTAAATCCTATAGACCATATATGGAAATCATTCATCTAGCCATCTTAACCATTCTACCCACATCCTTTTCCCATGGCCTGTCATGGCAATCCTAACGAGGATCCGAGTTGTTATAATTGATGGGATCAAACCAATTGGTAATTCAACTCTATAGAGCTTTTATCATGTATGAAATGGAATTATAACAAGGGTGGAGTAAATGTTGCCACAAAGCTTTATGCTTATAAGCTTTGATAAAAAAAGAACTCTAAGAACAATGTTCCTCACAAAACATAAAACAACTTTAACAAGTGTTTATCAAAACAAAAATTATTTTTCTTGATTAAAGGGTAAAAAATACAAGGTTGTAATGGAAATTTATAGAAATTGATATTGTTTTACAATTGTTAGCAATAGTGATAGCAAAGCGAACAATATAACAATTAATCGCAGCGACCAGTCACTTTTTCGTAGCGATTATTGATATGCTCAAATTTACCCTATAGCTACTCTCTCAAATTAAGAGATCAATTGTAGTACTTAGGGATCGATTTCCACAGAGACTCAAGATTCGCACAATAGATTATAGTATTCAAATTAAGCTAAACGAGAATAAATGTAATGAAAACAGTGCAATAAAATCGGTTGTAAATCAGATGGGAGAAACGCCAGGCTCAGAGAATTCTCAGGAAATCAGGAATGCAAGCTAATCAGTAAATCACGATTCTGCTATGTTCTAGAACTAGAAACACAATATTCAAATCAATCAACTCTCGTTGCAGAGATTTCTATGTCTAGATCCTAGAATTTCAAATCTCTTTGCAAATTCAAAGGCTCAGACATGCATTAAATTCAAGTTCGATATGTTCACAAAATACCTAAACCAAATCTCTTTGCGAATAGTTATTTTGCTCATCTAAGGTTCTTTCTAGCTAATTAACCAATTTTCGTTGCGAGAATCAACCTGTGATCAATAATCTAACTCGTCAGTTCAGATCAAGCATTAATCACAACCTAGATGAAGAACTAGTGTTCCAGAATCCTTAACTAACCAATCAACTTAGCAATCCATGAAATCCCTAATGAGAAACCCTAAACCTAACTAGCAAACTACTCAGACATGGAGATTGAAACAATAAACATGTTTGAATAAGATTGCATAAAAGAAATAAGAATAGAGATTAAAGGAGTTCTGAATCTTCTCTGAAGGAGTCTGAATTCTTCTCTCCAAAACTCTAGCTTAGAATAATAATTAGGTCTAAACAATGACCTTAAAAACCCATAAAAATAGTCTGAAAATATGGAAAACACTGGCACTTAATTGTAAATATTAGGAGCTTCAGGGATCTGTTTGCAACTCTGCAAAGCCTGGAAAACGCGTCTCGAAATTGCCGTAAGGAATTGGTGTCGATCGACACTCTAAAATTTGGCTCCGAGTTGAAATCTTCAGCACAACTTCCTACTTAACTCCAGAATGATCCACAATCTCCAAATAAGCTCAAAACGAACCTAAACCTGCAAATGACTCTAAAAGACTCCAAAAATACTAAAAAGACTATCTATATACAACTTATATCATGGCTAAAAACACTAAAAACCATGATATATCAATTATCACACAAAGAAAATAAAATATATTGCTGATTGTTGCTGCTGATTGTTATCGTTAGCGATTGCAAAACAGGCAAACATGACCTATTTAGTCTTGCATCAGCTATGGTCTTGTAGGTGTATTTAAAAAAAAAATACACTTAATGAACACAAGAATCAAGAGAATTACGATTGAGTTATTTACACATTTTTGACTAATTGATGAGAATCAATATTTTAAAAAAATAATCACATGAGATTAGTCAAATATTTAAAAAAATAGAATTCAAATAATCGTTCATACTTTAGCCTTATATGTCCCACCTTGGATTTGGTAAGTTGTTCTTTGTTCCTGAAAGTGTTACAAAAGATGTCTGTACACGATATGTGAATCCCTTTGGGAAGTGTTGTGCTTCGATCCTCTTGATTAATGAAATCGTGTGTTTTGTCTTTAGGATTCAAATGGTCTTGTTTGATCTTGAGAAGCAGCCATTCATAAGCATATTCATCTTGGTTTATGGTTGAGCTTATGTTTGGATCCATTTATGTCAGCCTCCTCTTAGCGCGCTTTGCTCCTTTTTCTATTTGAAAAATGCTGTGGTTATCAAACTTCTCCTTAGCTTATTAAGAAACTTTTAAGATGGTAATTTTGTTTAGCTAAGTGATGATATTTTCAAGCTTTTTGGTCGATTAAACTCTTCACAACTTTGTTAAAGTTTTGTCTCGCACTTTTGATTTCAAATCTTGTTTAAAACTTGTTTCATTATGGAAATAAAGTCAGTTGTTTCACTGGTGGTTTTCTTATCCACATAAAGTGAAAAATATATTTAATACTCTTATATGATCTCTGGCTAGTAGAACCTGACACACAGAATATATTGTTAGTTACAAAAAAGCTTTCACGCAGGATTTGGAGATTTTCGCCTAGGACTGAAAGCTAGTGAAACAACAAAATAAAAACTTTATTAGCGCGCAGGAAACAAAAAAATCAACAGCACATTAATAAGTTTTTTGCAAGACAACTTGAAATGATCTCCCAAGTATTATGCACTCTGAAATTGGTAAGGGATAAGCCTTACACCGAATGAGCAAGAAAGCAACAAACGACCAAGGGATGCAGATCGAAAGGTCACATATAAGTTGCAGATAGCTTCTTATTTACCCTATAACAATCGTCCTCGGATATGACGCACCAAGTTTGATTGAGTTTGATTGAGTTAGATTGAAGGATATAACCCACCAACAATCATAAATTTTTTGACCAAAGGATATTACACACCCCGATCGAAAAAAGGTTTGAGAATCACTCTTAAGATTTCCAAAAATAAAACTCACAACTTGTTTATTTCAAAGGAGATAACAACTTATTTATAAGGAATGTAAACTTGCTAAGAAAGCTAGATATTTAATACATGGGAAACGATAAAATTAATGCATGGAGAAGAGAGAAGGTTCTTGAAACAAGCATTCCTTGCATGCAAGAGAGCTTCTTGCAATTAATGCTCCAATTTTCGTCATTCTTCTTGGACAGCCAAGAAACCACTTGATTTTGATTCTTTTTGGGCTTGTAACTTCATAAAAATGGGCTGGACACATTAGCTAACATCATGGATTGATTTCTCAATGTCTTCCATGTCCAGAACTTCATAGATTAGCCCAAGATCACATCATACTCCTCCTCTTCAAAAATATTTGTCCTCAAATCTTGCTCTCCAAAGAAAGAAAACTTGAACACATACTTCCGAAATGATCCAGCAACTTTGTAGAACAAATATAACAAAACTCTTTTTTTTTTTGGAAGATGGATAGATGAGAATGGTGAATAATAGAATTGAATACCACTTTCAGAGTGGCTCTGATACCAAATGATATGATCATGAGAAGCAGAAACGACATATGTTCATTGTTCGAAGCATATCTTCGCAACCACAAGATTTCTACACGTGAAACCACTTGGAGAATGTGCTCAGCTCTATTTCGGAGCTCCTCGAAGAATAATAAAATCAAACGGAGTTCAGATGAAGGAGTTATTCAATTTACAATTCAGGTGATTTCCACATTACGCGATTCAGATATCTGCGCATTCAAAAATAGATTCCGACCAGACCTGATTAAATCAAGCTACAAATCAAATTGTTTTACAATATTGGTCCATCATGGAAGCCTAAAAAATTGGATTTAGCCCAAAACCAATCAAAGAAGATCAATTTTCGTCCATGGCAAAGAATGCATTTAATTATGCCTATTTCTCTATCTTACATGCATAATAGAGATTGAATTTCATCTCCATAGATGCTCTGCATGTTAAGAAATTATTATGGAAGAATTCTGATGTATTTTCTCTATTTATAGAACCCATTCCCATGAATAAAATAAGTTTTGTTTTCAGTAAAAATCAGAGAAGTTTCTCTATTTCAAGATGTGATATCTTGTAATTTTTGGAACTCCATGTTCATGGTGTGTCATATCTATGTTCATGGCTGGTTTAAACTGATCATAGATCCTTTCACAGATCTTTGTGGTGAAAATTCTTTGTTGGTGCGTCATATCCAGTAAGCTGTCGATCCCCTTTGGTGCGTAATATCCAGAAAATCGATCCGCCGGTAAATCAGAAGTCTTCCGCAGCTTCTGTGTCACCATTCAATCCACATCATTTGATTTTTGAGACTCCACAGTTTTATGGGTGCAAAGTTTATCCTTTTCACAATCTTAGAATACATAATCATTGGGAGAGTACCAAAAAGCTTTCACGCAGGATTTGGAGATTTTCGCCTAGAACTGAAAGCTAGTGAAATAACAAAATAAAAACTATATTAGCAGGAAACAAAAAAATCAACAGCACATTAATAAGTTTTTTGCAAGACAACTTGTCTTTGTATAGCTAACACTTGTGTTGCCACACTCCTCCAGACTCTACAGACTACAGCCAAGAAATGTTTTATATTCATGTATTGTATTTGAAGATTCATCCATTTCCAAACTTCAATAAATTATTTTAATAGTGACCTTTAGCTACAAAAGTAGATACACAACTTGCGTCTCGAGATTTACTACTCCCTCCGTTTTTGTTTAATTGTCGTTTAAGATAATTGTTTTTGTTTCAAGTTAGTTGTCGTTTTCAGTTTTCAATGCAAAATTTATTACTTTTTTATTTTTTATAATCATTTTTATTCTGCAGACTGTTTTACAATTGGTTGAATTGTGTTTAGGTAGATAATTAATGATATTTTTGTATTAAAAATTAACACAATTAATACTTTCTTAATCTGTGTGCATAACCTTAAAACGACAATTAAACAAAAACGGAGGGAGTATATGATTTACGCAACATACCGTCAACTTGAGACTTTCCTTTTTGCAGCATGTCCAAATATTCAATGTTTTAACTTTTTTTTTTTATTTTTTATTATGGCATATGAATTTATTGTAAAAAAATTGGAAGCACCCAAATATAACGAATTTCAATAAATAAAGGGATAATCAATTAATTTAAGTCAGAGATCAATAATTGGACACAAAGAGAGAGGCCAAGTTGGACCGAGTCAAGACACACATACGTACGTTACTGGAAAATGAGTCCAACTTGACGCGGTTCTCGTCTCCTTCCTCGCAACACCTTCACTCTTTTGACACACAAGTATATACAACAGAGTCTCTCTTCACTTCACCAATTCAAATATCAAACACGAACATCAAAATATTCGTATTAGATTTCACATTTTTGTTAATGACGATCATCAATCTGGACAGTTCAGATCTCTCTAAACCGAGACACAAACCGGACGGCGCGGTCGCAATTCGTGAGGTTTGGTCGGAGAATCTCGAATCGGAGTTTAAGCTAATCAGCGGAATCGTGGACGATTATCCTTTCGTCTCGATGGACACTGAGTTTCCCGGAGTGATATTCAAATCGGATTTCCGCCGTCGTGGAAACCCCGCTGATCTCTACAGTCTCCTCAAATCTAACGTCGACGCGTTAAGCCTCATCCAGGTCGGTCTCACTCTCTCAGACGCCGACGGAAACCTCCCGGATCTCGGCGACGGCAGAGGATTCATCTGGGAGTTCAACTTCAAAGATTTCGACGTGGCGCGTGATGCGCACGCTCCGGATTCGATCGAGCTTCTCCGCCGTCAAGGGATCGATTTCGAGCGGAACCGCCGCGACGGCGTGGATTCCGAGAGGTTCGCGGAGCTGATGATGTCGTCGGGGCTCGTCTGCAACGAGGAAGTGAGCTGGGTGACGTTTCACAGCGCGTACGATTTTGGTTACCTGATGAAGATTCTCACGCGCCGGGAACTTCCATGCGCATTGGGTGAGTTTCAGCGCGTGTTGAGAGCGTTGTTCGGAGAGCGCGTGTACGACGTGAAACACATGATGAGGTTTTGTGAGATGAGATTGTACGGCGGTTTGGACCGGGTGGCACGGACGCTTGAGGTTAACCGTGCGGTTGGGAAATGTCACCAGGCCGGTTCGGATAGTTTGCTTACGTGGCACGCGTTTCAGAGGATGAGAGATTTGTATTTTGTTCAGGATGGGCCGGAGAAACACGCGGGTGTTTTGTACGGGCTTGAGGTTTTTTAAAGGCTTTTTGTTTTTAGTTTTATTATTTTATTATTTGTAATTTAAATTTAGTTAATTAACTCAATTAATCCTTGTAGTTAATGTTTGTTTATAAGGAAATATATATCAAAATTGTTATAATAATGAGTATAATTATTATACTGATAAGTTTACATAAAAAGGATTTTTTTTTAAAAGTGAAATACTGAAAATAAAAATAAGAGGCGGGAGATATTTCTTTTCTTATGTCACTGTAAAAAGAATATGAAGATATATTTACAAACTAACAAAATAGTTCATCTATATAGAAATAAAAAAACAAAAGTCAATGTAAGACACTGAGTTCTTCATAGTTTTTTTTTTTTTTGTCAACACCACATAAATTAAAACAAACTAAATATCAAAATCAAGCCATCGTGGAGCCACTGAATCGATGTAGACCAATTCAGAAGGATGACTTCGTGCACTTCTCGCCAACTTATCTGCTTTTCCGTTTCTCGTCCGGGGAATAAGCTTGAGCTGAAAATCTTCAAGCCGCTCCTTCCAGATTTGGAAGAATTCCAAATGAGTTGAGAATGCTGGCCACTCTGCTGGAGATGACACTATCTTAACCAGGTCAGAGCAATCAGTCGCAAAAATAAGTGGAGTACATTGAAAATGATGCATACATTCCATTGCCCAAATCAAAGCTTCAAATTCCGCATGTAATGGTGAAAAACTACGGCGTATATTACGCATTCCCATCATTCGGTCTTGTTGTCCAGTTTTGTTACAATACCATCCTTGTCCTGAATAAATATCTGAATCTTTCCAGGCCCCATCCACATAACACCACCAAGCGTCAGTCATCTCTGCCTCTACCAGTCTATCAACTGTCGTCGATGACTCGCTAGCTCTCCTTATTGCCCCATTGTCACATAGTTGCGCCTCGTGCCAGAGACGTCCTTCTGTTGTGGCCATCTCCAATATTTCCTGGGCGTTACGATCCTTGTTACTGAAAACAAAATCATTCCTACTCTTCCAAAGGTACCAAAGGATCCAAGGAAAAAAAGTATCTGTCACATCCTTTGGAAGTCTCCAAAACAAAAAATCCATATTGGCAAAGAGCGAATGCCCCGGGAACACGATCTGGTTAGTGGGTATCAAAGAAAGGGCCCACGTCTGTACCGCTGGAGGGCATTCAAAAAGTACATGATTAACTGATTCCTCCTCTGCTCCACACCTCATGCATCGAGCATCACATAAAATCCCCCTGGAACGTAAATTTTTACTGACCGAAACACAGCCTGAAAGTACTTGCCATAAGAAATGTCTGAGCTTTGGAGGGCATTTCGCTCGCCAAGCCTGAGTCAGAAGTGGTTGAATATCAGGTCCATAATAAACCGCAGGGACCCCTGTATCCGGGAACAATCTCTCAATCGAATAGCCAGATTTCACAGTATATCTTCCCGTTTTGGTGAAATGCCACCCAAATGAATCAGGTTTGAGAATCCGGCTTATCGGAATTTGCTTGATAATATCTGCATCCTGAGTGGTAATCACCGCATCAATTAGTGGGATATTCCACGACCGCGTCGATGAATCAATCAAATCGTTGACCATCATGTGAGGATAAGTCGTATATTTGCAGGTTACTGGTCTCGGGCGAGGGGCAGGTAACCAAGGATCATTCCATACTGAGATAGATGATCCTGATTCTACCCTTTTGATTAGTCCTTTGCTAACCAGAGATCTAGCGGATACAATACTCCTCCACCCGTAAGATGGAGAGTATGATCTAATAGGATCCAAAGGATCCGAGTTGCGATAATACCGGCCTTTAAAAACCTTGGCAAATAAAGAATTCGGTTTATCAATGAGTCGCCATAGTTGTTTTGCTAACAGAGCTGTATTGAAATCCTTAATTACTCGAAAACCAATTCCTCCTTCACATTTATCCCGACACAACTTGTCCCAAGCCATCCAGTGCATACCAGCTTGAGTACTTCCCGTGCTCCACCAAAACCGTGAAATCACGCTTGTCAATTTCTTTGTTACCACCTTTGGTAGCCGGAAACAAGACATTACATGTGTTGGTAAGGCTGTAGCCACAGACTTGATCAAAACCTCCTTTCCTCCTTTTGATAATAATTTTGCAGTCCATCCATTCACCCGATTATGAAGTCGCTCTTGCAGAAACCCAAAAATTTGTGTTTTCGCTCCTCCTAAACTCTCTGGGATTCCTAGGTAGGATCCCATACCCCCAATTGTAACGATACCAAGGATTTTTTGTAACTCCGCCTTAACCAATGGATCCACTTTATGCCCAAATTGTAAGGAGGATTTTCCAAAATTTATTTGCTGACCCGAAATTTGCTCATAGTCCTTTAGAAGCCGCAAAAAAACCTGGCATTCTTCCTTCGTCGCTCTACAGAAGAAAAGACTATCATCCGCAAAAAGTAAATGTGATATCGGTGGACTTGCTCTAGCAACTTTCAAGCCTGTAATCAAGTTGTCACATTCCGCCTTTCGAATGTTTGCAACTAAAGCTTCTGTGCATAAAATAAAAAGATATGGCGATAAGGGATCTCCTTGACGCAAACCTCGATGAGGAACAATGCGTCCCCGTGGCTGCCCATTAAGAAGAACCTTGTACTGAACAGAGGTAATGCAATACATAATCCTGGAGACCCAGACTGAGGAGAAACCCATTTTAAGAAGGAGCTTCTCTATGAAAGACCATTCCACCCTGTCATAAGCCTTACTCATATCTGTTTTTATAGCCATAAACTTGTCCTTACAAGAAGGGTTTGTCCGCAATCCATGAAACATTTCTTGTGCTAGTAAAATATTATCCGAAATTAAGCGTCCCGCCACAAAGGCCGATTGTGTCTCAGACACAAGTCCCGGGAGTAACCGTTTGAGTCGTTGACAGAGCACCTTCGAGATAATTTTGTAACCCACATTACAAAGGCTGATTGGCCGCATCTCAGACATCCGACTCGGCCGACTCGTCTTAGGAATTAGACAGATGTTTGTCTGGTTTAGGCGTGGATCAAAGGATCCTGTCCTTAAGAAGTTATTAACCAATTCCACAATATCCTGTTTTATAAGGGGCCAAGCATGTTGAAAAAATAAAGCAGTCATTCCATCCGGGCCCGGTGCTTTTTCCGGGTACATCATAAAAAGAGCTTGACGGATCTCCTCTTCCGTCGCTAATCTAGTTAACTCAGCATTCATACTATCCGTAATAGAGACTGGAATCTCTTGAAGAAAGGGTTCTTCCACCAAGGGATTGAAATCCGTAGTCGCGGCGGATGATGTAAAAAGTTCATCGAAGTATTTAACTGCCACCTCCTCGATCCCTTCGTCTGTAGTTACCCATTCGCCCCTTGAATCATGTAACCCAATGATCCGATTCTGTACCCGTCGTTGCTTTGTTAGTGCATGATAGAATTTCGTGCTTCGATCACCTAATATATGCCACGTATTCCGACTTTTCTGTTGCCAGTATGATTCCTCATCCTTATAAGCTTCTTTTAACTTTCGAGTAATATCAAGAACCTCCTCCTGAGATCTGCTCGCATCACTCTGAACAGCCTCCAACGCTTGTTGTCGCTCATGAATACGATCCTTACCAAAAGGTACATTGTCCTTTCGCCACACAGAGATCTCATGTCGACATCCCCTAATCCGGTCCACAAAATTAAGTTCCTTCTTGTTGATTTCCACCCCTTCGATACTGACTCCAGCAGCCCCTCTTTACCAATCCATCGTTTGTCAAAACGAAAAGTAGAGCGTTTTCGGATGACCTTATCTGCAATAGTTGCCACTAGTGGCCTGTGATCGGAGCCCACCATCCCTAGATATTCCACAAAAGAGCACGAAAACATTGAATGCCATTCCTCATTTGCAATGGCTCTATCCAACCGACAAAAAATGAGTTGTCCACCACGTCTCCCTCTCCAGGAAAGAGTATTTCCAAGAGAAGGGAAGTCCATTAATCCACAATCTTCTAACATATTATTAAAGGATATAAACGTTGATGCATGCCGCATCGGACCCCCTTTTTTCTCATGATTTCCTGTAATCTCATTTAAATCTCCAATTACAAACCAAGGTTCCGACCGAAGAATCCCAATCCGAGTGATGCGCTCCCAAACCCTTTGCCGTAACTTTTGTACTGGATCACCGTAAACAAACGATAAAAATATTTTTTGCCCTTGATACTCCGCATCAATGTCAATAATTCTATTATCAGCATGAATAATGTCAACATTAAAATGCGCATTATAAAAAAGTGCAAGTCCACCACTTGTACCGCGAGGTTCCACCGTATACAAATGGTCATATCCAAAATGAGTCTGAAATTGCTGTACAAATCCCGAAGATTGCTTTGTTTCAGATAGAAATAAAAACTCTGGTTTATGTTTATACCAACATTCTCGAAGATAGCTTATTGTCCATTTGCTTCCCAAACCCTGACAATTCTAACTTAAAATCCTCATATTAAAACCAAAATATAGAAAAACAAATTGGCGCCTCCGAACGTAACCACATTCGAAATTCCTGGGGCATAAAATCACCGAGTCGAATATGACTATGGACCAAACTAAAAACCACTATCAAAATCCTCCGGAGATTAGACCGTAAATTAAATAAACCAGTCGGGGCCCAGGAGACCAGTATCTGATACTCAGAAAAAGCTGCAGACACGTCACCTAAACACAACCCTTCACAAATCAAAGTAACATTTCCTCTTGCATCTCTCCAATACCACTTACAATCACGTAACCCAGTAAAGCATGAAGTGTCAGAGCCCAGCAACCTTAGCAAACATAATAATATGATTTTCGTCCTCCTCGTGCACTTATGCTGCACCGAAAAATGTGTACCACAAAGAAGACACCCATCTGCCTCATGACTGGCCTGCAAAGTATCAATAACAGAATCCCTGAAACAGCAGCCTGAAAGTCTCAACCCATGGCCTGCAGTAACCTCATCAACCTGAACCTCCCGAATTCCTAATTGACAAAGATCAACACACCAACAAACAAGAGAAACCCTGACCGTAGGCTTCGGGAACTTCAGATCAAATAAAGAGATGAAATGCCTCCACCTCCTGTCACAGAAGAGACCAAACATAATTAAAAAATAGGTCATCGGAGTTAATGATCTCCGAGATTCCTCGCACGTAGTAGAAACTTTGACGATCCCAAACCAAGTTATCGCAAAATGATTAGGAATCACAACAGCTCGTACATGTCCTCTGTAGTTTTCTAGTATTACAAGTATTGATAACTTTTCTCCTTTGGTAACTTGCCAATCTAAGAAGCACACACCTTTCCAAAATTCACAAACGGCTCCACCAACGATCTCCCCTAATATCCACAAACGTAAAGACATGAAACCATTCCTGTGCCATCGGCCTAAGAAACCGTTTAAGTTGAGGAAAAACCCAGATCGAGGAGGAGTCAGAACCAACACCTGTAAGAGTAATTGATATAGCCCCAAATCAACACCCTCAAGAAAACCATCCCAAGATCCAGATCCCCCTAAAAACACGAACATCCCTGATTCCCAACACATATCCGTAAAACCCAGGGATGTAATAACCAACTTCCATCGTGAAGAGAAAGAATATGTAAATAAAGGAGACCTAACATATGAACCCAACTGCTCATTATATTTTTCTTTAATCGAATTACAATCAAGCTTGCCTGATAGAAGATCCCGAGTAAACCAAATCGAAATACACCTTTCCGTAATACCCGACTGCCATATCTGAACCAGATCTCCGCAATCTTCAATCAACCAATGTAGTGAAACCGAAATCAATAACCATTGAAGCAACCGTATCCCTATGTCCTCGCATAATCCTACCCCCAAATCACCATTCAAGAGCCGCTGGGACTCAGAAAACTCACCACCGTACATCCAAAACCCTAAATCGCCATTGAAATCGCCAAAACCGAGAGAGTTTGTTTAGTTTCTATGTGATCACTTTATTATGATTAATTCTCTTCATAGTTTACTCATATGTATTTTTATATGATTTTTGTTCCTTTTTTTTGACTTTTGTAATACTATTTCTTGGAAATCAGTATCACTATGTACTTTTGCGTCGCGTTTATATTCCCTCGTTAATTTTCTTTAACAAAAATCGAGTGAGAAAACTATCTACTATATTAAAAAAGAAACTTTTTTTTAACTAACATTTAGTCATATGTTATATTACAATATGTATCATTGTGTTTTTTTAATTTTTAAAGATTTTCATTAAAGGTATAATTGTCAATATGATATCAATTATAATGTACGGTTAATATTAGAAGTTGAGATAAACGGTTTAGATTAGAAGTTGAGATAAACATGTATCATTAAAACTTTTTTTGGTAATGATAAAATTCAGAGTATCTCTATGAAATATGTATCAAAACAATATAAAATAATGGGTTCCACTTTCCTTATTAATTAAAAACGAAAATAAAATAAAATCATACATATTAAAATATTAAATCAAATAATAAATATAAGTAAATAATATAACACATCAATGGTTTTTATAATTTACAAAATCAAAATAAATAAATATGTTTTTGAACATACTTCAATTATTAATAAATAAAAACATACATAAATAATTCAAATATAATATTAATAAAATATAGTTTATAAAATATAAAATTTTAACTTGGAAAATTAAGATTCTTAAATTAGATTGATATATTTTAACTTGATAAAATGAAAATATTAAAACTAAGTCTATATATATATATTATATTATTCAATTATATAGTGAGACAAGTTAATTTTTTTTAAATATATAATTACAGGGTTTTTATAGTTTCTATTATTAAAATATTTAAATAACAATAATATGGGTTAAGATATTTAATTGATCTTCTATGACATTAAAAATAACTAATAAATTAACGGATTAGCATATATTTTTTTTATAAATGTGAAATTACATTCGGATATATATATAATGGGTCTGTCAATTTTTTCAAACTATAATATTCATATATTAAAATAATTAAAACTATATATATATAAATCGATGATATATTATATGATCATACTATAAATATGAAATTAATATAAATTATATATTATTATAGTCAATTCAAAATAAAATTAGCAACACTTCTCAAATTATGACTTACACAAATATATCTTTAACCAAAATAGAAAATTTAAAAACAAAAATCAACAATAAATATTATCCGCTCTTAGCATATATTAAAACTATATTAAATATTTACAATTCAAAAAACAATATTCGAAACGAATTTTAAAAAATAATTATATTAATTATATTCTGATTTCCATAACAGAACTTTACAAAAATATCTGATTACAATATATTTAATATCAGAGATTCTGTAGTTAAATCAAATTTATTGATTAGATATCTCTATTATGAAAATAATTTCACCAAGCACAATTCAAAAAAAAAAATTCACATTGTAAACCTACTTTTTTTTTGGACAACATATTATACTAGAAACTAAGCGTCCAATGGACTTGGAAATATACAATCGGAGTCATACTCAACGGCTAGACGAGTAAAGAACAACAGTACAATAACATAAAAGATAGACGCATTAAGGGGCGAAACTTGCTCAGCAGCGTAAAGAAACTCATAGAGAAACTTCACCCGTAACCAGAAAGCAGATGCTCTAAAGAGCAACATATAGTCGAAATGATAATCGACGTTGATATGTCCAAGTGGTTGGACTTGAGAACGGACTTGAACCACCGTTGTTGGATGTCGAACCTACTTTCTTTCTCTAAATTTCTAATCAAGCCATAAAAAAAACTCATAAAATAATTCACACCACAACTTTATGTAATTGTTTACTTTTAATAATTTTATAAATTATAATTATATCACAAAAGTTTATAAATTCATAAATTTATATATTTAATTGATAAAGAATTATTCATATCCCGCGCGCCGACGCGCGGGTACGAGTCTAGTTGCTAGATTAAAAATACAACTATATAAGCTCTCCTACAAATGATGTTATCTCATAAGTTTTGTTGATAACACATTCCAATGTTGTGTATATACCTTCAGAATATAGTGAGGGTTAGTGATTTTGTAAAGAGATCATCTCCATTATCATATGATCAAACATATCTTACTTCAGTCTTTTTATTTTCGAGTTCTTGGTATTGGTGAATGCATCATGTAGATGATTGTGCTATATTTTGCAAATAAATAATTCATCGAATTTTTAATTCTGACTCTTTAATAGGAGGATCTAAGTTACATACTGATCCATAGGACCAAAATTTTATCATTTTAGCCATTGTTATTTTAACATGATAAGTTGACGTGTCACTAGTAAATCATTAGAGAAAATTTTACCTCCAAAACCATTGTCATAAAAAAAGAGAATTTTCTGAAAAAAGATTTGGAAACTAAATTAGTTTTTCAGCAGAGAGAAAATATCGTAAGGGTACCAGGTAAAGTGAGGTGTCAACTGGCGTAAGGGAGGATGACGGACGACTGCTAGTGGGGAAGAATCCTAAGTGGAGTTAATGAAAACTCGGTCATTTGATTAAATAATAAATGCAGGCTGTGATAGGTTGAAAAAAAAAAGAATTTAATGAAAGTATGAAAAGGAGAAAAGGAGAAAACGAGTAGATATTTGCGGACGTAGAGGTTCATAAGTGGTTTGTTTTATTTAAGAACATAGATTGACGTCATTTCTCATGTCATCCAAATACATTTGGCTTACATACATTATTTTAAAAAAGTTTTAAATAATGTGATATTAAATGACATTGCATGTAATTAGATGTTTAATACATATTATTACATGTGGTCTGTTACGTATATATGTAGATTTCACATTGAAACATTTACGTTGATATACTATTGCGTGTAATTGGATGTTTAACATATGTCTTATTAGATGTGGTGTGCTATATATGTAAAGATGTACATTGTGACATGAAACATTTACATTTATATATTTATATTTGTACATTATCACATATGAAACTTAGAATAGCAGTAATGTTCAAATTGCCTACAGCAATGTTTTCCAAAATCAATGTGGTCCCAAACATACACATAAGCAACTCAGGGGTATCCATTTTCTGAAAATAAAAAGACATGTCACATCATCATATTAACGTCCAAATATTGTCCAACATAAAATATATAGAGATCTACTTTAGAGTATACATGGGTATAATCTAATATGCATCGTCTACTCTAGATCAAATAAATATGCTGCTATGTATATTAATTACACGCTAAATAGACTAGCATAGATTACAATGAACGCATTTTATAAGACTTATATGTACAAATAAATATGCTGCTATGTATATTAATTACACGCTAAATAGACTTATATCGTTAGTTCACTAGTTAATTTGTTAGACGTGTAAGAAAACATGTAGCATGAAAAATAAATATACTTGTAGTTTATTAATTAACTTGTTACACTTGTAAGAAAACATGTAGCATGAAAATTAAATAAGTAGTACTGCGAAGCAGCTTGTAAGAAAACACGTAGCATGAAAATTAAATAAGTAGTACTGCGAAGCAGTATGAATGTAAACAAACAAACATGCAAATATACTTGTAGTTCACTAATTAATTTGTTAGACATGTAAAAAATCATGTAGCATGAAAACACGTATAATAATTGACTTCATACCACAAATGTTCCGGCTGAGTTGAGGGAGCAAGTCGGCGAGTCAGCTCACCAAAGATATCATCTTCGTGGTCACTGCTCGCGTCTTGCGAGTCGATGGAGACACCGAGAGAGGTGAGGGAAAAAAATCTGGAGGGTGGACCTCGTCTTTGGCTGAGTTGAGAGAGTCAGTAAGCCAGTCAGACCACCGAGGAAATTCTCTTCATCATCACTGTCTTCGTCTTATATGTCGGTGCAGTCACCGGATAGGTGAAATTAGTGGAGAAAGCTGGAGAGTCAAGGTAGGAAATCTTCTCCGTCGTCACTGCCTTCATCTTATATCATGAAGAAAACAGCGACAAAGTATAGAAAGATATGTGACGAAAAAGAGAGAAAGAGAGAGAATGGTGTGCTTGTATTAAGTGAGGAGGAGAGAAAATGTATGCATTCAATGATGTGATATTGTGCATGGAATGAACATGAATAAAGAACGTGTAAGGGTATATTCGGGTTCAATAGAGGTAGAATATTTACATTGACTAGGCTTGGAATTAGATTTTTCAAAAAATTAGTTTGGTCTGATTCTTATTTTATACCCAATTATCTCTAAAAAAACGATTTCTTTTTTTATAAATTATCTTTTTGCTTTTCTACAAATTAGTAGAATTCAATCAAATCCGAATATTTTCAAATACTATCTCAATTTTTTTCACTATCATCAGTTATAACTTTTCTACCATTTTTGATTTTTCTATTCATAAATATTTTTATTCAGTATTTAAAAATTAAATTTCCAAAATCATTGTTTTAATATTATTTTCAGCTTTTTACTATTATTTATTACTTTGACGTTTATCATTCTTACCAATTTTAATATTTCTACCTACTAATATTTTTTATATGGTATATAAAAAACCGTTTACTGTTTCAACCGGTTATGTTTAAGACTGGTCTTCTAAACAATTGTTGTTTTCTAACTATTTTTTGAGATAGTTTTTCTTAAAATAAATTTTATTATAAATGACAACAATTCATTTAAATAATTACAAAAAGTTCAATAAAAAATTTAATCATGGATTTTTCTTTATTTTTTTCTAATAATTTGAAGCTTTTAATTATCACAATAATATAGTGATAAAACACTTGATGAGACATCTCTAAATATAATTTTTTGTTTTGCCAAATAAACTATTTACTGAAATTGACCGTCAGGATTTCGTTTCCTTTTTCTATAATTAAATTTGTTTCTTTTTTCTTTTTTTTTCTTTTTTTCTTTTGACAGCAGATAAACGGAAAAAGGAAACACAATGTTACTTAATTTTATATAAACTTGACTCGCAAGACTTCGACACCGTCTTAATCACATTTTTTCTCAATAGTTTTTTTTTTTTTTTTTCTCTCCAGCAGATAGACGAAAAAAGGAAACACAATGTTACTTAGTTATATAAACTTCACTCGCAAGACTTCTACACCGTCCTAATCACATTTTTTCTCGATAGTTTATTTTTTTTGCTAAACGTTTTTTCTCGGTTAGCTTCATACAATCTCACCCACTGATGTTTTCTCTCTTCCGATTACAAACAAACAAAGAACATGTTTCGCCAAATCTGGAGTTCGAATCGAAACGAAGAGTTGAAACTGATCGAAGATTGTTTAATTAACTACCGTTTTATTGCAATTGATACCGAGTTTCCAGGTTCGCTGAGGGAAACATCCAAGGACGCTACATATGAGAAACGTTACGACGACATGAGTTTCAGCGTCGACAGGACAAAACTGATCCAGTTAGGTCTTACTTTGTTCGACAACGAAGGAAGAATCGGCGGTACTTGGGAGATTAATTTCTCTGATTTTAGAGAAATTGAAGATGCGAGAAATGAAAACTCCATCGAGTTCCTCAAACGCAGCGGTCTAGATTTTGAAAAGATTAGAGAACAAGGCATTGGTATCCAAGATTTCTTCACGGACTTGAGTTGGATTCTGAACCGGACCAAGAGCATTACTGTATGGGCCCTTTTGAGCACATGATTCGGCCCACTAAGAAATCTTGACGAGCCCATCATAAATCGCCCAGCCCGCCAAGAACGTACGGCTCGCACTGACGTCACTCGCAAATAAATTTGTTTCGCTCAACGCTCACTATAAATAGAGAGCACTGTAGAACCGAGAAAGCATCTGACATATTTTTCAGAGAGCGCTCGCCAAGTAACTTTGTAATTGACGAGCCCTCGCTTTGTAAACACTTAGTCTTTTCGACGTCTTTAATAAAACGACCGCGCTTTACTTTCCTTATCATTTGGACGAACCCTTAAAACCCCTTTTACGACCCCTTGAATCTTTGCCAAGCACGCAAGTCTTCGACGAGCGCGAGCACGCCAAGTCTTCGACGAGCGCGAGCACGCCAAGTCTTCGACGAGCGCGAGCACGCCAAGTCTTCGACGAGCGCGAGCACGCCAAGTCTTCGACGAGCGCGAGCACTCCAAGTCATCGACGAGCGCGAGCACGCCAAGTCATCGACGAGCGCGAGCACGCAAGTCTTCGACGAGCGCGAGCACGCCAAGTCTTCGACGTCGCGAGCACGTCAAGTCTCTGACGAAGCGCGAGCGCATTTCGACATAAACAATTACTTGGGTCAGCTTTCACGGTTCCTACGACATCGCCTACTTACTCAAATGCATGACCGGAGAACAATTGCCGGTGACGTCAGAGGGATTCGCAAAATCTGTAGGGACAATTCTCGGTTCGGTTTATGATTTGAAAGTAATGGCCGGTCGGTACAAAGGACTAAGTAGCCGGTTCGGTCTACAGAGTCTAGCAGATGAGTTGGGACTTAACCGTGTCGGGACTGCACACCACGCTGGTTCCGATAGCGAATTAACGGCTAGAGTCTTTGCTAAGTTGGCTCAGATTTGCCTCAATGTAGAAGAATCAGAAGGGTTCCTGTATGGACTCGGCCATAGAATTATCTCAGATCGTTTAAAGAAAGAGGCTCTAGTGATGCATCAAAGTGCTCAGCTGCATGTTGACCGTGTGATGATGCCAAGATGCTATGGACGGCCACTTCCTCCGCCTCTGGCTCTGCAGCGGCCGGAGCTAAAACCGATGTTTGTTGCTGGTTTTCGGCCTTTTGGTGCTTTCGTCTTGGTGCCGAGAGTATCAATGTCTTAAATCTCAGTGCAATCACTTATCTATAACTCAGATGTGTTTACTCTTACTTTTTATTTTGAAAGTAATTCCAGTTCTCTGATTTAATACATTGTCTCCGCTTTTGATAAAAAATATTTGAAGTTTCTAGTAATTGTTTAATCCAAACTTGAAAGTGAAGCATCAACTTGACGAGGAAGAAACTTGTAACACCCGTCTCCCGACACTCGGGAACGGCGTGCCACTAACCATAATATAATAATATATATTCAAATCACATAAATAAATCACGTTTAGATTTCCGGAAATCCATAAAATACGTCTGTCGTCTCACAATCGTATTACCGTAAATAAACTGTAAATACCAAGTCTGAAATACAATACGAAAATACGAAATAACATAAAAACCCAAAAGTAGCACCAGATCCGATAAGTGTCTACTACTCCTCATTCTCACCTGAAAGGGGAAAAAGAGGGGTGAGTAACAGGGGAGTAATTCAGTGAGGTATGGGATGCTAATCACAGAAAACGTAAATCTGACCATAGCACGCCATACATAGGAAATAGACTAAACATGCACAATCACGGTACCTAAAGTACCCAATGAACAGCCAACATCCTATTACCAGATCCAGTGACCGGCGGCACCCTCCTACCCGGAGGACAACTTATGGGATAGTGCCCACTACACGCCGGTAGACGATTATCGACCTCGAAGGTACTGGAACAACAGGTCGACTAATTCTGCCCAGCACCATCTCCTCAAACAACACGCGACGCAAGTACAAAGATAACGTCTCTGTACCCCCGCAATCCCTACGACCCACATGGTCAACTAATCCTAGCTCTAGCATGAATAAAATAATCAATTAACAATTTAATGCACAATCAATGGTTGAATCATCTATTATTCCTAAGTCCGATTTACAAACAATCCTAAAAAGACTCTAGCATAGAAACGGAACACATTTAATACTAAATCCTATCTACGGCGTTTTTTTGATGAAAAGTACGATATTCTGCAGAAAGCCCTCACCTTAGCTAAAACGGATGATTACTGCGGCTTCTGAACTCTGGATGCTAAAACGGACGCTGAATCTGAAATCAGAACAAAATTCCACGGCTTTCAAACGGCGAAAAACGGTTAACGGGTCAAAACGGTCAAAGTCAACGGTCAACGGTCAGAAAGTCAATGGTCAACGATCAACGGTCAACCCGGTCAAAATCAAACCGCGACTAAACCGGGTTAAATCGGATTGAACCAGACTAAACCGGACTCAATTGATTTAAACCAGAAATTGAACCAAACCGAAATCGAATTGAATTAAACCAGCCAAACTGAAATCAAACCGATCGGTTTAACCAAACCGGACTCAAACCGACCGTCCGAGTTGACTCAGTGAGTCGCCGGCGAGTCACGGCGGCCGGCGGCGGCGAGTCACGGTGGCGACCACCGGCGGTTACAGGCGACGGCCGGCGGCGACGACCGGCGACCGGCGGCCGGCGGCCGAGAGTGACGGCGAGACTCACCGGAAAAATCACCGGCGGCGACGGCGGCGGTGTCGGTGGCGGTGGCGCGTGGGAATCACGCGCAGCTGCTTCGGCGGCGCGTGGGCGCGTGGGAGTCACGCGCCTGTCTTCTGACGGCGCGTGGCGGCGCGTGCGGTGGCGACGGAGGTTGAGCTTGGTTGCGTGGCTTCGTCTCGTCGAGCTGAATCCGATGGTGGCCTTTGATTTTCGAGAAACGCCACGGTTAGAAAGTTATGATCGATTTACCAATTGATCAAAAGCCCAAATCGGAAATGGGTTTTCCGGTTACCTGAGGAGCGGTTGACGGCGGCCGGCGAGCAGCTCCTCTTCTTCTTGTTTCTCTTCTTCCTCCTCCTCTCTCTCTTTTCCCTCTCTCTCTCTCTCTCTCTTCTCTCTCTCTCTCTCTCTCTCTCTCTGGTTTACGGTGGAAGGTGATCAAGGGAGAGGGGGGGGTTTATCAATCCAAAAGGTGGGGTTGGTGAGGATGAAAAGAAGAGAAGGTGGTGGTTGGTTGAGGGGTCGTGACAATTCTTCCCCACTAACGAGGATTCGTCCTCGAATTCTAGTCATGAGTTAACTGCTCGACATTCTCAAATAGGTCTGGATACTCGGATCTCATCTGAGACTCTAACTCCCAAGTCTCTCCTGAATACCGTCTGTTCCCAACTAACTCTGACCATCGGTAGCATTCCCCCTGAATAACTCTATCTTGGCGCTCTAGGACTGACACTGGCTGGCTAACTGTAGTCAAATCTCTCCTGATGTCACTAGGTGGCTGCTGAAGGATGAGCTCTGGCTCTCGGACACTTTCCTCAGAACAGACACATGAAACACATCGTGAAACCCAGCCAACTCTGCTGATAGCGCTAAGCGGTATGCTAATGCACCAATCCGCTCGATGATAGGATAGGGACCCATATATCTCGGCTTAAGCTTCTTCAGCTTCCGGGTCTCGAACCTCCCTGAAATGTCCTCATCTTAAGGTATACCAGGTCGCCCACCTCAAACTCTAGATCTCTCCGACGCTTATCTGCATAGCTCTTCTGACGATCATGGGCTTCCTTAAGCCGTCTCTTGAGCTTTTCCACTTGCTCAACTGTCTCCTGAACCAATGCTGGTTCTAAGTCTCGGCACTCTCCCACCTCTGTCCAACAAAGTGGTGTACGACACGGTCTGCCATAAAGAGCCTCATACGGTGCCATCTCAATGCTCGATTGATAACTGTTATTGTAGGCAAACTCCGCTAGTGGTAGGTACTTAACCCAACTTCCTTCCCAGTCCAACACAAGCCCTGAGCATATCCTCTAATGTTTGAATAGTCCTCTCTGACTGACCATCTGTCTGCGGATGGTAGGCCGTACTCATATGTACCTTAGTCCCCAATGCCTTCTGAAAGGCTTGCCAAAACGTCGATGTGAACTTCGTATCACGATCTGACACTATACTGACTGGTACTCCATGCAACCTCACAATCTCAGCAATGTATCTCTGTGCTAGCTGCTCTGCTCCGTCTGTTTTCTTAATCGCTAGGAAGTGAGCTGACTTGGTGAGTCGATCCACAATAACCCAATGGCATTTTTCCGCCAACTGTCTTCGGTAATCCGGTGATGAAGTCCATAGTCACCATGTCCCATTTCCACTCGGGTAGTGGAAGACTCTGCAGTAACCACTCGGTACCTGATGCTCTGCCTTAACCAACTGACAAGTCTGACAACACGACACAAAGGTAGCCACATCCTTCTTCATGCCGGTCCAGTGATAGTATCGCTTAAGATCCCGATACATCTTATTACTTCCTGGATGAATGGAAAACTGAGAATGATGCGCCTGCTGGAGAATCTCCCTCCTCAACTGTGCATCATCCGGTACGCACACTCGGTTCCGGTACAAGAACATCCCATTATCTGCAGTCGTATAACCAAAAATCCCTTTCTCGAGCTGATTACGAAGAGCCTCGTCTTTTACTTGAGCAGCTCGAATCCTCCATAATAAATCGGCCTGATCCACGGCCTTAAGACCAACTGACTCATCCTCTGACGTAACTGCACATAATCTGAGACAAGAAAGTGTCTCTGCTAGCTCTTGCACCTCCTTGGTACCTGATACATCACTCCTACGCCTACTCAAAGCATCTGCCACCAGATTGGCCTTACCGGGGTGGTAAGTAATCTCCAGATTATAATCTGCCAGCAACTCGATCCATCTGCGCTGTCTCAAATTAAGGTCGGTCTGAGTGAAGATATACTTTAGACTCTGATGATCGGTGAGAACCTGCACCTGCTCTCCATACAAATACGCCCTCCAGATCTTCAAGGCGAAGACAACCGCTGCTAACTCCAAATCATGGGTGGGGTAATTAGCCTCGTGAGGTCTCAACTGACGCGAAGCATATGCAATAACCTTGCCCTCCTGCGTCAACACGCAAACCCAATCCCGATCCAGACGCATCAGTGTACACTGCATATGGTATCCCTGGCCGCGGGAGTACCAGGACTGGCGTCTGTGTCAAGAGCCTCTTAAGCTCTGCAAAACTCTGCGAACAAGCGTCTGTCCACTCGAACTTGACGTCTTTGCCTGTCAACTGTGTCATCGGCTTAGCTATGCTGGCAAACCCATTAACGAACTTCCGTAGTATCCTGCCAAACCCAGGAAACTGCGGACCTCGGTAGCATTCTTAGGCGTGGGCCACTCGGTAATAGCTGTAATCTTTTCCGGATCTACGGCGACTCCCTCTTCTGAAACCACGTGGCCTAGAATCCAATACGCCTCTGCCAAAAGCTGCACTTACTCAGCTTGGCGAACAACTGCTGCGCCCTGAGCCTCTCCAGTACCATCCTCAAATGTTCTGCATGCTCATCTCTGGTCCGAGAATAAACCAAGATATCGTCGATGAATAACAATCACACACCGATCCAAATACTCACGAAAAACATTGTTCATGAGCTTCATAAATGCTGCTGGAGCATTCGTCAACCCAAAAGGCATCTCACCACGAACTCATAATGACCATAACGAGTCCGAAACGCTGTCTTACGTACATCCTCCTCAGCTATCGCAATCTGATGGTATCCAGAGGCCAAATCAATCTTAGAAAACCAAGAAGCTCCCTGAAGCTGATCCATAACTCGTCAATCCTGGCAATGGGTACTTGTTCTTGATTGTCACCTTGTTCAATCCCCGATAATCGATGCAAAGCCTGAAACTCCCATCCTTCTTCTTAACAAATAGCACTGGAGCTCCCCACGGTGAACTGCTCGGCCTGATAAATCCTTTATCTGTCAGTTCCTCCAACTGCTTCTTCAATTCAGCCATTTCAGCTGGTGCTAAGCGATACGGTGCCCGAGAAACCGGAGTCGTCCCTGGCTCCAACTCAATAGTGAAAGCATCTCCTCTAGCTGGCGGTGGTCCCGTTAGTGGTTCAAAAACATCCGCGTACTCAGCGACAACAGGTATATCCTGTAGCTCCTGCTCCCCATCACTCGGGACCATGGCTATGGTAGCCAAAAATCCCTCAGCTCCACGCTCCAATAACTCCTCAGCCTGCAACATAGAAATAATGGAGACTCCGAATCCGTCCGTATCCCCTGAAGATAATCATCCCCTCTGGGCCCGGAATATGTACTCTCGCCTTCCGGCATTCTAGTCTCACATCATGACGCGACAACCAGTCCATCCCCAAGATCACATCGTAGTGACTAAGCTCCATCTGAGATAGATCGCTGCTGAACTCAACTCCTCCGAGTACAACCGACACTCCTCGATGAATGCCTGAAGTTGCTAGCTTCTCAGAACCAGCTGTCGAAACCCGCTTGAGCCTCGAATCGAATATACCATGAAAAGACCAATGCTTGACCAAACTCGGTGAAACGAAACTACCTGAAGCTCCCGAATCGAATAAAGTGAATGCTGCATCCCCAACCATAACCGATCCTACACAACACGCTACTAACGAAATGCTCCACAACAACAAAGCTCGAAACAAAGAAACTAAGTAAAATACACGTACCGGCTATCGGCTCGACTGCCTCCTCATGGTCAACACCGATCGCGAACACTCGTGGAGCAATCGCTGACGTTTGGCTGGTGTGGAGGTAATGCAGGCACTCTTCTCGGTCTCGGACACTCCCTCTGAAAATGCCCTGGCTGGTTGCAGTTAAAGCAAACCCTCGGTCCCACTGCTGGTGCTGCTGCAATCTGTCTGCCGACTGGCGCTACTGCTGGCGCGCGATCTGTCTGCCGACCGCGCTACTGCTGGCGCTGCGATCTGCCTGGCGACTGGTGTTGCTGCTGGAATTCGCCTGATGGCTGGCGCCTCCAATGGCTGAGCTTGACAAGTCCGGAAACATGCCCTGTCCTACCACAATGAAACACCTAGGGCACTCTCCCGTATGGTGGCGACGGCAATGCAGACAATAAGGAAGCCCTGAGAAGTCTGGCATCCTCTTCTGAAACTCTGGAGCCCTCGTAGGCTTAGGCTGAGTCGGCCTGCTGTATCTCTGCTCCTCAATTAGTCCTTTCTCTAATGCAACGGCCTTCTCCACTAAGTCGACAAGCCGCTCATAATCCCGGATCAAGCACGGTTGCGGATCTCCACTCGCAGCCCATCCAGAAATTTCCATCAAATCCTCCTCAGCGATGGTGACTACTGCGAATCTGCGCAGCCGGGTGAACTCCCGTTCATACTCTCTGACCCATCGCCCCCCTGCATCAGATGCTCGAACGCGGTGGCATTCTCATGCCTAGCCTCTCGGGTGAAAAACCTACGGTCAAACTCCCTCAGAAAATGTTCAAACGTGAGCACAACTCGGCCATGGTTACTCGCGACAACTGCCTCCCACCAATGCAGATCGTCGTCCCTAAGATACTGCATAGCCAAGTCCACTTAATTCTTCTGGGCACCTTGTGAGCTCAAGGTTGCGAAGAAGCGACCTCCTCCAGTTGTCAGCGGCAGCAGCATCGGAACCTCCAATAAAGTGCTCTTGTCCCATATCTCGCATCTGCTTAGTGATCATCCAGTATGTAGGTCTCTCTGCAGCTCCACCTGGTGGCGGTGGTGGCGGTGGAAAACCTTCACCCTGAGCGTTACCCACCAATGGTACCTGGCGGCGGCAGCGGCTGCCTTTTCCGCCTGAGCAGCAATTGGCGAGCAACCTCTTCAGCAGCTACCCGGCAGCCGCCTCCTGAGCAGCTACCCAACTGCATCCTGAGCCACATTCCTGGCTACCTCCTCAGCGATCTCCTCACCGCATCCTGGTTGCCATCCTGGTTGCCATCCTGAATGACGGTCTGCGTGACCTCGACATTTTCTGCGACTCCGCTAGTCTCTGCTGTGCGGCCATAACCTCTGCCTCTACCTCTAGTAACTCGAGTACTCTTCTTGGCGGCATCTGAACAAGGAAGAAAACTGGTTAGAATCTGTTAAGGACGGAACTAAGTTAAAAGAATAGTAGACTAATACGGATAGGTGCAACTTTTTTTTTTTTTTTTTTAAATTCCCCAGATCCCAAAAATGAAATCGTTGAAACCGATTTTTTTTTTTTTTTTTTTTTAAATCCGCCTCCCGGTCAGAACCGGGATGGCTACCTTGCTCTGATACCAAAATGTAACACCCGTCTCCCGACACTCGGGAACGGCGTGCCACTAACCATAATATAATAATATATATTCAAATCACATAAATAAATCACGTTTAGATTTCCGGAATCCATAAAATACGTCTGTCGTATCACAATCGTATTACCGTAAATAACTGTAAATACCAAGTCTGAAATACAATACGAAAATACGAAATAACATAAAACCCAAAAGTAGCACCAGATCCGATAAGTGTCTACTACTCCTCATTCTCACCTGAAAGGGAAAAAGAGGGGTGAGTAACAGGGGAGTCACTCAGTGAGGTATGGGATGCTAATCACAGAAAACGTAAATCTGACCATAGCACGCCATACATAGAAATAGACTAAACATGCACAATCACGGTACCTAAAGTACCCAATGAACAGCCAACATCCTATTACCAGATCCAGTGACCGGCGGCACCCTCCTACCCGGAGGACAACTATGGGATAGTGCCCACTACACACCGCCCGTAGACGATTATCGACCTCGAAGGTACTGGAACAGCAGGTCGACTAATTCTGCCGCACCATCTCCTCAAACAACACGCGACGCAAGTACAAAGATAACGTCTCTGTACCCCCGCAATCCCTAACGCCCACATGGTCAACTAATCCTAGCTCTAGCATGAATAAAATAATCAATTAACAATTTAATGCACAATCAATGGGTTGAATCATCTATTATTCCTAAGTCCGATTTACAAACAACCTAAAAAGACTCTAGCATAGAAACGGAACACATTTAATACTAAATCCTATCTACGGCGTTTTTTGATGAAAAGTACGATATTCTGCAGAAAGCCCTCACCTTAGCTAAAACGATGATGATTACTGCGGCTTCTGAACTCTGGATGCTAAAACGGACGCTGAATCTGAAATCAGAAAAATTCCACGGCTTTCGAACGGCGAAAAACGGTTAACGGGTCAAAACGTTCAAAGTCAACGGTCAACGGTCAGAAAGTCAATGGTCAACGGTCAACGGTCAACCCGGTCAAAATCAAACCGCGACTAAACCGGGTTAAAATCGGATTGAACCAGACTAAACCGGACTCAATTGATTTAAACCAGAAATTGAACCAAACCGAAATCGAATTGAATTAAACCAGCCAAACTGAAATCAAACCGATCGGTTTAACCAAACCAACCGACTCAAACCGACCGTCCGAGTTGACTCAGTGAGTCGCCGGCGAGTCACGGCGGCCGGCGGCGGCGAGTCACGGCGGCGACCACCGGCGGTTACCGGCGACGGCCGGCGGCGACGACCGGCGCGACCGCGGCGGCGACGACTGGCGACCGGCGGCCGAGAGTGACGGCGAGACTCACCGAAAAATCACCGGCGGCGACGGCGGCGGTGTCGGTGGCGGTGGCGCGTGGAATCACGCGCAGCTGCTTCGGCGGCGCGTGGGCGCGTGGGAGTCACGCGCCTGTCTTCTGACGGCGCGTGGAGTCACGCGCCTGTCTTCTGACGGCGCGTGGGAGTCACGCGCCTGTCTTCTGACGGCGCGTGGGAGTCACGCGCCTGTCTTCTGACGGCGCGTGGGAGTCACGCGCCTGTCTTCTGACGGCGCGTGGCGGCGCGTGCGGTGGCGACGGAGGTTGAGCTTGGTGGCGTGGCTTCGTCTCGTCGAGCTGAATCCGATGGTGGCCTTAGATTTTCGAGAAACGCCACGGTTAGAAAGTTATGATCGATTTACCAATTGATCAAAAGCCCAAATCGGAAATGGGTTTTCCGGTTACCTGAGGAGCGGTTGACGGCGGCCGGCGAGCAGCTCCTCTTCTTTCGTCTTGTCTTCTTCTTCTCTTCCTCTCTCTCCGCTCTCGCTCTCTCTCTCTCTCTCTCTCTCTCTCTCTCTCTCTCTCTCTCTCTCTCTCTCTCTCTCTCTCTCTCTCTCTCTCTCTCTCTCTGGTTTACGGTGGAAGGTGATCAAGGGAGAGGGGGGGAATTATATCAATCCAAGAAGGTGGGGTTGGTGAGGATGAAAAAGAAGAAGAAGGTGGTGGGGTGGTTGAGGGGTCGTGACAAAACTATTGTAATTTTTATCAATTCTGCTTTTATGTATGCCAATGGTTAAAAAAAAAAATGATGTGCCAGAAGATTTTTTTAATTCCCTTACTAGTTATTTGTCGTGTGCATAGTATAACCACCATTGTAGTTACCTTCTTCATTTCATCTTCTCACTTCTTTTACCTTTTTCATAAAAAATGCCGCTATCTGCTGCATGGTGTATACAGAAGAGCTTGAAAAATTTGACTAGGAATTCTCCGAATCATTTCATACATAGCAGGTAAACGCTCATCTCTTCGGATTAGTTTTGTCTTACAGTGATAGGGTCCCAGATTTAAAGCTCAATCAACAAGAGAACATAATACGACACTTAGATTTTTGGGCAATTGATATTGTCTCTTTTTGGCTTTTTCATTAATTTATAAGAGAATACAAAGAGTTGAATCATTCACTATTCCTTACAATGCGGGAAATGGAAAAGTGGCTAAATTGGTTCCTAAGTAACAGGAAGACCAATTCTTATTTCTAACAGAAAACAAAGCTTGAGACCAAGTCTCTTATTAACAACATAAACGAAACAGAGTTCTTAAACGTCAAACTTCTTGTTGGGCTATCGAACCCTAGTTGACACCCTTCTCTGCTCAACGTCTGGCCCAACATGAGGCCCAACATGAGGCCCAACATGACTTCTGCACGTATCAGTACTCCCGCCGGCGAAAAGAACCTTGTCCTCAAGGTTCAAGTGAGGAAAACTGACCTTGAGTTGCTCCACTTGTTCCCAGGTGGCCTCCTCCAGTGGCAAGTCACACCATTTAACCAGAACCTCGTGTGTGTGTGTCTGGCCATGAGAGACGAGACGACGGTCAAGCACCCGTTCTGGGTCGAGTCGTAAAGAGCCATTTGTGCGTAACGGTGGAAGAGCTTCCGCTGTTGGTGTGTATGCACCTAGTCGCTGTTTTAACAGAGAAACATGGAAAACAGAGTGGATGCGAGAGTCGGCAGGAAGTTTAAGGCAGTACGCCACCGGACCAAGCTTAGCTTCAATTTCAAAGGGCCCAAAGTAACGTGTTGACAATTTCTGAGAAAGGCGGCGGAAAACCGAGTTTTGGTGATATGGTCGGAGCCCCAAATAAACCTAGTCACCAACAGAAAACTGAACATCCCGTCGCTTCAGATCAGCGGATTACTTCATCTTATTGATCGCAGTAGTCAAGTGTGGCTTCAGATCCTGAATGACTTCATCACGTGATAGCAATTGCTCATCAAGCTCGTCAACAATGGCAGAGCCCATCTCATATGCTGGGAAAGGAGGAGGTGGGAAAGGAGGAGGAGGACGACCATAAAGTGCTTCAAAGGGAGATATACCCGTAGAGGCATGAAACGTCGTATTGTACCGATACTCGGTCCAGCGCAAGAGAGCACTCCACTGTTGAGGTCTGTTGTGAGTGAAGCACCGTAGAAATTGCTCAATACACCGGTAAACCACCTCAGTCTGGCCGTCGGATTGAGGGTGATATGCAAACGATAACCGCAGCTTAGTGCCTGACAAACGCCAAAACTCAGTCCAGAATGTACTTACAAAGATCGGATCGCGATCGCTGAGAATAGAGCGAGGAATGCCATGAAGCTTGATTATGTAGGTGATGAACTTAGCTGCAATGGAACGAGCGATGTAAGGATGAGCCAAGGGCACCAAATGTGGTGATTTTGTGAGCCTGTCAACAACCACCATGATAGACGTGTTGCCATCAGAACAAGGAAGACCATCAACGAAGTCCATAGAGACATCTTCCCACACATGAGATGGAATGAGCAACAATTGGATAAGACCAGCTGGTGAGAGTGTCTCAGATTTAGCACGTTGGCATATGTCACAAGCGGCAACAAAGTCACGAACCGAACGATGCATTTTTTGCCAATAAAATTGTTGAGAGAGGCGCTTGAGAGTGCGGAGAGCTCCGGAGTGTCCACCAAGCATCGTACCATGATATTCCTATAAGAGTGTTGGAATAAGGGCAGAAGACGGAGGAATTACCACTCGATTATTGTAGCAAAGTAGCCCATTTTTCCACGTGTAGGGATGGCCAGGGGACTGAGTTGCCTTCTCGCCTATTTGAACGAGATATGGGTCTGTGGTGGCAGCGGCACGAAGCTCGTCCCACAAACTGGTAGATTGCACAAATATGGCATTCAATGTGGGGCTGTGCAGGCGACGAGAAAGAACATCAACAGCTGCATTTGCTGTTCCCAGCTTATACACAATCTCATAATCATAACCCACCAACTTCCCCATCCATTTTTGTTGTTCTGGGGTCAGGATCCGTTGCTCGAGCATGTACCGGAGGCTGCGTTGATCAGTCTGAATGGTGAAACGTCTCCCCAAAAGATAAGGTCGCCACAATCGTATAGCAACAACAATAGCAAGCATCTCACGATCATAAGTGGACCAACTCTTTTTCGCAACACCCAAGGAATGAGACATGAAAGCGATGGGTTTACCATGTTGGGAGAGAATAGCACCGATCCCTTCGCCGGAGGCGTCAGTTTGAATCACAAAAGGCATTGTGAAGTCAGGTAAGGCGAGCGTTGGCGTAGTTGTCATGGCTGTCTTGAGAGTAGCAAACGCCATATCAGCAGCTTCATCCCAGCAGAACCGGCCTTTCTTGAGCAGATTAGTCAATGGTTTTGTAATCAAGCTGTAATCCTTCACGAACTTACGATAATAACCAGTAATGCCCAGGAAGCCACGAAATTCAGTTATTGTGGTGGGGGAAGGCCAGTCAAGCATCGTTTTGATTTTTGTCTGATCGACCTTGACCCCTGCGCCGAAGATTATGTGAGCCAAGTACTCCAGCTCTTCCTTGCCGAATTCGCATTTCTTCAGTTTCACAAAAAGTTGTTTGTCTCGTAGAAGCTGCAGGACAATGCGCACATGCTCCAAGTGGTCGCGGCGGTTCTGGCTGTAAACTAATATATCGTCAAAAAAACCAGAACGATCTTAAGGAGGTGCTCGCGGAAAACGGCATTCATGAGGGATTGAAACGTAGATGGTGCGTTGCAAAGGCCGAATGGCATCACCAGGTACTCGTAATGACCATTGTGAGTACGAAAAGCTGTCTTGGGAATGTTAGAAGAGTTAACACGTACTTGGTGGTATCCGGCAGTGAGATCGAGCTTGGTAAAAATTGTAGCGCGTGAAGTTCATTGAGCATATCATCGACAATGGGAATTGGGAATCGGTCCTTCACAGTCACTGCATTCAAAGCTCTATAATCGGTACAAAACCGCAGCACTGGTGAAGAAAACGGACTGGAGCTAGGTCGGATGAGGCCGGAATCTAACATCGCCTGCACTTGTCGTTCGATTTCCTCCTTATGAAAATGGGCATAGCAGTTACTCTAGTTACTCGAATCTAACATTGAAGGGAATGTCCTGAAATCAGACTTGTAGTTACTCTAGTAGAGTCGTGATGTCGAGATAAGGCAATCATATGATATTGGACGGTTATAATGTTTTGCTAGAAGCCGCTTATAACTTATGAGTTATGAACTCATTACCATTATCATATGATCCTATAGGGTCACACACCTAAGCAAACTGGATAATATAAATTGGGTTTTGATCATTAGAGTAATGATCATGATCAACGTATATAAGATATACGTCGATATCGAATTTCTGTGAGGGTGTCGATCGACATTAATAGTGGTTGTCGATCGACACCACTCGGGATCGTCTTCTCGATCCATGACTTTCTGTGAGGGTGTCGACTGACACCAATTGTGGGTGTCGATCGACACCACTCGGACCAGAAGATCGGATTTTGATTTAATTGAAATCAAACCGGTTTTGGTCCATTGGTCAACTAGGTCTTCTCCTCTCTCCTATATATAGGGTATGGAGCTCGACCTTAAGACAGGGAGAAGCCTCTGACTGCCACAGAAAATCCAGAAAAACGAAGAGAAAACTCAAACGTGAATCGTTCGCGAAGGCACTAGCATCCCGTCGTCCAGTTTGTGTGCGTGTGGACTTCTGTAGAGGCGCAGCACTTGAGGCGCTTCCTGATCTCGATTACCTGATCCTCTTCCGCTGCAAATCACCAGGTATGTTCGAGATCTATCATAGATTCAATTGAACACGATCCGTGGCTTAGGATGTTGTTAGGGCTGTTTTAATCGGATTAAAACCCGAAAAAATCCCTGCACTTGGTGGTATCCGGCAGTGAGATCGAGCTTGGTAAAAATTGTAGCGCGTGAAGTTCATTGAGCATATCATCGACAATGGGAATTGGGAATCGGTCCTTCACAGTCACTGCATTCAAAGCTCTATAATCGGTACAGAACCGCAGCACTGGTGAAGAAAACGGACTGGAGCTAGGTCGGATGAGGCCGGAATCTAACATCGCCTGCACTTGTCATTCGATTTCCTCCTTTTGAAAATGGGCATAGCAGTATGGGCATAAATTAACAGGGTCGGTTCCTTCTTTAAGCATGATGTGATGTTCAATCTCTCTTTCTGGTGGTAGTTGTGTCGGAGTTTGAAAGATTGCATCGAAGTCGTGAAGGAAAAAACGAAGGTCCTCTGCGATTGGGGAAACGGCTACGTTTTCCTCTTGTATGCACAATGCAAAACAATTCTGGCCCATTTTAACTTCACGGTATACTTCCCCAGCATGGACTTGTTGGATCTGTGTTGTTTGAAGCCCACTAAGATGCCTTTCTTGTCCGGCCCACATAAACTTCATAGTTTTGGCCTTCCAATCACACACGACACACGGTGGGGCCCAACTGTTCTAGCCATTGGATTCCAAGTACAATATCGAGGCCGGTGAGAGGAAGAGCGTACAAATCGACGGTGAAGGAGACTCCGCTTAAATCCAACGTCACTTATTGATAAGATCCACGACACTGAAGCGGATACCCATTGGCAACCTGACCTTGAATGTTTTGATTTGCGTGATCTTCAGATTGAGTCGATTGGCGGCACGTTCCAAGATGAAATTATGAGTGGACCCACTGTATATCAACGCCGTCAGGTGCTGGTGGTTGATACGAGCTTGGATACGGATTGCTTTTGGTGAATCCCATCTGGTCAAGGCGTGCACGGTGATTTTCGATTCCGTTAGTTCTTCAGTTGCTTCCTCAAATTCATCCTCGTCATCACCACCCTTCATGAGAAGGAGCTGTGGCTTACGACATCGGTGCCCAGGTGTGTAACACTCATCGCAGCTGAAACAAAGACCCAAGCTGCGCTTTGTTTTCATCTCCTCCCAACTTAATTTCTTTGGTGTCGCAAGTGATGATGAATTCTGCGTTTGTGTTTTGTGTCTGGTGATCGGTGGTGCCGAGACGCGCGATGTGGTGAATGTATTGCTTCGTCGATTTCGTTGGAGCTGATCATCTCGCATTCGGGCATACTCAATGGTCGCCTTAAGTGTAATTGGTTTAAACATCCGGATCGCATCAGAAATGGAATCCTTTAGACCGCCTATATAAGTGCCGACAAGAGCTTTTTGAGTCCAGCCATTGACCTTGTTCTGTAACCTCTCGAACTCACGGTGATAGTCCCGCAACGATCCTGTTTGCTTGATTTTGGACAAAGCCTCGTCAAAGTCTTCAGCGCCTGTGGGACCAAAAACGAGCCCACAATTCTTCTTCGAACACCGTCCATGTGATCGGCATTGCTTTGTCATGTAACGCTTTTGATGTCGCTTGCCACTACTCGTTTGCTTCATCTTCTAGATGGAAAGAAGTAAAACTAACCCACTGTTCAACCGGCGTCTCCTGATACGAGAAATATTGTTTTGCCTTACTGATCCCTGAAGTAGGATCTCCGCCTGAGAAACGTGGAAACTTCAGTTTAACGAACCGGTGTCATTGATGGTCGTTATTGTGGTTGTTGTCCGTCCGGTGAAACGTGTTTGAAGATTCCTCATTCCTTCGATGAGTCCCTGATGTGTGGGATCCAACCTCTCGTAAGTTGGTCACTGCCTCCATGAGATTTCCAAAGGACTCCTCCATGAACTTGTATTTCTCGTCCATGGCATGACGTATCTTTGTCAGCTCATTTTGCATCATGCCGAGGCTGGTTTCCAACTCCTCGAGCCGATCTCGTGCACTAGCCATTGGCTTCTCAGATGAGGTAGTAGCCACGACCTGTTTTTCTTTTTGTTTACGTTTCGTAATGATGATGGTGGTAAATGATAGAGAGAAAAAATGAAAATTGAAAAGATCAATGCTCTGATACCAACTGATAGGGTCCCAGATTTAGAGCTCAATCAACAAGAGAACATAATAAGACACTTAGATTTTTGGGCAATTGATATTGCCTCTTTTTGGCTTTTTCATTAATTTATAAGAAAATACAAAGAGTGGAATCATTCACGATATCCTTACAATGCGGGAAATGGAAAAGTGGCTAAATTGGTTCCTAAGTAACAGGAAGACCAATTCTTATTTCTAACAGAAAACAAAGCTTGAGACCAAGTCTCTTATTAACATAAACGAAATAGAGTTCTTAAACGGCAAACTTCTTGTTGGGCTTTGTAACCCTAGTTGACACCCTTCTCTGCTCAACGTCTGGCCCAACATGAGGCCCAACATGAATTTTGCACGTATCATAGAGTGGGTAAAGAAGACTAGTCCGGGCGTTGGTGAGGCGGTGCTGGTTATAGAGGAGATATGCCCAGAAACAGATTTCTCGAAGATCGAGGAGGTAGTGCAAATGATTGAAGAAGTAAGAGAAGAAAAAGAAGAAGAGAAAATAGAAGGAAACGAAGAAGAAAGAATAGAAGAACAAGAAGAAGCAAATGAGGCCAACGAGGCAGAGCTTGCTATTGATGGAGAATTTTTAGAAGAAGAGAGATTGCCAGAAAAAAACTTTAATGGCAACAGGGGAGGTAGAGCAAAGGGAGGAAGTAACAAAGAAAGAAGAAGAAAACAAAGAAGAACAAAAGGAAAAAGAAGAAGAAACGAAGAACTTTCTTCACGTAACCGCTAGTCTGGGGGATGGCGAGGCAAGCGGACCAAACGAATAATGTTAATGAGCTGTTACAATTTTTGGTCGATTATTACAAAATGTTACTTTAGTCTAATGAGATATGGTTTCCATGATTGGTCCCTAACTCGAGTGTTGGTATCAATTATATAACGCTCCAACCGCCCCTGTCGGTGAGTCACCCATCCCTCAATCGGGCTCGTGGGCCCCACCCCTGTCCGACGGTCGGTGCGTTATTTTTGGAATACCCGAAAGTCATGATATACTGTCCCTGCAATCATCACATGACCGTTCCCCGTGTTTTTTTCCTAACTCACACGGTACCGCGAATCACTTCCCAGTAGGTCACCCATCCTTCCACTGCTCCAACTCAAGCACGCTTAACTTTGGAGTTCTTTCCGGATGTGTGACTGAAAAGGTAAGTGCACTTTGGTGACATAGGTAGCCCAATCAATTCTTTTAATCTCTCTCATATACATTTTCATATATATCATAAATTGGGATGTTACAGTTCACCCCCACTTAAAGTGCAACGTCCTCGTTGCACACCACAACCAGTTCCAGAACGCCTCCCGGGTCAGTACTGGGACGGCTAACCAGCTCTTTTATACCACTTATAACGCCCCAACTGCCCCTGCCGGTGAGTCACCCATCCCTCAATCAGGCTCGTAGGCCCCACCCCTGTCTGACGGTCGGTGTGTTATTTTTGGAAGGCCCGAAAGTCATGATATACTGTCCCTGCAATCACCACATGACCGTTCCTCGTGTTTTTTTTCCTAACTCACACGGTACCGCGAATAACTTCTCGGTAGATCACCCATCATTCCACTGCTCCAGCTCAAGCACGCTTAACTTTGGAGTTCTTCCGGATGTGTGACTGAAAAGGTAAGTGCACTTTGGTGACATAGGTAGCCCAATCAATTCTTTTAATCTCTCTCATATACATTTTCATATATATCATAAATTGGGATGTTACAGTTCACCCCCACTTAAAGTGCAACGTCCTCGTTGCACACCACAACCAGTTCCAGAACGCCTCCCGGGTCAGTACTGGGACGGCTAACCAGCTCTTTTATACCACTTATAACGCCCCAACTGCCCCTGCCGGTGAGTCACCCATCCCTCAATCAGGCTCGTAGGCCCCACCCCTGTCTGACGGTCGGTGTGTTATTTTTGGAAGGCCCGAAAGTCATGATATACTGTCCCTGCAATCACCACATGACCGTTCCTCGTGTTTTTTTTCCTAACTCACACGGTACCGCGAATAACTTCTCGGTAGATCACCCATCATTCCACTGCTCCAGCTCAAGCACGCTTAACTTTGGAGTTCTTTCCGGATGTGTGACCGAAAAGGTAAGTGTACTTTGGTGACATAGGTAGCCAAATCAATTCTTTTAATCTCTCCCATATACATTTCCATATATACCAGAAATCGAAATGTTACAAATTATCTAGACATGTTTTTTTTCTTTCTAACTTGCGGATTTTTAGAACTCAAGGGACAATTCTGCCCATAAACATCTTCACAAAGGTTCTACCAATGGGAAAGCTTAGAGTCGGACTGAGCGAGAAGGCTCTAATGAGGACTAAGTTATATACGTTAAGTGGGTTTACTCAAGAGATATGGCGCTGAATGAGTTAGATTTAATCAGGTGTGTAGCTTTTGCTTTTGGCGAAAGCTTTAGGATTTTTACTCGTGTTTTTGTTGATCTGCTTAATATTTTGGGATCTGCCTCTCTTTTATTAACTTCACGCACTAGTAAAGTTCTTTTGCGTCTACTCTTTAGTCTTTACTAGTTGAAAAATTAACATAACGGAGAAAGCAAAAGGTTGTATAATTAAAAAAAAAAAACAGAAGTTACACAAGTCCAATAACACAGAAAAACTCATTAATTTATTTTCATAATTTTTTTTATATGTTACATTAATTTAGATATATAAACAGAAAAGTTCTTTTGCATCTACTCTTTACTAATAAAAAAATAACACGAGTCTAATAAACAGAAAAAACAAAAGGATTGAAACTAGATCTTTAGTCCGACAAAATATTCGAGATAAGGAGATATAAAACAACAAGCAAAAGGTGAGACCTGACGAATGGTGTTGTTATGTGGATAATACTTGAACAAACTCTTGTTGTCACCGTCGCAGATCAAAATATTCCCTTCCTTAGAAACCATCAAGGGCGTGAACCACCAAAACTTATACCATGGGTAGGTCTTACTTACATCGGCTAAGTTTATCAAGAAAGTTTTGGTCCATCTTTCTTCTTTTGGATCCATGCACCAAATCTCTAGTTCGTTTACCCGCACTAGTGTCTTCGATATGGCTAGACGGTCATCGAGGTTCAGTATCTTGGCCGATTAGACGAGTGCCTGAGGCAAAGGAAGACTATTGACGTCATGGAACTCTTCTGTGAAGATCCAAAGCTAGTATCCTGTTAAAAAGCCCACTATCTAGCCAATAGATGGAACCATTCACACAAACCGATCTTCGTCCCACATCGACCTCGTAAGTAGGTGGATTCAGTTTACGCCATCCACCAGTTCCAACGAATACCACACTCCACAGGATCAAAACACATCCTAACCACTTTATAAGTACCTGCCACATTGACTCTACCGAATCCCATTGCCCAATTTCCGGGAAATAACTAAAACAATTATCTGCAAATTCATATATAAAATAAGCCAATTCAACAATTTTGATTCCAAATTCATAAATATTAGGCTAATTTTTCTACACGTAAGATATTTTGGGTCACATCTACTCAAGTCCGGAACAGTTATGTTAAAGATTAGGCTAATTCTCTATAATGTAACAAAGGAATTAGGTATTAGGATTATAGTATATTACCTGTTTGCAAGAATAGCGAGGGACGAGCGCAGAAGGCTCGGGATCTGGACGGGTAACTTCGAAGTTTTTTTTTTTTTAAATGTTAAATTGATTTCAAAGAAAAAATACACGATTTTTTCCCTTTCAGGATACAAGATTTTTTAGTTTACAAGCCCCAATCACAATGCAAACATTTTAACTTGGTAGAGCAGAAGCCAAACCAAACTATTAGCCCTTCGTCATAAGTCTGGTCTTGCAGTCTGTGAATGCTGTGTAGTCGGTTCCGGACCGTTTTGTCGATGAGTTTTGTCAGACGAGCTGCGAGCAGGGGAGATTCGCCATGGCGTCGTCTATACCTTTCTCTTGATATATAGCTGCTTGAAATACATACCTAAACAGAAACAGAGTGATCTTGTCCCTGTCTAGGTTTTGTATCAAAAGCACAAGATTACTCCAGGAGTCAGTGGCGTCTCTTCCCAGAAGATTCGAGGTCAAGGCTCTCCAGATTTCAGAGGTGTAGGGGCAGTAGAAAAAAGGTGATCTCTTGTCTCTGTTGCTTAATCAGAGAGGATGCAGCCGATGGGTATGCCTGCATTCCACTTCTGCATTCTATCGCCTATTACTAGTCTATCATGTATATATGTAGAGCCAGCTAAGTTATGAACCAGAATTTCGGAATAGAGTATGATGGATTTAATACATTGATCCAACCTGGTTCGGGCATGCTGATCAAACTGTCACAACTCATCGACGGTGGTGACGTATCACATTGTAGATACATGATCTCTATATCGGATCCTAACCGGGTGAATCTCGGTGTGTCGGATTTATAACTGGCCAGGATTCTCCGGGGTCTTTTGTCAGATTTTTGAAAACTCAGATGCATGTCGATGAAATTCTTTGATTTAGAATCGATCTCCAACCTTTTGACACGGTTTTGAATTTTCCTAGAGATTTCAGTGGAAGTCTCAAAAGTATCTCTTTTAGTAGTTCGGGAGGAACATACATCGAGTTACTCATGTTTCGTCTGAAATTAAGATAAACACAAAACCAATCTTTCATATACACATACACATATACGCTAATCCTGTTGTAGTCAAGAGTCATATATTTTAGTTGACTTCTCCTTTCTTTCCCCAAACTTCTGAATTTACAATTTTTTCATTTTTTTCATTTTTTTCTTTTTGGGATATTAATAACTGTTTTCCATGTCAAAAAATAAAATAAAAATAATAATAACTGTTTTCCTTTTACCAGATTGTCAGAGTTTTACATCCAACAAGCAGATAAAATTTTGGTTTCTATTATTATCCTGTTAAAAAGCCCACATTCGTGGGTTACTACTACATAACTAGATCTAGAAGTGGAAACAGCTTCCTCAAAATTCTCTTCTCTATTCTTCCATTGAACTCTACGTGATGCTTAAATACAAAAAAAAACTAAAAAGAGATTAAAGTAACTGTTACGTGAGACGTGGGCAAAGAAACACATTCCCACTAACGAAAATCACTATAGAAATAATTGATTTGGTTTTCTAGAGATAGCCACGTCATCTTCATCCTCAAGTTATATCTCATCATACTACCAGAAACTTCTTCCTTATTGTCACCATATCGATCTTCTCTCTTTTCTATCGGACCTGGAATGCTCCTCTCTGTCTTTTCTATAGGAGCTTTGTCTGTGTGAGCTCTTCCTGTGACTATGATAAGACCTGAGGCTGCTGCTCGACTCTTTATACTCTTCTTCCCTTTCTACAGAACTCGTCCCGAAAATATCCGTCCTCTCTCTGTCCGACACACTTCCTTTTCTCCTTGGTGGTGATCCGATCTGTATCCAACAATGATTCTACAAGCTTCTCTCTAGGCACATTGAAGCACCCATAAACATGCAAACACAAGACATAGATAGCACCAGAGAATAAAACAGAGATAATGATCGAAAAGGAGGTGAGGTTAGAGACAGTAGACCTGAGTACGAGACATATACTGAATGCCGAGCTCTTTCAAGTCGTCATGAGGGATTGGTCGCCTGACATTATAACAAGTCAAATTTGGTTTGAAGGAATACGATAACTAGAACGTCCATGAGTTAGTGAGTATCTAGCTCATGAGCACTATCTTAGCTGCAAAAGGAAGAGAAAAGCAAAACTGTACAAGGGAGCTCGGAACGGTCTTGCTCGTCCTCCAAAACGAAGTTGGCCGGATTCTTTCTTACCACCAAGTCCACCTCCTGTTTAGTGTTTAGAGAGAAGAAGGCTGAATTAATCAAAGAGACGAAGATCTTCATCCCTATGGGAAATCTATATACAGACAAAGAAATGATGAGCATCCTCCTGTAAAGAAACACCAGAAAATACTTCATTCTAACCAATCAAAGACAATTGAAAATTCTAATGAAACCAAAACTATAATTTCAATTCATTTAGTCTTCCACTACAATGCTTAGGAACAATACTTAGGGTGAAACTTTACATTCACCTTCACTCTGATGACCAATCAAATTGCCATGTCAAACTATAATTAAAAAAAATTAAACAAATTAAAAACAAATAAAAATTCAAATTATTGGCAAAACAAATAAACTAATAATATTAAAATAAAAAAGCAAAAACTAGTTTAGAGTTTATATTTTTGGGTTTAGGGTATATAATTTTGGGTTTAGGGTTTACTGTTTTGGGTTTAGGATTTAGTATTTTGAATTTAGGGTTTAGGGTTTAGGATTTAGGATTTACGGTTTAGGGTTTAGGGTTTAGTGTTTTGGGTTTAGGGTTTAGTGTTTTGGTTTAGGGTTTAGTGTTTTCGGTTTAGGGTTTAGATTTTAGTAAATGATCTATTTTAACTGATTAAGCCATATTAAAATCTGGTTTGGATTTAGGGTTTAGGGTTTAGATTTTAGGGTTTAGGGTTTAGTATTTTGGTTTACTGTTTTGGGTTAAGGGTTGAAAGTGTTGAGTTTAGGGTTTAGTATTTTGCGTTTAGGGTTTACTGTTTTGGATTTAGGGTTTAGTATTTTGGATTTAGGGTTTAGGATTTATGATTTAGGGTTTAGGGTTTATGGTTTAGGAATTAAACATTAATACCTTAAATCTAAACCCTAAAACCTAAATCCAAACCAGATTTTAATATGGCCCAATCAGTTAAATAGATCATTTACTAAAAGTCTAAACCCTAAACCGAAAACACTAAATCTTAATCCCTAAACAGTAAACCCTAAACCCAAAACACTAAACCCTAAACCCTAAACCGTAAATCCTAAACCCTAAACTCTAAATTCAAAATACTAAACCATAAACCCAAAACAGTAAACCCTAAACCCAAAATTATATATCCTAAACCCAAAAATATAAACTCTAATCTAGTTTTTGTTTTTTTATTTTGATATTATTAGTTTATTTTTTTTTGCCAATAATTGAATTTTTATTTGTTTTTAATTTGTTTAATTTTTTAATTATAGTATGACATGGCAATTTGATTGATTATGAGACTTGAGGTGAATGTAAAGGTTCACCCGAGAGGGTGAACCTAAGTATTGTTGGGGATAATAAAGCACGTCATAAGAACGACGCATCCCCTTGTCAAACTCATACTCCAAAAAAACATATCCTCTTGAAACACCCGTTACTACACAATGTGGAAATCCGAGAGAGACACCTATAAGACAATATCTTAAAGGAACCAACAAACCAATAAAATATTGATAAATAATTGCAGAACTTTTTTCCATACACCAGTTCCAACATGAAGAACATCACATTTTTCAACCGGATCACTTTGTCTCTACCAAATCCCATTGCTCTATCTTCTGGATAGAATTTAGCTGTAATTTTGAGAAATTTTCAGACACTGAATCCATGTATATATGCTTGAGTCTTTCAAACTCTCACACTTAAAGCTCTTGTTACTCACCACTCAAAAGTTTCCGCAACTACACTCAAACACTCTCACAAATTTTCACAGGTTTCAGAAGGAATGGTCTAGCGATTATACTGTTAGACTCTCAGCTAATGTCTCTTGTTAGCTGTTGTATACACTCAGTTCCAACGACTAAGGGGTTCTCACCCTGAATTCGAAGTCTTCCTATTTCGTTCGTCTTGATTTGAGAAACAGAGAAAGACAGGGAGAACTGAAGAGGAGAGTGAGTTCAACCACGGTAGGTACTATTCAACTATGTTTGTGAAGTACTGAAGAGTGAGTAATGCATGAACTTACCAAATGTTCTGCTCTCTTTTAATTTCCCCTACCATATATGGTTTTATAATACGGTAAACTAGCCCAATGAACAACAACTAAATGCTTTAGATATGTTTGTGAAGTGAGTAATGCATGAATTTACCAAATCCAGAGCCAATAGTCAACCAAAGGACGTAGCCATTAGATGTACATATAAGCATATGTCTAATCATATATCAACCAAAGAGAAAGCAATCCTAATGTAGCATTGACTGACTCCTATGGAAACTTTAAAGAAGCTATCAAACTTTAAACGTAGATGTGATCTCCTCCGCTAAGACCCGGCTCATAGAGCAAGAATGTGAAGCAAAAGCTTAGGGCATCTATTTTAAATGGATAGGGGCATCCATTTTATATAAAAAATAGGTTATATATATATACATATATAGATACACATATGTATTGGTTTCAAATGTATGAATAAACTTTAGAGATTTTGTTTGATTTAAAAAATTAGCAGCCTAAAGATACTTGGAATGTATCATGTTTGAACCTAAAAGTTTTTTTATAGAATTTTATGCATTTGATCATTGTTAGTGATGATTTGTATATGAAATTAATACCAACGAAACTCTATTGAAATGCTTGATTTTTTTGAAAATAATAGAGGATTATTATCAGAACACAGAAGTTGTTTATCGCATATTGTTAATTATTTCAGTATCAGTCACCACAGCTGAAAAAGGTTTTTCAATGTTGAAGTTGATAAAAATTTATTTGCGATCTATCTTATCACAAAAGATATTAAATGAGTTGGTTTTGTTGTCAATTGAGACAGCTATGGTTGAAAAAAATTGACGATTCGAGTTTAAGAACTGATTTGCATGAAAAAATGCAAAAAATAGTTAAATTTCAATAATAAATTGTTTTTATTAAAAAAATTTTAAACAGTTTATGAAGTTGAACTATCTTATGGTTTTTTAACATATTTTTTTTCTATATTTTCATCATTTTATAATCTTTAACAAAAATGCACATTTTTTTAACTCGCTTAGGATAGTCCTAACACGTTGCACCGGCACGACCTCCACTTGCATCAGAAGTTTAAAGTGACGTCATCGTCCCATATTGCTTTTCCACCCTGAATACAAAGGACACATAAATAACAAGGGTTAAAAATGAATAAAACTGTTAATGACGTAACTTAAAGTTACCTTGAAGACAATCTTAAGCTTACGCCGCTCATTTGCTTCGGCTTCTTCTCTGTATAGTTGGCTCCGGCTAGATAGAAGGAGTCAAAGGAGATAATACATATGATGTCGCTTTAGTTTTTTACTTTTATTTTGTAACAGCTGAAATCATTTTCATTAGCATTTCGTTATGAGTGATTTATTTGGTTTTTTAGTTATTATCTGGTTATTTGGGTTGTTATGGTTACTTGGTTAAATTGAGATTGTTTGGATTTTATAAAATAAATAGTTTGGCTTCATCCAAACATATTCATATTCTACAAAATAGTTCTTGTTCTAGATTAAATCAATATTTTGGTTTGGTTTGAGATTGAATCAATATTTTGGTTCCGTTTGAGTTTATTTCAATTTAAACTTGGCTTATTAAGATTTTGAACTACTCGAACCATATATATCAAATTATATTTTGAATTATGGTTTACAAAATTAGTTATTGGTAGTTTATTTGGTTATTATTTGGTTCGGTTAAATTTTGATTATCCGGACTCCAGGTTATTGAAAATAGGTTTCATTCCCCTCCCATTTAAATTATATTTCACTTTTTTTTATTTAATTCTTAGGAATTTTTTTGTTTGAGATTAAATCAATATCTTGATTTAATTTGAGTTTATTTCAATTTGAACTAGGTTTAGATTTTGAGTTATCCTTTGTTTATTTTTAGTTAATTTGGTATTTGAGTTGGTTGTTTTCTTAATTTTAATGTGAGATGTTAACCAAAAGAAGTAGCCATTTGATATATTAGTTATGCAGCGTTCTTAATGCTTATCTATCATATATGAGACCAAAGAGAAATGAATCCTTTTGGCCTTGATTGTTCTTAATCCGGAGTTTTGTTGGGATGCTGAAGTCGAGGACGAGGAAGTATTATATATGGTCCGCCTCATGAAAGAAAAGTATCCCTTTAAGGAGAACGATTGTCAGGGCGGGGATGCATCAATCCCACCTATCTGTATACGTGAAAGGGATAAAGCAAAAGAAGTAGACGATGGAGGGCGGCCGGCCACAGGTGGGATTACATGAAGGCAATGACAGGAAAATAGCCTGATAAACGTCATTGCAAACAAGGCGTGGCAAAGTAAGGAAAGGGAAAGAGACTGCAGACGTCTGCAACTCGTAACCACGGCCGTGACACAAGAGCTAGAAGAAAACAAGATTCTGGTTTAGGTGAAGAACAGGAAGACATGCAGGCTATTGTCGAGGAGATTGGTTTCTTCAGCAATAGGTGATTCTGAAAGGAGAGCTTGTGGAGGTTCTGGTGGAGGAGCTAGATAGGCGGATGGACGGTGAGAAAACAGTGGCTGTTGGTGGGAAAAAAAAAAGATAAGGGGGAACCTTCTTTATATCACCGCCCCCGACGAAACATTATCGACGAAGATCAGAGAACACATCTACAAGAGAGGATGTAGAGAAGCGCACACAACCAGCTAGTAAAAGAGGAAGTACTTTATTCGAAACCCCGCACATGTGGTTAACGAGACTAGCTGGGAAGGAAAAATGGAAGAAGGTTTGCCCAAATGTACAACACGAGGTCCGGTGAGAAAGAGGAGTCAGGAGGAGACTGAAAGTTTTGATGATGTTGAAGGCAACTGATACACGAGTTTTAAACCCTTATTTCCTACTGCAAGTGCACAACATACGAAGTAGTATTTAGGGGTCGATCCCACGAAGACCAGTTTCACACTTTGATCTAATGAGCTAAATCAAAAGCTAAGACAATTCAATTATGTTTTTGGTTTTGTAAATAGCAAGTAATAAAAACAAAATCGGTTGTAAAGATAATATTAAACAAGCGTTAGGTCAAGGAATATCGCAGGAGATTCAGAGCAAATGATCAAACAACTATTCAGGCAGTGATTAAGCACAAGTCTAGAACTCAAACATAAAGATAATATCAATTCACTCTCGTGGTACCAATATCTTTGTCTATCAACCTAGAATTCCTAACTTTCGCTGGTACTAGAAATCGTAGACAAGCCTTAAGATCATGTTTAATATGTTCACAATTCTCCAATACATCTACTCTCGCAGGTAATAAATAAATTGCTCACCAATGTTCTTTCTAGCAACTCTCTCTGTCTAAGTTAACCTGACATCAATGAATCAAGTGATCAATTCGATCCAAGCATTAAGGATAACAAGGGTGAAGACATCGAATTGAATAGCCTATTTGTGTTTAACCCTAAAGCTCATGAATTCCTTTGACAAACCTTAACCTAACTATGAGATCTACTCAGACATAATTAAAGAAGAAGAAAACAAAGAGATTATAGAGTTCATCATAAAAGTTTGAATAGATAATAAAAGCTGAAAATAACTTAATAAGAACTTGAACAAAGTATAAAAATAGATAACAAAAGTTGGAAATAAACTTATAAGAACTTGATTAAAGCATAAAGATAGAAAATAAGAACTGAAAATAAACTAAATAAAACTTGATCAAAGCATAAATGTTTAAAGCTTAAAAGAGAAGAGAAGCAATGTTTAGAAGCTAGAGAAGAGTGGGAGAAGAAGATGGTGTGTTTTGAAGCATCAAGAGTGAGTCCAATATATAGGCCAAGGTGTAGGGGAGTAGGTAAGACGGGGAACGACCGTTGTGGAGGAGAACGGTCGTTCTAAGTGGTCGATCGAAGTAGGTGGGTGTTGGTGAGTCGGGGAACGGTCGTTCTTGGGGGAGAACGGTCGTTCCTTGTTCTTTTGTTGGTAGAGTAGGTGAGATGGGGAACAATCGTTCTGTCGAGAGAACGGTCGTTCTCTTGGTCTTGTCGGCAAGGTAGGTGGGAGCAAGAACGGTCGTTCTTCTCTAAGAACGGTCGTTCTCTAGGGGAATGGTCGTTCTTCTTGGGGAATGGTCGTTCTTCTTGGGGAATGGTGCTTCTCTTGGGGAATGGTCGTTCTCTTCGTGTTTTTCCAACTTAACTTGACTCGAACATGTCCGTAAGCGCCAAACTCCATCGGAACTTCATAAAATCTGTAAAAAGACTCGAAACAATAGAAAAGACTCAAAAAACTAACGAAAGATGCAAATCAAAACTCAAACCGAATACTAAAAAAAAAATCAAAATATGTTAAAAATACATAATATCAACTCCCCCCAACTAAGACCTTTGCTTGTCCCAAAGCAAAACTAGAGATCTTACAAAGAGGAGAGGTTTGAAAAACGTGTGAAACTCGTAAAACTTATAGGACCATAGTCTCAATCAATTGCCCGTAAACCGCATTCGCAAGGTTCAGATCAAACCGTACTTCATTGTACTTCTCTATAACCGTAGTAAATAAATGAAATCTCATGATCAAGAAGAAATCAATATTTAACATTCATTATCGAATGCATGTACTCTCACAAAGGGAATATCTAACACGTTATGGTCTAGGTATTAAGGTTGGTATTTGGTGGTTCAAGTGTTTCGGTTTCTTTTAGCAGTACAAACTGATGCAAATCATTATGCAAAATCACAGTGAGACACATACCAATTAGGAGGTACACAACTCTCCTTAACTCTAATCCTTCTACCCTTATTTAACAAAGTCACAAACAAGAACATGATTTCTTTTAACGTTTCATGCAATTTAAAGATATTACCTTGACTTTCGTGGTTCCTTCTGTTTTATTTTTCTTTTTATTTTTTTATTTTATATATATATATATATATATATATATCGGAGAATAGAACTGGTTAGTCTCTAAGATCTGCATCAAAAGAATTTCAACGATGTAAGCTTATTTCTTGAATGTGAATACAAACTTCTACCCATTTAAAAGTTCATCCTTTTTTGAAACGAAAATTTTCGATGAATGTATTCAAAAAGAGATCACATTTCTAGACACATCCCATGAGTTTAATCAGAAAGAGACCACCTATCTAGACACAGTCCTAAAGAAAAGTTGTGTCGGTCCGTATACTCTATAGTTTTTGCACATGAATGCAATGACAGTAAACAAAAATAAGTGGGTTTCAACATGGAAATGGTAAGGGTGTGGTACTAGACTAAGGATAAGTCTAGCCATTTGGAGTTAGCAAAGATTGGTAGAAATGATGCAAAGAAAACTCCAAATGTAAAATCCAATACATGATTAACAACCCCCTAAGTGAGATAAATTAAGTCGATATTAAGTTCCAATAATTCGATTAAGTTCAGATGATTTGAGAAATTTACTAAATGATCAAGTTATGGATTTTTCTGCGTTTCCAAACTATCCTCAAACAATGCTAAGCAGTCGTAAGGCAATGACATCAAACATGTTGCAATTCCAAAAAGTTAACAAATTCACACAGTGTTTTGACTCGATAAATGTTTGTTTTTTTTTTTGAATGAAAATTTAAACACACCAAAATAAAACATAAGAAATAAACATCCATAAAACACACCGTTAGTACACAAATAAATCCCTCCCCCAGACTTGTTTTTAACCGTCCCGGTTAAAACAAATCTGAAAGAGAAACCCGCAAACTCATAAATAGAATAAAATGGTTCTAAAATGAAAATGGATATAACAAGGGTGATAGAAATAACCACAAGCTCCGATGGCTACAGAACGACCTTTCTTCGATGGGAACGATCGTTCTTCCTCGTAGCACGACCGTTCTTGTTAGGAACGACCGATCTCTTCACTTCCAGAAGAGCGGGTTCTCAAATACTTAATAAAGACCTACAAAAAATCTCAAACAAAACAAGAAACATAAACAAAACAAGAACGAAAAACTTCACGATATTTACATGTTGCCTGGTGGGTTGCCTCCCACGAAAGCGCTTGTTTTACGTCGCTAAGCTTGACGTTGGTGCCATGTATCAATCAGGTTCGGCTTGAGAGCTTGCTCCAAAACAGGCTCCATAATCAGACATCCTCATGTTCAAAACTTTACTCAGCATTCCATTCACAACACCAGTACCCTCTCTTTCAATTCTGATGGAAGAATAGCTCTAACTCTAGAGAAAGGTTTAGGATGACCTTTGCACTTCACCTTGTAGTCAACCGAGTTTCCATCGTATCCTTGAGGGATCAAAGTCATTTGAGGACCTCCCGTAATCTTTTTTGTACGGCACATTTTCTTGCGTTTTTGCGTTCTCCCTAAATTTCCCGGGTGGTGGAGCAGGTGCTTGCGGGATCGGAGCACGTGCTTCCTCGCTATCCACTACAGAGATACAAGAGGCATGTGTGGTGGTTGCAGACTTGCCTATTTGGCATATCGATGATTGCACCTACTGTAGCCATGTATGGTCTTCCAAGAAGTAAGGGCATGCCATAACCTTCTCGCATCTCAACAACCTGAAAATCAGTTGGAACTAGGAAATCCCCTATTCGGACAGGTAGATCGTGAATGCTGCCAGACGATGTTGTTGAAGAGGTGTTTGTAAATCGAAGAGTCATATGACTAGGCTTTACCTCTGAAATTTTCAACCTCTCTGCAATAGCCTTTGACATGAGATTAACGCTAGACCCAGAATCACAAAAAAGCGTCCTTGAATTCAAATCCAGCAATGGAGCATGGGACCAAGAACTTTCCAGGATCTTCAACCTTAGGCAATACCCTCAATGCTGGTGGTGTACTCCTTGCTTCTACAAAGACTGGATTAATCTCCCTCTGATCTCTAGGTAGAACTGGGTAAGGCACTTTAGGAATATAAACCCTTGCTGGAAGATTTTCTGATGCCTCAGCAGTTTGACCAATCTGAATCTCAAGCTTCTTCATGTGAGTGCGAACGGCTTCAAACTTACTGTTGAGATCATTGTACATGCTGTCCATCTTGACATCGACCTCATGAGCAGATTTTTGTTGGTTGAGTAGAACCAAGTGCATAAGAGACTTCAGCTCGTCTTGAGAGTTAGACACCGGAGCTTGAAAGCTCTGATTCTCCACATAGCCTCCATTCACGTAGTTCACCTCTGCGTGAGTCCCTGGTGTCCTCTTAACTGATTCAGCGGTTTGTGAAATTTGAATATCGAGCTGCTTCATGTGAGTCCACAAAGCTTCGTACTTTCTATTGAGGTCCACATACATGGTGTCAACTTTTGCATTGATCTCAACCGCGGCTTTTTGCTGTCCTGCCAGTAGTTGTTGCATCATGTTCTTCAGCTCGTCTTGGGAGCCGATTGCTGAAGATGAAGGCTACGGATTTGCAAAAGACTGTCTCGGTTGAACCCCTACTTGGGAACGGTTCTGGTTCGGGACGAATTGCCTGCCCTGGTAGTTGTTGGAGTAGTCCTTCTGAAGACCCATCTGTGGCTGATTTCCTTGCTTAGGAAAAGCCTGATCCTGCGGATTCTCCACATTGGTGCTCCTATAGGACAGGTTCGGATGAGTGTTGAAGCCTTGGCTGTTGAAACCGCGGTTCTGTCCGAAACCTTGTTCGTTCACATAATTGACCTCCCTTCGATCATCACCGGTTCCTTCATTCTCATCCACAAAGTGGACCGATTTCTGGTTTCCCTTCAAGAGAAGGTTAACCTTGGCTGCTAGCTCCACGCTGTTGACCTTCTTCCTATCGTACTCCAGACTTTTGTTGCTGGAACTTGCGGCTAGGTTCTCGATCAGCTCGAGAGCTCCTTCCTTTGACTTAGTGTAGAAGTCACCGTTACTAGCTGCATTCAGGGCGTTTCTGTAGTCCCAATCTACTCCGTCATAGAAGGTGCTGAGCAGCTGCTCATCACTAAACCCATGGTGAGGGCACTCGCGCTTGTACTCCTTAAACCGCTCCCATGCTTCATTGAAGGATTCGCCGGACTGTTGCTCGAATGAGGAGATCTTGTTCCTCAAGGCTGCGGTCTTGGATTTCGTGTAGAACTTATCCAAGAAGGCTGCTCGCGCATCAGCCCAAGTCGGTAGAGAGCCTGGTGGTAAAGATTTTAACCACCGTGATGCTTTTCCCGTAAGAGAGAAGGGGAAAAGCTTGCATTTCAAGAAATTTGGAGGCACACCATTGGAGCCGGTTGTGCTACAGATCTCTTCGAAGTTTTCGATGTGATCCACTGGAATCTCAGCAGGCAGACCGTGGAATAGGTGTTGCTTCACGAGGGCAATCATTTGAGGCTTGATTTCGTAATCTTGCCTCTGATTGGTCGGGGTAACTATCGCAGATCGATCCTGGTAGTATGCGCTTTGTCCCCGAAAGCAGGTTGTGCAACGAGTTGCCTCTCCTGTTGCAAACGAAGCTACTCCATGGCTGTCTGAAGTTGTTGCAGCTGAGCTGCGATGTCTGCTTGTCCGCCCATCTCTGAGTTGGCGGTGTCAGACATTTCTGCTTCTTTAATGGGTGTGTTGCGTCTTCTGTTTCCTCATTCTATCCTTGCTAGCTCGTCGTTTGTCAAGCTAAGAAGGTCCTTGTTGTTTTTGCTCCTCGTACTCCTTGTGGACATGCACCTGAAACACAAAAACAAAGAAGAAAAGAAAACAAGTTCAGTAAAGTTCTTAGTCTAATAATTCAGCCGTAAACCAAAGGTGAAAATTTGGTCCCCGGCAACGGCACCAAAAACTTGATACACGAGTTTTAAACCCTTATTTCCTACTGCAAGTGCACAGCATACGAAGTAGTATTTAGGGGTCGATCCCACGAAGATCAGTTTCACACTTTGATCTAATAAGCTAAATCAAAAGCTAAGACAATTCAATTATGTTTTTGGTTTTGTAAATAGCAAGTAATAAAAGCAAAATCGCTTGTAAAGATAATATTAAACAAGCGTTAGGTCAAGGAATATCGCAGGAGATTCAGAGCAAATGATCAAACAACTATTCAAGCAGTGATTAAGCACAAGTCTAGAACTCAAACATAAAGATAATATCAATCCACTCTCGTGGTACCAATATCTTTGTCTATCAACCTAGAATTCATAACTCTCGCTGGTACTAGAAATCGTAGACAAGCCTTAAGATCAGGTTTAATATGTTCACAATTCTCCAATACATCTACTCTTGCAGGTAATGAATAAATTGCTCACCAATGTTCTTTCTAGCAACCTAGCAACTCTCGCTGTCTAAGTTAACCTGACATCAATGAATCAAGTGATCAATTTGATCCAAGCATTAAGGATAACAAGGGTGAAGACATCAAATTGAATAGCCTATTTGTGTTTAACCCTAAAGCTCATTAATTCATTTGACAAACCTTAACCTAACTATGAGATCTACTCAGACATAATTAAAGAAGAAGAAAACAAAGAGATTATAGAGTTCATCCTAAAAGCTTGAATATATAATAAAAGCTGAAAATAACTTAATAAGAACTTGAACAAAGTATAAATATAGATAACAAAAGCTGGAAATAAACTTATAAGAACTTGATTAAAGCATAAAGATAGAAAATAAGAACTGAAAATAAACTAAATAAAACTTGATCAAAGCATAAATGTTTAAAGCTTAAAAGAGAAGAGAAGCAATGTTTAGAAGCTAGAGAAGAGTGGGAGAAGAAGATGGTGTGTTTTGAAGCATCAAGAGTGAGTCCAATATATAGGCCAAGGTGTAGGGGAGTAAGTAAGACGGGGAACGATCGTTGTGGAGGAGAACGGTCGTTCTAAGTGGTCGATCGAAGTAGGTGGGTGTTGGTGAGTCGGGGAACGGTCGTTCTTGGGGGAGAACGGTCGTTCCTTGCTCTTTTTTTGGTAGAGTAGGTGAGACGGGGAACGATCGTTCTGTCGAGAGAACGGTCGTTCTCTTGGTCTTGTCGGCAAGGTAGGTGGGAGCAAGAACAGTCATTCTTCTCTAAGAACGGTCGTTCTCTAGGGGAATGGTCGTTCTTCTTGGGGAATGGTCGTTCTTCTTGGGGAATGGTCGTTCTTCTTGGGGAATGGTGGTTCTCTTGGGGAATGGTCGTTCTCTTCGTGTTTTTCCACCTTAACTTGACTCGAACATGTCCGTAAGTGCCAAACTCCATCGGAACTCCATAAAATCTGTAAAAAGACTCGAAACAATAGAAAAGACTCGAAAAACTAACGAAAGATGCAAATCAAAACTCAAACCAAATACTAAAAACAAATCAAAATATGTTAAAAATACATAATATCAGCAACTAGGAAACGGTAATGACTATTTTATACATTAAATAGATTCGTTTACACTAATCTATATATGTACATCCCATTTGAATTCCTTAAAATTGTGATAAGGTCGGTGATATGGCGTGGGAACCCGTAACTATATTTTTCTTTTTTTATTGTGGCTCGACCATCTAATATATGTCCGCTGGTATATACCCAACAACCACCTGCAACATAAAGTACTGGATTTTGAGATAGCTTCTTAATAAAAGTGTTTACGTTTTGTTTTGTTTTCTTTTTATCTTTGTGTTCCATCGCTTATCGATTGTATCTTGAATTAACCATTTCTTATTGTGGAAGATAAATTCACTGTGGATGTCAAAAGAAGTTAAAGTCATTGTTGAAGGTAGGATTTTGCTACAGATTTAAAGAGAAACAAGTAGAAAAGAGAGGTTTTTTGGGTGGGATCCAGTTCTCGGTATTATGAGATAGTGCCCAGGTCGGCTGCCCTTCGCCCCCTATTTAAAACGTTTTCGGCTTATATTCCTAGGAAGCCTTTCTTTTCCCTTTGGTCCGACGCATGTCTCTTGACAATACATACATTAGTTGTCCTCGATGGTTGTGCGGGTGGCGGCTTGCTTTCTTGTTTCGCATTCTGGTCCCGTCATTACTGTCAAGCCGACCTATAACCGATCTCTCGCATCTCATGGGACTTCTTCAGATCTTCTTTCCTGACCTCCGTTACTTCGTCGATACTGATGTCTCTTTGTGCCGACGTCCAGGCTGGAGGCTGACCTAGGCCTACCTATAACAATTGCTCCCCCCCCAGTTCGTTGTCCCCAAATCGGAACACGAACTTCATGCCTAGCTGACCTCCTTGCTAATTTCAATCAGGTCGGCGGCACCGGTTGACTTTCTTAAGGGCTACACGTGTTATTATACGATTAGGAAGGTGGTCCTTTCGGAGTTATCCTCTCGTTTCTCGCAGTGGGTCACATCTGATTGATTGTTCGGCGGCGTCGCTTCGATATCCGTCGAAGCTTTTGATCTTCCTCTTGGTTATGAATACCTCATTAATTAGCTTTCTTGTCTCTCCTTTTCTTCCAATAATTTTTTCTTTGATTGCGATTATTAGTTATTTCTGGTGTGTCATATGTCCTCTTTTTTCTTTCTTCCAGCTTACAATCTTCTCATCTTTCGGTTGCCATGGTGTGGGCTCCTGACCCCCTTTCGGTGTCTTCTTCTGATTCCGACTACGCGTCCGTCGATTTGTTAAGCCCTGGATCCTCCGACTCTTGGGTTGATCATGATCTCGAATCTACTGCTGAGAACTAGAGGAGGGACGGCGCCGTTCTTAATCTGAATCCGCTTTCTGTTCAGTATGGTCCCTCGGGTCGTCTGCTTCTGAGCAAGTTGGATACTCATGAGTGGCTTAAATGGACTCGTCGTCTCCACGACCTAGCCAAGGAGCATGGTTTCTTTGGCGACGACTTCTTCTATTGGCCTTTGCTAACGAATGAGGATCCATGGGATGTCCCCGAGGGTTGGATATGCTTGTCCACCCAGTTTTTTACTTAAGGGATCCTATGGGGTCCGATCCATCGGCTGCTTACAGGCTTACAGGCCTCGAAAATATCATTGTGCTGCTGGTGTTGTGGACCAAACCCGGCTTTGAGGTATCTCCCTTGTTTCTCGAGGCGGTGTCCTTGTTTGGACCGGACGAGGAGTCCATTCCTGATACCTTCTCTGTTCGGTTTAAACCGGAATACACTGTTCTGAGTTTTAACCTGGGTCACCCTCATTGTTTAGGGAATTACTTCTTCTTGAGGGCCGACGGCGGTTCTCTTCGTGATCCGACTTATCCTCTTGACGTCGTCTTGAATCGGCGTCCCAGTAGAAAAAGAGAGACTGAAATCCTTTTCGGGTTACTGTCCTTTTTCTGCTTTTGTTAATGACTCTGTCGCTTTGCTGTCTGCAGCCTCGCGTCTGTCGTTGCCTCCTGACGATTTCGAGAGAAAGATTGCTGGAATTCGTGCAGTTGGTGTCGCGCGGAGGTCGGATTTTGTGCGGGAACGTCTTCAAAAAGCCAAAGACATTCTTGTGACAGGTCGGTCTGTCCGTATCTATCATTTTAGGTACCGCTCTGTAACCGTGCTTTGTCTGATATTTCCTCTGTCGTCATGATTTCATGAGCCGGGTTCCCCTCCTTGCATCAAGAGGTCTTTTGTTATGGGTCCAGTTCGTAGGAAATTGTCTAGCTACGCGGCTTCTGCTCCTCGGTGCTCGTGCTCTGATGTTGCTTCTGATCTGGCACCTTCTTCTGGTCTAGGAGTCCGTGTTCCGATCAGTTTTGACGATTCTTTCGGGTCTCCTTTCTCTTCTCCAAAGACCAAGTCTCCGAAAATTGGTGATGTGGCAGGAGCGACGATGAAATCCTCTCTGGAGCTGGATCCCGATGTTGGTGATCTCTTGTTTTTGACTTGCGGACTGGTCGTCTCTCCTTCCTTGGTTCTTAAGGACCCTTTCTACCCTGGAGGTCCATCTTCGTAGACTGCTGGAGTTTCCGCGGCTCCTCATGTTTCGGATGAAGGGGTCCTTTGTTTGGGTGCTCCTCCAGATGATCTTCCGAGAATCAAGAAAGCTCGGGCTAATCCCCATGGGGTGTCTTTTACTTACGCATCCGACGTCGACGATGCCATGAGATCGACTGAATACTTCTGGTTGCTAAGCCCTCCTTTGCTGCATCTTTCCCCTATCACTTCTCTCGAAAAGGCTGACGGCCACAAGCGGTCATCGAGTTATTTTTCCAAGGTATGATTTGCCCATCTTGACTTCGTCTTCCTCTCTTTGATTCTTGCCATTTTTTTGGCTGAATAGTTTGTTCCTTAGTTTTTTGCGGAGCTCAACGATGTCTGGTGCTCCTACGATCGCCAGGTTAAGAAGGATAGGTTAAAGATTGCATCTCTATACTACGACCTTGCATCTCAGCAATTGAAGACTGCAGACTGCCGAACTCAGGGCTGATTTTCTTTCTGCCGAGGAATCCGAGCTTAAGAGGAAACTTTCTGAAGCCGCTGTTTGGGAAACGAGGTTCACCGGGACTCTTCAGGACCGAAGTCGAAGTTACGCGTCTGATTTTATCAAAAAACTTCACAGCGTTGTGCTTAAAGATAGGGAGAGGATGGACCCCGCCGTGCTGGCTCGGTTTGGCCTCGTTCTGGAGAAGGCCAGGAGATGCCTATTTGCGAAGGATGAGGCCTTGTCAATTCCTCAGGCGGAGCGAAGGGTTCGGGGCTCTTTGGATGAGTGTTTGCGACTTCGGTCTTTGGGTTTCCCTATTCTCGATGCTCGGATTGCTGAACTCGAAGCTAAGGTAACCGCGCACATGATCAATCTTAAGGATGTGGATTCCCTTGACATTTCTGAGGACGACCTGGCTTTTTCACCGATTCACCATGGTCCGCTTCCCGGTCCATATTTGTACTTGATTTGCTGTGTATTTTTGGCTTTTTTTTTGCATGGGCCTTGATTTGTATTAAGCCGTTGTTGTGGATGTAGCGGAACGGCTTCCCCCCCCCCTTCTTTTTGGGAAAGAGTTCGACGGATAACTTTCTTTTCATTAGTTTTAATAGAAAACTATTTTATTTGATCGTTCGAGGGTCGGATGCGAGAATGTTTTCCCGACTTACTCCTGCAACTTCGGGTCGGGAGACGCTCTGGTGTCGTTCCCGACCTTCAGGTTGATGCGGGACTGGCACCGGCTTTAGTTTGGAACTTTCGTCTTCGACCCTAATTATGTTCTCTGTGGAACGTTTATATCCGCACAAATGATCAGGAAGTGGGATTTTGCGAATATTGATAGATTGTCTTAAGACGGATAGTTGAATTTTCGAAAATGAGTTTTGCGAAAGATAGGAGATGTGCTAAATGATGAGCTTATATTAAATATGATAGAGGTGTCCTCTTTCGGGGCTTTACATCGTTTTTCGGCATATAGCCGAGATGTGTTAAGTTTTTGGCTGATTGCCATGGTTACAAAGAGTTATAGAGTTCGTCTTTTTTTTTATTGGACGCGCTAGGCGCTCTCGTCGCCCCCGCTGGTCGAGTTGGATGTTGGCTACTTTTAACGCATCGTGGTCGGCGCGAGCATTCTGCGATCTTGAGTGTTTCAAAGATGGTGCTGTGCTTCCTCTCATGTTCGACGTTGGTTTCCAATATTGATTTTAATTCGCGACAATCTTCGGTCCAATGTCCGAAGATTTCATGGTGGTAGCAATACGCTCCGCCACTTCTTCGCTCCGGTTTCAGATGCGGACCGCGCCAGTCCTTTCGCGTCTTCCCGAAGTACAGATCGGCCAAGCTTCCGTTATCCTCCGCTGTTCAGGCGCCGTCACGGCCGCGGCGTGTTTGGTGCGTTCGCGTGATTGTCGGTCGGTTGTGGTTTTGCGGGGCTACCGCAGTAGCCCTTTCCTTGGTTTCTTCCATTTTTATGAGAAATTTAGCTTCATCTAGTGCTTCGGCCAGGTTTCGGGGGTTTGCCTCTGATTATGCTGAGCCGGAGTGGGGAGCTATGATACAAAGAGTTCCGGAGTAATAGAAGGGCGACTTCGTCAGTTACCGAGATGGGCGTAAATTGCCGTAGGCTGTCTTTGCTAAGTAGCGAGACCTTGCCTAGGGCCGATCTGAAGTGTCTGATATACGCCCCCAGTGTTTCGCCCGGGCGTTGCATGATGAATTCGGCCTCATCTTTCACGTATGGTGTACAGTTTCTGAGGAACTCCGTCAGGAGTTGTTTGTAGCCGCTGATTGAGTGTGGGGAAAGATTCAGGAACCATTCTCGCATCGGTCTGACTAGGTTTTCTGCGAATAACAGGCACCTGTTGGCGTCCCTTTCGACGTGAGGTGGTTCCATGGCATGCACGGCTGCGCTGATCATATTTATATATCTTCGAGGATCGGTGCTGCCATCGTAAGTTGGGACCTCGTTTATCTCTGAACGGTGCAGAACGGTGTTGGTGATTTGAAACGTGAACGGGGATCGGTAGGCTCCCATCGATATCGGTGAATTGTACCTCGTAGGGTTTGATTCACTTCTCGTCTTTTTAGGATATTCGTATCTTTGGCTTTGCGAACACCCTACCGTTTCAGATCCTGCAGGAGTCGAACTTCGGTTTCTATTTTGCCCGGAATGCTGCGTGTCGGTAGGTACTTGTGCTACTTCTTTTTCATGCGGTCGAGTCGTATAGACTTCTGCCTTGCTCCGCTGGCAATTATTTTGGCGTCGATCTTCCTTTCCAGATTCTTAGTTATCTGGTTCATTTGTTCGAGGAGTGTCCTCAACACGAAAGAGAGATCGGTTTCGTCAGTTGATTTCGCTGAATGCATTTGCTGTTCCGAGAGTTCCAGTACATGGCCGTCCTCGTCTTTCCTTTCATCGCTTTCTTCTGGCGACTCGTTGTCTTCTGTGGGAACTTCCTCTTCGTCGCCAGAGAGAAATGTCTGGCTCGTGCCGCTAAGTACGCGCCGTAGGGTCCCAAGTGGCTGATCCGTGGAGGGCTTCCCGTCGTTCCGCCGTGAATGGCTTCGGCGTCGCTTGGGGATTCTGATCTTCTTGTTTCTTCCATGCTTATCTTTTTATGCTTTATCTCGTGCGTTTAGAGAACTATCCCCATCCTTCTAGCGCCAACTGTTGAACGTAGGATTTTGCTACAGATTTAAAGAGAAAAAAAGTAGAAAAGAGAGGTTTTTTGGGTGGGATCCAGTTTTCGGTATTATGAGATAGTGCCCAGGTTGGCTGCCCTTCGCCCCCTATTTATAACGTTTTCGGCTCCTATTCCTAGGCAGCCTTTCATTTCCCTTTGGTCCGACGCATGTCTCTTGACAAGACACATACATTAATTGTCCTCGATGGTTGCGCGGGTGGCGGCTTGCTTTCTTGTTTAGCGTTCCGGTCCCGTCATTACTGTCAAGCCGACCAATAACCGATCTCTCGCATCTGATGGGACTTCTTCATATCTTCTTTCATGACCTCCGTTACTTCGTTGATACTGATGTCCCTTTGCGCCAACGTCCAGGTTGGGGGCCGACCTAGGCCTACTTATAACAGTCATCATACAACTTATGAAGGGTAAGAGGCATGTTCACTTATTGGATAATTTATCTTTGTCTTAATGCATTCATGAACAAAGTGACTTTTTGAACCAAAGTTGTAACATTTCAATATGTAGGGTCGGGTCTGAGTACGAGCCCATCAAGCATGAGTTTGGAATAAATACTTTATAATATTTTGGGTCAAAATTTAAAACTTATCATTTGGCTCAATTGGTTTACCGTTGCATGTGTTCAAGCACACAATCTGGGTTCAACCACATTTTTAATCTGGACAATATTAAGAAAATGAAATTGTTTACAAATAAATTATAATAAAAGGAAATTGTTTAGCAAAAAAAAACTATACACAGAAATATATTAAAAACGAAATTGTTTAGAGAAAAAAGATATAACTATATTAAAAAGGAATGAAGTTATAATAAAAAATTGTTTAGGAAAAAAAGATTGGACACATCAAGTTTCCAATTTTTACAAGTTTGATCGATGAGTTTGCAAGTAGAAATGTAAGAAGAGTCAAATTTCAGAAATAATATATCAATGCATTTTTAAGTTAAACGTTTTTACAATAAAAAATAAAGGGCCAAAATTATTTTTCCGCTTCTAGTGAGGACCGGCTTTGTCAATATGGTCCTATCTTTTTGTTTTCATGCTTGGATACTTTTCCTATTAAAATCAGCTTGATCAGGAATCTTGTTTCAGGTTTCAAACCCAAGTTTGAACTCATAACGTTTGCCTTGTTTAATAGTTTAGCATCTTTTTGGCACTCATCTTCCAACTAAAAAAAAAAGTGATATGTTCTAAAATATTTACTTACTGACATTTTGTGTCATATAAACTTTCATATAATCCCAAAGTTTACGCAACGAACGAACAACTCTTTGAGTTGTCTGTTCATCAGATATAATTTTACTGGCATTCACGAGCTCTCAAATAATATTTGAATATAATTCTAAGATGCTGCTTCATCAGTTGATTTAGGCCCTTTTTCTGGTCATTAACACTTTGATTAAGTCTTGTAAGTTTGGTCACCAATGTAGCACCAAACTTATCTTTCACGACCTTTCCCATGCAGCTTTGTACTCTTCAGACGCAGACATGAGATCATCGTGCATATAACTCAGCTCCGTTGTACTGAGTTGTTGTACTCTGTTCAAGCTCTTCCATGAGATGAATACAAATTTTCCTCTTGCTCTTCCGATATCGAATATTTGATACATTGATATATGTCAGTTTGGGCCAATTGATTAAATATTGAGTGAGAGTTTACAATTTTCTCAAGTATAATCCATCATAAAAATATAATTTTGTGGAAATGTGTCAGAATGACCCATTTTCAAACTTTAATGTCAAGAGAGACCCACCCAAAAGAAAAATGTTGGAAATGACCCGCATATTAAGGTAGAGTACGGTAGACAAATTTTGTTTGGGTTCACTATTCCTTAAATGAGTTGGGTTTAGTATTCCTTAAAGGGTAAAGCGTAATTTCACACCAAAAGGGATCATTTCTAAAATTTTCTTTTTCGGTAGGTCTCTCACATTAATGTCTCAAGGTCATTTCAAAAAATCTCTCTTACAAAAATAATCATCAGGTATTTTACCTATAACCCAATCTGATCGGAACCGGTTATTTTTGGGCCGGTTGTTTTTCCAAGGCCTAATATATTGTAATGCATATACTTGTTCTTCTTCCTTCATTTCCCCTAGCCGGATTATATAATTACCCGTTTTATTAATTTCCATGCGAGATCAACTTTTCACTTGTGGGTCGACTTGCTTTATGTACACTAATCTGATCCGAGAAAAATAATTCTGGGATTAAACCATCGAATTTATTACATGTTGCTCGCGGCTGACGCAAACAATGAGAAACAGACAAAGCAAATGCCTCCAACATCTTTTGTTCAGGGTCAGACAGATGTGTTACGAGGCCTAACAACCGGCGTAGAACCAGCGCCCTGGAATCGGTAATGTTTGTCCACATGCACGTTTGTCTTTTCTTTTACCACATTGACTTTTTTTTTTTTTTTTTAATTATAGAGATACATAAAACTTTGGGAGAATTTGTGAAATAACTATAAAAAAACAAAAATTAAGAATCTAACCAAAAAAACTAGATCGGGTGGAGATTTTGTCACATTAGGAGGTTTTGGTTAGACTGTGAATTATAGTTTTTTAATGGTTATTTGGTGTAATTTCTCTAAGGTTGGTTTTATCTAAACGACTAACTTTAACATATTTGTACTAGGTTTTTCACCCACGCTACGCGTGGGGATTTTATAATATTTTTTATATAAGAAACATTAATAATATTTGTTGAAACATTATTTTTATATTCATAATACTATAAAATAATATATTTAATCACTAAATTTACATATTATCGATAAATCAGCTATTTATATAATTTTTTATTTAACATATTTGTCACTTGAATTATTTTTGATAAACAACTTATAGTTTGTTTTCCGTATATTTAACAATACTCTAATTTATATTTATTAATTATATATTTTACATCATATATTTGTCAATAATTTATTTATAATAAAGAACTTATATCTTTTTGTATATTTAACAATATTTTAATTTATATTTACTAATTATGTATTTTACATCATATAAACTATTTTTATGTTCTAGTGGTTTGAAAAATGAATTCTAACGTTTTTCTCTAGCATCAATAGTTTTTGTGAATAATTCATTATCTTATATTATAAGTTATTTTTCTACGTATATATTTCATTTTATAAATAATTGAATATTAGATTCGAATCACACATGTTAACCTTTCAAATCTATTTAGAAGTACACAAGTGTCATTTTAAAAATATTTTTTTTTCTAATTATATATTTGTTAAAATCTACCAAAAGAAATATAGTTTTATACGTACATCAAAATCTATATAATTCTCAATATTTAACTAATTTTATAGCCTAAAAGTTTTTCAATAAAATTTTAAAATATTTTTACAAAACCAAAATATGTTTTTTTTAAAATAGAATAATGCAATTTAATATTTTATATTTTTAGAATTTCTGATGTTTAGATAAGTGATATTTAAATTTTGCTATGGAATATTAAATTTATAGAAATTTTAAATTTACAATAAATTCAATCATGTCGACAAACTAAATACAAACACTCTACAACATGGTCTACTAATTTATTTTATATCACATCATATTTGTATCTCATAAGCTCTAAAGAAAATTTTTTTCTTCAAAAAATCGATCAAATCGCTTAATAAATATCATAACTCATGTATTATTTATTTGGTTGAGTAGCTCCAAATTCTAATATTAAAATTATCATTAGTTTACTCTATTCAACTTATAATATTCGTCATTACATTTGTCTATTTCACAGTTAATTACAATATTGCATAATTTATTATATAAAATTATTAAAAATTAATTAAAGCATTTAACATACATATTTTTAATATAATCATATCCATTATATTAAAATACTAAAAAGTTAAAATATATGAATAAATTAAAACTGTAAAAATATACAAAAATATAATTAACTTAAGATGATAATTTGGAATGTTTAATTAATTATTTCAAAGCTAATATAAACAATTTTAAAACTATATAATGACAATTATATTAGTATAATATTTAATTGGCTAATTTAATCAGCTTAAAAGGTATATATTTTCAATCTTATTAGTATAACCAAAAAATAATCATCTTCAGAAAGCTATTATTATTATGTTTGATCTATATTTTTTTGTCACCAATATTTATTTTAAGTTATATATATTGAATTATATAATTGATAATTATATTAAATTATCAAATATTCGTAATATAATATTAGGTTAACTTTTTATTGATAAAAGTTTATAGATATGTTTCTTACTTTATCTATTTGTTTTTAATATTCTTATATCTAGTCTTTTATTAAATTTATTATAAGTTTTTTTTGTCACCATTGTAGATTATATATAGTTAATTATAAAAATGAGATAATTATTTTAAATTAAAATTTTTTCCTAATATAATATTAAGTTGATTTTTTTATTTAATAGAACTTTATAGATAATTTCCTTATCTTATATTTTCAATCAGGAAGTTTCTTAATCTATTATCAAGTTGAATTTTTGTTTAATATAAATTTATAGATAATTTCCTTATCTTGTGTATTTTTATTAACTATACAATTAAAAATTTTAGAAAATTTCTTAAAATTTAAATGTTGATGTGGAATGATACTATTGATTGTTTTATAATTTTAATCCTATGTGGACACTCTTAGAGCACTATAGCTTCAACTTTTATATATTAATAGATAACCTTTTGTCAACAATTTATTTATTTTTTAATTACTTATGGTTTGGAAAAATCCTAGGCACGACTCTATCAGGTGGAGAATGCCATTTTGTTCTCTTCTTACATACAATGTTGATATAAGTACGTATAACATAAAAGATGACAAAACATCTATATATATATATATAAGTATATTTCCTCCTCAACTCTCCGTCTGTCACCGACGTACAAAGAAGGCTTGAAGACTTGAAGTTATGACAACTCCCGACGACACAACTCTAGATAACGGCGTTTCCGCATCCTCCATCGTTCGAGCTTCTATCGTCCAAGCGTGCACCATCTATAACGATACTCCAAAAACTCTTGGTAACTCATAATGCATGCACCTCTTTTCTTGTTTCTTTTGGATTTAGAACTAAGTATATGAGCAAACTCTTTGCTAAAGAACAGAATCATAACTGACCAAGTGAACTTTAAACTTGTGTTTTGTTTTGGTGTGAGCAGTCTGATTCTAGGCTATGTCAAATTTGACAAATAGTTTACTTGAGTTTGCAGAAAAGGCTGAGAAGTTAATTGTAGAGGCGGCGAGCAAGGGATCAAAGCTAGTGGTATTCCCTGAGGGGTTTATCGGTGGATATCCACGTGGTTTTAGGTTCGGTCTAGCGGTTGGTGTTCACAACGAGGAAGGACGTGATGAGTTCCGCAAGTATCATGCATCTGCCATTCCTGTTCCGGGTCAGAGGAAATCTTTGCATGCTCTTCCTTAATTTCCAAAACAATATTAACTTCGAGGAACTTATTCAATCGTGGGTTTTAAGAGAATGTAAATCCAACCATAATATTCAATTAATGATTTCAAATTATGTCTAAGATTTAGTGTTATTGGATTGTATATTTTTAAAATCATGTTTATGAGATTTAAAAGTTTGGTATTTATTTAATTAAGATTTCAAATATTAATTTTATTAGAGTTCAAATGTTACTCAGCACTATTTACAAATATTTGTATGTTTTATATTGAATCATTTTTATATGAATTCTAACGCAGTTTTAGTAAATTACTAGAAACAAATTAAATTCAAGATAGAGTGTAGGGTATCAATTTTTAAATCTTTAATATTATAAAACTTAGAAAATGAACTTTAAATCCATGATTAATTGTATAACATGTTGTTTATATTCATAACTTGGGTCCCCCATGTATTTGATTTTTTGAGCTTTTTGTTTATGAAACATTTAAAAGTTGTTTGAAAAAGTATCTGATTAGTAATGGTAATTACGTTACGAGTAAACCAAAACTTAATTTTCATTTGCAAAAGTGGCAAGCGAATAGATGAACTGGGAAGTTAAACTCAACAAGGCTAGCTAGATCTAGTTCAACTGAGTGCAATAAGCTTGGGTCACACTCACAAATTACAGTTTTCATGCACATTTGTTTGGTTTTGATGAATCTATATATACAGGCTCTGAAGTAGAAAAGCTGGCGGATATGGCGAGGAAAAACAATGTGTACTTAGTAATGGGTGCGATAGAGAAGGATGGGTATACACTCTACTGCACAGCACTTTTCTTCAGTTCAGAAGGACAGTTCTTGGGTAAGCACCGTAAAGTCATGCCAACATCTTTCGAACGTTGTATCTGGGGTTTCGGGGATGGATCAACCATTCCTGTTTACGACACTCCCATTGGTAAACTCGGTGCTGCAATTTGCTGGGAAAATAGGATGCCACTCTTTAGGACTGCCTTGTATGCAAAAGGTTAGTCCATAATCCCATTATTATTAGGAGTATCGCCAACGAATAAAGTGACTTGCTTTTCTAACATCTTAAATCAGGCGAGTATAGGTATCCGAGTCGGGCTCGGTTTGGGTGGTTCGGGCTTTTGGGTATTTAGGTTTAGGAATATAAAACTCATTTAGATATTTTTTATATTTGGATCGGGTTCGGTACGGTTCCATCCAAGTTTATAATAAAAATGTTATATTTGATATCAAATTTTGTTAAATTTTGACAATCATAAGTCTTTTCGAATATTTCAGTTCTTTGATATTTTGATTATTTTGTCTTTAAATAACTGATAACTCTAGATCTACAATTGTAATTTTTGGTGTTTAAGTTATTTTAAATCTAAATATAATTAATATTTTTGAAATATAATTTTATTTCAAATATTTTAGATACCCATTCGGTTCTCAATTTTGGTTCGGGTTTGGTCCTTCAAATATATAAGTTTAAGATCCTTTCGAGTTTTTTTATTAGTTTTGAGTTCAGTTTGGTACTACTTTTTCGGGTCAGGTTTGATCGGTTCAAAACTTTGGGGGTGGATATTTTGCCCAACCCCTATCTTAAACAAGGAAAATTTTGAGAAATACCACTTTGGAGTGTACATTTTTCAAAAATATCACCACCCCTAAAAATAAAAGTGGTATGGACCTCCTATTTTGTGCCAAAGTGGTATTTTTGAAAATCTCCCCTTAAACAATATATTAAGTAAAAAAGTGTTCTTAATGGAAGGTTCTTTAATCTATCTTTGAATTGAATCATTCATTATCGAGGATCGTCAACATATCTAAATGGGTAATCTGAATTCTAATGCCATGTCAGAATTCAAGGATTTCTAATTTAGAATCAGTTGACTATGAGTTGAGTGTGACACATGTGACTTACATATATTAGATTAAATTTATATCAGTTCCATCTAACTTTCAGATTTCTAAATTTAGAATCAATTGACTATGAGTTGAGTGTCACGCATGGGACTTCCATATATTAGATCCAGTTCCATATTTCTAACTATTTTCATTTTTGATAGGCATTGAGATTTATTGTGCACCTACTGCTGATGGTTATAAGGAATGGCAAGCGTCTATGCTTCACATTGCCCTCGAGGGTGGATGTTTTGTGTTATCGGCTTGCCAGTTTTGTCGGCGTAAAGAATTTCCTGATCATCCTGATTACTTGTTTACGGATTTGGAAGACTACAAAGAACATGATGCTATTGTCTCCCCAGGAGGTAGTGTCATCATTTCACCATTGGGAAAGGTTCTCGCAGGACCAAACTTTGAATCAGAAGGTCTTGTCACAGCTGATCTTGGTATATATATATATACTTTTCTTTGATATTCATTTTAGCCTTGGTATAGAAAATGATCAACCTTTTCACCTAATCTTATCGATAATGATCTCTTTCACGTCCAGACCTTGGAGATATCGCAAGAGCCAAGTTATACTTCGATGTGGTCGGACATTACTCGAAGCCAGATATTTTTAACTTGACCGTAAATGAGCATCCGAAGAAACCCGTTACGTTCATGTCTAAGTCGGTGAAAGCGGAAGATGAGTCAGAGTCTCAACACAAATAATTGAGATATGAAAGTTATCAACTTATCCGTCTATAACTCAGCAATACGTTGGAGTCAAGTTAAAAATATTATGTCGAGTTCATCTCTTTATGTTCAATAATGTAAGAGAACCTATAGATATGGTATATATGTACTTGTATGTTCAATAATGGTAAGGTCTTTGTTTCTTGATAAAACCAGTTGGTTCTCTTCTCTTGTATTTAAGAGAACCTACTCTGGATAAGAGATTATGTTTCATTGTTTTGGGCTTCTTTTCGCGAAGACAATGGATCAACCGAACTCAGTTCTGGATTTTTACCCAACATAAACTTAAGGGGTGTATTCAATCTTGTATTTGAAGAGATTTGAGATGATTTGAGTTTTGAGATGATTTTGGGTGAATTAGGGAAGTTTAAATGATTTTAATCAAAAAACTCTACAATCCCATCTAAAACCATGTAATTTGGATTTTAATATTTTTAACTAAGCAATTGCAACAAAACACTTTCAAATCCCAGCAAATCTCCTGAAATTCACCACTTAAATAATTTCCAATAACAGTGGATTTGAGGGTACATTTTAAAATCACAAGTTCAATAACACTGGATTTTTAAATGGTTTTTTAAATTCATGGTTGAATAACAGTGGATTTATGATTTTAAAACAAATCACCTCAAATCTTAATTGAATACACCCCCTAGGTTCGACTTCATTTTTTTCATCTCCACATCAGTCAAAAAAATGTTCCCTTCATCATTTTATAACTCAATCACCAACATAATTGTTGGAAAATTGATTTTGTCTACCGTTGGACAATTAAAAAAAAAACAGCGGAAAACTTCTTTTTACCCAAACATAAAAAGCAATATTTGTTATAAACCATTGAGGTTTGAATCTCCATAACCGGACCCAGGGCCGGTCCAACAAAATTAGTGGTCCTAATCAAGATAAAAAATTTTGGTGAACAAAAAAAAAACCAAGACAAAAAAAATGTGGCCTATCTATAGATAAATTATTTTTATATAAAAACAATTATTCGATAAAAACAACAAATCTTTCAAGAAGTAAATATGTAAAAACTAAGTTAACAAATCAGTATTTTTTTAATAATTTTGTGATTTCATAAACTATTTTTTAAAACAAAAAAATATAATAAGAGGAAAGTTGGGTTGTTGGATAAAGAAAAACACATCTTTGTGGCCCATATAAAATATGTCCTATAGATCTATTTAAAAAAAAAATGTGTGGCCAAAAAAAAGTAAGAAATTTGGTGGTCCTAAGCTCAAGCTTAGATAGCTTGTGCTCTGGGCCGGGCCTGACCGGACCAGTCCAGAGCGTCTTTGTCCAAGACGGCCTGAATCCTAAGTCCAATAGTATTAGTAGAGTTTTCTTCATCCATGTATAAGTTATATTTCATTTTCTTTGTATGAGTAGTAAAAGGATAATTACATTTTCTCTACTTGATGTAACCACTATATAAAGAGACATTTGGTCCTCATAATAATACACACAAAAACATTCATTTTCATAACACGTTATCAGCATGAGAGCTCTGAAAACCCTGAAGCAGCCGCCGGCCCCTAAACCCTAATTCCGAAGAGCAGCCGCCGCAGTCGCCAATCCGCCACCGCCGCCTCCAACCAAATCCGATCCTGAGGTTTTGTTTTCCGAGGTCTTTAGCTTCCGGTTCCAATCCAGTCAACCCAACTTGGTGATCAAAGGTAGAATCAAAACCCTAAAACTTAAGAACATGAAAATCAAAATCGGACCTAATTCTTATGAACCCTAAAATTGATTCTCCTTGTTCTACTTGCTTGATCTCTTAAGAACTCTGAATTGAACTTGGACCTAAGCAAACTTAAAACCCTAAAATCGGATTTGCTTGTTTGTTATTGATTGTTTGCATAACCTAAATTGAAATTGAACTTGTGCATGATAATATCAAACCCTAAAACCCTAACTGATAAAATCGAACATGAACCCTAACTGAAATTACCTGTTTTAAAATTGGAAAATTGTTAGTTCTTAAAATTGGAAAATTGCTTGTTTTGAAATTGGAAAATTTCCTGTTTGATTTTATCAGCTAGAAATTGCATGTTAGGGATAAATTAAATTGATTGATTAAATTTGTAATTTGCCTTATTTGAAATAGCATGTAAATGCACATGTTGAAATCGGTTGAAAAACCCTAAAAGCCTAAGAGAAAATCGATGCATGATTTCAGATGCCGAAAATCAACAATTTGGACTTCGCGGCCCTAAATCTCTCAGGAGATAATTATTTACAATGGGCACTTGATGCAGAGATCATTCTGAAACCAAAAGGGCTCGGTGAATGCATCATTGATGAAAATAATGAGTCCGAGCAAAACAAATATAAGGCGATTATGATTATACGCCATCATCTTGTTGAGAGTCTCAAAGATCAGTACTTGACACTTGAGGATCCTCTGGATCTCTGGAAGGAATTAAAGGCAAGATATGATCATCAGAAAATGGTGATATTGCCAAAGGCCAAATACGATTGGCTAAATCTAAGACTCCTGGACTTCAAGTCCGTGGATGAATACAACTCGGCCCTGTTTAAGATAGTTTCAAAATTGAAGTTATGTGGCGAGATTGTGACAGAGAAGGATACGCTTGAAAATACCTTCTCGACCTTCCACTCAAGAAATGTGTTGTTACAACAACAATATCGTGAGAAAGGCTTCACGACTTATGCAAGTCTAATCTCATGTTTATTGCTCGCAGAGAAAAACAATGAATTGCTGATGAGAAACAGTGAAATGATACCTCCTGGATCAACCCCACTTCCTGAAGCCCACGTGGCCGAGGATACAAAGAAATAATCCGAGGCAAACCATGTCCAAAGATATCAAAAGGAGAATGGCTGTGGACGTGGAAAGAGGCAAGGGTGTGGCCGTAATTACCACCCTTATGGTCGAGGAAATGGCCGCGGATATCAAGGCGATTCTAACCGCGGTCGAAGCCGTGGTCGTGGGCATGGCCACGGGAACCAATCCGGACATCAGTCCGACCCGACCAAATCAGTTTGCCATAGATGTGGGATGGATAATCATTGGGCCAAGACATGTAGGATTCCCAAACACCTTGTGGAACTTTATCAAGAAAGTGTTAAAGGCAAGAATCCTGAGGCCAACATGATCCAGCTTGATAAAGAAGGAGACTTTGATCATGGATAAGATGATCCTATGGATTACGAAAAAGATGATCTCATGGAGACATCCGATTGTTTAAAATAAGCATTAAAATTTTTAGAACTACGTTGATTTTATTTTATTGCTATTATCTTGTTTGATTCTTGCTTGATAATATGAATGTTTTATTGCTTGTTTTATTGCAAGTATAAAATCTCGACCAAAAGGCATTGCCTAAAGGGCATGAATTTCTCACCCATACAAAGCCCATTGAGTTATAAGAATGGTTTGCAAATAGAAACAATGGGCAAAAGGAAATGAAAGTTCCTTAAGATCGCTTAAGGCATAAAAAGAAAATGGTCGAGAATATACTCTACTGATCTAGACTATGCCAAAGATCAGTATGATAGAGGCAAAAGCCATGGTAACCACAATTGGTATACCCCACAAAATTTACACTATATGGCATGACTGGACTAGCCATCCAAGTCCAAAACTTGATGCAAAGATTGATCATGAAAACAGCACAAAGAGTTATCCCATAGAGTATCACGTTGTGTTACATGTGCAAAAGGGAAACTCATTAGATTTATTGTCCCAAGCATCACGAAATTATAGTATATTCATGAGGGGGAGTGAGGACAAACCCGTGGTCCATGACTATACTACAAATTCGATGATCATAATAAGACTCGACCGAATTTTATAAACAAAGTTTATTACCTATATGGTTTAGACCCTGAAGTCTATCAGCTTGGAGACACCACAAGTTTTACATGTATATAAGATTAATATGCATCAGGCCATATAAGTGAGCATAGATATTCCCATCTCAGATTGAATGTCATGAGCCAGACATATACCATCTTAAGAGATTTTGAATAAAACCACCACATACATATGTACCGTATAAAATGGAACCTCATAAGGAGATTGGGAATATATATATGTTGTATAAGAAATGTTTCTCCTACAAATTTTAAAGAAACCTTGAGTCAAATATGGGTGATCTATTTAATGTCCAAGGAACACAGATTACATGAGTTTAATGAATCCGAATATCCAACATTAGATGGAGAAATGTAATAAGCTGATAAATAAAGGAATTGTATCAACCATCATTGTCTTGGCAAGATCCTCGGACTAGAATAGATTTAAGGACGCCCAAATACAAAGATCATATAAAGCTAGAAGAATCAGATGCCAGACACATTGACCCAAAAAGAAATAAATGACTAAGTCATCTCAGCTTAAGCACCACGAAATTGATGTCTTAGAGACGCAATCAAGTTGCTACAAAGTCTATACAAGATAGACCAATAAGTTCCATAAGATAAGAAATCTTGGAAAAGGGTGGATAATATAAATCCGAGTTTATTAAGGAAACCAGTCCAGACATAGAGATATAAGGCTGACCAGCTGAACATCTAAGGTACCAACCCATGTAGCTTGGGATGCCAAGCTGCAAGGTAATAAGATCCTGGATAATGAAATCTCAGATCGACCAAATCATGTCTGGATCAAAATAGGAACTAAATAAGAGTGTTAACACCAGAATGTATAAGAGAGCGCATACAAGATAGTAGCACTTGAACAATAAAGAAACAAGTGAGGATCAAAACCCACGAAAAAGAATGCATTCATAAGATAAAAGGAAACATGGGATTATGAAAGTGGTATGCGTATTGACCACATAAGAAAACACCATCAGATGATTAAACCAGTGGATAAATAAGTCCTGTAAAGAAAAGAAACAAAGGAACAAATTATAAGGAGATATAATCCAAATGTGGTGGGTGCTGCTACAAACTCGAAAGTTTATGATGTTTGGACACATAAGAAAGAAATCAAATTTAATAGTAAGCAGCCTATGGTCCACTGGATAAAGAGATTTATATGAAAGTCCCATAGGGGATAGAGCTGAAAGATAAAAGAAGTTCTCGAGACCAGCATTGCATAAAGCTGAATAAATCGCTTTATGGATTAAAACAATCAGGTCGCATGTGGTATAATAGACTAAGAGAGTACTTAGTGAAAGAGGGCTATAAGAAAGATCCCATAAGTCTATGCATATTCATAAAGAAATTCGACAAGGGATTCGTAATCATCGCAATGTATGTTGATGACCTAGGAATCTCTGAGGAAACTTCCTAAACGGTTGAATATTCTGTTTGGGAATAAAACTTGAGTACATCAATAATGGAATCCTTGTGCATCAAATGGCATATACAGAAAAGGTACTCAAACGATTTAATATGGACCATGCTTACCCAATGATGGTGAGAAGCGTTGGATTGGACACTGATCCATTCGGTCCAAAGAAGGACGATGAAGAAGTCCTTGGTCCCGAAGTGCCATAGGAGCATTAATGTACTTGGCTAGTCACACTAGGACGGACATATGCTTTGCCGTGAACCTCCTATCAAGATTCAGTTCTTGTCCGACCCAAAGGCACTGGAATGGGATCAAACATATACTTCGTTACCTGAAAGGGACGAAAGACATGAGTCTATTTTATTCTAACCTTAACAAAGAAGGTTTAGTTGGTCTTGCTAATGCAGGTTACCTTTCAGATCCACACAACGGTCGATCTCAAATGGGATGTGTCTTCACTTACGGAGGAACAGTCATTTCATGGTGATCCATGAAGCAAACACTCACGGCCACATTAGATATTGGCGCAAAGATATTGGCGATCCATGCAAAGATATTGGTGATCCATGAGGCCACCCAAGAATGTGTTTGGTTGAGGTCAATGACTCAACACAATAGACGAGATTGTGGAATGACAGAAGGGAAAGAAGAACCGACCAGCATGTACGAGGAAAATGCCGCATGCATAGCTCAGTTGAAGGATGTATACATCAAAGGAGATCTGACGAAGCACATCTTGCCAAAGTTCTTTTTCACTCACGACCTGCAAAAGGCTGGTGAAATCCAAGTGCTCCAAGTCCGTTCAAGCGACAACTTAGCCGACCTCTTCACAAAGTCGCTTCCAACCTCCACGCTCAAGAAGCTTATGCATCAAATCGGCATACGCCGATTGAAGGACCTTCAGTGATGTACATTTCAGGGGGAGTAATACGTGATGTACTCTTTTTCCTCGGTAAGGTTTTGTCCCACAGGGTTTTCCTTAGAAAGGTTTTAATGAGGCAGCATTCCCGAAGCATATTACTGAGATCCTGTTATCATCACATCCGGTTATGTCATCCAAAAGGGAGTGTTATAAACCATTGAGGTTTGGATCTCCATAAACGGACCAGTCCAGAGCGTCCTTGTCCAAGACGGCCCGAATCCTAAGTCCAATAGGATTAGTAGAGTTTTCCTCTTCCATGTATAAGTTATATTTCCTTTTCTTTGTATGAGTAGTAAAAGGATAATTACTTTTTCTCTACTTGATGTAACCACTGTATAAAGAAACCTTTGGTCCTCATAATAATACACACAGAAACATTCAGTTTCATAACAATATTACGTTTACATAATATAAACAGTGTTACAAATGTGCTGATAGTTCAAAATGTCTTTTTTTGATAAAAAAAAATTTGTGAAAATGCAATAGTATGTAACACACTTATAAAATTATTACGTTCCAAACAAATATTATATTTTATATCAACAAATACAATAGAAACGGTTTAAAACGTGTTCACTAATCTTAGGGGTTTAAAATCAACATAAACCATCTTTAAAGAACTTATGATAGAGAAAATGCCCAAAATCTCTTTCCCTTTTTTTTTGTCAAATAAGTTGATTTATTCAGTAGAGAAAATTTGGGTTGTTAAAGAGTATCTAATGACTAAAACAATTAAAAAATGAAAAATAAGAGAGAGTGCACCACCAGTTCTCATTTGAGATCTTTTGAGAATTTCTGAGATACTTTAGTGATATGTGTTGATTCATAAATGGTTCAATTTAAAAAACAAATATAAAAGATAATTAAATAACTAGATTACAATAAAATATATGGTAATTCTCCTTGATGACACACTTTTAAGTTTTTCTTCTCAAATTAGTACACGCGGTGGAAACTTCCCAACATAGCATTCATTTATCACGAAATGACCATCATACCATTCCATTAAACCATGTGAAGAATAAAAAAAAAACAAGAAGCTCTTCAGAGAAGAGAAACCCTACCCCGCCGCCGTCGCAGTCGTCCGCCGTTGCCGGAAACCTACCAGCCTCCACATCAGTTCGTGGCGCCATCGTCTGGTAAAGCGCCACCAGTTGAATCGATTCCCGAAGCCACGATCTATCCTCACCCTGTTCTAGGAGTAGTGTTGATTCATAGCGAATTTGAGATTTGAGGTATTGAATTAGGGTTTCGAAATCCCTCTCCTTTGAGTTTAGTATATTTGTTGTTGAGATAGCAGTTCCCTTAGGACTAGGTTTTTCGAAATCCCTTTGGTTTTGCTTTTGATGAATTATGCCAATAACTGTGTGTTTTATTCGATTCTTTGGTAAAGTATATCAAATTGAGTTCTTCTTCTTCATGTGGCTATGTCTGTCTAATTCTGAATTTGCAAGACTATATTAAGTTCTCAATGCTTGCCGATTTTGATTACAATTAGTGGCAGTGGAAGTTTTAATGCTAAGATCTGAAACTAGTTATGGGACATTAACTGTATGGTAAAGCTTTGATGAGTAGTAGGGAATCTTGTTTGGAACCTTGTTGTTGTGTCAAGTCCTGCATTTCTGTAGTCTCATTATATGCCAAACTTGTGAGATTGAACTTGTTGTGTTCTAGGCTAGTAGGCAGCTACTGTCTTATGAATAGGTGAATGAATCATTGGTTTAGCTACGTAGCTTGATCTTTCATGTTTTCACAAAGCAAGATAGGTTCTTGTACATTCTATAAATCATTTTGTGACTTTTAGTAGTTGCATCTTCGAAGAAAAGGTAATCTAATTTTTGATTCCAGAATGCATGTACTTATCACCTTTTGCAGATTGGCCAAGTCCTGAAACTATTGTTGGAGTTTATGAACACCTTAGCAAGACAATGTTGCTATTTAGGATGGTCTTAGGAAGCGATTTAGGAAAGATTTGTTGGAGCTTAGGAACCATTGTTGAAATTTATGAAGGATTTAGGAAACCATTGTTGTTATTTGAGAAGACCTTACAGAAACTCATTACAAAGTTCAACCTTTGATTGTTTAAGTCTTACTTGTTAGTTTTTAAGGAAAGCTTTAGGAAGCATTTGTTAGAATTTAGGAAGACTTTAGGAAACTATTGTTAACTATTGTTGGTATTTTGGAATGTATTACTAAAACTCGTATTTTAAAAAGAGTTAATGAAGCAATTGTTTGTATTGAGGAAGGCCTTACTGAAAATTGTTTCTTCAACTTTTGTGATGTTTTTAGGTGCACAAATGAAAACAATTATGATTCCACCTTTGAAACTCAAGACTGGAGAGGAGCCATCACATTGGTTTGTTGATTCTGATAAAGACAAAAAGTCATAGTGCGGGACAACTTCAAAATACTTTTTTTTTCTATTTCTATCAAACTTATGTTGTCTGGACAGCTTAATGGATGATTATCATGGTTTTTATTAACGGATGGTGACTATGGTTTGTATTAACGGATGATTATTGTTGTAAAATAATGAGTTTAAAAAACATTAATCTGTATTTGGGAAGGACTTCCGAAAACAACAAAAATGTGTTAGTGAAGTGTGATTTTGATCGAATTTTTAACTGAATCAAAGTCAATTGCTTGGTGTTAATTCTGTTGAAGTTGTGAAAAAAACGTATTTTTTTGGACAAGGTGGAATCAAACCTATCACAAATGTGTCAAAGTCGAACAATAGCAAGTTTAAGGTGAGTGTAGCCACTAGCTACAAGTGTTTCGTCGGAGTGTATAGGAACATAAATGTATATATAATCAACAAAATTTCAGAAATCATTAACCCAAAATATGTTAGTGAAGTGTAATTTCGATTGAATTTGCCTAATTGAATTCATTACAATGGATTAATATTTAATTATGTTAAAGTTGTGGGAAATAAAACAGCTTTAAATGTTTTAGTAACCAATAATAAGCTTTTAGGAAAGCCTCCCAGAATAAAAACCTTTCCATACATTGTAGAACCATAAACCAGTTCTGGCGGCCTAAACCATCGGGTTTCCAAACAAGATGTCATCAAACCTAATGCAACATCTCATGCTTCTTCAGCATCATAACCAAAAGAGTTCCTACCGAGATCACTATTCATTTCACTAACAGTGCACGTTACAAGGCAAAACGTGTCTGCATCATGCACCTTCGAGTCTTTATCGGTATCATCTTTAACAACCTGTTTAGCCTTGAGCACTTCCACCTATCGAAAGTATTGGTCTTTACTCATCGCTTTGTGTTCCTGACCATCGGACCCATGCTGACAGGAATTCTCATAATTGAGAATCACTTCTGGTGGCTATGTATTGGCTTCTCCATCTCTATTTGCAGTTGATGGCTGAAAATTAGGAATGAGTATAACATATTTATGAAGTGTATGCAGAAAAGTCGAGAAACAAAAAACATGCATAAAAATGTATGATGATATATACATGTTGTTTTCCATGAGTGATGATATATACATGTTGTTTTCCATCTCTGTGCTTTCAATGTTATCCACTTGAATAATATTTTTATTGCATAAGTTTGTTGAGTGAATGTTACTTCCAACATTATCAGCAGAAACAAGATTGCTATTATCACTCACCTACATTAAAAATAAAGAAAGTGAGGAAATTGAACTATAAAACTTCGTAACTCATAAAGGAAAACCAATTAATTTAGGAAGGCATGTATGTAAAACTCAGGGAAGTGAAATCGTTTACTTACATTGACACGCAGACGACTAATTCCAAAATTCTCTTTTATCTTGTTGATAAAGGTTCTATCATTCCCTAAACATACAGGGGAGAGTCTTCAAAAGCATATTTCATAGACAAACTAAAACCATAGTTCAGTGAAATCTCTCTGTTCTGAAGTCCAATATCTTCACTAAGCATCTCCATTAACTCCTGGTATTTGACATTATCACCTATCTCGAACATAGAAGCCCTTTTCGTTTGATCCACACTTTCAAATTCAAATTCTCCAATACACTTTCACTCTCCCACAACACAATAGATTTTCATGTTTGAGAACAACAATGAAACCTATCATAAGACAAAGGCACGTAAAAAAATTTAACTGAGCAAAAAACATCAAATACTTATACAAAGTTTCAATTAGTTTTAATGGCCGAGCTAATCTAAACGATTTCGATTTGTCTATGAAATAATCATACAGAGCTTCAATCAAACGAAGCAGATCTAATCAAATCGATTTTGATTTGTCTATGAAATAGTCATACAGAGTTTCAATAAAACGAGGCTGAGTTAATCTAATTGAATCTCCGAACAAACTTCTCATCGATTAGAATTGCAGAAGGTTGATGAAGAAATGTACTTTCGTCCCTCGTTTCCGTCGCCATTGTCCGCTGCTACCGTCGTCCTCACCATCTTCCATCGCCGATTTCACACCGTAGTTGATTCCAAACCTTCGACATCCACCACGAGAGAGCTAGAGACGATCAACAAACTCACACCAACTTTTAAATTCTGTTCTAATTTAGATCAAAGGTATACTGGTCATTAAGTTATTAGTGAATGCTATGTTGGAACTTTGCATCGCGTGTGCTAGTCTCAGAAGAAAAACTTGAATCTTGTGCTATTTGAGACCATTTCTCTAAAATATATATATTAAGTTTATTGGGATACTCTTTTGAGTATCTGACCGATGAGGGTGCTCTAAGAGCACATCCATCGATTGAGATGGACGAGAGTATCTAACTAATGCATTTCTGTAGGTTTTACTTTATTATGCTTTAATTTTGTAAAACAAAATAGAAAATAACTATGTAATATAATTATGTTAAAATATTGATTAAAAATGTTTGAGAAACACTAATGGAAGCGCTCTTACAAATTCAGAAAGAGATTGTTTTGCTAAGTGGTCGGTCCAACATTTAGTTTCAGAAAGAGATGGTTTTAGTGCGGTGCGGTTTTTGCGGTTATAAAAACATATAGATACATGGTATATGTAGAGATATTCAGTACTGTAGAGTGCGGTGCGGTGCAGTTCACACGTTACCATTCAGAGCCAACAACTGAGTCTTTCCATGCTGCATTACTAAAACACTAGACCTTCATAACTTCTAACATTCTATTGCGGATCTGCCTGTACAAATATTCTCTTGTAAACAAAAAGAAAAAAATCTTATGCTTGGCCAAGCATCCTTCATGGTCGTGACCTCTTCAAGCAAGGCTTGATATCTTCCGTCGGGGATGGCACTAATACTCAGGTTTGGACGGATAATTGGTTATTTGACAAAGTGCCCCGTCCGCCGCGATACAACCCAAATGCAGTTGTTGATCTTTCTCTTAAGGTGTTGGATTTAATACTCCACGACCGTGGAGTATGGAACGCTGCGTTGGTTCGTCAACTAATCCATCCAGATGATGTTGCTTTGGTCCTAAAGTTAAAACGGAATACTGGATCTCGAGACAGATGGGTTTGGAGCTTAACTAGAGATGGGTCTTACAGTTCCAAAAGTGGGTATCAATTACTTGAATCTCTACAAGAAATGCAAGGTCCTCTTCCCGCTGTTATCCCTCTCATTGAAAAAGCTCTCTGGACGAATATCTGGAAGGTAAAAACATCCCCCAAACTGCGGCACTTTCTATGGCGCATGTTGTCAGGTGCTTAGCTGTGCGATCGAATCTACAGGCTCGTGGTATCAACATTAACCCCACGTGCACTCTTTGTAATCAAGCTCCGGAAACGATTTGCCACTCCCTGTTTCTATGCGCTCATGCTCGGAAAGTGTGGGAGGACTCTGGTTTCCCCTCTCCCCAGGGGGGTTTTTCGAGCAACTCGGTCATGTTGAATGTTCACCATCTCGTTACAAGCAGTAGAAAACAGAACATCCCAAAATTCATCCGTTTGTCTTTTCCGTGGTTGCTGTGGTCCATTTGGAAGTCTCGAAACTCTTTCGTCTTTGAACATCAGAGCCTGGATCCTTCGTTAACATTAAGTCGTGGTTTGTCTGAGGCAGATTCATGGCTGTCTCTGCACTCTCTACTTGATCACGAACCGGAACGTGGTTCACAAGTTGCTCCTATCACTGTCAAATGGATTACGCCTCCGGCTAACATCCTTAAATGTAATGTAGGTTCTGCTTGGTGTAATCAGAAAAAGTTTAGTGGAGCTGCTTGGATTGTCCAGGATCATCGGGGTCTTCCGTCTCTCCATAGCCGGAGAGCCTATGCTAACATGGATTCTGAACTAGAGGCTGATCTTTGGAGCCTTTATTGGGCTGTTGAATCCCTTGGTAATTTACGGTTTAAAAAAGTCATTTTCGAATCATCGTCCGCGTTGACCCGTGAAGCTATGCTCAACCCAGAACGGTTTCCAGAAGTTGGCGTTATCATGTCACAGATTATGAGCTATTTGTCCGTCTTTGAGTCCTGGAGTCTGGATTTTGTGGTGGAGGCGCGTAACCAAGTAGCCTCGCATGTGGCTCAGAGCGTCATCCGTGATGGAAGATTCCAATCTTATATTGCTCGCAATGGACCCCTTGGCTTTCAAATTTAATTGCGGAAGAGTGTCTGGAGTGATGATCTTCTCTGCAGAATCTATGCCCCGTCGTTGGCCTCACTACGTCTGTGTTTCGTCCTCAAATGCTCTCTCTCTCTTTTACTCTGTTTTCTATGTTTTTTTCCTTATTGTTTCCTCTTATTATGTAAACTGTGATTTTGAACTCACTACACAAAAGCGTTAAAAAAAAAACAAAAAGAAAAAAATCTCTTTTTTTTTTTCAACAACGATTGTAATGAACAAACGTGCAATGATCGTCTCTTACCAAACTTTTTTCTCATTTAAAAAGAAAAAAAGAAAAAAACCCAAAAAAAAAAGAAAGAGAAAAGAAAAAAAACCCAGAAGTCAATAACGATAAACTAGTAGCGACTACTCTAAAACTCACACATCAAAAAAACAGATTTATCACTCTTCTTTACATCAAATCCGAGATCTCTTCCACTTTCCTCCACAAAAACCCTAGATCCACCCCCAACAATGGCGGACGAGAAGAAATCCAAACACAGACATCGCTCAATGGTCTTCGACTCGATCTACCCAGTCGTAGCTCTAATGCTCATACTCGTCGCTTGCGTCGAGCTCTGCGACGCCGCCACAGTTGTCGACGTCTACCGTCTCATCCAATACGACATCTCCGGCGTCCCTTTCGGCTCTCGTTTCTCCTCTCTCAACCACCACGCCGCTTCTCTCAGCTTCCAACGCGGCGCCGATCTATCTCGCTCTGTACTTATCCTCCCGCTCCGGGAACTCGATCTCGGATTCGTCCAAGGTTTTACCTTCGATTTTGACTTTGGATAAGCTCTCTTTGTACTTTGGCAGCTGATTTCGCACTTTTTGAATATTGCAGATTACATCTCGCAGAAACAGTCTCTTGGAGGATTGTTGATTTTGCTTCCCCAGATGTTTAGACCTGGGAACATTGCTGGTGGTGGAAATGGAATCTCTGAGAGTGAAGGGTTTAGGAAGTTATTAGCACAGCTTGAGAAGTTACTTGTCAATAGCAACATACCTGTGAGTGTTTATGCTTTTAAGTTAAAAAGCATTCTCTTTTTCTCTTGGTTTCAGCGTGTATGGCCACTAATGTTTATTCTTACAGTTCCCTGTGTACTTCGCATTTGAAAATGAAGAGACTGATGCTATGTTGGCTGATGTGAAGAAAAATGACGCACTTGGTCAGCAAGCTACTGCAACCACAGGCGGGTTAGTCAAATGTTTTGTCAATGCACTCTCTTTTGAATTATCGTAAGATGTTGTAGTGATCATGTGTGACTTCTAGATCGGGGAAGCTACGTATTAAACACTTTGTGTACTAGCACATCTTGTCTATATATGGTACTTGCTTGAAGCTTTATTGAACTGTGTGTCTACGTTTGAATATGCTCATTCTATCTACAATATTGTTCATTTCCAAGACTGCTTTATTGATGGAATTTTACTTCTATATGTACGTAAACCATTTCTTTCTTTTACTATTTTCAGATATAAGCTTGTTATCTCCGTGTCAGAGCCTAGGAAAATTGCATCTCCCACCATCACAAACATTCAGGTACCTCATTGATTTTTTTTTGTTTTTAAATTCTGATTATGTCATGAATAGCTTCGACATCTATGATAAGTAGCGTAACCTTCTCTGTCGTGTCTTCAACTATTAGCTAATTCAGTTTTGGGAACATTGGCTGCCTGTAATTTAAGATGGGTTTAGTTAGCATGACAGTCTGTAGATACCTCAGTAGTTTTATTCTGATGGTCGGGTTTGTGGTAGCTTGCATTTATGCATCCTACAGTCCAATTTCCCTGAAAAGTAGCTATTTCCACAGTATAGGATCAGTTTTGCTCTTCCATTTGTCAACAACTAGGGATTTGGTGTACACTACCTCATTGTTAGTATCATTGACACTAGGTTGAACACTATTACTTTATTCTAATTTTGATTTGCCAGCTCCTTTATAGTTACTGATGTGGATATGTGCTCTCGCGCACTCTCTCTCTTCTGCTGGTTATTTTCGATGATTGACGTACAGAAAGCCTGAGAGGATTTGGTTTGTGTAGGGATGGCTTCCAGGACTAAGAGCAGATGGAGATTCCAACCAGCTTCCAACAATTGCTGTTGTTACATCCTATGATACCTTCGGAGCAGCTCCTGTATGTATTATGAGTAGTAGATATCATTTCTATTGTGGTAGTATGTAACCTGATTAACTTGTATTTGTAGGCACTATCAGTCGGTAGTGATAGCAATGGAAGTGGGGTCGTGGCGCTTCTTGAAGTAGCTAGACTATTTTCCACTCTTTACTCAAATCCTAAGACAAGAGGAAGATACAATTTACTTTTTGCACTGACATCTGGTGGACCCTACAACTACGAAGGAACTCAAAAGGTACTAGACCTTACTAAAACCATATCCTTTGTGCAATTTTTGTTTGTTTGATGCATTTGCAAACTTGTTGGTATTCTTCATCAAGTATCATATCTTCTGCAGTGGCTGAAGAGTCTTGATCAGAGGATGCGTGAGAGCATTGATTATGCCATTTGCCTGAACAGTGTTGGCTCTTGGGACAATGAATTATTAGTTCACGTGTCAAAGCCTCCGGATAACGCCTATATAAAACAAATTTTTGAGGTAAAAACGATAGTGTATGCATCGTTGCAGTGACTAGCTATTATAGTTCATTCGTTAATGCATGCATGTCTGCAGGGCTTCTCTAATGTAGCAGAAGACTTGGGTTTTCAAGTTGCACTGAAGCACAAGAAGATTAACATCTCTAATTCACGAGTGAGTATTACCTAACTTTTGTTGAATGATGCAATCTAGACTTGTTTGTAACAGAGTGGTATGTCAAGAGTATTTCTTAATTTCATGTTGATTTTGGAAATCTTAGGTGTCTAATTGACTGATAGAACTGTGCTGAAATTTGGATAGTTGGAATGTCCCTGTCATGATTTGAAGGTCGTTATGTTTTGCAGCATGAAACTTGCTCCGTCTTTACATTTTCAAGTGCAAAATCTCAATGATAACCTACTTTTGCTTAGTTAATTGATATTATTCCCAACTCCCTTCATTGATCTTCTCATATAGGGGTTACTTGAGATCTGTGACTATACTATATTCGCTGTTCACTACAATAGACACTTTCTGATTGAATATGTGCTGCTGATTGTTTAGGTTGCTTGGGAGCATGAACAATTCTCAAGACTCAGAGTAACTGCAGCCACTCTATCCGAACTTCCAACTCCACCCGAGTTACTGGAAAGTGCTGGAAGTCTGTCTGACACGAGGTAGCCTTTACTAATCATCCGTTTCGTGCACTCTGATCTGACAAACTATTCCGACGTACTCTTCCCTGTTTCATCCATCAAGAATCGCCATTACCCTTCAGACTAAATACCTTGATGCTTTTTTTCTGCAGGCAACTTGTGAATGAGGATGCTATCATTAAGGGTGTGAAGTTGGTGGCAGAAAGTCTTGCGGTAAGACAAACACTCAACGCAAGTACTATGTATTGGAGAGCAAACGTGTTCAACTTCACTGAGCTGACTTAAATGTTTTCTTCTTTTCCCGCAGAGGCATATCTATGGTCACCAAGGAAAAGACGTAAAGATATTTGCGGATGACAGTAGTTTGGCTGTAAATCCCTTTTATGTGAGATCATGGTTGGATCTTCTGTCACAAACTCCTCGTGTGGCACCATTTCTCTCAAAGAACGAACCATTAATCATGGCTCTGAAGAAGGTATACACATTATCTATTTCTCACCACATTTGTGCCGACATCAAATTGTTTATGATTTTGTGTTGCTAAGTACATGAGATAATACCTCTTGGCAGGAACTGGAGGATTATACTGCTGAAGTGAGTATTCAACACGAATCTTTAGATGGAATCTTCACCTTTTACGACTCAACAAAGGCTAGCCTTAACATATACCAGGTTTGGTTTTTTCGGTTAATAAAGACTAGCTACCATATTGATACCATATCTACTCTAGTTTGGTTCGGTTTGAATACATTCAGTTTTCGGTTTATTCCGTTTTAAACCAAAAACCATAACGTTATTTAGTTTTCATAAAATTATGTGGATTACAATCTATATGGTTTAGAAATTCGGTTTACTAAAACATAAAAAGTACTAATATTATTACTCTAATATTTAAATTAATAAGATTTAATTAAAAAACAAAATAAATTGTCAGCACCAAAAAAGAACAAATATAATTTAATTACAATTTATGAAAAATGAAGAACAAAAAGTAAACTAATAAATTAATAAAATCAAAACTTCAAATACTAGGACTATATCAATAAAATCGTTTATATATAGATAATTGTTTATATTATATAATTTACATAAAATATACTATTATATATTACTATGTTTTTTACAGTTGGTTTTATTTGTCTATTTGGTTAATAACCAAACTATCTCCATATACTGCGAAAAAACGAACATCTATATGGTTTATACAGTACTACCAAAACCAAACCATATTCTCTACTTCGGTTCTGTTCTACTCTACCGGATTGAAAACCCCTACTAATTATACTCTTTATTGATTGAGTGAACCACTCTTGATGGGCGTGTCTATTTGGTGTTTGTGTTTTGTAGGTGGCGAGTGTAACATTCGACTTGCTCTTGCTTCTGGTGTTAGGATCATACTTGATAGTGCTTTTCAGTTTCCTCGTTATCACAACTCGGGTAAATTTAAAAACCGATTTATCTCTATATAGAATCATAGACAGGGTTGTATTTAACGGAGAGTCGTTTAAAATGATGACAGGGTCTTGATGACTTGATAAGCTTATTCCGCCGGCCACCTTCCCGGAAAGTGAAAATGGCTTGAGATCGTTCTTTCCCGGAGAGTTATTTATATTCTTCTCATACCTTCCTTTTTTTGGCGATTCACTCTCAAGATTTGTTTAGTGAGTCGTTAGAAACTCGAATCATGAAGAATTCACAAAGAGAAGAAGCAAAAGAAAATGAGTTTTGGCCCCATCTTCTGACTTTTTCTTTTGTTGTATGCCCTTTCTTTATCGGGCGTTATCGCTTCTTATTGTTTTTGCGTGCGCTGCAAAGAAAATAAGATCTAACGTTGTAGTTTTCGTTTAATTTCTTGGTTAAGATTTAGTAGTTTTCTTTTCCTCCCAACAAATTCACACGACAAAAAAAAAAAAAAAAATACAAGGCTTCTCAACAACTAAAAAGGCTATCTTAGTTGATCACTTACAATTTTTGTTTCCCGGAAATTTTTAAGCTGTGGGATAAGCTGAAGAAAACTTATTATCATCATAGATAAAAGCAAAGTAAAGTACATGTTTGACGGAAAAGAAAACAGATGTTATGGAGAAGAACCAAAATCATCAAAACCAAACTTAAGATCACAAAAAAGTAAAGTATCTGTTTGATATTTATAGATATAAGCAAAGTAATTCACAAAAAGACTTAGACGTTAACCAAAAGGGTGACTTTCAGAATTTATTGTGTAGAAAAAGTGACTCTTCGTGTCTGGTGCATTTTGGGTGGACCAAATTACGTTTTGAACCTCCAGAAACTTTTTGAAGAGTAACCAAACAATGTGGTTACTTTATGGTAGCCCTGGGCAATCGGGTCCTCGGGTCGGGTTCGGGTCGATTCTTATCGGTTTCGGGTCTGTCGGGTCGACCAAAATTGGACCCAATAGGTACTTGTGTATATTTCGAGTCGGGTTCGGTTCGGATCCTGTCGGTTCTGGGTCGGTTCGGGTATACCCGAAATATATATATTTATATATGTTTTGAGTGAAATAATACAATTGAGCAACGTGGTCCAGTGGTCAAGCGTGTTTATTTTAAACATGGAGTTCCTGGGTTCGAACCACGGCACCTACGGTTTGTTTTATAATTAGTTTAACAATAGTATTCCTTAATAAAAATTGAACGAAACAATGTACAACAAGTGCTTCGTGGTCTAGTGGATAGACCCGGGTTCGATTCTTCCCCTCTACATAATATTTTGGAATATTTCGGGTATCCGATCGGGTCTCGGGTCCGACCCGGAACCGACCCGGTACTCACGGGTCCTGAGATTAAGACCCGTCGGATCTAATGGTTAAAACTGAACCCGACCCGAACCGGATATTTCGGGTCGGATCCGGTTCGGGTTCTCGGATCCGGGTAAAATGCACAGGACTACTTTATGGTAAATCTCTGCCTACGTTTCACGTTTCTCTTTTTTCTTTTTCTTCTTTTTATTTTTTTATTTTTTTTCTTCTTTTCCTTCTTTTCTTTTTTGTTGAGTAAAAAATATGAAATTAATTTGGTTAGTACTATTATTTATATTTTTTTGTGTGAATAATATGACATCCATTTACATATAGTTTTGTTAATTTATGATAAACATGTGTACGTACAAAATTGAAGTATGTGGACGTACACAGAAATAATACTTTGAACAGACAACCAATCACTTTAAAGTAACTCTTTTTGGTTGCCGACACTATCTTATGGACAATGTTATATTGACGTGTGCGTCCATTGTTACATTGACGTGTGTGTCCATTGTTACATTGACGTGTGCGTCCATTGTTACATTGACGTGTGCGCCCATAAATTCTTTGTAAGATTTTTTTTTTTGAATGGTACATGTTTTATTTTAGACGAACATGCGAACAATTGTGATCGAATGCAAGAGGATATCAGACGAAAAAATGGTGTTTGGTTGTAAGGAGACATGGACGTATATTAGCTGAAACACTTTGTACATGAAGCATTGATCATACATGGTTGGATGATTAGTTGTGTTTGGGTTGTAATCATTGTGTTCGAACATTATAATTGTACCGAACATGTATATTAGCTGAAATATTTTGTAGAACTTGTGGTCGTACATGTATTGTCTAGTGTATTGACCAAATTAACGAGGGAGAGTATTATGACCATACGATGAAACTAAAATCGAGCATTAGGTTATCCATGGACATGGATCACTAATAAAATGGTTACAATTGGGGAGAGAAGAGGTAAGAAGAGAACTGGTAAGTTCTCTATAAAAAAAAAAAAACAGTAGAGATGATGTTGTGTGGTCGAGAGGGGTGTTCGTCCACAAACTTATAGATCTAACTTAAAATATGATGACGTATATTTTGGTATGTGTTTGTGGATGATGACGGTGTAAAACGTGTACATGATCACAGTTGACGGTGACTGTGGTAGGTGAGAGATCGGTAATGTATACTGTTCACGGTGTTCACAATTGTTTCGAATGGTGGACAGCTGTTTGCAATGTTTTCATATGGTAGTTGATGATTATGGTGTTAAATGTGTTCATGAGAAAACTTGTGTTCAATAATCATTTTGTGTTCGTTTATTGTTTCGAGTTGAACTCGATGTGGTGGGAGTCATGGGTGAGCGTGGACGTATGTTGGGGTTAAAATCCCCGCCTCGGAGATTGATAGGGAAAAACGCCAAAGTACGGTTAAACATTTCATATCTTGGCAGCAAGCCCACGAAATGAGACCACATTCCTGCACGGGTCGGGCTCTTGGCATTCGGCCCGGCAGATGAACTAAACGCACTGTGGCCATTTGTACTTTTTTTCCTTATCCTTGGTTTTTTCCCAAAGGGTTTTCTGGGAAAAGTTTTAACGAGGAAAATCGGTTCACTTGTCCTAAACCCATTCGGGAACCAATCGGCCCAAGAAACGGGACCAAGCGCCTGCACGGGTCGAGCTCTTGGCATTCGGCCCGGCAGATGAACTCTCAAGACGAATCTCTGCATATCTTCTCAGCCTGGAGCATTCATCGAGCCAAGACGCGGGCCAATACCGACTTCTACCTTCCTGGACCGGCCCAAAACACCATTTCCCGACTAACGGGCCTCGGCCCAATAATTCCCGACGAAACATCACGCCATTTCAAGACGGACTTCATGCTGTTCAGAACATGGAAAAGCATCAAGGAGTTTACTTAAAATAAACCGGAAGCAAGGCTTTTCCCCAGGGAAAATCTGAACAGAAGACCAAGAAGACAAGCTTGGCCAAAACAAGTAAAATGTGCCGTATTGGAAGCAGATGGGCGGCGGCCCACTAAGTCAAGTCGGCGGCTGGAAAGGGGATTTTAAAACGTCCCACATTGCTTAGATCAGTCTTTGAGACCCTAGACTCTCTAGTATAAATATAGACCCATCTATTCACTTTCAAGGCATCCCAACTCAAGTGCAAGAGCTTTCGAGATATAAGACAATAAGCTTTCTCGAATATTTTTGTACTTAGAGAATTATCAATAAAATCATCTTTCTCATCTTTTTACTTTTTTGTCATTTAGTTCTTGTTTAATAGAATTTTCGGATTCACGCAAAATATAAATTTCGACAGTGTGAGTTTCGGCTCTCACAACGTACATAAAATAAGAAAATAAAATACGAACATAGAGTGAATGTACATAAACATGAACATGTGGTCGGATCTGTATTGAACGGATCTGACCACCCTTGAAAGCTTCTTCTTCTTCTTCTTCTTTTTCTCTCTCTCTCTCAACGATCTCTCTCTGACTCCCGCTCTCTCTCAACGATCTCTCTCTAACTCTCTCTCTCAACGATCTCTCTCTAACTCTCTCTCTCTCAACGATCTCTCTCTGACTCCCTCTCTCTCTCTAACTCTCTCTCTCAACGATCTCTCTCTAACTCTCTCTCTCTCTCAACGATCTCTCTCTCTCTCTTTCTGTCTCTCTCTCTCACTCTCTCTCTCTCTCAACGAGAAGGATGAAATGAAGACAGGTATGTAAAATAATTATTTGGTGTTCAGTTTTAATTGTTCACTTTTCAATGAGGGAAAATGTTCGGTTACCAAACTAGTTAGAGAAGATAAAGGATGGTATTTAGTTAAGGGGTAAAGGAGGAATAAAAATCTCGATTATCGTGGATAAGTCACCATTCACACCAAGGCGTGTTTCTTTGAAACATAAAGATGAAAAAGTATGTTTTTAGGTAATAATCTCCTATTATAATCTCTGGCGAATAGCTGTTTGTCATGGTGCATCACATACCACTCTAAAAACACTTGATCGGTACATGAAAAGACAGATGATAATGGAGGAGGTTCGCTTCCGATCAATCCTTTGGACATGAGACAATGAGAGTTTATTATGTTAACACCTTGATAAAACCCTCTTCTCCCATGCTGTATCAAAATATCTGAGGGTTTGAAACAACAGTCTTTTGTGGCCAATTCATCTCCGTCACCAAAAACTCAAGTCTTCAACTTCACGGCCTCTGTAGAATATCCAATGCAACTCTGGATGGTTCTTGAAATGTTTCAGTGGAGTTCAATATATTCTTCTTCGACAATGCAACAAAAGAGCGGAATCCTCTTTTCTTCTATTGTTCCTACTCTTTGTTGATTTAGGAATCAGCTACGGTGAAGCTCTCTTTCTCTAATGATCCATCATCATAGACTCTGGTTTTTGTTGTGGTTCCCTATGGCTACAACAGATCGAACCCTCTCTCATGCTCTCCTTCACATTTGACTTGACGATTCCACGAATTTATCTCTTCCTCACTCTATTCTCCCATGGCTCAAAGCATAGTGAAACTAGTAAGTTTATACACCCGAAGAAGAAGTAAAGAAACGAATGGATCTGCATCGTGTTGCAACTAGTAAGCACAAAAGCAGCAAAATATTCTGTTCTTTCGAGCCATTGCAACAGTGCAACATAGAGGAGACAATACAATCGGGATAGATCCGGAAAATTCTATCGTAAATATTACAACCTTTCTCTAAGAGCACTTCCATCAGCAAACTTTCCAAAGTATCTTAAAATTTTTTTTTTCGTTTTTAAATTTTTTTTTTTCGCTTAAAAAAAAAACACAGACGAATCACGGCTTGCCACACGTTAAAACAGTGCACGATTCGTCTCTAAAACACTGAACTTTTAGAGATGGTTCAGCAATTATTAGTTTATTACATGAGACCTACTATTAGAAAATTATAATTGTTTTAAGAGGCAGGGTTATAAACCCTTGATGGACTTGGTCTAAGTAGCACTACAAAAAAGACTGCTCTCTCCCTCTCTCCCTCTCCCTCTCTCCCTCTCTCCCTCTCTCCCTCTCTCCCTCTTTCCATTGAATATATAACTTCTCAAGCACACAAGAACTTGAAAAGAATAATTAATAAAGTTTCCAGCCAAAAGTATGTACAAAGGAACAAGATTGTCTTTCCTTTTTCTTTTCTTTTTCTCTCCTGCTTTCGCTCTTCTAATCTAAAGCTTTTGAAGACATGAAACAGAGGAGACAAGAGAGACTTGTCAATTCAGTTTGCCTTGGATTTGACGGTGAACTTGAACCAAAAAATCCATGTACGAGATCCCACCCGCTGTCCTGTCCTCTACCATATACGATTGGAACAACATTCCTGAGATAAAAACAGAGTTCAAACTTATCAATCTCTCTTCTAAACGAAAAAGTAACTTGGTCATCAAGTTAGTAACTTTGAAAGCTAACTCACCTGTTGGATCTCCCTTCTTGCACAACTTAAGGCTGCAAAGAGAGAACATGAAGAGATTTATAAGGTTAAACGGAAATCACTCGAGGAGCATAAAACACATGATTAGATAATGAGACTTTTGTTTCATACCGTAGGTAAGAACTTCTTTGCCTCCTAATTTCATTCACCACGTCGTTGAACTTCTTTGAGAGCTGGTTATCATAACTCTGCAGCACATACTGTGAAGGAAAACATAGCGATTATCATGTTAAGCAGGTTTCGCCACTTATTCAATGATGTGATAAGTAAAATATGTTGAAACAATCTCTTCCAAGGGTGTAACATGGTTGACCAAGTAACAGTAAGATCCTACCTGACTTGGAATTTCAGCAGCTGAGGGAACATTAAAGAGCTTCATCAGGATATCTGAATTTACTGACTCCCCTACATATATCAAACCATCATCACCGTTCTCGAGAAAATAGACTCCCTCATCACGAAGGTGTTCACTTGTCAATGGGATCGGAGAAGGAACCACAGTTTCTTCATTGTCCTGATAGATTGAAGAACAATCATCAAAACTTTCGGGAAAGAGTATATTCAGGCGTAACAACACCTGAGCATGAAAAATATAACTCCTTACCTTTGTATCAAGGTCATGAACAGCAATCATCCTTGGATAAATTAGCGGGATTGCCAAAGGAGTAGATAATGAAGACACATGGTTTATCCAAAATGATCGGTCATCAATTCTCCCATCCGGCCGTAAACCGGCACCTTTGGTTAAGGCTGAAAAGGAAGAATAATGAGATCACAAGTTCTGCTCTACAACGCTAAATGTTGCATTCAGCAATCAGCAAATGAAATATTAACAAAACAAAACACAAACCAAGAATAGTACCAGTAATTCAGAAAAATAGGATCTTATACATCTTAATGATTCCCATATGATAAGTTTCAAACATAATTTGTCAAAACATTTTATGCAAGCGCATATTGAAAGCAGCAAATTTAGCAAAACAGGACTACCACCATCCCTAGAACCCTTTCATGCAAGCAAACATATTGTAATCCTATAGAAAGTGCATTGCGCACAAGGTGGAAACCAACCTAAAGTGGTGTAAACGTTATTGTTTCAAATGGACTAAAAGTGAGAAGGACATACCGAGAGTATAGAGTGGTAAAAGCTTGAGTGCTTCAGGAAGAATAAGTTGTCCAGCTGATGTAACCGTAGCGCAGAATTTACGATAAGAACAGAGTGTGTTGATGCAACTATTAATTGCTTGCTCCTTAACCAATGAAAGGGCCTTGGTAGGGATCTCATTAGCCGCTACATAAAGAAAACAACACAAGTAAATTATATCACACCAAATTATATTTGTAGGCAAATATCATAAAAAATATATGCACGTAATGATAACATGGTTAGCAGTAGAATCAGAGCCGAAACAGAGACACCGACCTTGTTTCAGCATACAAGCAAATTGGGAATCTAGGTCAGCTGAGCGGAACAAGTTACTGAGCATACTTGTACAAGGGAGTGATAAGTTAATAACCCGAATTCTTCTTTCTCCAGATATGGTTGTATACAGAAGGGCACACTGAAAAGCACAGACGGTGTGAACCAACAATTCGGCTTGAAAATTATTTTGAAAGGCAAATTAACATGAGTACAAAGTAAACCTGAAAACCACATTCAGATCCATCTTGTAGTTTGTCATCATGCTTTAAAGTCACCATTACAGCTTTGTCACAGTCAATCTGCATGGCACTTAAGGTTCGTTAAAATTAAAACAAAATTCTACCAAACTTGCAATAAGAAAAAGAAAAGAAATCGTGAGTCTCCCTCTTGACACGGCACAGAGAAATATTCCTTTTCGGTATTTGACACGAAATGAACAGATACACAAAATTCTATTGGAGAAACCAAATCATAAATTTCAAGGAGGATGGACCCACCGCAGGTAGATCAATGTCAGTTGGTATGCGTTTACAGAAGTTCCCAGAGTAATCTTGCACTTGAATACCCTACAATAACGGGCAATAGTTGTTGTATTCATCAGTATGACCTCAAGCTGAGTTTTGCAGAGTTACTACATGGAGAGAGGTTTCTACCAAAAAACGTTACCTGACTGCATCTGACTCGCATAACAGCCTCAAAACCCTGGGGTCTAGTGATATTCCATCTAAGATCGTTGTAGAGCTTGGGTGGATCTGAAAGAGCTGAGAAAGGATAATAGCAATAAACCTGGAAAGCAGATATAATGGAAAGTTAAAATCAAGGAAAAAAACAACGAGCAGAAATAAGATCACCAGGGAAGACGTATCAAGTAACAAAAACTTTTACAGGAAGTTTAAGAGAGGTTAATGCACATGCCACGATAGTACAAAAGAGGCATGCTTTCATGAGAAAATAACAATTTTTATTTATTTTTTAACTGTGTACGTAATATCACCATTAATGCAAATAGATACAAGTCATTCACAACTAAAAGAATATGCGATAAGCTGAAAGAATAAAAAAATATATGAATCTACCTGTCCTCCAGTGGTTCTTGGGATGTCGGAAATGGAAGCCATGTCAACATAGGCCTGACTTGTGATAAATAGATCTACACAGACCTGAGGCATGTATGGATGCGTTAGATAGGGAAATATATTGCAAGAACTAAGAGAGTGCTACGCTACGCAGTAAATAACTGATATGTAGATGGAATTAATTCCCCACATCGGATCTATTGGTATACCTGGTATTCAGCAAATTCAATAGCCATGGTCCTTAGAGTTTTGCTTGCGGGTTGTAGTAACTTATGGGCCTCCTGAAATCATATTAAAGAGGAATTACTTACAATAATGACACATCAATCTCACTATAAGAAACAAAACAAAACAATGCATGTGTACCTTTTCATCCGCAGAGGCATTAGCTCTCCCATCGGCCTCTCTAGAGGAAAGTGCTCCAATGCCAACAGAAGGCAAAACTATGGAGGGGATGGTAATCATATCAGGTAAGTTACAGAGGTACTAAAAGAAACATACTTCAGGGTGATTCAAAGATGTATCGATTGACTATAAGTGACCGGAAACAAAACCATTGGTATAAGGGGCCAAAAATAATAAGCAGCGCACCTGATTGAAACACCATGAGCTTCCCTCCAGTGCTCTTCATGGCTAAGAATGCGGCCTAGGAGGAAAAGAGTTGTAGATACATGAGCCAATAACATAAGGAGAACAATATACCTAATATGGGCTATTGTTGCTACGTCACCAGCCCCATTGGCCAATTCACCCACAAAACTAACTTTTTTTTTTATTAACCCAGATTCTGTTTACGCTTACCAAGTAGTCAACTTGAAAAACTATGCATACCACCTAACTGCATCCAACTTCTACTAGAGCATTTGCATTTGTCATACCTACTATGCTGACATACCTTAACTGCCGCACCAAAAGCAGATTCCGGGCTCTTACTTTCCTGAAACATAGTTGGGATACTTTCCAGCAAAATCTCTAGGTGTTGACGGCACTGAATTGCAACAGAACAATGTAAGTAACAGATCGAGTGATTAAGAAAGAGATTACGACAACCAATGTCAGCATAGAACGGAAATAAGTGGCCAAGGGCTTACCTCAGATAGCTGAACAATGACATCTGTTTCTAAAGGTGTATAAACATCTTGAACATCAGGAACAATGAGCATCAACGGCTGTACATAAGCAAGGCAGTCAAAATCACAACGGAATCAGCAAAAACATAAAATAAAATATAACTAGCAAGAGAGCAGAGCTTCTGGAAAATTATAGCAACGGAGGAAACATTTTCAAAATTATATGAACTTGTTTCAAATTTAAAACAATATAGGTAGTTCCTCATGCGTATTGCACTAAAGTGTGGCTTTCAAGTGAACGAAGCTAAACAGTCTAATTCAGACAAGTGACACAGAAGAATTAACTGCAGCAAGATAACACCTTTAAATCTATGATACCAAAGGCAGATAAAGATAACTACATTTCCCTTTTAAACAGCTTAGCAAAAGAAACAGAAATAACTAATGTAACAAATCACCTGTTGCAGTGCACGCTTTAAATTATAAAAGTGTATTGTTGAGTCAAATGTGGCAATTCCAACAAATGTCCTAGGACCTTCCTGCAAATTGAATGCAGAGCTTTGTTAAAAACATACAACGATTAAACAATTCATTTCTCTTAAAAATCATTACTCTAGCGACCATAGCTTAACTCAATTTCCCAGCTCATTTATCACGTGGTATAAGAGTTCATCAAGTACACCACAATCGGCAACAAGAAAGGAGAAGACGGAAAACATTCAACATCAGCCAGAAAATCATTGAGAATTTTGGGACTTAGTTTGGGTATTGAAGAGAAGGGATGTTTCTCCACTTCGTCCCTAAGCTTCTATGTTTAATTCTTGGATGTGATTTTCTCTATGATTCTCTGCCAGTACTTCCGTTAATAGAGATATAAAGAGGTTTACGATTTACGAAATCGAATTTAACAGATAAAACAGAAAGCTAATAGAAAACCATTATTAAGGATCCCAAAAACTTTCTCTGGCAGAAACATTTACTTATCTTATGACTACAACCCAACAGTAGTCAAGCGTACAATGTACAGTAAATGTATATCACTGGAAAGAGCGAGAAAACTTACAGGAAGGTCTGAGAGGACTTGCTGGATTGCACTGCAAGCAGCTGCAGTTGCACCTGTTTGAATTGCATTCATCGATACATCAATGAGGAAGAAATACACTGCTGGCATTGGATCTCGTACCTGTAAAATAAATAATGATAGTTATCTCTATCTGATTGCAATGAACAAAGTAGCTTGCTCACCAGCACTAAACAAATCATAATTATCATATTAACCTCCTATTTCACCACAGAAAACTCCAAAATCTTAGCTAGAAAGCAAACCTTGGCTAGAACGCAAGCCTTAATTTTAAAGGATTGTTTTTTACTTGGTTCGTCAACATAGTATGAGGAATTGCAAACATAGAGAAAACACACTTTCTGCCTTATTAAAGGTCAGTCCCCAGATTTGTAAAACGAATGCATATGAGTACTAAGCACTTCGTGATAAAAGGAAACTGACATTGTATGGAGGTGGCACGAAATTTTGGCGTAAAATAATCAGAAAAGTTCCCATACTAACCATATATTCTTTTGTAGCAACAAAGTCAACAGTTCCCCTACAAAGTTCAGGCCTTTCATCAGCATCTCTACGTCTACCATCTGGACCCAGATTACATTGGTAGTCACGGGGAGTCTCATCAGTGTATCCTGTGCAAAAAATAGTTGATGAGAAAATGGATCACAAAAGCATTCCAAATTATTAAAGTCCTAAGTGATTAGGACGACAACAATTCATTGGAAGTCGCTTCTCTTAAGATCATAGTAGCATCTTCCTTGACCAGATTATCGAGGTGAAATCCAAATTCACATAATATTACTTCTATCGTAGACTATTTTTAGTTTTCTCGTAACTTGGAACTCACTATCGCAGTTGATATAGCAGTAACTTAATATCAATGACTTTTATTTAAGGGAACAGTAATATTTACCACACAAGTTACAAATGAACTTCCTTCCTTGGTCAACGAACTTCATGAAAGGATTAATATATCCCTTACAACGTGAACATCTAACAGGGCCACTCTCACCAAAATCCACAACCTGCTCAATAACATAGGTTCATGCCAACATGAGTTGAATTTTTCGTAAAATCTTTGAGAAGCATTAACTTCTGTTTTCTTCCGATAAAAAAAAAAAACAAGGACTGAAAACATAAATTCTATACTCAACTGGAAACTACAGGGAGTGATTAATCAGACAAGAGAACACAATAAATATAAACAGTGCAAACAATGAATGTCAAAATGCTAATGGCTTGAGTCATCAGAAAAGTCAGTATGGGAAGAGTTTAATCTTACTTGGATAGGCTCTTCAGATGGATGAGAAAGCGCCAACGGTTGGATTATCAACGCCAGTTGCATACCAGATGTAGAAAGAAGATCAACAGTACATGGGATCTATTGTGGAAACAACGCAAGGTATCAAGATCCGGGGTCAATGGACACAGATCAATACTTAAATACAAAGAGTTACATTTAGCTCAAGACATTCTGTTTCATACTTACCTGATGGATTGTGCATCTCATGTAACGTGGGCTGCAATTTCCAGTGTCTCTAGCAATATAATCAACAGTAGTAGGCTTCAAAGAAGAAATTAAAAAAATGAGATTCAGGGGAAATAAATATCATTTGTTCAATCTCACTTAAGACCAAACAGTAATTTACAAATGAATATTATAAGACATACAGGTGGAGGATTAGCCTGATTCTCCTGGCGAGTATCATACACGATTGGACCGGAGCTTGAACCTGGCCTTGGAATATGATTTAGATCAATCTTCGAAGGGCTAGAAACAGTGGTCATTGACTGATTTGCCATTGGACTCATGCCATACATGGAACCAGGAGTGCCAGGAGTAGAAGAAGGATGCTACGAATATTCAAATTTCAAAAGCAATCATAATATGTGACACGAATGAATTACATTAACTGTGAAACTATAGCCTACGAAATAGACGGGAGGCAAAAATCTAAAGATACAACATCAAAATTGTTCCCTACACTATTACTAGACAGAACCCTGCCACTACCAACACTTCTTTTTTAAATTTCAGTTATAAGAAAGATTTATACATCTAATACAGTCACAGTCACATCTCGAACATGTTTTACTTTCATCCTAAATAAAGGCATTGCATGTTCCATCCTAAATAATTCATGATCTTGAGAGATTGTACCTGCTGTTGTGGTGGTCCATAAGGAAAGCCGCCAGGCCTGGCATAAGGGGCACCAGGAAAAGTTGTTGGCGGAGGAATTGAATGAGCAGGAGGCGAAGTTAACGGCGAACCTCCAGGGACAGGACGTGCATTAGGAGGCTGTCCATATGGAGTCGGAGGACCCATCATAGCACCACCTGCGAACTGTGATCCTCTAGGAAACCCACCTGGACCCATCATCGGAGGCCCATTTGTAACCGGACCTGGACCGCCAGGACCCATCATCGGAGGAGGTACATTACTCACCGGACCGCCAGGCATGCCAGGGGGAGGCATGGACATAGCAGGTCCCATAGGTGGAGGTGAACCAAAACCAACAGGACGTGCTCCTGAAGGTGGACCTGCAGTTACACCACCAGGCTGCGGAAACGACCCACCAGGTGGTCTAGAGCCAAACGGTGGCTGACCAGGAGGTGGACCCGTAGGTCTTCCTAAAGGAAACCCGCCAGGTTGCGTCACCTGAGGTGGTCCACCAGGTCTAGTCATTGCAGGAGGAGGAGGTCCAGGCCTAGCCATTGGAGAAGGTCTAGGCTGTTGCTGTTGAACACCGAAGGACGGAGCTGATTGAGGATAAGGCTGTGGTGATTGACCAAAAGGTGGAGATGGTCTGGGACCTGAACCGGGCATTGGAGGAGGTGGCCGGTTAATGTTCAAGTTTTGCATGTTAGCAGACAGAGCATTTGGGTTGTTTTGAGGATTGTTTGGTCTTTGTGCTCCTGGAGGCACTGGAGCAGCCATGCTTTTATCACCAAAGACAGATCAAACTCCACAACAACAACAAACAAACAAACAAAAAGATTCAATTTTTCTCCATTACGTTATCCAAATCTACAAAAGATCAAACCTTTATGATGATGATCTCATCATCAGCGAATGCAAATACATCAAGTTTACATGATCCGGAATCGTAAGCGATCATTGATATCAATGAAATCAAATTACCTCGTAAATCAGAAGCTCCTCGGATCTGTAAGATCAGATCTGAGGAATTAAAAACGAATAGGGTTTAGAGAAATCAATATGTGTAAATTCTGATTCCAATTCAATGATTACGAAACATCAAAATGTAACATTGATTACGAACCTGGAAGTAGAAGAAGATTGGAGTATGTATGAGAGAGTAACGATGGAGAAAACTTAAGTTAGGAGGATGAAGCTTAATGGGGCCTTTAAATGTAGCGTTTTAATTAAAAAAAAAAAAAAAACAGGTTAATACTCGTAACGGAGCGGTGTGTCGAACCCGAGTCACTTGATTGAGATCCGGTTCGCGTTTTTTCGTTCGGATTATCTCCCAATTTTAGAAGTTTCGCCTAACGTTAGGTGTTATTTCTGGTTCGGTTCAAGTTTGGGTTACATGCGAAATTGTAACCGATCAGTGATATCAAGAATCTCTATATACGAAAAGGGAAAGTATCTTGAAGGGGGAAGGTGTGACTGTGACGTAATCTATCCAATTAGAATTCACCATACCATTTCCATTTATATTTTAAATTTTTTTTATGACAGTATAAATATGAAAGTATCTTTTAGCGGGGAGAGGTATGACATAATCTGCCCAATTAGAATTTGCCATATCATTTCTGTTTATATTTTCGATCTCTTGAACGAATAAAAAAGACATGCAATAAAAGCTATTTATGTAAAAAAAAGAGAAAGAAATTTGACCCAAGAAAAAGTCCCAAACTTAGAGCTTGATTGGTTTTGTCGCTGTGAGCCGCAAATGCTGCGTTTGCGGCTAGTAGCGGTTCATAGCGGTTGATACCAATCATACAAAACGCTTTAAGCCATTTTTTACCATTTTATAACGCTAAAAATCAGAAGCTCCAAGAAGCTCCTTCCAACCAGCGTTTGCGGTTGCGGGCGTTTGCGACTGGAAAAAAAAAAAAATTTATCAAAAAGAAATATCATTAAATTGTAAATTAATATAAAAAACTTAAATTAATATATCCATACATATTTACCAACTATATCACGTTAATATATATATATATATATTAATATATCATAAATTTATTTTTTTAATTATCATTTATTGTTTTATTATTTATGTTGATTGAGTTATTTTTACATTTTTATTATAATCATATAATTTTTTATGTTTCTAATAATTATAAAATTTGTTTATTTTAATAATATTTTGTTAATTTGCTTTTGCATTCGGTAAACCAGTTAAAAATATCCGCAAACACAAAATTAATATTAAAAAACTCTAAATTAATATATCATTAATTAATTTATTTTTAATTATAATTTGTTGTTTTATTATTTATGTTGTTGAGTTATTTTATATTTTTATTATAATAAATATTTTTATGTTTTTAATAATTATAAAATTTTCTTATTTTAATAATTTTAATTTTATGATAACAATATTTTTTTAATATTGATAAAATTTGCTTATTTTAATATTTTTTTAGTTAATTTGCTTTTGCATCCGCTGGTGAACCAGTCAAAAATGATCCGCAAACGCAACAATTTTTAACCGCTATACCAGTCGTATAAACCGCTAGAAAACGCTATTAACAGCAACAATCCGCATCCGCAAACTCCCGCAACCGCAGCCGCAACCGCCGCGTTTAAACCAGTCAAGCCCTAATGCTTTTGAGAAAACAAAATTTCCAACTATCCTATTAAACAAATAAATCTTCAGCTTTACTTTGACCAACCTATTCTAATTTCACTATTTGTGTTGCAACTACTATCTATAGTTCAAATGTAGTAACACTACAAGAAAAGGGTATTGATACTAACGGTCGAATTTGTCGGGAAAGCGTCACTAACTTCAATCTCCGATAACGTAATGAGAAAGTCCAATTCGTCGGAGTATGACGGTCGGAAATCACTGTTTCTCTGAAAATCGTCGGAATTTAACGATGGCTAATTTTGTCGTAATATTTCGTCGGTATTGTTTGTCGGTAAGAACCGACGACTTTCCGAGACGAGTATGTGTTGGAACTTCATCGGAAAAGATTGTCGGAAAATCGCCGGTACCATTTCGTCGATAACCTATAAGAGACAAAAATTAAGGAAATTTTGTCGATACATCGTATCAGTAATTTGTCGCTAATAATTTCTAGGTAATTTGTCGGATGGTACAGACGAGCTTCCGAGAAAAGCCAGTTATTACCATTTGCATCACTGATTAGTCGGAAATTTGAAGTTAATTTTCTGTCAGAAATTTTCGACAAAATGACTAAAACATTATCGGAAACTATTTTGTCATAATTTTGTACTTTTTTTTATCAGTTTACAGGTTCTCGGTAAGTTGAAAGTGAAACACAGAACAATTTTCGACAATTTATTTCGATAATGTGATAAAATGTGTTTAAATGTCTTATTTTCTCAACATTGTTACATTTCAGAATAGAGAAAATAAGAAACAACAAAGATCAACATAGCATAAAATAAGATGTTCACGATAACAAAACGAAGCGTCTAGAGGAGGTTTGTTACAAACCGAAAATTACAAAGCCATAAGATGTCCATAGCATCTTCAACATAGCAAAATGATTTCATATTGCAGAAACCATACATAAGGAATATGTTACAAAGCATAATCAAGATGATATTGCACACCTTACCAGAAATTAACCGCTTGCACCATCTCTAGCAACTTGGGAAGGTGGGACTTGGTTCGGATACATCGTGCGCATCAGATTACTCCAGAAGACCGCGTCCTCAACTTGAGATGACAAGTCATCTATCTTAGTGGTTGCTTGTACCAGCTTCGTTTGAGTCTCCATGTACATTTGTTTGTAATCCAGTTCGTCCCTTGCAAAGTGTGGTGGAGGAGCATCATCCGTATCCATTGTGCCATATCCAAACCGGCGACCATTATTCACCTTTACCTCCTACACAATATTCACATGTAAGGTTAGCGTAATTGAAAATGTACATATACATTACCAATAGTGCATAATCCCATAATTTAAACACTTACAGCTCGGTAAATTGTATTTTTTTTATGTTGAGTCAGCTGAAAAATATCAACACAAGTTTCCTCACCCTGGCTCATTTGCGTGAGTTGAAGTTCCTCCATTTCTCTGCATCTTCTAGCAATAGCTTCAGCTTTCTTGTCAACAAACTCGCCATCTGCCTTACGTTTGTGGGTTCGCTCCAAGAATGTGATCATCTCTAGCAGCTCACCCGTGACCTCATCTCGCTATGCAGTTAAAGAAATTCAGCCACTTATATTCATCATAATATTAATCGAGATTGATCGAGAGGAGAAATTAGACACGTTACCATACTCTCTCGAAGTCTGACATAAGGACATGAACCGCTTGTGTGCTTCGCAATTCTGTAGCCTCCTCTCATGCTATTACGGTTGTTCGAATTTGTCTTGTTTCGCTTGGCATTTTCCTTCATAGTCCAATAGACAATGAACCCTTCCCAAACTGTATCCTTCATCCAAGTGGGTCGGTCATCTCCATTATGCCATGAAGTTTTCCACTCGTACACTCTGTCTAGCAAGTGCGATGCACATAATGAGTTGAATTCTTCCCGTACATAGGTTGTGTGAGTGTAATCTCAATTATACTTTTGCTGCAAAAGAACACATGAAGGTCAAAGGAAGAGGCGTTGACCCATCATACTTTACCATATCAAAGTCAGACTACAAGAAACAGAAGAGCCTATGAAGCGAATTATCTCTAACAATTTAAAAAATCCAACGTAGACAGCCATATCTAAGTTACAAAAAAACAAAAAAAACAAACAAAATATTAAAATCAAAAAGAGCATCAACCTTTCCCACATTTCCATTTCTACGTTAGACAAGAAACTACAGAAATATATATGAAATCATTGGCCGCTAACGCATTAAGCTAAGTTAGACATAACATTTAAATGAATTTAACTACATTCAAACCCATCCGACTACCATTCTTTTTCATATCTACGCGAGAGAAGACGAGCAGAACAAGGAATGAAAATACACACCGTAGACACATCTTTCACAGCTGTAATTACCCTATCTAAGTTTCGAAACAAAAACATAACTAAATCACATATTAATTACCGCAAACGCCTTAAACCATCTTTGTTTTGTGTCTAACGATAGTAGTGTCCAATTTGGTGCAGCATCTGGAAAGTCATTGTCCATTATTGACTTCACAGACTTAGTTATTCCCTTAGTGTACCCAAACCTTGAACCATAAACAATAAGAGAGTTAACACATTTAAGAAAAGGGAAAACTGATCAGTTCGTGTCCATTATGAGCTTTCGAATGTTTACACAAAAATAAAGTAGGGGAATGTTCAAACTTACCATCCTGCACCATTTGTCCTATGTGGATCTAGCTTAGGGAGATGAGATCTTCCAGGTGCAAGAAGTAACTCATCCAAGGTCATTAGAACAGGGTCAGGGGCAGGAACAGGAGCGGGGACCTCCTCATGCTGCATTGGCTGACTTGGTGATTGCGTATCATCTGTGTCGTCGTTCGTTCCTGAACCCGTCCCTTCTTCAATGAATCCTCGCCATGTACCAGGTATTGATGTCAGCGACATCTCCTGCGACTCAAAGGTTTGAAAAATAACCATATGTACATGTTATTTGGGTTTGACACAATAAGAAGAATCTCCTGCTGAGATAAGCTGAGAACAATTTCCATAACATAGGAGAGTAAGAAAGTATTAGCTTGAGATAATGAGTTACCTCTCTCCTTTGTCTAAGTGATTTTGTTGGGGGAGTTTCAAAGAATAGAAGCTGTCCTTAAGATTGTAGCATAATGGTACTCTACGGTGCATAAAAAGTATATCTCTAACTCGAGATATGTTGATGTCGTGTTCACCTGACAGTAATTGGTCACTATTTGAGCATCGATTAAATGAACGAAAAAATTGAAGAGCCAAATTCATTTTTGGTTACGAGAACTTACCGACAATCTACTTTATGTTTCTCAGAAGCGTGTCGCTCCAAGCCTAGTTAGTATTCTTCTTTTCGGACTCAAAGTTAATAGGGGATAGCTTCGAAGCCATGGATATAATGGCTGCCGCGTGTATTCCATCCTTCCTCGTGCAATTACAGTAACTGATATACACTCCATCCAACTGCTACAGTCGTTAATTTCTCGAGAACTCAGGCAAAAGCACTAACGGAGAAGAGACTGATCGATTACTCCTACAGATTTAGGTCAATTCTCAATCCCAATTCACGTGGTACTTTTGTGGGTATATCGTCGGTCTGTATATATCGTCGACTAAATAAAATATATATGTGTAAATATTAAAAGGCGGAGACGTTTTCAAAAAATAAAGTATGTATGCGGTATTTGTATTAAACGCCTGTTGCATTAACTCTTCCTCTTATTCATCTTCTTTAAGAAGACAGAGGTCTCTGTAAAATTATTGACCAAGGATTCATCACTCTGTTTATTTTTTTCAGTGGATCTAAGCCGAGAATGTCATCAACAGAAGTTAACTCATCCTACATCGGTTACGTCGTAGAGGACCGTCCCAGAGTATGGAATTCCAACGAAATGCTTTTGTGGTGCACAAGCGATCCTTCTAACGTCTCGGAGCACGAACAATCCGGGAAGAAGATTTTACACATGCCGGCTGAGTGAGGTTACAAATTCTCTTCCCATGAGTGTGTCTGGGTTTTTTTATTTTGTTGACCCTTACCTAATTAGTTAACGTAGTGGTATGGTGAATGGTGTTTACATGTATATAATTCAGCGACGCATATATAGAAATGGTGGGATGAAGCTATAATGGAAGAATTAGGAATCATCTGCTTGGAAATCCAGGAACAAAGAGAGAGGTGCGGACAGCTAACCAAAAAAATCTATGCCGATGACTACCCACTCGTTTAAGATGATGTTGTTGCAAGTCATTTTGCAGATGAAATAGTCTTGCTTAAGGACCGTCTCTCCGTATATGGTTAGGAAATTGCTAGCGTCAAGAATTTATTGGGCAAGACTTGCATTAACGGTGCTGCATTTCTTCTCCTTTCTGCTGTCTTCTTCTTCTACAAATAGGGGAGAAGCCGTTTGTTAATCTTATTATGTTAAAGCGGCATTGGGACATCAATTTTCATTGCTATTGATGTTCTATTAATATGTTTCTCTTTCTCTCGTATGATCTCAACTTCAGTATTTCTCATATGTATTTTCAAACTTTGATGAACTATGTTATATAATCTGTATCGTCGCCTCTTATTTATTTATTATGAGCTCACCTCCAGATATTAAGTGAAAAACTTGACTTGTCTCCAATTAGGAGTTCCAATACATAGTTGTTATCAGCAATCAGCATCGCTGTCTGCATATTGAAGAAAGCATAAATATCGTTTGGTTCATATTTAAAACAGCTACATACCACATCTGAAATTATTACAACACACTCATTACGAAGATGTTAAGAAGTGCGTACTCAGTATCTTATTAAAAACAGCCAACATTAACGATTACAAGATACTCATTAGGAATCATCGCTTGATTCTTGGCCAGAAGATGAGTCAAAAATCACTTCCAAATTCTGCACCGCTACCATCATTGCTCCCATCATCATAAACAGCTTCCAGAAATTCATCTTCAACATTAACAAGAGAATTCTCTTCAACTGAGTGTTGGGATGGTTGTGTCGTTGTAAACCTGTATTGCTGCAACGATTCTTTCTTGTGGACACCATCGACTCTTCCTCTTGGGTTTATTTGGGTAACAGTTACCCGTGGGTAGGGGATATACGTCACTTGGTCCGCCTGACTTGCAAGTATAAATGGATCATGTTTGTTGAGACGTCTCGCCGTGTGTATCTCAGTGACACCAAATTTAGTGCTCTAGACACCAACTGTCAAAATTAATTGTTTAACAAAATCTCCTCGTCTTTTTATCAGAACGTTTCCGACGGAGGCCTTTCTCGGAACGATCTTCTCAGTATCAGCGTCTTTTTCTTGTAGTGTAATTCATAACCAAATGCTTAATTTTATAAAATTTTAAGAAGGGAGTAAAGGGATTATTGGAGTGTAAACCCTAATTTGAGAATTAAAGCGAAACAAGGTATAAATGAAGGATTCAATAACGAAATAAACGGTATTTACTCAAATGGAATGTACAGATCCGAATACTGAATACATATTCATATTGAGTGGACGACGCAGTCAAACTATTACGAAGTTGGTTGAAGACTTATCCAAAAAAATGCATTTTGATTAGAAACGGTCAAATCCACTGATGTAATGCCATTTAATATTGAATGAAGTGTAATAAATGGAGATGTGAAACATGATTTCAAGTTATAAAAAAAAAAAAGATAGGAGACAAAAATATATAAACTTTTTTTTTTGTCTTTATTCTTGTAAAATGATTTTGAAATTATCAATGCTATAAACCATTTGCATCCATTTTTCTATTAATTCTCACTTTACTTTTCTCAACATGTCCTTTAATTAAAACTCTTGCATACTTGCCTAAGAGGTCTCATGATTCTTTGGATCACATAGACGAATCCAGTCTTTTAACTATTTATATTGATTACAATTATAGTTTGTGCTACAACAATGGCATTCACTTCATTATTATATTAGCATGGAGCATGGTATTCAAGATGTTGCAACAAGTGTCAAAAATGTTTTAGTTAAATATGTACAAACAAAATTTTGATCAAAAGGTAGGGTAAAAAAGAATTATGCTAACAAAGATATTGACGCTTGGGGGAACCAATCGTACATAAACTATGCCAACAATCAATAATAAAATAGAATAGATTCTAACTTCTCCTAAATTGTTTCCAATGCAAAATCAAATTCTTAGGATATGTGTTACTAATCCAAAGCTAAAAAGTGAAGGAATTTATAGAATTCATGTAACAATTTCCATGTACATATGTCAGTTAATGGTATGCACTTTCTTATTTAACAAATGTTTATGTACATATGTCAGTTAATGGTATGCAATTTTCTGTTGGATAATTTACATCAAGTCTTTTGTATCTATAAGCAGGGTGTGTAGCTTAGGTGCCTACACTCGAACAAATTATCTCCTTATAATCGTTCATCAAAGCTATCAAGAGCTAATTCTGAACCAAAATTCATAGATGTGTCTTGTCAATATACCAAGCTGGATCCCAACAAATGATATGTTTCTATACTAAAGTTTTTTGAGCTTTAAATAAGACAGCCGAAATGTTGTCAAGATTCAAACATTGGGTAAAGAAAATTCAGATTCACAATCTATAGGACAATAGCTAGTGTGATGCCTCCACAGAACAAGGTAGTAAAATGTCAAGAGAACAATTAAGCACATCAACAATCCAAGGTTCCAACATATAAACATAACTTAAGTATGTCGTAAGTATGGACCTCCAAAGCATATTTTATTTCCTATTTAATGTTAATTTATAAAAGAAAAAACTAAGAAAATGAAAACATATTCAGTTAGACTCGAAGCAACCACTTGATGTTTTGTTGTAACATCTAACTGTTCGAGTTAACATATATTTTATTAAATATTTGGCCTTTGAAATAAACAAATTCTATAAAGACTAGAAGCACATGATTAAAGTGTCTCTAGTCAAAGTTTATTCTACACAAAACCAATAGCTTGGTTCATAACTTACTTACACGTAGGTTATGAAAACAAAGCATTTAAACTGACAGATCCTTGCAAGAGCTTAAAATTTTTCATCCAAAGAATTTGGAAAATGTTCTTTGATTGTTTCCTGAAGCGAAACATGTTGTGAGAACCACAACAAGATAACTGAAACATGGAACAAATGGCATCACCTCCAAAGAGGCAAGCATTGAGATATAATGTGTTAGCAACAAAATCGAATGCTGGTAAGGATGAAGTTAGGAGTAACAGCTCAAGTCTACAATCACTATGGTGTTGTTTTCAAGGATCGTTTGGAGTTATTTTGTTCTCTTGAAAGACCATTTTTTCTTTATTTTCAGAAGTTTTAGATTGTTAGTTGGTTTATAAACTTGTTAATTAATAATAGTTTTTTATAAAAGTTAAATTTCAAGTTGGCTGCCACATAAATATCATTTTACGTTAATGAAAGCACTTGGTTTACTTTGTCACTTATCGTCTTAGCTGATTGAACATGTGAAATGTTTTGTTAGAAATACTTTTATAACCTGCATAAGAATGGGGGTTGTGGAGATGAGAACTTGTTGCTCAAACAAATGATGATAAAAGTAACCCAAGGCACAACCCTTGTTACATGGTGAATCGAAGATGGGTTGAGTTACTTTTAGGACCACAAGAGGAGCTTTTGTGTTTTGTCTTCTTGTGAATTAGGTTTGAGGTTGTCTCCACTATCAAAGGAAGTTGAGGACGTGGGAGATATCAAACCAGCACAAATAGAGGAAATATGAGAAATAGCCATTGTTAAAGGCATAAGTTTTTATTGGTTTCTCATGTAGAACATAGATTGATGCAAAAGAGTGTTCATGACTGGTATGATGAGTGAAATACTTGTATCTATGTATTTATGTCTCTTCTTCTAGTGGATTCAAAGTTGTAGTCTTGGGGAGATGTAGTGACCTTCATTAATGGGCATGAACTCCATTAATCTTGTGTGTGCTCCCTTCTTCTTCTTCTTCTCTCAAATTTATTCTCAAAGTCTCTCTTTGCTCTGTTTTGCAGCTGATGGATCGAGATATTTGGATATCTTCTAAATATATTTTATTATTATCTTCAATATATATATTATTTATACTTTAATTAGTTTAGATAATTATTAGGATTTAATCAAAAAAGAATATAATTATCAGGTTATTTTAGAGTTTATCTAGTATTTTGAGGTTTCCTAGTATTTTGAGGTTTCTTATAAATAGTCTTTTTATGCTTATGTATTGAGTTAGACTTTGCTAAATTAATAGAAAGAAGATTTTTGCTAAAAGAGGTTTTGATAAACCACTGTGAAAAGTATTCACAAATCCTATTTTTCGGGTATTCTTAGAATCAACAGATCTAGTTCTATTTGTAGTAGCTTCCGTTTCATCAGCAGCTTCTTGTTTTGACATCAAGCAGCTTCTATCTTGGGTGTGTTGGGGTTCAAGCTCTTGAAAAAACAAGCTCTTGAAAAAAAAAGCCTTTGAGCCCCTGATTCTTAACTTATTGGTATCAGAGCTCAGGTTTTGTTTTCTTTATGGTTCTCTCAAGCCAAAAATCATGTTTTGTCAAGAAGAGAAGTGAAAGCTTTGAAGGTCATGGAGGTTATACTTTATGCAAGGAGAAATTTGTGGTTTATGAGGAGATTATAAGCATGAGTGAAGCTTAGGATGACTAAGATTTCAAGAGATAAAGTTTCAGATCTAAAGGAGAAAAGATCAAGAGAAAGGAGGAGAGTGAAGAAAAGTGAAAAATGTTGGAGCAGCAAATCTCCTTTCCCTTAAGAAGCCACACCCTTTTCGTTGAAGAGCTATTTTTGTGGAGACAAGTAACTTCTCAGGTGGAACAACAAAACAGTAGCTCTTGGTTAATGGTGCAGAAAAGAGGAAGAAGCCAAAAGACTCTTTCTTGGTGAAGCATCATGGTGTTTCTGAGGTTTTGAGGAAGAATGTGGAAACTTGAATGTCTCAAGCTGAAAACCAAGCTATTTCTTTGTAAACAGCACATCAGGAGAAGGAGTTATAAGACTCATTCTGGTGATTATTGAAGCATATCACTCACAGCATCTCAAAGATTGAGAAGAATCAAGAAGTTGCAAGTTTTATGTTGGAACTGCATGTTTTTTTTGCTGCAATAAAGACAGTTTTGGTAAGTTGTTATTCTGCTCATTATAAGATTTGTTAGATGGTTCTTGAGAATCTTAACTAGTTGGAAAACGAGCTTAGCTATGGTTATGGTGTGAAAGTGAGATGTGAACAATGATTCATGGTAAAAGTGTGAATCAAGTGAAGTGATTTCAGAGGTTTATGAAATCAAGTGGCCTCTAAGATACAAGAATCGGCAACATAGTGGAAGAAATCTCAGATTACTCATAAGTTAAAGTGTTGCAAGCACAAGAAGAAAAGTCAGAGATAGAAGCAAGAAGCATTTAATAAAAGAAGAGAGTTATTGTGATATAGTGAAGAAACCGATTGAAGTTTGGTGTAAGTTGAAGGTTTCTCTAAAGTCTCAGCTTGTATTGGATTCTAAAATGATAAATACAAGTCTGTGACTCAAAGTTTTAAGTCAGAAGCAAAACATCAACTACAAGACTCAAGTTTCGGGAGACTGAAAGTCTGATTCCGCTGCTGTCATAAAGTGTTTGTGATGCTCTGTATTGAAGTTTCAGGTTTGCTCAAATTCTGCATATAGACGAATCTTATCGAACATTAAGATTTCATGCTGCAATTTTCGTATATGGCTTCTGGCTAAACTCGTTTTCCAACTAGTTAAGATTCTCAAGAACCATCTAACAAGTCTTATCGAACATGTTCATGTTCGATCAAGATGGAAACATTGATGGGAATTTTTCAGTGGCTTCTGGCTTCTGAGTTCTGAATGAAGTTTTTTGCTGTAAGTTTCGTCTATGTGTGTTAGCTATCTATTCTTGGTAATGTAAGAGACTACAGTTGGCTGGTCATTAGGAAAGATGAAGGATTGTATTCTAGTTGCAGTCTAAAAATGTTCTGTTGAAACAGAAGGAGTAACACTCAATTTTATTGTTATTTTCAGAGGGAATGCAATGAATTTTATGCTCTTGTGAGCTTGAGTGTATGATGAACGTATTTGAGTTCTTGTTTCAAGAAGTATAAGCTCTTGACAAGATGACAATAGCAAAGATTCATGTTTTGAGCAGACTTGTGTTGTATGTAACACATGAAGTTTCTGTTGGAGTGAATCTTAGAGAACAAGAAGTTCTTATGGTGGAGATATGTTTATGGATGTTGTCTCAAGGGTTTAACTGAAGAGGAAAGATGTAAAGGGTTGTGTAACTCCCTGATTTATATGGTTCATGGAAGTTCAGTGTGCTAAGAAGAAAGCAAGTCAAGCAAAGAAGGTTTTCAATAGGTTTTCAGTTCAAACAAGGCTACAATCTGATGGTACAAGTTTTTTACAGACTTGGTTTGAAGCTGGATGTTGGTATGGATTCTCATAAACGATTGCAGGTTTTGAGAAATAGAGTTGGAGGTTTATAGTATTTCAGACATAAGACACAAAGCTGTGGATTGAGATAAAGCCAATGAAGTGATTTCAGTGGGTTTTATAAAGAAGAAGCCGAAAGAGAAAGTGCAGAAGATGCAAGGTTTTGTCTAAAGGCTACTTACTTCAATATTTTGTTTGATGGACAACTTATCTCAAAGCTAGTGTCTGGAACTGAAGATGAGTCCTACAAAGGATGAAAATACAGAGAAATTAAGTTACATCTCGAAGATAACAATTAAGAAGTGTGAAATGTCTTGTCGCATTATAAGGAGTCTACATAAGTGTCTAATCATGGGAAGTAATTTGCAGATCGGTTAGGCGAATAATCTTACAGAAGAATAAGGCCTTGACTCAAGACTGCAAACTGAATAATGTAAGGACCAAATTCATTTTGGTGGAGGCTGCATACAAGAAGATGTATTGTAGGTTGTTGTTACAGCTTGAAATATACATTAAGGGTTCTAGAGTTTATGGCAAGTTGTTGTAAGAAGTTGTTTCAGGTGTATCACAAGTTATTTGGTTATGAAACAGGCTTTAAACGTTACTAGTAGCAGGTTTTTTGAAGCTGCTGGTATATTCCGTTTTAACAAGATGGTGTAACAGGGATTCTGTTCTATGATTGCTTGTTCAACCAGGTTGGTGAGGTGAATCTCAGATGGTATAATCTGTTAGTGAGATTGACTACAAGTTAAACAAAGAGCTTCAGGTTATAAGCCAAGATGATTCAGGTTTTCTGCATTTGATTCAAGTGAATTCTAGGGGTTCAGATCTCAATGCACATAAGGAAATCCTGGAAGCTAGCGAGGGAATCAAGTTTGCAGAGGTTTTATTGGGGGTTTTAGTCACTGCAATATATCTATGGTATAGACATAAGCCATGTGACTAAAGGAACCATAAGTGGTGAAGCTTACGGAGTTTTCTGTTGAGGTAACAAGTTGGACGTGTTTAAAGCTTGTTGATGGAGTTGAAATGTTGTATCAGATATATTCAAGTGTTGAATGCATCAGTAGTGATCATGGACGAGTTGAGCTTAATACGTGTTTGTTTTAAATTTGTTATTTTCACAACTCAAGTGATATGATGATGTTTTGGATATGATGATGTTTTGATGGCTCAGGTTCACCAAGGTGGATTGTCACAGGTGAAGTGCACCGGACAAGATGTTAAATACATAAAGGATCAAGCAGGTCTATGGTGTTTAAGCTGCCAAGGATCAAGGCTGAGTAAATATACTCAGGAACCAAAACTGGAATCCAAGAAGCTAAAAGAAGGAACTCTCTCTCACACACACAAGTGTGTGCAGGTTGTTTGGGATGATCAACATGTCCTCAGGTGGATATTTGTGGATATGAGAACTTATTTCTCAAGAAAATGATGATCAAATGTAACTCAAGGCACAACTCTAGTTACTTGGCGAATCGAAGATGGTTAGGGTTACTTTTGGGACCACAAGAGGAGCTTCTGTGTTTTGTCTTCTTGTTAATTAGGTTTGAGGTTGTCTCCACTACAAAGGGAAGTTGAGGATGTGAGGGAGAGATAGAGCCAGCACAAATAGAAGAAAGATGAGAGACAACATCCTTGAAGGCATAAAATTTTATTGATTTCTCATGTAAAGCATAGATTGATACAATAGAAAGTGTACATGGGTGATATGATGAGTGAAATACTTGTATCTATGTATTTATGTCTCTTCTTCTAGTCGATTCCAAGCTGTAGTTTTGGGGAGATGTAGTGACCCTCATTAATAGGCATGAACTCCATAAATCATGTGTGTACTCCATTCTTCTATTTTTTGTCAAAAATATGTTGTTAGAGGTTCTTGTTTTGACACAAGCTTTTGAAAGAAATGCCTTTGAGCCTCTGAATCTTAACAAAGGTAATACCTTGTCTTTATGCATTGTACACTAGTAAAAAAAAAAAGGGCTATAGCCACTTAATTTTTCGTGGCAATAATCTGAATTTCGTGGCTATATGATGTTATAGCCACATCATGTCATGAAAAGAACGTGGATATAGGATCGTGACCAAAGGAGTTTCGTGACTTTTTGTGACTGTATAGACCATTTTACCATGTTCATTTTGTGGTTAATTTAGTCACAAAAAGACACCTAAAAATATGTGGCTATATGATTATCTGGCTACGGTTTTGTTACATGACTATTTCAAAAAAAAATCCAAAAAGAAAAACAAATTATTTTGTATTTATAAATTTCGTAGTAGCTAGTTACAAATTAAAATAAAAATAAGGAATATATATATATATATATATATATATGTGTATATATATTATATCTATGTACACACATGTTGTATATATCGATGTTGTGGTCTGCCGGTGGCGACGAGTTTGGCCGCATCAAGAAGGCGAGGGAGAGCAGATACGTGGTGGCGGAGAGAACACTAGAGAGATCTAAGATGCAGCGGCGGATGGTCGGAGATGTGGCGGCGGAGAGAACACGAGAGAGATCCAGCAGTGGAGGGTCGGAGATGCGACCGCAGAGAAGATTTAAGATACGTTGATGAACGACGACGGAAGCTTCGACGAGTATATAGCAGTGGTGAACAGCGGCTCGCGATTCAACAGATCTGGAATAATAACAAAAGCCTTAGTCGATATAAAAAAACTAGATAGAAGAAGAATAAGCTAAGGGTGTGAATGCCAACCGTGTTTTTTTTTTGTAATTGCGGGATATTTTGTATGGCGTCATATTTGTGTGGGGCCATCTCTGTAACACCAATCACCAAAAATAAAAGTGTGGAACAGTTTTTGACAAAAACTAAAAAAAACACAAGTGCGGTAACAATCTGTTATCCAACGATTTTTAAAAATTTACATTAGATAAGACAGAATATTGATTTTTTTTTTGTTGAATTTACGATCAATAAAAGGGAATTAATAACAACACATACTCTAATAAATAATTTCATGCCAAAAAATATTTCAATTCAATTCTCATAAATAATTTACGTTTCAAACATGTTCTTTCTTTATCAAAGATTTACACATGACATAAACATATTTATAGAAAATATGTAAACTACAATAAACTTTTTCTTATTAAAATATGACTAAATGATTTGATATAAACTGAATATGCATAATATATATATAACTAGATTTAATAAATTTGTTTTTAAAAAGTTATAATTTTGAACACTACAAATTGATATATTATTATATGAATATTACAAATATGCTTACTTTTTTTTATTTAATTACAATCTCTATTCCGCACTGCAAACAATTTTTTCACCAATCAAATATTATTACATACCGCTTATTTACAAAAACCGCACTTGTTCCGCATAACGCACGTACCGTAGTTGAACCATACCGCATTCTCAATCCGCTTTTCTATAGTATCAAAAACGCAGTTACCATTCAGAGCCTAATTATCTCACCTCAGGGTGATGGTGAAGGCGAAGCCTTGTTGGAGGGAAATTCTGATTTGCAGAAATAGATAGAAGAAGTAGAAGAAGAAGATATTTGGTCCACTGGATTGAATACGGTGGAGAGTGCAATCCTTCCCTCTAGTTATTAGCAATGAAAAGCTTTCATTATTAACTTCCGTTTTTTAGTAATATTCATTTTTCATCTTTAAATCAAATTTTTCAATTTGTAACAATTTGGATTTGGTTTTATAGTTTTTTATTTAAATTTTATGTGTAAATATAAAGCTTAAGATTTAAGTTTCAAAATTTAAGATTTAGGATTTACGTTTTAGGATTTAGAAATTGAGGTTTTAGGATTAAAAAAAAAAAGACTTGAGTTGATCTAGATTATAAATTGATTAGATTTAATATTCTAGTTGGTGGATTTTATTTCTGACTGTATATTAAAATTACTGGTTTAGAGTTTTAATTTATATGTTTATGATAGAGAAACTGATTACATTTTTTTCTTTTTTTATAAGTAAATATTTTTAAATTGATTTTATGTAAAATATATTTCTATTAAATGTTGGTTTAATGGAGTTTGGATTTTATGGTTTCTGATAAATTAATTTCTATTATTAAGAGTTTAGAGGGTAAGGTAGTAGAGTTTATGTTTTATGATTAATTTAGACTTTGGTTATAGGGTTTGAGGTATATGGTTTGGATTTAGGTTTGAGGTGTAGAATTAAGGTTTGAAAAAGATTAGGATATGGAAAATAGATTTTTTGTTAAAAGTGTTGATCTTTATTTAGAGTTTATGTTTTAGGTTAAGAGTTTTGAGTATTGGGTTTGGATTTTGGAGTTTAGATTTATGATTTTGAGTTAAAAATTTGGGAAAAATTAGATTTGAAAAATTATAATATTGTATAAGTATTGAATCTAAGGTTTTTTGGTATATTATACTAATTATAACTTTTGTTAAGAACTAGTGTTTTAGAGTTTGTGTTTTGAGGTTTAGGGGTTTGAGTAGCCACAATAAAATTATTTTTAAAAATAAATAGTTTGTCACAAATAGATTCGTGTCAAAATATTGACTAAATTGCCATAGTTTAGCCACGTTTTTCCACTGTGGTTAATAAGTCATGAATATATTGTGACTAATTTATCCACGTTATCTTTTGTGGCTGTTGGGGTCAAAATCCCCTCCTCGGAGATTGATAGAACGAGAACTCAAGATCAGGATCAAACGGATCGCGTCCCGAACATAAGGGCCAGCCGCCCGTGCTCTAAGCACAGGCCAGCCGCCCGTGCTCTAAGCACAGGCCAGCCGCCCAGCATCTTTCAATCAAGACCTGGCGGCTGGACTTGTCCCGGACCAAGTTCCAGCCGCCCAGTATCTTTGCATCAAGACCTGGCGGCTGGACTTGTCCCGGACCAAGTTCCAGCCACCCATCATCTTTGCATCAAGACCTGGCGGCTGGACTTGTCCTGGACCAAGTTCCAGCCTCCTAGCATCTTTGCATCAAGACCTGACGGCTGGACTTGTTCCGGACCAAGTTCCAGCCGCCCATCATTTTTCCTTCAAGCACGATTCCCAGCTCGGTTCGATCCAATACCAAGCATCCGCACATTCTGATCTCAGGCGCCCATGAACTGAAGCCAGTCGCCCACGGTCGAGACCAGCCGCCCAGCATCTTTGCATCAAGACCTGGCGGCTGGACTTGTCCCAGACTAAGTTCCAGCCGCCCAGCATCTTTGCATCAAGACCTGGCGGCTGGACTTGTCCCGGACCAAGTTCCAGCCGCCCATCAGCTTTGCATCAAGACATGGCGGCTGGACTTGTCTCGGACCAAGTTCCAGCCGCCCAGCATCTTTGCATCAAGACCTGGAGGCTGGACTTGTCCTGGAGGCTGGACTTGTCCCGGACCAAGTTCCAGCCGCCCATCATCTTTGCATCAAGAACTGGCGGCTGGACTTGTCCCGGACCAAGTTCCAGCCGCCCAGTATCTTTGCATCAAGACCTAGCGGCTGGACTTGTCCCGGACCAAGTTCCAGCCTCCCATCATCCTTCCTTCAAGCACGATTCCCAGCTCGGTTCGATCCAATACCAAGCATCCGCACATTCTAATCCCAGGCGCCCATGGACTGAAGCCAGTCGCCCACGGTCGAGACCAGCCGCCCGTAAGCCAGTCGCCCATACACCGAGGCAGAGACTGGGCGGCTGGCCATCAACATAGAGTCGGCGGCCGAAGACTTAAAGGGGAAATGGGCGGTTCAGTTTCAAAAGTCGTTGAAATGCTCGGAACACTATTCACGCGAGAAAAACCGTTAAAAACTGTTCACGAAACACTATTCATCTCGGAAAGAAGTTAACCGAAAAATCGATTTAAGCTTAATCGAGATCCGGTTTACTATTTACGGATTACTATTCATCGGTTTACTGTTCACGGTTTACTGTTCACCGGGCCGGGCCAGGACAGACTATGTGACGGACAGCTGAAGATTTTGGGCTGGAATCGGGCCCAAAAGACTATGTCGGCGGCTGGAAGAAATGAACTTTGTCCCACATCGCCCAGAAAGAGTATAAATATAGACACTTGTACTAGGTTTAGATCATCCCAATTCGAGTATAAGAGTCTCTTGCAATATAAGACATTAAGCTTTTGCAATTTATTCTTGTACTTTCGAAAAATATCAATAAAATCATCTTTTTACATTTTCGGTCCTTTAGTTCTTTTAAAATAGGATTTTCGAGCCCCCATAAAATATAAGTTTTGACAGTGTGAGTTTCGGCTCTCACAGTTTGGCGCCGTCTGTGGGAACGAGAAATATTCTTAACTCTTAAGACGAGAGGATACGGAAAGAAGACGATGACCAGAAGAACCGACGATATCATCAACCAGCCGGCCGGAGCAGCCGCCATGGGAGCAGCCGGAACAGGAACAACCGCCGTCGGTACATCCGCGGACGGAACGGGAGCGACTGCCGCCGGAACATCCGCGGCCGGAGCGAGCGGTACCGGAACGGCCGGGATCTCCGCCAACGTGCTAACCAGATTCGGGATGCCGACTGGAGACCCAGTCATAACGGAAGCATCCAAAACCGCTCCTTCTGGACTAGCCCAGGATATCACGGCGATCGCCGAGCTAAGGAACATGATAGCCGAACTCGCGGAGCGGCAAAACAGGCAAGAAAGAGCGGCCGCATAGGAAGAGCAACTTCCCAAGAGCTAGCACGTGGCCCCCAGACTTTCGGAGCAAGACGCCTCAATTTCACCCCGCGAGCATATACCCTGGGCGGGCAGAACCCCAAGGAACAGACTCCCACCGGAACAAGGAGAGAACTATCGGCACCGCCTCCTTTGCACCGAAAAAGCGTCACTAGGCGGACCGCCGAATAGCCGACCTCAACGGTGACCAATGGTAAAAACGGAGAAGACGCCGCAAACGGAGCCGGTCAAGAGGAGAGCAAGACTGACGACGAGGACAGAGACCTGACGGCGGACGAAGAAGAGCTTCGCTGGATAAGAGAGCAAGAGAAGGCGGAACAGGCAAACCAGGCGAACCGATCCGCTATCCGAAGAAGCGAGATGGACGAATTCCGCGCCCGACTGGAGCTCACGACAAGTCAAATGAAGGAAGTAAGGTCGCAGGTCCATAAAGCGACCAGCTCGGCTCCCGAAATTGACCGAGTCTTGGAGGAGACCCAAAGGATCCTTTTCACCTCGAAGATCACAAACGTCAGAGTCCCTGACCCCGGCAAGATTCGAATCCCTTTCTACGACGGGACAACGGATCCAAAAGCCCACATGACAGCCTTCAATATCGCGATGAACCGATAAAGGCGTTCTTGAGAAGAGGAGACAAAGAATCTTACCCGCAGGAACCGATCACCGAGAACGACGACCGGATCGCCTTTCGTGAAAAAGACGCCGAAGGTCTCGACCAACCTCATGACGACCCATTAGTAGTGGAGCTATACATCAATGACCACGACGTCTCCCGGGTTTTGATCGACACTGGAAGTCCGGTAGACATCATTTTTCGGGAGACGCTCCAAAGGATGAAGGTAGACCCGTCGATGATAAAACCCAATCCAAGATCACTGACCGGGTTCTCTGGCGAAGTCACAATGACAGACGGGACAATCCAGCTCCCGGTTTGCGCTGGTGAAATCACAAATATCGTTAATTTCGCGGTGGCAAATCATCCTGTCATTTATAACGTAATAATGGGAACCCCGTGGATCAACTCGATGCGAGCGATCCCGTCAACTTATCATCTCTGCCTGAAATTCCAGACGCCGAACGGAATCAGGACTATATGGGGAAATCAGAAGGAGGCACGGATCTGTTTTCTGGAGAACACAAGCTCCGGAATCCGACGGTCCCGCAGAAAGAAAACCCAAAAAGAAAGAAGGAAGATGAAGTCCCCAAGTTGGGAAAGAAAGTAAGCAGAACCGAGCGGTTTGAAAAAACGGAGGTTCCACCCACAGAAGCTAAAACCGACCAAGCAGAAACGAAAACTACCGAGGAAAAGACCTCAGAAACCGCCGAAGCTGTAACGGACGGTTCCATGATAGAGACTTAGCCGTCTTCAAGCTATTAAAAAAAAAAAAAAAAAAACCGAACTACGGGTGACTTGATCCCTTTTCACAAAGGGTACGTAGGCAGCTCGCTTAAAAAACGAGTTCAGTTGCCCCCCTCCATAAAAAAAGGGGGGAGTGGGTCCGTATATACATATACTTCCAAATTTTTTCACAAAAATTTCGATAGGATGAACATTGGGACTTAGAATCTCATAACACATCAAAAACTCGAAAAATTTCTCGAAAATATCGATCCGGATGAGCATCGGGACTTAGCATCTCATAATCCATCCAGAGAAGTAAACGATCCAGAAAGACCCGAGAAGATGAACATTGAGACTTAGCATCTCATAACACATCCAGAACTCGAACAATTTCTAGAATACCAACGAACCCGGATAAACATCGGGACTTAGCATCTCGCAACTCATCCGGGACTACCCATTGAATGAGATACTGGAAAGTACTCAAGTCTTCTCAAACAAACACGTCTGTTGCTGGCCACAACAAGACTCTCACTCAACCATGGTTCTCTCAGCATCCCGCAGTGGATAAAAGTAGCGCGCTATACAAATTTCCGGACTAACATCCGAAAGGCGTAACCTGATCGGGAATGCGGGAAGCGTCAAGACGATGTTATGCTTAGTTTATCTTCAGGAGCACTTCACATAGGCAAATAGTGCAAAGTGTAAACCGTAAAGTAAACTCGCCAAACCCAGTAAAGCGCCTGACATGGAAAGCTGGTCTAAGACGTCTCACGAACGCAGTATCAATTCGACTCTGATAGGAGATCATAAACGCGTTCTGACGAAAGAGGGAGTTAAGCGAACTCAGTTCCCCGCGATACCAGAAACACGCATCAAACCCAGGAGACATCCGCAATCCAAGAACCCTGGTCTGAAAGATCAGAGTGCCCAGAAAAGCATCTCCAACGCAGCATACAAATCACAAGTCCAAATATCAAGTCAAATATAACTGAAAGGGTTAAAAGATTAGCCGTGGAAGGAAAGTCAAATAAAAGATTATCCGTGGAAGGAAAGTCAAATAACGGATCAAAGGTCCAGCAAAGTCGAGAATAGACCCGGTGATTCCAACGAAAATCAAAACCCAGATAGTATCTGAAGCGATACACTGGTTTTCAAGCTCAAGTCAAAGTAATCAAAGCTCAAGTCAAATATAACTGAAAGGATTAAAAGACAATCCATGAAAGGAAGGTCGAATAGTCAAGTAAGTTCAACAAACATAAGCAAATACATCAAGGGCTCAAGCGGCCCGAAAACAACGATAGAAATACAAACGAACAAGCAAAAGCCTAATCGTACTCGATGATAGGAGTAGCGCCGACTTCACCCATGTCCTGGACATCTGCGTCACCACCCGGAGACTGATATGGGGAAACAGGGGAGTAGGCCAAAAAACCATCGAACTCGGAAACAGCCCGGTCAAAGGAGCCTACCCAACCTCTTCCTTTGAGCTCCGCCAATGTGGACTCCAACTTGGCCACCTCTTCTTCAACCTTGGCAGCATTTCACCGCCTTTTTCATCTCGCGCTTAGCCTCCTTGAGCTCGTCCTTAAGAGCCTGCACCTCCGCGGCGGTGGCAGACTCGAGCCTCTGGGCCTTCCTCTCCGCTCTCTTGAGCCTGACCTCCAAGTTCCTAATCATCTTGTCCTTCTTACGAGACTCTTTCGCCGTGGCCTCCAAAGCGACCTGGGTCACATGTGCCCGAGTGGCGATCTGAACAAAATAAACATTTGATAAGAAAAATAGCAAATCTATATCAGAAACAACTCAGAGGAACAAGGATATACCATCACGATACCGAAAGATAAATCCCCATACGCTAGCGAGGGATCAAATGGCCGAGCAGTGGCTGCAGCGGACTCGCCAAGATAGTCCACAAGCTTGGCAGACTCTATCGAATCTCCCCCGGCCGCCTTACGGGCATCAAACATAAGGCCGGGCTTGGAAACCCTGGCCTCTCGAGAAGCTTTCTTCTTCTTCGGGTGACCCGAGCCCTCAGAGATTCCTTTGCCCTTGTCAAGGGCGGTGACATGATCAGATTCCTGGGGAACAACAACGTCCCCGTCCCGGGGATCATTCCCGGATGCCGCCGGATCAGAGGGCCCAGCCGCCGACTCAAACCCGGCCGCCGGCTCGGACGGACCAGCCTCTCCGAACGTCTGGTTACGGTACATCCAAATGCCCTTCAATCCGGGATAAGTCGCCATCGGGTCAACAAAGTCTGGACCTTTCGGATGATCGCGCCCTTCAAGAATATCCTTTGCGTCGAGAAAACGGCTCCAAAGCTCGGGATTCGACCAATCAATTTCCTTCTTAACAATTTCCCGAGAAATCTCGTTAAATCCAGGCACCCAAGAAGCGTAAGGTACTCGACCTGAGAGAGAAATATGCGAAGTTGTGAGAAATGAAATTATGAGAAGTTGTGAGAAGTACTCAACCTATTTATAGAAGAGCTTCACAAGAATAAAGAAAAAGAGACAAATTCTTACGGGGCTCTCTCCAAGCGGTTCTGATCCGAACGCCGTAGTCGGGACTGACCGAGAAAGAACTACGCTTCACGTAGAAAAACTGATCCCGTGAAGCCTTGCAATGATCCCGAAGCCCGATGTAAAACAGCTTCGGCTGTTTTCTGATAGTGACTTGACAGAAGAGGTCCGGGGCGGTGGTCTTCCTCAAGGAAAAGTAATTCAGAATAAGATCCGCCTCCAACTTAATCCCGCATTCAGCGCATCGGACTACCAGGCTCATCAATATCCTCATCGCGGAAGGAATGAGTTGCGAAATCGCAACCCCATAAAGCTCGAGGAACTCGAAGATAGCTCCCAGAATCGGGAACCAAAGATAAGCTTCGTAAAACAACGACTCATACACTGCAAAGTACTCCTTCGGTGCCTTGTCCATCCGATCAGTGTCCTTCGGAAGACGAAATTCAATCTCATCTGGAACGCGGAAATCGGCCCGCAATTCATCCATCGCCTCTTGCGTGCTCAGAGTAACTCTGAGCTCGTGTTCATTGGCTACTCTTCTATAACCCCGGGTCGGAGTAGGCTGCGAAAGCCGCCAGGCAGAAATGTCTTCGCCCCAGTAAGCGTTGCACGCTACCGGGGAGTTGTACTCAAACTTTACTTCAGGCACCTCGGCCTCTTGGTCTGACCAGGCTTCTCCTTCGGACATGGCAGAGTTATCTCCAACTTCGGGCAAAGCATTATGATGTCCAATGGATGCCCGAGGTCTGGACGCCCATGGACGCCAACCGCCAGTATCCTCTTCACACTGCGTAGGAGTCCAGACGCCGCGAACACTGCTAACATGCGGTGAGGCGCCACTAACACTACCTTGAGGAGAGGCATGCGCCCTCCGCAGAGCTCCCCCAGGGCCAGGCGCCCATTTTGACGCAGTTGTTGCTCCAGCCGCCCCCTGAGGCATACTCTCCACGCCTGCCGCCCTTGGCTGAACCTCCTCATGGCCAGCCGCCCACTTAGGAACATCAGCAAATCCAGGCACCGCTGGTTGAACATTGCCAAAGTCAAGCGCCCATTGAGGCACGCCTTCGGGGCCAGGCGGCACTTGCGGAATGGCACTTTCACCGGCCGCAAATAAGTCATCCACAAGTCTTGCATCTGGTTCCGGATAGTAATCGAACTCGATGCTACAGTCAAACATCGCGTCCAAGTTAAACTCAAGAGGAGTTCGTGATCAGCCAGCCATATCGACAAAGAAGGAGACACTTGAAGAGAGAAGTGAAAATTTTTCAAAGAAAGCTTGGAGAAGGAAGTGAAGTTGTGAAGAATGAAGAAGAAGCAACTCCATGATATAGCAAAGACGGCACGTACTCCCATGCAGACACGATGGGACAACACTCATCTCTGACAAGTCGTTAAAATCGGACGAACGGAAAGCTAGTTGCCTTCCCGTTCAATCAATCCCGATAAACTCTCAGCTTGAAAAACTCATTGCTTCGGACGACGAAAGCAAAGAGCTGGGGGACTAACTGTTGGGGTCAAAATCCCCTCCTCGGAGATTGATAGAACGAGAACTCAAGATCAGGATCAAACGGATCGCGTCCCAAACATAAGGGCCAGCCGCCAGTGCTCTAAGCATAGACCAGCCACCCAGCATCTTTGCATCAAGACCTGGCTGTTGGACTTGTTCCGGACCAAGTTCCAGCCGCCCAGCATCTTTGCATCAAGACCTGGCGGCTGGACTTGTCCCGGACCAAGTTCCAGCCGCCCAGCATCTTTGCATCAAGACCTGGCGGCTGGACTTGTCCCGGACCAAGTTTCAGCCGTCCAACATCTTTGCATCAAGACCTGGAGGCTGGACTTGTCCCGGACCAAGTTCCAGCCGCCCATCATCTTTGCATCAAGACATGGCGGCTGGACTTGTCCCGGACCAAGTTCCAGCCGCCCAGCATCTTTGCATCAAGACCTGGCGGCTGGACTTATCCCAGACCAAGTTCCAGCCGCCCATCATCCTTCCTTCAAGCACGATTCCCAGCTCGGTTCGATCCAATACCAAGCATCCGCACGTTCTGATCCCAGGCACCCATGGACTGAAGCCAGTCGCCCACGGTCGAGACCAGCCGCCTGTAAGCCAGTCGCCCATACACCCGAGGCAGAGACTGGGCGGCTGGCCATCACCATAGAGTCGGTGGCCGAAGACTTAAAGGGGAAATAGGCGGTTCAGTTTCAAAAGTCGTTGAAATGCTCGGAACACTATTCACGTGTGAAAAAACCCGTTAAAAATACTGTTCACGAAACACTATTCATCTCGGGAAGAAGTTAACCGAAAAATCGATTTAAGCTTAATCGAGATCTGGTTTAGTATTCACGGATTACTATTCATCGGTTTACTGTTCACCGGGCCGGGCCAGGATCAGACTATGTGACGGACTGCTGAAGATTTTGGACGAAAATCGGGCCCAAAAGACTATGTCGGCGGCTGGAAGAAATGAACTTTGTCCCACATCGCACAGAAAGAGTTTTAGCCTCCTAGGTCTCCTAGTATAAATATAGACGCTTGTACTAGGTTAAGATCATCCCAATTCGAGTATAAGAGTCTCTTGCAATATAAGACATTAAGCTTTTGCAATTTATTCTTGTACTTTCGACAAAAATCAATAAAATCATCTTTTTACATTTTCGGTCCTTTAGTTCTTTTAAAATAGGATTTTCGAGCCCACATAAAATATAAGTTTTGACAGTGTGAGTTTCGGCTCTCACAGTGGCTAAATCATGGTTAAGTTAGTCACGAATTAGTCACGTTTCTTTTATTTTTGTCACGGTTTGCTTTTTGTGAATATTTCTTGACTATTTTAGAAAATGTCATGAATAGTTTGTGACTGTTTTGTGGCTATAGGAAAAAAATTATACTAGTGATAATGTTCTTGAAATTGTTGATCATCTGTTCGAATTGGGTATTCAGTTTTAACCACTTAGAAGTAAGACCCTTCAAGTTATGGTTCTAAATCAAAGGACATGGAATGAAGATGAGAGGATTTGTGAGTCCAACCCAGAACCACCTGAAAACCATTGATCAGCCACCATGCAATATTATCCACCTCAAAGCAATATAAAGACATATTAGGCGCATTTATTTTTTTGTTTTGTAAAAAAGTTTCTAAAAGTTAATAAGAATATACCTAACTCTTGGATCTAGCTTATGGTGAGAGTGGATTGCCATTTTATTCTTTGGTCTAAAATGTTTGGACGTTTTCTTAGACATGATTTGCAAAGTGAAAATATTATGACCAGGCAAAGGAGAAACCTTATTAGAGTTTCGACAACGATATGATCAAGCTGAATTTTGGTAAGCAGATGAGTTACCCTTTATGAATGTGAAAATTTTATGTGTTTCAGCCTATCAGGCCCGGTTTAGAGCATGTGCTCACAGTGCATTTGCACAAGACCCATTTTAAATTTGTCCAATTTTCTTAAGTTTTTAGGATCTAATTATTTTTAAAAATCTGCAAAACAGAATCCAAAATTATAAAAATATTATGCACCAAATAATCTTTAAATCTTTTTGGGGCCGGCACGGGACCCAATTTTCCATTGAGACAGGCTTGCAGCCTATCCGAATGAAGTGTATGATTGGGAAACAAATCCTTTTTTTTTTTTTTTGGACAAATGGGAAACAAATCCATAAGATGCAAAACTTTTCAAGGACCTTCGGTCTTAGTTTATGGATAACCGATTCAAGGCTTATGAGCTTAAGGAAACATGCTATTGAAGCGGATGCAGTGAATTTCTTCAAAGAGAAATTGAATTTGGTTTTCATTATCAAACAGCTAATGAAATACGTGATATGTGGTTCTTCACCATACAACTTCTCTGATTTTTTTGGTAATCAACTTCTCTGATGATAGTCGTGTACGTTTAGTCTAGAAATAAATTGTGATGCAGGATGCTCGAATATGATGAGATGACGTTTGAAGATGTTAGTTTATGAGATGATATATTGCATGTGTTCAATGATATGGTCTTTTGATTGAAAAAGATATATGATGAGTGATGTAGGATAATATAAGATGATGCACACTATATATTATGATGATATAAATAACATGATGTGTCAAGTGTGTGATGTCGGAAGCGGTTTTAAAGATGTGCAAAATGGTGCAAATGTACAGGGCCAAAACAATTTTGTACATTTTCGGAGCCGGTTCTTTAAAAAGTTAAAAACAAATGTTTACTTTTTGTTTTTTTTAATATTGCTTTTTAAGTAAGGAAAAAGATAAACATATACAACTCAATTGTTTAAATAAGCTTTTAATATATATGTATATATATTATTTTTATGCATGTCTGCATTTTTACATTTTTATGTCTGCATTTTTACATTTAAATTGTAATTTTTTCCTAAAAAAGGCCCATTTTAGATTTCTGAACGTGGCCAATTTTGTTATTGCGTCGCCCCTATGGTACATTAAAAGTTATTGGCTTTGCCTTTTTTGTTTTTTGTTTTTGGTTGTATGCTCATGAATGATTAACAGGAGTTACCACGATTGGCGGGATGGCTAACTGAGCATGGAAGCAAACAAACGGTTTGCTTCGGGCAGGGTTTGTTTATTTGTGTTGTCTTATTGTTTGGCTCAATGGAAACTAGCAAATTGATTATTTTATTGATTTTTTTGTCCTATGTTATATTGTTGGCCTCTGCTTATATATGTATACATTTCAAGGGGTACTGTTTAATTAGTTTTGTGTTGGTGATTATGTGGATAGACGTGATCTCCGTCACTGAATAATTCTCTGTTCATGGATTCTTTTATGCATGCATGTGACGTTAGTAATAAAGTAAGTCCTGAAGAGTGAGTGTTGATTTTAAAAGCAAAAAGAACATAATATTGTTCTTATAGTGGATAATTACAAGTAAAAAAAAAGACAAATATTGCAATGTCATTAGCCATTAAAAAGGTAAGACCATCGTATATGAAAATGTGGAAGGTCTAACATAAAATCTGCATGGAAGATTCTCGAGATCAGCTGTACCATACAATACCTGTATTTTCCATGGCAACACTGATTTTTGTTAATTAGCATAGATAATCGCTATCCCAATTTTGTTTACCAAAATGAACCACAAGCTCTGGTGAGTGGTTTATCTTCATGGGATAAATCCTTTTATTTTTCATAGTTTGTGTTATAGTCCCATATGTTAGTTTTCATTTCCTAGGAACCCTAAAATCACGATGCATACTGACAAATTCTAAAACCGAGAAGAAATAAAGGGACTAATAACTCTTTTCACCTGCAAAGTGCCAAAGACTAAAGACTCTTTTCACTACAGAGACTAAAAACTCTTTTCACTGCAGAGACTAAAGACTCTTTTCAGCTAAAATTTTTTAAAAGTTAAATTCATGTCGTCGCAATCGAGAAGTCGGTCTTGTAGACTTTTAGTGGGAGACGTAACCTATTTTGTCGTTAAGCTTCTACTGTAAATTTACTCAATCATATGTCTCATGTATCGGTGTTACTGTGTTACGGCAACTGAAAAATTGAGGTAAATGAAAACCAATAATTTTTTTTGAATGAGAAAACCAATAATTTGGGATGAAAGAATTGCTATTCACTTTAAAAAATATATATATATATATGTATATATATACGTTCATATGGTTACCTACAATTCTTTTTTTTGACAAAGTACTCTCATGGTTACCTACACCGTAAGCAGGAATAATATTCATTGGAATTTATGATTAATAATTTCTAAAATAATATTCATTTATTTAAAAATAAAATTTTGGTCTACTTTTTTTTTTAGTTTAGCTGCATCAGTTTTTTAAAATAAAACCAGAAAATATAGCTTAGTTTTTTTTTATATGTAATCATGTAATGAATAATTACAAAATGTTGTTCTAAATCCAGAAAAACAGAGCACAACAGATTTTTTAATATAAGAAAACAGAATAGGTATGGAAAAATAGAAACAGAAAAAGAGTGTAGAGCCACGATTATTCACCAGAAAAGGAATTTAGGCAAGAGACTGGATAATGATTGAATGTTCTTTATGTAGTCAAGCAAGGAGTGGAGGAGAGAGATTCCTCTATCTCTAGATACCATAGATTATAGTTTGGAAAGTAAGACGAACAAGAAGATATATAGTCTTCACTGTTGAGCCTATTTCGTAGAAGAGAATTTTTTTTCTATTTGGTTTAATAAAATTTTGATTCGATTTGGTTTAATTAACATATTTAAATGTATAAATTCTAATAATTTTGATTTTTGTTTGTTTTAGTTAAATATATTAAACATATAAAAATTAAATTTATTTATTAACCCAATGACCAACAAATGTTCAACCAAGTTATATATATTTTATTACAATTAAACTCAAATAACTTATTTCGAAAATTCGATTAGTGGATTATTTATACTGAGTAATAGATTAAAATTTCAAACGTTTAATCATCCATAAAAATTTGAGCTTTTATAAGTATTGTCTTTGGTTTAGTATTTGTTAAGACACAATTATAATTAATTTTAGAAAAGTTATACAAAAGTTGTTGTCTTTTATACTTTATGATGTGGAAAACTTCTACATTTGAAATTATATCATTTTTGTCAACAAAATTATATCACTGTAAAAATCCTATTTACGATAATATGATAGATGATATATTTTAATGAAGATATATATAGATTATTATTATTAATATATTTCAGAAAAAAATTCAAATATGTAAATATATTTAAATGAAATTATTCTCGTCACATATATTTTGATACCTCGTCAACAACTTTTTAAAATCTATGTTATTTTTTTGTGATAATAAATATGGTAATGACACGTTATCAAATGTAAAAAAAGTACTTATCAAATAAAGTTTAAGAGATAAAGAAATATTTCTTTGCAAGAATTTATAAATTAAAAAAAAAATTTGACCTGAACATATAATTTGGCAAAATAGTTTTCTTTAACAAGATTGATTGACAAAACAGGTCCGGTTACAATTACGTCTACAAAATATTATAAGAAGGGGAAGTTACAAGGTCTTCTCCAATTTAATTTAATTTATAACTCATGTGGGAAACAACTAATTTTCTGGGTTTTTTCTTAGTGCTATACTAGTACATAAACATTATTTTATTCTTTCAATCAATTTAACATTTTATCAAAAATAATTAAATTTATCTAATTCTTACTATTGGTTAAAAGCTTTGGAAAATTTGTTTAGTAGAAAAATTAATGCATGTAAAAAACTCTAGAAAATCTATCAATTAAAAATGAAGTTAAGTGAGCATAAGATGCAATTTGATAGGTTTAAGACCAATATTTTAGCTGTTCCCATTCCCAAAAAGGTTGTGATAGCCCATCAACCATCTCTGAAATGTTTTGTGTAGTAGAAGCATTTATGGGCAACTGAACTTGGCCACCACCTCCTGAATATGAAGCTTCCTGTGAGGTTGATACTGTGGCACATGATGTTGTCTTAACTCCACTGTTAGGAAGCGTTCTCTCTCGGAGATGTGATAACCCAAAAACCTTCTCTGAAATACTTTGTGTAGTAGCAGCATTCACGGGTAAGTAAACCTGGTCTCCTCCTCCTGAATATGAAGTATCCGGTGAGTTTGATATTGTAGCACATGATGATCTCTTAACACTATTGCTAGGACGCTTTCTCTCTCGGAATTGTGATAGCCCATCAACCATCTTTGAGTTGGTTTGTGTAGCACTAGTATTTACCAACAAATCAAGTTGGCCTCTTCCTGAAAATGAAGTTTCTAGTGAAGTTGATATTCTAGCACGAGATGATGATGTCCCAATTCTATTGCTAGGAAGATTTCTCTCTACCCCATAACCTTCTGTGGGACGTCGGTCAAAGGCTCTCGAGCTTCCGGATTTTATGTAGATTCGACAGACGCTGAATTCATTCCTCAACTATATTTAATAAAGAAAAAAGTATCATGTTAAAACCTTTATTTAATCAAGAAAGGTCGACATATCTTTTGTAAGTGTACAGTTAGATACTAGTTATGCACTTAAGTATAGAAATTATATAAATATAATATAATAACTAATAGGAAAAAAAAAACTTAATCGATGATTTTTGGCTTTTATCATTTCATGCATGTATGTTTTTTAAGTTGTTATAACTTCAAATACTACCAAAAAAAAACATGTATGTTTTATAAATCTACCGCACACTTCATTTCTAAGTGTATCACTTCTCAAAACACTATAACAAGATAAGACTGGACTATTGTACAATATAAAAAAAATATCCTCTACAATAGGGGTTTTGGATATAACCAAATGATAGTTTGTTTGATATTTCATCTGCTGTAAAAAAATTGTAAAGCTTAATTGGTTAGTTATACACTTCACATGTTAATTCGTCCTAAAGGTGTGAGACATAAGTTTCTATATGTATTATCTAGATTATAGTCCCACATAAAAAAAAATTGGTACTTGAAAAACATAGTAGTTAAAGAAGCAATTTTTTTTTTTTAAAGTGGTTTTACAAAAAAAAAGGCATTTGATAAAAGTGTTCATTTGTATATATGGTTACGCACCTTAGTAATGTTAGATACACTGGCTGTTTCGTCAATTCCTTTATATTCATTCATCTTCCACTTTGTCTTTCTCCCCGTAGGTGCTTTCCCGATGTAGAAAACCATCGTCTTCTTAACTCCGATCACTTTATTATCCGGCGAGAACACAGGCCCTGGTGAACCAGTTGCTTTCCAATATCCTGAACCAGTGGTCCTGCTCGGTCTTCCTCCTCTAGCTTCCCTTTCTTGTCTTGGCACGAAGAAAAGCCATTGTTCTGCGTCTCCTCGACACCTCTCTCCCGCAAGACCTACAGATAGAAACACACCCACATAAAACGATTTTTTTCTGAACGCAAACACAAACGTCAAACCTAATAAGAAGGTTTTTTGATATTTAGAGCATCTCTAATAGAAGTATCTCATGAGAATTTCTTAACTTATCAAATAAACGTTGTTTTTGATAATACACTGTAGTTGTTCATTTGCAAAAAAAAAAAAAAACACTATAAACCTCAAAAAAAAAAAAACTTTTTGCATTTACGTTTGGTGTGTATTTTCTAAATGAACTCAATATCTTTAGCATCTTAAACAATCTAATGATGAAAAAAAAAACTTAATTTTAGTTTGGCGTTTGCGTTTACACTAGTTAAAAAAAACATCTAATAAAATCCAAAAATGTTCAATTTTAGAAATTTGATTTTCAACTATTTTTACATATATAAAATGTTTAGAAAAAAAGAAGATACAAACATAAACGCAAACAAGCAACTAAAACCTAGATCTCATGCATACAATCTCAATATATATGATCGCATTATTACACTCAAGAAACGCAAAAAAAAAGGTAAAAGTTTACAATGAAACGTATTCTTTTTTTATAAAAACAATGAAACGTATTCTTATGATCCTCTTTTTGGCTATACAGAAGTTAAATTATTGACCAGAAATCAGACACACTATAATTTATCATTAACATCATATATATATAGCTAATGATGTACGTACATGGAAGCTGAGTAGGCTCAACGCTAAACACATCGAGGATGGGTATGAGACTGTTAATGGTAGCATTTCCTCCGCCGAGCTGGATTCTCAGGTAGAACGAAATCAGTTCTACTTCCGTCGGATAGAAACGAAACCCTACGGGAAGCTCTCCAACCATTTCTTTTTTTTTTCTTCTTTTGGTTAATTTGTGTGTTTACAAAATATTTGCTGCTTCAATAAAAGTGCAACTTCATTGACTCATGATGAGTTTAAATAGGTGGAGGATATTTGAAGTAGAGATTGGTTTTTCTGAGTGAAATGGGAATTTTTTTTACGCGTTTGGACTTTAGTTTTCTTTATTTATTACTATTTGTCTTCTCATATTTTGTTTGGGAACTGAGAGAGGGCCCATAATTTGGTACTGTTTATCTCATTTCTTCGTGAGATGGTGAGTGCTTTGCGCAAGCCACATATCTTAACATTGAACTAGTCAAGGCTTCTTCTTACTAGTTTCCCTTTCATTATATATATATAATTATAATTTTCTTTTATTGTTTGTTAATCTTTATTATTATGTTTTAGGAGTCTCGATCATGGAACAATAAAAAAGGCTAAAATGTATGGTTTAAAATTAGTTTTTTTTTCCAAAATTATAAAACCTATCATTCTCAAGTTTAAAGTTTAGTTTTTAGGGTTCATGATTTTTTTGGATTAGGGTTTAGGATTTTGGATCAGGGGTTTAAATTTTTAGATTTTTAGAATTTGAATAGTTTAGGTAATTAGGTTTATGGTTTAGTATATTATCTAAGGTTATTTGAATTTAAAATAATTATATATATAATATATATAAACTACCTTGAAAATTTTAGTTTGAAAAAACATACTTCCTTAGTAATACTGAAAATCATTTGGTCTACATTTCTCTTGGTTTGCAACTTTGCATGATGAGCCATATATAGGAACGTTCATAATGTAAATCATCCATTCTGAACGGTATTAAATTTTGACATGGGGACCAACGCCGTAGCTACTTAAGCTAAATACATTATAAAAAATACTCTTTCAGTTGTATATAGTGAAAAGCGTAGTTTCATATATTGGGATGTGGAGGCATGAAACATCCAATGAACCAACCAGACATAATTCGATCTGCAACAATTGTCCAATCCCATATCAAATATTTTTATATAATACTTTCATATATGCAATTAATGTTTACGACAGAACTTTTCTGAAGGGGAACCAAATACTATATAGGGCATTTTTGGCTTAGGAGCAAACAACATATTATGATAAGTCTCCTGACCGGAATACGAAAGCTTTTCTTCAATTTTTTTTTTTTTAATTTGCCGTTTCACGAACGAAATAGGAAACCCTTCTTCCACTTTATTTTGTTTACCGGTTTGCCGATGAGTCTTGTTGTTTAAATTCCGATTAGAGAGTCACTAACTTTTTGGAAAGCACTATATTAACATAATTTTTTTTGTTTATGCATTACGCATGAGGTGTTGTAGTTAAGTTTGCGTATATATGTATATAATTGAATAATATTAAACAGAATAATATATGAATATAACAAACTATGATCTTTTTGACTATGTTGATTATTAATGTTAACAAAAGTATAAAATCTTTATATGCATGATTCGAAATATTGGCAAAATAAATTGATGAACTTTTGAAATTTGATAGTCTTTTTTTTTTTTGGGTGCAATTGTTATGATAGTCTATCAAGATATATATATATGTTGCAAACTTACCATCCACCGTCCAAATGGCTCATTTTTATTTTGCATTTAAAATTTTCACCTTCCTACAAATATAAAATGAAAAGGTTTGCATTCAAATAAACCACCGATATATATACACATTATAACCAAAAACAGTAGCTAGAGATTGCATATTGTAAATTTCGACCCGAAAGTTCATGAAACTGTAATTTTATGAATAGATTTCAGCCAATTCGGATCAAGTTCATCAGCTTCATGAATTTTTGTGTTGTTAGATTCCTATTTTTCTTTTCTTTAAATCTATGAATCAATTTATAATTTAACTGAAATAAAATAGGGTATGCCACTTAATTTTTTTCTTTTGGTACAAAGCTTTTTTAAACTTGGTTTACATCTATCAATTCAGAAATTTTGAACATGCAAAATATCTGTCTAATTATCTTATTACATATATGCAATTATATTGGCCGGATGATGTAGGTTATTCCTCTCATGCATGTTCCTTCATATGTAGTTTTGACAGCTTGTAAAAACTTTTGAAGGCTAGCTGGCAATTCATGAGATTTTGTAGGCTATTTATCAAGACTTTTTCGATAAGGTTTATCCCTAACATTCTATACCTCAATTATTCAATCAACCTTTACAAATCGGACCCAATTTATTAGTATCTTGTAATAAAAGTTATATTTGTAGTTTGGCCTCTAGATCAGATGAATTCCCACCATCCATTATTAAAACTGTTTTGTATAAATAGGGATGAAAATATGAAATCCCTTATAATATTATCAGTATTATAACTGTTAAATCCCTCTAGATCAGATGAATTCCCACCATCCATTATTAAAACTGTTAAACTTTTAGAGTTTTTATCTTGGAATTTTCAGTATTATCAATCAAATGATTCATTTTTAACCAATTAACGAATACAAAATGTTGAAATTCTACGAAATTTTCATTTTTCTGATCGTTAGTTTCTTCATCACCATCATCTAAATGTTTTTTTTCAATTAGCGGTCAAGTTAAAACATTCATTCCGTAATACTTCTGAATTAATAATATAAATATTAATACAATTGTTTATTATGATAGTTTAAGAAGATCAGAGTTAATATAATATATATAAGAGACATGACCTTATTAATCTCGAACATATAATTAATAAATTTATTTCTTTTCTATTTAAATAGCTCCACCGAAGACTCTTTCCTAGAACCCCATAGAAAACTCTTTCCTAGAGAAAGAGATAGTTTTATTATGTCGCTCTCTGAGACTCTTACATCGTAGACTTGTGGCATACAAAAGTCAAGATACATTAAGAAAAAGCATGTACAGTTAATACAAATGATATCCACACATGTATTAATTACTAGTTATATTAGTAAGGCTGTTAGAGATTATTGGAATGGTAACATACCTGAATTTGATAGTCAGTGTAATTGTCATAGATGAAAAAAAAAATGGATCTTAATTTAAAAATTTGTACTATCTGTGAAAGAAAAAAAAAATATTTTACAAACCAAATTCGATAATAATAAAAAAAAAACCTATCATGATGGTGATGAAGAAACTAACGATCAGAAAAATGAATTTGATAATAACAATGGTGATAAGTTATATTTGAAACCAGTCCGTCAAACCAACAGCAACACAATGTCTTCAGCGGCATCAACATAAGTTGTAGTTCTCTTGCAAACTCTTCTTGTTCTTATAGAATATCAAAACAAACCTATATGCGGACAATAAATAAGCAAGTTGATACATGGACAGCCATCCAGATAACTTTTCAAGACCGAATTGACAATATCCAAGCTCAAGGAATCTGATTGCCTCAACCGAAACACGAAAATCCCACAACATGTACTCGTCGAGTTTGGTTCGCCGATCTACCTCACTCGTAACCAATCAATTTGAATTCAAATGAGACAGCCACACCAGCAACACTTGGATCTGTTGCTAATCAATCTACTCAACAATCACTGCCTTCTGTAATTCCACAACATCAGTTTACTGATTTTGACTGGGCACTCGATCAGGCGATCAAAAAGATGAAACACACTCTCCAAAATATAAGCTTGAAGGCTAATGAGCTATCAGCCAACTCCCAGAATTGAACATATGATCGAAGAAACACAAAAACCATGTGCACAACATGGATCAATAATACGCAATATTTCACCACATGGAAAATACAAAATTCCATCTTAAAACGATGAGTTAAACATACAATAGTCTTAGCACAGGCTAAATCTCTGAAAACCTCTGCTTCCTCTAGCTCTCTTGTAGGCGGGAGGTCCTTAGTCGAACCTCGGATCAGCTGGAACATGTTGACACAAGATTATCTGTGGTTTCAAACAAAAACAAAAAATTTTTTGTAACGATATGAGAACACATAAGGATTTGGGACTTAGGTTTGTTGCCTCTTAGCCATGGATCCTTCAGCTTGAGCATCATCTTATGCTGATATCTTTTGTCGCATGTCATCAATCAAAGAAACCTCCAAAGAAATTGGATTCAAGAAATTGGTAGTTGGATTATGAATATTAGCTAGGACTAAAGCCACACTTTCAGAAGCTGCTTCAATTCATTAAACAAGATTATCCTTGGTTGAGTTCACAACCGCCTTCCCTTTCTTTTTGGCTGACCAGGCGGTTCGGAGTTCAGCTTCCTTGGTCACAAAGCCATGAACAATGATATGATGTTTTATGGTTTGATTTTTTTTTCTGGTTGTTACAAAAACCTCCTCTTCAACACAAGTTAGGGTACTCCTCACTTGATTGGTGTAGCTCAGTTTCTTTTCAAATTTTCCATTCTGGAACTTGAAAGATGAGCGTAAATTCTAGTCAACTACAAAGGTAAAACAACAAATGATACTGACACTAAAATCAGAACAAAACCTTCAAAGGAAGGATCAACCAATGTTCTTTGATACGAGTTAATCTTCTTTTGATCATAACTTGACTTGTATCTGGCCAATTATGATGCCCTTTTCCTCTAATTATTTCAAAGTTCTCAAAGAAATTGTCCGGATAATATAGTCTGAAATTGAACAAATTAAATACTAGTAAAATGAGTTGACGGTTTCAATTAAGTTCACTAACACGTGATCGATTAAAAAAAAAAGAATGCGTTGAATGTTTACAAAATGTTCAACTAGTTCCTTAAAACGTGATGAATTTCAAAACTAAGAATGGGTTCAGTGTCTTAAAAGGTTCAGGTATTCGAATATATCGAAAAAGTGCTTAATATAAAGAATAATTAATGGGGACGAAAAAGAAAGAAAGAATAACGATAGGGTGTTGACAAACACATTAACTAAAGTGCTCTAAGTGTTCAAACGTTCATATGCACGAGGTAGTGAACGTTAGAAAAATTGGTCCAAGAGGTCAAGTAGTTGATTATTTGTTTATGTTCTATATATGAATTTGTGATATCTTATTAAAATGCAAAATTCAAACAAGTCGTGTCAATCTAGTTGTGTGTATATATATGAAGACTTTTGTCTTTTAGCGTTGTTAAAGACTTGGATCAATTTTCAGATTCCACGCATGTGCAGTATTATTTGTTTTTATCGTTTAAGCATTTCCATGAAAGTATATGCTAGACTTTTGAAATCATTATTGTACAAAGAGAAAATCAAGAAAAAAAGTTGATTGTACATGTCTCATGTAAGACAGCTGAAGACATTTTCTTGGAAGCTGACTTGGCTTTGATTCCCGGAGACCCAAAAGGGCAAAAAGTCTTGTTTCTAAAGCCAACATTCTAAAAATAACGAAAAGGTCAGATCTTCTCTCCACGAGAATTGAAAAATAAAAATACGAAATTTAACATTTAGATGATGAGGAGTTAGGAGTGGAAGTAAAGAAAAAAAAAACTATTGAGTGATAATATTCGTAACCCGAGAAAATACAAATGCAGTAAGTTTGCATTCTTATCAAGATCAAAATATTTTCACACTGAAAATATGAGATCGAAACTTATTTTAAAGCAATTGGATCTTAGGTTTTGTGGTTCTTTTAAGTAAACACAAACACAAAACAAAGAACTTCAAACGTAACAGAAAAGACAAACAAAAATAACAGCCTATAAGACTAAGAAAAGTAAAGGAGAAAATCAAACGATAAGGGAAATGTTGATTTTATTGGGATAAAGGTATGGTTAGATTGAGAATCAATTTTTTTTTTTTTTTTTTTGGCATCGAATGTAGACTCATCGATTACATTATACTGGAGCAAATAGGCTAAGGTTAGACCCTATCCATTGCGGAACCAGTCGATCGGAGAAGGAAAAGGTGACATCGCGGTGTCTGGATTGCTTTGCTAAGAAGTCCGCCCGGGTATTGTCGGAACGAGGAATATAAGAGATCGAAAAATTAGAGAATTGTTGCCGAACTTCTCGGAACTCATCCAACTCTGTATCAATAGAAGGCCATTCTTCTTCCTTATCGATTATGTGGGTTAGCTGTGCGCAGTCTGTCTCAAAGTGAATCGCGTCTTTACCTTGTTTCAACATCTCTTGCATTGCCCATATAAGTCCTTCTAACTCTGCGTGTAAAGGGGTTCGGTTATTTGGTTTTGCGCACATCCCTACAAAAATGATGTCCTCGCCATTGAGTAGGACGAATCCAGCTCCCATCGTCTTTGCTCCTTTTCCCCTTGATGCATCAGTTTGACATCAGAGTATCCCAGTTCTAGTCATTATCTCTCTCGTATTTTGTTGTCCGGAGCGAGCTTCATCATCTTGGTTCTCTGTACCCTCTTCTATAACTTGGGCTAATCGCCAACTTTCAGCCTCGTGTAGCGCAAGGTTAAGCGTGTCGAGAGGGGAGATTTCTCGTTCGTTAAACACCTCCTCATTCCTAGCTTTCCAGATGTACCACATAAGCCAAGGGAAGACAGATAAATTATTTCGTTGTGCTCCTCCTTCCTTTGCTCTCCAGAGTAGGAAATCAAAATTATTAAGGAGCGACTTACACGGGAATATACCCGGAGATGAAGGGATATTGGATAAAGCCCAACATTGCATCGCTGGAGGGCATTCAAATAACAAATGGTTAATTGATTCTTCCTCAGCCCCACAACGTGGACATCCTCTATCGTTGCCACAATGTCGATCTGCTAAACGGCTTGTCGTTGCTACGCAACCCGACAAGGCTTGCCATAAAAAATGCTTGATCTTTCTTGAGGTCTTAGTCTTCCATACCTGATTTTTTAGACCGTTCGAGCTCGGTTCCGTATAGGCTTGCACCATCTGTGCTTTTCGAAGCTCGCCAATAACTTGATACCCAGAACGAACCGTGTATAGGCCTGATGAAGTGTGATCCCAACAAACGCTATCTCTTCTATTAAAGCGACTTGGCTTAATATCCAATATCATGGGGATGTCTGATGCGTCTATCATTAGTTGGAGCAGTTCCAGATTCCATGTTTTTGTATCGTGATCAATGAGATGATGTACGCGTAAGTCGGGGTCGTGTATAAACCCGTTCGCTTTAGCCGGTCTTGCGGGTGTCGTGGGAATCCAATTGTCTGACCAAACGCTCGTCTCTGCGCCCGTTCCGATGGTATGTCTTAATCCGCTCCGCACTAGATCCTTTGCCGCCATGAGGCTTTGCCACCCAAATGATGGGACGTTCGCTTTTCCGGTCAGTAATGGGCTGGACTTGCGGTAATAACGACCTTTTAATACCTTTGCTAAGAGGGAATCCGGATATTTTAACAAACGCCATAGCTGCTTCCCAAGAAGAGCTAGATTAAAATCACGAAAATCTCGGAATCCTAAACCTCCCTCCTCAGGGGAACGACAAAGTTCCTTCCAAGCAATCCAGTGTAGTCCTCGGTTGTTATTCCGGGTACTCCACCAAAATCGCGAGATGACACTTGTGAGCTTGTCCGTTAAAGTTTTCGGTAATAAGAAACACGACATGACATATGTCGGAATGACTTGTGCTACAGACTTAATCTGGATTTCTTTGCCCCCCTTGGATAAAAACTTGGCCGACCAAAGGTTAATCCGGGTATTAATTCGGTCTTGCACATATGCAAAGACTTGTTTCTTGGAGCCATTGATTTTTTCCGGTATACCTAGATATGTACCCATGCCGCCTTCTTGAGTAATCCCGATCGATCTCTTGATGTCTGATTTTAGAGTACAAGGGACTTTAGAACCAAACATAATAGAAGACTTCTCTTGATTTAGTAGTTGTCCCGATGCTTAACCGTATGTCTCAATTATCTTCATTAGCTCCCGACATTGAGATACCTCTGCTTTGCAGAAAAATAGACTATCATCCGCAAAAAGGAGATTAGATACTGCTGGGCTTGCCCGAGCTATTTTTATGCCTGAAATCCTTTTCTCTTGTTCAGTGCCTTTGATCAGGGAAATTAGGACTTCAGTGCATATAATAAATATAAAATGGGATAATGGATCGCCCTGCCGCAAACCTCGAGACGGTATAATGCTTCCTTTCGCTTCCCCATTTATTAAGACTTGATATGATACTGATGATACACATTTCATTATCCAATTTATCCATTTGCGATCAAAACCCATTTTGCTCATAAGTGTCGCTAAGAAATCCCATTCGACTCGGTCATAAGCCTTACTCATATTCGTCTTGATGGCAATATATTTAGATTTACAGCTGGGGTTTGTGCGGAGGGCATGGAAGATCTCTTGCGCCACAAGGATGTTGTCTCTAATAAGACGTCTAACCACAAAGGCTGATTGAGTATAGGAATCAGATTGAGAATCAATCAAAAATCAATGGATGATGCAAAGTATTATTAAGTATAGGAAGTCCTCATCTATTATATTAAAACAGAAACATTATATTAAAAAATCTTTAGTCATTTGTTATATTAAATAAAATGTTACTAAAATAAGTAAATACTTTAAGATTTTTTAAATGGTAAAATAGTTAAATCAATTATTAATCAATTTATCTATAGTATCTTTTAGTATTTATTTTTTTTTAATTTAAACATAAGAGTCTACAGATTTAGGTATATATAATCCATTCAGATATTTTCTATATTCGGATCCGGTTCTGTTTGTTTCAGTGGGGTTCGGGTACCCAAAATATTGAAAAATATATAGAAATGTAAACTTTGAATAAAGTTTGTAAATAAAATTGTAATTAAAGATTTTTATATATTTCAGTTTTTATCTTAAAAATAATTAATAACTTCAGATTCATAATTATAATTTTAGATATTTGAGTTATTTTAAGTCTAAATATAATTAATATTTTTAGAAATATAATTATATTTCTGCTATTTCTGGTATCCATTCAGTTTTTAGTTCGGATTCGATTTTTCAAATAAAGGAATAAGAGCTTAAGATCCACTTAGGTTCCGGATTCGATTCGATTTCATTTTTTTGGTTCGAATTTTTGGATCCGGATATTTTCCCAGCCCTACGTAATATCTCACTTAGCCATGTGACATCCAACATAACAAAACCCATCTACATAGTGGGGATGATTGGTTGGGCTGTAGGAGCCATCTTTAGCTTTAATTTCTAGCTACAGCCCAACAAATTATCAATCGTGTTTTATCTCTTTTTTTAAAGCTACAGCCCCTACAGCAAAAAAATGGCTGTAGAAGCCTTATTTATTTACTAAAGCCATATTTTAAAGGCTGTAGAGAAAAATATATGGCTGTAGAAATATCTTTCCTTTTTTATTATTTTTGTCATTTATTATCTACAGCTACAGAATATACAGCCACAGCAAATATATCTACAGACCAAATTCTACGGCAAATAATATACAGTTACAGTCCAACCAATCATCCACAGTATCTGGCTTATCAAAACTATATACATGACATCTAACTCAGTAAGATTAACTAATACAATTTATATTATTATTGATTTTGGCTTAAGCTTCATATATAGTTCATTTGAAAGAAAAAAAAAATTGGTTAAGATTTTAATCAACATAACATCAAATTTAATGTATAAAAAAGCACAACAAAAAGATTGAAATATATCATCTTCCCAACATATTCCATTCCTTTTTTTTACTTTTTTTTTATTATTATTTCCTGTAACTTTTCAATTATTTCAACTGCGAACTGTTTAGCTCTATCAGCCATAAACAAATTTATATATGTTGTTATAAACTCTTATCTCCCCAAGTAGATAACCAATTAGAGAGTCTTTTGTGGCTGAGAAACAACTAAACTAACAAAAACTATATGCATGAAAATATATAATTAAACTAATGGGAGATCGTTGAAACGTACCAAAGCTATACGATGAGTTCTAGTAACAAAGCTAAATGGTCGATACTGCAACTAGAAAACTACTTCAATTGGGATAGTTTCTCATCGTGAACCTCTTTGAGTACTTCCTCGGCAATATATACAATTTATCTAAGTTACTTCCTTATCAAGAAACCTTCATAATTTAAGTGGGGGTCCATTTAGATATCAGTCTTCCTCCAAGACGGTATCGTTCAAAAGTATTGGTGACTATGAACAACACATTCCTCTTCTTAGCCTACGTTCAATTCAAAGTGAGGTCAAATCCTCACATGCTTGTCTCCCAACTACTTTATCTTCAGTTCAGTGCTCCCTTAAATGCTTATCCTTGTGTTTTTGTTTACTCTCTCGCTCGCTAACATGGTTGATTTAGTACGTAGTGTATGATTCTTTACGTTAAAAACTCTTTCAAATTTAATGTAGGAAAGCTCTTTACCACAAAAAGAAAAAAACCCTTCATTAAAGTTACTTACTAAGCAAGAAAACACTACGCTTTGGCTCGATCCTAATGAGATCCGTGCATATAGGAACCCACTTACGGTAAGTGACTTACCATTGATTCTGCATGATATTTAAAACAAACACGTTTTTTGATATAGAGATATGAGTCGAAGAATAAATATCTTTTGGTAACAATATTTAAATGTCTAAAAAGATTCACAAATCTAACGCACTTTGTGTTAAGTTGTAAACAACTCCTTGCCCATATTAAAAATTCTCTAAAACTATCGAAAATCGAGACCATTAATTCCGTCAATTAATATAAATGTCCAGATTAGTGTTTCTAATTCAATGTACGAAAGAGATATTTCTTTGTAAATCCTTAGCTCCCTTCTGGTGATACTGTTACTTACGCGTTGTTGGAAGCATAACCAGCGCAGATCTGGACAAGAATCCATCACTTTGCATAAACCATCTAAAAAATTGCAATACCATGCATAACTTGATATTACAAAAGAGGGGATAGTATCTTGTAATTATTTGTTATTATCATTGGTTTGTATCAAATTTCTTAAAAAAAAGTTGTTATTAAAAATAGATCAAAAACTGCTGAGACCCAAAAAATTGCCAAATTTGTAGTGTGAATAAAGATTCAGATAGAACATGATTTATTAAGCCTTTACATTATATATATTATGTGTCACAACTTCTTTTACAAATTGATTAGAACCAATGAATATCTTAATATAATTTGCTAAACAAAATGTCTTAATTTTTGTAGACATATAAGGATAATCTTTCTAGTGTTATTTATAAGTGGCTAATCTAGCCATTATTTGTTTTTATCAAGTATAATTTTAACTGTTAATCATTTTCAAATTTTGTATTTAATCTTGGTTCAGGTACTATTCATTTTAAATTATATATACAAAAAGACTTCAAGTAAGACCATATCTAAAATTGGTATAGAAAAGAGTATAAGAAAATAAAACAACATAATTAAAAGTAGTTTGTAACTAACTAATGTTGAAGATAAGCAGATGGTTCAGAATTCGAAATATAAGTATTGCGTATAGTTATTGAAAATGTTGGCGAGAAACATTTTTAACGGAAGAAAAGGTAATGGAAGAAAATCATCAGTCAAAGTTGATATAAATTAAAGGGGGGCATTGATTTTTGAACATTTTTAACTGGTATATATATGAAGAATCGCGATTCATCAACAAAAAAGAATTATTTGAGCAGTCTGAAATTCTTAACTGGTATATATATGAAGAATCGCGATACATGAAATAACCATTTCATCAACAAAAAAGAATTATTTATTTTTAAACAAACCCTTCGCCCCTATATAAATGTAGTGAAACAAACGACTTGAGAACTCAACTACTCTATGTGTTCATTTGTTCTTTAATTAGGTCTCCAAAATCAAACCTATCATAATGGCTTCAATAGGCATATTTGAAGCATCCATAGTTTTCTTTTGCTTTCTCATATTTTATTACTTTCTCATCAAGAAACCTTTTGATTACATCCACATCAAAAAAGCATTTCAAAGCTACCCTTGGAACTGGCCGGTTCTTGGGATGTTTCCAGGTTTGCTAGTGAGAGTGAACCGGATCTATGACGCTGTCGAGACTCTCGAGAACTACAACATGACGTTCCCATTCGAGGACCCGTGGTTTGCTGGAATGGATATATTAGTCACGGTTGATCCAGCTAACATCCATCATATAATGAGCTCAAGTTTCTCCAACTACATCAAAGGTCCTGAGTTCCAAGAAGTGTTTGAAATCTTTGGAAACGGGCTACTCAACTCGGACTCGGAGAGAAGCAACAACCTGAGGAAGTGTTATCAAGCCATGCTTCATGATCCAAGGTTTCAAAGGTTTTCACTTTTCACCACGAGAAAGAAACTCAAAGACGAGCTTCTTCCTCTTTTTAGTCATTTTGCAGAGGAAGGGACGGTTGTAGACTTGCAAGATGTGTTCCGGAGATTTACCTTCGATACAGCCATGATTACAATAGGTGGGTCTGATCCAAGATCTCTCTGAGCTCAAATGGCCAGCGATGAGTTCGTTAAATCCCTCGAAGATGTTGAAGTAGCGATCGTGTATAGGCATATGATGCCAAGATTCATGTGGAAGCTGCGAAACAGTTTGGGATTCGGACAAGAGAAGAAGATGATAGAAGCTGATGCCATCTTTGAACGTTTGTGTGGAAAATACGTATCTGATAAGAGAGATGAGATACGAAAAGAGGCCAATCATCATTACAATAATGGAGAGTTTGTGGATCTCTTAACGTTCTTTATAAAGTTCGGTCTCTTGGACCCTATTGATGACAAACTCCTCAGAGACGTCATTGTGGGTTTCATTTTAGCAGCGAGAGACACTATTGCGTCCACACTCACTTGGTTCTTCTGGCTTTTGTCCGAAAACCCTCAAGTGGTGACCAAGATCCACGATGAGATCCAAGAGAATTTACCAAGATCAAGAAATGGTCAGGAGAGACCAGCTTATGATCCGGCAGAGCTTGATAAGTTGGTGTACTTACACGGCGCTTTGTGTGAATCAATGAGGCTTTACCCACCAGTTCCGTTCCAACGTAGGTCAGCAATCAAACAAGATGTTCTTCCAAGTGGGCATAAAGTCGATGCAAACTCAACGATCATGATTTTTGTTTACGCGATGGGGAAGATGAGAGCAGTTTGGGGAGAAGACGCATTAGAGTTTAAGCCAGAAAGATGGGTTTCATCGACCGGTGGAATAAGACATGAGCCTTCTTACAAGTTCTTTGCATTTAATGCTGGCCCAAGAACTTGTCTTGGTAGGAACATGGCTATGACTCAGTTGAAGACAGTGGTTGTTGAAGTATTACAAAACTATGACATTGAGGTCGTAAGGGGACAGAAAGTTGAGCCATTTTCTGGTCTTATTCTTCACATGAAGCATGGGCTTAGAGTCAAATTTAATAAGAGATGCTGATCAGCTTGAAATAATTAGTAGATAAGTTATAGTGTTTCAATAATGGTATTTTATCGTTGATAAAATATACTTCTACCTTACTTTTAATTTTATGTATTGCTAAGTTTGTGTGTTTCTAATAAATTGAATGCAACATTATGTGTGGAGTACTCGCTTCTTTAATATGAAAGTTGTTTTGGTTATCAATTAAAAATATATTTTGATATTAACAAAAATGTAATTTAATATTTTGTTATATTACAAAATGATGATTAACTATTACAACAATCGAATCTAATTGCATGTAATACTTGGAAACACCATAAACAGTTCGAAGAACGGCTCCACAATTAAAATTTGTATCCTTGTTATAATCTTATATAGTCATTTAAGGGAAAAACGGCCAATTAGCACCTGAACTCTTAGTAAAGGTGCCAATTAGTAACTGAACAATTTTGGTGTTCTAATTAGTACCCAAACTCTCACATATCGGATTTTACATACCTGAACTATGTGTAAATATGCCAATTAGTACCTAAACAATTTTGATGTGCTAATTAGTACCCAAACTCTCACATATCGGATTTTACATACCTGAACTATGTGTAGTTGGCCAAAACATGCATTGACCAGAATTTTATTAGTCAACATCGTAATAAATCATAAAAAAAAAAAAATCAAAATAAATTCATAAAAAAACACCTAAACAATTCGAAAAAATTCATAAAAATTCAGAAAATGCATAAAAATATAAAATCAACAAATTCAAAAAATATAAAAATTCAACAAATATAAAAATTCAACAAATCAAAATAAATTCATAAAAAATCAACAAATTCAAAAAATATAAAAAATATAAAAATTCAAAAAAATTCAGAAAAATTCAAACAAATTCAGAAAATTCAAAAAACTCAGAAAAATTCAGAAAATTCTAAAAACTCAGAAAATTCTAAAAAATAAAAAAATATCCAAAAATTTGACAGTAATCAAAAATTCAAACATATAGTATGTTCAAACATATAGTATATTTGTATGATATCGTGTGTTTGTTTTTGTATCATAGTTTAGCATCACCCCATTCTTTCTAAAAAAACATATAGTCTATTTGTATGATATTGTATGCTTGTTTGGTACCATAGAATAAATATAGTATGCTTGTTTTTGTATGATATAGTATATAGTATGTTAAAATTAATACTTGAAAATATTATTTTTCCAAGTTTTCTTTGGATTTTTTTTCGATATTTTTTTTTGTTTTTCTAAAGAGAACAATATTTTCAAGTATTAATTTTAACATACTATATACTATATACTTTATCATACAAAAACAAGCATACCATATTTATTCTATGGTACCAAACAAACATACAATATCATACAAACATACTATATTTTTTTTTGAGAAAGAATGGGGTGATGCTAAACTATGATACAAAAACAAACACACGATATCATACAAACATACTATATGTCTGAATTTTTGATTATTGTCAAATTTTTGGATATTTTTTTATTTTTTAGAATTCTCTGAGTTTTTAGAATTTTCTAAATTTTTCTGAGTTTTTTTTATTTTCTGAATTTGTTTGAATTTTTCTGAATTTTTGTTGAATTTTTTGAATTTTTATATTTTTTGAATTTGTTAATTTTTTATGAATTTATTTTGATTTTTTTTTATTTTTTATGAATTATTATGAATTTTTATGCATTTTCTGAATTTTTATGAATTTTTTTCGAATTGTTTAGGTGTTTTTTATGAATTTATTTTGATTTTTTATGAATTATTATAATTTTTATGCATTTTCTGAATTTTTATGAATTTTTTCGAATTGTTTAGGTGATTTTTTATGAATTATTACGATGTTGACTAATGAAATTCGGGTCAATGCATGTTTTGGCCAACTACACATAGTTCAGGTATGTAAAATCCGATATGTGAGAGTTTGGGTACTAATTAGCACACCAAAATTGTTCAGGTACTAATTGGCACCTTTACTAAAAGTTCAGGTACTAATTGGCCGTTTTCCCGTCATTTAAGCTTCTGATTCCACGACAAAAATTGTTTAGGTTCAATACGTATAAAGATTTTGATTCCGCGATCTTAATAATCTTCTAAGGAATTAAGTCAATATTCTCTCCATTCTGAAAAATGATTTATATTTTATTAGAATTTTTTTTTTGAAAAGATAAATATTTTAAAATTTGTATGTATTTTTTATTAGTTAATAATGATAAATTGTGAGCTCAAAGAACAGTAATTAAATATATTAGATTACTAGTGGTTTATATTTATTGAAAGTTGTTAAAAACATAAAATAATATATCCATAGTCAAAATTTAGTGTGTTTTATTAATTTGTGTGAAAATACATAAAATTCTAATATTTAGAAACAAATAGAGTATTTACCAGAGATACCAAATTATTCAAAAGATATTCAATTTTTTATTAAGAGAAAGTTTTCAAAATGAATAATTCATGTTATAGTAAACTTAAGATAAAAGAAAGACATCTGGATTTGATAGGATCTAATATATGACAAAAAGTAGCTTATAAAAGAATATCTTATTCTCACATTTGTAAAGCGAACACGATTAATAAACTAAAAGAAGAACTTTTTAAGAAAAATGATGAAACCACTAAGAAATCAGCAAGGGATGGAAGAAAAAAAAAAACAAATAATTGAAGTTATGAAGTTTTGTGGGTAGAGTTAGATGAAGAAGTGGAGCTGGGAACGGGGATGGTATCATCATCGTCTTCGTCACCGTCACGTTGTTTCAACAATTCTTGAAACGATGAATCATAGGCCACTAATCTTCTCAAGTATTTTGCGGCTTCCTCTCTCCTTTTTAGTTGAAAACAACATTGCAAAAGCATAAAAAATAAAGATTGAAAGAGACATTTTTCAGAGAATTGTCTGAATATGTAATTTTCGCAAATTCTCTTAGGAGGAATATGACTTTTTGCAAAAATTCAAATTTTTGCACAAAAATCGAATTTTTGCAATATACCATTTGATTGCACAAAAATCGAATTTTTGCAATATACCATTTGATTGCATCCCACGGATCCATCTTCTCGTTTATTGTTATGAACCACAAACTATCACAATCCAAACATGGATTAAAACCATTACCTCTTATATAGTCATATAAGATTCTGATTTCATGACAAAAAAATTGTTTAAATTCAACAAACGGCTCCACATTAGTCAATAGGTATAAAGATTCTGATTCCGCAATTTTGATAAGCTTAAGGACTTTGAGTCAATGTGCTCGATAGGAAAATGAGCAAGCAGAAAAATAAGCGAGGACAGCAAAAAACCATCCTTCAGAATTGGTGTATATCGATTCAGTCCCGCCACACCGGCTCACGATGACCACATAATTTTGGTCTCTTAGTTATTTTGTTATCTTGTTGTAAAAAAAAAAAAAAAGTTTGTTTTTAAAAGAAAAGTTGTTAAAAATTTATGTATTTTTATTAGTATATAATGGTAAATTATGAATTAAATTTAGTAATTTATTTTTCACGAAATTTAGTAATTTATTATTGGTTTATATTATTAAAAGTTGTTAAATCATAAAATAATTTATAATCAAAATTTAATGTCTTTTATTAATACAGAAAGGGTACTAGTGTATTACTTTACGAAGTTATATAAAGAAAATTCATCTGACGAAAATCTTCAAAATGAATAATTCATAGTACAATAAACCAAAGATGAAAGACATCTGGATTTGATAGGGGATCTATCACAAACTATGTTATACAGAAAACCTCTTATTCTCACAGTTCTAAGACTAATAAACCAAAAGAACCACTTTTTTAAAAAAAAATTATAGAACCCCTAGACTGAAGTTATGAAGGTTTGTTAGATGAAGAAGAAGTGGGGCTAGCTATGGAATTGGTATTATCATCTTCTTCCTCACACTGTTTCAACAATTCTTGAAATGATGGATCATAAGCTACTACTCTTCTCAAGTACTTTGCTGCTTCATCCCTTCTTCCTTCGTTGAAAATAGCACTGCAAGAACAAAATGAGATTAAAAAGCTCTCTTTCCCAGAGAATTCTTTGGTCTTTTTTTCCTTCTTATCGTTTTACCTTGAGTACAGTACCAATGCGTCTAAGTAATGAGCTTTGCTTTTGGGATCATCAGGCTCTTCCATGTTCGCTACTCTTTCAAGGTGTGTAATTCCCTCCGATGTCTTCCCCTGAAGCCATGAGTGTTCTTTTGAGTTTCTCCACATCAACGTATACATATACAAAGATCGATGAAAAGCAAGCGGTTCTTGAATATGATGTACCTGGCGTATATTGGAGACACCTGCCCACTGTGATGCAACAATTAAAAGATCGACTTCTTCAACTTCTGTTGGACAGGCATCAATAAGCTGAGAGGAACAGAATTACATCCGATTAAGACAAAACAACACAGTAAGTTTCTAATGAGATCAAAGAGCATAAAGATCACACCTTTGAAGCAGCCTGCTCTAAGTATTTTGCAGCTTCAGCAAACTGTTCTTTCTGATATAAAGCCTGACCAAGAATAACCATAGCTTGAAGATACTCAGGATCCTTTTCTAATGCCAACCTGGAAAAAATACCACAGCTAAGTCTCACAAGAACAGCCACATCGAATAACCATAACTAAGTCTCACAAGAAATCATAGCTGCTGCTTAGTTACCTCAATAGAGGAATTGATTTTTCCTTTTGCCCTCCAGATAAATATTTGGCAGAAAGCTGTTAAGAAAAGCTGTTAACGATAGTAACCAAGACGTGGAAGACTAATTACTGATAGAACATCATGAAATTTGACTTACACCAACAAGCTCCTTAGGGGTTAAATCACGCCCTGAGATCAAGCGTCCTTTCGAGGGTGGATCAGTGAGTTTTGCTTCGTTTATATTTGTTATTATAGGGTTTCCAGCCTCTTTCTGGACAGTGTCATCTCCTTGTAGACCCAACTTAGCAATTACAAGAGGATGTTTGAGGATTGATTGCTGCAAAGCCATCACACTAAATGAGAGAACCAAAGGGTAATTACATAATGTAAATGGGAAGGTAGTGTTGTTGCGAACAGAGATGGGAACCATTAAAAAGTAAGAAAGAAAATCAGATTCTATTGCTCATAAGAGCTGGATTCAAAGGCTGAGTTCCTCTTAGGTAAAGCTCTGTCTACCCATAAACCAGCTTAAGACCATTACCCCTAGACAGAGTTACAAAACTTTTAACTGATTACTACTACACAATGTCAGTAGCTTAAGGACAACTTAAAAGATAAGCTTTGGATCATTACGTCAAATGCATCGTCACTCCTCCCTAACTCTATCATTCAGTTTTGAGTTTTACATGAATTCAAGATTAAAAACATCCTCAGTAATGGTTAGCCCAATTTTCACGAAATTCTTAATCTTAACGAGTTATCATTAGAACAAACCTGAGCTATGCTGAATGACAAATTGGTAGACCAGTAAAGCAGACTTCCCTGTAACAAAATGAGAGAAAATGAAAATTTTGAACCAGTATAAAGAATGGAGTGAGGATACAGTGTTCCCAGTCGAAAGAATGGTGTGAAAATGGTTGTTCCAAGGGGTAATAGGAGAGCTCTTAAACAAAACAGACCTTAGAAATGGAACTACAGATAACTCTGGAAAAAGAAGATAGTCTAGTTCGAACAAGATAGTTTTAAGGGTTTTACAGAAGTAATAAGAGTCGAGTAAATCGACCTTTTGCATTTTAAGATAACTTAGTTGAAGGACCTTGAGTTGAACCGTATCAAAATACACTAACGTAACCGAAAACAAGAAAAATTAATTTACCTGAGGCATTTGGAATGCAAGGAAATAAAGAGCAAATGTCAAAAAATTCAAAAATATCTTGTAAGTCTGCAGAAGAAAACAGAAACACCCATCAATTGTCAAGTACCATGCATGAAGAAACAATTGATCTTTCTTTATTGGTAGCAATTGGTATATAACTTGATGCCAGGACAGTTACTTTTCTGGCCAAACAGTTCAACGAGATGTATATGTTCAAATACAGACTTCCTATTATTAATTTGCATAACAAAGAAGAAAAAAACTCACTTTTGCTAATTCCGCGAACTTATCAACTTTGTGAACTGAAGATGCTGAAAAGGCTATCTACAAGAAAAATGTATATATATTTCAAACAAGCTGGGATTCCAAAAAGCATCGAGAAGTATAGTTCATCAGAAATGATTAAGGTTTCATGATCCAACAAAGGAAACAACAGTAAGTACCTGTGTGTTTGTGTAATGCAAACCAGCTATCAAAAATGGGAAAATTGGACCATATAGACCGTTGGGAATTTCAGTCAAATTCTGGAACCATAAAGCCCCACCCTGCAAGCAATGAAACAAAGGATTCGATCAAAAGGAAAGTGCAGCAGAAGAAATTTTCCAAAACATTGACTAAATGACAATATAAAGGCCTGAAATACAAGAAATATAAAAAGAGTTCTCAAATAAACAAAATCAAAACACGTTAATCAGTACTGATCCCAACATATTGGCGACTTACCGTATCAAATCCAGGATGATGATCAAGTGACATTCTTCTAATGCTTGTTATCCACACGAAAAAACATGAAATCTGCAAGAAGAAGAATGAGGACTAAGCATATAACTTCTTGTCACTCAAAGAGCTATATTCCATTCCATGTAATGCTACATGAGTGGTAATAACTAAAAGACGCACTAATAACACAAAAGTAGTCTTAAGTTCCATATATGGTCTCATGTATCAGACAGGGGTGCGAAAAAGGTTTTGCAGAGTAAGAATTTCGAAACTTCTCCAGATATATATCAGCTTTTACATCTACAAGGAGAGATTTTACGCATCACCTGGATGGAGAAATAAGCAGGAATCCACAAAAACGAAGGGCACCCGAGAGCTTTCCTTTCTTTCCGTAACAGCAAGAACTGTTCAACAACACTCCTTCCTGAACCCTTTGGGGGCCAAAAGGACGGTACTAGAAAACCACTATCAAACTATTAGCCTCTAATCACTATTGCTGAGTGCTGCCACAAAAGATAAGGAGAGGCGAAAAAAAAAAAAAAATGCTCACACTGAGGTAAGAATTGCGAAATCGTTTTCGTTTGCTTGCGCTGCAAAATCAGTAAAGGAAGCAAAGCTGTTCTGAAAGCTACAGTCGACGAAGCAATCACGACCCACCTGGCAATTAATCTGAGGCACATTAACAAAAACCCTCAGATACAAACTATGAACTAAGAAAGAGATGAAAGATCAATTTTTTTCAAGAAACCCAATCCTCAGACATAAACTATGAACTGAGAGAGAGGTGAAAAATAAAAAAATTTCAAGAAACCCAAGATGAATTTTGTTCAAGAAACCCAATCCTCAGACATAAACTATGATTTGAGAAAGAGGTGAAAGATCATATATTTTCAAGAAACCCAATCCTCAGACATAAACTACGAAGCAAAAGCACAGTTTTTTTCTTCAAGGAACCGAATCAAGAAAGCAGAAGCTATGTATTACCAGGGCAATCCAGTGAGGTCATTGTAAGAATCAAGCAACGAGATCACATGTCGGGTCAACAAATCATGGTTTGCCGAAGCACTAGCTCCGATCATGTCCTGTCCGAAATCTAATCCATGACCACTTCCAAGGGGAGGGATGGAATCGTCTCTGAGAGTACTCAGCTCAGAGTCTAGGTCCGTGGGAGTGGAAAACAATCGGAATTGGGAAAGACCGAGCGCGATCGACGGGTGTGTCGCGGAGGAGACATGGCGCGATCGGCGGAGGTGAGAGAGTAAAACCCTACGAAATGCCATTTACAGTGAGGAAGATTGTACGGCGCAGTTCATGGTATGAGAAAGTTAACTCCATAAACGGCTATTTGGGCCTGATTTGTCGTGAAATTAGAAGATAAAGGCCAAATTTAATAAAGAGAAGATTTCATATTACTATATACCAATTTAATTCGTCAAAACAAATATACCAATTTAATTTTTTACTATTAGTTTAATACACATAATTTTTTCAAACATAATTTAATTCATGCAAAATACAATCTTATTATTTAAAGAGTCAACTAGATTTTGAGCGCGGGTGCTATTTTATAGAGGTAATTTAATATTTTATAATTTAACTTTTAAGTAATTATTTATGAAAATTATTGAATATTATATTGTAAAACAAAATAATAATTTATTTATTTATTTTGATTTTTTTCTTTATATTTGAGTTTCAGATAAATAGTTATTAACTTAAACAAAATCGAGTGAAGATCAGTTTCAATCTCGATCGATCTATCCTAAATCTACATCGTCGTCAGTAGGTAAGTCGAAATTTGTTATTAAAAGAGTTTATGTGTAATCGAAATCAGTTATATTAAAACTGATTGTAGCTGTCCGTGAGAATAGTTAGGGTTCTTTGTTTTATTTCATCACATCTTCATTTGCAACTGGATTGATTTGTAGATCAATTTTGTCACAACCAAGAGCATTTTTGGTCGGTTTTTTATCTGAAAGAAACATAATGGGTTGGTTTCTCACTGTTTCTTTCTTTTCTGTAAACACTATTGCAAACTCTTGTTCTCTTGATTTGTATATTTTGTAGTTTTATATATTTTGTCCGTGTAAGTGTTGACTGAAGAAAGTTCTAACAAATTTGCCATGAAGCAATGAAAATCTATTATGGACCTGAAGTTTCAACTGATAATACCTTCATGAGAACTTATAAATCAAGGACTGGTCACCGTGTGGTATGTTCTTAACTTTAATTTCTGAAAAGGTTTATCACCGTCCGGTCTTCTATTAAATCTGTTGTACTCTCTGTTTTCTTAACAGAAAATACCGAAGAAGATGATCAACAGAGTTATGAAAGGAAACCAAAACCGCAATTATCTTACTCTGACTTGTGCGGTTTCACCTGGCAGACTGTGGGCAGCAGATATTGTAGGGAGAAAGATTTCTTTTGGATGGGAAACGTTTGCAAAGGCGAATTCCTTTTATGATGGTGATTTGCTGTTATTTAAATACAATGGAAGAACCAGGTTCCATGTGGAGAGATTCAATTCAATCGGTTGTACTTCTGACGCTGCGGGCAGTGGTAAGTGTCTATATGAGTTAAATTTCCAAAAATAAGACTTTCTTGTAAAAGCTAAGTATTGTTGTTTTGGTCCCAATCTATGGCAGGAAATGAACGCCGAAGCAGACAAAATTCCACCAATACTAAACCGGCTGCGGCAACAGGTATTTGTCTTTGTAAGTTAAATATTTTTAAGAAGTCTTCCTTTGCTAAGTATCGTTTGTTTAATTTGTAGACATTGCAGGAACAGATTCGTTACTGTAACCATCACAGCCGATAAGATCGACAGAAGTAGGATGGTGAGTCCCTACTCATTTGTGGTTGTAATTCTTTAGGAACTCATTTGTCTCGTAATTGTAATGTGTTGCATTTAACTATATAATATATAGTGTCCTGACGTTGTTTACTAAGATTCCCTGTTATATGGTGAAAGTATTTGTTCACTCCCTCCTGACCTTGATATTTCACATTATTTGCAGTACCTCCCAAAGGTTTTTTGTACGGTTAATGGACTTGAGAAGTTCGCTGGGAAGGAAATTGCTATGGTCGGTGAAGATGGAAGTTCATTTGCTGTTAAACACCAGACTCAGTCATTCGGTTCAAGGAAGAGGTTGCAATTACGAAATGGACTTAGGGAGTTCTTCGAAGAGAATGACATCCACACGCACGATCAAATAACATTTGAGCTGCTAGTGGATAACATGTCCTTTCCTAAACTGAAGCTCCGGTCAAAGGTTATATTGGTTCCTAATTAACCTAGCTTCATAAGTCAGTACAGCTAGCTCTAATTAGTATGTTTTTTGGTGAGCTAGCCGTAGACTAATTTGTAGGAATCTGTTGACTATTTTCCCTTGTTGTTCAACTATCTCTCCTTATGTTCTTCCTAAAGGAGTTATGTACGGCTTAATAGACTATTTCAAACATATTGTATCATCACTATTAAAATAGAATTTTCATTTAGCAGCTCTGTCATTATGTTTGTTGTGCTCTCAAAAATTATTTATATTTTTGCAAAATGTTATTCAAAAAATATAATTATGTGCTCAGAAAATTTGAAAGACAATGTTCTTTTCCAGTTTTTTTTTCCTTTTGGGCCTGTCTTTTTATCGACAAATAAACCCAAGCCCTAATACGTTTGAGTTAGCTGATTTATTTGTTCATTCAGCAAAAAAAAATCGGTGACACGAACAGTTTTTATTTCAAGAATCAATGACCTTTTTGAATTCCTTTCCTCTGGTTTCATATCTTCGAAGTAGTCATCATCTGAGGTAAGACTATTATTTCGAGAATCAGTCATCTTCTTGAATTCCTTTCGTTTGTTTTCATATATTCGAAATAGTCATCATCTGAGATTTTATTTCAAGAATAAGGGAACTTTATCTTAATTTCGTTTCGTTGATTTTAAGGAACAAAACTCAGAAATAATTGATGTGAAATCGTTTTTTCTTTTGCATGTCACTTTCGTTTATGTATTTGGAGTTCAAATTCGAGACAAATTGAAAAGAATTCAGGAAGTGTAAGCGTCATTATTCTTCTCTTACACCGACTTAATTTGTTCTCTTGCTTTTTCTATTTCAATTTGATTGGTTCTTGTCTCTGAGAAAGAATGGTTGTTAATTTCTTTTGATTTTATTTTCTTTTTGCGAGGATATACATCCATTAAGTGAAAGACTTATTAGCAAATCGAGAGAAGTATATCTAAAGAGCATTTCATCTTCAAACCGTGTATGAGTTTCAGCCGAAGGTATGTGTAAAGTCTAACAAAAATGAACTTTAAAATTAGATTATGACGCAAATTTGATAAGATCAACACATTGATTGTGGTTTAGATAGGAAAACTTCTTTGTTTTTGAATGAACAATTCATTGTTTGCCATAGGTAGTTCGCAATTATAGGTATGTAGTTGTTGCTTGTTCCATCTGATTATGTTCTTTGAATAGTTTGTTGTGGTTAGAGTATACATCAAAAGTAGTATCCGTTTGTCTCTTTTGGTCTATTTTAAAACGAAATTATAAACTTAAGAATATAGGAAGCAAATAAAAATATAAAGACTTTCATAATGATAGTCTTCCCTTGAAACATGACGAAAGCAAAGACAATGTATCTGTCTTCTCTTGCAACAAATAGATTGAAAAAACAAAATCATTCGATTTCTCTCTCACAAAATCTCTTTCCTTCGTCTCCTTTATTCTCCCGAAATTGGTTTCAAATATCTTCAGGTCCTTCCAAGTTACTGAACACCTCCTTGAAAACTACGTTAATAGTTTGTCTCTGAGGGTTTCCAGCCTTGTCCACAATCAGTATTCTCAATCCTTTCTTTGATGTTGCCCTAAATATAGCAACATAGAGCTGACCATGAGAAAATACTGGCTTAGGTAAAAATAGTCCAACTTTTGCAAGAGACTGTCCTTCGCTTTTGTTGATTGTCATTGCAAATGCAACGGAGAGAGGCAACTGTCTTTGACGCATCTTGAATGGCAATCGAGCATCAGATGGAGTGATCAACAATCTTGGAATTAGTACTATTTCCCCAACCTTTTTCCCTGTAATAACTCTAGCTTCCACCATAAAATCGGTCATTTGAGTGATATGGAGCCTTGTTCCATTCATCAAACCTCCTGTATGATCAATATTCCTTAACAACATCACAGGACAACCAACCTTCAATCTGAGACGCTGGTTTGGTAAACCAGCGACTTTGATAGTGTTCAGAAAATCTGGAGTTAGAGCCTCATCATTAGCAGATCTTTTATCAAGAGGATCTAGTGTATCCGAACTTAGGTATATCCTTTCCTCACCTAAAGAATATTAGAAAATATAGACTATTTAGATACAACACAAGGCAATCGTTTTCTTAAAACCTCTTAAGCAAAAGAAATGATAGTACTAACCTTCAAGTTTATCCAACATACGCTCATTTATGAGATTGACATCTTCATTTGTTGGACATAGAATTGCTCTTTCTTGGAAAAACTTTGGTTCCTTCATATCTTTTAGTTCCGTAGCATCCCCATACACCTCTTCACATATTGTTTCGGTTAGAATGTCTACGTCAGTAAGGAGAAATTCCTCAGGAATATCTATTAGAGCCTCACCATCGTTAGACTCTTCGATTTTTCCATCTCCAACATCTAAAATCCATTTCGAGAATTCCTCAAGATCCTTTGCCTCGTCAGTAGTCAAGTTGTTAGACAGTAGACGCATGTTCTTGGTAAGCTTTAACACTTCACAATGTTCCCAAAGATAAGAAGAATGAAGTGAAGCCAACACTATTTCAGCCCTACCACCTCCGTTTATTACAGGGAGAATCTGCCTAAAATCACCACCAAAGACCACAACCTTTCCACCAAAAGGCTTTCCTGTGTGTTTCCCAATGATATCAGATAGACTTCTATCCAATGATTCAAAACAATATTTGCTCATCATTGGAGCTTCATCCCATATTATGAGTGCAGCTTCCTTGATTAAATTAGCCATATCAGTTCTGTGACTTATGTTACACGTAGAAAATTCGTCAGGGTTCAAAGGTATGCCAAACCTGGAATGAGCTGTCCTACCTCCTTCTAACAAAAGAGAAGCTATCCCGCTAGATGCAACGTTCAAAACAATATCACCTTTACATCTGAATGCAGCATAAAGTACTCTCCAAATAAAGGTTTTTCCAGTACCACCAAATCCATAAACAAAAAACATTCCACCCTTTTTATCTAACACATCAGCCATGATCTTTTGATAAACTGTCCTTTGTTCATCAGTTAACTTTTCAAAGTCTAGATCGTTGTTTCTTTTCAACTCGTGACAATCGTAGCTACGTTCATCAACAATCAGGAAATTCTCATGGATGTCACCTTCATTTGGTGGCTTAGGCATGTTTCTATATCTATGTAGAGTACTCCCGTTTCTTTTCATAAGCTGCTCGATGTGTTGCAGGGCATAGTTTTTTTTCTGGCTGTCAGTTAGTATGAGTCCTGAATGTTATAAAAATAACTAATATGAGATTAGATAGAAATGCCACACACGATTTTTAAATATGAAATTTAAAAACGTGTTCAAACCTGGACGATCCAAATGTTGTCTCATGTTGTGCTCAATATCTTCTGCAAGATATTGCCAAGTCTTTTCCCAAACAACCTCTGACCTAGTTAGAGTATCAGAGATGAGCATGACCATAAAAAGTCGTCGCAGATCATTTGCGGTACTGATAAACTCCTCCTTATCAAATCATCGATATACTCTTGGTCATCCTCTGGCAATCCTCGAGCATAGCACGCCTCTTTATATTCTTCATACATCACGTTGTTGAAAGTCTTCAGCTCATCAAAATTTCTAGGACCAGTGACATGGTTCAGCAACAAACGTAGATAGTAGGCATCTTCCATTTTCCTTGGAGCATAATTAATTCGTCCCACACAAAGTCGTCCTCTTTTTCTTCTTGTGAACTTTTTATCCCTCCTCAGCCATCTATAATAGTTTGAATCTGAACGTAAGTGAGAGTTCTTGCAAAAGAATTAACTCTACACAATTCAAACCAAGCCAAGAACATAGTGTTTTCGATTTGTTTCCGGCTGACAACGCCTTGCATCTTGTCTTTGCCTTTGAAGACAACATTCTATTTCCCGGGTAAATGGAAGGAAAGCTTCTCAACTGCCGTGGATCTATAATGGATAGGATACTTGAATAGTCTCCAAGCAGCTTCTCATGCAGAAACATACCTAATCAGATGAGAACAATTTTGAAATTAGAGAAATAACAAAGAACAATCTTCATAAAGGAATAGTTTTTCTATATGGAACTTGATTAAAGTTAACCTGCAATCAAAGAAGTCTTTGATTTCGTTTCGCTTCTTCGGAATGACATTTCCTTCTTTGTTTCTTAAATCATCTCCCATTCCCGGTGGCTCAACAACAACCGCTACACGATCTGGTCCTTTGTTGATATACTTGAATAAGTACTTTATAGAGCCAGTTTGATTGCAACATTCAACGTTAATATGAGCCCGGCACATGAGTGAAAGCTTCTTGTTATAAGGAATGACATATCTATTGTCACATTTAAAACCTTTCTTTTCAACAAATCTTCCTGGCTGTTCCCTCCATCTGTAAATCGGAAACCCTTCTTTGCTAATTGTGGTCATTCGTGCATAAGGTTTTGGAAATAACTTATCACATTTACCGGTTTCCATGCAAGGTAAACTCCTGTTAGCAGCTCCACAAGGTCCATGAATCATCATATCTTTAACAACTTCGTAGAGCTCTGGTTCTTCTTTTTTGTCTGGTATCTCGGCTGAAATGATTTTGTCTATGTCTTCAGTCTTGGTCAATTTTGATGTTGGAGCCATGAACAGCAAAATGTGAGCATGTGGAAGACCTCTCTTCTGGAATTCAATTGTATACATTGCTGAAAAAACATTAGGATAAGTTAGTCGTAATATAACATGTCGTTTATAATATTAGGACATAAATAGTAAAAGATAAGTTAAGTTAAAGCTCACACGAAACTGTTTCTCCCAAAAGATTCTTCTTTCTCAGATCGTTCATTAAAGAATCGAGTTTCATCTTATACACACGACTAATAATGTCTGGCCTATCGTCACTGTTTAATTTCTCCTTCTTCACATACCTAGTGATCTCTGGCCACTTTGGATTGCATGTAAAAGTGATGAAAAGATCTGGAAAACCAAAATGTTTACATATGGCCATGACGTCTAAGTAGTTGTTCTTCATGTACTTAGGTCCGCCATTGAAAGTTACTGGTAAGAGAAACTCACTCCCTTGTTGGTCCAAATCTTCTACACCAGCACTTTCTGACTGTTTGATGGAGTCGTAGGTATCAGAACGCAAACGTGATTGATTTTTCTTGAAATAACGAAGCCTACTTGTTTCCATGGTTGTGAAGGAATCAACCAGAAATTGTTGGAACAACCTTCTCGATTTGAATAGAGCAAGAGACTCATTCTCTCGGAATTGTAGTCGGAATGCCATCCATTGTCTGAAAGATATATTGTCATTTTTAAACTTCTTCCCATTTCGAGAGACTTTCTTAATTCCAAGCCTAAAACCATCTTCTCCATAGGTAAATAACAGTGGATATTGTAAAGGAAGGTATGAGGGATGAATCTCACTTATCCTTTTTAGACGGCCAGACTTTCTTTCCAGAACAATATCTCTCATGTTCATTAGTAGGTTAAAATCTCCAGGAATGATTGCAGCAACTTCAGACGCAGTGGGGGTATTATAGGTGCTTCCATCTTTAGACCGATCACTAACTAATCTCATATGAAAAGATTCATCAGGATTAGTATTGAACCTCTCTCTGGCTGACCGAAAATTTTCAACATAGGGGTTGACCTGGTTTAACATCTTAATGAGAGGTTCTATAATCTCTCTTTTTTCAGATGTTCCTTTTTGTTATCTTGTACTGTTTTAGACTTGCTGCATTTAATAAAAAGAGAAAACATTGTCAGAACAATGTATTCTTCACTTCACATCGTTTAGTTGGTGCTAGAAAACAGTGTTGTAAATCATACCTTAGAGCAGTTGCTCTGTTTCGGATTTCATTTTCTGTGTCGACAATATAAAGCTGACTGAACTTTGCATAATCTCCCGTTCTTGGTTTTAAACTTCCCATCAAATGATAATTTTCTCCTTGCAGTTGAAACATTTGAGGTCCACGTCCCTTTTTAATAGATCTTTCAACCTTTCCCCCAAGAGAGGTGTATGAAAAGGACATGTTGTAAGGTCTAAGATTTTTCTGGAAATGATTACTTAGCGAATCACTGCCATCAAGTAAATTCTTCAAAAAAACTGGTGGATCCTTTAATAAGGGCAACTTCACTTGGCCTTGCATAAAACAGGTTGAAAACGTTGGTATCCCTCTAATCCTACTCTTCCTAAGCCTTTCTCCATACCACATTTTAGCACCAAAATATTGACATGTGTGAGTAGGATCTCCCTCGTCGATATAACCTGCACATTAGAGAAAGTGTAACTTTTAGATCATGTTATTCAGTTTTACGCACATTAAGATAAAAGGGTTTTTAAAAGTCATTATGTACCATCTTTGATGTTTGAAGCCGAGGGCTTCTGTATGGGTTCGCTAAATACACTTTCAAAGATAGATGCCAGTAAGCTCACTCTGTCTTTTTGTATGCTTGGTTGAGTAATGTCATTGCAATCTAAATCGGTGTCTTCCTCTTCTGAACTACAACTTTCCTGGGTACTATAATCAAATATCTGTTCATTGTGTTCTTCACTTGATCCTGGGTTATTAAAAATTAAAACAGACAAGAATTAAAATAAAGAGGTAAATATTAAGAAGTTCTTAAGTAGAAAAAAAAACTTCAGAGAAATAATCATCAGGTAGATTGGAATTGTCTAAATCTTCATCCGGGTCTTCGTCAGTTCCATCATCGAAACATAGTTCGACTGGCCTGATTGGATTTACTTTACGACAACCCTCAGAAGTGGAGGGTATGTTTCTGCAAACGTTGGACACGTTTGAGCAATCACTGTTATTAACTGTGAGACAACTTAATGTGTATTGTTGAAATGTGAAGATGTCGTTGGTGTTGCTGTCATTGAAATCAAATTCATTTAAAGTTTAGTTTACTATCAATAACCAATAATAAAACCAAACTTTCAATCAGCAATGACTTCACAAAACTTACAAAATTGCAAATTTCTGTTCCTTTTATTTGTTGTATTCCCACGTCCTCTGTTCAGGTCTCGATCATCACCTACATTGATGTGTATAAAGATAAGGAAGGATAGTATAATTGACGCAAATTAAGGTTTATTATATCATACTGCCGCCGATTTTTCTTTTTCCTGGCCTTAAAACAGATGTGCCAGAAACTCCATCTGAGGCTGACTGTTGTTTCCGTGAATGAGTTACATATGTAACATCTGAAAGAACATTCTTTGATCTCTTGTTGTTCTTTGCCGTACTTAACCTATTAACGTTCTCTTGATCATGACCTACTTTGATGTGGAAAAAGATTAGTTCGGATTAAATAAAAACTTGGTAGTAATATTCATATGTAAAGTAATATTTATAAGATCATACCAAAGCACGATTTTCTTTTTCCAGGCCTCTGAAATGAATTTTTAGAACCTTCCACATCTTCTGATTGCTGATTCGGTGAATGAGGGACATTTGTAACATCTGATAGAACTCTATTAAAAATGGAACCTACGGTAACACTGGTGTTGCTTGAGAATGGAGAAACAGGATGAGTCGTGTTCCTTGTTTCATTAGGAGTTTTTGATTTTGTCATCTTCATTCGCCAGAAGTGTTGCTGGTCCGGTTCTAGAATTTCTTTGTTTATATGATTGTCAACAGGATATTCTATGCAATATCAATTTAGGAAACTGTTTGTGTGATTATTATTATAAATTTAAAATATAGTAGTTCTATTTTACTAATCATAAAGACTGTGTGGTTTAAAATATGTAAACTCACTAAGTTTACAGATCCTAATGTTTTAAATTAGCATCGTATTCATATACACTATAAATTTAGGATTCTGTTTATGTGATTTTTAATATCTTTAAAAATTTAGTAGTTCTTATTTATAGAATTTAAAGATTTTGCTGTTGAAATTTTGTTAATTCGTTATTATTTTGGATCTTCTTCCGGCAAATTATAATCGTATTTAAGTGATAACATGATTCTGTGCCGTAATTGATTATTTCTTCCGTATATTTATGGTATGGATTTTTTGATAAAGATGTTAGTGTTACTAACATTTTGTATTTGTTTTTTTAGGGCATATGCTAGTATTGAAACACATGCTGGTGTACGTACATTCTGCGATATTTCAAGTAAGTATTTGAACAAAACTATGTCTTATTCTATTTCACCATAAAAAATTTCAAACGATTGAAAGCATTCAATAGATATAATAAACCACATGCAATTATTATATATAGGTCCAAAAAGAAAACATAATGATGATAGAGATTAAAATGCAGAAGCAAAAACGATAAGAGTTGAACCAAATCCAAAAATAAGCAGCACTTCAAAACAAACGGCTTGATGCTTTTCTAATTCTCTTTCATGCCTTCTTCATTCAGCTTTTTTTCCTCATCTGTTAGTTGTTCTTTTTTATGATTGCGGTGCATGCTTTCTTAGATGATGAGTTTATGTCTGGTAGAGTGTCTTGCAATGATCTCTTTGAAGGAGTTGATAAATCTGAATTCCCTTCACTTGAACACCCGATTAGGGCAACCTAATATAAGAGTTAAGTTAAAAAAAATTAGATATTATAGAGGACATTAGCATATTGATGTGTAGTAATTAGAGGTAATATCTTAATTTGCTCACCTCTTCACGACTAACATACGTGCACATTGTGTCCACATGACTATTGTCCTCCGTAATTGATTCATCTTTGATTAAGTTGGTGCAGATCCAGACCTTCCCACACTTGTAAGTTTCGTTGCCATATTCAATATTTTCTTTCTTAACAAACACACCAAATTCAAAGCTCTGGCCAATCAAATCCTTTAAAGCTTGGGGTATTGCTTCTGGATCTTCCATCTAATATTTAGGCAATTGGTATATTATTTCATATACGAAGAACTCTAAGCATGCAAATCTAAATATTAATTTTTTCATTTCAAAACACTGAAATACTGTACCTCTTGAAAAGAACCGTCAAGTAACACATTAGCAGATTGAGTAACAATTCCTTCAGCAACTGAGTCAAGGAGCAAAAAAGTTGTTTCAGCGGTATCATCCTTGATTTTGATATGCAACTTGAACCTATATTTTTAAGATTCAATCGAGATTTAAGTTAAGGACAATTAGTAACTTAGAGTAAAAATGTCAATAAAGTAGTGCTTTAAAAGGCTTACTTTGCTGAGACATCTGTGACCATAGCATTACAAAACTCACAGTAGAATCTAATTACTGACTGACCGTTGATCAGCTTTGTGCCACTATCAATAGTTTTCTGTTGCTGAACCTTCTTGTTGCATTTATTGTGTCCAATATAGTACCAAGAATAATCAGTGTCGAGAGAATATATGGTACATATAAATCTGCATGGCTCCTCCTGAAACAAAAAAAAAAATGTTTGAGAATCGTCTCTTATTTCGGTATGAGAAATAAAGATTTAAAAAACCTCATTAGCACTCCACAGTTCGGCCATGGATTTGTTTGGAATGTCATCCCAGTCAACCTTCTGTTGCTCCAGCTTGATAAACCTTTTGTGTTTTGGTTGAACAATAGCCAGAGCAAGTCCATCATTAGGTAACCTGTAAGATTTTAAATAAATTGGTCAATAGAAAATACCCCTTCAAAAATCCAAGTTGGTTATAAATATACTTCTTTTTAAAGTCGTGGACTTCAGGTAAGTCGACATTGATCATCAGCTTTGACATATCAAAAGCATTAGAAATTTGTAGATTTCCTACAAAACATAACAAATTCCATCAAATGACTGTCCAAAGCACAACAAACAACAATCATGCAGAATTAGTAAATAGAAGGTAGTAACCTCTGTACATGTTGATCTTTGCAAACCTAAGCAATATAACAATAGCTTGATCTCCAGCTTTGTCGCAAGCAGAGGAAAGCTGATCAGCAAATCTTCCCCCATAGACAACATGGAATCCGATTGTCACTTCATCAAACAATACAAAAATTGAGTTTCAATGATTCTTAGGTTTAAATTTGCGGATAAATGTTTAAGGGATTATATAAAACGTACTCTATATCTCTCAAATGAAACTCTAGTTTTTTCTTCTCTTTCCCTCCTTGGCATTGCAGAGTTTGGATTTCAGATATGTCAACAACTTGACCAATGACATCTGCAAAACAAAAATTCATTGTTATATAAATATTATACCAATTCAGCAGCTAATGATATATACTCTAAAATATAATAATCAACTGACTTACCAATTAAGAAATGAGTTTTTAATTCACCACTTAAGATATGATCATAACTTTTGAAATCAAAAAAATTCTCTTTAGATTTCACTGGTGAGGGTGTTATAGTTGTGTTGCCCAAGAAACTCATTCGGAAAGGATGCTCCGTTGGGCGATATTGTCCAGTTGAGGGAGATAGATTGAAATTCTGAATAACCTTCCATTCACCTAAAGGAAGTTGCTTCTCAAATTTTCCAACTTAGAGACGATGAACTTGAGTAAGATAACATACAAGCATCGGCACCTACACAATATAAGATAATGTTAATCATTTTACTCACTGTTTCATCGGATAAGATCACTTCAAATGTTTCTCCTGTCGTTTCAGTGTATTGTCTCCAAGAATGGAGAACTTTCGCTTGTATACGCCATGTGGATTTGTAAGGTTTCAAATCTTTGAGGTGAGTACAGAGCATTTGAGAACCCATTTTTTAAAAGTCTGGAATATAGAATTGCAGGGAAGAACGGAGAAGAGAATGAGTTAGGTTAAAATAATGGTACAGTATATATAGTAGATCAGAGTAATAGATATGACCGCCGATAAGTATGATTTTTTAAACAGGGTTGGAGTCAAAATATTTGATAACATATTTGTTATGGCAACAGTATCCCACAAAATTTTTATGTTAGTAAACCGATAATTAATGATAACTAATTTATATAGTAGATTAGAGTAATAGATATGACCGCTGATCAAGTATGATTTTTTAAACAGGTTTGGAGTCAAAATTTTTGATAACATATTTGATATGGCAACAGTATCCCACGAAATTTTGCTGTTAGTAGAACCGATATTTAATGGTAACTAAAATGCATTAATTAGATTTTTTTTTATGGAATGACAGAATATATTTAGTGATAATACGAATTCTTATTTGGAATATTCTATATTGTAAGTTTAAATTTTTTTTATAAGTTAGGTCTAATCGATAGTATTGTTATTTTAATATCTTTAATTATGATTATACGATTCTGATTCCGAAATTTAAAGTTACCCAAAATAAATTGTATCTCAACTTGTAATCTGAACCGTTGATCTCAACTTTTAATCATAACCGTACATTATAAATGATATGATAATGACAATAATACCCTTAATGAAAATCCTTTAAAAACAAAGAAACACAATGGCACATATCGTAATATAACACATGATAAAAATGTTAGTTCCAAAAAAGGTTCATGTTTTAATATAGTAGATCTAGTGTTTGGTTGGATGGTTTGGATTTGCTATCGTTCATAGTCTATTTCTATGAGATATTCTTGGTATATGGGTTTATTGTTTTTCTTAAGATTTCTATATATACATATAATAGTTAAGATTTGGAATTGAATGAATATCTTTTTATAAACTGAATATCTCGTGTTTGGTTTCATCAAAAGATTATGTACTTGTTTTGATGTATTTTATGAACTTTAGAACACGACGACTTTAATATATGCATTTTGACTGTCAAAATGCTCTACAGTATTGATTATAAAATTATAATCGTATCATATATTAAACTAAAAACATCACAACTTTTAATTTAAGGGAATGTTCTTCTAGATTGATATTGAAGATGATTTTATAGACGTAAACAGTTTGATGTATATGATCATTGTTAAGATGATTTCTACTAAATTTTTTTTTTTTTGTCGTCGAGACAATCACCAAAGAACCTATTCTGGCGCAAATAGATTAGGATGCGATCCTAACCATTGCGGAACCAGTCGACCCACGAATGAAGATGGTACAGCGCGGTGTCTTGAGCCTTTCGCGAGCGTATCAGCCCGGATGTTTGCGGAGCGTGGTAGAAATGATATCGAGAATTCACTGAACTTGCACTTAATCACTTGGAACTCTTCTAACTCCGATGCCAGAGATGACTAATCCTTTTCTCCTTGAATAATTTTAATCATCTGCAAACAGTCCGATTCGAAGTGAATACGTAAATGTCCTAGCTCGAGGAGGAAATTCATCGCCCAAATAAGACTCTCCATTTCGCCATGAAGGGGTGTTTTACAATTCGGTTTTGCCCGCAGCCCCAGCTGGATGATATCATTCCCTTCGTATCAGTACAAAACCGAATCCCACCATTGCTGCACCTTGTCCCCATGAAGCGTCCACCTGACATCGCACCTGGGAGGATGATGCCTCGATTTCCGATTCCGGAGCCTCCTGTCTATCTGAAAATGCATGCAGTGTCTCTGTCTCCATACTTTCCACTATGATTGTGCTAACATCCAGCTCTCTGTTTCACTCTTCGCTAGCTGAATCGTATCCAGTGTTGTTATCTCTTTGCCATTAAATACATTTTCATTACGGGCTTTCCAGATGTACCATATCAACCATGGCAACATCTGTACCGCCTCTTGCATCATGCCGTTCTCTTTGGCTTTACCTAACAGGTAGTCGAAGTTGGCAAAGAGCGAATTACACGGGAATAAACCCGGAGGAGATGGGACAGAGGATAAAGCCCAGCATTGCATCGCTGGTGGGCATTCAAAGAGTAAATGATTTATCGTCTCATTCTCTTGCCCGCAACGAGGACATCCTCTATCTGTGCCACAATGTCTATCTGTCAATCTACTTGTCGTTGCTACGCAACCCAACAAGGCTTGCCAGAGGAAATGTTTAATTTTTCTTGTGGTCTTGACCTTCCACACCTGCTTTTTTAATCCATTTGTGCTTGGTTCCGTGTATACCGTGGGGGTTTGGCTTCTCCGGATATCAACCGCGGTCGCATAGCCCGATTTAACTGTGTAATGTCCTGAGTTTGTTAAGTCCCAGCAGACGCTGTCACGACGGTTTATAATACTCGGTCTAATACTCTGAATCCGAGGGATGTCTTCGGCCGCTATGAATTGGTTGAGTAATTCCATGTTCCATTCTTTTGTGTCATACTTAATCAAGTGGTGGACCATGAGATCTGGGTCCCGGAAACAGCCATTATCTTTTGCAGGTATTGCCGGAGAGGAGGGGATCCAGTTGTCCGTCCAAACTTTGGTATCAACACTCGTGCCTATCGAGTTCCGAAGGCCCTTTTCAAGTATAAATTTCGCTTCCATAATACTCTTCCAAGAGAAGGATGGTGCATAGGCTTTCCCCGTCTCCATTGGGGATGATTTTCGGTAGTACCGACCTTTTAAGACCCGTGCCAGGAGCGAATCCAGATATTTCATTAGTCTCCACAGTTGTTTCTCGAGGAGCGCTAGGTTGAAATCTCGCAGGTCTCGGAAGCCTAGACCACCCTCCTCCTGGGATAAACATAATTTATCCCATGCAATCCAATGAATTCCTCGGTTATTTTGTCTAGTACTCCACCAAAACCTTGCAATCGCACTCGTCAGCTTGTCTAACACCTCCTTTGGAAGGAGAAAACACGACATAACATAGGTCGGAATAGCTTGGGCCACAGACTTAATCTGGATTTCTTTTTCCCCCTTTGAAAGGAATTTCGCTGACCATAGGTTCACTTTCCCATTTAATCGGTCTTGAACATATGCAAACACTTGTTTTTTGGAGCCACAGATCTTCTCGGGAATGCCGAGATACATACCCATTCCGCCTTCTGTAGGGATCCCCAAGGCTTGTTTGATCTCTATCTTTTTATACTGCGGTATTTTAGACCCGAACATAATAGAGGATTTGGCTTTGTTCAGCTGCTGTCCAGATGCGGCTCCATATAAATCAATGATCTTCATCAATTCCTCGCATTGGGATGTTTCTGCTTTACAGAAAAATAGACTGTCGTCCGCAAACAGGAGATTAGAGACTGCAGGGCTGGCTCGTGCGATCTTAATCCCAACCAGGCGTTTTTCATTCTCTGCCCCTCTTATTAGGGAAATCAGCACCTCCGTGCACAAAATAAATAGGAATGGCGAGAGAGGGTCGCCCTGACGAAGCCCTCTTCCCGGGTTAATCCTACCTTTTGCTTCACCATTAATCAAAACCTGATAGGAGACCGATGTTATGCATTTCATGATCCAGAAAATCCATTTTTGATCGAAGTCCATCTTCGTCATCAGTCCTTTTAGTAACCCCCATTCGACTCTGTCGTACGCTTTGCTCATGTCTGTCTTGATCGCAATATATTTGGCTTTACAGCTTGGGTTCGTACGGAGGGCATGAAAAATCTCTTGCGCAAAAAGGATGTTATATGTGATCAGTCTCCGAGCCACAAAGGCCGATTGAGTTTCCGAAATAAGGTTCGGTAGGATGCGTCGCAGCCTCTTTGACAGAATCTTCGAGATGATTTTATAACTAACATTCCAGAGGCTAATAGGCCGGAACTCTGTCATATTAGAGGGTCTCTCCGTCTTGGGGATCAAACAAATATTTGTTTGATTAAGGCGAGTATCAAAATCTCTGGACGCAAAGAATTCCTTATTTCTACTAATTAAGATGATCTTTTAGGCAGCATAAAGGTTTCTCTGTGTAACACATGTACGATATAAGATGATTTATATTGAGGTTACAACATTGAACTAGATCCGTACCCGCGCGTCGGCGCGCAGGATATGAATAATATTTTTCCAATTAAATACATAAATTTAAGAATTTTTAATATATTTTGATATAATAATAATTTTAAAAATTATTAAAAGAAAACAATAACATTGCAAATAATTTGTAACACTATACTTTAAAGTTGTGGTGTGAATTATTTTATGAGGTTTTTTTATGGCTTAATTAGAAATTTACAGAAACAAAGTAGTTTAAACAGAAAGAAGTAGATAAGCAGCAAGAAATGTTTCAATTACATCAATTTAATGCAAACATACGTGGAAGTAAATGTAATATTATAAAATTTATTATATTCATACTAATATTTATGAAAATGTTTAGTATTTCTAGAAAGAAAATAGTTTTAAACCAATAGCAAAAAATGAAAAATTACATCAATGTAATTAGAAGATAAGTGAAGTAAATTGTAAATTAGGAAATTTAATATTTACATACTAATATTTATAAAAATAGTTAGCTTAATATTTATATTTGTTAATATATTGAAATTTTAAAAACATTATTCTGATTTCAAAATAATATCTTTTGATTTAATATCTAAATAAAAGTTTAACATATTTTATAATAATATAAAATTTAATGTTATTTTTATATTCGATAATAATACAATAGACTATATCCTGTCCTTAATATTTGTTTTTTAATGTGTAGTTATTTTTTTTAAATAGTGTGTATTTGTAAATTTAAAAGTTATAGTTTGAGATGTACTGATATTTTTATTTTAAGTATATGATAAAATTATATAGTCTATTCTATTAATTTGAATTTTTTCTTTTATTTTCTAATTTTTATAATTAAATTTATAATTTTATATATATATTTAGAAAAATTAAAATATGATAATCTGTTTATGAAACTTATCGCATCTTAATAATTTTTAATAGTTTGGTAATTAAAATGATTTAATTAGTCTTTTTAATCCGTTTTCTAATTGTCTAAATATATTGCATATTTTAATAAAACAAACTATACAAACCTGGAATTATATATATATATATATATATATATCAAATTAAAAATACAAAATATACTTTATGTTACTTTCTGTGTATATTTACCAAATATATATTTATGTTACTTTATGTGTATATTTACTAAAATTAGAATTTATGTCTTGAAAATATATTTATTATATTAATTAATTATATTTATCATTTGATTTAATATCTAATATATATATATATTATTACTATTTTCGTTTTTAATTAATCAGATAAGTGAGATCCATTATTTTAAATTGTTAAGATACATATCTAATTAATTTATTTTTATTTATGGTAATTAATCTCTACATAATGAGATGTGTTCAAGTGTATTAAAACTACTATAGACTACATATATGTTTAGTCTAAATTACCTTAATGAAATTCTATATTTTTATTAAATTTCAGTGGCATATTTCGTAATATAATACATGACAATAGGTTTATTTCTTAAATGACTCATGTTTTAATATAGTAGATGTTCATATTTATTGGTTACATTTTTTTAATTACATTTGAGACTGATGTACATTATCGAAAGTAATCGTCGTATGATTAGCTGTGTTCGGAAACTCGCTAAGCGCTAGTCGGGCGGTCGGTCTGGGCCTAGCGAGTTACCGAAAAATCAGGGATTATTCGGGGATTAATCGGGGCCTAGTTTTATGATGTTTTTAGTTATATATACGAAAATGTTAGAATGAACATTAAGTTCTCCGTGGGCGGATGGTTTAGTGCATGGTTTTTAACCACAATCTCGGGAGTTCGAACCCCCGCAGTGCAATATTTTGGTTTTCTGTCGTTTAACAATAAAAAGGGTGATATTTAGTACATTTCCAATGAGATTAACTGGCCCAGCTGTTATAGACCCAATATATGGCCTTCCCGTGCTATGATCGAACCCCAATATATGCTTATCATCATTCTTTTTTATTTATTTCTTTAATCAATAGACAATTACAAAATTACCCCTGTCTTCTTCATTCAATGAAAACCAGATCTGCAATTGTATAACTCACCATCGGCCATTTTTTCGCGATTTCATCTCATTTTCTCGGTTTTCACTTGTATTTTTATGTTAAAACCAAAATATGATCGATCTTTATGCTAATCTACGGATTTCGAACTTCAAAAAGTAAGAAAAAAGAAAAAAAAAAATCAGGGCCGATTTCTTGCCCGACTATGGCTTAGTCGCGGCGGAGCTCCGACGCCCACCGACTAGTCGCCGCATAATCGGTCCGAAGCGCCGCGTTTTCGAACACATATGATTAGTAAGGAAGGGTAAGAGTATATATTATGTGTATAATGATTTGGAGGGACATATTAAATTTCGTGAATCAACCTATCTACCCTTCCTTGTATATAAATATTTCGTGAATCAGCATATCCACCCTTCCTTGTATATCAATATATTACTAGATTAGGGCCCGTCCTAAGGACGGCTTTTTTATATTTAGTTTAATTTTTAATAACATAAATTTGTAAATTTATATTATTAAAGTGTGCTAAAATTTTTATTTTCTTGCGAATTATAATTTTAATATGTTATGAGAACTGCCGATATTTTTAGTTGATTTTTAATTTTTTATTTTTATATGAAAAATATATTTGTGAAGTCATAATTTGAGATATATTAATAATTTTATTTTGAAATAGATGATAATATTATGTAATATATATTAATCATGTACTTATAGTATGATTATATAATATGCTTATCGATTTACATATATATATATATATATTCATATTGATAGTTTTAAATTTATATATTATACTATTTTATTTAAACTAAAATAATTATTTTAGTTTGAAAAATGTAATTTCACATTTATAAAAAAATAAAATAGGCTACTGTCCAAATTAAATAATTATAATTGACGAAACCAAAAATAATTATTTATTTGTTTTGTGGAATAATTGTATTTATGTTAAAAAAAAAAGTAATGACCCATTATTTTGAGATTATATGTATACATGTACACACACACACACACACACACACACACACATATATATATATATATATATATTAGTATATCATATGTTGTAGTATTTTTTGTACAATATTTTATATTATATAAAATAATTATTTTATTTTATATGAAAGTAATTTCACATTTATGAAAATAACCCGTTTATTTAATTTGTTATGTATTAAATCTTTATTTTTTAAACTAAAACTATATAGTGAAGTTTACTAATCTATTATATATACACACATATATATATACCTAATCAAATTTTATTGCATAAAATCTAAAATATAATATTTTATATATGTTTAAAATGAAATTTAGATTCTGTTTGATTTAAAAAGATATTAATGGGATTTTGTTTTGATTTAGTTCTTATTTAAATTTTAATCATAATTGATATTTATCATTTGACTAAAATACTTTTAATGAATATTCGCAAAACCATTAAAATATAATGGCATTTTGTGTAATATAACACATGGTTAAAGGTTTATTCTATAATGTAACATCAATTAATAGTATAGATATAAATACATGATATTGGTCTCAGAGTAAACTTTTACTTTCAATATTCAATAGTATAACCATTAACTCTAATGTATATCTAAAAGATTATTTACTTTAATGATTTATTCTGATTTGAAAAGATTATTTAAAATTATATAATAACTTATTAGTTTATACTGGATCCGATTTTAATGGTATATTTCTATAAGTTGTTTATTAAATAGTATATTAGATTAGATATGTTTATTAAATCTATACTATTAAAGGAGGAAACATCTACTTATAAAAGGTTGTTTGGACCTATTCATTAGCTAATAACTTTTTTGGTCTTACCTAATATTATGGAAATTAACATTATCTCTATTAAATAAGTATCCAAACAATATAAAATAATGAGTCCCACTTTTCTTACTAATTAAAAAACAAAAGTAAAATAAAATCATACATATTAAATTATTAAATCAAATAATAAATATAAGTAAATAATATAACACATCAATTATTTTTATAAATCACAAAATAAAAATAAATAAATATGCTTTTGATCATACTTCAATTATTAAAAAATAAAAACATACATAAATAATTCAAATATAATATTAATAAAATATAATTTATAAAATATAAACTTTTAACTTGGAAAATAAATTAAATTATATTGATATATTTTAACTTGATAAAATGAAAATATTAAAACTAAGTATATATATATTTGATTATTCAATGATATAGTGAGACAGGTTAAACTTTATATATATATATATATATATAATTACAGGGTTTTTATAGTTTCTATTATTAAAATATTTAAATAACAATAATATGGGTTAAGATATTTAATTAATCTGTTTTGATTCTATGACATCAAAAATAACTAATAAATTAACAGGTTAGTATATTTCTTTTTATAAATGTGAAATTACATTCAAATCTATATATATTGGGTATGTCAATTTTCTCAAACTATAATATCCATATATTAAAATAGTTAAAACTATATATATATATATATATATATAAAAGATAGATATATTATATAATCATACTATAAATATTAAATTAAAATAAATTATATTATTGTAGTCAATTCAAAATAAAATTAGCAACACTTCTCAAATTATGACTTACCAAAATATATCTTTATCCAAAATAGAAAATATAAAAACATTAATCAAAATATCTTTATCCATGTGTTATATTACATGTAATGCCACTGAATATTAGTCATTTTGTAAAATTTCATTAAGGGTAATTATGGATTATGAAAATTAACATTATCTCTATTAAATAAGTATCCAAACAATATAAATAATGTGTCCCACTTTTCTTACTAATTAAAAACGAAAATAAAAGAAAATCATACATATTAAATTATTAAATCAAATAATAAATATAGGTAAATAATATAACACATCAATTATCTTTATAAATCACAAAATCAAAATAAATAAATATGATTTTGAACATACTTCAATTATTAAAAAAATAAAATCATACATAAATAATTCAAATATAATATTAATAAAATATAATTGATAAAATATAAACTTTTAACTTGGAAAATAAAATTCTTAAATTAGATTGATATATTATAACTTGATAAAATGAAAATATTAAAACTAAGTTTATATATATATTAGATTATTCAATGATATAGTGAGAAAGTTTAATTTTTTATATATATATAATTACAGGGTTTTTATAGTTTATATTATTAAAATATTTAAATAACAATAATATGAGTTAAGATATTTAATTAATCTGTTTTGATTCTATGACATTAAAAATAGCTAATAAATTAACGGGTTAGAATATGTTTTTATAAATGTGAAATTACATTCAAATCTATATATAATGGGTCGTCAATTTTCTCAAACTATAATATTCATATATTAATATAGTTAAAACTATATATATATATATATATATATATATATATATCGATAGATATATTATATAATCATACTATAAATATGAAATTAATATAAATTATATATTATTGTAGTCTATACTATTAAAGAAGGAAACAAAATTGAAACAAACATTTATCCATGTGTTATATTACATGTAATGCCACTGAATATTAGTTATTTTGTAAAATTTCATTAAGGGTATTATGGATTATGGAAATTAACATTATCTCTATTAAATAAGTATCCAAACAATATTAAATAATGGGTCCCACTTTCAAATATGAATATATTAATCTAAACATTTTTATAAATATTAGTATCTTAAATTTTTTTTTTTTAAATTAACTTTGACTTGTCTCTCATTCACATTGATGTAAGTCATAATTTTTTTGCTTTGTAAAACTACTTTCTTTCTATAAATTTCTAATCGAGTCATAAAAAAAAACTCACAAAATAATACACACCACAAATTTATGTAATTGTTTACTTTTAATAATTATATGAATTCTAATTATATCACAAAAGTGGAAAAAAAATTCATAAAATTATGTATTTCATTGCAAAAATATTAATCATATCCCGCACGCCGACGCGCAGGTTCGGGTCTAGTAGTATATTAAGTTGTTTTTAATGGTATATTTCTATATGTATCTCATATTAATGGTATTTTTTTGTTACCTTGTATTGTTTAGATAAGACCAAAAATTAATCATCTAATGAATATGTCCAAACAACCTTTTATAAGTAGATATGATCATATTTTAATATAATAGATGTATTAATGTATTAATCCTAAGAGTAGTACCAATAAGAAATGACTTAATTGCCATTAATGAGTTTTGTTAAAAGCAAACAAAGTTAGTGGCATTTCTCGTAATATACCACAGTGGTACTGGTTAATTTCAAATTGTAACCTCAATTCATAGTAGAGATTAGATTAATATACGTAGAAATTTCTCTAATTAGGAATACATAGAAAAACTTTTGAAATTTGCAAATACAGAGATCACTGTAGCAGAAATGGTGGTGAAATGACCAAACTGCCAGAAATCAATCCCAATTTTGTTTCACAGGGGTCTATATCAACCCTCTCCATTCTCTCTTTCTCTCTCTATCTCTCTTTCTCACACTCTCTCTCTCCCTCTCTCTTTTTTTCTTTCAGTGTTCTTCGCTAAAAAACATCTTCAATTCTACTGATACAACTGTATGAGTCAAGTAATTTCATATCTTACTTCATGTTCTCCAATTGACGGTTTAACATTTGGAGATCTATCATGATTGCGAAGGTAAACTGCACAGTCTTTGTCTTTATATAGCGCGCGTATAATTTTCAATGTTATCGGCTAATAATACAAATGTATGTCTAATATATTATAATTGGAAACAATATGCATACATATCCGCAAACTAAGTTCCAAATATTTTTATATATTCAATGTAATTATCCGGTAAAGTAAATCTTGTACCTTATCATAGTACATGTTACCTGTGACCCTGACCCTGAAACCCTAAACTAAAACCCAAACCTAACCCACATTTATAAACCCTAAACCCTAAACCCAAACCCAAATCCAACCCACATTAATAAACCCTAAACCCTACACCATAAACCCAAACCCAACCCACATTACTAAACCCTAAATCATAAACTCAAACCCAACCCACATTCCTAAACCGTAAACCCTAAACCCAAACCCAACCCACGTTAATAAACCCTAAACCCAACCCCAACCCACATTACTAAACCCTAAACTCTAAACCCAAACTAAACCCACATTAATAAACCCTAAACTGATCTTATTGGTTAATATCATAAATGTATGCTAACATTAGGATTGGAACATATAAGGAGGTTTTTAACCAGCCAATAAAGTTTATTATCTTCCAATGTTATTGGTTAACATCGTAAATGTATTGTAAATGTATGTATAATACTATAATTGACATTTAAATAGGATGTTAACCGGCTAATAAATTTAGTATCCGGCGATTTTTCAGTTTGGCTCTAAAAGACGAGAACAAGAAGGCGATAGGAGTTCTCAGAGTGTTGGAGCCGCTGCTTCACCTGATCCGAATCGGGCTGAGCTGACTCGGCATGACTCAGCTCTTGCTCTGTATCATCTCTCTCTTGTGCAGAGCAATCGAGGGAAGCTCGTTAAACCTGAAACTGTTCAGATGTTTTTGAACGGAATTAAGTCAGACGATGGGTTGGGTTCTGCTGATTTTTTGTAACATGGCTTCATATTTCGGGATTAATGGTCGCTGGTGGAGAAGAAGAAGGAAAGAGAGAGCCAGAGAGAGAAAGAGAGAGAGAAGGGTGTTTTTGGATTAATGAAATGTGTACAGTAACCAAAACAGTGAATCGTCATATCACCAATTTATAAAAAAAATTCTTGTATATAGAATGCAATTTTGTATATAGAATGCAATTGCTCTTATTTAAATCTTGTAACAATACAATCTTATTATCTATTTATATAATAATGGCGCAACTCTCTCTCTCTCTAAAGTACACCACGTCATCACATAAGTTCTCTGCCACCTGTCCTTTTTGTTCACACTGATTAACACATTTCTCAGCCAATTGAGCAGGTACCATACTGATTTCCTATCCACATTGGTATTAATGTCTTTGATTTTGATCCAAAGGTAAAGATTACATTAATAAATGAATAGCAAATTATAAAATCTGAGTTCCTTTTCCTAGCCTTTTCCTAAAAAAAAATAAAATAATTTGTTTTCTTTGCTTCTCTCATTCATTCTTAGTTCTTATGAGTTTTAGTAGTCTTCCAGGAATAAATAAATACATAGACGATATACTTTCAGATAATTAACAGAATTCTATTATTTTTTAGGACAAACCAAGTAAAAAAAAATACACAAGAAAAGGTCCCAAATCAATTCCTTCTTTATATTAATATGTTGTCTCGGTTTTGTTATTCAGCTTCAATTCCTAAACACAAGTCCCTTAAACTTCGATTTTGATTCTTTTAGAAACAGCTATTAACAATTGCTGCAGGCTTAGGAACTGCAAACTTTATTCCTAATGCCTTCACTGTAAAAGCCAGAGAGGTCGGTCCGTTTTGTATGGACAAATTGAGCATTGGTGTATATTCTAAAAATGATTTACACTTTAAAAATATATATGATGTAAGCTGTAGAACTGGATCGAGCACGTGCTCAAGTAAATTAAAAACATCGAAGATCTAATTTCATGAGAAACAAAAAAAATTCACTGAATAATCGTTGGTCTTGTGCCCTCATCTTTTGTCATTTCATATTTTATATCCAATAAAAAGCTTGCTTGATGATCTTTGACGCAATGTCCTTATTTATTCTTGTTTTATTTTGGAATCAGATGTGTAATTTTTTTATTATGAATACTGGAAATTGGGAAAACAAATTGATCAAAAGGTTACTATTTTCTATTTAATAGTATATATTTTATGTCTTTCTCGTATGTTTTGAAAGTTTACCTTCTTTCTGTTGGTGTGGCTTCTTATGAAGGAACTAAAAGCATTTCAGATTTTCTTGTCTTGCAGATGGAGGGCATCACCGCGGCGTGCTGAGATTTCCAGACTTATATTCTGTGAGTTGAAGTACATTTGCAGCAAGAAAGATGCTACGGCAGAGGTGACACATTTTACTCTGTCTACTAAGCGCTTCCAAGTTCTTTGCTTTCACAGGCTCTCTTTTCAAAAATCTGTAGCTGTTGTTGACTTAGTAGCTTCTCTAAGTTGGAAGCATGTGAGGAAATCATTACAGTTATATTGTGAAGTAATCCCTTATATTTCACAGATTTATCCGCACATGCTTGATGTATAGAAAAATGCACTTCAAGAACACTACAAACTTGAGCCCTTCAAATGTTCTATACCGAACTGGATAGTATATTGTCATCCCTGATCGTGTTTCATGTGGGTTTAGTCTTGCATTCGGATTAACTAAGAAATATTATTAGTGTGACGATCTACAAATGTTGTCCTTTCAGATTAGCGACCGTTTTGGTGCGAGATTTCCTGGATATATATATTGGCTACGGGAATGATATATGCTCCTTCAGTGGCCAGAGCTAGAAATATTTTTCACTGGGGTCAATATTTATTTAAAGCATAATGAAAAAATAATACTATACAAACATTAATTTTCTACGCAAGCATTTTTTTTAACTTATACCATTGTAATTATAATTTTTAAACATTTTTTCATTATGTAATATAAATACTATGAAAAGCTTCACACAAACATTTTTTATTAGTGAACTAACTTCTAAAATTATTTTTTAGTTAACATGTTATTATATAAATCACAGTTTATTTTAAATTAATAACACATAATATTATTTAGTAATTTCTATATCTATTATAGTCAGATTTACATTTACCCAACATTTATTTTATGTCTTAAAGATAAAACATAATCGATTATTGTTTTAATATATTAGAGAAAACATTCAAACAAAACTATAATAGTTTCTCTAAAATTGTAGACCAGTGAAAAAAAATAAGTTTTTAATTTTAATTATAAAAACATGAAATTTGCATGTCTTAAACAAAAAAGATACAGATATATATATATATATATATATATATTTTTTAATTTTAATTATAATTCTTATTTTATGTGGTTTAAGTTATTGATGTAGATATAAGTTAAGTACTTAAAATTAAAATGTTCAGTAAATAATTTTAATTGGTTCATGTAAGCTTAAATTATGTAGCGTCAGTAACAAAATTTGACTGGGGTCAGTATTATAATCTATGAAAAAATATTAGATATAATTAACATTCGCTGGGGTCAGCTGACCCCCCTCCTCGTCACCTGCCTCCGGCCATGTGCTCCTTCAGCAATGTTGATAATCTTGTGGATGGTCGTATTACTGCAATGGAAAAAGTAGGCTTGGTGAAAGATACTTACGTACCAGGGAAAATGCTTCTTTTAATCATGTCTTTGACATGGCTGCACTCATTATTGGGAAAAAAAAAACAAGCTGTAGCATTCCATTATGGGCAATTAATGCATATAGACTGTTATTTGTTCTCATCTCTCGGGTTACAGACTTACAGGAAAGCTCCAGTAATCAGCGGCTGATTATCAGTGAAAATGAGCGGTGAAAATGCTGAGACATCAATGGGCATACTCTTTGTGACAAAGCTAAGCTGGAACTTGGTTTAAGTTCTTAACCCTCGAAGTTTGAGAGAAGGTTTGGAGGAGATACATGGTTGAAGGTTTGGAGTAGATACTCGGTTGAAGTTTTTGGCCTCATTCAATAGTGAAATTAAAATTTCCTATCTTTATTTTGTTTTTTCCAGATTAAATATTTCCTTGGATTTGATGTATAATTTACTCAATATAACTACAATTTTGTATACTGTTTTAAATGCTAATATGGATTATCAGATTACAACAACTTATTAATATCTTAGAACTTATCTACTGAATGTCTCTCTATATCTACTAAAACTCAATAGGCATTTTCTAAAAAGCAATATGAACAAAATTTTAAAATTTTGTATTTAGTTCTGTGCAATGTTTTTGATATTGTTTTTCGTTACCATCAGAATGGTTTTCGTTTTGCATCCTTTGTATCCTAAAACAATGAAAACGATACGAATAAAAAACACCGGTGCTGACATTCTTTTACCATTTATTTATCATATTTAAAAAGGGATTTTAATGTTATTAAACTAATCATAATGTAATGAAACCATCAAAAATTTATATATACCAAAATAAATACACAAATTACTATAGAAAGAAAAGCAAATACAACCCCGTGCATGATTCTTTTACCATCTATTTATCATATTTAAAAAGGGATTTTAATGTTATTAAACTAATCATAATGTAATGAAACCATAAAAAAATTATATATACCAAAATAAATACACAAATTACAGAAGAAAAAAAAAAGCAAACACAACCACGCACATGCACGGGGTTGGTCAATCCCTAGAAGGTTTCGATTGACTCAAAAATCAAAAGGAACAGCTAAAACTAAAATTAACTCACCTAAATTATTATATTTCAAAATGGGTATTTAAAAAAAAACTCAATTCTTGACAAAAAAAAAAATATGATGGTGTCAATATCAAAATTGGTGTATAAATCCTAATGAGAAGGTTTCCATGAGGGAAATAGGAAAACCAACAAGTAAAAATAAAATTAATTCACCAAAAATATATTCCAAATTGGACATTATGAAAAACTCAATTCTTGACTAAATTACAAAATATGATTGGAGAGTATATGAAAATTCCTCTATAAAACATTCTAGAATATACAAGAAGGTTTCCGTTGAGCCAAAATCAAAAGGAACACCAAAGTCATTTGCAAATTAATTATTGAACAAGTCAACAAATATTTTTTTTAGATAATTTTTTGTATGCATAGATTGTTTTGTAACATTAAAAAATAATCATGACTTCAAGTAGAGAATGAATTCTCATTAACACAAACTTTTTTTCCCCTTTATGGAAAAATAAACTGTAGTTTTTGGCTATAAAAGCAAATCATTCTCATCTCATTTCATAGACACATATAATCACAGAGCAAATCCCTCACATAGAATCTTTCTTTTCATTTTTGTGTATGAGATTACAACATAGTGTTAGGTTCATTAGTTTCTATTCTGAGTGCTGCGGAATAATTGATGTGAGGTTGTATCTTGAGATTCTGATTGCATCAAAACCGTCAGACTATAAAAAATTAAAGAATTAAGAAAAGAGTGTCTCGCCTCCACACAAACCAATTCTTTGTTCATTTGATATTGGTAATATTGTTGAAATTTTAATTCTGTTTTTATCATTAGATAAAGCAAATATTTAATTTTGGCATACCATAGAAATTAATTATGGTCCTACAATAAGTGGCAAGAGGAACAAAGGATTTTACAACTCTAACCATGACCTTAATCTTCTCGGTTGTGTGAGCTTAAAAATATTTACTTTGATCTTGTTTCACACTCATAATCTGATGATAACACTAAAGAAAACTATTCAATCTTTATGTACAGGTGTGGAGGAATTGGAAACATGGAAAAGGGCTAGAAATCGTAGATCCGATCATCGTAGATTCTTCATCACCAACGTACGACCATATGAAATCTTAAGATGCCTACAAATAGGTCTCTTGTGTGTTCAATAACATGCAGAGGATAGACCAATGATGTCAACTGTGGTTTTGATGCTCAGAAGCGAAACGACGACTATTCCTCATCCTAAACCTCCTGGCTATTGCGTCGGGTGAAGTCCTCTTGGCACTGACTCATCATCGAGTAAACAGCGAAACGATGAATGTTGGACAGTAAACCAAATCACTGTCTCAGTCATCGAGGCTCGGTAATCTGTAAGTCACCAACCAATGAGTTGCAGCAGAATCTAGGCCTGGGCATAAAGAACTGGAACCGAAGAACCGGAACCGAAGAACCGAAAAAATTCGGTTCGGTTCTGGTTTCGGTTCCATTTAAAGTACTCATTGGATCCTGAGTCGAGGAAGTTTCGGTTCTGATTCCGATTCCGGTTCCTACCCTAAACCCAATATAAAGAACCGAAGAACCGAAAGTGTACAGCTATATAACCATATTAATATATAAGTTCATCAAACTTGAAAAACTATGTGGTTTTCATTTTAGTTTTTGAATTTTTATTGTGGTTTTCGTTGGACTTTTGTTGTTGGACTTGAATTAATTTGGGTATTTAAGTTATATTTCGGGTAATTTTAGTTGATTTTGGGTACAAAATAGTATTTCGGGTACAAAATGTTATTTTGGGTATATATATTACCTGGAACCGTATGAGAACCGGAAATTTCGGGTACTTTATGGTTCCTCAAATTATGGAACCGAACCGAACCGGAACCGACAGGAACCGAACCGAAAAAATATAAGTACCTATTGGATCCTAAATTATAGGAACCGAAATATCCGAAACCGAACCGAATACCCGAATGCCAGAATCAACTATGAAGGAAAACTTATCTTTTTTTTCGTTATAACAAAATATAGTACATGAAGCACATAAGATTCCCATTATCTGAAGACATTCTATTTCATTATATTTTATGGAGCATTATTTTGAAAATAATAAACGTATATGTTGGAACCCAATTTTACAAGTCTATTGGGCTGTGTAAAATTTGATTTAATGTGAAGAGAAATTAATTTGTTAATTTGGGAAAGGATAAATCCTAGAGATTGAGTTCACAATATTTGATAAATCTAAATCATAAAGATTGTATCCAAAATATTAGGAAATACTTCTAGATAATTATGGAAGATTTATGTTTCCTTTTTACTTGCAGAAAAAAAGAGAATTTTTTTTCCTTTTTTCGCATAGTTTTAGCTTGCAGATCAAACTACTCATCCCATATAAATAGATGTCTTTTCTCTTCATAAAAAACATCATGTCTCGAGAGTATTCATAGAATTTAAGTTCGCAGATTCTGTTAGGGTGTTGCAAAACATTCTCATCAAGGTTGTATCCTGGGATTCAAAAATCGTAACAGAAATCGTCACATATTACATGCGATTTATTGAGTTAAGGAAAGAGATCAAATCTCGACTCCGTGTTTCGTCTACTATCAATATTGTTTCTTGATTTGAATCCAGATTTTCGCGACCTAACAATTTCAGCGGTGCATGCATGTGAATCCCATTATTGAAGTAAAAAGATCCTATTAATAACTAAAATATTCTATTTTATCATAAATTTTATATAAATTTTTTTTTTATAAAATTTTTTTTTATAGAACTATGGGCTGGTGACCGTACCATTGCATGAGTTTGCAAATTAATTTTAATACTCCTGTTTTATAATAAACTAGGATTTTACCCGCACTATGTTAGAGGCAAATTTTTACTTTTAATTGATTTGTTGTTATCATAATTAATCAGTATATAGTTAATTTTTTATGGCTAATATATATTATTAGTGTGTTGTTTGTTGTATGAATTTTGTTTTTGTTGATGTTAGAATACTGTAGTATGTAAGATTATATATTGTGTTGATTGGTGTTTGAATAATTGTATTATTTGTGTATTATAGTTTGTCTTTGTTTAGTAGGTTAAAAGTTATAAATTGTTTTAAATTTTCTGATTATATGTTTTTAACAATTTAATGAAAGATTTTTTTTAGTTGAATAACCATATTAAAATATGAAATATATTTTAAATCATATTTTAAATTATATAATTAAATTGACATATGTTTAATTATCATTTTTAAAACGATTAAAAATTACAAAGGATTTAAACAAACACAATTTGATATGATTCATATTTTCTATTTTTTTGTATGGATGCAATAAAAATGAACATTGATAAAAAAAAAAAAAAAATCTTTGGGTTATTGAGTAGAGCAATTTGGGCTCTAGTATGATTAAATTGGATTTGATAAACAGATCGAGAAAAGATGAAGAGTAAAGAGAACATTCTGGGGTTTAGTTCTCTCCAGGTCTCCGCTCAAGTTCTCTCTCTCTCTCCGATCAGTCATCTTCGAGAGGTAAGTAAACCCTCTGTATATGAAGTTTTGATTTCGGCAAATCACTCAGATTATGAGCTATGGACTCCGATTATGTTGTATCCTCTCTCATACATCTTTCTTCTTTTCTTAAATTCCGAGGAAGGAGAGAACTTGAATCATTCAACATATTGCATGCGTAATCGAAGCTCTGGTAATGAGCTTGGCTGTCGCGGATTTCAGTATTTGTAAGGTCGATCTTCATTTTATAAGAGACTGCTATTTTTTTGGAATTTTTATTCTGTTCAGTACATATGAGTAGTGTAATTTGAACTGTTCTTAGAATTGTGATTTAATTTTGCATAGATCTATACCACAATCTTATGATAATTAAAATTCTATGTACTGATTTATGTAGTGTTAATAAATTCTACGAATGGATTTTTCCTTTTTTTTTTGTTATATATAATCCAGATCTGAACTTTTATCCAATTGGTTGCGATCTGTTTGAAGTTTGTTAGATTGATAAGTCATGCATAAGCAAATTTGACTCTTTGACTTGGTTTCACTATTTATTTGATCTTCGTTAGAAGAAACTTACCACACAAAACACTCTGGTTCTGTTCTCTCTCGTGTATGGAATGAAAACTCGGTAATGACAAATAAAGGTTATTTGAAACATTATCCGAGTTTGAAACAAAGGTTTCTTTTACAAAACCGATCTTGTAGGGGTGATCAGTTGGCTTGTATTGACCGATTGCATGACTTAAACTGATGTGTTGAATGAACTTCTATTGTCCTTGAGCCAATTACCTCTCATACCGCACAACATCATGTTTTTTAATGGATGCATGAATTTTTGTACCATGTGATAGTATAAAAACAGCATGTGTTAGCAACTATACAGCACTACAATTTAGAGATTTTAGATCGAAATTCTTTTTAATTAAACTCACCTCTTCATCGGCAAGCACCATCACTAGTGTTTCGCCTGTGGATGCACTGTATTGCTTCCATGTGTGTAAGATTTTCACTTAAAATTTCCATGATGTTTTGTATGGTTTGATTTTGGAGAGAATGGTGATAGGAAAGCGGCAGCCGTTTTTTCACAGGTTATGATCGAATTTGTTTGCTAGGTATGTGAAAAATGGATGTCGATATCTATAGAATATATAAATTTGAATATTTTAGGTACGTGAAAAAATCTGCGAACAGAATATCTAGGTATGATTCATATCTCTGGTCAAAAATTTGATAGGTGGTTAATATCTTTGATTATAAGTGTAAGTAATTAGTTTCCGGAAAGTAGTGATGATTTTGTAGTTAATTTTTTTTTAAAGGAAAACAGAAATAGTAAATAAGAATGGTCGAATGATTGTTAGGAGATTTCATATAATATTAGAAAGATAATATGATCTATATCGAATATATTTACCATGAACCGAGACTATTTTATGGGTAATATACTTGTTGGTGATGAATATCTAATTTTCATTATTGTTTGTGAAAATATATTATTGTATCTGTGATTAAGGGAAGAGTAAATTTTCGTAGGGCATATTCTCTTAGAAGTGAGTAATTAGTTTTGAGAGATTTGGTAGGTAATTTATCATCTTAAATGTATTTAATATCGAAAATCTGTTTGGATTTAGTATAGTATTAATTATTTTAATGGAAAAAAGGATAAGAGTAATTATTATGGGATCATATGAGTTTATTCGATTCAGAAGTTTCTATGCGTGTTGATTTCGAGATTTCTTAGAGTATATTCCATTAAAAGTGTACTAATTAGTTTAAAGAGGTTAGGTAAGAAATAAATTATAGTTACCATTATATAGATCCCGAAATTTATGAGGATTTGATATCTTAACAATTGTTTTCAGGCAATATAGTTGTAGCACTTAAATAATTTTTTCGATATTTTATGAGGAATTGAAATCTTATCATTTATCTTGCCTTAAGTTAACCGGTTCACATTGGTTAACCGTGTCTAAAATTCTTAATCTCGAAGATGTGATGGCTTGGTTTGATCAAAGAATTTTATACAGGTTTTTTTAGATAAGAGCTTTTTCCTAATAAATGGGTGAATTTGATAAATAAGTGTGTGATTTGTTATGTAATAATCTTCATAATAGATGGTTAGGTTAGTAAATTAGACAAATCTCGAAAATCGGTATGCTAAGTATAATAATAAGTAGATAAATTGGTTTGATTTAAGTGCTATGTACAAAGATCCGCGTGTTTTTTTTATAATGGATCGGGTTTTGAGTTTTGTTGGGTTTGATCGAAATTGTTTTCCTCTTTTATCCATGGTTAATCTTGTAACCAAACACAATTTAACAAAAGAATCAGTGGCACAAAAAATTAATTAAATGGTTTTTTTTAAGTATTTCTAGAAATGTACATTGCAAATAATAATAGTAAGATATATATCACCACCGAATATGGAGATAATTTTTTTTTGTCTATGGTCTCTTTTCTTAGTTACTTACCTAATAAAATCTGTATCCTTTCTATATACTAGGGGATGTTCCGGGCTACCGCGGGGTGTATATTAAAATTTATTTTAATTTTTTTTTCTAATATTATTTGTATAATTTTTTTTTGTTATAGTAGATCTGATCATTTTCTTAAATTTCTAAGTTTGGCAAACCACTACAATTGTATTTTCTTTCTATTGATAAATGATTCTATTGATAAATGATACTATTTTCTCAACCACTACAATATAAGGTTGTTTATTTTAAGTAATTTGAATGTAATTGTTTGCAATGTGTCAGTATATTTTTTTTCCTAAATTTTTTTATTCTGCGATCTCTTTGTTTCAAAAGCTAAAATTCTCAGTGATATATTTTCCTGTTTTCTACGCTATATTTGTGTTCTAAATAATAGGAAAATTATTTATTGTAATCCAAAATTCTGAATTTGTACTGTTTTCTTTTTGGTTAAAGTAGGATTTTTTGTTTTCTGTCCTTTTCCCACATTTCTTTTAGTTTTAAGCAAGAGAATCTAAAAATATATATATGAAGAACTAATATATTGGATCTTCTAGGGGCTATTCTGAGCTACATGCAGATTATATATTCAAATATTTAAATTTATTTTCTATGTATTTGTGTAATTAATTATTAAGAAAAAAAATATTTTCTTAAATTTTTTATTTTCTTGATATTATATGTATTAATTATTTTGAGGAAAGATTTTTTTAATGTATGATTTAGTTGCTAATCTATATATATATATATATAATAAAGTTGGCTTCTTTCTCTCTTTTGGGAGAAAAACGCCACGTGTCGCTTTTTTTTAATAAAGGATTGGGTTTAGTTGGGCTGTCGTTTGTTTTTTCAAGTTGGGCTGAGGTTTCGTTTGTTTTCTCAAGTTGGGCTGAGGTTTGCTTAAAAAATTTGGCCTTCGCCCTCTCGCCTTCCATCTCTTCCTCCGACGAGGTTTTCATCGAAGACTCGATGGTGCGGCGTTACAAATGGTGGAGACTGTCGACGAACGTTATGGCCGTTCGGTTTCTACGCCATTACTCCCTCTTTAGAGGCCATTACGGCGTAGTTGAGCATTCACTCCCACTTATTGCGTTCGAGGAGTAGAAGCTTCGTCTTCAGGTATAAATTACCACTCATCCAACCATGAATCACACCAGTTCGAAGTTAATAACAAGGTTTATAGATATGGCGAATTCACTTGATTACACATCCGATCGATGCGTATTAGGCAGAACTACAAGTATTGGTAACAAGATCCCTGAAATTAGTACTTCGTAATCTTCTAGGCTATATAAATTTCGTTTTGTTCAGTATCTTTAACAGTTTTTTAGATGGATTTTGGGAGCCATGCGTTTCGTTGTTTTTCCTTCGGTTATCAACCATTTGTTGCATCACCCATAAATTTCTTAGATTATGACACAAACATCTGCTGTACCACTTATATGTTTATGATGGAGTGGGTCTATGATTTTGTCTGAACGTTTGCTTCTCTTTACGATGGTTCCATCTTATTAGGTTCCATCTATTTATCTTCATCCATTTTGTTATTGTTCGTTACAAACTCGCACATAGGCCTCCACCACTTCAACTTCATCTTAAAATATGGCCAAATTGAAAGATATTTTTTACGATGGCGAGAGGCTATGAATGTGTGGTAACGTCTACTTCTCTTTCTCGATAGGGAACACTTGCGCAAGGATCAGTGAGTGCTAACCGTCAGGCAAGGTTCAGGGAGCGTCTCCGTCAAGGCTCCATCTACAACTTGAGTGGGTTTGATGTCGTCCGCAGTAGCCCCAATTTCCGGCTGTGTGATTCTCCACACTCCATTCGGTTCAACGATGCTACTTTGCTTGATGAGTGTCCGACGTCTCTTTCGGCAATATCTAAGGAAGTTTTCAGTTTCATGCCATATAGTAAGATAGTCGAACTGGGCAACACTGGTAAACAGCTTCCTGGTATGATGCAACCCGCAAGTCTGGCTTAGTTGTTATCATGTTAACATTTCATAAACTAACTGCGGTCTTTTTTTCAACAGATATTATGGGAGAGCTGGAGGCAATAAGGAGCACCATTACGGACCGTATAGCAGGGCCACAACGTATAATGCTTACTCTGCGGCTTCCGAGGTATTTATTAATTTCTAATGCCTATTATGTGTCATAGCTGTTGTTGGGTGTGATTCCATTCATTTTGTATTATCGGTTCATTGCAGTGGTGAGGACGTAAGCGTGAGTTTGTTTGAATCAATGGCTGTAGCATTTCATGCTAAATTTGACATCTATGGGAAAGAACCGCGGATTGTGATTGCCACAAGCGTCAATCCTAAAATCGTCGGGGGTATGCTTCTAACTATCTCTGCCTTCTGTTACATTCATGCACATATTTACCACACGAAGTTGCAACTCTATTTGTATATGACTCGCCTTTATCTTATTTGCCCCTTGCGTTTGCTCAGGCCGAGTATATTTGAATGCCACTTCTGCAACGCATCTCTTCTTTGACAATGAAACAGAAGCCGGAAAAACTTCCTTTCAAACATGAGTTTTTAAATTTCGGCATTCAACAACTCCATTGCGTTCATTTGCGACTAGACTCACATCTGGGTTTGATGAATTAACTAGACTTCTACTCCAGGTTGCCACAACATGGAGAGTCTGAATCAGTGTCTCCTACAAAGGTTGTGCATGCTCAGAAGATTGAACCAATGACCTTCTCTGAGCTTAACAACTTCATTATGACAGCTGACCCTCAGGTGAGTTCAGTTATATCGTGTATAAACAGAGATTTAAGTTTAACATAATGTTCATTTCCGGATTCAAAATGTGGCAGATAATCGAGTTCCTCTGCACGGCTAAGGTCACTGGTATTGACGAGGATGAGGGTTGGTGTTATATTGGATGTTCTCGATGTGCAAAGAAACTTGTCAGGGAGATATCGTCCTTCACATGTGTTCTGTGCAATCTAACTAATGTTGTTGCTTCACTCAGGTGAAACTGCTTCAACCTTTGTAAATCAACATACTTGAAGCTGATAACGTGACCTACGACTGACTCCTATGTTCGTGAATAGGTACCGAGTAATGCTCTCCGTCTCAGACAACACGGATACAGCATCCTCTGTCGGGTTTGACTTGGAGATGGCTAAACTCACTAACCTTCAAGCTTCTGATGCTGGACAGATTGAGGTATGGCCTTAGATGTAGCTTTCTTCATAAGTTGTCCTATTTTTCTCATAACAATCCACATAAAACCAAGTACTGCCGCCTGCAGGGGAATGGTGTTGATGCTCAGGTTTCCACAGCTCTGCCTCCTTCTCTTACTGCTATCATTGGGAAAACTTACACTTTCCAGTTGCGTTTGAGAGATTTGAACTTCTCCTCCAAGCACCAGACATTCACTATCTCCCGTATCTTTGCAGACCGTGTGCTTGCGCCAATGCCAGATTTTGAGGCAAGTTTAACTTCGTCATCTAATGTTCAGTGCTACAGTTAGTTCCGGGTTTTAGTACCTGATGCTGCCGTTACTTGAATATAACAAGGAAATTGGAGGAAACCCTGCAGATGCCGTGGACAAAGCTCTCGCACCAGGAACAGCAACTGTGGTTGAACAAACCAACAACACCGCAGCTGAGCCGTCCACGTCTGACAATTCAGGTGCTAAACGTACCTTACCGGTCGAAGCGAACATTGGCCTACTTGAGAATGCACCGAAGAAACCACATGTCGATTGACACCACAGCTGCTTCTTCAACAACCACAGATACTTGCGCTATAAACTATGCTTACCTGTTTTATGTTTCCGTTTTAGACAAACTTTCCATGCACCTTTTGTCCACTTTTTCACCCACTCCCAGAAAGTCGTTGTGGTAGCGTCTCGGTTAGGACTTCCTATCTATGCTACTTTTGAACTTTTTCCTAATTAAGTGTAAACTGTGATTTTTTTTGCTATATTATAAGCTTGCCAATCACATTAAGAACTTATAATCATGGAAAATCAGAGAAACAAATTTCACAAGAATTAAAATAATATAAAAAAACCCCAGGCGTACCAATCACATTGACCAAAAATGTGTACAAGAGTTCCATTAAAAAAAAAACCTTACATAGTCCTACATCCCTCTTACGTCTTCAAAAAATTAAAATTTTACTAAAGCCCAAAACATCACACTTACGGTGTTTGCTTTTAAAAAAAAAAGAATGCAAAATTTGGTTTCACAATCTATAAGAATCTAGGCCTATCAAAGTCCATTAAGAATTTCCTCCCATACCAAACGTAGATTGAGGACTTCAGTTTGTAAACCAAATACTGAATCCCGAACTTCTGGTTAGATAAAATTGATTAATTCATGATCTTTGTGTTCATATCTCCTGATGCATTATGCGTATCATCCATACAATACAATGATAATTACGTTCCACAAAAAATGCTGGAAAAATCTCCCCGTAAAATTACAAAATAAGAAGAATCGAAGAATGAAGAAATCAAATTCAAAGACCCTTCTCAAGCAGTGAAGTGACACATCAATAGATCCAGCTTACACAAAAAAAAATTTCCAATCACCGGTGTCATCATCATCTAAGACAAAATAAATATTAAAGGAATGGGAAAATAGTTCCTTCACAACCCGAGGTATCTCATTAACACCAAATCGAAAACAGCATCTCAATAAAATTTACAAAATCGCAGATTAGAGATGGGGTTTACTAATATTGAACCTCTTCGTCATAAACCAGATGCATCTTAGAAAACTCAGAGCAAAAGATGTCGCTAGCATCTTTCTCGAAACCCATGTTGCTGGCGTGCCTGATCTGCGAGGCAATGCCATTGTAATAATTCAAGATGACACGGCCTGTTAACGTCCGTCCGGCATTTTGGAACTGCTTTTCTTTGAGCTTCTGACAACCATAACATCGCACATCTCCTCTTTGTGGTCTTCGTAGACAATGACCCTGACCTTTCCAAACCTCTCTGATACAGCTTCGTCTGTGTAAAGCTCTTCCATTGTCTTCCTGACTTTGCACACCAGCTTCACCTTCGCCCATACATTATGTCATATGAAGAGAAAAAAACCCACAAACAAGAGATGTAATTCAAATCTGAATATAGACAGCCCCAAGAGATATTCTGTGTTTGGTTTTACTCCCATGAAGCTCGGTTCGCAGGTAGAGATTGCATTAAAAAAAAAAAAATGCTATGCAACTACCAAATCATGTACACACATGAAGAATCCATCAACAACCTCGCTAGAGATCTAGGACATAAGCTGTAGAGAGACTACGAGACTCTATAATCAACAGTTAAAGTGAAGCTCTTACAGATCTTACTAGATCATGAAACCTTCAAAAATGAACCCAGATTCAAGGCATAACCAAATAAAGGACGAGCCATCGACAATAAGAAAAGTAAGTGAAGCGATGAGATCCAACAGGACAGCAATAATAAGTGAATCCCTTGGAATCTAACGAACTGATCCGCCAGAATCCAAAATCAAAAAGCAGTCAATGCAACCGTATCATCCTCAATTTGTTTCATGGGTTGTGTATATAACGAGCAATCAGTTAAAATAGGAGGAATCAACTGATTCAACGGAAAAAAACAAACACATTAGCTTAATAACAATACAAAAATGTAAACCCAGTTCCGAAAATTAGAAAACCACTTGGTTAGATCTACAAACCGTCGAATTGGAAATTAAAAACGGATAGCCGAGTAATGTCAAACATAAACGTAAACAAACCTTAAGATATTCAGATGCATCATGCTATACGGACCAAAACCTATACACGCTGTAAAGAGGATAATGCCACGAAAGATGAAACGAGAGAGCGTTACACATATGCAGTCTTAAAAAAGGCACACAGCAATTAACATTTCCGGTAACCAAATAACTCGTCCGAGACAAACGCAGCAGGAATTCGAAAGGGAGCGTGAAACGGCTGCACGCAAGCAAGGATAAAAGATGAGCACAACAACAAATCACACATCAAAAGACAGAAAAGGTTAAACAATGAGGGGTCCTCCACCACCAACGAGACTAGAAGACCTACCAAACGACGTGCTAGGAGAGATTCTGTCCCGAGTTGGTAGGTCATCAAGATCGCAACTTCGAAATGTAATGGAAGCAGCACCGTTCTTATCAAAAGCAGCTGACGACCACCGGGTATACAAGACAATAAACCTATGACCACTGGCTCGGCACCCATTAACAGTAAGACGACGGTACGCAGACCTGATGGACAGAGCTCTCCGACATGGCAACATAGAAGCCCACTACGTCAAAGGCATAGTGGAGTATTTCAACAAGAAGAGCGTTACAACAGGACTAGACCATCTCAAAGCGGCAGCAGAAGGGGGATACGAAGACGGTATCTACTTATATGGGATTTTAAAACTATGCAGAGGAGAGATAAAGGAAGGAAGCACTTACTTGGACAAGCTAAGATGGCGAGAAAACAAATCCAGGGGAGACAGATGCTGGAAGAACGTGAAGAAGTCACTCGATGGTGTGAGAGTCAGCCGCAAGAAACTCTACATTGCAACACTAAAAGCTATGGCACCAACAATCATGTGCGGCGAAATAAATCCCGATGAACGATGCCACCACTGCTACTTCTACAAGCAAATGGCGAAGTTTGTATTCATGACTTGACAACTTAATAATGATAAAATGATAAATGTTGTCGACGTTAATTTCCATTCCATTCCAACTTATTAACAAAATATAAAGACGAAATATGTGCAAACGGTAAGACCCAAAGTATGAAGACGAGAAAGGCAAAAACGTTAAAACAAAAGAAAGAGAAGCATAGAACAGAATATATTCAGTAACATTGCATCAAGTTATCTCCACTACAATTGTACTCTGGCATCCCAAAAATCATTACTCCGGAAAATCCCATAATCTACTAGAATTGGGTACATTTCGACGGAAACGAAAAATTCGAAAATGAAGACATTGCCCATACCAAGGTACTTCACAAAATGAAGAACTTTTCATGTTTCTCACTTCTCCAGAAAACTCGGCGGAGAAGTTTTCTCCCCACTGTCGGCATCTATTGAGGCTGCGGAGATGCCAAGCCTAAAGCTCCGAACACGAGATCTTCTCTCCAAGGAACCGAGCGTAAGAGGAGAGACGGAACTGAGCTTGTGGGAAAAGGCATTCCATAGACAGCGAGACTGCGGCACGACGGAGTCAGTGCTAGCGGCGGCTATCTCCATAGCTACTTGAGAACTTCTAGCTGTTCGAACTCCCCCCTCCATATTGGCCGACTCTGAAGAAAACATCATGCTGTTTTTATCTTAGCTAATGAAACTTCGTGTTGGTTTTCCCTTTAAAAAGAATAAACTTCGTGTTGTTCTTTGGTCGATAGATATTTAGTAGAAAGGCCTCTAAAAGAAGCCCATAAAACAACTACGTAAATCCTCTGCTTCCCTCTCTTTCCTTCTTTACTTCTCGGAGAACTCTTGGTCCGTACCTCTCGCTGAAACAAGGACAAAGAACTACAGCCAAATACAGAATCATTAGGCTACAAAAATGATAGTCAAACAATAGACCAGAAAATATTCAAATACACAGAACAACTCGAACAAAATCTTAAACCAAACCTAAGATAACAATTAGACAGAAGAAAAAAAATTTAAACCCAATCCGGCTACACTAAAAATAGCCATAAAATAGAATACATAAAAAAAAAAAAAACCAAAATCCATTTCGCGCTGGTCAACCGGGTGAAAGGCTAGATTGCCCTTATGGGTTAAAAAACTATCTAGATAACCCTATGATGATCTATTACCCCTCTCCTCTTCACCTTCTCTCTTTTACCCTTCCTTCAATCACTTAATTCAAACCAAATTAAACCAATTTTTCTTCTTCCCAAACCATTTTCGGATCCAACCCATTTCAACCCATGACCCAGGTCATTTGGATCCAACATTTGGATCTTTTTCTTCTGAAATTAAAAAAAAAAAATCTGGGATTTTTCTACTTCTTCCTCCTCCTCCATTGAAGCAATCTTCTTCTTTTGGGCATTTGAACTGTTTCATCTTCTCAGTCAATTCATGATTATTGTCTACCTGTTGTTGCATTTTATCTTCAATAAAAGATGAATCATAATCGATTTGCTGATGAAATCAATATGGGTTTTATATTTTCACAAATTGAAAATTTGAATTGAATTTAAAAAATCAAATCTTTTGATATGCACATTAGATTTTTAACTATGATTGTGGGTTGATTATAACATTTCATTGGTAATGAAAAGATTGTAATTGTGAATCGTAGTGAATTGTAAATAGATCAGAATGAGTTTAACCCGAAATTATCTAATTTGAGTTGTAGATATGGTACAACTGGTAATACTAAGTAAAAAAAAAGTATAACTGGTACAACTAGTATTATTGAGTGAAATTGCAAAATAAAAATTTGAAAATTTGAAAAAATTATTAGAACAAGAATAGAGAACCTATCAATACAAGTTATACAAATAACTATTATATATTAAAAATATATATTAATTAGATAAAATAAACTTATAGCACTATGGTTGTTATTAGAATATTTAATCAACATCTTAATGGTTAAAAAATAATTTCAGAGAAACTAAAATAAATAAAAAACCATTTCAAAAACCATTTTAGATTAATAAGTACTATTAAATGTTACAAATATGATTATCAAGTTGGTAAAAAAAAAATTGGAGATTATGATTCATTATTACCATAATCACACAAACAACACCTTACATTTCTATGAACACTTTGTTAACACTAATCACTTTATGAGTCAAAACGCACATAAAATGAGTTTTAAAATATGTTAATGCATAGAAACCTCCGAATTGCAAACTTAGTGACTAAAATTATTTGTATAACTACAAATTTATTATTTGTGGTACGGTAATACTACGAAAACTTGAAAACACCGAAAAGTATAATTATTTGAAAAGTGGTATAACTGGAAAACTGGGTATCACTATGTGCAATTTTGGCGGCAGCCACGTCAGCAATTAACAGTGCACGTGTGTAATAGGCGGCGCACATGTTGTTACCATCTCCAATTAACGGCGCAAGGGCAATTGTTTTTGTGTTTCACATTTTGGTCCCTCAATTTCCTACTTATTCCCTCCTTTTTTTTTCTTTCCCTCTCCATCTTTTCACTTTTCCCTCCTCTCCCGGTTCCCTTATTTCCCACATACTCCTCACAAAATCGAAAAATTCACCTGATCTAGGGTTCTTCCCCATCCTTGTTCATATTTCTGGGTTTGTTGAAGTAATTATTAGAGTTCTATGGGTTTAAGATAAATTACATATTCTGAGTTTTTTATCACCATTTATTATAGGAATTGTCGTGGGTTGTTGAATATTGGAGGAATTACAGAGGATTGCATATGTTTTGTTGATTTTCAAAGAATTTCATGTGATTGTTGATATTCGGGGTAATACTTGACAATACTCGGTACCACTAACATCATTACATATTCCAAGTAGATACCAAGCGTGCATAAATTGTAGAGCTGAAGAAGATGGTTGCGGATCGAGACACAAACACAATTACATGCCTTAAAACAAAACATAATTTAACACCAAGTGTTAGAACGGAACATAACTAAATACATTGTCTTTAGTAATTTAAAAGCTTGTGCTTTAACCCACTTCTAAGTGTCTCCACAGCTTCAGTCACATAACAACGAGTCGAGACCTTCATCTTCTTCCCATACTGCGAGGGCTTGAAGTACATCTCCAACGGAAGCATCGGCTCCGTTAACTGCTACATAAAGTTGGAAGAATTGTAAGTTAGTGTTCCCCAGTTCAACCTAGTATTACTTTTCTATCTTAGCTCTACCCAGTGTTACTTAGTGTTTCTCCCAAAATCACCCAAAATCTCAAGCAAAACCTAAATTTGTAAGTTCTAAAACACAACAAAACTATACAAACTCGATTATACATACCGTTGTATGATCAGAATGGGCGTCCGAAACGGTTCGGCTGCTATCTCCGGTGGTCTCTTCTAGTTCTTCAGCTCCTACATCCAAATCGACGAAATACCTTATAAGAACCAAATCCACCAAACAAACAGACCTTCCGATTATAAATTGCAAACTTTCACTAAAAAAAACACTTACTTCAAGCAGAACGGACCGGAAGAACAGAGGAAGGAAATTTCGCCGGTAACGGAGATGGAACGCAGGTGGAAAACAGAGGAGGAAGGAAGGAACTTAGTACTTAGTGGTGGGGTCAAATTTCGGTTTTCGATTTCGGTTTGGATTTTAGGTATGGATTTGGGATTTAGGATTGATTGTGATTTTGGGGGTAAGGGTTTCGGTAAAGGGGAAAGAGGATGGGGAAGTTGTGAATTTTTTAAGTTCTGGGGGGTAAAATAGTTATCAACCATTCCTCTTTGTTGTAACAAAAATTCCAAATTCAAAACAAAAAAAATGGGGGTAAACAAGCTCTTTTTTTAACCGAGAAGGGCTATAGAGCCATTGATCCTGGTCAACCCCTAGTGTGTATATATGTTAGGGGTGTTTCAATTTTTTTTTTCTTATAAAACTCATAGAAATTTTTAAAAAAAAATATTTATCAAAATATGAAAAATACTTATTTTTTATAGTTCAATACTTCTTCTGTTCAGGTTCTTTTTTTAGAAAATTGAGTAAATCTATTATATAAGAATTTTTTAAAAAATTTCTGTTTTTATTTTTATGTAAGAATCAAATACTATATTTTTATTTTATGAAAAGAGGTAGTTAAAACCTATAAAATATCTGTTGAATCTATGTTAAGTTTGAAGTTTTGATTTATAAGAAGGTATTTTTTTTTATTTAAAATGTCAGCTGCTCAAAATTGATTTTATAAAAAATACGTAAACTGGTGTATGAGAAGTCATTTGCATTCTTGATGTATTTCGACTAGGTGAAACAAATTAGCACATCTTCTACCATTTTATAAACAAAACTATTAATGAATCACACTATATATTCTTTAAAACAAAAAAATGAATCACACTATAAGAATATGATAATATTTTACTTCTACCACTGTGCATGTAATCTTCATGAAAGAACATCTTCACTGTGAACTAACATAATATTTGTATGACTTGGAAAATAACTTTTAAAATATATTTCTTGCGTTTTCAATTGTTTGAAATCTGTTCTTTGTACTTAATCTTAAACCTTTATACAAATTTGAATTCCTCAAGGCAGAGAGGAAAACATGAAACTATATTGTAATTCTGAAAAATGAAAGCTTTCTTAGCGACAAAATTTGCCACAATTTTCTTCACCCTAGTTTAATGTTTTTGAAGCCAAAGTTAGCATCCTCCATAGAGAGCAGAAGAGGTTGGAGTGTAGACCATTCCACATAGTTAGATTGGATACATATAACTCCGTCAAGACAGATCAACTTCGACTTTCATATTAAAACGGTTCCTTACATAAGGGACACTCCATATCAACGCCTTTGCTTAAGTTCACAAGTCTGTACATGTCCTCTGAGTAGCTCTGCCTTCAAACCACTTCACTTCTCCCTTCACATCCTTAAAAACCCAACACTGAACGTATGCTTCATCCTGCATTACCTGTATAACTGAGAACCTTTGGAGACGGCCTACGAATCTGCCGCAAAATAACCAGACGCTAGATTTAATCTATAAATTATCAAATGAAGAAGATGAATTTTGCGGCAATAGAAAGTATCAAGAATATGAATTTTGCTCTACATAAATTAAGATCGTAATCCTCATTTGAAAGAAAGTGAGAAATTAAGATTGTAATCCTCAAATGAAATAAAGGGAGTACATACATTTTTGTCAAGATCAATGATCTAGAATTTCTTGGTGAGTTCTTCTTTGGTGTATATCTTTCACCAATCTGAGCAATCATCATATAATAAAACTCATCGTAATCCATATAGGTCCACAGTCCACTTCCATCTTTGTCCATATTAGCTATCGCTTTGTTGATTTGCTTCAATTATTACACAACCAAACAAACAAACCAGATATCAGAATCTATCATTCTGTGATCAAAACCTTATAAGCGAAAAAGAAAAAATGAAATGAAACGTATGTTACCTCTTCCATCATTTCGAAACCTAGCTCCCTAATCACAGAATATATTCAGGGGTTAATATTCTAAGTGCCTACCACTTCTTTCTTCAATCTGGATTAGTTGGCAACGTAGGCGCTTGAAGGTAGGAGGACAATAACATATCGTTAAATTCTTAGCGTAGATTAGAGAGTTGCATGATGAAGGACCATTTAGTCTTTCAGACAAAATGAATAGAGTGACACCAAACAGTTTTACAGGAATACACATCACCATATATATCATTCTTATTCGCAAACATTTAGTCGTTGAACATTGCATCATCAAATCAGATATTCAGCTTTTTGCGTTGGGTTTATCCGATTACCTTCCATGTGTTAAATAGGGTTTTCTGGTCCAGTCCGGCCCTTTTAATTTTGAACTCGGCCATTTTTAAGCCCTAACCCTTTTTAAACCCTTAAAATTTATAAAATAGGGCTCAACCTTTTTAAACCTATTAAACCCTTTCTAATTCTACAATTTTTCTATTATAATAAAAGAAATTTTTTAATCAAATCTTTATAAGTTTATAACAAAAATACTTTAAAATCATAAACAAAAAAACATCGTTATTCATAATAAATGAAGTTTCCCGCCAAAACCGCAAAATCATATTTTCCTGCCAAAACAGCAAAATCATGTTTTCCCGCCAAAACCACAAAATTTTGTTTTTCCGCCAAAATCGAAAAATCAAATTTTCCCGCCAAAACCGAAAAATCGCATTTTCCAAAATCACACTTTTCCGCCAAAACAGCAGAATCACGTTTTTCCGCCAAAACCGCAGAATCACGTTTTCCCGCCAAAACCGCAGAATCACGTTTTCCCGCAAAAACCGCAAAATCATGTTTTTCCGCCAAAACCGCAAAATCACGTTTTCCCGCCAAAACCGCAAAATCACGTTTTTTCGCCAAAACCGCAAAATCATGTTTTCCCGCCAAAACCGCAAAATCACGTTTTTTCGCCAAAACCGCAAAATCATGTTTTCCCGCCAAAACCGCAAAATCATGTTTTCCCGCCAAAACCGAAAAATCACGTTTTCCCGCCAAAACCGCAAAATCACGTTTTCCCACCAAAACCGCAAAATCACGTTTTCCCGCCAAAACCGCTAAATCACGTTTTCCCGCCAAAACCTTTAAATCACGTTTTCCCGCCAAAACCGCAAAATCACGTTTTCCCGCCAAAACCGCAAAATCACGTTTTTTCGCCAAAACCGCAAAATCATGTTTTCCCGCCAAAACCGCAAAATCACGTTTTTTCGCCAAAACCGCAAAATCATGTTTTCCCGCCAAAACCGCAAAATCACGTTTTCCCGCCAAAACCGCAAAATCACGTTTTCCCGCCAAAACCGAAAAATCACGTTTTCCCGCCAAAACCGCAAAATCACGTTTTCCCACCAAAACCGCAAAATCACGTTTTCCCGCCAAAACCGCTAAATCACGTTTTCCCGCCAAAACCTTTAAATCACGTTTTCCCGCCAAAACCGCAAAATCACGTTTTCCCGCCAAAACCGAAAAATCACGTTTTCCCGCCAAAACCGAAAAATCACGTTTTTCCGTCAAAACCGAAAATCAGGTTTTCCTGCCAAAATCGCAAAATCACGTTTTTCCGCCAAAGATGGAGATTAACATCATCTAAAGAAAACTCATTAAGACGTTGTTCATGCTAAATCATAAACTAATCAAAATTCTGAAGATCCTTCACAGCCACTTATTGGCGATGCAGAATGCAACTAAAGTTTGTTCTCCACATACAACATCTCATAAGATAAATAAGAGAAAACCTGTTTGGGAAAGAAAGAACAAACTTCTTTTTTGAAAAGAGATGTGCGGTTAGCTTTACAGGAAAACATATTCGTCATTGTTCTTAACTGTTAAAATACATTAACAAATTTCCACACCTCAAATCTCTTCAAATTAAAGTTTGAAGAGGGAAAAAAATCTGAGTACAAACCTGCTTTCTTTTTCCCCATAGGTTATCACATCAAACACCTTTAACCTCACCATATTATAATCAAGTGCTCGCATTCTTCATCTTTTTTTTTCTCTAAATTTAAAGAAAAAGAGTAAGCCTAAGACCAAACCCCAAACCTCTGAAGTGCATATAGATCATTTAAAAAGATGAAGACAAAGCTCACGTTATTACATTCTTCTTACAATTAGAAGCGTGTGTTGTTGTTCCCTATGTATTTTTTTTTTTTACCGGAGGAGCGAGTGAGAAGATCTAATTAGGATGTGCAATAATGTAGAATTTCAAACGGGGATTTAGAACAAAGCAGCATCAAATCAGAGATTTAGCTTTCTGGGTTGGAATAAGGACATCATCCTATTGATTCTTTTGTGCTTCGGATCATAAGGACAGTATCTCAGACTCTCATAAAACTTGATCCAACATGATGAGGAAATAATGATTCTGACTATCTTTCTACATTTTCGCTTTATTTTATTTATTTTTTGACATAATGATTCTGACTATCTTTCTAATTCATATTTAGAGTAGTTCTATGAGAGGAATGATGACCGGAGGAGGACTATGATTCGTGAGATCATTTCATACATGAGTTATGGTATGATTACACAATCTCCAAGCTATACAACATTTTTGTCACATTCCTTGTTCTTGGGTGCTTGTTTACTCACTTTTAACTATCATTGAAACACAGAAGATGAATCTTTGCTGGACTTGAACCAGATTTAGTGGATTTTTAGCGACTTTTTGGAGGCATTTATGTAAATATCATTTTCCTCTATAACATTAGAGGTGTTTCTCTATTTTCTTGGCCATCCTTCTTTGATACTATTCCATTGCAAGAGCAAAAAAAATGATTATAAATTTTCATTAACTATGGTTTCCAATCTCAAAAAAGGGTTTAAAATAATTAGACAATTAGAATAGAGAAAAGAAAGAGAACTGAGTCCAAGATCTTAGGGAACGTGACAATAATAAAAATGCTCAATATCAAGTTATGTATTGTTACACTTTTTTCAATGGGTAATTAGCAGATGCAGTTAAGAAACAAAACTCCACCTCACTATAGGGAAGAAATAATCTGGTCTATGCGAAGTTTCCAAAACAAAACTCCAAGAATAAAAATCAAGACTGACAAGGAACTTGTTTCTGCTATAAATTAAGAAACTTTCTTTATGATTTCAAAATCTTTGCAGATATATAGTTTTGATGTCTAGCTCTCGGTTTGCTCTCTTAACCGTCTAATGGGACTCCTCACTGTTACCGCACTAGCATTGCTGCCAAAAAAACAAACAACAAAACCGTAAACCCAAATAAATCATCAGAAATGTTGAGAAATGATGAATTTTGTCTTTGCTTGTTTCTTACTTCATAGTGCTACTATATATGCACCAGCAGCCTTAACTTTGCCACTGTCCTTGCAACTCCAAATCCCAACTGCCTTTCTTTTCACGGCATACTGACAAAATTAAAAACCCCAAATTCATAAGTTAAGTTTCACGAAAGCAAATCCCAAAAGCTTTCGGTTATGGATGTAAGTCAACAAACACGTTTTTGTTAATGGATGGACGGTGGACACAAAAATTCAACAAAGGAAGCTTAAATTTGTCAATAATTTTGGCTTCAACAACCCCATCCCTCTCCTATAAATAAGTAATCTCTCCTCATTTGTAAATCATCCCAAAATCCCAAAACAAAGAAAGAAGAGAGAAGAAGGAGAGAAAGAGAAGAGAAGAGAGAACGTTCTCGGTTTTGGGTGTGAGTTGAGAGCTTGTAAAATTTTCCGGTGAATAATAAAAGATCTGTAGCAGGTCCGGAGACGTAGGCAAGATTGGCCGAACTCCGTTAACAAATTTGAGTGTGTTTTCTCGCTTCCAGAAATCAAATATTTCCGCAAAATTGACCGATATTTCTTAACAACTGGTATCAGAGCCTGAGTTACGGAAATCGGTCAAATTTTTTTTTTTGGCGGAGGTACTGTTCACGATGAACAGTATTATTCACGCATGCAAAACACTGTTCACGTGTGCATGTAATCGCTGTTCACGTAAATAGTGAATTTCGTGAATAGTGAATTTTGTCGGTAACATCGGTTTGTCGACGGAGGTGTTTTCAACACGGTGGTTCCAGAAACGATGGGAGGCGAAGATGGTTCGGCACACAGTATCGTTAAATTTGACGGTACGGATTATGCATTTTGGAGAATGCAAATTGAAGATTATCTGTACGGAAAGAAGCTTCATCAACCGCTGAGCAAGAAGCCTGATAAGATGGATCAGGATGAGTGGGAGCTCCTTGACAGACAAGTTCTGGGTGTTATAAGGCTAACACTGTCGAAGAACGTTGCTCACAACGTTGCGAAGGAGAAGACCACGGAAGGGCTCATGAAAGTTCTCTCGGATATGTATGAGAAACCTTCGGCGAATAACAAGGTATTTCTCATGAAGAAACTCTTTCATTTGAAGATGGAAGAAGGTGCCCTGGTTGCTGCACATGTGAATGAGTTCAACACGATTGTCAACCAAATATCATCGGTTGAAATCGAGTTTGATGACGAAGTGCGAGCATTAACTTTGCTGGCATCTCTGCCAAATAGCTGGGAGCCTATGAGGGCAGCGGTTAGTAATTCTGTCGGCACACAGAAGCTCAAATTTAACGATGTTAGAGATCGTATCCTTGCTGAGGAAGTTCGAAGGATAGACTCTGGGGAGACATCCACTAGTTCTGCTTTCAACGTAGAAAACAAAGGTAGAAACTTAGACAGAAATAACCGGAGTAAAGGCAGATCGAAGTCAAGGACTGGATGGGGTCAGTCTAAATTCAGACAGCCTGCAGAGTGCTGGAATTGTGGAAAGACAGGCCACATTAAGAAGAATTGTCGGGCACCACCAAAGAAGGAAGACAACAAGAGAGGCGGAGCCAATGCAGTGACACGTGAAATTGCTGATGCATTGGTAGTGTCAGTTGATTCCCCTAGTACAAGTGAAGCTCGTGCTGCAGCTGCAAATACCACCAAAGCATCGATCTCCTATGTCGATAGCCCAATCGATTCATGGGTACTTGACTCAGGAGCGTCATTCCACACCACACCGCACCATAACATCATGGAAAATTATGTTGTGGGAAATTATGGAAAGGTATATCTTGCTGATGGATTACCTTTGGACATAGTTGGTATTGGAGATATCAACCTGAAGATGTCAGACGGACGTGTGTGGAAAATTACAAAGGTTAGACATGTGCCTAAGTTGATGCGAAACTTAATTTCAGTAGGTCAACTTGATGATACGGGGCATGAAGTTAACTTTGGTGGTGGAGCGTGGAGAGTCAAGAAAGGTTCCATGGTGGTGGCTAGAGGTCATAAAAGAGGCACTCTTTATATGACAACGAGTTATCAAGACACTGTTGTTGTTGTCGAAAATTCCAAACAAACCAAGTTGTGGCATTGTAGGTTGGGGCACATGAGTGAGAAAGGGATGAAACTCATGGTAGAAAATGGCGCTCTTCCAGATCTGAAGACGGTGGATCATCAGATGTGTGAAAGTTGCATTCTTGGGAAGCAGAAACGAGTTAGTTTCTCAAAAGGAGGAAGAGAGCCAAAGTCGGAGAAGTTAGAGCTGGTACACACTGACGTGTGGGGACCCGCTCCTGTTGCATCGCTGGGAGGTTCGTACTACTATGTGACCTTTATTGATGACTCCACAAGAAAGGTGTGGGTTTACTTCATGAAGAACAAGTATGAAGTGTTCTCGGTTTTCAAAAGATGGAAAGCCATGGTTGAGATTGAGACAAATCTCAAGTTGAAGTGTCTAAGGTCTGATAATGGTGGAGAGTACATCAGCGACGAGTTTAAGAGATACTGCGCTGATAATGGAATCAAGATGGAGAAGACTATTCCTGGAACGCCTCAACAAAATGGAATAGCGGAAAGGATGAACCGAACCCTGAATGAGCGTGCAAGGAGCATGAGAATGCACTGTGGATTGCCTAAGACGTTTTGGGCAGATGCAATCAGTACCGCAGCCTTCTTAATAAACAGAGGACCGTCTGTGCCGTTGGGATTCAAGATCCCTGAAGAAGTTTGGAGCGGAAAGAAAGTAAACCTTTCTTATCTCAAGGTGTTTGGATGTTTAGCTTATGTTCACGTTGATGATGCTGCAAGAAGTAAACTTGACTCGAAATCTAAGAAGTGTTACTTCATCGGTTATGGTAACGAGGAGTTTGGTTACCGTTTTTGGGATGATGAAAATCGGAAGATCATCTGCAGCAAGAATGTTGTGTTCAACGAAGAAGTGTTGTACAAGGATAAGCTAAGAGAAGGCTCAGGGAAGAAAGAGCCTGAAGCTGTTGACTTAGATGATATCCTGAAATTAGAGTTGAAAAAGGATACCGCAACAGCAGAAGAAATCTCTCAAGAAGAGAGTGGTGAGGCGGATGAGAGCGATGATTCTGAAGTGGTCCCATATACACCTGTCACAGAGTTACGACGGTCAAGTAGAATCATCAGAAAGCCTGTAAGATTTTCTCCATCGCTCAACTACATTCTGCTCACGGACAGAGGCGAGCCTGAATGTTATGAAGAGGCTATGCAAGTTGATGAGTCAATCAAGTGGGAGCTTGCAATGAATGACGAGATGGACTCGTTGTTATCCAATCACACATGGGAGTTAGCAGATTTGCCTAAGAATAAAAAGGCATTGCATAACAAGTGGGTCTACCGAATAAAAGAAGAACCTAATGGGAGTAAACGCTATAAGGCGAGGCTTGTTGTGAAGGGATTCCAACAAAAAGAAGGCATTGACTACACTGAAATTTTTTCTCTTGTAGTCAAGATGGTGACCATTAGAACGGTTCTCGGGCTGGTAGCACAAGAAGATTTGCATCTTCAGCAGATGGATGTAAAGACGGCATTTCTTCACGGTGATTTGGATGAAGAAATTTATATGAAGCAACCCGAAGGCTTTGAAATCAAAGGGAAAGAAAGCATTGTTTGCAAGCTGAAAAGGAGTTTGTATGGCTTAAAACAAGCTCCAAGACAGTGGTACAAAAGATTTGACAACTTTATAAAAGGTGTCGGTTTCTTGAGGTGTGAAGCTGACCACTGTTGTTACTTCAAGAAGTTTGAAGACTCCTACTTGATACTGCTCCTATACGTTGATGACATGCTGATAGTAGGAGCAGACTTGCATGAGATCAATAGCTTGAAGACGAAACTCTCAGAAGAGTTTGCGATGAAAGACCTTGGAGAAGCAAGACAGATTCTAGGGATGAGAATCAGTAGAAGCAAGGAAGGTCTCAAGCTATCACAAGAGGAGTATGTGAAGAAAGTCCTCAAGAGGTTTAACATGGATAACGCGAAGCCAGTTAGTACTCCTCTGGCAAGTCATTTTCGGTTATCCAGAGAACAGTCTCCAAAGACGGAAGACGAGATGGCATATATGGATAAAGTTCCATATGCTTCTGCTATAGGCAGCCTTATGTACGCGATGATATGTACAAGGCCAGACATTGCACATGCAGTGGGAGTCGTCAGCAGATTTATGAGCAATCCAGGAAAGGAACACTGGGAAGCTGTCAAGTGGATTTTCAGATACCTGAAAGGAAATCCAAGCTTGTCGCTGTGTTTCACGAAGTCTAAAACGGAATTGTAAGGATATGTTGATGCTGACAACGGAGGTGACGTTGACAGCACAAAGAGCACAACCGGGTATGTCTACACTTTTGGCGGTACTGCAATTTGTTGGGTTTCAAAGTTGCAGAAAATTGTATCTCTATCAAGCTGTGAAGCTGAGTACGTTGCGGTAACGGAGGCAACAAAAGAGATGATATGGCTAAAGTCTTTTTTAGAAGAGATAGGCCATGACCAGGGGAAAAGTGTGTTGTACTGTGATAGTAAGAGTGCCATTGATTTGGCAAAGAATCCGGTTTACCACGCTCGGACAAAGCACATACATCGTCGATCATTTCATCAGATCAGCATTAGAAGATGAAATGTTGGTGCTTGAGAAGATCCCAGGAAGTAAGAATCCGACAGATATGCTGACGAAGGTCGTGCCATATGATAAGCTGAGGTTGTGTACAACTTCAGTTGGCTTGTTGGAGTAATAACCTGGGAAGACCTGCTACATTGATCAAGGTGTGAAGACAGATTGAGATCAGTCTTCAAGTGGGAGATTGTAAGTCAACAAACACGTTTTTGTTAATGGACGGTGGAATGGACGGTGGACACACAAATTCAACAAAGGAAGCTTAAATTTGTCAATAATTTTGGCTTCAACAACCCCATCCCTCTCCTATAAATAAGTAATCTCTCCTCATTTGTAAATCATCCCAAAATCCCAAAACAAAGAAAGAAGAGAGAAGAAGGAGAGAAAGAGAAGAGAAGAGAGAACGTGAGAGAGAGAGAAAAAAAAAATTTGAGAAAATTAAGTGTAATTTTCTCGGAGTGTTCTCGGTTTTGGGTGTGAGTTGAGAGCTTGTAAAATTTTCCGGTGAATAATAAAAGATCTGTAGCAGGTCCGGAGACGTAGGCGAGATTGGCCGAACTCCGTTAACAAATTTGAGTGTGTTTTCTCGCTTCCAGAAATCAAATATTTCCGCAAAATTGACCGATATTTCTTAACAATGGATTAAAGAACATCAAAAGATCATAAGAGATAAGTACTATTACCTTTCCGAAAAACTCACACAGATATTCTCCCTTTCCATAAAATAAGAGGATGTTACGTATCAGCAGGAGTGTGTCACCTCAGTGAAATCTTGATTTGATATAATGTCGATGGATATAACTTCTGTTTTGTCCAAGTTCAATATCTCAAGCACATAGTCTGTTGTTTTTTTTGCCAACTTTATAGGGTTCAGGAGCTTTGCTTGTGCCTGTGTTTCAAACCAAAAGAGATCATAGTCAACCTTTAAATTCACCATATAGGTAAATAATCCAAGGGATGAAGCCAAGACCACGACGGAGACTTCAGACTCAAGTGACTCTGTCTTGCGTCTAGCCAAACGCATGAAACCTCATGTGTCCACGACCACAAGTATTGACTTGTCCAACACGGCGACAACAAAATATAAAGGTGTGGTTCAACAGAAATTCCGATAGCGCATCTATCAAGCTCCGTAGCTTCAACGCTAACTCGCACCGGAACTTCCCTTGGTCCACGAACCGGACTTTCAACTTAACCACACAACAGAAGCTGTGTTGAACATGATCAGAGACGGTTCTTACCAGCACAAGTTCAGAGATCATCTCAGACGAAGATCTCAGATGGTTGCCTTCGCCAACATCAACATGGTGGCATCAAAACAGAGCCGAGGAGTAGGACTGTAGGAGGAGTACAAGAATCAAACAACTGTTTCTCTTGCACGCAGCTTTTTCACAAGCAATTGACACCGAGGGATGTTGGGAAAATCAACAGGCTTGTGATACCTAAGAAGTATGCAGTGAAGCACCTACCTTTTTATAAGCGACGATCAAAACGAGAGAGAAGATGGGGAAATAGGAGGAGATGTGGAGGATGTTGAGGTTGAGTTTTATGACAGAGCAATGAGACAGTGGAAGTGTAGGTATTAATACTGGAGAAGTAGCCAGAGCTTTGTCTTCACCAGAGGATGGAATGGTTTCGTCAAGTAGAACAATCTAAAGGAGAAAGATACCATCGTCTTTTACAACTGCGATGTCCCGACCAATGTCAAGACGTTACAAGGTCAAAGCAAAGCAACAAGTTCTTGATGATTGATGTTGATTACTTTACAGACAAGGGTTTCGTGGCTCCCAAGGAAGTCAACAAGATGGTTCATAACAGTTCTGAGGAAGAAATGAAAACAGGAAACTTCGAGAAAGAAACGAAAGAGGGATTATGCTGTTTGGTGTTAGGATTCAATAGCTATTAGGGGTTCTTTAAAAAGCTTAATTAATTAGAGTGTGGTATTGATTTGTATAAGGTAGCCATTTGATTTACAAATTTGATGTTTTTGTTTTGATATCTAACATTAGTTAGATTAATGTCTCTCTTGATCAAATAAAAGCAGATAAATCAAAACGGCTTAATGGCTCCTTTCGAGAGTAAAGTTGACTCGGTTAACAAGACAAAGCCACTTAAGTGCTAAAACCTACCATGAACAAAACAATCCTAAAGAAGACATTAAGCTTATGTCACAAGATCAAGTAGCAACAAGAGTTTTTAACTCTCTACTCTATATACTCCATACAACGAGACACATCTTCTCAAGTGAGTCTCCGTCTTATCAACATTGATTTCTACTCGTCCGTCTTTGGACAAGAAAGATAGAGCGAACAAATTCTCTACAGTCTGTGCAAATGATTTTCTGTTGAGCACCAAACTCTGAAGCCTCACGCGCTTCTTTTGCCATAAGATGTTAAACATTATCGCCATATTCTTGTCTGTATCAGTTTCCTCTTCTGATTGAGTATCATCTACCTGATGATTACAATAAAGTACTCAAATCAGCTCTTCTGTTTCTTATCTAAATCCAAACTACATGATAATCAACAAGTTCCAGACAAAGCATCGCATCTATTTCACAAAGGAGCCATTGCAAATGATGAAAGGCTCCGATTTCACTTTGTTTTCTGTACAACTGAACATTGCTCACGACACATCATTGCATGCCATCCAAATGATGATAGGTCCCAACCTGATCACAAAACCTTTGTTTAAAACAGAACATGCTCAGCTTTTAGCAAAGCAAGTCAATGTTTATATTGAGAACTCACATTGTGGAACAACCACATGATACATTTTATAGATACAGGGGCAGTTTCATCAGCATCGATCCCTGACCAAACCCACTGACCAAAGCGTTAACAAACTCAGCCGGAGGAACCCCATTAGCTGACTGAGACTTGACCGACGACATTATGGTGTTTGCTACATCCAGAAACGCCTCTGCATCTGCATCTTGCTCTCTTGGCTTCTGAACTGCGGAGAAATTGTAACCGAACCGAAACCAAATAAACACAAGGTCTTTTCATCAAGACGTAATTTTGCCTTCTTAGTTGCTAATAATACAAGCAGCTTAAGAGAGTTCAAAACGACTTGGAGTACTGAAAGATAGCGATGAAACCAAGGTTTGAGATTTTTGAGGGAAAGAGATTTTCCCGCCGAGCCCAAACAAATAAACAAAGCTTCCAATTTTATGCTGCTCTCACGAAAATTGTGCCAAACGAAAAATTAAAATTTAACATTTTTTTTTTTTTGTCTGTAATGGGATTTGATTAGTCGCAGCTAAATCGAGTAACGTAGCGTTTTAAAAATAAGAATGATGATGAAATTTGTCAAAATCCATTTGTGTTTTAAAGCCCAAGCCTATTTCAGGCCTAAAAGGCCCACGAAGAGTTTTAAATAAGTACGCGATATTTTGGTCTTACGTTGTTGAGAGTCCCACATCGGTAACATTAGGAGTGAGTAGCAGGAGAACATGAACTATAAATAGTCTCTCTCACACTGAGAAAAATCACGCAGCCATGTGGTGAGCACAAAGCGCCTTTTACTAAAGAATACCGTGTGCTCTCCACGCCAAGTGGCATACGCCTATTTTTGAAGGGTCCCGCTTCCGAGTGGGCCCAACAACAATTAGTTGAATTTTGTGGCATGGTCAGAGTTGGTAAGCAAGTTCCAATTAATTGTTTATAGCTTTTGGGATATCAGTTGATATTTTTGCCAAATACTATGTAATTTGTAGACTGATTTTTTTGTTTTATGATAGTCATATCTGGAAAACCATATTGGTCTCGACAGCAAGAAGCAGCTTAAAACATTTCAAAATTTCCCTGAATTTTTTAAATACTTAGCTTTTTTTATAACTAAGCCTTTTCGGATATATGGTTTCGTGAATCATCAACGAAATAATCTAGTTAATTACCCTAACTACAAGGAAAATTTCTTTTCCAAAATCCTGAACTGTTAATAATTGGTGGTTTAAAAAAAAAACAATAAACCAATAGCATTTTCTTTTGGCAACATTTGTTTCTCGTGATTGCCAAGAAGCAAGAACTAAACGCCTCCAATGATCCAACAACAAAAAAAAAACATTTTCTTATTTAATTCTCAAATTATTTTCTATTATTTCTTTGTCAAGATTCACAATTCATATGACTATCCTCACGTACCTCACAATTCACATACACTGATAAGAAGCTAATTGTCAAAATGTGGAGACACTGATTTAGTATATTCATAAATTATCATGTTTCTTCTACTTGATTTTCTTAGATTCAAATATTATCATGTACCTCCTTCTTCAGACCGCCTCTGATATTACATGTTAGCCACTACTCCTCCACGCCGCCACAGACGTGCTTTCCACTTCCTTCTTCCCCCTTATATATATTCCGAGAATTCTAAGTTTCTAATCCAACACTGAAAATCTCACCTTTTCAATTTACCAACAAAAAACAATGTTTTTATAGCTTGAACGGTTCGGATACCTCGCAGTATCAACACGAATAAGCTACGAAGCAGATATGGAGAAGCCCACTGTGCTGCCTCGTCCATAATTTCATGCCATTCTTTGTCTTCATTTAGAAACTCTCTTGCATAGCATGCAGCTTTGTACATTTTATGTAAAACCTCTTCAACTGTTTTGAGGTCATTGAAGCTTGTTGGCCCTTTGAGAGTGTTGACCAAGATTCGTAGGTAATACTTGTCACCAGATGTCGGGTGTATGTTGACAATTCTGCTGATGTTCCCTTTCACCTTTCGTCTTTGGATCATTTGGGACGAGTTATCCCAGACAAAATATTTTGGGAGCTCTATGTACTTCATCTTCCTTACATCCGGATACATCTTACAAAGTTCGAACCACTCAGTTAGCATTGTTCTGTTATGTCTGTAGCGGGATTCGACGTTCTCAACATCTTCGTCCTGTCCAAAAATTTCCGTCTGCTCTCCTTCTAGTTGAACTGGGAGTTTCGTCACTGCTGGGCTGTGGTGGTGAATATCGAATGCGAAGATTCTCCACATCGATTCACACGCTGATAAGTACCGACAGTCTAAATATTATGTAATTTTATTTCTTTTTTCATTTTGTCTCTCATGTTTGCTACTTCTAGGGTCTGTGAAACTTCCTTCCTGTATAACCGATGTTGTCCTGCCTACACCTTTTGTGATGTATTTAAAGAGATACTTGATAGCGCTGGATTTGCTGCACCATTCTACGTTGATATGTGCTTTGTATTTCTTCAATATTTCCACATTGTGAGGAACGACAAACCGGTTATCAAGCTTTGTGTTCCCTTTTGTTATGAATCTTCCACCGTCACTTCTCCTGTAAATAATGAAACCTTTATCGTCTACTTTAGTTGAAGGCACAAACTTTTTGGGGTAGCTTTTTGAGCATTCTCCTCTCTCCATGCATGGTGAAGTTGCCCGATCTGCACCGCATGGTCCACGCATCATGTGTTGCTCGACCAGGTCGTATCCCTCTGGGTCAATGCTCTTGTCTGGTATTTCAGCTGAAATTATTTTATTGATTTCCTCTGTAGTTGGCATCGTATTCTCCTCTGTAAAGCCATAGCAACATGTGGAAGCCCTCTTTTGTAGAATTCTATCGTGTATACCACTGTGTATTCTTATCAAAATATATATAGTAGTTAGTAGCTATATTAATTTTATACTTTTGTATTTAATTTATTGTTTAAATTATGATACATGCTATTGGTTTTGAGAAAAATTCCCTTGCTGAAATCTTAAGCAGGTCATCGAGTTTTATTTTGAACACTCGGCATTCGAGGTCAGGTCTATCGTTTGGAACATCACCACCGTACGTTTTCAAGTGGTTTGTAATTTCTTCCCAGTTCGGATTACATGTCATTGTGATAAACAGATCTGGGTTTCTAAACCAACGACAAATGGCCATTGCGTCGTGGTACTTTTCCACCATGTACCTTGGACTTCTTGTGTAGCTTGCTGGTAAAATTACCCTATAGCCTATGGACTTTGCGTCTATGTCCCCCCGTGTTACTGCATCTTTTACATTGTTGTAAAGATCAGCTCTCAATTTCTTTTGGTTGTTTCGGTACCATCTTATACGTTCCTGCTCTATTGAGGTGTAAGCATCGACAAATTTATTGATAAAGCAGACGTTTTTATCGAACTATCGTCATCCCTTCACTTAGGCGCGTTTGGATTTGGTAAGCATAAAACTCATATTTCGTGACAAAGCTTCGTCTTCTTTTTTTTTTCCGTCTTTGTCCAATGTGGGTATGCCTTCGTGGTATCCAATATCACCGTATGGAAATAAGAGTGGGTATTGCAAAGACATGAACAATGGATTTAAGTCGCTTATCTTTTGCAGCCCTTCTGACTTTTGGTTGACAATGACATCTCTTTCTCCTGACAATGACACAATCTTATTATTTAAATAATAATTCAACAAGATTTAACTTCCTACAAATTAATATTAAGTTTCTAAAAATACAGAAATTGAAAAAAACAAAAAAAAACAAAATCTTAAGATTTTTTTTAAAAAAATCTGAAAATTATTATAAACTAGATTAGGACCTACGTGATACGCGGGTGAAAATGAAATATTTGAAATTTAAAATTGATAACCCGCATAACATGATTTATATATTTAGGTTTTGAGATTAAAATTTTATTATCAACAATTTAAAAAATAAATTTATTGAGATTAAAGCCGCATAAAATGAAATATTTGAAATCTATTTTTTTCATTTCTTCATCGATAAAAACTGATTATAATTTTCTTTTTATTTAATAACAGAAATAAAATTACGTGTCAGAATTTGATCGACTCACTCAATATATTTTATGATCATGTAAATTATGAAAGAGCTAAGTTATTTATATAGACATCATAAATATTTGCACGCTTTTTAAAAAAGTAATAATATTTTTCCTAATCTATCATTTTTATCGATTATATTTCTTTATTTGGTTGAAAGACTAAAATCTTTTTCTTTGTTAAAAAAATATTAATAAGTCTATTTCCTTTAGTTATTTTTAAAATTAACCGAACAATGACTAATTTTGTATAGTTCCTTTTTAATTAAGAGATTTTATTATGTCGATTTCCTTTAGTTTAAAAAAAATTAATTGCACAATGATTATTTTTCTATGTTTTTTTTTTTTTTGCTTCAGAATCAAAATTTCTTTTTTCTACAATTTCTTTTTTGCTTCAGAATTTTTTCCTGTTTTCTTTTTTTACTTCAAATATTTTTTTTGAAATATAATTGTAATATTTTCTCTATTTGACACATGTCAATATCCTAAAATAAGAATATACCACATGGCGCAATTTTGTTAATTAGTAACTTTGAAACCAAACTTTATAAAATAAGATACATATTTAAAATTTAAGACAAAAAAATAGAAAACTATTATATATTTTTAAACATTATAAAGTTGATGATTCCCACCAAGAATTTGATGGCCCAACTCTTTCGAATGCTGGTTTTAAGACGTTAGCAAAAGTGTATGTTTCACACGCATCATCGGCTCCTATATTGATGAATCCGAAGTGTGGTATTCACGCCCTGGACACTGACCGCGTGCCTGTTGAAGAATGAGCCCCTGACAAATGATGATTCAGCCGAGATTCAGCATTTTCATTCTCTTCGATCTTATTTTTGATTGCTTTTTATGAAGTCACGTTTTCATGTTCCAATTGAACACTTTCTATTTTTGATTTGTCTTATTCACCACTTTCAATTGACTCTTTATCCAATCAACTAACCTCATTCCGGTTTGGTTCGGTATGGAATGAACTTATAATCATGGAATCAACTCGATCATCAGATTATAGATTATAAGTTCATAACCCCCTTTGACATCTCTTCATCTGCAAAGAATTCTCGATGTGAAAACACAGAGACAAAGGGCTGATCTTTGAATAGGAAAATAGTGGATCTACGGGTCTAAAGTTAAGGGCGAGGTTAGGGCGAGTTTCAAACGAGGAAAGGCTTACGGTGGATACCTAGGCACCCAGAGGTGAGGAAGGACTTAGTAAGCGACGAAACCCCCTCCCCCCCCATTTATTGTTTTCTGATCTTATTTATTCATTCCTAATTATGTGACCAAGCGGGATTCAAGCTCTCATTTTTGCCTTCCGCCCCTGCAGAGATGGAGTGACAGAAGTTTTGAGAAACCCCACCGAATACTCCAATTTTTCCCCACGACGATAAGGGGCCAAAAGATCCACTAAAAAAAGAGATGTTAATTAATCAAAAGTTCAACTGATCGAACGATTTGTGTCAATGGATTAGTTCGATCCAAAATTTGAAACCAAGTTTTACAAAATAAGATACATGTTTAAAATTTAAGGCAAAAAAATAGAAAAACTATTTTATATTTTAACTTTAATATAAAAATTATAGAATTTAAGGTAAATAAAAAAATTCATTGTCACTTTCATTCTTTTTGTCACCATTTACATTCAATAGCTTTATACTACACATTGAAAAACACTCTTGTTCGTTTGGTTTTACTTTTTAGGATGTCACGTGGAATTTACGGAAGATGACTTCAAAGCAATTCAATAACTGAAATACATTAGATTAAATGATTAATCATAAATCTAAAAATTAGTACACCATTAATCAATAAACAAATCCATCTGAGATTTGTTCTCTTGACCAATAACATCAAGAAAGACAGGATCAACGGTAACAAAGCTATCCACATGCACTCTAAAACTATGGTCCCACCACAAAACCTTAGCCGCTCCTTCGATAACAAGCTTAGCCTCCAGTTTCATCTCTCTCTTCGCCACGTCAGCAAAGAACCTCCGCGCGTGTTGCGCAAGCTCCATCCCGTCGAGACGCGCCGGTAACCGGAGAAGCTGACAAGATCTCGCCGGCTGCGAGCCAGCCTTGACCTCCGCCGTGCCAAGAACCGTGCCCTCGTAGAGAATCGACATGGTGGTGGAGGCGTAATGGATGGCTGCGATGTTAGGATTTGTGACGTGTACGGTAAGCATCAACTCGGCGTCGAGGACAGGGAGGTTGAGTTTCAGTGAGGTGAGGTCTATGGAGATAAGGTGGAACGTTGGATCTTTTGGCTTGGCGCTGAGGAGAGAAGTTGCTGCTGCCGCTGATGCTGCTCCGATTAAGGCTGAGCTCCAGCTCCATTTTACCTTTTGCCCCGTGGACCCCATCGAAAATTACAGTATATGCCCTTGTGTTTTGAAGAAGAAGTTGTTCCGTTTCAATTCGGTGACCAGTGCGACGATGGTGTAGAGAAGAGATAAAGACAGAAGTGCTGAAAATACTAAAGTGACCTTTGAGTTTGTTTCTGTTCTTGTACAGTTTGTATGGGTGTATTGGTCATTCTCGAAACTAGTGTATGTAACTGTGTATTTTTATGTTTATTATTGGGAAAAGGAAATTTCATATTAATATATGCCAACTTAATTTTCATTTAGATTCTAATACACAGGTTTTTCTCGTATCTAATTTTTTTTTTTGGCAAACTTTCTCGTATCTAATTCAATAATACTAACTTATAAATGGTTATATTTTTAGAAGTGGATGTTTTGTTATAGAATAATTTAAATTGATGTATTAAATTAAGTATGAAAAATGTATCTCTAAAATATTAATTTTTTTTAACATTTTATTTCATTGAAACTGGTTTGAAACCGATTAGAGAGAAGAAATTCAACAATGAAATACAAAGAGAAAAATTAATGGTCTTTCCAAACCATAAATAGTGAGAAGAAACATCCTTTGATGACACAGTACACGAATCCACAATAACATGTGTACTTCTAATAACCTTACGAAAAAGTGGAAATAATTCTCATAATTTGGATAGATATTCTTCTTTGAATTCACCAGATCTAGAAGCACAGACACTAAAAAGAAAAAGAAAAACCCCAGAAATACTGGATAAGGAGATCAGAAATCAATAACTGAAAAGTGAAAACCTTTTGCGACTATTGTCGTGAATCGTTGTTGCAACACCAATCAGATATGCCGATGCAAGAAGATCGAGTTCTGACTCCCGAGGACCACCACCACCGCAATTCCCAAAGAGAAAGATCTATCAATCGATCAATTATAACGAACACCAAGCCATGAAGGGATATAGCCGAGAATCGTCGAAACAAAATCACTCTAGATCCGCCAAAATCATAAACCAAAATCGAAAAAGCTACTCTCAAATTAGATCGAAATCTATGAATAAAAATAAAAATAAAGGAAGAGACACAACAAAGCCACCAGACGTTGGCCGAAAAAGACAAACGAATAAAAAAGGTAAGCGGCGGCAGACTAGGGTTTTCAACTTTGTTTCTGAAAAAAAAACAACGTTTTGAAACGCATTAGTTTCACTATCTTTATAATATTAATTAGCAAGTACATTTTAAAAGATCCTTGAAAAAAATAACTTATTTACAATCCATGCTATTGAATTAATTAATAAAAAGTATTTGGCAACAGATTTAGCAAGGTTATAAATATTAAAAATAAATTATAATAAATTCAAACTATAATTGGGATTTGTAAGAACAGAAAATCACATATGATTAGGAAAAAATCCTGGAAAAAGGCCTAAAAACGCGGGTTAATTACTAGACTTGCAGGTTAATATATTAATCATCCAAACAAAATAAATATTAGTCTTATTTATTGGAATTTTTTACTACTATAAAACACTTAACTTCCCACAAATAATTTATTCTCTCTGCCAAAAAACCAAAATGAATTTTCCCACTATAATATTAATTGGCAAGTACATTTTAGAAAATGCTTGAAAAAAGTAATTTATTTACAATCCATGTCATTGATTTAATTAATAAAAAGTGTTTCGCAACGGGTTTTAGCAAGGTTATAAATATTAAAAAGAAATTATAATAAATTCAAACTATAATTGGGATTTGAAAGAACAGAAAATCGCATAAGAAATAGGAAAAAATCTTCAAAAAATAGAAAAGCTTAAAAACACTGGTTAAGTAATAGACTCGCGGGTTAATATATTAATCATCTAAACAAAATAAGTATTAGTCTTATTCATCGTAATTTTTGACTACTATAAAACATTTAACTTGCCACAAAGAATTTATTTCCTCTGCCAAAAAACCAAAATGAATTTTCCGAAACAAAATTATAAAAAAAAAACAAAAAAACAAATTCCGGGTCTGTTACTAGTGTGTATTAAATTGGTAATAAAAATTAAGTTAGTATATCTATCCTATTAAAAGAGGATACATATATGAAAAAAAAACAATAGGCTTGTGTTATATTACATAATATGTCATTAGATATTAATGATTTTTCTTACAATTAATTAAGGTAATTATGGAAAAGAACAATATTTCTAGTAAACATGTTTCCAAACAATACAACTATTAAACATATATCCAAACAACTTAAAAATAATGGATCCCACATTTTTAACTAATTAGAAACGAAAAATAAAATAAAATCATATATATTAAATTATTTAATCAAATGATAAATATAAGTAAATAATATAGCACATCAATTACTTTAATAGATCATAAAATCAATTTTTAGTAAACATATGATACATATAAAACAACATAATTAAATATACTTTTGAACATATTTCAATAATAAAATAATTAAAGTTAACATAGAAACTAAATTATAATATTAATAAAATTATAATTTAGAAAATATAAAACTTTTACTTTGAAAAATTAAATTTTTAAAATTAGATCAATATATTTTAACTTCATAAATTGAAAATATAAAATTACGTTTTTATATATATTATTCAATCATATAGTGAGGCATGCTAAGATTATTGTTTTAATAATTAAGGATTTTTATTGTTTGTCTCATTAAAATAACTAAAATATTTAAATAATTAGAAGATGGATTAAGATAATCAATTAACAGTCGATTACAAAAAAAAATAAAATAACTAATAAAATATTGGATTAGCCTATTTTATTTTTTTATAAATGTGAAATTACTTTCAAAATATATAAACGGGTCTATAAGCTTTTTCAAATTATAATATTAATATATTAACATAATAAAAAGCTATATATATGAAAAATATATATACATATATAAATCAATAAATAGATTGTATAATCATACTATGAATATATTAAGCTAACTATTTTTATAAATATTAGTATCTAAAGATTAAATTTTGTATTTTTAAATTAACTTTGACTTATCTTTCAATCACATTCATGTAATTCATATTTTTGCCGTTTTTCTTCTTTGTTGTTTAAAACCAATTTATTTCTCTCAATTTCTGATCAAGCGATAAAAAAATTTAATTTATAATATCGACCGCAAGTTTTAAGTATAGTGTTAAAATGTTAAAAAATGTCTTCCCTCATTTTGGATCTGCCTCCAAAATGACAAAATACAATCGGATAAGAGGAGTTGCTTTCTCTCTCTCTCGTGAACGTTTTCAGATTAGCACGACTTGGAGAAACTCATAGAAAAAGTTGGATCTTTGTCTTGTGGTATTTGGAAATTCCATATTAATACGCTAAACTTAATTTTTATTAAAAATCTAATACACATATTTTTATTGTATCTAATTTAATATAATATTTTTTCATAACTTATAAATGGGTATGTCTTAAGAGATGATGTTTTGTTATAGAAAAAGTTAAATTGATGTACTAAGTTAAGTTGGTGCATTAATATATAACTTTTTCTAATATTCAATCATAGTACGATTACCAATTTTGATTGCTCTGCCACATGGTCAAAGAAACTGTTTGTCTCTAAAGTGTTTGGCTTAGCCACAAAGGAAGTAAGAGGGGGTGGGGATGTGAGCTCCCTTATCCTATTATGGATGGTCTAAATAAAGGATCATACCTCAATCTCTTTCTTACTTGTTTTCTCTTTGGCCATTTGACCTCTTTTTTCAGACCGCAAAAATCTGGATTAAAATCATGAAATAATATCGATAGTATAAAACAGTAGATTAAGGAAATCGAATTAAAGCAAGACCTTAAAACGTTCATGAAAGAAGACGAGATTTGATCTCTTTCCTTAACTCAATAAATCGCCCGTAATGTGTGACGGTTTCTTTTGCGATTTTTGAATCCCAGGATACAACCGTGATGAGACTGTTTTGCAACACCCAAAACAGAACCTGCGAACTTAAATTCTACGAATACTCTCGAGACACTTACAATATTAAAAGACTAGAGAGATTGCTGGAACTTAATATTTTCTCTGAAAAATTTTTCAACTAATTATTGGGATGAATTTTATGAAGAGAATAGACCTCTATTTATATGAGAGGAGTAGCTTCATCTGCAAGCTAAACCTATGCGAAAAAGGATATTCTCCTTTTTCTGCAAATAAAAGGGAAACAAAAATATTCCATAATTATAAAGATATTCTCCTTTTTCTGCAAGTAAAAAGAGAAACAAAAACCTTACATAATTATCTGGAAGTATTTCCTAATAATTTGGACACAATCTTTATTATTTAGATTTATCCAATATTGTGGACTCAATCTCTAGGATTTATCATTTCCCAATTAACAAATTTCTCTTCACATTAAATTAAATTTTACACAGCCCAATAGGCTTATAAAATTGGGTTCCAACAATCCCCCACATTAATAGAAATTACTCTAAACATATGCAGACTCGATAACTATGCAGAGTCAACAGACTCGACTGACTAGACTTATCTACAGACTAGACAGACATATTTTTCGAGAGTATAATCGAAAACTAACTGCATCTGAGGTAGCAGTGTATTCCAACCTTGAACCACTCATTGTTTCATATGTTGGATTTACTCGGCCAGGTGGTGAACTTGATGTCTTGAACCCCCCGGATTTTTATGTAAAACTAGATAACAGATGTAACACAGCTTCATCTTCTCGTAGAGTTAAGTTCTCTATTGCGTTCATTCTGGCCTTGAACTTTTCCTGGTAGATCATGAGTGAACTTGGAGAATATAGCCTGAAATTCGCCCTCCTAGAAACGGCCTCATTTCACACTCATTCGGTGATTGCCATGTACCTGTCATATACACAGAGAGTACCCTGTTATACTTTATATACATATATATGAAGGCTATGGTCTCATCTCATTAAAAGCCAAAATGCTTAACCTCAAATACATACGTGAAGCACTGTTATCATCCTGGGAACTGAGTAGCATACATTGCTTTTCTCAGATTTTGCTTGACTTAGTTTTCCCTTTGAACCAACCTCTTGGGATCTCCAATCATGTTGGTGGGGTTTCCATCAAACATCCTCTTTAGTCATAGGCAATAAACCCATTCCCTTTGATGATTTTAATACTTGATTTCTTGTTAAACCTTTTGTGAAAGGATCTGCAAGGTTGTCAGCTGACCTGATGTAATCCACAGATATTACACCACTTGAGATCAAGTGTCTAATGGTCTTATGTCTCCGTCTGATGTGACGAGATTTACCATTGTAGAGTTTATTCTGTACCCGGGCTATGGCCGATTGGTTATCACAATGTATACACACAGCCGGGACAGGTTTCTCCCACATAGGAACATCTTCCAAGAAATTTCTAAGCCACTATGCTTCCTCTGCTGCTTTGTCTAAACCAATGAACTCAGATTCCATCGTGGATCTTGCTAACAGAGTTTTTTTGAAAAATTTCCAGCATACTGCTGCACCTCTAAGAGTAAAAACATATCCAGTTTGCATCACTGTATCCTTCCAAGACTGCTGGTTCTTTACCATAGTGCAGCCCATATCTTTTGGTGTTATCGCACATAGTTCAATACCCTTGTTATGGCCTTGTAGTGTGTATGACCTGGATTACTTGTATATCGACTGTTTCTAAGCACCCCCACACGTTGAGGTATTTGTACGAAGGTACATTACCTTTCAAAGTTCAGATGTTGGTTTTTTCAGTTACTTGGTGTGGTAAGCAATATTTTTCCTTTTTTCAAATTACCTCGCTATATACTGCGTTCTCCGAGAATTATCTCAGAATTCACTAATAGTTGTTCCCAGAATCGCCTAAAGCGTTCTTAAACACTATTTCTTAGATCAACAGATCGTAACGTATCAGACTATCGTTTCGCGAACCTGTCAGAGACTGACGCGTAAACCGATTTCTGATATGTGTTTTCGTCTTTTTAGATTAAATTTTTCTGTAGAATAGCTAAAGAGCGTTCACAGAACAGATCTAAATCTTGAAAACGTTTATTAATCATTCTATAAAATCTATTTAGAAAATATTGTTCACAATATTCAATCCGATTCAAGCGATAAGCAGGAAACAGATTTATTGAGTTAAGATTGTTATACCGCGAAAATCTGGATTGAAATCATGAAACAATATCGATAGTATAAAACAATAGATTAAGGAAATCGAATTAAAGCGAGACCTTAAAACGTTTATGAAAGAAGACGAAACACGGAGTCGAGATTTGATCTCTTTCCTTAACTCAATAAATCGCCTGTAATGTGTGACAGTTTATATTGCGATTTTTGAATCCCATGATACAACCGTGATGAGACTGTTTTGCAACACCTAAAACAGAATCTGCGAACTTAAATTCTACGAATACTCTCAAGACACTTACGGTATTAAAAGACTGGAGAGATTGCTGGAACTTAATATTTGCTCTAAAAGCTTTTCAACTAATTATTGGGATGAATTTTATGAAGAGAATAGACCTCTATTTATATGAGAGGAGTAGCTTCATCTGCAAGTTAAACCTATGCGAAAAAGGAGTAGCTTTATCGGTTTAAGTGTGACAGATTTTGCCTTCATTAAGAGATTTGTTCCTTTGTATATACTAGGCCTGTGCGCATATGTACATGCGCGGGTTTTATTTTATTTTTAAAATATGTTTAATAATTAATATATATATTGGTATGTTAGCATATATTTATCTATATATATATATATTGATATTATCATGTAATGCGTTGATAATATTATGGCAAGATTTTTGTTATTTTGTATTTTTTATAATTATATATATTTATTTTTTTGTTTCTAATGTGTAATTAGTAAAAGTACCGTTAGAAATAAATGCTTTAGGACTGGCTGTCTATGTGCCATACGTAGTGAATGTTTTAGGAGTGGCTATATGTGCCATAGGAAATTAGAAACAGTGAAGAGAATGTGGAGAGCTTGAAAGAGTACGAGGGTGTCTATTATGTAGTATAACGTAATCAAAATTAAAAGATGTGAGTTGCAAACAGTCTCCTAATATCATAAATCCATGGCTTCTTGATAGTCCTTGCATAATGGAGAACTGTTTGTGTTCCGCCTAGTGGAGAAACCATTGGGTTTGGTTAAGAGAAAAAATAAACTGGTGTTTATAAGATTTTTTTATAAGGTTCTTTTATAAAGTTTTATAAGATTTATTTTATAAGGTTCCTTTATAAAGTCTTTATAAGGTTCTTTTAATAAAGCTTTTATAAGGTTTTATAAGGTTACTATTTATAAGGCCTATATATAAGGATGATTCTGACCTAATTTTTAGGTTAAGACAGACATACCACACAAAAGAGAGAGAAAAAGGGAGACAGACAAGAAAGAGAGAAGAAATGTGATTTTCCTCTCGGTTTGTCAAGGCTGCGTTTGGGGGCTCGAAAGTGGTCCGATCTGGCTGATATTTTGTGGGAAGTTTCGTGACTCAGTGGGTTTGAGATTCAACGGTGGGATTGTCGTTTCAACGGTTGGTTTCTCGTGGATCTGGGTTTTAGCATTGCTGTTCGCTACAGTTTTTCAGCAGTTGCAGTTTTGAAGGGTTTGGTAAATCTGACGGTAAGATCTTCTCTGATTGAGCTGAAATTTGGCAGAGGTGTTGTTGACTTGTTCATCTTGAATTTGAAAGGTGGGATTGTTCTATGGTTGCCGGAATCCTAGTGTGTTGAGGTCGTTTGTATCTGCTAGTTTTGTAAACTTGTATTGCTCTCTTGTTGAGTTCTATTGTTGTTGGAGATTGCTCTATTTGAGCATTAGTCTTTGGATCTGTTCTGTAGGAATAGGAAGGACGTGGTTGTAACACTCATTCATTTGATATAGTGGATTTTGACTGGACTACGGTTCCGTGGTTTTTCCTTCTCACATGGAGGAGGTTTTCCACGTAAAAAGTTGCTGTCTCATTTAGTTTACTGCTTAGCTCATTTTTGTCATAGTTCAAGTTCAAGTTTTTTCCTCACAGGCTCACACAAGTGCGGGAAAATTTATTCCTTGCGCATTCACGTGTTTTGTGCATTTTTCCCCAACAAGAACATGATATGCTTCAGAGGTAGGCAATCACATATCCACTGCAATCGCATATCCAATGCAATCGCATAAAGTGTCACTAAGGATCATTATACCAATCTTAAAAAGTTAAAACTGTGCCGAATGTTCCTTCTTCACTCAAAAGTTCAGTTATGCTTTACAAGTTTGGTTTCAAATATTGTCAAATGTTTCTTCTTGAATTTTAATTTTAAGAGTATTTTTTTCTTTTTTTTAGGCTCCAAGGCTCCATTGTGTGAACCCTATTTCTGCTACTCCCAACCGTCATTAAACAATCCACGTCTCCCCTTTTTCCGTGCTTGTACCGGCTACAATTGTGTCTTAGATTGTCCAAACATTCAATGGTAAATCAGTGATCCTAAATCTATATGGCGCACAAGCAGCGTGGAGAGAGAGACTGGACAACGATGTGTAACATTGTGTAACATTTGAAAATAAAATCTACATTGAAGCTTTCACAATGCAGAGCGCAAGTCAACCAAATCAAGCATTGAATCGTAAGAGGGTAAACATGTGAGATAGCCCAACCACAAATTAAAAATTTTGCAGAAGAGGAGATAAATATTATGATTAACTCTTGAAAAACCTTGCTCGTGGATGCTCTCTAACAGCCATGCCCAATCATTTGATCTGAGTCATCTTCGAAACATAAAATCGCCAATGATCAGAAACTCTAAATTCTAAAGAGAATCAATGGCCGTTGTAGGATGGATTTGAGAAGAGGAATCGGAGAGATAGATTAACTGGATGAATCATTGGCTGTTTGTTTCAAAGCATTACACTTGACAACCCTTCGATTCTTTTGAATTTTTGCAGATACTGATTAAATAGTTAACGTGGAATTAAGACGGTCAAAGGAAACGTACAAAATTTAGAAGAAAAGATATGGAGTCGTCAAAGAGAAATCGATTAGACACGGAATCGTCTTATGATGTGCTGATGTGGCAAGAAGCAGAAGAATGCTTAACACTTTCATAGTAGATTATATTCACAAGGTTGACTAGTTGACGCTCTTTGGTTTGAGTTGTTATTTTTTTGTTGGGCCTACTGGATCGGGTTCACTCACTTCCGCATCTAAACTCAAGAAGGCACTACCATACATTCTCTCGGTTGGGATGTCAATTCAAGAGTCTCTGTCTGTATTTTTATTTGAATTGATATTTGTATTTTTATTTGATTTCACAACAAATTTTTCTTTCTTTTAGCAAATTTTTAAGTTTTCTACTTTTGGAATGAAGTTTTGGAATTTCTGGGACATTTAAACTTTCAATAATATCCCTAAGCAAAAATATACTTATGAAAATTAATGGAGAGAGGGTACTATACAAATTACTAAAAGATACTTAGTTTGAACCTCCAAAAAAAAAATCATGAATGCTCCACCAAAATTCATAATCAATATCTCTTTTTTTTTTTTTTTGAATGATTTTTAAATTATATTCACCAAAAAAACCTTTGGGACTCTCTTACAGAGCTAAGTTTAGCATAATTAATTGCACATTAGCAGAACACCATGAAACAAAATTTGAAAAGAATTGTAAATTTCCTATGTTCTACTAGCAAACCAGTCGCTTAGAATGTTTGTGTATTTCCTGTCTTTTGAGTTGCGCAGAATACTTAAGCGGTTGCGGATTGTTTTGTCGACTCGTCTTTGAAGAATGAGTAGTGGTGTTGGCCCTTCCCCATGTCGCCTTTTATTTCACTCGCACCAGACAGCATGAAGAGTGGCTTGTAGTGCATAACGAACCAAGAAAAGTGTTGAACTGTCTAGAACATTTCCAATGATGATTTGTTGTATTCCTCCCCAGTCGGCAGTGTAATATTGTTGAAGTAGTACTTTTGTGAGAGAGTGCCATATCTGAGAAGAGTAGAAACAGGTGAAAAATAGATGGTGTACCGTTTCCAAGCTATCCGTACAGAGATTACAATCTGTTTCTGCAGTGTGATTCCACTTACTCATTCGCTCTCCCGTGCTTAATTTATTGTGCATAGCCAACCATGTAATGAAAGCAAATTTCGGCGTGTAATATCGAAACCAAACCGCCTTTGTCCATTCAAGTTCTGTGTGCTGCACCTGAAGCATTTTCCAATATCTCTTAAGCTTCAGTAGCAGACAAAATATTCATCTGAACCACGTTTAATAGATAAAACTACATGAAACCAAACATATATACGTACGTTGTCTCACAAGAAATTCCCCAAATAAAATCAAACTCTGAATGGTTGTACCAATTTTCCAATTCCAAAAATCGATATCAAGATAGGTATCTAACAACATTCAACATCATGATGAGTATTATTTGCATAAACATTTATCTAAAACAAAATTAATCAACAAGAACTCTCAACCCGGAGCCGTTGAGTCCGACTTCCTCTGGCTCCGGCATCATCTCCAGCGTCAGCCATTAACGCAGCTCGAGCAGAGACAATCTGACTAGACGTGAAAGCAGCGTCGAAGACAGAGAAGTCCATCCACCCCATAAGCAGTCCTTCTTTACCCCAACTTTCCGGTATGGGAACGTTCCCGGCAACTTCTTCTCTGTGTCTCTTCAGTCTCTCACGTCCCGACAACACCGTCTTCGTCGTCTCCGACTGCTCTTGAATATTCCGGTGACTCGTAGTGCTCTCCGGCAAACATGTTTTTGTGGCCATGTTGCTTTGTTTCTTGTGAGAAGATCCCGGAGAGATTGGTTCCTTGGATTCCTCCGGCAAATGGGTGCTCCTCATTTTTACAATCTTGCTTTTGCAATAGAGACTTTTCTTGGTTTCGATGTGGAATCTATAAGAAGAGATTTTACAGAGAAATATAAAAGAATAAAAAGAAAGGAATACAAGGTTGAAAACGAAGGAGAGAGCGTGACAGAGATTTGTGGTGGCGCTGTCTACTTCTGTGGTCACATATAATACTATTACCATTCTATGGTCTTTGACGTTTCTACGTCTCATGTCATGTTTTTTTCTTTTTGTTTTGTTTTTCTTTTTTTCCCATTTTCTCTGTTAATAGATGATAAATACCGAATCAAAGCGTTAGATATTCCACAGTTAAGAGTCTAAATTATTTAAACGCAATGAATATAAATGCGGATGAAATGAAAGTTTGCGGATACAAGTGTGGGATGGAATGTTTCATAATCCATTCCCAATATCTAATGATCTCTATCAACCATATTTTTGAACCACCTATTTTACTATATTTTATTAGTTAAATAGTAATCAAAGAAGAAAAAATATATTTAAATTAGGTTACCAGTCAAAATTAAAGTTAATGTATAAATAAATTTATGTGGTTTTAGGCTGAAATGTAGGTAGTTTAAAAAAAACTTATATATATGTAATTTTAACAATTTGGTTAAACTTTTATATTTTATTTAGCTACTTTTAATTTTTTAAATTGTTTTTTGTCACAACATTCCCTTTTATTTTTTTAAATATATATTTAATTGACTGGAAAAGATATAATCAGTTGATATGTGTGGTCTTCCTACACCCTAGATATTTTTTTGGGTCTCTTTGTTTCAGATCTTTCGTTATTTTAACTTTGGCAAGAAAATAACATAGCAGGATGAATCAATTTTGTCTCTCTTTTACGTAACAACTTACACGCCACAAAAGCACACTTTTCTCTTTTTTTTTTTTTTCTCAGCAACCGAATTTTTTAATTATGAAGATTCAAAATATATGAAACATTCTTCATAAAGATAACACTTGCTACTAGCTAGTTGATCTGCTGTTATATATTATATATATGTGTGTGTTTTTAATGAGTTTTACAATGAACTAGTTTCTTTATTGTTAACAGGAAACGAGAATTTTTAATCTATTGTTTCTTAAGATTCTGTATGGAATAATCTATAGACTCTGTTTACATTTAAATAACATGAATCTTCAGTATTAGAAATAAAAGCAAAAACATACTAGAAATTAAAACAAATCTTTATTTATAAAATAAAATAATAATAAATCAATTTTTTTTTTCAACAACAACAACTAAGTATTAAGCTGGACTCGAATCTAGGCGATGACACAGTGACACCACTAGCACCAATCGCTAGGCTACAAGTCCTGGTCAATAATAATAAATCATTTATTTAAGACGGTTTACAGTTCATTCCAAATTTTAATAACCTTTTCCAATCAAATAGTTGCATCATTTATTTTAACTATATATCTTATCGAATTATTTTATTATTAAATGATAACAAAAAATACAATATTATGAACAATACACCGAGCTTGGTGATCATTCACGACCGACGTACCTAATTTACATAATCTTGGAAGGCGTCTTCCTCTAACATGTGTTTATGCCACATATATAGGGTGAACCATAAAAACTTTCGTTTAAATATGAATCTTGGAAGGCGTCTTCCTCTAAAATGTGTTGATGCAATCAACTTGTCAATCATTCTATTTTATGTTGCTTATACACATGTAGAATTTTCTCTTATAGCCACGAAAAAGTCACGGTCAATTCGTGACTATTTTCAAAATAGCCACGAAATAGTCATAAAAAATCAATCGTGACAAAAAATAGAAAATCGTGACTAGTTCGTGACATTTTCGTGACTAAATTAGCCACGATTTAACCACTAAATATAATGTGGATATATTAGTCACAGTTTGCCACGAAATTTAGTCACGTTGATAAAACGTGGCTAAATCGTGACAATTTAGTCACGAATTTGTCACATAATTATCGTGGCTATTCGAAACTCTAAACCCCAAAAACCAAAACTCAAACCCTAATGCTTAAATCTATTAATAAAAATTATGATTAATATAATACATCAGAAACAAAGATCCAAAACTTATAAGAAGTTACAAAATTTCTGATCCAATTTTTTTCCTCCAAATCTTAATTCTAAACCTCAAACCCTATATCTCAAACTCTAAAACCTATATATAAACTTTAAAATAATTAAACATTTATAAGAAAATTTATAATTTTTCATATCTACTATATTTTAAAAATTTAATCCCAAATCTTAAATCTAAACTCAAAACCCTATATCTTAAACACATAATCCTAAAACATGAATTATGTAGCTTAACCTTTAATCATAGAAACTAGATTATAAACCATAAAATCAAAATATAACAATATATATAACTAATATCAATATTTAATAGTATATTATATATTTTACATAAAATCAATCTAATGATATTCACTTATGAAAAAAAAATTAGTCATAAATTCTAAATTTCAAATTCTAAATTCTTAAACTATATACAACATTCAATAGTTCTATATACAAACTTCAAAAACTTAAAATATAATCATTTTAAAAAACTTTAAGCAAATGATATAATCACTATATATATATATATATCCACAATCCATACTTATAAAAGAAATTCAAACTTTTTATAAATATGATCATTTCATACATTTTACTTTTTAAACTCAAAACACTAGATTATAAACAATAACCCTTAAACTTTACAGTAAAACATAAAAATTGAATGAAAAATTATTAAACCAAAAAATAATTATTTTGCAATTGATGCTAATTATAAATTAAATATATAATCAAATGATTTTACAAATAGTATTAAAAATATACAGTTCATTTACCACTAATTTAGCATAAATTATACTATGAATCAAACTAAATATATATTAAATTAATAAAAATGTTAGACTTATAATGGGAAAGAGAAAATTACTGAGTTCTCATTGGCTGATAAAGAAACACAAGGATCATTAGCTATAGATTCAATGATGTGTCAAATTATTAACCCTTTCTTTTTCTTTCTCTTCTTCTCTTCTTCTCTTCTTCTCTTCTTCTCCGTCTCTTTTCTTCTCCATGGACAAATCACAAGTTTCCCTATTTTTCTTCTCCTTCTCCCCTCTGCCGCTGATGCTCAAAAACCACCAACACGGTCGACCCAAGGTAATCATCTTCTCCCCTTTATCTCCTTCCTCCTCTTCTCCCCTTTATCTCCTTCCTCCTCTCTCCCTCCTAATCTTCTCGAGATCTGACCTATTTTTTTCCAGATCTAGTCCATTCTATTTCCTTCTCTTCCGTTCGTGGTCGCCGCACTCATTCCGTGTGCTCCATAGATCTGATATCGAGAGAAACGCTGAGGAATTCTGAAACAAGTGAGCCAGCGGCTGAGTCGTTTATAGATCGGTGCTGACTGTGATTGTCGTTGCGGTGATGACGGTGGTTGCTGAAGAAACCTGAAGCTCGTAGATGAAGCAAACGCTGAGGAAGACGAAGACAGATTGTAGTTGTGGTGTTTTAATGATTTATTCATTTGTTGAAAAATAATTAAGTTTGAGCCTTTAATTAGAATTGTTTTTTATTTTGTTTGACACATCTTTATTAATATAATTAAATTGATTAAATAAAAGCAAGATTATATTATTAGATATGAATACTTCTGTATTTTGTATTTTATTATTAATTAACTAATTTATTTTACTTTTGTATTTGTATTTTAATTTGTAAAATCTAATACAATATTGTAAATATATTTTTTTATATTTTTTTTCTTAATAGCCACAACTAGTCATGAAATAAAATCGTGGTTAAGTAAATTTTAGTCACACATTTTTTAATGTGTCTCTTTCGTGACTATATTAGACACGAAATATTTGTGGCAAAATCGTGACTACAGAGTCACGAATGGTCACAAAATTTTTTGGTCACGATCGTATAGCAACGTTTTTTTTCGTGACTGTTCGTGTCTATTTAATCATATAGCCACGAAATTTATGGCTTGGTCACAAAAATATCAGTGGCTATACACATTTTTTCTACTAGTGATTAGTACTTCCTCCATTGCTGTTGTTGTCCTTTCTATGTAACGGTTCTGTGTAATATATGACAGCGTGATGGAATTTGCCAATACATGGATGTGATTGAAGGTTAAGCTGGTCTACAGGAAACTACCAATACGAGAGTTCTTTTTTTATTTTTGTGGTAAAAGTATACGAGAGTTTTTGTATGGTCGTTTTATTTTGTTAGATATTGGTGGGTTTTCAGTTGTTGATGAGATTTTGAAAGTCTTGTAATACTTTTTTTAGCCAAAACAAAATGAAGTTAGCTTTTAGAAGGTTCTAATGAAGGCAGATACTTACTTCTCTTATATTCACTCTGATATTCATGGAACTTTTCGGATTCCTTCGACTTGTCGAGGGTATTATTTTTTTTAAAATAAAAAGAGATAAAAACAGATCAAAACAGATCGAAGAAACCTTATGCTCCATTGTCAAAAGAAAATTCAACGTGCAGACCAAAACAGATCGAAGAAACATTGAAATGGCATACTACATAAAATTTGATGCACCAGGATTCCTCAACATAACAACAGAATTCAGAAAAAACCACCTATATATTCCACATAGCATGTCTATTATTGTTTCAAGCAAAACTAGTTAAGCTAGTAGTTTCGGAGATAATGTGTCTTTGGCAGAAGCTTACTTGATCAATAGGATTCTGACCATTCTTTTGAAAAACAAGATTCTTTACGAACCATTAATGTTATATGTCATATTAGTTCTTTAAAATTAAAAACTTTTGAATTTCAGAACTTTATGCATCATGCATGTGAAGTGTGAAAATTTGAAATAACTAGGATGGTTTTTTAGGGCCTTTTCAACAAGATTTTGCATAAATTTAAGCTAAAAATATAGAAGCTTTGACGTAAAGTGGTAAATAATGGACGCCCACAATAGTGAAGATAAAAATGATAGAATGTGATATTCAATCAATCAATTTGTATTCAATGTGTGATCAATTTGTGATCAATGGGTTAACTACTTACGATTATTGTATAAATGCATATCTAAGGTGAGACCTTATATATGTATGTAATTGTAAATAAAGAAGAGACATACAGAGAGAAAATTATAAGAGCTTCTATTATTGTGTAAATGCATATCTAAGGTGAGACCTTATATATGTATGTAATCTTATTATATAAAGTATTGTTTCAAAAGTTAGTAGTTTACTAGATTTTGTCATGTGGCTTTTTATTGTTTTAAGATTTTGACATGTGTCAAATAAAGAAAAAGACTAATATTATATTTCAGGAAAAAGATTCTGAAGCAAAAAGGGAATTATAGAAAAAAAAGAATTTCAATTCTGAAACAAAAAGGAAAACATTCATTTTGCGATTAACTTAAAAAAAACTAAAGGAAATAGACATAATGTAATCTCTAATTTAAACGGAAATTATACAAAAATATTCATTGTTCGGTTAATTTAAAAGATAACTAAAGAAATAGAGTTATTGATATTTATTAAAAAAGAAAGAATTTTAAGCGTTCCAACAAGAAAAAGAAATATAATCAATAAAAAGAAAAATTAAGAAAAATATTATTACTTTTCTAAAAGCTTGCAGATATTATGATGTCTATATAAAGAACTTAGTTTATACAAAAAAATATTCATTGCTCAAGTAGATATTTTTAAACAAAGAGAGACAAAAGTTAATATTATATTTCATAAAAAAGATTCTAAAGCAAAAAAGGAAATTATAGAGAAAAAGGAATTTCAATTCTGAAAAAGAAAAGAAAACACAGAAATTATATTTTTTAGATCTTGAGTTATGCGTGTTGTCAATTTTAGATATCAAATATTTCATTCTAATCCGCGGATCCTAATCTAGTTGTAAATAAAGAAGAGACATAGGGCTTGATTGGAAGAGCATTTTCTAGAGCATTATGCTTTTTCATCAGCCAATCAACTTTTTTACATAAAGCATTTAGAGAAGCATTTAGAAGCTGCTAATGCTCTCAAATGCTCCTCCCCTCTATGCTCTGAGATGGAGCTTTTTGTAGAGCATTCACCATTTAAATATCTAAAAATTCTAAAATAATTATATATAATTAATTTATTATGTTAAGTAATACAAAAAATTATATTTATATTCAATTGTAAATTTTATACTTTTAAAACTAATATTTATCAACAAATTAATTTTATTATATTTATAATTATAAAAATAAAATAAAATAAAAAATTTTTAAAATAAAAAAAAACTTATGGTAAATATACTGTAAGCATTAAATAAATATATAATACATACAAATAAATTCTTAAATATATTTTTTGAATTTTATATAAAATTACTCACAGCTTTGCCAGTCATTTAAAAAACATATATTAACCAGAGCATAGACCTTCAGCAGCATACTGCTTATGCTGCATATTGCTACTGCTTTACACAGAGAAAATTATAAGAGCTTCTAGTAATTATGACATGATAAAAAGTTCATGACTTTATTTGACCCCACTTCTATGGATGTGAGTCAGTCATCGGTATACAAGATGTAGAACAATCAAGTGTGATAACAATTTTAAAGAATAATTTTTATTATAAAAAAATTATCAGATAGATATATGAAAATATCGTTTATTGATGTTATATATCTCTATTTTGATCATCCCATTATGCTGATTGTAATTATATTTAAAATGTAGAATTTTTGAATAAGTTGAAAAATTACAAACCAATAGATTTAGCTTTTTTTATACAACTAAAATTTGACAAATCAAAGAAAAATATCATATTTAGATTTTGGATTGTCTACCTAAAACCCCCTTTATTCAATAGGTTCCACCAATTTCCCCCTAAACTATTGAGTTCTTTATAAAACCCTTTGAACTTAAAAATTCAGACTAAAAACCACCTAAATTATTTTCTTCAGTTTAATTCCACACCTCTAATCAAATTTTGAAAACGTGACTAGATTCTCCACATTGGGTTTAAAAATAAACGATTACCCACCCAATACAAAAACTCAACCCGTTTTCTAGCTTCGAAATGAAAAGACTCTACCTCAAAATTGGGAATTTAGGTTTGTCAATCTAGAAAGGAGTATCCATCGAACATTTTGTCTCATGATCCCTAATCTGCATAATTGTAAAGAACATAAAGTGGATTTTGAAGTGTATCATTTAGGCCTGATTCAGATTTGTTGCATTTGTTTAAAGGTTTGAACAGTTGCAAATTCAAAGTGGCATGGGTTTATGGGATTGGCGGAGTTCATCACTGCGACGGAGATATGTATAGGTGTCAAATAAATATCTTTTATTGGTCAATTTGAAAATTTCGTTTATGTTACGTGAGTCTTACTCATTTGTTTAATTATTTGCTTATCTCGTCTCATTAGCACAAAAAGGACATGAAATCACTTCAGATCTTAGAAGATTCTGTTCTGTGTTTAGAGAGTGAGAAACAAATAGTCTAAGGAGATTTGAAGCTTTTTCTTCAAAGAAACGATGCTTGCAAAGATAGGAGAAGAGAATAGAACTACCTCAAGAGTGGAGGATTGCCACATACTTATATATTAGTCCACAAATCTCTCAACTTCTAATGTGAGACAATTTCATATCTAATACACCCCCCTCACGCTCAGGACTGGACATCTCAAGCGTGAAGTTTGTGGGACTGGACATCCACGGGTGGCCCCAATTGGAAAGTTAAGACTTTGGGCTCTGATACCATATTAATAATGAGCCTAACTCACACCCAAAAGCTAGCTCAAGAGTGGATAATTGCCACATACTTATATACTAGTCCACAAATCTCTCAACTTCCAATGTGAGACAATTTCATATCTAATACACTCCCCTCACGCTCATGACTGGACATCTGAAGCGTGAAATTTGTGTTAACACATACAATCGAGAACAACAGATAAACACATACAATCGAGAACAACAGATAATACAACTAGTCATACCTCAAATGTTTCTTGCATTTTTCTTCATCTTTATCTTTGGATGTACTTTACATCCAGCTGCATTATGGCATTTTCCACCACATTTTGAACAATGAATAATAGACCAGTCTGTCTAAGTTTTTCTATTTGTTTATTTTTCTTCTTTGGTGTCTCGAACTTATCTTTTATTCTTGGAAACTTGGTTTGCTTCTTCCTTTTCTTTTTCCCAGGTAATATAGGTTCTGGAGGAGCTGTTATAAGTTGACAACCAGAGTTTTATCCAGACCGTGGTCCCTTAACTGGTTCCATATTGGTGTCGTAATTCAGTTGCCACATGGAAGTTGAAAACCACCCGGATACATAGTCATTAACATCCAAACCAGAAAATATCATTGCTCCATAAGCATGTTCACACGGAATACTAGTGATTTGCCACTTTCCACAGGAACATGTACTATTTGTCGTGTTGATATTATAAGAGTTTCCATATAATTCAACTGCTTACACTCCGTGAGTCGCAGGGTGTGTTTTGCACTTGTTAGCATGCTCCTTCCCCATGCCAGCATCTCGACAGCATATTTGGAACACTTGTTTTCGTGTGAATTTGACTTTATTCTGTCTCTTTGAGATTTGCACCATAGCTTGCCGTTTGAATCATCTCCAACGTTGGAACCATTGCCTTATCTCTTGCTTTGGTGATGGTGGAGTTAAATGACTCTATTGAATCATAATTATCAACATCCTCACAACGTACTCCAAGTTTGTGGAAAGCCAAAGACCAAGTCTTGGGTTGCTCATTCACCTCATCTTCATATAACGTCATACTATTATCTCTAAGTTTCAGACGACGCTCTTCATATTCAGTGGGCATATAGCTCCAAGCTAAGCTCCAAACCATTGGTTTTAGCAAATCTTTATTTGCATGCTTCTTCTTCAAGTTCTCAACAATATGCTTAACATACATTCTATGTTCAGCATTTGGCAACTCCGCTTTCACAGCACTAATGTGTCCCTAAAATCATCAAGAAATTACAAAGGATAATTAAATTGGTTACATAAGCAATGAAACGTGAATAAAAAAAGGAGAAAAATCCAAATGCTTATTTTTGATCTGTGGATATAATGATAATTCCATTACCATTTTTAAGGCCTGAGTTCACTTTGATTAGCTTGATGAACCACAACCAGTTATCTGCATTCTCTGTTTGAACAATATCCCAAACAATCGGATAGATTTGATTATTTGCATCATGTCCAACCTCAGTAAGCAATATTCCCTTAACAGCAACCTTTAAGAATGTTCCATCAACCCCAATAATTGGACGACAAGATCCTCTCTAAGAGTTTTTTTAGGTTTTGCGAAACAAACATAGAATCTGTTAAAGACATCTTTACCATCTCCGTTGGGAATTGTTTCGACTGTCGCAGTTGATCTCGGGTTTGTACTGAGTATCTCTTCGACATACCCACAAAGATGAGCAAACTGTTCAGAGTACTCCGTCTCAATCCATTTCAAAGCTAAAAGTCTTCCTCTATGGCACTGATTCCTTGTCCTCACTATTTTTCGGTTATTCTTGATAAGATCTTGAATTTCTTCAGGCATTAAATCAGCTTTTTGCCTCAATTTATCCAGAAATATCCTTGCAATTACCAGACTTTTTATTAGCTTGCATTATCCATTCGGAGTGCAACTATGATACCTGTACCTTTAGATTCCATGTATTATTATGATGAAATGTATCCACCGTTGTAGTTACGACCCTCATTGTATTCTGATTATGTAAAATCTTTGCAATTCTCATAAAATATAGTTTTGACCGAAAAAAAAAATTATTACGTACGGTACACAGCCTATTGTGAATGCTTCACTTTTATGTATTGATTTTTCTTTGCTATTAGATAAAAGCTTATGGACTTCATGGCTGGAGCTCTACTTCTGATCCTTGCGTCTGTTGTCCCGATTCTTCGGGGTACGTACCAAATGCGAAAGAAAAAAAAAGTAAAAGGAAAAATAGAAAACCAAGCGCGGAGACCCAGAGATCGATCTTGATCCCCGGGTACTGAGGTCTGACGTGGTCCTGATCGTTTCCTATGATGAGATATCTGAAAGAGACAAAAAGAAAAGAAAGAAAATCAGTTATGATCAAAGTCGTGCCAATATTTGTGGATGCCATAAACAATTCTACAAAAAAATCCATAAATGAAAATTTACAAAATTTGTTGATAAAATTTACTTTATTATCTTATTAAGTTGTTTAATATCTAAACTGATTTTGTATCATACTTTCATTTACTTTTTATTTATTTAGTTTTTAGATATTAACAAGCAATTTTGCAGGCTTTACATATATATAAGAAAACGATTTTTAAACTTGTATAATACAAATGGTATTAAATTGCAGTTAAAAAGTTGAATAAACCTCTTAAAACCTTAATAAACTTAAGCTTAAGAAACAGTGTTCTGATAACAAGAAAAAAAACAAAAAATAAGCAATAGATAAGAAAAAAGTAGGCAACAAATAAGCAAAAAATAATCAACATTTAGAACAAAAACTAAGAGAAAAAAAGTTAGACATAGGCGGAAGTTTCTAAGACTTTCAGATAGGCACAGCTTTGGTAATAACAAGTTCATTCTAGCTCATTGAAGTTGTGCATGTAGCTAGGAAATAAGAAAGAGACGACATTAAAATCCATAAACTGAGAAACGAAACAAAAATGAGATCGTTTGAAGAAAAACTGTCCTCAGAAGAATCGAAAAAGCAGCTCCGCTAAAATCTACAACAAGGATCAAAGGAAAAGCTTCAGGAACCTTAACCTTTTTCCTTCTTCTCGCAAAGCAATGACAGTAATAAGAGAAATTAGGCTGGTCGAATTATAGTTAAGTCATTACTAAGAGAAAAAAAGTTAGATATAGGCGGAAGTTTCTAAGACTTTCAGATAGGCACAGCTTTGGTAATAACAAGTTCATTCTAGCTCGATGAAGCTGTGCATGTAGCTAAGAAATAAGAAAGAGACGACATCAAACTCCATAAACTGAGAAACGAAACAAAAATGAGATCGAGTGAAGAAAAACTGTCTTCAGAAGAATCGAAAAAGCAGCTCCGCTAAAATCTAAAACAAGGATCAACAGAAAAGCTTCAGGAACCTTAACATTTTTCCTTCTTCTCACAAAGCAATTACAGTAATAAGAGAAATTAGGCTGGTCGAATTATAGTTAAGTCTTTACTTTGTAATGACAGGCATAAGTACTTTGTACGTGTTAAGAAACAACAAAAAAAAAGACAGAAACAAGGGAAGCCTGAAAAGAAAAATTATTGTGAAATTTAATTTATTTTTATAATGCTTCTAGGTGATTTATGCTCTTTTCTGTCTCATACTCTCATGTGTTTATGGTATTGTTATTACAGATTTGATAGAGATGGCAACTGAGAGTATGAAGAACATGAATCCCGAATATTTGAAACAAGCTCAAGCATACTCGGCCAGAGGATATGGCTGAGATTGGTGAGAAGATGGTCAAAACCTCCCCTGAAGAGATAGCAGCTATGCGTGCTCAAGCTGATGGTCAGCTCAATTGTCAAATAAACACAGGTCAGATGCTTAAAAAACAGGTAATGTCTGGCTTTGGGAAATATAAAAAGAATACATGTCTACAAGTATAGATGATTTAAATGAAAGAAAAAAGAGAAATACCCTCAAATACCACACTTTCATGTTTTTGTGACAAAAATACTACACCAAGGTGAAAATGACAAAATAACATTTATTTAATGATTTAAAGTTAATTAAACTAATAAATTTGGGTTCAAAAGTCATTTATTAGGGTTTAGATTTTGGGTTTTAGGGTTTAGGTTTAAAGGATTGGGAGGAAACATATGAAAAGAAATGTATAATAATCTTTTTTCTCTTCAAAAAATGTTATTTTTGTCATTTTTACCTTGGTATGGTATTTTTGTCACAAAAACAGAAAGTGTGGTATTTTCGAGAATTGCCCAAGAAAAAATCGTTTATATATTTACTACTCGATATATTACATCTATTTTTCAAAACACAGTTTTTATTTATTTATTGAAGTTATTTGCAATAGTCAAGCAAACGTTTTTCGGTTATGTTCATTTTAAAAATAAAATAAAATGGTTGTCGATAGAAATATCGCACAAAGACAAACATAATGGTTAACCATTAGCACCTAACACAAAGCATAAGCAAAAACGAAAAATTTAATTGAATATCTATAATAATAAATTTGAATTGTGTCTCTCTCTCTTTTGGGGGGAAAAAAGACATCTGACACTCATTTTGGGCTTATATTTATATATTTACGTTCCAAGTTCTTTGGTTTAAAATGTGTTGGGCCGTAGATCATGTATTTAACATTCATTCATCGGGCCTCAAATAATTATCCCACCTTTGTCACCTTTCGTCGCCGCCTCCGACGGAACACTCTACACCGTCTTTTACAGTTACGACTCTTCCACTTCACACTAATTACTCTACGTTCTCGCTCCTTCCTCCACTCTTCAGCATTGAATCTGACTCATTGGATTCCTAGAGCATTTACTAGCAGTGTAGATATACATACACGCCGATAAAGGGATGAAGCGCACCAAAACGAAAAAAAAAAAAAGGAAAAAGGATCGACTGTTCAGCTAGCTTTGATTTTTTTTCCTGAATTTGGTTTTCCAGATTAGGTGGCTACATGATTTTCGACGATGAATGCAACATGTCAATGCTGTGAAGACCATCAGCATTAGGAATTTTCCACGAAAAGTTAGTGGATGACAAACGCATCAGCATTATGGTGAGTTTTTCTTTTCTTGGAATCTGTCGCTTTGTGCTTCCAACACGACGACCTCTTCCAACCTCATGCATGATTTTTTTCCACCTTTTTTGGGCATCAGGTACCAATTGGTGATGACATGACGATATGTCGCAAAAAGGAAGACGACAAGAAGATTTTACATATTGAAAAAAGTGATACGACAATTACATATTCACTTCAGATATTTTTTCGCCTTCGTATCACTTTGTTACTTGAACTAGATATCTGTTGTCAGGATTTTGATGCCCTTGATTGTATTTGTTTATGCAGATCTCATTTAATGTATGTGGTTGATCTCTTTCGCAGCGCTGTACAGTAATGTTGCATCTCAGCAGGGAACTTGTGTTCCTGCTTCTTCAATTTCTCGATGAGGATAAATACAAGGAGACTGTTCACAGGTTTTTTTTTTTCCCAATCTCTTTCAGTTTCAACATACCTGATAAACTAATTAGTTATGATAATGTTAATAGCCCCAAATTGGAATTAGAGTCGGGTTATTACTTCAACATGCGTCAGTTTGAGGAATTGGTGACTAATGGTGAAAAGTTAAAGGTAAGACCTTTCATTTTCTTCTGACTTCTGCAGTTTCTGGAGATCCTTACAATATTTAGAATTTTGTTGATCTAATTTAAGTTTTTTGCCCCTACATATGTAATGATTCGCTCTATTTTGATTAGGTAGCATATGTTTAGACTTGTTAAGTTTCCTGGACTTCCAACTCAAAACCAATTGGCAATGAGTGGATTGGCCCAAGTCCCTTATATATTAGTCAATGTCCCTCCCAACTTCCAATGTGGGATATATTCTCACACTCCCCCTCGAGACAATGGCCCGTCTAGCTATTAGTCTCGACAATATCCCATTATGGGATCAATTTCGGGTCAATTTTAATCGGGCCTCTTTCAATGGGCCGGATCGATTCGGGTGGGGGAGCGTGTGTTCGGGCTGTGATACCATGTTAAGTTTCCTGGGCTTCCAACTCAAAACCAATTGGCAATGAGTGGATTGGCCCAAGTCCCTTATATATTAGTCAATGTCCCTCTCAACTTCCAATGTGGGATATATTCTCACAAGACTTCACGTTCTATGAGCCGGAAGAACAGTGGATAATACAGGATACACATTGTTGACGAGGAAAACAAGTGTGATCTAAGTAAGTATTAAGCGTGAATCAAGATCACATTCCTGCACATAAGAGTGAGAGACCTACTGACCAACACTGATTTACAGAGCCTAGCAGAAACATGAAAAGAAAGTGGAGAAGCACATGAAGATCAAGGCTCGTGATGCTGCTGAGAAACTAGCTCTTGAGCTTGGAGAAGAGGTAAAAAAAAGAGCTATGTTTTGTATTAGATGTCTTGATCATAATCTGTATATTCAATTCTACTGTAAGTCTCATAAGCGATGGTACAGTTTTGTTATTAATTTTTTTTTATCCTTTAAGGTAATGTTTTGAAGCTGCTTTGATTCATTTATGTGGTTTGCAGACACGACCTGCGTTTATATCGGGGTTACTCTCGAGGACTCCAAAATCTCAATATTACAACAGAGGAACTTATCATTGGAAAAAGGTAATTGCTATTAGTTACAGAGACAAGTTCATCTATTTCCTACTGTATATATAATGTTTTCGACATATGGTTTTGCAGATTATAGAATATGCAAAGAAGAAAGAACCTACATCTCTTATTTGGGGCTATCATATGCATTCTCCTACAGATTCAACACTAGATAGAGGAAAAGGGCAATAATCATCTAAAAATTTGTTTTCCAAATGTGTGATAGATTCAATCAATTGTAATTGATTCTAAATTAGATTTTTATGTGTTGTGGGCCTTGTGGCTGTATAAATAGGGAAAAAGAAACAAAAAAACATGTAGAATATGAAGTTTCATGCGTATGTGTGATACCAAAACCTTTTTGGTTGATCTTTCACGTGTGTTTATAACAACTGAAATTACCACAAGAAGAGACAAGTGTAACAGAGAAAATCTCTTTCGATAAGGTTTTAGATACATGATATTGTTTATGTTGAACTTAGAGACGAGGAACTTATGCATATTGTGAGGTTTATGTTAAAAAGAGAGAGACGAGAGAACTCGAGGTCCTTAAAATGCCATTTAAAATTGCCAGTAGATCTGTAGATGCCTTACTAATAGGTATGTCACTCTAAGAAAATTTTGGTTACATTTTTAGATTACTTTTATAGCTTCTAGGTTTCTGTCTTATTATTAGAGCAATTATATAGTGGTACATTTTCTAAAATTTAGGCCATCTGCAAAATTTTAAAATCAAATATAATTGTCAGATTTTTCCTCCATCAGCATAGACCGCTATATTAATTATCATATATGCGGTAAATTTTCATTGAATACTATATGACAGACTAGCAATATAAACTAAACAGTAACAACAAAATATTTAAGTCAATATATAATTGAAAATAAAAGAGTTTTAAAAATATACATATATAGTATAAGCCCAAACTTTTTAGAAAAATATATTAGTGCTCTTGAAACATTAGTTATTTAGTTATATAAAAATTGATTGGCTTATTATAATTGTTTTAAATGAATCTATAATCTTTTCAACGAACTAAAATAAGGGAAAACACTACGACAAATACTAAAAATATATTTCGTAAAAAAATTCCCAAATTTATTGTGGTTTTGATAAATTTAAAATTTACTATATACAAAATTTTATTTAGACAAATCCACGCGTTACATTAAATTAACAACAAAAGGAACAAAATTATAAAAATAAAAATACTTACAAAAAAGAAAAGAAATAATCTGTTACATTAAATTACCAATCACTTCTAGAAGTAATAATGTAAACTCATATATACACTATTATAGCCAAAAAATAAAAATATATAATGCAGAGATATTAAAGACAAACCGAAGAATATATAAACAGTCACTGATATTAGGCGATGATTTAGAGATTTCATAATCGGATAGAAAATTAGAGAATATTAAAAAAAAAAAACTGTACTGCAAAGACCAACCCAATATATTTATATGTCTTCGATCATCAACATTAACACAAAACTTCATATAAATATTAAGGAATCTGCATACAAAGATAAGCTTCGCAAAAAATTATTACAAGTTATATAGTACATGTATATTTAACTATTAACATATTCTACATTTTCATACAAAATAATAGAGCTAATGCAAACAATAAAAATAAATTATATCATTAGCATGAATTTAAATTACATGGTTTTCATACCAGTTTTAGGAGCGAGATAAATCATCAGGAATTATAAAAAAAAAAATCTTTCGAAATCTGTCAAGTTACAACACATATTTAATTACTAACGTATGTTACATTTTCAAACAAAATAATAGAGTTAATAACAATTCTACATGTCGACCTTCGCCAATATCCGTTCCACCAACAAAAAGGGAAAAGTAATTTGCGTAGTTTGGGTACAATTAAATTGGCTCACTCAAGCCCACACAGAAAATAATCCACTAAGATCCAAATAGTGGACCCAAAATGAGAAGAAAATGACTTCGACACAAACTGACGACAAAAAAATGCAGTTTATCCGTTGCAAAAATAGGAAGAAATAAAATTTAAAAAAATCTCCAAATTAAATCACAATAACAATATTTGGATAAAAACTAAAAGAACGCAAAATTGGTTAAACAATCTAAAACTTACCACATCAAACAAAAAAACAACATATAAACAAAATCAAATACTCACACACTAATCAAATGTCCTGCAACTCCGAAGCTGCTCCTTCTAGCTTCGCTCAACTTAAAACCATGGAAAATTTAAAAAAAATCAGCAAAAAAATAAAATAATATAAAAGAAATATAATTGCACAATCCGCGCGTAGCGCGGGTAAATCCGTAGTAATAAATAAATTAAGCACAAGAACAAACCAAAAATCAATCAAATATAATAAAGGAAAAGATTATTACTTTGGTGATTGAGATGGGGGCTTAGGTATATATGTAGCATTCGTCGAATACACAATTGTTTATGCATGGTCTTGCAAAATACAAGATGCCACCACACTTAAACATGCATTTGAGCTCGCATGACCATTGTTCCACTTATTTTCTCATGATCGCGGTTACTACTGCTATAACCATCATAGAGTTCTTCATATAGATTTATTTTTAATTTTAATTTTTGGGTATAAATGATGATAAAAAAATTTGTATGTATATATACACACATATAAAATTAATGACCAACTTTTTATATATTGTATGGTTATTTATGAAACATTTTTTTCTATATCAAATTTAACCACTTGTTGTTCTTACTTTTATTTTTTTTTGAATTTTTACTATAGCTTTAATCTCTGTTTGGAATTACGAAAGACGCTGGTCCGGTTGCCAACCCAGGCCTGACGAGTTAATAAAAAAATCGAAGATTAATCGGAAAGTATAAGGAGACTAGTTTTTAATACAAATTAATGTATTTATAACATATTCATGTATTAAAACTAAATTGAAAATGTTGTACAGTTATTTTTATATAGTGGTACATTTTCTAAAATTTAGGCCATCTGCAAAATTTTAAAATCAAATATAATTGTCAGATTTTTCCTCCATCAGCATAGACCGCTATATTAATTATCATATATGCGGTAAATTTTCATTGAATACTATATGACAGACTAGCAATATAAACTAAACAGTAAGAACAAAATATGTAAGTCAATATATAATTGAAAATAAAAGAGTTTTAAAAATATATTACAGTTTCTACATATATAGTATAAGCCTAAACTTTTTAAAAATATATTAGTGCTCTTGAAACATTAGTTATTTAGTTATATAAAAATTGATTGGCTTATTATAATTGTTTTAAATGAATCTATAATCTTTTCAACGAACTAAAATAAGGGAAAACACTACGACAAATACTAAAAATATATTTCGTAAAAAAATTCCCAAATTTATTGTGGTTTTGATAAATTTAAAATTTACTATATACAAAATTTTATTTAGACAAATCCACGCGTTACATTAAATTAACAACAAAAGGAACAAAATTATAAAAATAAAAATACTTACAAAAAAGAAAAGAAATAATCTGTTACATTAAATTACCAATCACTTCTAGAAGTAATAATGTAAACTCATATATACACTATTATAGCCAAACAATAAAAATATATAATGCAGAGATATTAAAGACAAACCGAAGAATATATAAACAGTCACTGATATTAGGCGATGATTTAGAGATTTCATAATCGGATAGAAAATTAGAGAATATTAAAAAAAAAAAACTGTACTGCAAAGACCAACCCAATATATTTATATGTCTTCGATCATCAACATTAACACAAAACTTCATATAAATATTAAGGAATCTGCATACAAAGATAAGCTTCGCAAAAAAATTATTACAAGTTATATAGTACATGTATATTTAACTATTAACATATTCTACATTTTCATACAAAATAATAGAGCTAATGCAAACAATAAAAAAAATTATATCATTAGCATGAATTTAAATTACATGGTTTTCATACCAGTTTTAGGAGCGAGATAAATCATCAGGAATTATAAAAAAAAAATCTTTCGAAATCTGTCAAGTTACAACACATATTTAATTACTAACGTATGTTACATTTTCAAACAAAATAATAGAGTTAATAACAATTCTACAGGTCGACCTTCGCCAACATCCGTTCCACCAACAAAAAGGGAAAACGTAATTTGCGTAGTTTAGGTACAATTAAATTGGCTCACTCAAGCCCACACAGAAAATAATCCACTAAGATCCAAATGGTGGACCCAAAATGAGAAGAAAATGACTTCGACACAAACTGACGACAAAAAAATGCAGTTTATCCGTTGCAAAAATAGGAAGAAATAAAATTTAAAAAAATCTCCAAATTAAATCACAATAACAATATTTGGATAAAAACTAAAAGAATGCAAAATTGGTTAAACAATCTAAAACTTACCACATCAAACAAAAAAACAACATATAAACAAAATCAAATACTCACACACTAATCAAATGTCCTGCAACTCCGAAGCTGCTCCTTCTAGCTTCGCTCAACTTAAAACCATGGAAAATTTAAAAAAAAAATCAGCAAAAAAGTAAAATAATATAAAAGAAATATAATTGCACAATCCGCGCGTAACGCGGGTAAATCCGTAGTAATAAATAAATTAAGCACAAGAACAAACCAAAAATCAATCAAATATAATAAAGGAAAAGATTATTACTTTGGTGATTGAGATGGGGGCTTAGGTATATATGTAGCATTCGTCGAATACACAATTGTTTATGCATGGTCTTGCAAAATACAAGATGCCACCACACTTAAACATGCATTTGAGCTCGCATGACCATTGTTCCACTTCTTTTCTCATGATCGCGGTTACTACTGCTAACCATCATAGAGTTCTTCATATAGATTTATTTTTATTTTAATTTTTGGGTATAAATGATGATAAAAAAATTTGTATGTATATACACACATATAAAATTAATGACCAACTTTTTATATATTGTATGGTTATTTATGAAACATTTTTTTCTATATCAAATTTAACCACTTGTTGTTCTTACTTTTTTTTTTTTTGAATTTTTACTATAGCTTTAATCTCTGTTTGGAATTACGAAAGACGCTGGTCCGGTTGCCAACCCAGGCCTGACGAGTTAATAAAAAATCGAAGATTAATCGGAAAGTATAAGGAGTCTAGTTTTTAATACAAATTAATGTATTTATAACATATTCATGTATTAAAACTAAATTGAAAATGTACAGTTATTTTTATATAGTGGTACATTTTCTAAAATTTAGGCCATCTGCAAAATTTTAAAATCAAATATAATGTCAGATTTTTCCTCCATCAGCATAGACCGCTATATTAATTATATATGCGGTAAATTTTCATTGATACTATATGACAGACTAGCAATATAAACTAAACAGTAAGAACAAAATATGTAAGTCAATATATAATTGAAAATAAAAGAGTTTTAAAAATATATTACAGTTTCTACATATATAGTATAAGCCTAAACTTTTAAAAAAATATATTAGTGCTCTTGAAACATTAGTTATTTAGTTATATAAAAATTGATTGGCTTATTATAATTGTTTTAAATGAATCTATAATCTTTTCAACGAACTAAAATAAGGGAAAACACTACGACAAATACTAAAAATATATTTCGTAAAAAAATTCCCAAATTTATTGTGGTTTTGATAAATTTAAAATTTACTATATACAAAATTTTATTTAGACAAATCCACGCGTTACATTAAATTAACAAAAAAGGAACAAAATATAAAAATAAAAATACTTACAAAAAAGAAAAGAAATAATCTGTTACATTAAATTACCAATCACTTCTAGAAGTAATAATGTAAACTCATATATACACTATTATAGCCAAACAATAAAAATATATAATGCAGAGATATTAAAGACAAACCGAAGAATATATAAACAGTCACTGATATTAGGCGATGATTTAGAGATTTCATAATCGGATAGAAAATTAGAGAATATTAAAAAAAAAAACTGTACTGCAAAGACCAACCCAATATATTTATATGTCTTCGATCATCAACATTAACACAAAACTTCATATAAATATTAAGGAATCTGCATACAAAGATAAGCTTTGCAAAAAAATTATTACAAGTTATATAGTACATGTATATTTAACTATTAACGTATTCTACATTTTCATACAAAATAATAGAGCTAATGCAAACAATAAAAATAAATTATATCATTAGCATGAATTTAAATTACATGGTTTTCATACCAGTTTTAGGAGCGAGATAAATCATCAGGAATTATAAAAAAAAAATCTTTCGAAATCTGTCAAGTTACAACACATATTTAATTACTAACGTATGTTACATTTTCAAACAAAATAATAGAGTTAATAACAATTCTACAGGTCGACCTTCGCCAACATCCGTTCCACCAACAAAAAGGGAAAACGTAATTTGCGTAGTTTGGGTACAATTAAATTGGCTCACTCAAGCCCACACAGAAAATAATCCACTAAGATCCAAATGGTGGACCCAAAATGAGAAGAAAATGACTTCGACACAAACTGACGACAAAAAAATGCAGTTTATCCGTTGCAAAATAGGAAGAAATAAAATTAAAAAAAATCTCCAAATTAAATCACAATAACAATATTTGGATAAAAACTAAAAGAACGCAAAATTGGTTAAACAATCTAAAACTTACCACATCAAACAAAAAAACAACATATAAACAAAATCAAATACTCACACACTAATCAAATGTCCTGCAACTCCGAAGCTGCTCCTTCTAGCTTCACTCAACTTAAAACCATGGAAAATTTAAAAAAAAAATCAGCAAAAAAGTAAAATAATATAAAAGAAATATAATTGCACAATCCGCGCGTAGCGCGGGTAAATCCGTAGTAATAAATAAATTAAGCACAAGAACAAACCAAAAATCAGTCAAATATAATAAAGGAAAAGATTATTACTTTGGTGATTGAGATGGGGGCTTAGGTATATATGTAGCATTCGTCGAATACACAATTGTTTATGCATGGTCTTGCAAAATACAAGATGCCACCACACTTAAACATGCATTTGAGCTCGCATGACCATTGTTCCACTTCTTTTCTCATGATCGCGGTTACTACTGCTATAACCATCATAGAGTTCTTCATATAGATTTATTTTTAATTTTAATTTTTGGGTATAAATGATGATAAAAAAATTTGTATGTATATACACACATATAAAATAATGACCAACTTTTTATATATTGTATGGTTATTTATGAAACATTTTTTTCTATATCAAATTTAACCACTTGTTGTTCTTACTTTTATTTTTTTTTGAATTTTTACTATAGCTTTAATCTCTGTTTGGAATTACGAAAGACGCTGGTCCGGTTGCCAACCCAGGCCTGACGAGTTAATAAAAAATCGAAGATTAATCGGAAAGTATAAGGAGACTAGTTTTTAATACAAATTAATGTATTTATAACATATTCATGTATTAAAACTAAATTGAAAATGTTGTACACTTATTTTTATATAAGATTTATAAAGAAAATATGAGATGTGTAAAATAAGGATTATCATCATCCAATTTCTAATTTAAAAAAACCTAAAGACCTAAACTAAGTCAAATTGGGGCTTGGTGGGTTTTTTTTTTTTTTTGGCTGAAACTTTTCAAAAAATTTGAGCCTACTCAGAAATTAGGCGGTCCAAAACGGATTTTAGGCGGCCAACACAGATTCTAGGCGGTTCCACGCGAGAATTATTCGTTCAACCTCATAATCAGCCGATTCTTCCCCTTTGGCCAAGTCAATGGTCCAATCGGCGGTTAGACGTTTAGGTGACTGCGTTATTGAACAAAGAGGTAAAAAATGTATGCCAAAAAATATTGGAGATAAAAATGATAGAATCTGATTATTCTATCAATCAAACTGTATTCAATGTTTGATCAATTTGTCATCAATCGGTTAACTACTTATGATCATTTTATAAATGCATATCTAAGGTGAGACTTTATATATGTATGTAATTGTAAATAGAGAAGAGACTTATAGAGAGAAAATTATTAAAGCTTCTAGTAACTATGACAAGATAGAAGTTCGCTTCTATGCATGTGAGTCTGCCATCGGTTTACAAGATGATGAATAATCAAGTGTGAAGAATGAGTTTTTACCATGACAAAAAAATTAGATAGATGTATGGAAAATGTCGATTATCGAAATTAGCTTTTCTTTTAAATCTAAAATTTGACAAATCAAACAAAAATATCATATTTAGATTTTTGGTAGAAAGTAACTTAGTATCTGATTTGAGCTATTTTTATCTGGTAATATTATAATTATTTGGTATGTAAGGATAATATGTTAAATAAATGGAAGTGAATTATTGTGATTCAATATCAGTAGCTACAAATAAGCCAACAATGCATCTTAAGTATCAAAGTGTTTTTAGAACATAACAAAAAATTAATGTTACTGGTTGATCTTTAATAGTTTCATTTATGCCCAAATTTCAATAGCATCTTATCTTGTGATCATTTTGTGGTGCCTCCATCCTGCTACCAGAAACAAAAGTGAAAACTTTTATTAAACAATTTAATTAAAATATACAGTACACATAAATAAATGTAGGAAATCAAAATTAATAATAAAATATGTTTACTTGTGATGATGAATATTTTTATTAAGAGGAGGACCACAATTAAAAAAGACGCATTCACTGAAGCAACTATTTTTCTCAGGCCTACTTGAACACATAACATAACAGTGTTTCACACATGCCGTACGTGACTCCGCTAGAGGCTTGATCTCTCCTCTTATGGTTCCTACCAACATCATCGTCATCAACATTACCATCATTATCATCTTCATCATTTCCATTCCTTCTTCTAATTTAACGTTTTTTCCTTCTAATTTGTAAATAACATAATCTCAAATACAGTGAACAACTCTTTTTTATAATTGTAAATATGCATAACAGTAATTTTATTTGACTCCCAGTCATAAAAAACTGTACTGTTATAATTGTAAATATATGTAACAGTAATTGTATTTGACTCCCAGTCATAGGAGTATATAGACCAAATTTATTATTTACAGTTAGCTTATTTTTTATTAAAACTTAAATAATACTATTTATCTTTTAAAAAGTAAAAATATAGCATACTTAGAAATAATGTGTTAATCAAATTTCTATTTTATAGTCTTCGCCTATTTAATACATTAATGTTTAAAACATATTGATTTTTCTAATAATATAAATAAATATTTTTAAAATATATAATTAAAAAGACAGGTATTTTAAAATTTGATATTTTTTAAAAAATTTCCTGTTAGGTGTTTTTGATTAATGGTAATTAGAAAAATATTTGATATTTATCCATACAATTTTCATTTTCAAAAATATATATGAGTTTGATTATTTTTGTATTATGATTGAAATTACCTTGATCAATTAAAGTAAGATATGTAGTTGTGCGTTACTTCTTTTTCTATCACGTAAAAATTGCTATAACTTATATATATATATATATCTGCTATTTTTTATAATATCTATATATTTATATATATATATATATATCATTTAATTGATTGATATATTTGTTATCTAATGTTTCTAATTCATATAGCTTCGATCCTGAAATATCTTATATAAACCACATCAACTTTTATAACTTGCAAAATGAATACATGACTACAAGTATAGATGATGTAAATGAAATAAAAAATCGTTTATGTATTTACTACTTGATATATTACATTTATTTTTCAAAACACAGTTTTTTGTTTTATTTATTGAAGTTATTTGCAATAGTCAAGCAAACGTTTTTTCGGTTATGTTGATTTTAAAAATAAAATAAAATGGTTGACGATAGAAATATCGCATAAAGACAAACATAATGGTTAAACATTAGCACTTAACACAAAGCATAAGCAAAAACGTAAAATTTAATTAAATTAATAAATTAATTAATTAAGCACGAAAACAAACCAAAAATCAATCAAATATAATAAAGGAAAAGATTATTACTTTGGTGATTGAGATGGAGGCTTAGGTATCTTACTATTATTATTTGGGAGGTACATTTTTTGAAATACTTAAAAAAAAACCTTTTAATTACAGTTTATGCCATTTGTTTCTTTAAGTAAATCTGTTTGGCAATAGGTATAAAAGTGGTCAAAAACGTGAAACAATAACTGAGTTAACTCACTTGACTCGATCCGACCCGTATGTGCAACGAATACACACGCGAATCTTACATTATCTCGCGTATCATTATGGTGAATATTAGATTTCCTAACAAACCTAACAATAACAATAAAAATCAGAATATTCTTCCATAATTATCTACAAAATCGTAATCAATCAAACAACTTTCTTATCTTACTAAACTAATTAATAATGTATCAAATCTAATATAAAAATAAAAAACCTTTTATCCAAAAACTAAACTTATTGCCCACGAATTCCTAAAATCTCGAAAACATTAATTTATTAATTAATTGGTTGTTAATTGTTAAGATATCAAATCCTCCTCAATTTCGGATAATATATATTACATTCTAAAATTGATAAGATTTAAATTCCTAATAAAGTTACTTACATATACAATAGATTACAAATCTTCCCTGAGTTTAGGTAACTAATTAATTGCTATATAAAAAAAAACCCTATACTAAACCTACGTTTTCTCTCCTTATATATACAATACATATCATAGCTTTCTCCACCACCTTCCAAACAAAATCGACCCCAAAACCTAAAAAAATGTCTAACAAGATGAAAGTAACACTTCTCTCTAAGATCAAACCATTCAAAACATCATGGATAATTCGAGTCAAGATCCTACACACATGGAAAAACTACAGTGCTTCTGCAGGCGAAACACTCGAGTTGGTGCTTGCCGATGAAGAGGTCAGTTTAAGCAAAACGAATTATTATTTCTCTCTAAATTGAAGTGGTATATCTTTACTAACACATGTTTTTAACTATCACAGGGTACTAAAATTCATGCATCCATAAAAAAACTTGATGTTGTGCGCTATGAGAAATATTTGGCCAAAGGACAATGGAAGTTCATTCAAAACTTCAGTATGAGTCATTTGACCGGCCAATACAAGCCAACTGATCACGCCTACAAGATCGGGTTTGTGAAAGAAACCTTCGTTTCAAACTCGTAAAATCTGTCAAATAACATTTATTTGTCATTCCCGAGTTTTCTTTCAATACATGATGGAGAACAGAACCAGAGTGTTTTGTGTGGTAAGTTTATCCTATAAAGATTTGTTGTAAATTTTTAACAATCAATGTTGCACATCTTTAAACTTATTTATACGATTAACTCTTCATTTTCATTTGCAGATATTCTTGGCCAGGTTGTGAGTGTCGGTGATTTAATCGAACTTGAGGTTTTGAACAAACCGACAAAGAATCTTGAGTTTGAACTCAGAGATGCCACGTAAGAAAAACTACACTTAATAGGTTTTTGATATCGAGTTTTGTTGTAAACTGTGTATAAATAAGATTTTCGTATTGGATGTACACTATGGGGTTCCTTTGCTGAGAAGGTCTTTCAATCATCTCAGCAAGCAGGAGATGAGAGGATCATATGTTTGATCCGATTTTCCAAAATCAGAGAATTCAGAGGTATGAACAATATTCTCAATTTATAATTCGTCATATATCATTATCTTAACGACCTAACATGTATATTTCAATCTGAACAGGTGTGAAAAACATTTTCAATGCTTTCAATGCAACTACGGTAGAGATTAATCCAAAGTATCATGAAGTTGAAAACTTCATTGACAGGTTTGTTATCTGAATTTATATAAGTCGCTTAATTTTTTTTATAAGTAAACACATATAACTATTTTTTATAAGTAAAAAACGTGTGTAGTTAGTAATGATATTTTCTTTATGTTTGTAACATATGAATCTAATATATGAATTTATATGTAAATTCATGTAGGTTACCAAGTGATGGACTTTCTTTAGCTCTTTTGGATAACAAACCAGTGTCATCTAAGGGGATAAAGAATGACAATTGGAATGAATGTGAGATCACTCCAATTCTTGAGATGATCTCCAAAACTGAGGTAACGATATGTTTTTGTGGAGAGTTAACCTTATATTCATATACCCTATTATTTTGTTAATGAAATTTCTATTGTTGTCTTTCTTAGGTTGGAAGAGCTAAGATTCAGTGCCAAATTACTGAAATTGACAGTGATTGGGGCTGGTATTACATCAGTTGCAATAAAAAAGGACACATAAAAGTATTCAAGTCTATAGGTGGGGGGACTGAAGTTGTCAAAATTCAGCCAGAGCCTAAGTGGTGGTGTGAAATCTGTCACCAACATGTTACTGATGTTGTTGCAAAGTAAGATTTAATTGTTTCATTTACAGTTTTAGTGTTTTCTATATCTAGATGACGTTAATGTGTATGTTTGTTGGTTTTTAAGGTACAAGCTTCATCTCAAAGTCAAGGATGAATCAGGAGAGACCAAGTTGATGTTATTTGATACATTAGCATTTGAAATTGTCAAAGAAAAAGCCTCTCATCTTCTCCAAGGAAACATTGATGAGGTAATTTTCATATCTTTTAAAATAAACAACACTTGATCATACCTTAGAATCTTACTATAAATATGATATTTAATTAGAAAACATAACTTCTGATTGCTAAAAGTATCTTTTGCTTCTTTTACTTAGATTGAAGATCCAGATGATTTGCCTCCTGCTATTCAGGCATTGGTGGGGAAAACTTTTGAATTTGGTGTACTCTTGCAAAAAGAAAATTTGAATGGAGGACATGACACTTTCAAAGTTGTCAAAATTATGATAACACATGGAATTATTGAATCTGATCTAAGGAAGAATCCGATATTCAGATGAACTCTTCGGAAATGATATCTTCTGACCAGGTAATTTGTATTTTGTATTTTGTGAACCTACGTGTATAGTTTTCTTGAAGATTACTATGTCAAAACAATAATAAAACACGGAGATGTTTTAATTTTGTAACCACTGATGTTGAAATGCAACCAAGACACAGAGGAATCTGATACTAGCCACATTGTCACTCCCTCTTCAAAAAGAATAATTTCCGATCAATCTTCTGTTACTAACAAGGCAAGGTCTACAATTGTCAAGTTGGAGAACGAAGCGAAAGATGAGCTCTCATGCAAGAAGGATGAATGAATATACATGTGTTTTATTTGGAACTTCCTATGGTTTTGGTTTTATTCTAGGATTTTATATGCTTTCTGTTTTCATTTTGGTTTTATGTTGGTTTTATTTTTGATTCAGTTTCGTGATATTCTACTTAAGTTCACCAATTGATTTTTTAATATTTTAGCTGAGTCTCATCTATATATTCTTCCACCTATTACTCTACCAACTTAATTTACTTTCAATACACAAAGTCAGTACCTTATTAAATGAAGTCGAGGGGGTAATGTCACTGAAGAGGATTGAGCAATCTGCAATATAAGAAATGAAACAAGTAAAAATACAGTTTCCATCCAATGGTAACGATATACAGTTTGGTCGATTCCTTGAGATGAGCTGTAATGAAACAAGATATAATACGATAAAAAAAACAATAGCTTCACTAAAATCCAACTTCTGTTTAACAATAAACACAATCAGTAAGAGAGATCAATATTTTAATATAACTTCTAATTCAGGTCCGATTTTATAACTATTAAGTCATGTCTAAAACACTTTCATCACTAACGGCTACAACCTAAGCACAAGAGAAGACAAGGAACATTCAAATCCTTCATGTTACTATGAGCTGAGATGAAACAAGATAGACAATAGAAAAAAAGTAGCTTTACTAAATCACCAACTTCTGATTGATTCTGGATTAAAAAGATTCGACTTAAAAGGGACTTTCTTGATTAATCAACCTTTAACCATAAACACAATCAGTAAGAGAGGTCGCTATCTTAATATAACGTCGAATTCAAGGACGATTTGATCCAGATGAGTCGAACCTTTAACACTTTCATCACTAACGGCTACAACCTATGCACAAGAGAAGACAAGAAACATTCTAATCTTAGGCAGTTATCAACAAAACCAAAAATGGTTAAGAGTTTTCGTATAAGTAATCAGAGATTTGGAACAGTGTAAAAAGAAAGGAGCAAAACCTGAACCGGCTCAATACAGTTCAATCTCATGTCAAATACATGTAGCGAACGACCAAACTCAGCGGATACAACTACAACTGATGAATCATTGAACTTCACTGCATTGACCTGAAAAGATCACCGTTTATAAGATATAAGAAATATTGAGAACAAGAAAAAGATATCAAGGACTGCTAAGAAATGAAACAACTCTACATAGATCTGTACATATAATTCTAATTATCAAAACTATGAAAGTTAAATACAAAATCTATGAACAGGGATGGATTACAATATTCATATTGGCAAGATCTAAATCAAACTCAAAAACAATATCAATCTCTAAGAAAAGGAAGATCGACCTTACAAATTGAAGAATCCGGAGTCTGCAAAGCTCGAGCTTCCCATATACATGCAATAACCGAGTGATTCAACAACTTCTCCTTCGTCCGAAATTAAGAAAAAACAACAAACGTGTATGAGAGATTGATATAATATAATCGGAAATATAAAAGATGGTATTAAATGTATTAGCAGAAATCAAAACAGAATATACAAAGGATGCAGTACCAATCACGAAGATTACTGAGCGGAGAGCTCGAGAGAACTCGACGGAGACATCTAGAGAAATCGAATTTTGACTTTTCGTTCTCGGTCAGTGTGATTAGAATAGTTGGGCCAAGAGATTATCCACCTTAGTATTCTGTATTAGTTTTTGCGGCCCAAATTAATTTAACAACCCAAAGGATTATGTTTTCTTTTATATTCAGATCTCCAATAACCGAATAAATAACTTAATAACCCAATGTATCACTTAATAGCCCAAAGAATTTAGAAAACAATGAAATGCAAATATTATTAGTTTGGGTTGAAATATAGAAAATGATGAAATTATGAAATGAAAATAATAGCCCAAAGTATAAACAATATACTTGGGCCAAAAGAATGTGCAAACAATCTATCTATAATAATAAAGTTCAGTTCATTCTCTTCTTTTGGGAAAAAATGCCACACGTCCCCTCAAGATTATTTACAATTGATTCTGTTGGGCTTTCGTAATTTTTTTTAAAATTCAATTTTAACGTTTGACTCCTTTCGCAGCCCACTAACGGCCCAACTTAGGTGACATAGTTTGAGGCCTGATTTTCTGTTGCTCTCCCTTCCCCGACGTTCGCCGTTCTTCTTCTTTGTGTTGCCGTTATGGTGAACTGGAGCGTCTCGGATGCGTTACCTCCATTAATCGCAGAGTAAAGGCCGACAATTCATTTGTCGCCATCTTCGATTATAAATACTTTTCATTTATTTGGCAGATAAGAATAACAGAGGGAGCTTCTCTGTATTCCCTTCGTCGATCGTGGTTGAGAAACGGTGCTCATGAGGTAATTCAGGTTCACATCAATTTCCTGTTTGATTTTGTAATTTAGTGTAGAATATATGTGTATGATTGACACAAGGATTAATGGATTGCTTACAGAAGCAGCAAACTAGCAAAGCGATGCAATGCCATGTTTGCCAAAGCCTTTTTCCTGCGGATGTGGTGGAGACAAGTTTGCCAAAAGATTCAGTTGAAGAATCAGATCGTGAAGAAGACAAACAGGTTTCGTGTTTCTTCTTATTCCTTCCTAAAATGCTAATGGTGAATAGTAATCCTGAGTTCCATGGTTATCAACTCTTTGATGAGCTTCAGGCCGAAGAATCTGTGAAACGATTGTCTGATTCTGATCTTTTAAAAAGACATGTGGAACGTGCTAAGAAGGTTTGCGCTCGGTGAGTCACACAATATTTCGTCAAATCAAAGTTGTTTTCTTGGTGAATGCAGAAGCAAAATTTTACTTTTCTAAACAAAATTGTGGGTTTGCTTTTGTTTTCAGATTAAAAGAAAAACGTTTGAAAAAGGATTGCTAGGTGCAAAGCAATATTCGCTCTTCTTTTGCCACCATTTGGAGAGCGATGCAGGAACGAGTAAGGATTTGAAACTCGGGAGTTTTATGTGAATATACTTGCCGTTGGTTTAGATATGTCATAAGCCACCTTAGAGGTGTGTGTCTGCGTCTGTCCAAAGGAGTCGGTTTTGGATGTTACGATTCCGTCAGAGTAAGGTGAGTTCCAGATTGTATAATATACTTCGGCGGATTGAGCTTTCAGTGCATTTTTTAGGTTTTGGATTTGCAATGTTAATTTTATGTGGGGATTCTAACATTATTTTGCACTATATAGAAAATATTTCTTATTGGGTTCAGTCCTGAGCAAAACTGGTGTCTTTTGTTTTCAATGCATCTAGATGGGATTCAAAACTTAGGATTGCCAAAGCAATCGACTATGTGGTTACTTTTTTTTTTCTTGGTTTTGTTCAGGACAATTAAGTGAAAATATGTTGAACAGTTTCGAAAGTTTCAAGGCAGAAATAAGGAATTTACTACCCAATTATTGGATTGAGAATGACAATATTTTAAGAGGATCAATTTGATATGCAAGTTTCAATACCCATCTAAGGTATAATGACTTTCTCGGTAGCTTCTTAATTATCATCTTTGTACCAAAAGCCGTCTTCTCTTTTTATATCAGACAATTGCTCTTTGCTAATTTGACTCATATATATTGTTCGCTTTATCCCAGGAAGTATCTAATCAGGACCGTGGTTTATATGCTCTTTTTTTTTTGAAGAACTTATTGACTTGGCCGACTCTGATTCAACCTCACTGTTCCACATCTCCGCTCGGTTTCTTTGTTTCAGTGTTTTGGTTCTATAAAAAAACTGGTGATGCCCGGAAGGAAGTATTGGAGAAAAAGCGGGAAACTCAGCGTCTGAAACAAGAATTAACGGGTTTAAAACAAGCACTTAAAAAAGCAAATGACCAATGTGTACTGCTCTGCAATGATGTGCAGAGAGCTTGTAGAGTTTCATTCAGTCTGCGATCAGGTTTAAAGGTTCTTCTGTGCCGACTGGGTTAGTGTCGGGCTATTTTACTTATTAATTAAGATACATTTCTGCTAATGTTTCACTTTTTTCAATCGTCCAGTTAGAGAATACTATGGTTGCCGACAAACATAAATAGAAAAGGAGCATACTTCGCAATTAATAAAGGGAATCAAATAGCTCAACTTTTACAGTTAGAATAGGAACAAAAGGTGCAGGTGCAACAACAGGATTTACCATTCAAAATCTCCAGGTTCGTATTTTAATTAGTATGGATTTTTATTGTTCTTAGTTTAGATTTTAATAGAAAATAATCAAGAATTGAGTTCCAGTCCAATATATGGGAACCTTCATGATTTGCTTCCAGTATTTAACAGAAACATCACTTTCCCGAAACTCTTCATTCTGGTTTTCATATACTTCAGGTTCCAGTTTGGTGGGAAAGAAGAGATCATTATCTAGCATACTGATTTCTATATCAGCTGAGAAATGGTCGTACATGGCCTATGGCATGCACACTTCGAATAAATTTATAATTATGATATCAGGTTATAGTTATTGTGGTCCACCACTTATTTTACACCTTGGAAATATTATGAGCGATATTATAAAACGATACAATGCTGAATGCATAGCAAGAAGAAAAAAACAAAACATGCAAAGATAAAATATCGTAAAGGCAACAAAATCGTAAACAATTTCGCCTACAATAGATGGAGATTTGTAAACTGCAGAAGAGTTAATAAAATGGAATAACTAAACTACATGCCTACATTTTGATTCAGTTATAAACTTTATCATGGAAGTTAAAATGATTTTTTTAAAAATTAATTATAGTCAATATTTCTGAAACGTTAAGGTTCCAACTAAATCTTACAATCATTATATGTATGGTGTATAAATTTTTCATTTTAAAAAGGAAGATATAAAAGACAATGCAAATCCAGCCGCTCATTGGTAATATTAGATATGGATTTTCTTCTTTCTCTTTTCTTCAGTTTATGGGGTTTTTGAGATTTGAGATCTGCTTTTTTTGCTCACATGTACATGCATCAATTTGAGAAGCATCAAGTCGTAGGATGATGAACTTACACTAACCAAATCAGAAGCAGGGCTGAACATGAGATCTTTTTGTAAGGGTCAATGCATATCAACATAAGTGAGAAACAGGAACGAGGAAACATAACTTGGCAGGTCATATGTTCTAAAGCAAGTCTTAATGGAAAGAAGAAGAAGATCTGAACGGGGCAATACGAAAAAGATAAAAGATAATAACAATCACATATCACATCACTTTTTTGCAATAAATATGTTTCCAACAAAAAAAAAAAACATGTTCGTCTCCTTAGCATAAACTTAGATACAATTCTTCCATCCGTAAAGGGTCCAATCAAAAAGAAAAAAATGGTCATAAAGAAACAAATAAAACGCGAAAACTATTTCAACACAAATGAACCTCTAATCTCCGAAAATTATTTCATCACCACCCTCCCATTTTACGGTTTACTGTAAATTAACATAGTTTTTGAACAGTCAATGGTCAAACTACGCTAATAAAAAAACTTAAAATAAAAAAGTAAAAAATATATAAACACAACCCGCGCGTAGCGCGGGGAAATCCCTAGTATGATTTAAATTATAGGTTTAATAAAATAATATCAACTATTAGCTTTTTAAAAGTCTTTTCTTTTATTTCAAATATTGATTGAATATAAATTTAATTTTTAGTTAAGTTCATTATAAATAGTGTAACATTAAAAGGATCATATTTATTACCATATTAAGAATATGAGCGATCATGATATTAAACTTTCCTTATTGACCTGCAAAATAAGAAAGAATATGAGAAATGAAACAACTATACTTTGTGTAATAAACCTTGCAAGGAAAATGACATCATTAATGTATCCGGAGTTAATGTATCCGGAGTTAATGTATACGTAATACAAATTAGATATTGAGTTCAAAATTAGTATGAAATCAGACATAATTTATTGCAATCTCTTAGAAATATATTATAGCCTGCAAAAGTGTTTAATATACCTAGGTGTGTCAAAATGGGTCAAATGGGTCAACCCAACCCATAACCCAAATGGGTTAAAAGTAAATGGGTCATGGGTCAATCCAACCCGTTTAATAAATGGGTTGGGTTGACCCATGATCCATTAACTAGATGGGTTAATGATTGACCCATGAATCCATCAATTTTTTTTTAAAATTAAAAATTGTAATTTAAAAGTTGTAATATGAGATTTAATGAAAAAAAGAATTAATGGGTCATGGTTGACCCAACCCAGTAGACCCATTAACCTATTAATCCATTAACTTGTTAACCCATTTATCCATTAAACCATTTATATGTTGACCCACTAACCCATTGGATCGAAATTAAACAGTTCATTTGGGTTAATGAGTCAAATTGGGTTGGGTCAACCCATAGATCTTGACCCATTTTGACACCCCTAAATATACCCTTCAGATAAACTAATATCGTATTGTTGAGATATTCCATACGATATATCTCAAAATACCTAAACAAATTAACTTGCTTAGAAAAAAATGACACGATACTAAACCTATCAATAAGAAAAAACACATATCAGATCAGTCATCTCCTATCTCTTATCCATCAATTGCAAGAATGAAAAGAAAAGCTGATGAAGGGTTTAAACAGATGAAAAAAACCTAACAGATCAGTTGGTAATGCCGAGAATTTGTCTTCAGAGTTTCATTAAAAAAATGGGAACAACACAGTCCCTGTGAGATCTATATTCAGTAGAGTGTTTCAAGACCTCACAAACACACAAGGAAATGTTCAATCTTCATCCTTTCAAACTAATCAGAATTCTTCCTCTACCATTGTTAATGGACATTGCTCAGGCTAAAAAGTTTGATTTCATGACCAAACATTATGTACTACTATATATATTTTCAAACAAATTTTAACACTGTTAACAAACTTGCAGCTAAAAGAGCAAATTTGGAAAACCTTATGAGCCCTATTCCTAAAAGGTCAAGAATTAGTCGAATTGGTGTATCATGTAAGAATTCATATAAATAAGTACCATGATCAATTACTACGTAGAATGATATCTAACGCAAGTTTTGTTCTGTTCATTTCAGCATAAGTAAACCAGACTTCTCAGCTAAAATCACAATTGTCTGAAATTACAAATCTTTCACAGCAAAATGCCAAGAAGAAAACGGTTTCAAAGGTTTCTCAGAAATCTTCAGCAAATAAAGCCAAAGTTCCAAAAACTCAAGGTAACATATTCAATTTTCAAAATATTAAGAGCTCTACTTATTTTTATTTTAATCATTGTACCAAATGCAGTGTCAAGAAGCAAATTACCAGGAACTAAAAAAACACAAGATGACCAATTCAATGTATTTCCACAACACTACGAACTTCCAGAAGGTATTATTTTTGTAGGGTGAACCTTTTAATCTGTTTTGTTTTCAAATCTAATGTTAATTTACTGTTTGTTATTTAGGAGAAGATGGTTATGATTCTCAAGAACATATCTTCGATTGTTCTAGCCAAGAAGCATCCGAGGATGAGAAGGAAGTTTCAATGTTTACAGAAAGTTTGGCTCAATCAAAATTTGATATGAATAGAATTTTAAAAAGTGTCCAGAAAAAGAAGCAAAGCTCATCTAGCACATCTCCAGTTGCTAATTGTAAGAAGAAAAGTGGTATTGCTATCAAATTTTAAATTTATAAAATGTATACTTTAATACAATTTTTTCCAAACCTTCGTATTTCTTCATTTTAAAATTCTTACAGCTTATCTGGATCATGGTGATCCATCTTACAAGTGTGACAAATGTGGGGCTATTATGTGGTATGAAGAATGTCCCAACAAAAGGAGAAATGGTAGGAAACTGTTGGGGACGGGTTTAGCACCCTCACCAAGGTCCAACAATATTTCACCTCGGCCCGTCATATATTAACCAACCGACTGGTTAATATTCGTAATTAATTAGTAATATTTATTATTCGATTGATAAATGTTATTATTCGAAAAGGATCTTATCTGTCGTCGAAAGAGGAAGATTTCCTTATCCAGGAAAAGGAAGTTTGCCGCGCCGACCCGACATTCACGGAAGATTATCAATTCAACAAGATAAGGAAAGAGAGCGGCAATTGCGGAAGTTTTCCTTATCTTAGAAGGGTTAGGTCGGTCTAACTTTCTTATATATAGAAGGGATCCTCATTCGAGAGAAGAAAAACTTCTTTACAACTTAGAACTCACAGATTTTGATTTAGTTTCATCTCGGCTAGGTCAAAAGCTTTGACTATTTGTTGTAATCGAATTTATATCATAAATAAAAGTCACATCGGCAATTTACTGTGTTATTCTCAAAGTTTTCCCACAAACTTGACCTAAGCAAGGTCATAGTTCAACAATTGGCGCCCACCGTGGGGCTTACTTTTGAGAAAACTCAGAATCACGATGGCCAACGATCCAAACAACGCTGCCATCAATCTCAACAATCCACAAATCGAAGCCAACACCGTTCTCAACGCTGGCAACGCACAAGGAAATCCAGGAACCCTTCAGGATGTCGGCCCACACGACAACATCCCTCAAATTCAGGAACATGCCGATCCCAACGGCAACGGTCCCCAGAATCAACAACTTCCGCCGCCGCCGCCACCTCTTGACGGCGCGGCACACGAAGCCGATCCCTTGACCGCAATCCACGCTCTGCTGGCTTCCCTCACCGATAAAGTAACTAACATCGAAGTCAGATAAGCCGCTTCTGAAGCCGGTAGAAACATCGCTGGGGCCGAAGAGCAAAATCCTGTCAGGACCCCAGACAGGATAGACCCCATCATCCGAAACCAGTTCGGCTCAACTCCAACAGGAGAACTTCACGGATCCAACAGAACCGGAATCCCCGTAACAACGACAGGAACACAGGAGTTTTCCGACAAGAATCCTGAGCTAGAGAACATCATGAAACGCCTCGAAGAGATGAACTCACAAATTCATCGCGCAACGAGCTCGGCGCCAGAACTCGACAGGGTGCTCAGACAAACAAGTAAAACCCCCTTCACCGAGGCGATAACCAGCATCCGACAACGATACCACGGTAAGATCCGAGAAGTGCCTACCTTCAAAGGGGAAGACGATCCCCAGCGGATCGTCGCGTTCACCATAGCGATGGGACGAGCCGACCTGTCACCCGACACACGCGACGCCATCTTCTGCCAGCGCTTCGTCGAAACACTCGGGGGAACAGCTCTCAACTGGTTCACTCGACTTACCCCAAATTCGATAGGGACTTTCGAGGAACTGTCGGCTGCTTTCCTTAAACACTACTCGATGTTCATCGACAAACAGACGAACCTGACCAAGCTCTGGAATTGTGTTCAGAGCGACACCGAAAGTCTCCGCACATACGTGGTGCGTTTTCGTAAAATCATCGCCAAGGTCGACTGTCCCGACGCCATTCCACTCATCGACTTACGACAAGGAATGCGAGAGGACGAACCGCTTTGGGAAGACCTCAAGAAGAAAGAACCGACTAGCCTCGAGGACGTCTTCCACCGAGCCACCACGTTCATCGAACTCTATGAAGAACGGGCTGCGCGAGCCAAGAAGTCGGACCGAACAAAAACTGTTGCCGCCCCCAAGGAGAAACCGGAAACCAGCATTCCAAAAGAACCTCGTCAGCACTACGACGAAAAGAAATCTTCCAGCTACCACGTCTCGGACAAACCGCCGGGCTGGAACAAATACATTCGCAAGGATGACGAGCCGACAACTAAGGGCGATAAACCCTTCGACGGATCTAAGTTCTGTCCCTATCACAGACGGACAGGGCATGAAGTAAAAGATTGTGACCACTTCCACGATCACTGTGTCGAAGATTATCTGTCCGAAAAACTCAAACTCGACCCCCGCGATCGCACCGACAACTCCTCGCGGGAACGCAGGAACGCTTCTGGCAATGACAGAGACCCGCGACAAAGCAACAAAGATCGACGATCTGACGAAGGGAACAAACGCCACCGCGACAGCGACGACAAGGACGGAAACCCGCCACCCGCAGCCCAAATCCAACAGATCAACATGATCATGGGAGGATTACAGAACTGCACCGACTCTGTTCGTTCCGTCCAAAAACATGAACGACGGGCTATCACCGCGTCAAAGTGGCAACAACCGTTGGCGGATGAAGTCCCAATCACTTTCATCGCGGCGGATATAACAGGAGTAAATATGCCGCACAATGACCCGCTAGTCGTCGAGCTTAAAATCCACAACCTCGACGTCGCGCGCATCCTTATCGATATCGGAAGTTCCACGGATCTGATCTAGAAGGAAACCCTACATCGAATGGTTATTCGCAATGATCAGATCAAGCCAAAGACTAAGATACTCACTGGTTTCACTAGTGAATCCTCCTGGACCACCGGAACCATCAAACTGCCTGTCGAAGTAGGAGGCATCACCAAATGGGTCAAATTCGACGTCGTAGATCAGCCCGCGATTTACAACGCCATCGTCGGCACGCCTTGGCTGCATTCCATAAATGCAGTCACATCAACGTACCACCAATGCCTCATGTTTCCAAACAACAAAGGCATCTTCACTCTTCGAGGAAACCACATCCACCGTCTGCACAGTCCTGTGTGATCAACATACCCGAACTACTCGAAGTCCACGAAAGACGAAAGACCAACCTCGTTGTCTAAGTCAAAATCGACAAAAACAACCTCGAGCAATGCGTCGGCATCGGCTCCGACCTCCCCGATTCATTCCGAACGGAGCTCGTTGAATTTCTCTCAGACAATAAAGCAACGTTCGCATGGTCCGCAAATGACATGCCCGGTATCGATCCTCGTATCATCAGCCACGAGCTCAATATCGACCCAATCTATAAGCCGATCAAAAAAAACAGACGAAAGCTCGGCCCTGAACGCGCTCAGGCCGTCAACGACGAGGTCGAAAAATTGCTCAAGGCTGGATCGATCGCCGAGGTGAAGTATCCAGACTGGCTCGCCAACCCTGTGGTGGTAAAGAAGAAGAACGGCAAATGGCGCATCTGCGTCGACTTCACCGACCTGAACAAGGCGTGTACCAAAGACAGCTATCCGCTGCCACATATCGATCGCCTCATCGAAGCCACCGCCGAAAACCAACTCTTATCATTCATGGACGCGTTCTCCGGGTACAATCAAATCTTTATGCATCCTGACGATCGCGAAAAGACGGCCTTCATCACCGACCGCGGCACCTACTCCTACAAAGTGATGCCCTTCGGGCTGAAAAACGCCGGCACGACATATACACGGTTGATGAACCGAATGTTCGAACATCAGCTCGGCAAAACAATGGAGGTGTATATTGACGACATGCTCGTCAAATCATCAGTCACCGCAGATCATATCAAAGACTTGGATCAGTGCTTCCGCATCCTCAACTCATATTCGATGAAACTCAACCCGGCCAAGTGCACATTCGCAGTCACTTCCGGAGAGTTCCTTGGCTACCTCGTCACCGAACGCGGGATCGAGGCTAACCCCAAGCAAATCAGCGCAATCCTGGAGCTATCTTCCCAAAAACAACCCGAGAGGTCCAACGTCTCACCGGACGGATCGCCGCGCTCAACCGCTTTATCTCACGATCAACGGACAAATGCCTGCCGTTCTATCAACTTCTCCGCGGCAACAAACGCTTTCAATGGGACAATAAGTGCGAGGACGCGTTTCAACAGCTCAAAACGTACATGTCTACTCCACCGATCCTCGCTAAGCCAGAAGAAGGAAAAACGCTCTATATTTACACCGCCATCTCGACCCCGGCAGTCAGCAGCGTACTTGTGCGAGAAGATCGCGGCGATCAACGCCCAATTTTTTACGTTAGCAAAACACTCGATGGTGCGGAAATTCGCTATCTCACCCTGGAGAAATTAGCTCTCGCCGTCGTCTTCTCAGCCCGGAAGCTGCGACCATACTTCCAATCCCACACCATCCACATCCTAAGTAACCAACCACTTCGCACCATCCTCCATAGCCCAAGCCAGTTGGGGCGACTTGCGAGATGGGCAGTGGAACTATCAGAGTAGGATATCGAGTACAAGAGCAGAGTAAGCGCCAAGGCCCAGGTTATGGCCGATTTCCTCATCGAATTACCCGCCGAGCTCGTCGATGACACGACCAAGCCCAAACCTAAATGGATCCTACACGTTGACGGATCATCACATCGCCAAGGCTCCGGCATCGGCATCAAACTCGAGTCACCAACGGGGGAAACTCTCCAACAATCTTTCCGCCTTGAGTTCGCAGCCTCTAACAACGAGGCCGAGTACGAAGCACTCATTGCCAGACTACACCTCGCCAAAGGAATCGGCGCAACCAACATCCACGCCTATTGCGATTCTCAGCTCGTCGCCAATCAATATAACGGCGAATACGAAGCACGCAATGACCGTATGGATGCATACCTCCGGCTCGTCAAAGAACTCGCCGCGGAGTTTGAGTCCTTCGAACTCACAAAAATCCCTCGCGCTGAAAACACTACCGTCGATGCGCTCGCAACAATCGGCTCAAACAAAGACGATGATTTTCGGCGACATATACCAATCGCAAGCATCCCAACACCAAGCATCGAATTACCCAAGGGACTTTGCGCATCCATCCGCTAGGACCATAACGACGCCGACGAAACCGACGACGACGAGGTCGGGACGCACTCTCACATTGACATTACTAAGGAGACCGGCGCCAAGCCCGAATGGAGAACAAAAATCATCCAGTATATCATAAATGGCGACACACCAACCGAAAGATGGGCAGCCCGGCGACTCAAGGCTCGCGCTGCACACTACACGGTCATAAACAGCGAACTACTACGACGGACCGCAGCCGGCGCACTTCTCACTTGCATCGATGGCATGCAAATCCGGTTCGTTATGGAAGAAACTCACGAAGGCGCAGGCGGCAATCACTCAGGCGGACGCGCTCTCGCACTTAAAGTAAAAAAACACGGCTTCTTCTTGCCAACCATGATCGCAGACTGCGAACAATTCGCACTCAAGTGCGGAAAATGCCAACGACACGGGTCCGTCCTCCACACTCCATCGGAGCTCCTCACCACGTCTTGCCCTCCGTACCCTTTCATGCGATGGGCCATGGACATCGTCGGTCCTTTAACAAACTCTCGGCAGCGCCAATTCGTGCTCATCATGACAGATTACTTCACAAAGTGGGTGGAAGCTAAGGCATACGCCTCGATAAATGACCACGACGTCCAGATGTTCGTTTGGACACACATCATCTGCCGCCACGGTCTGCCTTACGTAATTGTCACGGACAACGGCTCACAGTTCATCTCCAGCGTTTTCGAAGCCTTCTGCGCTAAGTGGCGGATCCGCCTCAGCAAATCAACCCCGCGTTACCCTCAAGGTAACGGCCAAGCCGAGGCAATAAACAAGACTATCATCGACGGACTCAAAAAACGCCTCGAATCGAAAAAAGGACTTTGGGCTGACGAGCTCGACGGTGTCCTCTGGTCTCACAGAACAACTCCACGGTGCGCCACCGGGAAATCACCATTTTCGTTGGTCTACGGCTGCGAAGCCTTGTCACCCGCTGAAGCCGCGGTGCCAACACTCCGGCGACAACTGGCACCTCTTCACCCAGCAGTCAATTGTGCAATGTTACTCGATAACTTGGACACCTTAGAGGAAACACGCGGACAAGGTCTCCTCAGGATGCAAAACTATCAGCATCAGGCAGCCCAGCACTATAACACGAAAGTACGGCCTCGGTACTTCGAAGAAGGCGACCTTGTCTTACGGAAATTCTACGAAAACACGAAGGAGTATCGCGCCGGCAAGCTCGGAGCAAAGTGGGAAGGCCCATACATCATCGTCAAGATCGTTAAACCGGGTGTCTGCGAACTCGTGACTATGTCAGGTGACACCGTGCTGCACTCATGGAATGTCAACAACCTCAAACGGTTCTACTACTAAGTCCATCTCTATGATATGACTAGCATAAAAAAAAAGAACGAGCTATGCTCTCTTGTAATCGAACTACGAATGGCTTGATCCTCTTTCGGGGTACGTAGGCAGCCTGTCAAAAGGTTCAGCTATACATCAATAAAAATATCTTCCTTCGAAGAATCGTCTCGTTACAAACCGTTTGCACCATTAACGGTCGCCTTTACCTCAGTTTCTCAGTTAAACTGTCAAAACTGTGCCGAGCTACGCTCAGACGTAGGCGCTTCGCCTCATAGCTCTAAGCTATAGACCAATACATCTTCACTCTGATCAAGTAAATGATGGGTCAAATAAAGCCAGGTCCATCGTTGCCCGCACCTCCCGAACTTATGACTGACCCACAAAACCATGTCGGAGTTCAGTCTCGGGAGCGTATCTATACTTGATTGAGACGCTCTGTCAGAAACAGACTTATCTTTCAAGGTGTAAGCCGAGCCGACGTAAGCCACCGTTGTATGCGAGCAGATGTTAGCCTCGCACCCCGGATGTCGACTTACCTTGTTAAGTTCAAGGACCAAGTCTAATTCCGAACCGAACTGACTTTGAATAAGTTTTCGAGTATCTATTACTCAGCTCAGTCATTCCACTAACACGGTAATCTAAATCGTTCGGACTATTACTCGTGAATCGTCTAAGTTACTTGAAAATGCCGTACTCTCATTAACTTAGAAACAATTGCCCATCGGCTTACAAGCATTACGATGCCGAGATCCACAAGTCGGACCTCGGCTATACGAAATATGATTACAATCTAAATCTACTGGACCACGTCGGTCCCTTCCGCGTCCTGCCCACGATCCCCAGCCGGATCTTCGGGCACATCTTCCGTCTCATCACCTGTCTTCTCACTTGGAAGACTCAGTTCGTTCATCGCCCCAGACTCCGGACGCGACGTAGTCACCACGGCAACCACGGCAGCGGGTGAATCCAACTCCTCTTCACCGAAAGTGATTTCTTCAATCGCCTCGGCAGCGTCATCCCACGTTTTCTTCGAGGCCTCCAACGCTGAGAGCATCTCGTCTGGGATCAGCACCCCTCTTTCCTTAAGGGCTCGAACAAAGGTCAGAGTACCTTCAGCCTCCGTGGACTTCGCCATGATTTCCTCGATCTTAGCTCTCTGAGCGACAAAGCGCTTCATCTTCTCAGTCAGCGCAGTGTACTCTCCAATGACTTTGGCACGTTCCTCGCTGACGCGTTTGTCTCTCGACTTTCGGAGCCTCACGCGTTCTTTTGATAACTTCAGTTGGGTCTTCTTCTTGGCCTCCATCGTAGCTGTTTTAGCCGCCTCGGCTTCTTCTAGCTTGGCCTTCAAGGATGAAGCCTCACTTGCCACGACCGCGAGCTCAGCTTTCTCGTTTTTAAGATCAGCAATCTCCATAGAAAGTTTTTCGTTCGCTTCGGCAAGACGCGTCTTCTCGGCGCGGACCTCTACCAGCTCATCTCTTAAATCCTTGGCTTCTTTCCGAGATGCCTTCAAGTCTCGATTGTACTGACCAACCATGAAAGTGGCCGCGTTCAATGATCTCACCGCATCACCTGTGAACGTTTCAAACAAGTCGTACCGGATAAGTTCTCTAGGGTCTTCGGGGCGCACCAGTGGAATCGTCCTCGTGCGCCAAACCAGCTCGGCGCATCGATCATTGTCTGCCACAACCGGTTTTCGACCGTCGTATTCGAAGGACCATATGTACGAACGTTTGTCCTCGGCTTCCCCAGCCTTAGGGTTTTCACCCTCTTTCTCCTGCCGCTCCGACATCGCGGCAGCAATAGCTTCGGGAGTTTCGTCGCCAGCATTATCGACTGTGATCCCGCCGTCCCGGTTAACAATGTTGGCTCCTTCCTGAACGATAGGTTCGTCCTGAATCACCTCGACGTTCTGCTCCACAGGCGCGAAGCCGCCAACCTCGTCCTCTGCAGTATCGGCCATATCGGCCCCAGCAGAAACCACCTCTTCAGAGTTCACTTCGGGAACCCTTGGAGGCTCAGAGTCTCGTCTTTTAGGAGACGACGTCACGACTGTGGTCCACTTGAGGACTCGCCGACAAGGTTTACCAGGTCTTGTGCCAGACTGCTAAACTTTCGCTTACGAAGACCCATGCTCGATTCGTCAAGAGCAGCAAAACTTCGTAGTCGTTTTTTAAGCGCTCGTTCCACTCTCTCTGCGGAAACGTCAGGCCAAGTCTTGTGACTAAGTTTGGTGTACGCGTCTTTGACGGCCTCGAATCCTTCCGGTGTTGGATCAAGGAAACATGGTCTATCTGCAAAAATAAAAAAATCAAGTCAGCCACCGCGGCGGAATAAAAAGAATCGGTCATAGACGAAGTACCAATCGATTCGCTCCACCGCGTTCGAGTTTTGATCCTCGGGTCGGCCAATGACGAATCCGCCGACGATGCCCTAAGCGACGTCATCTCCTCGAAATAGCGGAACGTCAACAGCAAGTTATTCTCCGCGGCCAGCATCATCATCGCAACCATTTGACGCATTGCACCGTGCGTCAACTGCGTCAGTGTCATTCCCCGCCTCTCACATTACTCCAGCGGGAGGCTTGGGATAGGGAATCTCAGATGGCAGTCTAGGAAGAACGACTCGTAGACGCAAAAGAACCCAGGCGGAGCATCCCAAGGTCTCTCATCCGGCCCCGGCACCATGAACGTGACCTTTGGACTCATACCACACGAGTACTTAAGACTCACGAGGTGCTCTTTGGTTGTCTTCGTGGAGTAGACTTTCCACTTGTTTCCAGCAACTCTGTCGACAACGACCCCAGCCTTCTTCGCCTCCTTCACGGCATTTTCTCGGGCGATTCTCTCGGCTCGGTATGGCTCAAAGATAAGATCTTCCATCTTCAAGTCGGAGTGGGTATGAAAGCTGGCCTCCTCGTTTACGTCGGCACGAAAGGTTGTATCCGCAATATTGGCCTCGTCGTCCTCTGGATCTCTGTCCACGGGCTCGGCACCAGAATCTCCCGAACGACTCAAGTCTTCGTCCAATAGTCGAGGAATCTCAAATCGGTTGCTCGGCTCGGCATGGTCGTTCGGCGCGTCACGACCGCGTGACGGATCCCTTGCCGAGGCATCCGGATTTCCTCGACTTGGGCTCCTCGTCTCTTAATGGCAGCTCGGCTCGGTAACCCCCGCTGTGTATCTTTCGGCTCGGCAGAATCCAAAACCAAGATCCCTGTCTTCTAGATCGTCCGCATCGGGACGAAGTCCTCTCCATGAAGGAATAGAATCCAGCGAAGAACAGCTTGAAGGCATTTCCCAGATTTGATGAATTCACGGTGGCAGAATGAAGAACACGGTGGAGCTACGAAGAACACAGCGGCGAAAATAAAACGAGAGAAGAGAGAGAAGAGAGCTCTACCTTTTAGCGAAAATGAGGAAGTAAAAAGTGAGGACGAACTCGCGAGCACTCGGGCTTATAAATAAAAGAGTGGCGACGGTTTCGAGATCAATCATTACGTCTCGACTCTTCAGTTTCGTTTTTCTCGGCTCGTGTCCTCTCGTTTCGGAAATCACGCTATCCATCATATGAGTGACACGTGTCGCCTTCGTTACAAACGAGGGCGGCGTGACAAAGTGACTCGAGATCCTCACGCACTCCTCGTGGAATCCCACACGCTTCAAATAAGATAAGCACGCTCGCATTAATTTCGTGCCACGGTGGCATCGAATATTTCTTCATCCGAATATTCTTTCCGAAAAAGGATATTCTTTGTTGAAATCATTTCTGAGTTTAAACTCTTTAGAACATGACGAGGTGAAATCTCGACGAGCCACTTCTCTTCAAATTCGCCGAGCTCAACCGCGTCGCTCAACGAACTGAGGGGCTTATTGTTGGGGACGGGTTTAGCACCCTCACCAAGGCCCAATAATATTTCACCTCGGCCCGTCATATATTAACCAACCGACTGGTTAATATTCGTAATTAATTAGTAATATTTATTATTCGATTGATAAATGTTATTATTCGAAAAGGATCTTATCTGTCGTCGAAAGAGGAAGATTTCCTTATCCAGGAAAAGAAAATTTGTCGCGCCGACCCGACATTCACGGAAGATTATCAATTCAACAAGATAAGGAAAGAGAGCGGCAATTACAGAAGTTTTCCTTATCTTAGAACGGTTAGGTCGGTCTAACTTTCTTATATATAGAAGGGATCATCATTCGAGAGAAGAAAAACTTCTTTACGACTTAGAACTCACAGCTTTTGATTTAGTTTCATCTCGGCTAGGTCAAAAGCTTTGACTATTTGTTGTAATCGAATTTATATCATAAATAAAAGTCACATCGGCAATTTACTGTGTTATTCTCAAAGTTTTCCCACAAACTTGACCTAAGCAAGGTCATAGTTCAAAAGAAACCCATATTTTCAATGTGTTGTTTGCAAGGAACAGTCAAAATACCTCTTCTCAAGAAAACTCCAGAATTTTTATGTGGATTGCTAACAAACAATGATGAACCTAGCAGACATTTCTGCGCAAATATTAGACCCTACAACATGATATTTGCATTTACTTCTCTCGGTGGAAAGGTTGATCGATCGATGTCAAAAGGACGTGGACCAAAGATGTTTCAGCTACTCGGACAAAACTACCACATGATGGGAAGTTTAAAACCTGAAGATGGAGATTATTCTAAATGATCTCAACTTTACATCGTCGATACTGAGAATGAAGTAGATAACCGAGCTTCCATTCTAAGGTACTTTTGTTGTACTCTATAGTCTATATGAATTTAACCTTTCTAATTTTAATAGAAAACTACCCCAAACAGCAGTCTAACCCTTTATTCATTCATTGACAGTAAAGGGAAGAAGTCTCATAATGTGACGAAGAAGAATACTTTGAGAAAGGAAATCATTGAACCCATCATGAAAATGTTGGATGAGGTTAATCCTTATGTTGGAGCTTTCAGGCAAGCTAAAGATAGACTTGACAGTAATGAATTTTCTACAATGCATATGAGAATTCGAAGTGATCGGATTGGGAAAGATGGAAGGACATATTGCTTGCCAACAGCTTCTGAAGTTGCTGCTTTGATTCCTGGAACTTATTTCTACATATAACAAGATAATAGAATCATTCAACGCCAAAGCATTTCAAACTAAAACAGATTATCTTAATCAATGCATAATATCTCTTCCTGGTTTAGAGATTATTCCATAAATACTTACAGAGTTTCTTTGCAATTGAAATGAATTGATCTCTGTCCCAACTTTGAGTCGCAACTTCGTTTGAGGACATGAGCCAACTGAGTCGAACGTTTAATACTTTCTTCACTAACGGCTACAACCTAAGCTCAAGAGAAGACAAGAAACATTTCTTAGACTTCATGTTACTAGGAAAAATAACGAAACAAGATAGACGAGAAAAAAACCAATAGTTTTACTAAACTCCAACTTCTGTTTAGTTGGTCATTAAAAAATTTTGACTTAAAAGGGATTTTTTTGATTAATCAACCATTAACCATAAACTAATTCATTAAGAGAGATCAATCTCTTAATATAACTTCGAATTCAAGTTCGATTTGATACAACTGAGGAGGAATTTTTACACTTTCATCACTAACTATTTCAACCTAAGCACAAGAGAAGACAAGAAACATTCAACAAGATCACTGCCTTGACCTAAAAAGATAATCTTGCATAAGATAGAAGAAAAATTCAGAACAAGAAAACGATATCAAGGACTGTGTCTTCGAAACTGGATAAGAAGAAGATCTCTAAGTAAAAGAAGATCGACCTTACCAATTCCAGAATCCACAGTTCGAGAAGCTCGAGCTTAATGATTCAAGTTTTCTCCTTCGTCCAAATTTAAGAAAAAAAAAACGTGTATGAGAGATTGATATAATAGAATCGGAAAGATAAAAGATCGTATTACATGCATGCGCAAAACTCAAAACAGAATATACAAACGAAACAATACCTTTCGTTGAGATTGGATTTCGAAGAGATCGAGAGAACTGGACTGAGATCTCGAGAGAAGCTCAACGGAGACATCGAGAAATGGTTGACTCTTCGTTTTTCACGGTGTCTATGTTAGTTGGGCCTGTTATCAAATTCAAATTAGTATGAATGTATCTTATGAAGCCCAAATGAAGTTAATAACCCAAATGATTTTGTTTTCTTTTATATTGATATCTCGAACAACCGAATAAAAATAACCCAATAGATAAATTAATAACCCAAAGAATTTAGAAAATGATGAAATGGCATGAATACTAGAAATATAATTCATTGACTTAGGTTTTTATTCCAAACTCGAACCCAAACTCGACAGGAAAGACCCGAACCTGAAACCCATAAAATGTAAAAAAAAATTCAAATGTTTTAGTCTGGCCAAAAACTAAAACCAGAAAAACACTGAATAAACCAAACTAAAACCGATTAAAAAAACTTAAAAACCAAGAATGGATTCTGTTTTTCTAAATTCGAAAAAAAAGCGGAATAAACTGAACCCAAACTTGAAATCACCGCATCCGAACACAATATATATAATACAAATATTCAAACACCAATGAACACAATATACATAATACAATTCCTCTAAGAGAAAAAAAATTATTCGTTCAACAAACAACTACACTAATAAAATACATTAGCCATAAAAAAACAACAATATTTCGAATAATTGTTATAACAACTAATGAATTAAAAAAAAATTCAGCCCGCACATAGTGCGGGTAAAATCCTAGTATATGTAGCATTCGTTGAATACACATGTGTTTATGCATGGTCTTGCAAAATACAAGATGCCACCACACTTAAACATGCCTTTGGTCTCGCATTACCTGGTTACCATCGTTCCACTTCTTTTCTCATGATCGCCGTTACTACTGCTATAACCATCATGCAGTTATTCATATTGATATAGTTTTAATTTTAATTATTGGGTATAAATGATGATAAAAAATTTGTATGTATATATACACACATATAAAATTAACGACCAACTTTTATATATTGTATGGTTATTTATGAAATATTTTTTTATACCAACTTTAACCATTTGTTGTTGTTACTTTTATTCTTTTTGAATTTTTATCATGGCTTTAATCTCTGTTTGGAATTACGAAAGGATCTAGTCGGGTTGCCAACCCAGGCCTGACGAGTTAATAAAAATTCTAAGATTAATCGGAAAGTACTCGAATGCTAGTTTTTAAACAATTTAATGTATTTATAACATATTTATGTATTAAAACTAAATTGAAAATGTTGTACAGTTATTTTTATATAAGATTTATAAAGAAAATATATAAGATCAAATATGAGATGTGTGAAATAAGGATTATCATCGTACAATTTCTACTTTTAAAAAACTAAAGACCTAAACTAAATCAAATTGGGACTTGGTGGGTTTATTTTTATTTTGGCTACAAAATTTCAAATGTTTTGAGCCTACTCAAAAACTATGCGGTCCAAAACGGATTCTAGGCAGGCAACACGGATTCTAGGCGGTTCCACACGAGAATTAGTCGTTCAACCTCATAATCAGCCGATTCTTTCCCCTTGGCCAAAGCAATGGTACGATCAGCGGTTAGACCGTGGCTGCGTTTTTTTTAAAAAGAGGTAAAAAATGTATGCCAGAAAATATTGGAGATAAAAATGATAGAATCTGATTATTCTATCAATCAAACTGTATTGAATGGTTGATCAATTTGTCATCATTCGGTTAACTACTTATGATCGTTTTATAAATGCATATCTAAGGTGAAACTTTAAATATATATGTAATTTTAAATAGAGAGAAGAGACTTATAGATAGAGATAAAATTATGAAGGGAGTCTAGTAATTATCTCAACTAGGTTTTGCACCCACGCTACGCGTGGGGATTTTAAAAATATTATTTTTATATTTGTAATAGTATAATAAGATATATTTAATAAAAAAATAAAATATTTTACAAACCCGTCATAATTTTTTTTAAACAGAATAATGCAATTTAGCTTTTTTGAATTTTGATGTTTGAAAAAGTGGTATTTAAAATTTACTATAAAATATTAACTTCATAGAAATTTTTAATTTCAAGAATAAATTCAATCAAGACAAACTATAAATTTGAGAAATTACTAATATTTATTAGTAGATCATATAACACTTAATGCAAACACTCTGAAACATGGTCCTATAATTCCTTCTTGTGTTTATATCATGTCATATTTTATTTCTCTGAATCTCAAAATGAACTCTAATTATTATCTTTTTTCTTCCAAAAATCCATCAAATCTCTTAATAAATATCATAAACTCAATATGTTATTTTCTTGGTTAAGCGGCTCTAAAGTCTAATGTTAAAGTTATCATCATTTTAGTCAATTCAAGTCATTAGATTCGTCTTTAGATTCATCATTATGCTTGTCTTATAACTTATTATATTAAGTTACCAATAGTATCTATTTTGTAATAAATCGAAAATTACAAAAGATTATCAAAAAACAATAACTAAATATTTTAAATTTATTATTTTATTTAATCTTATACTAAATGAAAGAAACTATAACTAAAACAGGTTGAGAGGCATTTTAAAAGCAAGTGAATTGAATGAACAGATTTATTCATTAATTTCACAGTTAATTACAATACTGCATAATCAATTATATAAAAATCTATTAAAAATAATAAAAGCGTAATATATATATATATATATTTGTTTTAACATAATCTCATATCCATTATATTCAAATACTTTAAAAATTAAAATGTATGATAGTTAGATTCAAATTATAAAAAATGAAAATTAATTAAGCTCTGAAAGTATAAAATTTTATACTTTTGATATATATATTTTCTTTTCAAAATTACAATCCCATACCAATTAAAGATTTTTTTATATCCATTTTCATGTGTATAATATTGTTTCAGGGTTTAAAAAAAATATACAAAAATATAATTAACTTAAGATGATAATTTAGAATATTTAATTGGTTATTTAAAAGCTAATATAGAAAATTTTAAAAGCATATAATGACAATTTTATTAGTATAATATTAATTGGCTAATGTAGTAAGTTTAAAAGGTATATAAAGTCAATCTAATTAGTATAAGATTTAATTAAAACCATTATTTTAACTAAAAAATAATCATATACAAACAGTTTTTTATTATTATATTTGATTTATATTTTTTGGTCACCAATACTTATTCTAAGCTATATATGGTTAATTATATAATTCAGAAAATTATCTTAGATTATAAAAAAATTGTAATATAATTTTAAGTTAACTTTTAATTAATATAAAATTATGGATATGTTTCTTACTTTCTTTATTTGTTTTAGTATTATTATATGTAGTTTTTATTAAATTTATTCTAATTTTTTTGGGTCACCACTGTAGGTTATATATAGTTAATTATACAAATAAGATAATATTTTAAATCAAAAATTTTATTAATATAATATTAAGTTGATCTTTTTACATGTTAAAAGTTTATAGATAATTTTCTTATCTTATTTTTAAATTAGAAAATTTTAATCTAATATTTAGTTAATTTGTTGTTTAATATAAATTTATAGATAATTTCCTTATTTTTTATATTTTCTATAATTATTTTGAAGAAAAAGTTTCTTAATATAATATTAAATTGATTTTTTTATATAATAAAAGTTGATAGATAATTTCCTTATTTTATATTTTAAATTAGAAAGTTTCTTAGTCTACTATTAAGTTAACTTTTTGTTTAATATTAATTTATAGATAATTCCCTTATTTTGTATTTTTCTAATATTGTAAAATTTAGAAAATTTCTTCCATTTAAACAGTGACGTGGAATGATACTATTAATTATTTTAAAATTAAAATCCTATGTGTACAGCCTTAGAGCACTATAGCTTCCACTTTTATATATTAATAGATTAACAATAACAACAAAAAGTATTTACAAATGACAAAAAGCTTCGGTTCCAAAAATAAAGCTGAACAAATAAGTTCTCTTAAATCAAAGAATTTAGTAAACAGAACGTCATCTCATCAACACCATCATGCTTTGCCATTCACGCTTTGCCACTGCTCAAGCATGATGCTGTACTTGTTTGGTTCTGTGTATTTGAGAGTTTGGACTCGGTCTCGACAGATTTATCACCAAACCTAGTGAGTTGCGTTATTTAATCACCGAGCATGTTTGGTTTTGTGTAGTTGAGAGTTTGGACTTAGTCTTTGATGGATTTATTATCGAACCTAGTGAACTGCGTTATTTAATCACCGAGCATCTTTAACGGACCTGGTGATCTTCATAAAGAAAATGAATTTAGACAATGACAAATTAGCAGTACTACGTAGTAAATTCATTTGTAAATTTATTCTTGGTTACAATTTTTTTTGCTATGGAAATTGGTTTAAGGGTGTGTGGTTTCAGCACTCAACACCAAAATACACCTTTGTATGGTTAGAGATTCGAAATCATTTTATCCACTGGAGACCATATGATGACTTGGAATACAGGATCAACACAAATTGTGTCTTTTGTCAAGATCAATTGGAATCCTGTCACCATCTGTTTCACAATATTTTGGATATTTTTGTGTGTGAAGAATGATTACTCATGTTGATGAAAGCGAATTTGGGCATATATCATTGATGTTAGTGATCCATTAAAGTTGAGTGCATTTTGAATAACTAAATAATACTAGAAGAGCTGCTAACGCGCGCACGCGCGGAGTGGTGTTTCATTGGTTATATATTTATTTGTATTATATTTATTTTTAATAACATTAAAGAAAATTCATAATATTTATATATTTTTGTTCGTTGTATTATATTTTAAGAATTGAGATACAATTATTATATATATATATATATATATCTCAACCCCTCTAATTAAATATAATAGTTGTGAACAACAAAGTAAAATGTTTAATGAATAAATAAAACAGTTTGTTTATGGTTTTTTAGATGGGATGGGATTGTAAATGCTTGATTCCTTGTTTTTGTCTTCTGTTGGACGATTGTCTTTTGTTCCATTGAAGTTCATATGTGGAGCGTGTAATTTATCAGTAAAACTCATATATGTTTTATGTTCCTATACGTTTAAACTTTTTTTAATTGTAATTTAATAACTCTTTACCTTCTTTTGTTTTTTTTATACCTATTGGTTACGCTTAGGGGTGTTCAATGTGGATATCGATTCGGTTTATTCGGTTTTTTGGTTAATGAAATGTAACCACCATACTAAATCCATATTTACTTTGGTTTGGTTCAGTTATATACTTTTCGGTTTATTCGGTTTTAGACCGAAAGTTATTAAAATACAAAAAAAGAGAAAGAAATAATAATAACAAAAAAGTAGTAAAGCACCTATTTAACATCGTATAAAGTTATAAACTATAAAAGAATCAAAGTATAACTAAAACTTTTAAAAAATATCAACGAAAAGAATAGAATAATAAGAAAAAGAGTTATTAGACTCTTCTATATTTTTCTTCCACCAAAGTCACACCTCATCAGATTAAACACAAACCTCTGTTCTTTTATAGATTTAAAAAATATATTATAAAACATTGGCATTCTCTGCATTATGATTAATATATTTTTAACAATATAGAAAACCTAAATGTTGGAATTTTGGTTTTGAAATACATCATAAAATCCAAAAAGGAATACACATATAAGTTATTTATCCATACCATAAATGTATTATAATGTATCGACAGGAATTAGAAAATATCTTACGTTCGATCGGTTTTATTCGGTTAGTTGGGTTATAAACCTAACCATATCCATATACTTCGGTTTTGAAAAAATAACATCCATACGTTTTATATGGTATTACCAAAACCAAACCATATGTTTTATTTCGGTTTGTTATGGACCGGCTCGGTTTGGTGTTACTGTATTGAACATCCCAAGTTACGCTTCATTCATCCATGTTGATAGTTTCTTCTCTTCTTCATTATAAAAATTAAAAACGGAATGTGAAATCTTTTTACTAATGGGCTTCATTAAATATTTTGTTTTGAAATATACATTTCATTCTCATACCAAAAGAAAAAAACAAAGGAAAAACAGAATTGTGAAATGGTCTTCGTAAATTATTGGTTTGGGATATAAATATCATTATAACAGAAAAACAGCTCCGGCCCTGGGCTAAAGCCCATAAAGCAAAGCTTTATGTGCCAAATATAATAACTATTATAGGGGTAACAATTTCAGTTAAATCATTTAGTATAGTGGTTAAAACTCTTCTTTAATGTTTAGGAGGTGAGAGGTTCGAAATCTGTTCCTTCCAAATAAAAGACATATTTTTAATTATGTTTTAGACTGGAGAAGGGAAGCCAAAATTGGACACGTGACATGTAACGAAAGCATAAGAATGAAAGTAGGTTTCTAATTATATATAAAGATTATTAAAGCTTCTATTAACTATGACAAGATAGAAAGTTCGCTTCTATGCATGTGGGTCTGTCATCGGTTTACAAGATGCTGAATAATCAAGTGTGAAGAATGAGTTTTTACTATGACAAAAAAATTAGATAGATATATTGAAAATATCGATTATCTATGTTAGCTTTTCTTATAAACTAAAATTTGACAAATCAAAGCAAAATATCATATTTAGATTTTTGGTAGAAAGTAACTTAATATCTGATTTGAGGTATTTTTCATCTGGTAATATTATAGTTATTTGGTATGCAAGGAAAATATGTTAAATAAATGAAAGTGAATTATTGTGATACAATATCAGTAGCAACAAATAAGCAAACAATCCATCTTAAGTATCAAAGTGTTTTTAGAAAATAAAAATAAAAATTAATGCTACTGGTTGATCTTTAGTAGTTTCATTTATCTCCAAATTTCAAAAGCATCTTATCTTGTGATTTCAATGATTTTGTGGTGCCTCCATCCTGCTACAAGCCACAAAAGTGAAGACTTTTATTAAACAATTTAATTAAAATATATATTACACATAAATAAATGTAGAAAATAAAAATTAATTATAAAAAAATATATTTACTTGTGATGATGAATATTTTTATTAAGAGAAGAAGGACCACAATTAAAAAAGATGCATTCGCTGAAGCAACTATTTTTCTCAGGCCTTCTTGAACACAAAACATCACAATGTTTCACACATGCCGTCCGTGACTCCGCTAGAGGCTTGATCTCTCCTCTTATGGTTCCTACCAACATCATCGTCATCAACATTACCATCATTATCATCTTCATCATTTCCATTCCTTCTTCTAATTTAACGGTTTTTTTTCCTTCTAATTTGTGAAGAACATAATCTCAAATACAGTGAACAACTCTTTTTATAATTGTAAATATGTGTAACAGTAATTTTATTTGATTCCTAGTCATAAAAACTGTACTTTTATAATTGTAAATATGTGTAACAGTAGTTATATTTGACTCTCAGTCATAGGAGTATATAGACCAAATTTGTTATTGACAGTTAGCTTATTTTTTACTAAAATTTAAATAATACTATTTATCATTTAATAAAAATATATAGCACACTTAGAAATAATGTGTTAATCAAATTTCTATTTTATAGTCTTCGCCTATTTAATACATAAATGTTTAAATCATATTGATCTTTATAACAAAATAAATAAATATGTTTACAATATCTAATTGAAAACAGGTATTTTAAATTTTGATATTTAAAAAAAAAATCCTGTTAGATTTTTTTGATTAATGGTAATCAGAAAAATATTTGATATTTATCCATACAATTTTTCGTTTTCAAAAATATATAAGATTTTATTCTTTTGTATTATGATTAAAATTACCTTGATCAATTAAAGTAAGATATGTAGTTATCCTTTAATTTTTTTTATTATCACGTAAAAATTAATATAACATATATATATATATATATCTACTATTTATCATAATATCTATATATATATATCATTTATTTGATTGATATATTTGTATTCTAATGTTTCTAATTCATATAGCTTCGATCCTGAAATATCTTATATAAACCACGTCAACTTTTATAACTCAATACATGTCTACAAGTATAGATGATTTAAATGAAGAAAAAAATCGTTTATGTATTTACTACTTGATATATTACATTTATATTTCAAAACACAATTTTTTGTTTTATTTATTGAAGTTTTTTTTTTGCAATAGTCAAGCAAACGTTTTTTCGGTTATGTTAATTTTAAAAACAAAATAAAATGGTTGACGATAGAAATATCGCATAGAAACAAACATAATGGTTAAACATTGGCACTTAACACAAAGCATAAGCAAAAAGGAAAAATTTAATTGAATATAATAAATAAATTAAGCACAAGATCAGACCAAAAATCAATCAAATATTATATTTGTTTACGATGAAGGGTTTTTCTCTTTTTAATTACTCAATGTGATAGAGCGATCATATCCGGATGCAAGAGTTCCTGCGGTTTACTTCGGACCTGATATTCAGCCATCACTAGCTTAGGCTTGACGTGTACAATATCCCCCTAAGCTCATACATTTCATTTGATAAGTATTGTCGGGTTGTGTTTCGGTTAATAAAAATTTACGTTCCAGGGGGATGTTATGTGATACACAATATATGAGGTGTGGAGCAGAGGAGGAGTCTATTCATCATGTACTATTTGAATGTCCTCCGACATTCCAGACGTGGACCCTTTCTGTGGTACCGAATAATCAAGTTGACTTTCCTGAACAATCATTTTCGCTAATATGGATTTTCTGCTTTGCAGACTCCCAAAGGATGTGACGGAGACCTGTTTTCTTTGGATTCTTTGGTATGTATGGAAGAGTAGAAATGGGTTTGTTTTTAGTAACAAGGAACGGAATCCACAAGAAATCTTGGAGATGGCAACAACAGAAGGATGTATCTCGCAATTGAAGCGCATGCATGGGAAGATGGGTCAGTCATAGTAGCCAGTACTACAGCGATACATGTTCATAGGATGGTAGAGTCGGAATTGACTAGAGTTTGGTGGTGTTTTGTGGATGGTGCCGGGAAAGCGTCAGGTATTTATTCAGGACAGGGAGGGTTTTGTAAGAAAGATGGTTAACATGACCAAATGATGGGAATACGTAATATATGTCGTAGTCTCTCATCGTTACATGCATAATTTCCTGGAAGAAAAATGGAAAAGCATACAAGTTGGCGAGAAATGCACGAAGTCATTTTTCTGAGTTTATTTACATCGATTCAGTTGCTCTACGATGGATAGATTTTAATATTTAATATGCATTCACTTCAATGCACCCTGCTTATTTTTGCAACTGATTGTTCAGACCTGGTTAAGATAGTGTCTTCTCCAGTAGAGTGGCCGGCATTTTCAATTCATTTGCAGGAATTGTAATTCTGGAAAGAACGGCTGATAGACTTCGAGATAATGCTTATTCCCCGGACGAAAAATGGAAAAGCATACAAGTTGACAGGAAATGCACGAAGTCATTTTTCTGAGTTGGTTTACATCGATTCAGTTGCTCCACGATGGATAGATTTTAATATTTAGTTTGCTATAGTTTTTTACATCGATTCAGTTTGCTCTTATATATTCATATTGTTGAAGCAAGAATTTCATTAAATATGTTGAAGATGGAAGTTAAACTGAAACTTGGGCTCTGAAATTTTAAAACCAAAGCTACATCCGGAACCGGAAAGAAAAGTAGCAACTATACCGGCGAATATTTAAATCAGAAAGCAGAATGTTAGACATAAGAAACCTAGCAAAAAATGTGTTTGGTATATCTGTATATGTATAACATATGCTTAATGAAAGTGGTATTTTCTAATCTTTCCAAAATTTCACTCACACTCACATCGGTTTGGGCATTTGGGAATTTGGTTCAGTTCCGGATAAGAACCATTCGGTTTCGGATCTTTCGGTTAGAAGAGTTTAGGATTTAGTGGGTACTTATAAAATTTTGGTTCGGTTCCTGTTCGGTTCTTTCCGGTTCTGAGTCAGTTCAGTTCTTAATTTTGAGAATCGATAAATACCCAAAACTTTTTTATTCCTATTCGGTTGCGGTTCGGTTTGGGTATTATTATCCGAAATACTTAAAATATATCTGAAAACTCAAAAATATACCAACAAAATCTGAATTTATTCATCAAAATCTATTAATAACAAAAAAGAATACCTGAAATACCATATTACAGCCTAAACTCCGAAAAACTAAAAAAAAATAACAGAAATACTTAAAATTAATATACATGTAATACCCAAAGATAACTAATACCTTTAATATTTTGGTGTAGTCGGGTTTTCGGGTACCCGATTGGATATTGGTTCGTATTACCTAATACCCATGGGTATCAACCTTCAGATAATTTAGGTATTTTCGGATCGGTTCTGAATTCACTTTTTCGGTTCGATTCCGATTCAGGTTTTTGGTTCCGAGTATTTTTACCAAGCTACAGTCACATCCTTGAAATGATGATTAGATTACTATGCAAATTACAATTCAAAATGTTATGTTAAAAATAAGCCTTTTCAATATAATAAAAGTATAACGTTCCGACCACTTATATCAGTGGACCCAACGTCTATTTACTTGTGTATGTGGTGTTCTATCTGAAGGCTCCGAATAGTAACAGTAGATTGAACGGTGCAGAACTAGCGGTACAAGTGCGATGCAGTTTTAACAGTTATAAAAATGTATAGATATATAGTATACATAGAGATTTGTGTTATTGTTAATTGCGGTGCGGTGCGGTTCAACGGTTACCATTTGGAACCGAAAATCGATGCGTATTTTCTGGATGTTCGAAAAATTTGTTTGTTGATCATGCAGTCATTAAATCCCTTTTCAGTAGGTTATCTATTGTTTTACTATTCCCGTTCAGGCACATTTAATCTTGAGAATTCTCTCAGAATGTATAGCCAAACAAAAAAAAGTAAATCTATTTTTTTTGTTAATTGCAAAGATGGGTTTAGGTTTGAATCTTAATTCAATCTTTGATCCAGAACCAGGTTTTGTTAATACTTTATAATGTAAAACGTTCTTCCCACAAATAATACTTTATAATGTAAAACTTTCTTCCCAAAAAGAATCGAATCCCCTATATATTAATTGAGAAGACGGAGAGAGAAAATTCAGACACGTGTCTCCCTCAGAGTAATTTAAGGGAAAATTAATCAATAAAATAGTTACATTCAGACACGTCAACAAAAAATTAATATACTTTTTAATATATGGAAATATATATATTCCATTCGATTTTTTCTCTCCTTTTATGGTATCATTAAATTCAAACATTTAGAAGCATATAATTAAGAGATTTAATGGCTTATATGACATTTAAATTTTAGAAATTATATAAATACAAATTTTTATCCCACATGGACTACAAAATAAAATGGATGACATGCATATTACTTATAAATAATTAAATTTACTCAGAATTTTGAATTAGTATATGAAGTATTTAATAAACGCAGAAATTTGTAAGTTTTTATTTGGTTTAATCAAGTTTTATTTGAATTATGTTATTAAGTTGAATTTAAAAATATTTATATACTTTTGTTTGATAGAAATTTAAATATTAGAAACTTCCTAAATGTGAAAATATTAGAATTATTTTAAATTTATTAAAATTATAATATTATAAATATTTTTATGTTAATAAAATTTATATTATGTTTGATGATATATTGCTATTGTTTATTACATTAGATATTCTGCTAAATATTATATTATATTTATAAATAGTATATTAGCCATAAAAACTTTCACTACTATGATACTTTGATAACAGTTTATCTAATAATCAAATATAAATCAAATATTTCACACCGCACCATCTAGTTAGAAGTACAACAAAATTAACCTATGCGCTTAAACCACTAGCTCACCATATGTGGTAAGTAAATGTACTTTGATAAATAGATAGCTATATCATTTTTTTTCTAAATTTTCAACATGCACCACTGATAATTAGGATGTTACAAAAACTTAGAAACTTAATCCAGTGATACAACGTTAAGAGATATTAAGGCCAATAGATTGACGAACCGTTTAAATTACTTATATTCGTTGACAAAAAAATAAAGATGATCCCATATACAACTAAGTTCCACGTTCGTCTCAAAATACATAAGACATATATAAATAAATATATATATATAAATATATATATATAATAAATGTGTATATATGGAAATGATCTCCTCTCTCTCTATATATATATATATATATATATTACACAAATTCTCATCTACCAACCCGCACTAGCCATTCTACGAATCCTCCTTAATTTGTCTCCATTCTTCTCTTTAGTAATCTGAGTGCTTCTATTCATCACCTGCATGCCATTTTTATGATTAAATATCATTAAAGCTTTTCAAAACCAATTTGTCACATGTATTAGTCTGTTACATAACGATATTTTACTTTATAACGCTCGTTTTGAATAGAAACTGATGTGATCTCCAATAAAGTCAACTTTTAATCCAATATTATCACATTAAATTTTTAAAAAGTGATATGTATTTTGATGAATCCATACTCTTTGATGACCGTTTTACCACATGGAAATTTGATTATTACCTCTTGCCTTCTTTTTTTATCATTTTCTTCCTACCAAGAAAAAAGTATAAATTGTAAATGAATAATCGTTTTTTGATATAAGAATTTAGATAATATGTGTGGTTGTAATAATGTTTAATCAAGAAAGTACCACAATTTTCTTCAGCTTCATGTTTTCTTCCGTGAGTTGGTTCAGCTCCAACTCCAATTCCACAGTATAGGCCTAAAGAGTAATACCGGATTGCTTAATCACATTGGTTAATCTCAAAGAACTTTAAAAAATAAATAAAGGTACAAACCAGATTCGATAAAAAACACTAAGCATGTTTTATATAAATGAAATTTGTATATATAGTAATTCAAGAAACAGACTTACTTGTCTCCGGGCTCGAGACCGTGCCGCAGATTCACGGTTTTTAATCATCCGACGCTGTCTACGCTCCATCAAGATTTCGGGTGGACCGTCAATGATCCGTTTCTTGATCCGAAAAGCATCTAAACCGGTTAAGTACTGATTACTCCTCCCATTTCCGGTCATACAGCTTGAGGATTCTCCAAGAACCGTGTAAAACGGCCGGTTTTCATTGTAAACCGGCCGGTTATCACCATAATTGTTTTGGGTTTGACAATGTAAACCGGCTCCAAACTCCGGATTATAACCGAAATCAGAACTCGCCATCCTCATCGTTCTCTTCATCGGTTCTTGAACAACCCCAGCCTTAACAAGAAAATCCTCTAGCGTGATCTCACCGAGGGTTTGTTGCCGGCGGATATCTTCGTCGGAGTTTTGACCGGAAGTTGACGACGGCGGTTGTTGTTGTTGTTGTTGCACACCGTTTTGTATCTCGAACCAAACTTCGTCGACGGTTTTCTTGCACAAAGGTACGGGGACAGACAACGAACCTTGACGTGGCGGTACGTTCGGTTTCTCTCCGTCGTGGTGGGCTCCAGCTCCTCCGTTGTCGTTTTCCTCGACAGTCGTCCACAAGTTTGCAAGGAACTCGTCCATGTTCATTGCTCCAAATCTCTTCCCGCTTTTCATCTGAATCTCGTCAAGAGTCAGCGACAAGATCGAGTTTTGTCTCCCTACCGGTGCGTTCGCCTCTACTGCGGTTTCGTGCATATACGTTTGCGGTTGCGTTTGCGTTTCGAGTTCGGGGTTGAAAACGTGGAAGGTCGAAGTCTCTGATCCGAAAACCGACATCGTTCTAAGACCTACAAAATCTTGAAATGTAAACATGCATTCACATATCAACCGTAGATTCTTGACTTTCAAACAAAAAGCAAGAACGAAATGTTTTTTTTTTTTTAATATACATACGAATGTTCTTTTCATTAAAAAATGCAGAGAGTTTGTAATTAATATCTGATTTAATTTCTCACCAACTTAACGACTTTTCTTCCCAAGAAACAAAAGAAAAAAGGATTAATAAAATCAAGAAGAAGCCTCACTACTAAAACATATTGGTAAAGAAGAAAAGTCATGAGCCAAATTTGCATTAGATCACAAATTGTCATAGAGTAATAAAAAAAAAAGATAATTTTTGTTACCTAGAAACAATACTATATAAGAAGAAGAAGAAGAAGAAGAAGATAGTGTAGGAGACGAGCAGTAATGTGTCAGTGCAAACTGGAGCTTAAGGAGAGAAACTTTTAAAATAAAGATGAGGCGGAGTTTACAATGGTGACATTTGTATGTATATATATGCATGCATGCGAGTGATATTTACTTTTCTTGAAAAGAAAAAATTTATAGGATTAGTGAAGAAGAGTGTAACTGCCAGAACCAAAAATAAAATGAAATAAAAGTTTGGATATTTATTAATGTGGTACGTCGAATCTGGTATCGATTCTTTGCCTTCTCGTTTATCGATTGACACGTTCATGACACTTGTCTAATTTTTTCTGCTAAAATTCTTTCATATATTCTTCTTGCGAAATTTTTACCTTACGTTTACTTTTATACGGATTTTACCTCCTAGCTAATTGGTCTATCAGATATATAGTGGATAACCCAATGTAAGCATCGATAATTTTTTGTACACGTTTATAATACCTTTTTTATGTTGACAAAATATTGTATACGTCAGCTGTATAACTATATTGTGGTTACCAGAAGACAAATGCGCATGCAATATCTCAAAGATTTTTTTTTTTGACAGCAAATAAATTCATTTATATTATAAACGCTTTCTAAAAAGATTAAAGCTTAATATAAACAAATAAATCTAGCTTTAATTATAAATTATTAAAATCATTTTTAATAAATTATTTAGAAACCATTAAAAAGTATAGATGTTCTACAAATGCTATTTTATCTATATATAAAGCTTTTATAATGTATTAACCTCTGGTCGACAAAAAAAAAATTAACCTCTACAATATATTTTCTTAATAGTTATATACATATATGTTTGTTTTATTTAATAATATTGATAATTATATTTATATTGGAATATAAATTTATAGCTTTAAACTAAAATTTACAATTAATTTTTTGTATTATTATGATTTCAAGTTTTATCTTTCCAACTCAGAACTACCTCTTACTAATTAGGAATGTGTTTTGCACCTTCACATATGTAATATGTTACAACTATATTTACACATATAACAAAAAAGGCCTGACTAACTAATTGTGATTATATATAGAAATTATAGTATACAATATGAAACAAATACATTTAATGATATATGATGTTTTTTTAGCAGAAATTAAAATTGTAAAATTTGTAAATAAAATAGTTTGATAACTAAATTTGTCTTGTGTGAAACCAAAAGAAAATTGAATGGTTTTTTAAGAAAAGTATACACGATATTAGCCTGAAGACAAAAAGGGAGAAGTGATCAGAATTCTAGAGTGAAGTGAAAGCAAATGGTTTTTAGTATTATCGACTCAAAACCTTCTTAAAATAATAAAATTAATAAAGAAAACGAAGTACACGACTCGTGTAGAGTGACTTGGGTGTGAAAAATAGGAATTTCCTTTCGTTTATGTTATTTCTATTTTTTTTTATAACCTTAACTACGTTTAACATTTTCATTTAAAGGCCTGTTCGTTTTTGTATCCAAATGCCAGCATCTAGATACAAATGCTCAGATGTTGTTCGTATGAACATTTTAAAATTTGTATCCAGCTGCTGTATCCAGCTGCTGCATTTAAAATATCTCAAAAATCTGGATATTTGAGATGCACAAAAAAAGTAGAGTTTGGATGCAAATTTTGCATCTCAACATTCAAAAAGACTTAAACACCATTTAATATACATAACATATAAGTTGTTTTACCGTCCAAAATATAGAATTATAATTTCTAGCCAAAATCGTAACATCGTATTTTCGCAAAAATCATAAAATTGTATCTTCCCGTCAAAACCTTAAAATCAAGTTTTTTAGTCAAAACAGTAAAATTACCTTTTTCGTCAAAATTATAAAAATGTGTTTTCTCGCAAAAAGGTAAAATCAAGTTTTCTCTTGAAAACAAAAGAAAAAAAAATCAAATTTTCTCGTGAAAAAAAAATCAAGTTTTCCCTCGTAAACCCTTAAAATCAAAAATTTCAAAGAAAAAAACCCGTAAAATCAAGTTTTCCAGCGAAAACCGACTCTGCGTTTGTCATGTCTGCTTTCCTTTGTTTTTCCTTTCGCTAATCCCTTTATGTGTAAAATCAAGTTTTCCCGCGAAAACCATAAAACAAAGTTTTCCTGAGAAAACGTAAAATCAAATTTTCCCGCGAAAATCGCAAAGTCAAGTTTTTCTGAGGAAACCGTAAAAGCAAGTTTTTCTGAGGAAACCGTAAAATCAAGTTTTCTGAGAAAACCGTAAAATCAAATTTACCGCCAAAACCATAAAGTCAAAATTTTCCGCCAAAACCGTAAAATCAAGTTTTACTGCCAAAACTTTATAATTAGCTTTCATGCAAATACTGTGAAATTATTTTTCAGTCAATTCTGTAAAATTAAGTCTTTCCGTAAATAGACTTACATAAAATAGATTTTTAAAATTTTGAATTTTAATGTGAAAAGTTATTTTAAAATTTTGAAAAATTATTTAAAATAAAAAATTTCAAAATATACTTTAATACACTCATTATAAAGTTAAAATATAATTTTAGACATATCTATTTAAATATAATCTATAATTATTGATCTATAGATGAAAGCATGTTATCTTTTAATCTTTTTCAATATCTAACAACTAGATGCTAGTACAAAATCAGAAACGAACAACTTAGCATTCAGATGCTATATCTCGATACAAATGCCAGCACTAAAAACGAGCAACATTTGGATGCAGCATCTAGATGCATAATTCTGATGCAGAACTCAGATGCTGCATCGAAAGGCAAAAAGGACCACACCCTTAACTCTCTTTTTAAATTATTGTTCATTGGCACATAAGTTGCATTTGAGTTTGACAACATTATTTTTACTGTCATTTCACTCCAAGATAAATTCACTGCTTAACTTTGATTTATGCCTTCCATTTCGATGATGCTTTTAATTTCTCTTTGGGCCCAAAATTTACTTTTTGATTGGTCTTAATTTTGGACCGAGATTTATATGCCAATAGTTAGCCCATCCAGTTACTTGAACCAAACTCAGTTCATTTTTTTTTTTAAAGGATTTAACATCTTCTTTATTAAGTTAAAATCTTGGCAATCAAGTTGTTTATTCTTGATTGGTCGTCTTTCTGATTTTTCCTTTCATTACGCGGATTTTGCTATGTAATTTTTTTTCTTATATGAATCATTTTGTCTTCCCTTGTGTTTTCTATAATTTTGAATTCTGTTTCTTTTTCTTCTCATCTAGTTCTCCCTATCTAACAAATACCTTCATCATGTCTTATTCCAATATGATTTTATTTAAGAACAATCATGAGCAAAAGGATCTTGAGGCATCAATTGCTAGTACTTCTCGTAATATTGCTGCTGCTAAGGATCTTGAGGAGTTGCTTCTAGTACTCTTAGACCCTTCTGAGATTATGGCTCCATCACTCGCTTCTAAACAGTTGGAGATATGTTCTAGATACATGCGCTTCTCTGAATTCTATTGATCTAAACACTGCGATTATACTTGTTTTTAAGGATGTTGGCGGCCGTTCCTCTAAGAGGATACACTCTGAAGTTGTTGCTTCTATTGCTTTAGGACTTCCTTCTTCTTCTTGTGGAAAAGGCTAATTTTCTTCATGAACTAGTTATTGAATTGCTTGCAAAGCATGAGGAACAAATGGGATTTCTGATATAATGATAATCAACCTATCGCAAAGCTGGTGAAATATGTGTCTCTGTCAGACCCTATTTTTCTTAGCCACTTAGGGGAGAAAGAAGATGAGTATTTTGCATTGTAGAATGCTTATTTAACCATTAATTCAGCCATTATGATGAGTTTGATCATTGTATGCTTACAGTTTGATTTTCTAGTGACAACTTTTACAAGAATTAAGTGAAGCATGCATACAATATCTAGAGACTTTTGCATATCTCGAAATATCCCAGAGAATTTTAGCTGCATAGATTTCTGTTGGATTTGATATTAGTTCTACTTTTTTAAAAACTTAATATTGGTTTTTAATTTTTTCATATTATACCAAGGAAACATAATATAATCGTTCAGGACTTCTTATCTATTTCTACTACTCTTTAATCTTGTGTCAACCCATTTTTAGTTGGACCCAACCTCCCTCCTCCTCCCCCATTAACCTTAAACTGCCTCGGTTCAAAAGTAGCCTGAAATAGAAGTGAAAAAAGACTAAAAAGTGTTTTTGGACGAAAAGATCTGATCACAACTCAGCAGATTGGACAAGAAGGTCAAGAGAAAAACAATTACATTGGGAGAAATTTCTACCAAAAGGGCTTCGACCACCTCATGTTTTTCACCGGTGCAAGTAATTTGGCAAAGCCAAAATCTGCTTTATGTTGAAAAGCTCCTTATGGCAAGAATGACCTGAAATAATCGGCTCCAAATTGCTCCGTAGTCGAGTGGTAGTTGGTATTGTCAGTTTGGTGAGTTTGAGTGAACAACTTCCAACCCATGAAGAATGTCTTGACCACCAAAGAAAATCTATCAAACAATATGTTGATAGAGGAAAGAAAAATCAATTTCTAGTTAGTCGTGAATCAATTTAGAGGGGGAATACAAGACCTGGGACGAAAGAATGGAGACTTACCTCAAGATCGTTCAAGGATCAGCAAAGTAATTCAAAGAATTAGATCAACTCGAATAAGTGTAGGAAAAAACGTTCTCGCTGATGCACTAACAGCCTTAGCATCATCTTCTTTATCCTTGAATAATTCTTTTGATGAAAAATCACTAGAACTCTAAATTAATTTAGAGAGTTTGTTAATTTGAATGAAAAGTTTTTATAGGTTGTAGTTTATATGACGGACCAAGAGATGAGAGGATGCAAGACCATAAGAGCAAGTTTTTAACATGGTTTTGTGTTAACAGGCTTTTTCAAAAGAGTTTCCTTGGGCGTCAAAGATGAATCAAGCGCTGAGGAACCTTCACAGAGTCACTATCCCAGATTACTTGGAGGATGGAACTCCCAAAGTAAGCATTGTGTCCTTCTAGGTTGTTTAGAGAATCAAAAAGAGTTTGTTGTAGGACAGTTTTATAGATTTTCATCCCCAGCTAGAGGCTTAATCCAAGTGGTAGTCAATAGGATTTGGGGAAATAAGTGTAGGATATTTATTCGTAAGTTAGGAGAGTCAACATACTTGTGTCACATCCCTGATGAATCAACCCGGAAATGGGTTCTTCAGAGAGGTTTATGGCATGTTGATGATTGTCTCTTATTTGTTTCATCTTGGAAGCCTGCTGACACTATCTCTTTGCCGAAATCACCACGATCCCGGTATGGCTAACTTTAAAGAACATTTCATCCCAGCTCTATTCCATCGTAGGTATTAAGTGGATTGCCTCAGGGATTGGAGAACCGATGCTAACAGAAAAGCCTTGGCTTGACCCAACTCAAATGGGAGAAGCAAAGATTCTAGTTGAAGTTAAACTTGATAAGCCTTTCCCACAACGTGTTGCCTTAGTGAATAAAACTGATGCAGTCACAATGGTGGATGTGTTTTATTCATGGCTGCCCTCAAACTACAGTAAATGTGGTCAACTAGGGCATAAAGCATATCAGTGCCTTCAGATTACAAGCACTGGGTCTACAACTACTACACTCGATAAGGGTAATGCTCCAACAATCGCTCACACCAATGTTTTGAGCAACAATTCTCTCCACCCTGAGAGTGGACCTGATCATGTGGTCAACAAGGGAATAACTGTCTCAGAAGAGACCACTTGTATTGAGACAATTACGACAACTACTATTTCACCTGCTAATATCCCACACGTGTCCGACCATCTTCTCCTGTGATTACAGGTGACACTATCAAAGCCATGATTATTTCAAAAAAGACATCAACTACAAAGATATATTCTCCTTCTGCTCAAACCGAGTATGCTATACGCAGGACCTCTTTACACAAAGACTTGGGTTCTAACAGGTTTGCTTCTCTGGGTTCCTCGGATGAAGACAAGACCGAGGTCTCAGATGAGGATTCCGACCAAATGGATCACATGACTCCAATGGGAAAAAGAATCCTTAGAGAAAGACCTGTAAAACCCTTGAAGAAAGCTAAGGAGATGCATTGGCATTTGGCAATCCACAGCGCGTGGTAGAAGAAATCGTGGTATATGAAATAGAAGGGGTCGAGGATTGTTAGTTTTTCCAAGGTGTCTTCTTCACTAGATCGAGTCGCGAAACTCGGGTCTTCATCTAAATCATTTTGATTAATTAACTTTGCACTCATTGTAATATGCTTCTATAAATCATTTTTACTTTGATCAAATGGTTGTAAACTTTATCCATCAATAAAGAAAAAAAATTCATGGTTTTGTGTTGTGGTCTGCTGATTTTGATTTGATGAGTATGGTTTATGAGGATTTTCGAGTTCAAGATTTCTCTAGCTGGTGATGTCAATCGGACTCTGAATCATGACATCTGATCCTTGTTTTGATAATATATGTTGACATGGAGCATCCATACGGAGCTCAGAGCTGGTACATCTATTCTTTCGGTTGGAAGTTCGACTAAGAAGTCCAATTATACATGAGATTTTGTGCAGGTTCTTATTTGGTATTCGCTATAGTATTTGCTGAGTTCTAATGCTTATTTCGCTAATCACCCGAATTGACTTGAACTGTGTAAGATTGTTAAAAGAGAGAAAGTAGTTAGGACGATGATGAAATTTGACTGAAAGTATGGCTTCAGCTTTCAGACCAACATCACCACTACTAGCGCCAATTTCTCCATTTGTGGATATTGAATTTCTGCATCTGACAGTGTTCAATTTACATAAAAAGTGTTTTTTTTCTTTCTTACTTTCGCTCTTTCTTATGAATACCCTACTTACTGCGGTGGCAGAGAATGTGGTGTACAAGAACAGTGGTCCACCTTCGACGAGTTTGACGAGTACATGAGAACTTGCAAAAATTCTTCAATTGCTGGAAAGCTTCTTTACATCTTTGTGTCCATTCAAAATTTATCTCTTAACATATCATAGAAAGGAGGACACCTTTAGTTGATCGTAGGATAAATCGTTTCGACACATACAATTAGTCACAGTTTGATTCAATGCTCTAAGTTTTTGGGGTTAGGAATGGAAAATCCTTATGAGCATTTGGACTGCTTTGAGAGGTTGTGCAACACATTTATGATTGAAGATGTGGCAGATGATAGTATCAAGCTCATTTTATTTCCATTCTCACTTGGAGGAAAGGCACACAAATGGGAGAGAGCTGTACCATCTCATTTGGTAAAATCTTGGGATGATTGCAAGAGGGTATTCCTTCTAAAGTTCTATCCCATACAGAAAACAGTCAAAATGAGGAGAGACATCTTAAGCTTCAAAAAAGACATCCATGAGACATTTCATGAGGCATGGGAGAGACTTAGAGGATACACTCAAGATTGTCCACATCATGGATTCAAGAAAGAAGCTATCCTTAAGCATTTTCTATTGGGGAGTTAATGAGAAGCACAAATGGACATTGGATGTTGCTAGCAAAGGGAGTTTTGTAAGCCTCACCATGGAACAAGGAGAGCTACTTGTTGAGAACTTGGTCAAGAGTGATGCAAGCTACAATGAAAGGTATGATCCAACATCCCTAAAAGGATCATGTGAAGACTCCACATGGAAAGACTTGCAATTTAAATTGAAGAGCTTGGAAAAGCTCATAAATGTGCAACAAAGAGGAGTTAGCTTGGTTCATGAGCAACACCAAGATGAGGAACAAAGAAAGGTTCTCCATCAAATCTTAGAAGACCAACAAATGCATGATACTAATTTTGGCAAGATGATGGGAGAAATGGATGACAAGACTGCAAGTTTGGATGATGAGTTAAGACTTAAATTTGAGCAATTATCCTCACTTTTGGAAATCATATAGTCCAAATTGGTTCAGCTCTCTTTGCCTCCATGCCACCAAAAGATTCAGGCTATGTGAGTTCACTAATTCTTGATGCTGAAGTTGATAAGGAAAGGAAACCCAAGCAAGAAGAGGAGGCTAAAGATGTCAGCACAACTTTGAACAATGGTCTAGCTTCCAACCAATGGGTCCATGAAGAAAATCATGCTTATAAGGATAATCAAGGAGATGCATTTTCTCTCAATGGAAAATGCATGAGCTCATTCTTCTTTCCATCATTTGAGATTAAGGAGGACATGAGTAGTTGTGAGAACAAGGATTTAGCTTCAGCTCCAACAGCTCTTAAGAAGAAGAAAGATTCTCATGAAGAGAATGATTTGGGTTATGGTAATGTTGAAGAAGCTTTAGCATTGGATGGATCTTGCTTGGAAACTCTTTTCTCTACCACATTTGATTATGAGAATGGAAATAGAAAGGAGAAAAAGAAGGGTAAAGACAACAAGAAGCCAAAAGAAGGAAACTCTCCCACCCTTCCCCCATCTTCTCACACTCTGAACTTACACCCTTTGAGACTCATAAATGGAGCTATTGAGTACAAGGTCAAGTGCAAAGGTATCTCTAAACCCTTTGCACATTTGAAAGCCATCCTCCATCCAACAATTAAGGAAAATGACCAAGCACGGGTTGATGAGCTACTCTCCACAGTTCTCAAAGTTCACCTCACAAATGGCACAAGCTCACCTACCTTGTTGGGGTCAAAATCCCCTCTTCGGAGATTGACGAAACAAGAGTTAAAGATCAAAGTCAAATGGAAGTAATCCCAAGCACGGACTAAGGCCAGCCGCCCGAGACCAAGTTGAGCATGGCCCGGCGGTTGGCAAGGACCCGCCCAAGTATGGCCCGGCGCCCGGGACAATGCCAGCCGCCCGTGGCTTGTTCGAACATGATCCGCCTAGCACGATCCGACGGCTGGGATAAGGCCAGCCGCCGGTGATCAACCGAGCATGACCCGGCGGCTGGGATAAGGCCAGCCGCCGGTGATCAACCGAGCATGACCCGGCAGCTGGGATAAGGCCAGCCTCCAGTGATCAACCGAGCATGACCCGGCAGCTGGGATAAGGCCAGCCTCCAGTGATCAACCGAGCATTACCCGACGGCTGGGATAAGGCCAGCCGCCGTTGATCCATCCGAGCAATACCCGGCGGCTGGGATAAGGCCAGCCGCCTACGTTCATTTCTTAGTCAAGACTCGTTATCCGGACATTGTCCAGTCGACTAATCGTCAAGCATAACTCCAAGCCCGGATCGACTCGAAGATTAGGCATTTGCATGTTCTGACTCCAGTACGCCCATGAAAATTGCCAGAAAGACCGTGACCAACGTTCAGCCGTCCATGGACCAGTCGCTCGAACACACGAACCGAAGGAATCGGCGCCTGGCCATCAATACCAAAACCGGCGGTTGGAAGTTGAAATAGAGAACGGGCGGCTCAAATATCAAGAGTCGTAAAACGTTCGGAATACTATTCACGCAGGAAAAACCGTTAGAAAACATTGTTCATCTTGAGGCAAAGTTAACTGCAAAATCGAATTAAGTCTAAACCGAGATTCGGATTACTATTCATCGAATTACTATTCGTCGTTTATAAAAAGCGGGCCAGATTTGGATCAGAACTTGCAGGTGGATCACAGAAGATTTCGGGCCGGGTTTTGGGCCCAAAAGGTTAAGTCGGCGGCTGGGAAGAAATCATTAAGTCGCACATCGAAAATATGAAGTCTCAGCACCCTAGGATCGTCAGTATATATATGTATGCTCATGTAAGGTTAAAGGCATCCCAAATTTGAGTATTAGGAGTTTTAGCAATATAAGACTTTTCAGCTTTTGCTATTTATTCTTGTACTTTCGGAAATCATCAATAAAATCTATCTTTTTATATTTTCGGTCCTTTAGTTTTTTAAAATAGAATTTTCGAGCCCCCACAAAATATAAGTTTTGACAGTGTGAGTTTCGGTTCTCACATACCTCCCTCTCCACTCATCTCTCCTCCAAAGGTTCAACAAAAAGCTCCACTACTCCTTTTCTCCAACTCCCTAAGGTTCTAGGCTAGGGCCAAGGTATGGTCCTCTCTCTATTCCATTGTATATACCATCTAGTATTTTTCTTTTCTTTTTGGTTGATGTTTTGGTCTCTCTTGAACTTTTATTACACAAGGGACTGTGTAATTTAAGTTTGGGGGAGAGGTTGAGAGATTGATGCTGTGTTTTTTCTTCTTATTTTCTTTTGTGCATACTTTGAGTCTCATGTCTTCATATATTGCATATAAAAATCAAAAAAAAAAAATCAAATACATGTAGTTGCATTTTCATATCATTTTAAGATTGAGTCTAGTGTCATATCATATAGGTTTGCATTCATTTGCATAGGGAACAATGTTATCATTTCCTTGTTGAATATTATCTTAAGAGTTTGATTGAATGCTCTAGTTAATAGTTCTTGGTGCATTGATGCTATATTCAAAAGTAAGGAAGCACCATACTTGGATCATTTATCTTGAACTTCTTGTCTTGGTTGAATCATGTGTGAATTGAATCCCTTTCTATTTATAAGAACCTTAATTTTGACTTCAAATATCATGGTTTTGCATTTTAGAGAGACTCATGGATACCACACACATATTTGGCTTATCTTTATCCTTTCTACCACTCTCTTGTTAGCCCAAATAGCTGATTCCCATCTTTGGAACAGTTGACCACACCATAAACTAAACCTTCTTTCAAGCCAAATTCCTTGTGTGCATGTGAGGCCTTATCTTTTGATTGAACTTAGCATAAAGTGTTAGGTTTAGAACGACAATTCTTGGCTTTCATGTAGAACTAGCTGTCACATCATTGAGTTAGACATAGCTTAGGATTAGTTAAGTTGGGAATGAGGCTTGTTGCTTAAAAAGAAAGAATGTTTGTGATGTGAACATTGCAAGAGTTTGTGGAAAGTGAAAAGAAAAAGAGGGTTTAAGAGAGAAAAAGGGGAAGTCTAGTTCAAATGGATGGCAAGGAAGTGATAAGAAGAAAGCTCTTAGTGCAAAAGGATGGGTATATCTGTAAATTTAAAAGAGAAACAAAATAAAATGGCTTAGAAAAGGCCAAAGAAAGAAAAAGGAAAGGGATATACCTAAAAAGAAAAGAAGAGCTAAGTAAATAAAGTTTCAAAAGCCATACCAAAGATTGAAAAGAAGTTTCCCCCACTTAGAAATGTGTGTGAAATGAGAAGACTATGTGGGAATGCAAGGCAAGAAAGAAGCCTTGAAGAAAGGGTAGACTTAAAGGGACTTTGATTGGGATTAGAGATTAATTAAGGTTGAGTTCAAGATGGGACATTTGGGTAGATGAAAGTCTAATCTTGTATGCATCACTTGTTCTTTACCTTTAGCATTATGTCAAAGTTCAATCCTTCATGAGAGATCCTTTGTTTTGGAGTACCCCATGATTGAGATCATTTTTATCTCAAAACTGTATTCCTTAGCCAAATGAGTCTTTTCTAACATGCATAAGCATGATCCATGGTATGAGCTTAATGAATGTTAAAGGTTGGGAATTCTTGGAATGCTTGGTAGATTGAGCCTTGATTTGAATTTCATTATGTGATGAGTATGGCTAAATCTTTTGGAGTATGATTGGTATATGTGCACCATTGAACTAAGAACTAGATCATTGAGTTGAATTCTTTTGTTGGTGTTCTTGGATTTGAGTTCCCACTTACAAACCACCTTTTTAATTTTTCATATTTGTTTGCTTGAGGACAAGCAAAAGGCAAGTTTGGGGGAGTTGATATGTGCATAATTTACATCATTTTAGCATGCATTTAACATAGCTTTGTGTTCATTTCATACATTCATTCATAATGTTTTGTCCCTTTTGCATCCATATTAGACATGTTAGGTTTTAGACTAGACATTGCATATTTTGCATGGTTTGGGGTCTTTTTCAGGTTTATATGGAGATAAGGAGACTTAGTGTAGGATGGAGAGTGGTGTGGACCAGAAGAGCTAGGCTGAAAACATTGAAAAACTCGTTCAAGACTCATACCATGGAGGTGAATGCAACTGGAGGTGCGAAATATATGGATCCGGACAAAGGAGTTTCACTTAGATTCAGCATTTACATTCTTCATTAAAGTTGAAGATGATGGAGCTAGCTTTCCAGTGGAGTTGGAATCAGGTCATTCCGAGCAGCGATTCAAAATATATGGCGATTTCAACTTGGCCGGGTCAACACTATGTTTGTTCCCACACCGACCAGATATTGGCAGCTGTGACACAGCGACCTGACACAGCGACCAAATCACCCCGGTGCACGACTTTGACGGGATTTGACTCTCTTTTCCTCTCCTTTAGTTGGGTTTGGCCCAATTTCTTGGGTCTAATCTACTTTTTTCAGCTGAAACTATAAATATGTGTTAAACCTAAGCTTCTAGGAAGCTTTTTTTCTCTCTTATAAACAAAAACACCTTTTGGATTTTCTCTTAAATTTAATGCAATTTCCTTTTTGATCATTGGTTTTATTTTGTTAATCTTTCATCTTCTTCTTCTCTAATCATGCTTACTAACATTTCTTTCATGAGATTTGTTGGTTCAAATATGATTAGTGAGTAGGGTTTTTAGGATCTAAGGATGAGGTAGATTAGGGTGATTTGAGAGTTGATCTTTGATGTTTAGATTTTAGAATGTCTAATTCCTTTCATATTTAGTGTGTTTAATGCTTGATTAGCCTTGTTTAGGTTGGTTTAGATCTTAGGGAATTTCTCACGCACAAGGTGTTTGATGAAATTCCCCAAAGAACTAAATATGATATTTACATGCTTAGCTCATGAGAATGGTTTTCTAAGGTGTTTATTGGTAAATTAGAACTGAATCTTAATGCTTGTTGTTTATCTTTTCACAAATGAGAATTTGTTCTTGATTAGGTAATTAACAAATGGATTAGTGCCATGAGAGTGGATTAGTCTTGTTTAGAGTTCTAAACCTAAGGATTAGCATTTGTTTGATTGTTTGAACATCATAGATTAGCTCTAGAGTCACCCAAAGTCATTGACCTCATCCTTGGATTCATTTTTAGTATTTGTTAATCTTGATCATTATTTAAGTTATTTGTTTTTGGTTAATTAGTGTTTATCTCTTAAGTTGTTAGTGTTTTTCTTGATTTGAATGATATATTTCTTTGGTTTCTAGGTTGTTAGATAAACAAAACCCCTTGATTGAGCTTAGATTAGATAGTTTCATGTACTTTTAGGGGGGTGTATTCAACTAAGGATTTGAGGTGATTTGTTTTAAAATCATAAATCCACTGTTATTCAACCATGAATTTTAAAAACCATTTAAAAATCCAGTGTTATTGAACTTGTGATTTTAAAATGTACTTTCAAATCCACTGTTATTGGAAATATTTTAAGTGATGAATTTCAGAAGATTTGCTGGGATTTGAAAGTGTTTTGGTGCAATTGCTTAGTTAAAAATATTAAAATCCAAATTCTATGGTTTTAGATGGGATTGTAGAGTTTTTTGATTAAAATCATTTCAACTTCCCTAATTCACCCAAAATCATCTCAAAACTCAAATCATATCAAATCTCTTCAAATACAAGATTGAATACACCCCCCTTAGTGTGTTAATCTCTACCCCTATGGATTGAATCTCAACACTACAATGATATGAGTGGGTGAGTAATTGATATTGATTGCAAAATCCTCTTATCAGTGTTACCTTATCGTCGTTTCGACGGCGCCGTTTCCGGAGGATGGATTAGCCGGATTGTGAAGCTTTGGTTTTCTTTTGCTTGGGATAATTTAAAGTAGGTGGTGCTATGTCACAAAGATTCTCTTCAGCTTCTTATTTGTTGTTTGTGGTTATTTCCATTTTGGTTATTCTGTTCCGGCTCTGGTTTATTTTCCGGTGAACTTGTCTTGGCTCCGACGTCGGCTTTAGTCTCCGATAAGTCATCGGCAACATCTCCCTATTTTGGGCTTTTCTTTTAGTTGGACTTTTGGGCTATGGACTTATAATTATTACGGGTTTTTGCTCTTTTTGTTAATAAAATTACAGATGAGAAAAAAAAAAGAATGATAGCATTGCTATGAATGACGTCAAAAGATACTACTCACTCTGGTTTCATTTACTTGTCATTGTAAAAATAATTTCCTGTTAGAAATTAGTTGTCATTCTCATTTTTCAAAGCAAAATTTATTGACTTTTTAGGTTTTATAATCATTTATATTCTGCAATTTATTTTATTATTGGTTGATTTATGGTTAGGTAGATAAATAAATGATGTTTTGTATTGAAAAACTAAGAAATTAAATTCTTTCTTAATATTTGTGTATAGCTTCAAAATGACAACTAAAACAAACCAAAAGTAATATTTAACATATTTTAAATATATTATTGTTCAGATGGGAAAGAGTGGTGTCAAGTTCTTAATTATTTTTGTTTGACAAGTAAATAACGAATCACAAATATTAATTATGGCTGGTCACTAAATTTTAGGTTATTTAGGGACACTTTAAGTGACAAAATACAGGGGAGTTTATAAATTAGTCTAGATTTGGTTTGGAATCTCTCAATTATCAAATGTAAATTCAAAATTTTAGTAAATATATATCGTTTATATTAAAAGCATATAAGGAACTTATTTTGCAAAGCCATTAACATAAAATAATGTTAGAGATAGGAGATAACAATTGAACCTATTCACTGAATTCCGACAGAAGAATTCGATTCTTATCAATCAAGATCAAAGAATCAAGCAAGATACGAACAAATCAAGAAGAATGAATTTTGTCTCTAAGGTTCAATCACCCCAGCTTTGGGTCTGTACATTGGAAGATCTTCTCCTAGAAGAAGCGATTTCAAGATGGCGTCGCAGACTCCCTCGTAGTGCACGATCAAGTGACCTCCTTTAGGAACCTCGTGATACTTGATCCATGGTAGCTTGCGGCACAAGCATCTCTGCAGCTGAAATGGCATCACTTTGTCTTCGTAGCCTTGCCATATGTGGACAGAGGAAGGGCTCTTCTCTGGTCCGGACGGAGAAGGCTCGGCTAGGTCTGCCGGGTCGAAGTCCCATTCGCCAAACGCCACCAAGAAGTCGCTTCTCAGCGTCTCGAAAACGCCGCGTTCTCGTAACCTCTCCTATAGACACATTCATGAGTATTCTAAAACTAGACTGATAGGCACATAATTGACAAAAAAAAAAGACTGATAGGGCACAATTTTTTCCCAAGTTAGCTAATTCCAAAGTAATATCAGATTTAATTTGTAATTTTAATAAGTACAATTGTAACTAAACAGAATTTGATAAAATTACGAAGGCTGTTTTTTTTATACCGTCATTTGTCAGAAGCAATTTTAAGTAACATGACTTTTTATCCATGCAAAACTTATCAGTGAGATTTATTTTCCGAATAGAACATTATTCTATTTTCAATATATACAACTTGAAATCCAGATTATTACACTGGCAACATTAACACAAATCACTATAATATAAACACCATTCGATAAAACTCATATTTCATCAAAAACCAGCATGGTGGAAATTGTCAGAAACAAACTTAAGTAACAACACCTTTTTTTATCCATGCAAAGCTAATTCAGTGAGTAAATTTAATTTTCCCTAAAGATACGGTTTTGTAAAACATTACTATATTTTTACTTTACAACTTACAAAACTGGATTATAAATCCGGCAACATTAACACAAGAAACTAGAACACAAATCTCACTCACTTAACTCTTATTCAATTGGTACACATCATTTTTGTCTGCTAAATCAAAGTCATGAATAATAGTAACACAGTAGTTTATTATTAAATGAACATATGGAAAAAAGCTTAAAGAGATTTAAGTAGTCTTATGAAAGTATTTGGGTACCTTTGTGAGCATTGGGAAGCCTTTGGTGTGCTTGAGGACTTCGATATCTTGGTCGTTAAAATATAAAGGATTTTTCTCTATCATTGAAGTTGTAGGAAACATGTTTTGAGTCACCCACCAATGAAGAAGTCCCGGAAAATAGTTAGCAATCCAAAAAGACCATTTCAACACTTCTCTTCTGTAATCATTTTTCATCAAACTCTTTGGAATCGACGGCCACCGGTAATTTACCACCGGAGCCACCATCGCCACTCCTGCTAGCCTGTTCATTTTCATTTATTTATGAAACAAATAGAACTCTGATCGATCATATATAGTTTAACAAAATATACTGTCTAATACTCTAATCCATTTTCGGTTTTACTTTAAAAATTTTCTTTTAATTATTATAGTCACATAAATAAATAAATATATATATATATATATAAATTGGTTTTTGTGTTCGTTCTCGCTTTCGTTGGCCTTGTAGTTCAGTATATAATCTGATTTGATGGTACTGAACTGATATATACCAAAATAGCATGATTGTCGTGAATCGTATTTAGTGGGAGCCACATTATGCGGTTTATATATGATCCAGTTCAACCAATAACACAAAAACTCAAAATATTTTTCAAGGAGACTTTCATTGTGAGGAAAAACATCATAAAAGAAAAAAAAACATAAATAATTTTTCAATCGTATATTATTTTGAAAGAAATTCTGAGATTATGAATAATGTTACCTCAAATTTGACGGAATACTAAAACGAAAAAAAGAAAAAGAAATTAACGGAATACTATTCACAAAACTCATTTTTATATTGGTCTTTTCTATTTATAAAGTAATCATTAAACTTTTATATACTTTTATTTTATATCTAAACAAAATTAAATGTTTATGTTTAATATTTTTAAAAGCTTTCATATTTTCATTGAAACTATTATACGTTCATAAAAATCATTATATAATAAGATTTGTTTTTAAATCAAATCATAAATTTATTCATTGTTAATAAAATAAAAAATTGACTCAATATGTAAATTTTAAAAAGAAATACATTATTAAAATTTAGTGATAAATAGTAATAATATAATATAACTCGAATGTTCTTTTTGAAGTTAGAAAATGAGGAAATCATTAGATAAAAACTAAAATTCATTTTAAATTTATTTCATTTTGAGAAAAAAATATGAGTGCAACTGGAGATGCTATAAAATTAGGAAAAAGATGGAAGGAAAGCCAAAAGTTTTTTTTTTTTTTTGCATTTGTGAAAATTTAACAAGATCATATGATTATGAGATTGCTGTCAACAAAATATTTAAAACAAATTGACCATAAAGTATGGATATGAACGTGATCCCTGACAAATTTATGATTTTATCCAATCTTGAAGCAACTCCTTTGCAACATGTAGCTTGGAAGACTTCTAAGCATTAATTAATAAGTTTTAAAAATTTATTCGATTTGATTTCTTTACCTTTGTGGAATATGTTTGAGGCAACTCCAAACGGTGTATGAACCCATCGAGATTCCGATCAAATAAAACTTTGATCCAATCTGTAACCGGTCCGCGAGTTCTTGAACATCATAAGCTTCACTCTTCAACGAACGTTTCGGATTTGGATCGCTCTCTCCATAGCCAGCTCGATCGTATAGTACAAAGTATATCCCAGTTTCTTCTACAAGCTCCTGAGGTTACAACTAAAACAAACCTCATTAGTTTCCAACCAAATCTCTATCATCTCACTTACACACTTTTCTTTTTAATCTTTGGAAAATTGAAATTAATTTAGCTTTTCAGACACATTACATATTACAATTACAAAAGTCTTCAGAAAGTCAGTTCTTGGATCTTGTACTAGACTAGAATCTGAAAGATGCTGTATCCCAGTGAGGTAATTAAATCTATGTTTGTTTCACAAAACCAACAAAGTGCTAAATTCAAGAACAGGAGCACGCAAGAAATTTAACGAGGATCGGCAAAAGAGACGGAAGCACATAGTTTGAATCTCAAGAAAAGTAAAATACATTTGATCGATATTGACCCTCAAAAGAAAAAGGAAACAGATAGAAAAAGAGAGGATCGGGTAAATAAAAGATTAGTGTATACTTGTGAGACATTGAAGTTCATGTCTTTGGAGCTACCAAATCCATGTACAAGAACGATTGTGAACTTGGCATCATCCTTGGGGACACCTCTTTCCTTGTAAGCCAAGTATCTACCATCGCGAAGTTTGATTCTACTTTGCGGATCTGGAGGTTGATCAGCCATTGTTGTTGTTGACATCGTGAAGAAGAAAAACGAAGAAGAAGAATGTGTCAAGCATTAGGACAATCAGATCTAGCTGGAATTGTCAGTAGAGTTATTATTGTATATACAAAACTGTTGAAGAGCATTATTCTATTACTATATATATTAAAGTGAAAAATTGGGTTTCCCTGATTGGTTCGATTAGGAACTTTTAACAGAATATTTTAGGATCACTAGAATATTCTGAATGCTCATTTGAAGGAGAGAGCGGAAGAAAGAAATAAGAGTTTACAGTAGAAACTCTACAAATTTTTATACTTAATAAATTAATAAACCTGATAAATTAACAAAAGAAAAATAGTTCTAAGTTAAAGCTGATTCAAAATAGAACATAATTCGATAAAATAATATGATGATTTTTTATTTAAAAAGTTCTATCTAAATAGAGAAATGATTCCAATCATATAATAAATTAATAATATATATAATTCTTCCATTTTATAGTAAGTAATGTTTCAGGAGAATTTTATAAATTATATTATGTTTTTAATTTTTGATAAAAAATAATTATTGTGTTTTTTTTTTTTGCCAACTGATATATTATTATTGATTTGCAACGTAATCAGCATAAATCTGTGCTTGGATTACATTAGGTACAGAAGGATAAACCTCATAAACTAAAGACATTGATCTTGCTTTCTTTGCCATAGTATCTGCAACTTGGTTGTTCTTCCGATTAACCCATTGAAATCTAACTTCTTAGAATTTTTGTTTCCACATCCAAATATCTCGAATCCAATTGTGGATCGCAAAGTTCAGAGTCTTTTTGTTGATGGTGTCGACAACTGACTTGTTATCACCTTCGAAGATGATTTTCCGATGTCCATTTGCCCAGCAGTATTGCATTGCTATTAAGAGAGCTTGGCATTCTGCCTCTATAGCATTTGTTGGTTGTAGATAAGATGCATTACCTGCCCCACGATATAAGCCATATTCATCTCTAAGTACCCACCCTGAATATGACGCAGACTGACTTTGAATGAAAGATCCATCATAGTTGCATTTAATAAAATCCCTTGGTGGTAGTGACCAGGTCGTTGATCTTTGCGGAGGTTGTACTGGGGAGTTTGTCGTAGTATGATGCTCCGAGGGGGAGATGTTCTGTTGTGCGTTAGTCCATTCTGATGCATCTTGTTGAGCTTGACGAAGAGTTATTCTCCAAGGGGTATGTTTTTGTTGATGAATTAGACGATTCCTATTTTTCAGAGCCTCCATAGAATCCATAATGCTTGTTGTTGTAGGTCGAAATCCAATGCTGAGTTTGGTTTAATAATGGCCTGTAGTTGGTTAGTTAGAACTGCTTGAGTGTTATACACTATTGGATTTGGAAAAGATGATGCTCTCCAGATTTGTTGTGCAAAATCACATCCGAAGAAAAGGTGTTGGGTAGTTTCCATCGCCATAGTGCAACGTTTGCATGTTGCAGAGTTACTTATATGTCGTTGATACAAAGTTCACCTGTAGCTAGGCCTTGACTGAGTAGACGCCATAGGAAGTGTTTGATCTTGGGTGCTGTTTTCAGTTTCCATATGGTAGCTTTGAGGTGAACTGGGTCTGGCGGTGGGGTGACTGGATGTTGTTGAGGAAGATGTGTCGCAAGCCAATATGCAGATTTAACTGAATAGGTTCCCGAAGTTGTGTAGTGCCATCCAAGGCAATCAAGATTCGGTCTTGAACTAAGGCGAAGATTAAGAATAGTGTCAACATCATCTGGATGCACTATATCACGAATCCGTTGTGTATCTCATTGTCGATTGTGAATGATTAATTCACTAACTTGAATGTAGGGTATACTGTTAGCTAGTGGTCTTGGTGGTCTTGGAGGATGTGTTGGAAGCCATGGATCTGTCCAACAGTTAACAGCATTTCCATCACCAATGATGAAACACAGTCCTTTCTTTAAGAGATCACATCCTTCTAAAATCGAAGACCAGATGTAGGAACTCTTTTTTCGTTTCGTAGCATTGAGGATGGAATTGTTCCAGAAATATCTTCCTCGAAGAATACGTGACATGAGACAATCTGGATGTTGCATTATCCGCCAAACTTGTTTGCCAAGTAGTGCCAAATTGAATTGTTCAAAATCTTTATATGCCAATCCACCTTCTTTCTTGGGGATACTTAGTCGATTCCACGCAAACCAGTGTAGGCCTCGTTTGTCCGGATTAGAGCTCCACCAAAACTTTGCTAAGACGCTATTTATCTCCTCACAAATAGTTTTTGGAAGTTTAAAGACATTCATGGCATATACTGGTAATGCAGCAGCAACAGCTTTCAGTAGAACTTCTTTGCCTCCTGGAGATAGATATTTTTTGCTCCAGCCTTGTGTTCGTTCTCTAACCTTCTCAATGATATACTGAAACATCTCTACTTTCTTCCGTCCAAATTGTTCTGGTGTGCCTAGATACTTGCCTCCTCCTCCATCATTATGTATCCCTAGAATATTGCGCATTTGGGATTTAACTTGTTGCTTGACTCGACTTCCAAACGTAATTGAGGACTTATTTAGATTTACAGATTGTCCTGATACTGCTTCATACAGATGGAGTATTCTTTGTAAAGCTCTACCGTTGGACGGATTTGCTAGTAAGTAGAACAGAGAGTCATCTGCGAATAGTAGATGGTTCACAGCAGGGCAGTTCTGTTCTATTTTCATACCTTGAATCTTCCTTGTGGTAGCAGCTTGTGTCATTAGATGTGAGAGTACTTCAGCACATAGTATGTATAGATAGGGAGACAGGGGATCTCCCTGTCTAATACCTCGCCCTGGAGAGATCAACCCCTTTGGTGTTCCATTAAGAATCACTGAGAAGGTTACTGAAGTGACACAGGACATGATCCATTCTATCCATTGTCTTGCAAAACCCATCCGGTTCATTGTTTCCTTCAGAAAATTCCATTCAAGGCGATCATATGCCTTGGTGATGTCTGTCTTTAAAGCCATGTATGATTTTGACTGTCGTTTCCTTGACTTGAGTGCATGATACATTTCATGTGCTATGATAACATTATCTGTTATCATTCGCCCAGGAATGAAGGCCGTTTGATACTCAGAGACAACTGTAGGAAGATGTTGTTTAAGTCGATTCACCAAGATTTTGGATATGATTTTGTAGCTTACATTGCAGAGAGCTATGGGGCGGAAGTCTGACATTTGAGCTGGTGTTGGTGTTTTTGGGATGAGACATATGTTCGAATGGTTATGTCTTTGATCAAGCATTCCTTGTTCAAAGAATCTTCTGACTTCATTCTCGATTGCCGGATGAAGAATGTCCCAGTAGCGATGATAAAAGGCTCCAGAAAAGCCATATGGTCCTGGGGCTCGATGAGCACCAATTGAGAAGGCTGCATTGTGGATTTCTGCATTAGTAACAGGTCTAGTGAGGTCGTCATTCATATCAGGAGTGACTCTGGATCTGAAACCGCTAAAAACCTCTGTTATGGCTCTGTTGTTTACTCCTTGGGAAGTGAATAAAGTTGAAAAATACTCTTCTGCAACTGTTGCTATTTCACTGTCTCCATGTCTGATTACTCCATTGTGATCTTGAATTGCATGAATGAAGGGATTTGTTCAGGTTTTAATCCGATTAAAACAGCCCTAACAACATCCTAACCCACGGATCGTGTTAATTGAATCTTTGATGGATCTCGAACATACCTGGAGATTTGCAGCGGAAGGAGAACAGGTAATCGAGATAATCAAGCGCCTCAAGTGCTGCGCCTCTACAGAAGTCCACACGCACACAAACTGGACGACGGGATGCTAGTACCGGAGCGAACGATTCGCCTTCGGGTTTTCTGAAACGTTTTCTCTGTTTTCTGTGACTTTCTCAAGCTTCCAAGAGCTTCTCTTGTGTTTTTGGTGTGTTAAACTCGAGCAGCCCTCATATCATATATATAGGCTGGAGTTGCCGACAGGTGTCGATCGACACCCACCTAATTGGTGTCGATCGACACCCTCACAGAAAGTCAATGATCGAGAAGACGATCCCGAGTGGTGTCGATCGATACCACCATTGATGTCGATCGACACCCTCACAGAAAAACGATATCGACGTATATCTTATATACGTTGACTATGATCATTACTCTAATGATCAAAACCCAATTTATATTATCCAGTTTGCTTAGGTGTGTGACCCTATAGGATCATATGATAATGGTAATGAGTTCATAATTCATAAGTTATAAGCGGCTTCTAGCAAAACATTATAACCGTCCAATATCATATGATTGTCTTATCTCGACATCACGACTCTACTAGAGTAAATACAAGTCTGATTTCAGGACATTCCCTTCAATCTCCCACTTGTACTGGAATCAACTATTCCCATAATCCCTTTGTCTCTATATCTCGATCTGGCATAAGGCAAGAACTCGTGTCATCCTTAATCAACCAAATCATGTTTATCGAACTCTGATTTATACTGATAAAAGACAAACGATTGACATTCAATCCGTTTGAGCGCGGCCACGCATTTCCAGTATCAAATCTTCGATAGGCCCTGAGATATTTATCTCCCGTTATATGGGAGGGACAAATTCCATCTTGTTCCATCCCTGATCCTTATATACTTCATAATATGCCCAATCAATGCCTTTATAGCCACCAGTTACGGCTGACGTTTGACAAGGTCAAAGCATACCAATTCATATGTAAGAAAACATGATGAACTCAGGTCTAAGGACTATACTCTATAGTCGTAATGAGAAACTCTTATGACACTCAAATAACAATCTTGTAGAGTTCTCATTAGCGGGTCATATCCGATCATGTGTTCTCTAACACATATCTATGTGATTGACTTTAATACTCCTATTAATGACTCCATGAAACTTAGTCATCAGTCACCTCACATACTAGTCTCACGCGGTTATTAATGTCCAACTTTAATAACCTCGACTTTGGACATATATAATTTATGTCATCTATCACTTATAGAGTTTCATGATCAAATCACGTATTTGATGATCTATAAGAATGCCATAAATTACTTTTGGACAATTATTTAATAACACCATTAAATAATACTGAAACAATTTCATTAAATAAAACATAACCAAATGTATGTTTACATGAACATCAAAATATAAATATGATAACTCCCACTAAAAACAAGATTACTGCTTAAGGAATCTAATGCCTATAGCAGCAGCATGACTATCATGCTTCGGTCGTGGGAGTGGCTTAGTCAACGGGTCAGCAACGTTCTCGTCTGTCGGAACTCTGCTGATCTTGACGTCGCCTCTCTCAATGATATCACGAATCAGATGAAATCTCCTCTCAATGTGTTTGGATTTCTGGTGTGATCTGGGTTCCTTAGCCTGAGCTATGGCTCCATTGTTGTCACAAAACAATGCCACAGGCTCAGAAATGCTAGGAATCACACCAAGCTCAGTAATGAACTTCCTAATCCAAACAGCCTCCTTCGCCGCTTCAGAAGCAGCGATGTATTCAGCTTCGGTCGTGGAATCCGCCACGGTGCTCTGCTTGGAACTCTTCCAACTAACTGCACCTCCATTCAGACAGAAGACGTAACCAGACTGAGATCGGAAATCGTCTCTATCTGTCTGAAAACTGGCGTCCGTATAACCACTCACTACAAGCTCATCACTTCCTCCGTACACTAAGAACTTATCCTTGGTATTTCTTAAATACTTCAGGATTGTCTTGACGGCAGTCCAGTGACTCTCACCGGGATCTGATTGGTATCGACTCGTCATGCTTAAAGCACAAGCAACATCTGGACGAGTACAAAGCATGGCATACATAATAGATCCTACTGCAGAAGCAAAAGGAATCCTACTCATGCGCTTTCGCTCAGCAGGTGTCGAAGGACACTGCTTCTTGCTGAGAGTAATGCCATGAGACATCGGAAGCAAGCCCTTCTTGGAATCATGCATGTTGAACCTGTGTAGAACCTTATCGATATAAGTGTCCTGGCACAGTCCAATCAGCCTCTTTGATCTATCTCTATAGATCCTTATTCCAAGAATATAGGCGGCTTCACCCATGTCTTTCATCGAGAAACAACTTCCGAGCCAGTCCTTTACTGACTGAAGTAACGGAATATCATCTCCTATGAGAAGTATGTCGTCTACATACAATACGAGAAATGCAACTGCGCTCCCACTAGTCTTCTTGTAAACGCAAGGTTCCTCTTCGTTTCTGATGAAGTTAAACTTTTTAACTGCTTCATCAAAACGTAGGTTCCAACTCCGAGATGCTTGCTTCAATCCATAAATGGATTTATGAAGCTTGCATACTTTCCCAGCAGCATTAGGATCAATGAAACCCGGAGGTTGTGTCATGTACACATCCTCCTCCAGAATCCCGTTAAGGAAAGCTGTTTTCACATCCATTTGCCAAATCTCATAATCATAATGAGCGGCTGTTGCTAGGAGAATCCGAATAGATTTAAGCATAGCGACTGGGGAATAGGTTTCATCATAGTCAACACCTTGAACTTGTTTGAAACCTTTTGCCACCAACCTAGCTTTATAAATCTGAACGTTTCCATCCACATCGATCTTCTTCTTGAAGACCCATTTACACTCAATGGCTTTTACACCATCAGGTAAATCACCCAAAGTCCATACTTGGTTTTGTGACATGGAACCGATTTCGGATTCAGCGGCCTTAAACCACTTTTCGGAGTCAGGGCCCATCATTGCTTCTTCGAAAGTCGCAGGTTCGTCACTGTCAATGATCAAGAGATCATGACAATTAGTCACAAGAAATCCATATCTCTCGGGCTCGTGACGAATCCTTTCGGATCTGCGAACTTCTGGCATCACAGGTTCGGACTCTACAACTCTTTGTAGATCCAGTCGCTGCTCTTCCTCGACAGGTTGAGCAGGCTCCTGTGATTCTCGAAGTTCTTCGAGTTGTACTTTACTCCCACTGTTCTTCTTGGAAAGAAATTCTCTCTCAAGAAAAACACAGTTCTTAGCAACAAACACTTTGTTCTCAGAACGGTTGTAAAAGTAGTAAGCCTTGGTTTCCTTAGGATAACCAACGAAGTAGCACTTATCAGATTTGGGTTCAAGCTTATCAGATATCAACCGCTTGACATAAGCTTCACAACCCCAAATTTTAAGAAAAGACAATCTTGGAACTTTTCCAGTCCACATCTCATATGGCGTCTTCTCGACTGATTTTGATGGAACTCTGTTTAGCGTAAACGCAGACGTTTCTAGAGCGTATCCCCAAAAGGATAATGGAAGATCTACTTGACTCATCATCGATCGAACCATATCTAATAAAGTTCGATTCCTCCTTTCAGACACACCATTCCACTGAGGTGTTCCAGGAGGAGTGAGTTGTGAAACAATTCCACAGTTACTCAGATGATCATTGAACTCTTGGCTTAAGTATTCACCTCCACGATCTGATCGAAGAGCTTTGATACTTTTGCCAAGTTGGTTCTGTACTTCATTTTGGAACTCCTTGAACTTTTCAAAGGATTCCGATTTATGTCTCATTAAATAGACATAACCAAATCTATTGAAGTCATCAGTAAACGTGATGAAGTACTGAAAGTTTCCTCTAGCACTAACACTCATTGGACCACATACATCGGTATGTATTAGTCCCAATAGGTCACCGGCCCTTTCATTAAACTTGTTGAAAGGAGCCTTTGTCATTTTGCCCAATAAGCAGGATTCACACTTCTCAAATGATTCAAAATCAAATGAGTCCAAAAGTCCATCTTTATGAAGCTTTTGAATCCTTTTCTCATTGATGTGGCCCAAACGACAATGCCAGAGAAACGTAGGGTTCGAGTCATTGGTTCTTAAACGTTTGGCATTTATGTTATAGACAGGCAAAGATTGGTTAAGAATATAAAGTCCATTCTCTAATGGAGCGCTACCATAAAACATTTCATTACGATCAAAAGAACAACACTTGTTTTTAATCGAAAAATGAAAGTCTTCTAAATCCAAAACAGGAATAGAAATGATGTTTCTGCTTATAGCAGGTACATAGTAGCAATTATTCAATTCTAAAACCAAGCCTGACGGCAAAGACAAATGATAAGTTCCTACGGCCAATGCAGCAACTCTTGCTCCATTCCCAACGCGTAGGTCCACTTGTCCCTTCTCCAGCGTTCTACTGTTGCTTAGACCCTGCATATTTGTACAAATATGAGCGCCACAGCCGGTATCTAATACCCAAGACTTAGAACCTGAAGTAGTAACATTTACTTCTATAACATAGATACCTGAAGAAGTCGTCTCATACGTCTTCTTCGAGTTCTTTAGATCTGCCAGATACTCTTTGCAATTTCTCTTCCAATGCCCAGACTTATTGCAGTAATGGCATTTATCAGCATCAGTAGGGCCGCGTTTGGGTTTGGAAGAAGTCTCAGGCTTATCCTGATTCTCAATCGGGAATGCCTTAGCTTTTCCTTTACCCTTAGCATGTTTCTTAAACTTTTTACCCCCTTGCACCAAAAGTACATTAGGGGTGCCCTTTTTGATGTTTGGCTCAGCTGTCTTGAGCATGCCATGCAGTTCCGTCAAAGTCTTTGTCATGTTGTTCATGTTATAGTTCATGATAAACTGATCAAAGCTTGACGGCAACGACTGCAAAATGATGTCCGTAGCCAACTCTTGGCTAAGGGGACAATCCAGTTTTGCCAAGTTATCAATATAACCCATCATCTTAATGACATGTGGGCTAACTGGACCATCCTTTGGTAGCTTGCACTCAATGAGAGACTTAACCGTCTGGTATCTCTCAGTTCGTGCTTGCTCCTGAAACATCCCTTTCAGGCTAGTGATCATCTCAACAGGTGACACCACGTTCTCGTATTGCTTCTGCAAGTCCGAGTTCATGGTAGCCAGCATGAGACAACTCACATCGACCTCATCATTTGAATGCTTGTCCCAAGCATTCCTTTCAGCGTGTCCGGCATTGGATTTCGGTTTCTCAGGGAGAACCTTCTCAAGGACATATTCCTTTTTCTCCTGCTTGAGAACAATTCTCAAGTTCCGATACCATTCAAGGAAGTTCGATCCATTAAGCTTGTCCTTCTCAAGGACGGATCGAAGCGAGAATGTGTTTCTGTGAGGGGAGCCAGCCATAGCTGAAAAACACAAAATGAGAGTTTAGTTTCGATGTTCAAGAAATGAGAAATCTTAACAATTAAGAAACTCACATTATATTCAAAACAATTTTCCTCAATTGAATATAATGATCCAAGATCCATATTTCACAAAAATTTGAGTGAGCTTTGGCCCATCGCCCAAACTTTAGCTATTTAGGTAAGCAACACTTTGCTAATTATATCATATATAATTCTTGTCTCGGATTAATATCTTATATCAAATCCGATCCTATATCTCTGAGCCCAAAACTATTTTGATAGCCCAGTTAAGCAAACCAATCTTTTAAGTCCGTAGTAACGATTACAACCTGCCTCACTCATGTAATTGCGGACACCCTGCTTTGGCAGACCCATCACACAATGAAACGAGTCTTGACAGTTGACAAGATTGGGAAGATATTAAAAGCTTAATATTTTGTTTGAGGAACTGAACCTTAAATCTAGTTTATATCAATTATATATCCTAGATATTTCAACTTGTTTTAAACCTTAAAAAAAAAATTCTTAAGTTAAACAAGCTAGGAACGCAAATTCTGAAGTGGTGTCGATCGACACCAGATCAGTGTCGATCGACACAACTAGTTTGTGTTGACCGACAGATTCCGATCCGGTTCAATCGCGATAAACCATTTAACCGATTAAACCGATCAAATCAATTTGCAAATAACCGACCGGTGTCGATCGATACTACATTAGTGTCGGTCGACACCAACCAAATCGGTTCAATGAACGATAACCGATTTACCGCTTGAACCGATCGCGATTACCCGGTTCAATCCAATTGAACCAAACGCGATGAACCGATTGGTGTCGATCGACACTACTTTAGTGTCGGTCGACACCAGTGGTTTGAGGAAACACGATCTTCGATCGTGACCTGGAAGTTCACGCGAAAACCCGATCGGTGTCGATCGACACACACATGGTGTCGATCGACACCCGTTTCGCACAAGCCCTGGATTTAACGATTTATGCAACAAAAACAGTTTTTGAACATAATAATCTAGCAAGCAATCCTATATATATCATATATATCTCGTTTTGAATTCAACCAATTCAATTATAAGCTCCAGATTCAATAAAACAAACCGCTCTGATACCACTGAAGGGATTTGTTCAGGTTTTAATCCGATTAAAACAGCCCTAACAACATCCTAACCCACGGATCGTGTTAATTGAATCTTTGATGGATCTCGAACATACCTGGAGATTTGCAGCGGAAGGAGAACAGGTAATCGAGATAATCAAGCGCCTCAAGTGCTGCGCCTCTACAGAAGTCCACACGCACACAAACTGGACGACGGGATGCTAGTACCGGAGCGAACGATTCGCCTTCGGGTTTTCTGAAACGTTTTCTCTGTTTTCTGTGACTTTCTCAAGCTTCCAAGAGCTTCTCTTGTGTTTTTGGTGTGTTAAACTCGAGCAGCCCTCATATCATATATATAGGCTGGAGTTGCCGACAGGTGTCGATCGACACCCACCTAATTGGTGTCGATCGACACCCTCACAGAAAGTCAATGATCGAGAAGACGATCCCGAGTGGTGTCGATCGATACCACCATTGATGTCGATCGACACCCTCACAGAAAAACGATATCGACGTATATCTTATATACGTTGACTATGATCATTACTCTAATGATCAAAACCCAATTTATATTATCCAGTTTGCTTAGGTGTGTGACCCTATAGGATCATATGATAATGGTAATGAGTTCATAATTCATAAGTTATAAGCGGCTTCTAGCAAAACATTATAACCGTCCAATATCATATGATTGTCTTATCTCGACATCACGACTCTACTAGAGTAAATACAAGTCTGATTTCAGGACATTCCCTTCAATGAAGTCTATTTTTGATGCGTCGTGTTTTTGTGACAGAGTGGTAGAATTTCGTGTTGTTAATAGCCATTTTTATTTAGCAAAATAATTTATCATTTTCTGAATTATATTTAATAAGAAAATCTGGTTAAAAACTTGTTGTGTTGCTATTTTAGAAGAGTTTTTTAAATTAATAAAATATCATAATCCCAGAGAATCTACATTGAGACGTAATGGACGTGGTCGCAGCTTCAATGGAATGGCCAGCTTTCAAACAGAATTAGATTATCGTTGTACTATTATAGAGACATTCGAAGATTGTAATGTAGGTTTTATCCCCTGTAGTAAAAATGTATGTGCTAATATCTTTGGTAAAAAGGTGAAAACACGAGGGACTTTTCTATGTAAATCACATTCCGCCAGCAAATTTAAATTGTATAGAATTTCACATTAAATACTAAACTTGATTTAATTATGATGATAGTTGACAAAAGAAAAAAGAATTAAAAGTCATAAAATGAAAGGAAAACAATCAAATCCAAATCAAAGTAAATTTTCTTGACTACTTAACATGGATGGTTTTACAATTTGATTGTTCCGTTTGGATCAGTTTGGTTTAAATGATTTTCACACGGGCCACACTGAGCCTAGTCCTAACTCCTAAGTTTCAATGTTCAATGTCCTAAAGAGTAATGAATGAAACCAATAGAGGCTTGTTGCCACTAGGTGCAACTTGCAAATCATTTATCTTGAGATTGCATTACCAAAGATTATCTCAGAAACATAACAACTTTTTTGTTTTCAAGTACCAATTTTAATCAATAGATTAAAACTACATTGAGAATCTTTTACAGCCTTACAGGCAAGTCGAAGACCCCTTTTCCTCCAAAGGTAGGGTTTTTATTCACATCAATTACTACACAACACACACACACAAAAAGTCTGCATCTTTGTTCTTATTTCTTAATCCCATTCCTCTAAATTTGTTATATTTAGCCCACAAGTTTGGGGTTTTCTACTTTTTCGCAGTGCTAACCACGAGAAATTAGGGTTTTTTTTTTTAAATTTTACTGGATGGGGAAGAAAAGTTTAACCTTGAAATTGACTTCATTCTTTTCTGGGTTTTGGGTTTCTTCTACGGATTTGTAGTTGCAGATTCGGATTAGGTCTTCTTGTCTCTTCTTTTCGAACATTCTTCTTCTATTGTTTCTGTGCTTAGTCCCAATTAACTTCCAAGAGCTGTGTTCATGGTGTGATTTTCAATTTCAGTTTTTGTTTTTTAGTTGGGTGTTATAGAGAAAGGGGCAAAGAGAGATGATTGCGGAGAAACCCATTTGGGTTAAACATGAAGGGTTGCAGATATTCTCCATTGATGTTCAACCAAACGGAGAGAGGTTTGCCACAGGCGGTGGTGACCACAAGGTCGATACTTTTCCTTCTTCTATCGATTGCCTATTGATTCATACATCTTTGCTGTGTAATTGGTGCAACCAATTCAAGTACTTGACTTCATCATCTCTTATAAATATGTTCACAACTCTTAAGATTCTGTTAGAAGAGCTAATTGAAGTTCTTGCATCTCTGTTTCTTGCTTTGCTTTTGGTGATGCCTTCGTTGAGCTTTGAGAATCTCTATCCAACACTAAGAATTGTGAATGTAGATTACTTGCGTTGTTACGCAAGCACCTCTTAGTTCGATGAAGATTGTAGGCTTTTGTCGCATTTGGGTCATGTCACTGACATAGGCTTGTTTAGTTCAGTGACTGAAACGGCGTTGGATATATAGTTATCTGTGTTGTAAAGGTTGTCAAGCTGTTAAAGTATGGATTGAAGGAAACTTTTTTTGCTTTCATTATGTGGAATCGTTTATTGAATTGTTACACAGCTGAACCTTTCTCTAAATCGTGCTTTGTTTTTGTTTGGCCATCGTTAATCGTAATCTCTGACATGAATATAGGTCCGGATATGGAACATGAAGTCTGTAGACACCGACTTGCAAAACTTAGATCCAAAGGAGAGGCTTCTCGCAACCCTTCGTGACCACTTTGGGTCAGTCAACTGTGTTAGGTGGGCTAAACACGGTCGGTACGTGGCATCTGGTTCTGACGATCAAGTGATTCAAGTTCATGAGAGGAAGCCTGGTTCAGGCACCACTGAGTTTGGTAGTGGAGAAGCCCCAGATGTTGAGAACTGGAAAGCTGTAATGACTCTAAGGGGACACACTGCCGATGTGGTAAAAGATGCTATTTTGTTTTTACTTCTATGATGCGACTATTGTAAATTCAATGGTTATGTGAGAACTGAGGCATATTTTTTCTAACTATGCTTAAAGTAGGTGGATATCAATTGGTCTCCAGATGATTCAATGCTAGCTAGTGGGAGCTTGGACAACACGGTCCATATATGGAACATGCGCAGTGGCATTTGCACTACTGTTCTCAGGGGTCACTTGAGCTTGGTGAAAGGTGTAACCTGGGATCCAATCGGGTCGTTTATTGCTAGCCAGTCGGATGACAAAACTGTGATAATCTGGCGAACAAGCGATTGGAGCATGGCTCACAGGACAGTTGGTCACTGGGAAAAATCGGTATGCAATCTTTTGGTTAAACAATTCTGAAAGTTACCACAATGCTTCCCTGGTCTCTCTGGACATTTTGGCGCTAATGGGATGAATCTATGTTTTTCTTTTTCTTCCTAGCTCGGTTCCACATTTTTCAGGCGACTTGGGTGGTCACCGTGTGGTCACTTCATTACTACAACTCACGGGTATCAGAAGCCGAGGCATTCTGCTCCTGTCTTAGAAAGAGGGGAATGGTCTGCAGCATTTGACTTCTTAGGTCATAATGCTCCAATCATTGTTGTGAAGTTCAATCATTCAATGTTTAAAAGAACCACTTCTAGTCCCCAAGAAATGAAACGAGCTGGGTGGAGCAATGGGACTTCTAAATCAGGAGGGAAAGATTTGCAGCCATACAATGTTATTGCAATAGGGAGCCAAGACCGCACTATAACCGTTTGGACAACTGCAAGTCCACGACCTCTTTTTGTCGCGAAGCATTTCTTTGGCCAAAGTGTTGTGGATCTATCATGGTAAACTTTTCCCTTTTTTTGGATTGAAATCTTCATATCCAGTAATTTCTTGATATGCATTGCCTATGCCATATATGGGTTTATTGTAATCTTAGAACACTTTTCTAGGGTCATAATTAATTTTCTAAAACACAACTGTTTTGTTAACCATCTATATATTTTTCTTTTGGGAAACTACAGGAGTCCCGACGGTTACTCACTTTTTGCATGTTCCTTGGACGGAACAGTGGCGATGATTCACTTTGACCCAAAAGAACTAGGTGTCAGGCTAACTGATACTGAACTCGATGAATTGAAGACAAATCGATATGGAGATGTAAGAGGCCGGCAAGCAAACTTAGTTGAGAGCCCTGCTCAGTTATTACTCGAAACAGTCTCGACAAAGCTAGCCGGTAATAAGAGGGCGGCGTCAGATATCCAACAAAACCAGGTGACAACAAAACCCTCTGCGAACGCGGAGAGTATTGCAAAGAAGCGTAAGTCTCAGGTCGATGATCGGAATAAGACAGCAGAAGCTACTGGTGACACATTAAACAAAGCGTCAACTCCAAGTCGGGTGTCTAACCCTGTGAATCAGAAAGTGTATAGAAGGCCTGATGGAAGAAAGAGGATAATCCCTGAAGCCGTAGGAGTTCCCCAGCAGGAGAATAATATCGCCATTAACGAGCAATCCAATAATTTTCCGCCTGCTCCTTCTGCTGCTGCTCCTAGTAAGGTAGATAGTAGAGATTTTCCAGTGGAGACTAGCATTAATGATTCATCCGTGAAAGAAATAGCTGTCAGGAACACTGATGTTAATAAAGAGCGTCCAAGGATTACATCTCGTGCTACAATTTCTGAGAGCCTTGTTATTGAGAAGGTTCCTGGAACTTCTGGTAGAGATGGAATGTTAATTGCCGAGCAATCTGTAGGTATAAAGGGATCTTCTAGCACAGATTTGTTGATAAGGGTATTTGATTGGAAAGAAGGGGAAGCTACTGCACCTGTTTGCTTAGAAGCTTGTCCAAAGGAGCATGCTTTGGACACTGTTGGTGTAGTAAGTGCATCTACGATCAAGGAGACCGAGATTTCTTGCAAAAGATCAGGTGAGACTCTTTGGTCTGATCGGATTATGGGGAGAGTCACAGTTTTGGCTGGAAATCCAAATTTTTGGGCTGTAGGGTGCGAAGATGGAAGCCTCCAGGTAAGAATAATACCTTTGCTGCATTAATTTATCATGAAACTCTCATCGATCAAACTAGACCTTGACATCATGATTCCTTTTGCATTTGGTATCATTGATATCAATCCTGAATCAGCCACTGTTGGATTTGTTACTCTGAATATCTTTTCTCCACCTATTTATTTTCCATTGGTGTCATTAAACTTGACACCGATAGTGATATTTTTTGTTGGGACCTGCCTTTCTGAGGAAGTGTCTAGTTCAAAATCTTTGAGAAGGAATTTTGGATAACGTGTATAGCATGCATATGATGTGGTTCTCGGGATAATGTTTGATAACACATATACTTTATTTGTCTGAAGGTTTACACAAAGTGTGGAAGGCGTGCCATGCCTACAATGATGATGGGATCTGCTGCAACATTTATAGATTGTGACGATAGCTGGAAATTGCTGCTTGTCACAAGAAAAGGATCGTTATATGTTTGGGATCTATTCAATAGGAAATGCATCCTCCATGACTCTTTATCATCTTTGGTCTCTTCCGATACCAATCTATCTTCCACAGTAGAAGGTATGCTCCAAGACTCGAATACATTTTGCTGGCTTCTTATCCTCTAAAATCATTTCTCTCTGTTAAGATTCTAAAAGGATGCAATGGGTAATCCAGTCATTAGTTGAGACACTTGGTTTTTGCATGAGTTGTTTTGTCTCATTGTAGTTTGATACTCGTCCTTACCTAGTGGAGCCTGTAAAACGAATTTAACCCTTGGGGTGATGCAACAATAGCTGCTGATACTGTTACGTTTTTAGCAGGTACGATAAAAGTCATATCTGTGAAATTATCCAAATCTGGTGCTCCACTTGTTGTTCTAGCGACACGTCATGCATTCCTCTTCGACACGAGTCTAATGTGCTGGCTGAGAGTGGCTGATGACTGCTTCCCGGCCTCAAATTTCAGTAGCTCCTGGAATTTGGGCTCAGCACCATGCGGCGAGCTTGCTGGTTTGCAGGTTGATGTGAGAAAATACATGGCCAGAAAGCCAGGATGGAACAGGTTGGTCTTGCTTCCTTTCCTTAGATGTCGTCCATGAGACTGAGAGCACATATTCTGCATTTCCGAGTCTATATTAGCCTTATTTCATGTTTACAGGATAACTGATGATGGAGTGCAAACACGTGCACATTTGGAATCTCAACTTGCATCCTCTCTTGCGTTGGAGTCTCCTAACGAGTACCGTCAGTGCCTCCTCGCTTATGTTAGGTTTCTAGCTAGGTCAGTGCCCGTTTCTCATATAATTTCTCGCATTTCAGTTTCTGTTTAGTAATTTCAATCAATGATGAAATGCTTTGGTTTTTCTTTGGTTTGTGATTCTTAACTTTCTCATATTCCACTTAATAAAAGATATGTTGTCTTTGTCTGCAGAGAGGCAGACGAGTCAAGACTAAGAGAAGTGTGCGAGAGCTTTCTTGGACCTCCTACTGGTATGGCCGAAGCAGCAACCTCAGACACAAACTTGTCTTGGGATCCTTACGTTCTGGTAACTAATTTACCTTCACTTGATCACAATTCAATCTTTTTTTTTCTAAATCAAAACACTTTGAAACTCAGCTTCTTTAATTTCCAGGGGGTGAAGAAGCATAAACTTTTGAGAAACGATATTCTTCCTGCAATGGCGTCAAACAGAAAGGTGCAGCGTCTACTCAGTGAGTTTATGGATCTCTTATCTGAATACGAAAACACAGAAGCAGCAGATGCTGCCCTCAAGGGGTCGACACCAACCATAGACTGTGGTGGAGTCCCATCTTCACTGGATCAAATGGACTCTGATCCTCCTGCCGTGACAGCTACGACTCCTTTAACAATAGACAATGACAAACAGGTTTCTCTGGAGAATTCAGCGGCTTTGGAGAAACCGGGTTGTGAGGACCGGGAAAGGCACGACCAGAGTTCAAGAGACCCGCGTGCTTGAACTTACTCACGGTTTCTTGTATATCAAACTTAGAGGGGCTGTGTAAGGTTCTCAATTAGGTGTTTTTAAAAATTGATGTAATAGAGAAAATTATGAGATGCAACAAAAGGAATGTTGAGTCTAGCACGATAGCTATAGAGTGACTCGGTTTAGGGTTTCATTTACCTTATAATTAAAGCTATAAAGCGAAATGGGAGTTGTTTTAGCATTTTGTTTCTCTTACTTCTCTTTTATTTTACTTTAGTTTTCAGAATTAACAATGTTTTGTGTACTTAAATCTATACTATTATTTGCGAATATGTTTTAGTGATTTTATTTATTTGTTTTAATTTTATTGGTTGTTGCTGACTGTATAATAATGACATGGAATGCTGATTCAGTATTGACATGGCATGGCATGCGAAAATGTGACGTGGAAATTTGGTTGGCTTAAATCTTGACCACTAAAAAAACACAAAGACAACTCATTAAACACTAACCTCATTTTTAATCGTATGCATTAATACCAAAGTAACTTCCATATATATGTTGTTGGAAAACATACTATATGGTTCTCTGTCAATATAAAAATATCATCTTCTAATATATAGTTTTATTTTTTATACTCTGAATATATATATCATTTTTGATCTAACCACATTTCTAAATTATAATGATAATGATATTTCTTGCATATTATATAATGCATACGGTAAATATACTATTATTGATAAGAGTAATTTCATTAGTGTATACATGTCATTTCCATGTTAAATATTTTTATTCTGCCAAATTTGCATATGTTAAATATATATTATTTATTTTCTGTAGATTGTTTTAAATTTAGTTAGCAATTACCAATTGTCATCATTTTCGGCGCATGATCCATATAATATATTTTTACTGTTAGCATGTGTTGATAATAAAATAGTACTGGATATTTGTGTGGAACAGTTATAATTTAAAAACAACATCATACATGCAGAACGTTCGTTCTGATCTATAATCTGCATCGTTGATTATATGATCTGTATATTATTTGCACTCCAAAATAACATAATATTTCAGTAATTGATTTCCTGGTGTAGTTAATGTGTCATTGATACACGGAGAAGTTTTAAGAGAATGGGTTAGTCAAGTAATTTCCTTATATTGTAGATTCTAATTTCCAAGTTAACTCTCTACATTTTTATTATTGGTAATCAATAAAATGCGTATATCCATTGAATGGATTAATTATGCAACATGTTTGATCAAAAAGAAATTGAACTAAATTAGAAAGTGAAGGATATTCTAATTTCTAAAAAATTATCGTTAGATATCACCTTTTTGTTAAGATTTTGATTTTTTTGCTTGAAAAATATATCCTAGATTCATCATTAATATTTATTTAGATTTTGTTATGCGTTATAGGCTTATATAATCTCCTTTTTTTGTATGGGCACTATTTTCTCCATAACAATGAATAATCAGATTCATCCTAAAAATTTGAACCACGGTACAGAATACCAGTCATTGTACGTCAGAGTTTAACAGAAATGGATACGAAATAATCGGAATTCGACTTTCCAGCAATAAATTATTTTCCAGCAATATATTCTCTTAGTAAACTTTTATCTATATCATTTTTTTACTCGATATCATTTATTCCCAGGGGTGTAAGATACAGACTACAATTAAAAACAAACACATCGAGTAATTTGATTCGATTTGTGGTGTTAATACATGGTTTATCCTTCAAAACTTCACGGTCATCCATTCTACTGGGATTGTTAGGGTCACCCGTCACAGATACCATATTGTTTTCGCATCCACGACAACACTGGTACCTATAATCCCACAGTGTCCATAACTTCTTTTCATTCGATAACTTCGATGATGTACTTAGAGGATTTGTACATCCGAAGTGGAGTGTAAGTGAGATGTTATTACTTTCGCAATTATTTAAGTAAACCGATTTAATATCATAGTAACTGATTAAAATTTTATTCTTTATTCGTTTCTTTTATAATAGATGTACACGGAGCACTGTGGAGTTTTGGAAATCTCCGTTACACCAGACACACATCTTCAACTGTAGTATGTGGTAAAAAATTACAAACCATAAGGTTCATGTTAAGGGATATAACGTAAGTCCATCTTATTGTTTTGTGTATATAAACGTTATCATATTCCCATTTATATGGAATTTTATTATAACAATTCTGTACAGTGGGAGCCATTTGCATTGTTTCGCCTATGGAAAACTTGCGGAGCTTATTAACAACATCAGAACTTCTGTAATTGGTAGAAAGCCAGCATGTGTTTTGCGATTCTGGAAAGTTGATGAATATAAAGGTACAAAGCAGTCGAACTTGATATCTATCTATTTCATCAATTTACGTTTTGATTAAGATCTTATATTATCTTGATAGGACCCTATGGAACTCGTGTGATAGCTAACCTTCCTGGTGCCTCTCAGATATTTATAGATCCCGATTTTCCCGAAGTTCAGGGTTTGAAAAATTTGTATCTTTACCGAACATTTTTTAATTTTCGAACTTTGTCTTTTTAATACCATAACTAGGATTTTGCCCGCACGTTAGTGCGGGGTAAATTTTCTTTTAATTGGTTAGTTGTTATAACAATTATTCGGTATATAGTTGGTTTTTATGGCTAATATATCTTATTAGTGTAGTTGTTTATTGTATGAATTTTTTTTTGTTGATGTTAGAATTGAATCGTATTATGTAAGATTATATATTGTGTTGATTGATGTTTGAATAATTGTTTAATTTGTGTATTAAAATTTGTGTTTGTTTAGTAGGTTAAAAGTTATAAATAGTTTTAAATTTGCTGATTATATGTTTTTCTATTAAATAATTAAAACTATTTTTAAAAAAATTAATCAAAGAAATTCTTTATAGTTGAATAGTCATTTTTAAATATGAAATGTATTTAAAATCAGATTTTAAATTTTATAATTAAATTGACATATGTTTAATTTTCAACAAAATATAGACTTAAAACAAATAAATGCCATTATATTTATCCCAAAACGAATTAGAAACAAAAAATTTGGATATATATAATTGGGTTATAAATTCTTTTTTAACTATTTCATAAAAATAGATCAAAATCGTTAAAGTCCTAGAATTTTTATAATTTTTACAAATGATAGTTAATCTAATATCTCTTCATTTGTAAAATTCACATTTTATATAATTAACCAAATTATAAAAAAATATTTGATATATATAACGACAATTAGGTCAAGTTCATTTGTAAAACTTATCGAATATATATAAGTTTTTAAAAAATATCAAAATGATATAGTGATAAATTGTCTTAACCAAAAATTTGATATATAACTTCATTTGGGTTTATTCAAACATAGCGGTCACTTGTATTTTAATATTGTTTGAAATTTTTTTTTGAAATATAATCAAAGAAATTCTGTATAGTTGAATGACAATTTTTAAATATGAACTATTTAAAATCATATTTAAAATTTTTAGAAATTGACATATGTTTAATTTTCACCAAAATATAGACCTAAAAGAAAACAAAGCCCATTAAATTTAACCCAAAAAGAATTAGACAAAAAAATAATATATATAAATGGTTTGTAAAAATTTTAAAACTATTTTTATAAAATTATTTCAAAATTATAAAGTTCTAGGATTTTTATAATTTTTACAAATTATAGTTAATCTAATATCTCTTCATTTGTAAAAAAAAAATTTTTTAAAAAAAACATTTGTAAAAAAAATTATTTGATATATATAACCAAATTATAAAAGAAAAAAAGTTCATAAATTCATTTAGGCTATACAGAATTGAATTGTTTAAAAGGATGCCATTAAGTATGCTCATTAAGCATATGACAGTGTTTAACGACATAGATCCTTCTTGATGTCGTTTTGGTTACTTCTTAAGTTTCTTATTTTCTCCAATCGAAGCTCTCTTCTTCTTCTTTATCTCCTTCTTCTCCGATCAATTGAAAATCATCTTCCATGTATCATCTTCTTTTTTTTACGGTAATTCTCAGCCTCCTTGCTTATGCTTTCCATTTGTTTATGTGAAATCCAAAACCATCTTCCTGGCCATCCAGTTAGTAATCTCGATAGCGGTTCGGTTTTTTTATAGAACTGATTGCGAAGAATAAATAATTTATGTGGTAAATTATTTTAAAATAGGGTAATACATAAAACCATGAATAAATTGATTTGTAATACGTGTAAACCATTAAAAATAGGATAATACGTGTTATTGATTTGTCTTCGAAAACCATGTGTTAATCACATAATAATTTTTTTTTTTACGCAAAATGTGATAATAATATGTCAAAACTTAAGAAAATTGCATGGGTAAGCTTTTTGGAATAGACGATAAATCGAGGGCATTTCTAGAAATAATATTTGCTCTCCATATCTCTCTGACAATTTTCTCAAAAATTGCATTTCTGACCCTACTCAGATCTCTTATTTTCATTGTCCTCCCAACTCCTTCATGAACCGAGAACGACGCCATTCTCGTCCTCGCCAGAAAATCACATAATAAATTTAAATAGAAGAAAAGAAAAGAAAAAAAGGAGAAGATAAAGATATGTTGTCGACATATTTAGCCTTTGCTTTTTCTTTCCTCTGCCTCCACCTCCGTTTATCCGTCAACCCTAGCAAAGCTTCGATATCCCTCTCCGACTTGCGGCACTTCTCACCGCCGGCGTGAGCCTCCGTCTGCTCGTCCTTTCGGCCACCGATCGGCCAATTTTCATCAAGCCCACAGTTTTGGATCTAAGATGTTAGTTTCTGAGTTTATAGGTATGAAACCCATGAATAAATTGTCTATAGAGGTGATTGAGATGAATTTTCTACCTTTTTCTTTATCTTTCTTGTGAATTTAAAGAGATTTTGTTTATTAATCGTTTTCTTTTAGGTACAAAGACAAAAGAGAAGCCGCATGATGATGTGCTCTTACCTTTACTTGTCGATGATGTTCCTGCTGAAAAATCTGATGATCTTCATGGTGTTTATCAAAGTAATATTGAAACAGAAGAGATAGCAGAAGTTAGCAGGTATTATAATTCAACATAATCTGCTCTATTTGTCATGTTCTTCTATGATTGTTGTTCTAATTAGTATGTCTCAATCTTTCCGAGTGTTACTAATCATCGTTAAAACTTGTGTTGCAATACCGAGGCATGACTATGAGAAGACTCACTTGTTTTCACTATGAGTGTACTAAGCACCGACTTCGACAACTTCGTTTGGTCTAGGTAAAGCCTTAAAACCTTTATTGTGGTTCTTTTTAAGACCAGCCCAAATTGTTAGTTATCTTAGTAATAATGCACAAAATCTTTGATTTTCCAACCTAACAGGTATGCCGATGAAGTGGAACAAAATTTATAATAGCATGGATTCGTTGGATGGTATTTAGTACGAATAGCTTAAAGATAACCCTCTTCGATCTTTATCTGATTTGTGGATTCACCTAGATGCACAAGTTATGTCCCCTTCGATCTTTATTTGATTCGAGTCTTATGCTTAGTGTCACAATAACTAAAATTCTTCTGCTTTTGCGAAATAAATTAGATGTTCCATGGATAGTTTGCTTGTAAAGCTAATTGGATAATTAACAGGTCAAGGAAAATATGGAGAATAAGACTTATCAGCACATAAGAGCTTAAGAAACGGTTTGAAGACGAAGGTAAGATAAAGTTTATCTTGTTAATGCACGTTCTTTAAGTAGGCTTTTTCCAAGCGATCACTTAAACCATTTAGTTTATTTGCAGCTTGTATTTTGGCATTGGCAACTACTATATTGAGAATTCAGTCACTTATTTTTTCTATATTGTTAAAAAATTGAGACTGAGATTTCTTTCGTTCCCTTTTCTTTTCACTGTGAAAAATAAGAACTGGAACCTATTGATTTAAAGTTAAACTCTTATATATGGACTTTTGATTTGATGTTTTTCAGATGGGAGGTGATTCTGGGATATCAGCTTTCTTGAGAGGAAGACAACATATTATGCTGGAAAGGAACAAACAGAGGAAGCAAAGACACTATGTTCAAAGGTACAAAACGATCAGAGGGTTCTGTTTCTTTTTTTGATTAATTTGACTCAATCAGTTTTTTTTCTATGTTTTTTCACTCTTAAAAGCATTAATGAAATAGTGAGTTATCTACTACATCCAATTATATATGGATAACACTAAAACTGTTTAAAGAGTAAAAGCATCAATGAATTAGTGAGTTATCTACTAACCTGAAACTTTTGGAATGGTTTGTTTTGTTGCTTTAGATTTCCGTGGCCCCTTGTTTGATTTTTATGATCCAAAAGATCAGTTGTTCTATATGGACAGTTCTTTTTGAAAAAATTTTGAAATGTTTATGCGTTGAATTTCCCTAAACTTGAGATCCGAATGAACTTTGGTAGAAATTAGGAGTCAAATATCATCGTATTGCAATGCGTAGTTATTTTTCTAGGAATTTTGTGATCTTATTTACATGATGGATATTGGTGAATTTTTGACCTTTTAGAATTAGAATTGCCAAGATTTTCGACAACTGATCTTTTTGCTGCAAAAGATGAAGTGTTAAACGTTATAGGAGATTACAGATAGAATCTACAAATGAGTTTGTATTAGCTGTTGAGTGTGAATTTCTTACCTGAGGAATCTCCATTAACAATGGTAGATGAAGAAGCATGTATTTTGGTATATCCTGTGATTGAATGAAAAACAAAAAAATGAGTTAGTTAGTTAAAGTTTAGATATAAGAAAAATGAATCTAAATTGCGTGCAAAGTACTCGAGTATTTCACCCGAGCTAACAGTGTATTGTTTCTAGGTATGGAAGATTTTAACTTGGATTTTCCAGCTTTTGTAGGGTTTGATGTTTTTCAACAGAGTGACTCGAAGAGATGCCGCCATTTTCAACTTTAGAATAGAGAAGTCGTGAGGTAATAGCATTTGATTTACCTACACATATCTATATATATTATAGCAATAATAAGCTTTAGGTTAGAATATTCGCTTAGTTTTTTTTTCTGTTTTAATAAAGATGTTTGAGATATTATGTTTAATAAGGTTGGCAAATTTGTAAAGATTTGAAATTTATGATTAAGTAATCGGGTATATCTTAAGATTTTGCGGAGAAAAAGTTTTTTAATTGTTACATAGATTTGATAAGCTATTAATTAGTTGGTGAATATAAGAAAGTTGTTTGATTGAATACGATATTGTGGACAAATACATAAGTTGGTAGAATATTCTGAATTTAATTGTTAGGTTTGTTACCGAAATTTGTTAGGATTGATTTAAATATTTCCATTTTCTCTTTGATATGCTTTTATTTAGTTTAAACATATTAGAAATGGTTACCTTAAATTGAGGTATGTTGTTAAGGCAGTTTAGGATTTGTTTAGTTTTAAAAATATAAAGAAGGTTTAATCATAAATGGTTACCTTAGATACATGCACGCACGCAAGTTTTAAATTGATTTGTAAGCAATTAATCAAGCCGGTTTAATGTGGGAATTCTGGTAAGTTATGGTTTTGAATTTCGGTTTGATTTAAAAATATAGGTCCGCGTGTTTTTTTTAAGGTTGTCGGGTCGTGTTTGTGTGGGATGGGCTGATCTCGAATTATGTACCTGTTTTACCCTAAATTATCTCTATAACCAAACAGTTTTTCCAAAGTGGCTTAGTGGCATAGATTGTAAATAACTAACTTTTTTCAAGTATTCTCTTGAAACTGCTCCTCAAATAATAATAGTAAGATAAATACATAATAATCTTTTAACATATTTAGTTTACCATTTCAGGATCCGTTGTGTCTATTGAAATGGAGATGAGAACGTCCACACTTGATACTGTCCCAACCTTTTTGTAATTTTCCATTTTTCAATAATGTCCAATAATATCTATTATATTTTATCTGACTTCCACAAGCATATCAAATTTGTGCTGGTTGAAATATTTCTAAACTGCAATAATTTAGTTACCTTTAAATTTCTATTATATTCACACATTTCTATTTACATTTTTTCTCATACCAATAATCAAGGATGAGAATTAAAATAAACAATATAATGGTCATAATGTGTAAGAGTAAACAATAAACATTGAATATGAATAGTTTTTCACATACCATCTTCTTTTACAATAAACAATGCTGTTAAAATAAATATTAAAAATTTAAACGAATTTAACTACATGTAAAAAAATAACTTGAGACATCACATATGGAAACTTAGCTTATTGTTAACTCTAACATAGTGCAACTTACTCCAAAAGTTTCAGCGTTAATTTAGGTTACTTTCTATTAAATCCAACTACCAATATACGTGGTGATCTTTTTACCAAATTTGCGAATTGTAGTTAACATCGTCTTCCTATAGTAGCGCTATAGACTTTTTGTCGAACATAAACCTGCTTTACCAATCTTCCTCCATTGGTTTATTCATTTTTTTCCGTTTTATGAAATTTCTCTGATTTGGTCTATTTTATGTCTCCCCTCGATGTATACTAAATATAACAAAAAGAAAGAATCATCGTCCCAGAAACATGAGATGTAGTTAACTTTCATAATACGGAAAAAATGAATAAAACAATGTAACTGATTTATTTTCTGAAATCATCATGTTTGCAAAGGTCCTATACAGACAGATCATGTTGTTTGAAGAAACATCCATCTCCGTGAAATGGCCAAGTGAGTTTTTGTATCACAGTTCAAATTATCTTATTTGAATTTATTTTTGGATTACTAACCTTCTCTCTTTCTCCTGACCTAAAGGGGGTCGGCCAGGGCTGCCGAGTTATGAATGTACAACTAGACGCTTTTATTTTAAATTTTCATTTCGACATACTGTGTTAATCCTCATTGATTTCATGATTTACAAACACAGCTTCAAATGAGTCTACTCTTGTCGGACATGGTACATCCTCTACCGTAAAACGTCCAGGTCAGTTTCATATTATTTAATATGACACTGCGATCAAATTTTGTGAATCATTTAAATTAATAAAACACTTTAACTGATTTATATTACAATTTTATTGCCTCGCGAAAGTTCCTATACAACTGGAACAACTTCATGAAGAAACATCCAGCTCCGCAAAACGGCCAAGTGATTTTTCATACTCATGTCAAATTCCCATTTATGATTCTCTTAATATCATACTAACATTTTAACATTCACATTATTCAAGGGGATAGGCCCAGATTGTCGACTTGTGAACGTACTATATCAGGTTATTATTTAGTATATTGCTTTTATTTAGCCACCATTACTTTCTAATTTGCTAAATGTTATTAATAAACACAGCCCCAAAAAAGGTGACTGCTGTCGTACATGGAATGTTTTCTTCTACAAAATGTCCTGGTCAGTTTTATAATTTGTGATATTATTGTCTCATCATATGTTTATTTGGATAAATTAATAAATTAATCTAACTTATTCCTATATCGATTTATTTAATCCAATATACTTTGTTTTCTACATCGATTTCGATACATACGAGGTTGAATATCTATGATAAACACAGATCAGAAAGAGTCGTCTATTGTCGTTCAAGGAACATCCTCCACTTCAAAATTGTCTGGTCTGTTTAATAATCATAGATATTGTTGTGAACTGAATGTTCTGTATGTATTATTATGAGGACCAATGGTCTCTTTATATAGTGGTTACACCAGGTAGAGAAAAGGTAATTATCCTTTTACTACCATACAAAGAAAATGAAATATTCCATAACCTATTCCTTGTCTATAAAGGAAAACATCTAATTATACTAAGGACCGGTTATGTTAATAACCTCTATATGGATCGGTCTATATTGAGTCCATTACCAAACGGTTCATAACACTCTCCCTTGGACGAAATGACCGAATCCCGATGCAACCAAGGATCTTTGTAATACGCTTGGGGATGCTGCCTCATTAAAACCTCACTAAAGAAAAACCCAGTGGGACAAAACCTTAGTGAGGAAAGAGTACAGCACGTATTACTCCCCCTGATTTAGACATCACTAAAGTCCCTTAGTCGGCGCATGCCGATCTGATACACCAGCTTCTTGAGCGTGGAAGTTGGGAGCGACTTTGTGAACAAGTCAGCTGAGTTGTCCCTTGAACGGACTTGAAGCACTTGTATTTCTCCAGCCTTCTGGAGATCGTGAGTGAAAAAGAATTTTGGCAGAATGTGCTTCGTCCTGTCTCCTTTGATGTATCCATCCTTCAGTTGAGCTATGCACGCAGCATTGTCCTCATGAAGTACGGTCGGTTCGTCCTTTCCATCTGTCATCCCACAATCTCGTCTTATGTGCTGAGTCATCGATCTCAACCAAACACATTCACGGCTGGCTTCATGTATCGCCAAAATCTCTGCGTGATTTGATGATGTGGCCGTGAGTGTCTGCTTCATGGATCGCCATGAAATTGCGGTTCCTCCGTAAATGTTTAATCCCGTTCCAGTGCCTTTGGGTTGGACAAGAACTAAATCTTGATAGGAGGTTCACGGCAAAACAATATCTGGTCTAGTGTGACTAGCCAAGTATAGTAACGCTCCTATGGCACTTAGATATGGCACTTCGGGACCAAGGACTTCTTCATCCTTTCTTTTCGGACCGAATGGATCAGTGTCCAATCCAAGGCTTCTCACAACCATTGGGCTGCTCAATGGGTGGGCCTGGTCCATATTAAATCTCTTGAGTACTTTTTCAGTATACGCCATTTGATGCACAAGGATTCCGTCTTTGACGTACTCAAGCTGTATTCCCAAACAGAACTTAGTCTTTCCTAAGTCTTTCATTTCAAATTCGGCCTTTAACAAATCAACTGTTTGGGTGATTTCTCCAGAGGTGCCGAGGATGTTCAAATCATCCACGTAAACTGCTATAATCACAAATCCACCGTTTGCAAACTTCTTTATAAAGATACACGGACTGATGGGATCATTCTTATAACCGGATTTCATTAGGTAATCGCTTAAACGATTGTACCACATGCGCCCACTTTGTTTCAGTACGTATAGGGATTTGGTTAGCCTAATGCAGTGTTCTTCTCGAGAACTTTTCTTATCTTTGAGCTCAATACCCTCTGGCAATCTCATATAGATTTCATTATCGAGTGGACCATATAAGTATGCGGTGACAACATCCATTAACCGCAGATCTAACTTTTCTCTTATGGCCAAACTTATAAGGAATCGGAATGTCGTTGCATCCACCACAGGGGAGTATGTCTCCTCATAATCGATTCCAGGTCTTTGAGAGAATCCTTGTGCCACAAGCCGTGCTTTGTGTCGAACAATCTCTCCTTGTTCGTTTCCCTTTCTTACAAAGACCCATTTATGTCCAACTGGTATTATATCACGAGGTGTCCGAATAATGGGACCAAAAACCTCTCTCTTCTTTAAAGAGTTTAACTCCACATTTATGGCTTCTTTCCATTTAGCCCAATCAGATCGTTGAGTGCACTCATCTATTGACGTGGGTTCTAGATCCTCATTCATAATCTCAAGTGCTACGTTGCATGCAAATATATCATCGACGTCGATATCTTTTCTGTTCCATTGGATTCCGGACATAACATAATTTATTGAGATCTCATTGTTATCTGGAACTTCAGGACCATGAGGCTCGGCGTCCCGAGCATCATTTGGCGGCTCCTTAGGCTCATAAGTGTCCGGTCCATTAGTTATCTCCTCGGCCTGAATATCAGCACCTTTTCTTAATTTCCGAGGAGTCTTATCTTTGGAACCAATTGGTCTTCCACGCTTTACTCGCGGTTTAGACTCTGTAGCCACTTGCGGTCCACTTTGGACATCAATGCGTATTGGTGCGTTCACGGCTGGAACATACGACTTAGTAACTCTCTGCGGGTCAGCAAAGGAATCTGGCAATTGTATAGCTAGCTTTTGCATATGTATAATCTTTTGAACTTCCAAGTCACTTTCTTGGGTTCGAGGATCTTGCCAATTTATGGATGTTTGATTCCATGAGAGTTCTTTTGTCAGCCGGTTTTCACTACTTACAATGGATAAACGGACTCATCGAAATGACAATCCGCGTATCTGGCCTTAAATAAATCACCGGTAGTTGGCTCAAGATACTTTATGATCGTGGGTGAATCATATCCAACGTATATCCCCATCCTCCTTTGAGGTCCCATCTTAGTTCTCTGTGGTGGAGCAATAGGCACATAGACTGAACATCCAAATGTCTTAAGATGGGATATGTTTGGCTCTTGACCCGTTAGTCATTGCATTGGGGAAAACCTGTGGTCACTAGATGGCCTAATACGGATTAGGTCTGCAGCGTGTAAGACAGCGTGTCCCCAGGCTGAAACTGGAAGCTTTGACCTCATGAGTAATGGTCTAGCAATCAGCTGGATTCGTTTGATGAGAGACTCGGCTAAGCCGTTCTGTGTATGTACATGTGCCACGGAGTGCTCAACACTTACCCCCATGGACATACAGTAGTCATCAAACGCTCTGGACGTAAACTCTCCCGCGTTGTCCATACGGATGGACTTTAACGGAAAGTCTGGAAAGTGCGCTCTTAGGCGGATTATCTGGGCAAGGAGTCTTGCAAATGCCATATTCCGTGATGACAATAAGCATACATGTGACCATCGTGTAGATGCGTCAATGAGGACCATAAAATATCGGAATGTCCCACAAGGTGGGTGGATTGGTCCGCATATGTCTCCTTGAATCCTTTCCAGAAAGTTTATCGTTTCCTTAGTCACCTTTACTGGTGATGGTCTTACAATCAGTTTTCCTTGCGAACACGAGGCACAAGTGAGACTCATAGGGATCACTTTCCTTTCTTTCAAGGCGTGGCCATTCGTGTTGAGGATCAATTCCGCATCATTCCCGACCCGGGATGTCCCAGACGGTCGTGCCATAGAGTGAACATATCCGTAAGGGCTTTGTTTACGGTGGCATTGGCCTCTATCATACTGAACTTAGTACAGTACATGCCCGTAGCTATAGCAGGTATGGTCTCGTGGACCTTCTTATGGCCGTTGGCGATTTTTGTTATTTGGAGAAATTCTTTCTTCTTCGCCCATTGTTTCCACATGATAACCATTCAAACGAATGTCTTTAAAGCTCAATAAGTTACGATTTGAGTCTGGGGAAAACAATGCATCTGGAATTTCGAGATGTGTGCCTTTAGGCATTAGAACGGCGGCCTGGCCGTGGCCTTTTATAAGACTGGCCTGTCCTGCTATAGTCTCTACGATTGTCTTTCTTAGTTTAAGGTCTATGAAGTATCTTTCATCTTTCAAGATCGTATGACTTGACCCACTATCCACAAGGAATACGTCCATACTTCATAAAACAAGAATCATGTCTTAAAGCCTTAATATTTTATTAAATCATAGATAGAAATCCAAAGACATGAATCCAAAGCAAATCAAAACAAGAAAGCAACATGAAAGTATAAAATCGGAAACTAAATTATTTTTCTAGTCAACGTATGAACTGCCCTCACAGTCTGAGCATTCTTCCTCATTGCACGTTTGAGGTTCTGTCATCTCTTTACGCCTCTTTATGAAGTCATCAGCTTTTGATAATTTCTTTTGTCCTTTGTGGACCAAGGAGGTAATATAGTAGATCGTTATAGTTGGTGAAAGTTTCGGCCTTTCGTGATAACACTATCTGTCTCGGATGGAATGTAGATATAGTCTTATTTAAAAGATCTCTGTGTGTAATCACTTCGCCACATAGCATAAAGCCATGTACGATTCTCAGTAGAGTACAATTGTACTCATCCACGGATTCATAGTCCTGGAAGCTGAGTCTACTCCATCCATCCATGGAGGTCAGCCATAATTTCATTGAGAATCTTTCACCAAGCTTTGTCCAGAGGTCAACTGGATCTTTAGTATCTTCATACTGATCTCTTAGATCCTCAGTGAGATGACGGTGCATAATGTTTATGGCTCTTTGCTTTTGGCTTTCAAGTTCATTATTATCTTTGTAGATGCATCTTCCGAGTCCTCTGTCTTGTAGAGCAGTCTCGTGCTCAATGACCATTCCATAAATTCGTCTCCTGAGAGATCTAGGACCGGGTATTCAAAGTTGTTAACTTTGGCCATTATTCATATGCATCAAAGTTGACGTCAGCCATCTGAAAAACGTTTTAACGATTTTCAGTTAGGGGCTTTTAATAAATCCGGACCTTAGTGGTAATGTCCGGTTTATATATATGCATATAGCATGTCCGTTTTTAATACTTCATGGTTTCAATCAATTATGCAAATCAATTAATTAAATCATGCAACCGATTTTCTATTATGCTATTAGCAATATTAATCAATTTCCCTTTTTGCAAAATTAATCATAAGACAATTCATTAAAGGGATAAACCAATAAAGAAAATTAAACAAAAGGGGAAAAGGATATACTTAACACTTTCCTTTTTACTAAAAGGAAGGGATTAAGGTTTTCCTATTTGGATTAGGATTAGGTTTATGATCGATTTCAACCTAGCTTTTTCTCTAGGGTTTCACGATTTCAACTATAGCCAAAACAAGCATGCACAAATCGATTCTAACAACCTAACTCACACAATCCGATTTCAATCAATGATACATGCGATTTCTATGCTAGTCCAAATTCGATTTAAGTGATTGATGCAAGCAAGTTCTCATGCGATTTTAAACAGGTAAATAAGCAAGCTAATGAACTAATTTAAACATGCAATCAAGATCACAAATCGATTCAGCAAACAAGCAAGGCATATTCAAAGAATCTGATTTTAGGGTTTCATAAGCTTAAGTCCGATTTCAAGGTGGGTTTGAATATAAGATCAAACAAGTTTATCAAACAACCGATTTTAAACTCATGATATAGCTTAGGTCAATGTTCGGTTCAAGTTTTAATAAGATCAAGCAAGTTATGGGAGCAACCGATTTTAGGGTTCAAGTTCATTAATGTCCAATTCGGTTTTGCTTTGTTCTTAGTTTAGGGTTTTACCTTTTTCTTTCTTTTAGATTTGAATTGGAATGAACCGGGAGCTAATGACCTCGGAAAACACAAGCTGAAATCGGATCTCCTTGGTTTATTGGTGGGTCGTCGTGCACTGTATGCGTGCGCGCAGAGCGCGTCCGATGTCGGATCGACAAGCGGTTTCACCGGTAGATTCGTCTCGTCGAGGGCTTCGATTTGATATCTAGATCGCCTTCTGGTTCCTCACGGTTTGAAAGATATGACTCTTAAAGTTTCGGCAGCTACTCAGGGTCTTAGGGTTTTAGGGTTTAGGAGCTTTCGTGCTGATAACGTGTGTGAACTGAATGTTCTGTATGTATTATTATGAGAGACCAATGGTCTCTTTATATAGTGGTTACACCAGGTAGAGAAAAGGTAATTATCCTTTTACTACCCATACAAAAAAAGGAAATATTCCATAAACATATTCTTGTCTATAAAGGAAAACATCTAATTATACTAAGGACGGTTATGTTAATAACCTCTATATGGATCGGTCTATATTGAGTCCATTAACCAAACGGTCATAACAGATATTAGATTTATATTACTTTTTTATAAGATAAAAAAAAAATAATGTGAACGTTTTTCATTCCCTTATATTGGCTTTACCACATGTCCTACACAACTGCTACATGTTCATGAAGAAACATCCATCCCCCAAAAACGGCCAAATTATTTCTCTACACATAACTTCAAATTATTTAATTTGAGAAATTTATATAATATTAACTTCGCCGTTTGTCATTAATTATAGGGGGTAGACCAAAGAAGTCTACTTTTGAATGTAAGTTTTGACATCACTATTTAAAATTTTGATTATGCAATTATAATAATATAATAGATATCGTTCTTGAATTATATTAACAAAATGCTTTTCGTTTAAAACAGCTACAAAAGACGCATCTATTGACGTTCAAGGAACATCCTCCATTACAAAACGCACTGGTCAGTAATAAAATTTTCGACATTCATTCGGTCACATGTCTAAGTTAGCTTTAACATATTGTTTCAATGTTAAAGCTGGAAGGACAAGGAAGATAACTACTGCCAACGTCTCACCACCAATCCAAAGTTAGTTTTATTGTTTAATTTATGGGAACTTTGAAAGCCATTTGTTGATACCATTTTTGTTTTATCAACACTTATTTCATTCATCTTTATTGTACTCTAGAAATGTTCAAGACCGCGTATGTCTCCTATCACAAGTCCATCATCAGGAGTCACCAATACTTCACCAGAAATTTTAAAATGTATACAAAATTTGAAATGTATATGTACATGATTAATATTTTTTTATAAAAGTTTATATCAAAGCTTACCACCGTCTTTGATAAATGATTCAGCTGGCAGACCAATACTAAGTGAACAGAATAGGATTCTGTTATCGAACATAACCAATATAGCTTCATTGTTGATGTTTTCCTTATTTTCCTTGCTTATTATTTTTTCATTTATATGTCATTAAAACTGCAGCGTCAACCTCCCATGGTAACAATAGTAATCTGTCAACTCAAACAATATCGACCCTACTATATAATGCATCTCAAAACACGATTCCGTACAGTGCATCAGGTAAGTACACATTTTTAAAATTTGCAATATGATTATTCAACGGGTGCATAATAAATATGTTGCTGGTCAGATCCTAGAATCACATGCGACATTACGAACTCAAATAAAGATTTTTCGATAGGTAAATAGAGATAGGCTTGTTACGAAAATACTGATAATGGAGGACAAAAAAACAGCCCCTGTCATATTGTTATCGAGGATCTCACGAATCGTATGACCATCTTCTTTTACTTAAAGCGATACTTAACATATAAAAACTCTTTCATAATATTTAATTATTTAGAAATAACATTAATAATTGATTATAGGATATCATAATATATAGATACGTAAACGAAAGTGATACAGAGGAAGAAGAAGATGGAATTGTACACGAATCTGAAGAAATAAATCTTGAATCCCCTGCTAAACCTCAGTATCATGAGGAAATTGTCGTGCCTAAAAAGAAAAATTCTTACAAAGAAAAGACTGACGATGGAGTTATCTATGTCCATTACACATGTACGTTAGACTCCTAAATACTTTTATAGGCATTTTCAATTATTCTGGAATCTCTCTTAAGATTTATATTTTTAATTATTACTTGCCATCAGCTTATGAAGATCATGGCGATCATATATACAAATGTTCATTTTGCCAAGCTTATATGTGGTATGGTGAAAGGATAGAGAAACCGAGAAGGCATGTTAACCCAACATTTACATTGTGTTGTAAGAAAGGGAAAGTTGTTCTTCCACTGCTCAAGAGGCCTCCTCAGGAGCTCATAGATTTGTTATGCCCAGGAAATCCATTGAGTAACCACTTCAGAGAGTTTATTAGGGCTTACAACATGTTGTTCTCTTTTACCTCTCTAGGAGGAAAAATCGACCACTCTGTCAATACTGGCCAAGGTCCATATGTGTACAAATTGAATGGTGAAAACTACCATATGATCGGCAATCTTCTTCCTCAGGATGGTGAAATTCCAAGTTAGTCATTTTATATATATAATATATATATATATATATATATATATATAATATATATATATATATATATGATACTATGAACGAAATCACCAACCGTATCACAGCTTATGGGTATGTAAGTTGTTATTACATACTTCCTTTCTACAACTTTTGACTTTTTATTGTGTACAATGTCTAGGTCCAACAGGTCTGAAGCCGCGAAGCTTAAAGAACATGTTGTGGGTATTTAGAAAACTATGCTCGATAGTGTAAATAAGTATGCCGAAGCATTCCGACAAGTAAGAGACAGATTCGATTCAGATGGTTCTGATAAATTCAGGCTAAGATTAATTGAAGAACGAGGTTCCGATGGCAGAACCCACAACCTACCTACCGCTGATGAAGTTGCTGCTCTAATACCCGGTGACTTTCAGCCAAATATGGACAAACGAGATATTATACTTGAGACCACTCATGGTAGCCTCCAGAGAATTTGTGAAACTCATCCTGCCTATTTTCCTCTTCAGTATCCTCTTCTTTTCCCTTACGGAGAGGATGGGTGGCGTTTTAATATACCTTTAGGTTTGGCTAATACAGACGGTAGAAAACAGAAATCAATAACTTGTCGTGAGTTTTTTGCATTCTGCATCTGTGAAAGACATGGTGAAGCATCAACCATAACCAGGTCAGGAAGATTGTTCCAACAGTTTCTGGTGGATGGTTACACAATGATTGAGTCGAGTCGCTTGCGTTATGTTTGGTGCAATAAAAAAAAAAACTCAGGTGTAACAACTACGAAATCATACAGAAGGCAGCTGCAGCAGGTGGTGATAATATGAGGAAAAAGGGCACCATGATCTTCATTCCTGCAAGTTTTACCAGTGGTCCACGTTACATGCAGCAGCACTATCTTGACGCAATGGCTATTTGTCGTCATTTTGGATTTCCTGATATTTTCATTACATTCACCTGTAATCCAAAATGGAATGAGATTACGAGGTGTCTTCAAGAACGTTGTCTGAAAAGAGAGAATGGACCAAACATTATCGGCAGATTATTCAAGATTAAACTTGATGATCTCATGGCTGAGCTGACCAATATGAAAGGAGGTTTTTTTGGAAAAACGTCTGCTGGTACGTCATTTCGTGTACTTTATGAATAATAATTATCATTCTTTTTAATTTTTTTTCCTTATTCTCATGCAGCTATGTATACAATAGAGTTTCAGAAAAGAGGCCTACCACATGCCCATATTCTGCTATTCCTTCACAAAGACAACAGAATAATTACTACCGATGATATCGACCGTTTTATCTCCGCGGAACTTCTGGATAATGTAGCTGAGCCTGATCTGCACAAGCTTGTCAGAGACAGTATGCTTCATGGTCCATGCGGAAGAGCTAATCCAACTCAGGTTTGTATGGCTAATGGTAAATGTGCAAAGAATTTCCCCAAGCCTTTCTGCGAACATACAACTATTGATGTTAATGGTTTTCCTTCCTACAAACGAAGAGTCGACAGCAGATCTGCTGATAAAAATGGTATCCAGTTGGATAATAGGTATGTTGTGCCTTACAACAAAGACCTTCTTATTCGTTACCAAGCTCATATGAATGTAGAGTGGTGTATACAAACCCATGCTGTAAAATATCTTTTTAAGTACATACACAAGGGCCGGACTATGGATCAGCAGCCGTTGACGTTGAACAAAATGGTGTTGTTGATGAAATTAAGAAATTCTACGATTGCATGTATTTTTTAGTTATATCTTGGCATTTTATAATACATAATCAAGTTCATATTCTTTAACCATATAACTTAATGTAGGTATGTGTCTGTTCCAGAAGCTTCTTGGAGAATATTTGCTTTCCCCACAACCTACCAAACTTTGCCAGTAGAGAAACTATATTTTCATCTGCCAGGCCAGCAATCTGTAGTACACGATGAAGATGAAACTTTACTCACCCGTACGACTGTCAGCATGTCAATGTTCTTGGGTTGGTTTGAAGCATGTAAGATTTATCCTGAGTCAAAGTTGCTAACATATGCCGAGATGCCTACTAAATTTACATGGAATAAAAAAGAATGTGCTTGGAAAACAAGGAAGAGGGGATATGCAATTGGAAGAGTTTCTCATGTGTCTCCATCGCAATATGAGTTGTATTATCTGAGGATTCTTCTAAACTATGTCAGATGTCCTGAGTCGTATGAGGACATAAAGACCGTTAACAATGTACCATATGGGACTTACAAAGATGCATGTGATGCATTAGGTCTCCTAGATGACGATAAGGAATACATCAGGGCAATCAAAGATGCCAGTGAGTTCTCTACAGGATCTTATTTGCTCAATTTATTCTGTCGTATGTTATACAATGATTGCCTGATCAGTCCAGAAATCGTTTGGGAGGAATGTTGAGAGTACTTAACTGAAGATGTACTTCACAAGCACAGGATTGATAACAATAACTATGGTATGAAAAAAATCTATTCTGTTTAGCATTTTTTTAAGAGCAGTGTTGCATATATTTGGAAACGATAGGATGCCTACTTATTCAACCTTTTCTTTGTAGAAATAAATCTGTCACCCGATCAGATAAAGAACATTGCACTTAGTCGCATCGAAAGTTATTTGCAGTGTCGTGGATGTGCACTAGACAATTGGGTACAAATGTCTAAACCAGACGAACATACGGAGTACCACGGAAACCATCTTATAGATGAAGAGCGTAACTACAATCAGGAAGACCAGAGAAGAGAACAAGATCGACTTCTCGCTTTGATGAATGATGAACAGAGGTGTGTTTACCAAGAAATCATGGAGGCTGTACTTGGGAAAATAGGGGGTGTTTTTTTCGTTTATGGCTTCGGCGGTACAGGCAAAACATTTCTTTGGAATACATTATCTGCTTCCATTCGCGGAATGGGTAAAATTGTTATAAACACTGCGTCAAGTGGTATTGCTGCTCTCCTATTACCTGGTGGTAGAACCGCGCATTCTAGGTTTAAGATTCCTATCAATCCTGATGATTCTACCTCTTGCAAAATTAATCCTGGAACTGATCTTGCTGGATTGATGGTTCAAGCTGACCTCATTATATGGGACGAAGCTCCTATGATGAGCAGATATTGTTTTGAGAATCTTGACAGGGCTATGCGTGATATTGTACCAGCGGCTCAAGGTCAGATTTTCGGAGGTAAAGTAGTTGTATTTGGCAGGGATTTCAGACAGATTCTTCCTGTTATTGAAGGTAGTGGTCGCGCCAAGACTGTTTTCTCTACGTTAAATTCGTCTTACATTTGGGATTCTTGCAAAGTTCTCAAGCTGATGAAAAACATGCGACTTCTCGGTGGAATCAGTGCTCATGATGCTGCTGAGATCAATCGTGATGGAGAAATTAACAATCCTAATACCGGTGTTGTTGAAATCGACATTCCGAAGGATTTTCTGATAAAAGAATGTGGTGATCCTATACATACAATCGTGAAAGAGGTTTAAGGAGATTCTTTTGGTGGGATTGCAGTGGTGAAATTTTCAAAAACAGAGCAATTCTCAGCCCTACTAACGAGGACGTCGACCAGATTAATGATTACATGCTTTCCAAGTTAGATGGTAAGTGTATAATATGGTAACCTTATATAATTTATTAGACCTACACATTTTAATATTGTTTTGTTTATAATCTGGGGAAGAGAAGTTATATCTCAGTTCTGACAGCATCAATCCCACCGATGTAGATCCAAATAACGTCGTTGATTATCCAGTGGAGTTTCTTAATTCCATTAAAATCTATGGACTACCTAAGCATGAATTGAAGCTGAAGATTGGTGCTCCTGTCATGTGTATCCGTAACATCGACCCTACTGATGGTTTATGTAACGGAACCAGACTTATTATCACTCAGACAACCCCCAACGTTATCGAGGAAGTTATAATCACCGGAAGTGATAAACACATAGGTAATAAAGTTCTTATTCCTCGGATGTTTGTATCTCCCCCCGAAGGAAAATTTACTTTCAGAATGCATCGGAGACAGTTTCCCGTGACGTTAGCGTTTGCAATCACCATCAATAAAAGTCAGGGCCAATCTCTCCAGAATGTTGGTTTGTTTCTTCCCAAACCCGTTTTCTCACATGGTCAGTTATACGTTGCACTCTCCCGGGTTATGTCAAGATGCGGCTTGAAATTCCTAATTACTGACGAGAAAGGTAACGTGAAGAAGAAGACGACTAATATTGTTTACAAGGAAGTTTTCCAGAATATTTAACCCCTTTTTGTCTTGGTGTATGATTTTTCATAATTTGTTAGATATAATACCATGTCCAAAAAAATGTTAGATATAATACAATATTAGTGTTGAAGAGGTACGTCATCTAAACTGATAATGGATCAATTTAAATTACTCAATAATTCTTAATTCAAAGTCATTTTGATAAAGGATTTACTTAGTTCGGAAGTCATACTTTCAAGTTTAATGAAACGTTTAATACAAAATCTAATAACAAGTCCAAATAAACAGCACATTTTTTTAGCAATGAATATGAGTTTCAAATATATAGATGATTCCTTAAATTTTAAAATCTAAGTATTTTCAACCCTATGACCCAGCTCGTCCCCACTGTTGTGAGTTCCCTTAAATTATCTCTCGGTCTTCTGTGTTCCCTACCATCTCTCAATATTATGCTTTCAATTGTCAAGAAAGTAGTATGATAATGAACAACTTATCTGAATTTTAAATAAACTCAATTTCCGTTTCATTTTAGTTTTGGTGACCTGCAGAAACCTAACCAGATGAAGGAAGCTTTTTAGAACTCCAATGTGATAATTGTCCGGAAAAAGGCCTCTCTCTTTCACAATCTTAAAAAAGTAATAGTGATCATTGTCATATAAATAGTAAATTTCGAATTTATTGATGGATCAGAACTATCACAATCTTAAGTCAGTAAAAGTAGATTCTGCCAATTTATTCTAAAGGAACGTTACAATAAATGTCGTGTATTTTACAAGTCAATTGCACGTAATCATTACATCCACTAACACTACTTAACGATTGACTACTAAAGTAACCATATTTAATGCAAAATCTCACTATTTTCTAGGGATCTATCTAAATCGGATTTATTTTTCGAACATCTAATCGTTCTACTTGGATTTTTACTGTTTACATGCAACCAAATTTACTAAATAGCTGTAAACACTGAAATAGCATTAGTAATTATTAAGCCTCTGTATGGTTACCTCGACCAATTTGTGGAACGTGATGGAATATTACATTAATGTCATTATCTAAACCGTTACATCTTTATTTATCTTATAATTTAATTATTTAACCTTAGATGATATGAACCTTACCATTTTGTACATGATTCATGTGTCATTTAGCTTCATATCAATATGTTTTCAGTATTAACTAATCATTTCACCACTAATTTGTTGTCATTAAAAAATAGTACTGTAATTATTAAGATTACATAGACGTTTATATCTACAAATTAATACCAAATTATTTAATTAACCTATGTTGGGTAAAAATCCCCTCCTCGGAATTGATAGAACGTTAAAGCAAGACCGGATCAACGGATGACAACCCGAGCATGGCGGCTGAACTTATCCCGAACATTCTTCAGTCGCCAGCATTCCGTCAAGCAATACATGGCGGCTGAACCCATCCCGAGCATTCCGCTTCAGCCGCCCAGCATTCCGTCAAGCAATACTTGCGGCTGAACTCATCCCGAGCATTCGCTTCAGGCCCGCATTTCGTCAATCAATACATGGCGGCTTGGACTTGCCCCGAGCGATGCTCCAGCCGCCCAGCATCTTTGCATAAACACACGGCGGATGAACTTATCCGAACATCCCGCTTCAGCCGCCCAGCATTCCGTCGATCAGTACATGGGGCTGAACTCCTTCCGAGCATATTCCAGCCGCCCATCACTCTCCAATCAAGACAGGGCGGCTGAACTTATCCCGAGCATCCCGCTTCAGCCGCCCAGCATTCCGTCGATCAGTACATGGCGGCTGAACTCCTTCCGAGCATGTTCCAGCCGCCCATCACTCTCCAATCAAGACAGGGCGGCTGAGCTTATTATGAGCATCCCGCTTCAGGTGCCCAGCATCCGTCAAGTAGTGCATGGCTGCTGAACTCATCCCGAGCATAATGCTTCAGCAGCCCAGCATCCTTGCATCAATACTGGTGGCTGGACTCATCCCGAGCATTCCGCTTCAGCCGCCCAGCTCCCGTCAAGCAGCGCATGGCTACTGAACTCTTCCCGAGCATAATGCTTCAGCAGCCCAACATTCCTTGCAACCAATACATGGGCGGCTGAAGCGGAATGCTCGGGAAGATTCAGCCGCCATGTAAGCTTGAGAAGACGTTGGGCGGCGAAGCTTGATACTCGGGTTAAGTTCAGCCGCCATGTACCGATGCAAAGATGATGGGCGGCTGGAGCATTGCTCGGGACAAGTCCAGCCGCCATGTACTGCTTGACGGAATGCTGGGCGGCTGAAGCGGGATGCTCGGGACGGAGTTCAGCCGCCATGTATTGATGCAAGGATGCTGGGCTGCTGAAGAGTTATGCTCGGGATGAGTTCAGCAGCCATGCAGCTTACGGATGCTTGACGGGAGCTGGGTTGAAGCGGAATGCTCGGGACGAGTTCAGCCGCCATGTACCGCTGAGAAGACGTTGGGCGGCTGAAGCTTGATACTCGGGTTAAGTTCAGCCGCCATGTACCGATGCAAAGATGCTGGGCGGCTGGAGCATTGCCGGGACAAGTCCAGCCGCCATGTACTGCTTGACGGAATGCTGGGCGGCTGAAGCGGGATGCTCGGGACGAGTTCAGCCGCCATGTATTGATGCAAGGATGCTGGGCTGCTGAAGAGTTATGCTCGGGATGAGTTCAGCAGCCATGCACTGCTTGACGGGATGCTGGGCGGCTGAAGCGGAACGCTCGGATCAGTTCAGCCGCCGTGTCCTGATGCATGTATGATGGGCGGCTGAAGCAATGTTCGGAGAAGTTCAGCCGCCATGCTCGGGAGAAGTTCAGCCGCCATGTACTGCTTGACGGAATGCTGGGCGGCTGAAGCGGGATGCTCGGACGAGTTCAGCCGCCATGTATTGATGCAAGGATGCTGGGCTGCTGAAGAGTTATGCTCGGGATGAGTTCAGCAGCCATGCACTGCTTGACGGGATGCTGGGCGGCTGAAGCGGAACGCTCGGGATCAGTTCAGCCACCGTGTCCTGATGCATGTATGATGGGCGGCTGAAGCAATGTTCGGGAGAAGTTCAGCCGCCATGCTCGGGTTGTGATCCGTTTGATCCCGATCTTGCATTCTCGTTCTATCAATTCCGAGGAGGGGATTTTGACCCCAACAACGGACTGAAACAAAGTGGGCGCATGTGTACAATCGTTTAAGCGATTACCTAATGAAATCCGGTTATAAGAATGATTCCATCAGTCCGTGTATCTTTATAAAGAAGTTTGCAAACAAGGATTTGTAATTATAGCAGTTTACGTGGATGATTTGAACATCCTCGGCACCTCTGGAGAAATCACCCAAACAGTTGATTTGTTAAAGCCGAATTTGAAATGAAAGACTTAGGAAATACTAAGTTCTGTTTGGGAATACAGCTTGAGTACGTCAAAGACGGAATCCTTGTGCATCAAATGGCGTATACTGTAAAAGTACTCACCCATTGAGTAGCCCATGGTCGTAAGGAGCATAAGCCCGGACACAGATCCGTTTGGTCCAATAAGAAAGGATGAAGAAGTCCTTGGTCCCGAAACGCCATATCTAAGTGCCATAGGAGCGTTACTATACTTGGCTAGTCACACTAGACCAGATATTTGTTTTGCCGTGAACCTCCTATCAAGATTTAGTTCTTGTCCAACCCAAAGGCACTGGAACGGGATTAAACATTTACTTCGTTACCTTCAAGGAACGAAAGATATGGGTTTATTTTAGACTAACCATAACGACAAAGGTTTAGTTGGTTTTGCTGATGCAGGTTATCTATCGGATCCACACAATGGACGATCTCAGACAGGATATGTGTTCACTCACGGAGGAACCGCAATTTCATGGCGATCCATGAAGCAGACACTCACGGCCACATCATCAAATCACGCAGAGATTTTGGCGATTCATGAAGCCAGCCGTGAATGTGTTTGGTTGAGATCGATGACTCAGCACATAAGACGAGATTGTGGGATGACAGATGGAAAGGACGAACCGACCGTACTTCATGAGGACAATGCTGCGTGCATAGCTCAACTGAAGGATGGATAGATCAAGGGAGACCGGACGAAGCACATTCTGCCAAAATTCTTTTTCACTCACGATCTCCAGAAGGCTGGAGAAATACAAGTGCTTCAAGTCCGTTCAAGCGACAACTCAGCTGACTTGTTCACAAAGTCGCTCCCAACTTCCACGCTCAAGAAGCTGGTGTATCAGATCGGCATGCGCCGACTAAGGGACTTTAGTGATGTCTAAATCAGGGGGAGTAATACGTGCTGTACTCTTTCCTCACTAAGGTTTTGTCCCACTGGGTTTTTCTTTAGTGAGGTTTTAATGAGGCAGCATCCCCAAGCGTATTACAAAGATCCTTGGTTGCATCGGGATTCGGTCATTTCGTCCAAGGGGGAGTGTTATGAACCGTTTGGTTAATGGACTCAATATAGACCGATCCATATAGAGGTTATTAACATAACCGGTCCTTAGTATAATTAGATGTTTTCCTTTATAGACAAGGAATAGGTTTATGGAATATTTCCTTTTCTTTGTATGGGTAGTAAAAGGATAATTACCTTTTCTCTACCTGGTGTAACCACTATATAAAAAGACCATTGGTCCTCATAATAATACACATAGAACATTCAGTTCACAACATATCGAGGAAGGGAGATATTAATATCAATATATCAAGAGTAATCATGGTTTTCTTTATTTTGTATATTCCTGATATTCTTTAATATGATCGCAATTACTGATTTCACGACTAACAGTTTTCGTATATTATTTTACTAACAACCTATTGAGGATGCACAAAACAGAAAATCATATACTTCCCTTAAAAACCTCACTGGCACCATATCACAACTATATTTACCTATATATATTGCTCCTAATTTTTTTTGATATATTCTAAACAACTAAACCACATATACTTTTCCTAATGTTTTTCCTTAACACAATTGAAGATTTAAATTCATCCGAAACAGATTGGATTATTATGGTGAAAATAAAAAGAAAATGGAAGGAATATGTTCCACATGAAGGTTTTTCTATTTTTATGATTCTTGCAGATGACATGGTAAGTTATACAATGCACTTGCTCATTCGTATTTAAAATTCAGTTCTCCTGTATTTACCATAACATAAATCTTTACTTTTTGTAAGGAAAAAAACTATTGAAGCTAGAGTGGTTACTCGGTTGCTCCCTTTTTTGAACACTTAATTGTTGAAGGACTATGGTGTGAAATTGAAGATTTTAGTGTCACATCAGATGACGCAAAAATTGTTAACACACCACGATGTTATGCAATTAAATTTATTGTTTCTACAACTGTTAAAAAAAATAAAGATCACTCATGGTTAGTAACGATTCTTTAATCTATTTATAATGGAAGCTATTCTATCAACCGTGATTAATCATTACTTTCTTTATTCTCATTTCAAAGAACCGCCACCAATCGACGAAGGTGCACCACGCAATAGATGTGGTTAATAAGAGACCCTGCAATATGAACTCCACAAATGTTCTCCAAGCTTAATTATGCTTCATTTCGTTTATTATATTATTGTTTTTATATAATATAGATAGACACTGCTCAATTGTCCTTAATATCTCTTAGCAATATTTACTCAGTAACAATACAGACATAAAATTTAATTAAGATTTGACTAATATACGAAAGTATATTAAATGTGAAACAAAATTGTCTTCATGATTTGACATACATCAATATCTATCATGCTTCGAAACTAACAATATTGCACAATATTCAATCTTTATTTACTGTACTCGATATTAAACACATATCCACTATAATGAATTTAGTAGAGTGTTTTTACGTATAAATCTATGAAACTTGCAAAATACTTTGGTAACAATATAGAAATTATACAAATGAAATCTTTTGAAGATATCACTAAAATATGTCAAATATCATTTTCATAGAGAATTTTGGTTACAAGTTTCTATACTTTTAGGCACTGTCAGACAGATTTTCTCCCAGACGCTGATATCGAGGTACCTCCTCTCTCACCGCATTTCGACGCCGGTGGAGCTTTAGCTCGCCGGCGTCCCCCCACCTTCCCTCTTTCGTCTTTCCTCTCTTTCCTCCTCCATCTGTTCATTCTCTCTTCAAGTCTGCTGTGTTTTCAATTGTCTCCCCTTTTGGTTCGGTTTCACCAACCTCCAACACCACCCATGGACCTCCGTCTGTGTTGGAATCAACCAGACTTCACCTACCCTCGACCGGATCTGTTACTTTTGTATTCTGGAGGGACGCCTGTCACCTCCTCCCAGCATTTAAACCCTTTATCACCATGAGCCGCTGTTATGCCTCACCAACTGTTATTAACCAGCATCACGCTTCTTATGCCACCGGGAACTAAAAAGGCTCTTATCATATCAACCTTTCTCTGTGTTCAGAGCATATTGTGTCGCGGCCAGCGTCCGTAGCTTTACCGTTGAACCGCACCTCCGCTGGACGTTTCTCCGGCATGTTTTACAATGGTGTTGTCTGCGCCTGCGCCGCCAAGAGTCCCTCTCAAGCTCAGGAGGAAGACCCAAACCCTAGATCTGCAACCATTAAGTTAATGGGTCTGGCCCAATTTGATACTAAAGTGGGCTTCGTCCCAATATCTGGCCCAATATTATCCAGGTTTGTATCTCTCAGCCCATCATTATCCATTAACCCTGGCTCGTTCTCTCTTCAACCACCGACCCCGTCTCCCCTCCTTGACTGCGTCTTCCGTTCTGATTTGTTGAAGAATCATGCTCCTTCCCGGTCGTCTCTCTCATCCAGTGCAGCGTCGATCAAAAGTTCGCTAGCATCACCGGAGTACCTCCAAGTATTACCCCGGTCATCCTCAACGCTTGCTTCAATGTTTTGCCAGCCAAGCCTTGTGAAGGCGTACCTTCCGCTTACCGACCATCCTACTTCCGGCGTTCCCGCCGATGATTCAAGTCCCCCGGTATTCATAATCTCTGATATCGGCTTGCTGCTCTTTTTCTATAATTATCATTTGGGTCTGAGAATTGGAATATATTCAGGGGTATATATACCTATATTTTGCCCTCCTCTTGGAATAAGGGGCCCTGATACCACCGGAGTTTGCTTAAAAACTCTCTGCAAAATCTTCTCCGTTCAGGAGAGGAGATCCTCCTCCTATTTGGAGCGAGCTCTTCAAAGCTCTGCATTGGCTATAGCCGAAAGAACATCATGTGACCTTTATCTGGTCTTGGGTATAAAGAAAGTTTTTTTCAAGTTTACCTCTCAACAAAATTCAGCTATGCAAAGTCTCGTGGACTGGGACCTGCTTGCTGAACTCTTGGCGATTGATGGTGTCATGGATTCAGTTTCGGACGAGTTCCTAATCTCCTCGAATGTGGTTTCGGGTAGTCTCGGTCTTGCCTCCCTATCTATTCTAAAGGAAGCAACTGTCGCTTGTAATTCCTTGGAATCTATCATGCTTTTATCCTTTGTCTGTCTTAGCTTTGATGTGGTTGTTTGTAATCTTGAATCCAACTCCTATGTTTTGGAGCAATGTCTCCTTAAGGGAGTGTAACCACCTTGATTTATGAATGAATCGTTGTGCACAAAAAAGGCACTGTCAGTTTATTTGTATGTTGACTTCTAATCATAAGATACACTCCTTCTCTTCCAGTGAATCATAATTACTTTTTCCATAAAAGTAGTTGTTGTATATTTACTTTTCCAACATTTATATAATTGATAATATCCTTTATTGGCACTGTTTACAAGCAGCGAATCCGAACTGTATTCTCTTTATAGTATCCACCTTTAAAACTATTATATGTATCCATTTCTAAACCTAAACCTGTTCTTATTTCGGTATATTTTGAACAGAAAAGAATTAACTGAACGTAAAATTTTGTAGAGATAAATGGGTTTTTTTATATGGTTAATGATCTTCGTCCATTCAAATCAAATTGGAAACTGGGGTTGAAGATCCTCAAGGTGAGGTATCGAGGTTCTCCTTCTGGAAATTGGCTTCATATGCTTGTCTGTGACGAGAAGGTAAATGTGCATTTTTTTATTTTCTATCTTGCTTCTTACAATAATTTATTTATGTTTTTTTGCGAATTTAGGGATCTCGGATTCAAGCGTATGTAAGGCCAATCTGTGTTCATGTATACGAGGATGTTTGGTCCTCGTGCTGATGATCATCGGCCGAAAATTGATTTCCTTTCTCACACATCGGTGTTGATTATCCGTCCAGTCTTGGCAAGCCTCTTCCTTCATCCGATAAGGTTTTTCGACATCATCGACAGGGCCATACATAGAGACTACCTAATAGGTTCTGAGAAAAGTTTATCTTAGTTATTGTTAATATATTCTTTCTATTGTTGTGTGTTTGATGTCTATTTTGACTCGTGTTCTATATTTGTAGATGTAATAAGTGTGTTGCATGATGTTGGTGAGATTAAGAAGACAACTTACCCAACGACTGGTTTCATCGATCACAACCTTCGCTTCGAACTAATTAACGCCGAGTAATTTTTGATATTTAACTGACGATACATATATGTATAAAAGTTTCGATTTTGTCTCATAACGACATATGTTTCTTATTTATGCTGTCGTAGAAGGGACATCGTACTAGCTTGCAACGCATCTGGGTCCCTAGCGAAGGAGATTTTTGAACATTACAGAAGTACGAAGGATGATGATCAAATCATCTGCGTTTTGCGGTTTTGGATGACCTCCGAAGGCAAAGGTACTTATGTTTCCTAATAATGTAATGACATACAATTGCATGGCACTTTTGGCGATGGGAAAATAATCAAAAGTATGCTTTGTATTTGTTTTTGGATTAGGTGACGACAAACACTCAGTAATTCTTAATTCTGTCGATATATCCGATTTCATGTTTAATCCCATTAATGAAGATGTGGAAGAATTTCAGAGAAAGTAAGTTAATGTTTTATTTGTGAATAATTGTCGCTGTATACGAAATGTTGTAATCGTAATGAATATATTTCATTATTTTGTAGGGTTCTTATGAGTTGAAGTACAATGGAGAGTTCAGTTTAAATATTACGAATCGATATATTAATATTTTCCCTACTTATCAAGGACTTATGTTCTTTAATTGACTTTTTAATTAAACTAAAACAATTTTAAGTTCTCATATCTTTATTATAAATAGTTACCATTGCATCTGTGTTCCTATTTGATATTATTAGATGTAGCATGATGTTTATGATTTGATTGATTATGTATCAATACTTTAAAGGCTAACATTTAATCTGACAAACATCTTCTAAAACTCGAGTAGGTATCAACCTACCCTATAGCTTCCGAGAAGATATACTTGATTTGAAACCATATATCTCATCATACATCGAAAAAAGATAAGTAATAATGAAATATAAGTAATCAAATATACTCGATTTGGCATCATCACTATATGAATCAAGTGAAGATTTATATATATTACATGCTTTCCAAGTTAGATGAATGTGGACTAAATCCATCAAATTTGAAAGTAACGAAAATATATCGGAAAGAGATAAGAAGTCATTAAACTATATATATATATATATATATATATATATATATATATAAACAAATATATTTGATTTGGCATTATCAATATCAACATATTTTTCCAATATATTCGCACTGACACAATATAAGTTCATTTACTGCATGACCTACAAAAGTATTTGATTAAATATATTTTACATATGCTGTATCTAGAATATCATTATTTTAATAATTCGAATCATTTCATTCAATTAAAAAAAAGTCTCATATCGACACAACTGTTAGAAGCTTATTTATATCGACCATTCAAGCTACTTCTGTCTTAAAATCATTTGGGTTTCTTCTATGATATTTATATTGCAAAATTATGGATATAGTATCATCTCTCTTTCTTTCTTTGTCCATTGATATAATTCAATCTATCTTTGTTTGTGTAGCTAAGAGATCTACAAAAGATTATCTCTGTTTGAAGATGACATGCATAGCATTGAGAGAGATTTCTGAGTCCCCTTCTCTCTAAGAATCTGTTTATTATCTACTAGATATAGATCACAATTACTGGAATAACGATGAAGCTTTTCTGAAGAAGTGTTATGATCACGGTAATCCATATGCAATATATATGAAGGGTTGTCATGATTTCTTCATATTTGGTGAGCAGGATAAAGGGTTGGCAGAACTGAGAGTGACTGCTGATAAAGGATCTGATGTTGCTCTCTATACATATGCAATGTTGCGACACATCATATGGGATGATTTTAGTCATTTGAGTCGTATCAGTGGAGAGACTATTGTCAACACTTCTTTGGATTTTATCAAGAGGTTAAGGAGGTTTCAACCTAATTACCACGATTCCATTGAGGTGAAAAAAATGGATGATGAAGATGTGTACTACCTTCTTCATAGCTGTAAGTGTACCCCTTATGATGAATGGTTCTATTGGTTCGATAAGGATGCTAAAGGACCTGAAATCTGTGAGCAATGTTTCTGGAGTAGAGAAGTTTCCATATTTTTTAAGTTCTTTGGTTTCACTGCTTTTGTTAACACCAGCGAATGGTGAATGTATGTGATTATATCATTAAACATCTATTCTATGAAACTTTTTCTTTGCTTCATAATTCTTTGCTTCATAATGCGACTGCCTTCCTGTATAAGTTCACAATTATTATCGTTTTTGGCTTATTAATGTAACAATTTAGCGTCTCTTTCTCAAACTTTCTTATCGCAAATTAACGCACTACTTTATCGTTGTTAAATATATGTAATGTTAGCTAATGTTATTTTTTGTTAAAATTCATCATTCTTCATTCTATGAAATATTTGCTCATGTTGTAACAATCAATAAAAATTAAGGTAGGTTTTCCAAACTAATATCCAATAAAACAGACTAATGCGTCAGGAGAGTTGTAAAAGCCAAGACTACTAACCATTTCACACTTTTAGAGGCGAACCGCAGCCAAACTATTCAGTATTGTATACATAAACATATAATTCATAGAACTGATAAATAATATCAAAACTACAATACGTCTCAACAGATTCATATTAGAGTTATTCAATTAAGTTAAAATTAAACTAATAACACGTCTATATTACTCACATGAATTAACAACCTTATGCTCGCGAGACCGCGAGCGAACAATCTAGTACTATTTTAAAAGTTCTGCCATCCAAAAATAAAATATTTCTGACATGTAACATACGTTTTACTTTTTTTTTTCAATTTTTTGTCAAAGTAGCATCTATTTACTTTTTTGAAAAATTTGATTATAATTTTTTTTAACAAAAATAAAGATCATAAGTTCTTAAATTTTTTTTTTAGACTTCATGGTTAGAACTGAGAGCTTTACTCAATAGGGGACTTTTTGTGTCTGTCTTACGGTTTAAGTGACTTATGATGCTAGATGGACTTTTTATGGGCGAAATTCCAGAAATGCCCATAGTAATTGGATTCAGGTACCCAAAACATCTAAAAAGTAATAAAAATAGTTGAGTTTAATTTTAACTAAGTATAAATGAGATATTCTACCAAGTGTATGTCAAAGACAAGTGAGATAGAGAAAGAGACAAAACAGAGAAAGATGATCAAGGAGTTGAACGGAAGATTTTTGTAACTATGACGGTAGATCGAAATGAATATGGTGACCGGCCCGAGAATTTAAGGGACCCAAACAAGAAAAAACACAAAATTTGGAGGACTTTTAGATATATATTTACAATAAATAAGAACAAATGTTAAACCTTTAAAAGTTTAGAGGAGGAGCTCTTATTGAAGAAAAAAAATCAAATATTTATTTTTAATAGAGTAGAAGTGAGTCCGGTGATGGCCGATTTGAGAATTTCAAGGGTCGAAGCAAAAAAACACATTGGAGGATTTTTAGATATATATTTTTCTTGAAAATAAAAAAACATTTAAAAGTTTTAAAAGTTTAGAGAGGAGTCCTTATTAAGGAAAAAATCAAATAGTTATTTTTAATATTGGTAAACTAATTTTTTTTTTGGGGGGGGGGGAGGCTAGGCCCATGTTTCATTTGGCAAGACCCATGGGCGGTCATGAGTGCGGTCTCACGAGGTCCGAGGAGAATTAGAAAGTTAAAGCAGCAGACATTTTGAACTATCACATTGAAACAAAAGTGAATGTGGTCTCGCAAGATCAGAAATTCATCATTACGGAAATCATGGAATAACAAATAACAATCAAAGGAGATGAATTCTGAACGATGGTGACAACGAAGAAGAAGACAAAAAGAGAAATACTATGATAATCAGCTGATTTATTGTCGCCATTTATATAAAATAAAAAATCAAAAGAATTATTTTTAAAATTAAAATTGTATGAATTCTGTAATTATAAAGCGATAATATAATTTTTAATTAGTTCAAATTAACCTAATTTTGAAACAAAATGTAAAAAGTATTTAGAAAATATACAGAATCGAAAATTTATAATTGTTATGTATTTACAATTTATAACATATCATTTATTATATTAACAACTATAAACTATTGACATTCAAAAATAATTAGTTTCTGTGTATTATGTTAAATTTAAGTATAAATTTGAGAGTCATGTAAAATAATCATTAATTACGATATATATATTAATTTTTATATGTTATATATAAAATTGTACATTCAAAATAATTATATGTATCTATTACTATTTATGAAAATAATAAAAAGTATTTTCTAGACTAGAGTCCTTCTTTTTTGTCCAATAAGTAAACATTATTCAAAACAATTTAAAAAAACCAAAAACGAAATAGAAGCACCCGCTGTGTAGCCCGGATCTGACCCTAGTATTACATAAAAGTAGCTGTAGGCTAAAAAATAATCTTATTTTTTATTTTTATTTTTTTTTGCTGCTAAAATAATTCATTAATGAATACTATCGTTAGTTACATAATCCCATAAAAACAGGGGACAATCATAAAATATTTGCCAATCTGTATTTGATGATAAGGCTTGCTTTGCAAGGGTATCGGCACAATGATTATTGATTCGTTTCGTATGCTGATAGTATACCCGGCTGAAATTACAACTCCACTGATGTATAGTCTTGATGTAATTGTGAAGCTTGTAATGTACACTGCTAGAGTTGAGGGCTGTGATCAGTTCCATATTATCCCCTTCAAAGATGACATTGATATATCCGTGAGACCAAGCTATTTGAGTGGCCCAGATCAGTGCAGTACCCTCTGCTTCAACTGCCGTATATCTTCCCTGGTATTTGCCGTAGCCACAAGATAGAACCGTGCCATAACTATCTCTAAAAATCCATCCTAAACTAGCCAAAGAATCATCAGATAAATGTGTCGCATCAAAGTTACATTTGATGTATCCCATAGGGGGAGGCTGCCAGTGGGTTCGGTGTTGAACTGTATGCGTTGGTATTGGTGCTGTTGGCGGTTCAAGAGTCCCCAATTCGATCCACTCTTGTACATCTTCTATTGCCCGTTGCAGTGTCATTGTTTCCGAAATAAGTTTTCGGTTGAAGACTAATTCATTTCTGCTTTTCCATAAACGCCATAATATCCAGAGTGGGGTGAGGCGTACCTGAGTCGGAATGTCTTTGGTCTTAGCAATACGAAGTAGATAGTGTAGTTTCGCTTGGAGGGATAACTGAGCGTCAACTAAAATCGTTGTAGGAATATTTGTTTGACGCCATACTCTGCGTGCATATGGACATGAGAAAAATAAATGGTCCTCTGTTTCATCCTCTCTGCAGCATCGGGGACATGTTGCATCGTTAGTAATATGTCTTCGAACTAAGGAGTCCCTTGTCGCTATACAATGAGAAGCCAGACGCCATACAAAGTGTTTGAGTTTTGGTTGCGTGTCCGAGTGCCAAATATTAAGTGCCAGTTCCGGATGTGCATTTAAAGGAGGCGTAAGGCCAGCATGTGATCTTTGTTTGGCAAACTGATACCCACTCTTAACTGTATATCCACCATCTGCTGTGCTAGACCAAACATTACGATCCGGTAGTGGGAGGGATGGAAGAAAAACCTTAAAAATATAGTGATGGTCTTGTTGTTCCACCATATCGCCTAGACTTTGAGGATCCCATTGATTTGTTGAGTCATCGATCAGAACACGGACAGGTAAAAGTGGATTGAAGTAAGGCAATAGGGCAGGAGCTCGTGGAGGCACCGTTGGAAGCCATTTGTCTCCGAGTAAGATATCTTTTCCATCTCCCAAAAGGGGAACAGATCCCTGTTTGAGCAGTTCCCGACCAAACATCAAGGAGCGCCAGCCGTAAGACGGTTGAGTGACTTTAGTGACATGTAGAATGGAGGATTTGCGAAAATATCGGTGTTGCAAAACTCGAAATAGTAAGCTGTTTGGTCCTTGGATGAGTTTCCATAAATTGTTGGCCAAGAGTGCTTGATTGAAAAGATGAAGATCCTTGAAACCTAATCCTCCATTAGCCTTGGAGTGAGTTAATCTCTTCCATGCAATCCATGACATTTTCCGTTTATCTGACGTAGAACCTGTCCAGAAGTTAGATAATATCCTGTCTAACTCGGAGCATAAAGTGGTTGGCAATTGAAAAACATTCATAGAGTTGACTGGCATTGCATATCCCACCGCCTTGATTAATGTTTCCTTCCCAGCCTGAGAGATGAATCTGTTTTGCCAGCCTTGTGTCTTCTGTAGTAATTTATCTTTAATGTAACCAAACATTGCACACTTCTTATTGCTAAACTGTTCTGGGAGACCGAGATACTTCCCTCCACCTCCCTGATTTGGAATTTGAAGTATCGTCTTGATAGATTCCTGGGTATGATGATATACTTTATTTCCAAAGGTGATACTTGATTTCTCTAGATTGATGTATTGACCCGACACTTTCTCATAGAGTTGAAATATTCTAGCTAATTCCTGTCCATTACTCTGATCTGCCTTAAGGAAGAATAGAGAGTCATCTGCGAATAATAAGTGTGAGACAGAAGGTCCTCCCACACTAAGACGAAGAGCCTGAATCTTATGTTCTGCCTCAGCTTGATGTAGAAGGGAACTCAGAACATCTGCGCATAAAATGAATAGATAGGGAGACAAGGGGTCTCCCTGTCTTATTCCTCGTGTAGGTAGTATACGGCCATACGGACTGCCGTTAATAAGGACAGAAAATGTAACTGATCGGATACACATCGAAATCCAACTGATCCACTTCTCAGAGAACCCTTTTTACGAAAAACAGATTCAAGGAAGTTCCAATCTAACCTGTCGTAAGCCTTGCTGATATCCGTTTTAACTGCCATATATGTTGAGGAGACACGCTTGTTGACTTTTAAAGCATGGAAAGCCTCATGAGCCAACAGGACATTATCAGTGATATACCTCTGTGGTATAAAAGCTGCTTGTTTTTCGGATACAATGTTACTGAGAATCGGTTTAAGTCTCTGGACCAAGATCTTGGATACCACCTTATAAAGCACATTACAGAGTGCTATTGGTCGATAATCTTTGAAAGTAGTAGGGGTCGCCGGTTTGGGTATCAGACAGAGGTTAGTGTGATTAAGACTTTGAGGAAGTACACCTGTGTTGAAAATGTGACGTATTTCAGCCACCACTGAAGGTCCAATGATGTCCCAGTATTCCTGATAGAAAGATGCTGTAAACCCATCTGGTCCTGGTGCCCGAGTTGGACCAATAGAGAAAATGGCGTTTTTAACTTCCTCTGCTGATATATCACATACTAAAGTCGTATTCATTTCTGTAGTGACGACTGGCGTAATATTGGATAAGGCTTGTGCTAAATTTCCAGATACAGAACCTTGAAACAGATCAGAGAAGAAAGAGACAGCAGCATTACCAATCTTTTTGAAACCGTATATATCAACTCCATGTTCATTTTTGATGGACATTATCTTATTTCTTGCTCTTCGATTCTTGGTAGAGGCATGAAAATACTTAGTGTTGCGATCTCCTTCTCGTAACCATCGGATTCGGCTCTTCAATCTCCAAAAGTTTTCTTCATCTATATATGCTTTCCGAAGTTCTTGTTTAAGAACATTAAGTTCTGTAATCGTAACTGAAGGATCTGAATAACCGGCATCAATTTGTTGTGTCAGAACAGTTATGCGTTGTGCCGCATTAAGTTTGTGGCGTTGCTTCCATTCTGAAATTGCATGTCGACATCGTTTGAGACGATCTAGAACTGAAACCTCTGTGCCCAACTGATCCCAAGTCCAACTATCAAATATTACTTGTCGAAACTCAGTTGACTGACATAATCTGCTATCAAAAGTGAACATTCGACGACCACGTTCTGGAGTTTTCCTCATACGAATAATCCCCGGACGGTGATCTGATTCTACAAGTTCAAGATACTCAACCTCTGATGCAGGAAACTGAGCAAACCACTCTGAATTGGCCATTGCTCTGTCAAGCCAACTCTCGATGCTATATGTTCTTCTTTTCCCAACCCATGTCATATTATTGCCCCTATAAGGCAGATCTTTAACGCCACAATTGCTAACCATGTTCTGAAAATCAACGAGACTCCAAGGTTCCCGAGGTCGACCTCCACGGGTTTCATGTGTGTGAAGAATCTTGTTAAAGTCTCCACACATAAGCCAAGGACCAACTCTAGTAGACGAAATTCTTTCGAGTCGTTCCCAAAGATCATGTCTCTGACTTCGAACAGGGTGACCATAAACGCAGGAAAAATAAAAGGAGAAATCTTTATTGATAATGGTACAATCAATAAGTCTTGCATCACAATGGTGAAAAACAACATCCACATTCTTATTCCAGAACAAAGCTAACCCTCCCCCTAATCCCATAGGAGATACACACTTAACGTAATCGAAACCAAGTTGTGCCCCAACATCATGAACACATCGTCAGGGTTCTTGGTTTCAATTAGAAAGAGTAAGTCCAGAGAATGAAAACGCTTCATCCTCTTGAGGCGTCGAACTGTCGAGGACCCTTTCAAGCCCCGGCAGTTCCAAAATGCTGTGTTCATGGCGCCTCCGGTGGTTTGTGGCCCACCGTACGTTCATGTTTGTTGGTGTGTATCGAGTTGCAGATGGAGGAGAAGGGAAAAAGACATTGTCAGGAGCAAACCAGATCTGATCTTCACGCGCATCAGTGTAGAAACGACGACGGAGAGCCCAGTGAATATCCATGTCATCAGAGTGGAGGGACCGACGCATTATTTTGCAAAGTATTGGTGAACCGGTGTCAAAGGATTCTGTTTTGCGGCGTTTGTTATATTTATTAAAAATAATCTTATATGTAAGGCTTTTATTACATATATTTATTGTACTTTTATTATATTTACTAGGGATCGGTCCACGCTACGCGTGGGTTGTATTATTAATTTTTTTCTTATTTTGTATTCTTTTAATGTGTTTTTATTGTTTTGTTCTGTTTCTTTTATGTAATATGTTTTCATTTTCTATTTTGGATGTTGTTAAATGATAAAAAAATGATTGTTCTTTTGAAATGTAATAGATATATTTTTATTACTTAATTAATTTGTTTAGTTATATTAATATAAGATTTCTGTATACAATTTTCTGCCTTATTTTTTATAAGGTTAGCCATATTTAACAATTAATTATCCGAATTTACACCTTAAGATATTTGTTTCAAAACTACCGTCATCACTTAACTTCTTTTCAAGTGTATTGCTCAGTCTACTATGTTTTATTGTTTGAAAATTATAAACAGTATTTTAAAGAGAATATATGTATAAACGAATTTTTTTTTGGAAATGCGTAAAATTAACTTGTATTGTTTGAGTAATGTTTTTACGCATTAACAACCCTTTCTTCAAAAAACTTTAGCTAAAACTAAATGGGAGATTACTGTTTAAAAAAGAAGAAGTGAAACACGTACCCAAGATTGTGGCGTTGGAAAACGTCATTTGGAAAAGAGAACACTGTACACATCTACTGTAGGTAATAATAAGATACTGTAGGTCATGAAAATTGACAGTCGTATCATTATGCATCAAAGATGTACTGCTAAAATAACTGATCAAATCTAATTAATTTGCTCCTGCTTTAAAAGTAGAACTTTTTAAAACTTAAAAGTCATCTCTAAACTTAACAATTGTTGGGGGTGGATAGTTCTTCATCCTAAGCATCAGGGAAATGGGGTGGGTTCCCGATCAATCACCTTCTTGATGATGTGACAACATATTACAATATGGCTGAATCTTATTGGTGTGTTATTAGCTGTGTTGGGGGACTGAGGTATGATTGTGATCTTTCTTCACTTCTGTGTTCTCATATACCTAAAAGTCACATATTAACATAAGAGACTACACACTAAAAAATTATATATCAGAGATGTTAAAAATTAAGAGAAAAATTGACCATGATCTGGTGCACCAACCTGTCCACTTTCTAAGTCAATAGATATCATCCATCATGCCAGGTCCTAGACGACACTTCATAGTGACTTTCGATTCATCCATTGGAAGAACTCCGACCTGTATAAAGGCATGACTTAGCAGCTTACTGAAGTTAAGTTATAAATACAGCTCGATACCAGAGCCCCAGTATATCCTAACCAATTATCTCTCTTGATTTGCAAAGCATAAACTCGGTTTCTAAAGAAAAACATTGATTATTTTGTGTGGATTTAAAATACTCGTAGATTTCACACTAAATGATCACCAAGAAACTATTTTATACTGATCATCTATCTCAAAAAATCCAGTTCGCATAGCTATGCAAGAAAGAAAAACGAAGAAACTTCCAAAGTGATTAAACGAATTGGTTTTCTGACCTGTCAGTACCAAAGCTTTATGATTCAAACATAGGCTTAATCATCTGCTGGCAATCATTATCATCATGCTTAGATAAAGAACACGTACATAGAGTAAAAGACAAAAACGCACCTCAGAGGCTACATAGACAACATTATCACTTGTCCATTGCAGTTGAGGTAAGCTTCAACAGTCTCGAACTTGGTTGTTTGAATTAATAAAATCGGACCTTAATTATTGTTTGTTAAAATCGAATCACATAGATCTTGTTTGCTAGGAACGAAATTGGAAAATTTCCTTATTTGGAATTTGGAAAATTGTCTTTTATTTGAAATTGCCTTAATCGAATTTGGAATATTGCCTTAACTGAATTTGGAAAAAAATAACTTGTTTGATAACCAACCTAAAAATCGATTGTTAAGTTGCTTATTTCAAATTGGAAAATTTCTTTTTTGCTTAGCATATAGAAATCGATTGCTAAATAGAATTGGAAAATTGCTTGTTTTGAAATTGAAAAATTTTCTGTTTGATTTTATCACCTACAAATTGCATTTTAGGGATAAATTAAATTGATTGATTGCCTTATTGAAATCACATGTAATGTTAAAATTGGTTGTACAAACTCTAAAAGCCTAAGAAAAAAAACCTATGCTTGATTTCAGATGGCGAAAGTCAGCAATTTAGACTTTGCAGCCCTAAATCTCTCAGGTTTTTAGTAACTACGAATAGCGACTAACACGATAGTCGCTAAATTTAGCGACTACGTTGCTACCTCTAAGTTACTATGCAGCGACTAAGGCAATTTCGTCGTCACATAGTCGCTACATGGCAACTAATATAAATAGTCGGTCAAATAGTCGCAAATGAGCGACTAACTAACGACTATTTGTCGGATGTTGAAAATAGTCGTCACACAGTCGCTACATTGGTGACTAATTTACTACTACGTTACGACCCGCCGATTGAGTGGCATATTAGTCGCTAATTTGCGACTATTTGACCTACTATTTATATTAGTCGCCATTTAGCGACTAATATGCCACTCAATCGGCGGGTCGTAATGTAGATGCACGTTTTATTCAATTTCGTTGGTGGTTGTAACGAATTTTGGCCACTACACATATTAGTCATAATGTAGTCGCCAAAAATTTCTATATAACCAAAACTCCGCCATTTCTTCTCTTCATTCATATAAACGCAAACACAAAGTTTCTTTACTGATTAAGAGAATATAATGTCCAGAAATTATAACTATAGTAATTTTCGGGAGTGGATGTATAAGAGAATCGATGAAGTGACGGAAAATTTCTCCGAAGAGTTCAGAGTGGGGGTAGAGCAGTTCATGGCATTTGCAAATAGTCAGCCTCTAACACAAGATAATGGGGGTAAGTTTTACTGTCCTTGTAGTGTTTGCAAAAACGATAGATTTCTCCCGGGAAATAAAATTTGGAATCATCTCTTTAGCAAAGCATTTATGCCAGATTATTATGTTTGGTATAAGCATGGAGAAGAAATCAATATGGATTTAGGAACGAGTCACATTTATCCGTCGTTTATAAGTGGGAGTGAGGAAGTGGTTCATGTAGTAGAAGATAGGTATGTGGATATGGTGAATGATGCATTTCGTTATAACGTGAATTTTGATGATAACTATAAGTTATGGCTCAATGTTGTAAAAGTTAATCCGAGAGGAAATATTTCAGGAGCATATGAAAACGAAGAACCAACTCTTTTGCAAACTGAAAATGATGATGCTGTATTGATGACTACTATTGAAGATCTTGTAATCGACAATTTGGAAGAGGTAGCAAACCCAATAGATCTCGAGTTCGATGTTGGAGATGCGGAACCAGACGATGAATTCATGTGCAATTTATCCACTTCGGATGACGAATCAGAAGAGGAAGAATAAATTTCAGTTTAATTCCAGTGTAATTGATATTTCAACTTTTAAGCAAAATGTTAATTTTCATAAATTTAATCCATATTTTGGTTATAAAAATATTATTATTCAGTTGGACTAATAATAACTAATTAACAAATAATTAACAACTAATTAGCCACTAATTTCCCTCTTTTTGTTTCTCACAATGAGAGAACACTACAAGAAAACGTTGAAATTCCGATGGAAATTCCGAGGGAAAATGAGTTCGTCGGAATTTCCGACGAAAAACCGAGGAAACTCCGAGAAGTGTGTTTTCCTCGGAATTTCGTCGGAAATTTCCGAGGACATCATGTTTCCTCGGAATATTCCGACGACATTCCGAGGAAGGAAATGTGTCCGTGGGAAATTTCCGACGGATATTTGTAAGATACCGAGGAAAGTTTTGACCCGTTAGAGACCCGTTGGGAGAGCCGTTGGGATATTTCCAGAATTCCGAGGAAATAGCGAGGAAAAGTTGTTTTTCCTCAGAATTTCCTCGGAATTTCCTCAGTATGTCGGAGCCGTTAGAGACCCGTTAGGAGAGCCGTTGGGATATTTCAAGAATTCCGAGGAAAAACCGAGGAATTGTTATTTTTCCTCGGAATTTCCTAGGAATTTCGTCAGTATCTCGGGAGGATTTATCTATAAATACATCCACCCCTCTTCCTCCTCATTCACTCCATTTCATCTTCTTTCCCCTCTATCTTTACACACGATTTTTGTTTTTTAAAAAATGTCTTCGTCAAATTATTATCGATCTTGGATGGATCGACCTCATTTGGATCCGAAGACGAAATTGCTTACGAAAGAATACGAACGAGGTGTGAAGGAATTCATGGGGTTAGTTAAACGACAACCGGGAGCCGAAACAGGTAAGTTAAGATGTCCTTGCTCTAATTGTAAAAATAGAAAGGTTATTAAAGAGTTGGATGTTTGGACACATATTTTAAATGGGTTTACACGAAGTTACAAAATTTGGTATCATCACGGGGAAACCGGATATGAACCTGGTAGTACTAGCGAACCTCGGCCGGCGGTTAGATTAGAAGAACCAATTAGAACGGATTTAGAGTATGGTGTAGGTATTGAGCAGATGGTAAATGATCATTTTAGAGGGGAAGATTTACCCAATGCAGAAGCTAGGAGATTTTATGATATGTTGGATGCTGGAAAGAAACCTTTGTATGAAGGTTGCAGAGATGGTCATTCAGCTTTATCATATGCTACAAGACTGATGTCCATTAAAACAGATTATAACTTGGCTGAAGATTGTGTGGATGCGATAGCTGAATTTGTAAAAGGTATTCTACCTGAGGATAATGTAGCTCCAGGTTCATACTACGAGGTTCAGAAACTTGTATCTGGTGTTAGTTTACCGTATGAGGTAATAGATGTATGCAGCGATAACTGCATGATTTATTGGAGGGCGGATGACCAGCGGATTACATGCAAATTTTGTGGGAAGCCTCGTTACAAAGATACGAGTGGAAGAGTTAGAGTGCCATATAAAAGGATGTGGTATTTGCCTTTAAAGGACAGGTTGCAGAGGTTGTATCTTTCAGAAAGGACAGCGCAACGAATGAGATGGCATGCGGAGCACTCAACAGATGGTGAGATTAGACATCCTTCAGATGCAAAAGCGTGGAAGCATTTCCAATCAAAGTATCCCTTGCATATGAGAGAAGAAATGTCTACCTTGGATTATGTACCGATGGTTTCAGCCCGTATGGAAAGAGTGGAAGACAATATTCTCTATGGCCTGTCATTGTTACACCATATAACTTACCCCCAAACTTGTGCTTGCGACGAGAGTTTTTGTTTCTTTCCATTCTCGTTCCCGGACCAGAGCATCCTAAGAGATCACTTGATGTGTTTCTTCAGCCACTATATATGAGTTGCAACAACTATGGGCTGAAGGTGCTGAAACATACGACATTTCGTGTAAAGAAAACTTTCAAATGCGGGCAGTACTAATGTGGACAATAAGTGATTTTCCAGCATATGGTATGTTATCTGGATGGACAACGCATGGGAGGCTATCATGTCCATATTGTCAAGATGACACAGATGCTTTCCAACTAAAGAACGGAAGAAAAACGTGTTGGTTTGACTGTCACAGACGATTCCTACCACATGATCATCCATACCGTCGTGAGTAAGAATTTCTTTAGGAAGAACAAACAGGTGTTTGATGGTCCACCTGAGGAAGTTAGTGGGAAAGTTTTGAAGACACAACTAAGAGATTTTGGTGCAGAAAGGACGCCAGACGTCGGTGGACATGAGAATTTTCCTGTAGATGCTGTTGGAGAACTACATAACTGGCACAAGAAAAGTATTTTCTTTGATTTGCCATACTGGGAGGATCATCTGCTAAGGCATAATTTAGATGTCATGCATATTGAGAAGAACTTTTTTGACAATCTCATGAACACGATCCTTAACGTTAAAGGTAAAACAAAGGATAATTTGAAGTCAAGACTGGATTTAGTCGATATATGTGCTCGTCCAGAACTTCATGTTGATGAGAATGGTAGGGCTCCTTTTCCCATATACCGGCTTGATGCAGAGGGGAAAAACGCGTTCTTTGATTGGATTTCAAACGATGTGGAGTTTCCAGATGGCTACGCATCTAATTTGCGAAACTGTATCGACATAAAGGAAGGAAAGTTCACAGGCTTGAAAAGTCACGATTGCCATGTGATGATGCAGCGCCTCCTTCCGTTTGCCTTCAAGGAACTATTACCACGAAAAGTTCATGAAGCTGTTGCAGGGATAAGTGCTTTTTTCCGCGATTTATGCAGCAGATCAGTGACTCTTGAAGGTATTACAAATTTGAAGACTAACATTGCCGTGATTCAGTGCAACCTTGAGAAGATATTTCCTCCCTCATTTTTTGATGTTATGGAGCATCTTGCTATTCACCTTGCAAGAGAATTGGAACTTGGTGGTCCTGTGCAGTATAGATGGATGTATCTTTATGAGCGGTATATGTTCCATTTGAAGAAGAAGGTGAAAAATTTAAGTAGGGTGGAAGGTTCTATAGTCGCACAGATGATCAATGAAGAAATTTCAAACTTTGCGGAGCACTACTTTCCAGCAGAAGTTCAGACAAAAACAGAAGATCTGCTCGGCATGATGATAGAGGTCAACGGGCAACATATCATGTTAAGGTTCCAGACATTTTCACAGATGTTGGACGACTTAGCGGAAAACCAAAGGACCGTCGACTTACTGAGCACGAGCGAAGTCATTTGCAGACATATTTGCTGACGAACTGCGAAGACGTTCTTCCATATGAGAGGTAAGTTTATTATCTTACAAAATTCTACTTTAAAAAATTGACATTTTAATCTAAATAGTTATATTATTGACATCATATGTACAGGATTTTCGCAGCGAAGCGGTTGGAATATAGATACGCCACAGAGGCGGAACTAGAAGAAATGAAGCAGAGAGAATTTGCTGGATGGATGTTTACCTATGTGAGTGCCTTAAACAAATAAAAAGTACATTTACCATATTTATTCTAATTCATATTTATTGATATAACCTACATTTGTGCTATTAATAGGTGTCTGCTGGTTTGGACAGAGGTGAAACATTTGACGATTGGATACGCGAGATGGTGGTTGGCCCAAACTGTGTTGTAAAGTCATATCCGAGATTCTGTACTCGAGGATATGCATTCGCAACTGAGAAGAGGAGACATTCGCGTACGACCTACGATGCTGGCGTTTGTTCTTCATCAGGTGATGATGTATACTACGGACACATACAAGAGATTTTGGAAATCAAGTATTTGGGCTTGGTTGGATTGCGCTGTACTGTTTTCTATTGTGATTGGCACGACAACACTCCAGATCGAGGTGTGAGAACAGATGCATTTGGTGTTACATCAGTACATTCGAGGCGAAAGCTGCAATATTATGATCCTTTCATTCTTGCTTCTCAGGCCGATCAGGTAAGTTAATGTTGTACGAATTCCAAAATGATTCACCAAATTTCATACTTTTACTAATATTTTTTAAAATGTTACAGGTTTCTTATATCAAGTACCCACGGGTAAGGAACAGAGATGATCCATGGGTTACGGTTACAAGAGTCAACCCGAGAGGCCGAGTTCAGGGAACTTCAGAGCTTGAAGACCCGCTGCAACAATCACATCCGGCAACTTAAGTGCAGCTGAAGATGTAGGTGAAGGTGGCCTTGTAGTCGATTTGACAGACTTCGCGGAGGACGCCGTCGTTTACGCAGAAGAAGAAGAACCAGTTTGGAGAGTTTCACCAAGATCCAGATTCCGATTCATCTGGTGACAATGAGTCAGAATCAGAGTAGAATCAGAATCAGAGTAGAAATTTTTTTTTTTTTTTTTAACCAAAAATTCCGACGGATTTCCGAGGGCATTTAGGGTTTCCTCGGAATTTCCTCGAAATTAAAAAATTGATCTCATTCCTCGGAATTTCGTCGGAAATTTCCGAGGAAATTCCGAGGAAATATAATTTCTATGGACATTCCTCGGAATTTCCTCGGAAATTTCCGACGAAATTCCGAGGAATGAGATAAATTTTTAGTTTCCTCGGAATTTCCTCGGAAATTTCCGAGGAATTCCGAAAGAAATAGGGTTCATAACCTAAGAACGACGTTTTGCTGATCGAATAACACAGATATAACCTTCATTGAGTGTCTTAAATAGCTTATGTAGAATTTCTAGTGTTTTACACCGTAACTTACATTTTAAGATTGCTCGAACAAAAATCACACAACATAAGATAAACACTTATACACTTTAACAAACGTTAACCGAATTACTTACAATTATTTTTGAATTTTTTTATTTCATGGTTTATGATCATCCACACAAATTATCCTCAAATGAATGAATTGCATTTGTACTAAAAATGAAATACCGGGAAAAAATTGGGACTTTCAAACCCTAAACCACGTTTCCTCGGTATTTCGTCGGAAATTTCCGAGGAAATTCCGAGGAAAGATGGATTTTCCTCGGTATTTCCTCGGAAATTTCCGACGACATACCGAGGAAACGTGTTTCCGTCGGAAAGTTGGTACCGGGAAACCAAAAATCTTGAATTAATTCGAGAACCGCGTGTTAGGTTAATTTATCCGACGGAATTCCGACGGAAAAACGTCCGTCGGAAATAGTAAATATAATACCTATCCTCCTTCTTCTTCTTCTCCGCCGCTTCGAACATATCGAAGGATCTCTTCTCTCTCTACTCTATCTCCTCTCGATCTCCTCTCTCTAAAACGCCGCCGATCAGTGACTCTCTCTCCTCTCTCTAAAACGCCGCCGGTTCTCCTCTCTAAACCAAAACGCCGAATCATGTAAGAATAATTCAAACTTCATATTTTTGTGATTCCAAACTTCATATTTTCGTGTGAGATCGAATATTGAGATCGAATATTGCGGATTTTAGGTTGTTAGAAGGATAGTTTCGGATTTTAGGTTGTTAGATTAATAGTTTAGGATTGAATTTCGGATTTTAGGTTATTGTTTTAGTTATCTATGGAATTATTTTTAGTTTTAAAAACGTTTTTCGATTTTTAAAAACGTTTTTGATTTTTAAAATTTTTTCCCTATTTTTAAAAACGTTTTTTGATTTTTTATAACGTTTTTTAGTTTTAAAAACGTTTTTGATTTTAAAAAAAGGTTACTTTAGTTTTAAAATTTTTTTCTTATATTTATTTATAAAAACGTTTTTGCTTTTAAAAAACGTTTGTCAATGAATTTGAAAAACGTTTTTACTCTTTTATAAGTCTTTTTTCAGATATAAAAACCAAAAATTTTAAAATTATTTTTATAACTATTACAACATTTTTTATAACTATTAAAACATTTTTTGATTTGTAAAAACATTTATATGATTTAAAAAAAGTTTTTTCTATTTTAAAAAGGTTTAGGAAGTTTCTAAAACGTTTTTTTTCTCATATTACAAATATTTTTTAAGTATTACAATATTTTTGATTTTTTTAAAACATGTATATGATTTTAAAACTATTTTTATATCTTTTAAAACTAAAATCACTTATTTTTAAAAAGGTTTTCGATTTTTAATAACTAAAATCACTATTTTCCAAATTCCAAAGAATTTAAAAAACGTTTTTCAATGATTTTTACAATTGTTTTTATGTTATTAAAACTATTTTTTCTGATATTAAAACTATTTTATTAAGTATTAAAACATTTTTTTATTTGTAAAAACGTGTATATGAATTAAATATTACTAACACATTATAACTTTTTTTTGGATTTTTATATCTTTAAACTACAGGTCTTACGATGATCAGACCCCGCCTCCTCGACATCGTCGTGCTCGTGGTCGTGGCTCGGGGAGCCACTCCGTTCAGGATTCCCGCAGCTCCCACGATACATCTCCCTCTCCATATCCCGACGCTCCTTCTGGCTCTGATGCTGCACCCGTTATTCCTCCGAACTATCAGGCTCCTGCGGAACTGGCGAGGGTTGCAGCGTTTGTTCGACAGCCTGGTCGTCACCATCTTCCGTTTCTCACTCCCCATCCATCTGGACCGGGTCAGACATGGTTTGATCGATCCTCGAACGGGATCAGCGCATGGATCAACCGTATGATGTATCTGTGCTTGGACGTGGGACATCCTACTTTCACCGACTTTCCTATAAGCAAACAAGTTCTGTGGTTTGAACAGTTTGCGGTAAGTATTCTTTATTTTTTCAATTTAAATTTTTTCAATATAATTTTCCTACTAATTGTTTTTTTTTTTTCAGCAAGAATTCAACTGGAATCCCGACTATACGGCGTTTGTCTATTACCACTTCGTCCACAAAGTTATGACCAACTATGGTTATCAAATTTACGAGTGGAAGAAGAAGTGGCAAAAGAACAAGGTTTGCTTTTTAATTTTTTAAACCTTTTTAAAATTTATTACATTATATTTTAATTAATCTAACAATTTTTTTTTCAAAAAGGTCCCAAAGTTAATGAACCTCGAGGTCTGGGCACAATTGATTGAGCATTGGAGTAAAGACGAGACGAAATCGACTTCTTCCACCAACTCCACCAACCGCAAGAGCGATCGTAAAGGAAAGGGCGTCTACAAGCACAACTTGGGTGCTCAGTCCCAAGCCACTCTGAGAGATCGCATGGTAACTTCAATCGCTTTTTATTCTATTTAATAATTTTATAATTTTTGAAATTTAAAATTCCCAATTTTTCTTCTAATTACAAATATTTATATTGATATCAAGGTGGAAGCAAATGATGGTGAGCCGGTTGATGATTTCGCGCTAATGAAGAAGGCGTATACGAACAAGCAGACCGGCGAGATCGATGACGTTGTCGTGAAGGGTGTCGTCGACCTCATCAACAGTCAGTTGGAAGAAGCATCGTCTCAGCTTCCAATCGAAGACGAAGATTCAACGGGTTTCCAATTGCCTCGGGATCAGATCAACGAAATCGTTCAAAAGGTAAGTTTCATTTCATCTTAATTAATTTACTTTTTTTTTTATTTTTCTATTTCAATCGGTTCCAATCTTAATTATTATTTACATTTTGGTTATTATCTATTTCAGTCGGTTCCGAAGAAGAAGGGCAGAATGGTGGGTTTGGCTCGTCCGTCACAGCCGGTTGCGTCTTCTGCTGCAGCCCCGCCCTTTGTTGATCCCGAAGCACTTATGGGTCAGCTGCAGGACAAGGACCAACGCATTTCTGCGTTGGAGACTCAGATGGCGACCCAACAGGCGAGCTTCGAGGCACAGAGGAAGCTGAACGAGCAGATGATGGAAATGATGAGGAGGTTGCACCCGAACGTCGATTTTTCGACCTTCCAAGACCCGAACACCCAAAACCAGTAGTTTTTTTTTTCAAAAACTTTAAATGTTTTTTTTTATTTGTAAGACTTTCAATTTTATATATTTCATTTTATATTTTCAAATTTAATTTTCTAATATCTTTTCTTTTAAGAAATAATTTTTTTAAAAAAATTAAATTTTTTTAAAATTTTTTAAAATTATTTTTAAAATATTTCCGACGAACTCTTCCTCGGAAAATTCTGACGGACTTCCATCGGTAATTTCCGACGGAGAACTTCCGTCGGTAATTGCCGACGGAAGTTTTCCGTCGGAATTTTCCGACGGAACATCTCCGTCGGAAGGTTCCGACGGAAGGTCTCCGTCGGAATTTTCCGACGGAAGGTCTCCGTCGGAATTTTCCGACGGAAGGTCTCCGTCGGAATTTTCCGACGGAAGGTCTCCGTCGGAATTTTCCGACGGATATCTCCGTCAGAATATTCCGACGGAGGGTTCCGTCGGAAATTTCCGACGAGCATTCCGACGACTCGTCTTCCTCGCTTTTTCCTCGGAATTTTCGTTCCTCGGATTCCGTCGGAAATTTCCGAGGAAATTCCGACGAAATACAAAATTCCGACGACTTTTTTCCGACGGAAGAGTTCCTCAATTTGCCGTCGGAATACCCTAATTCCGACGGAATTCTGAGGAATTTATCCGTGGAAATTGCTTGTTTTCTTGTAGTGGAAAGTGGAGAGTTACAACAAAAAAAATTAAAAATATTTTTAGAGAAAACACTAAAACTAATTTATTTAATATTAATAAATGAAAAAAGAAAATGTAACAAAATATTGTAAACCTGAATGATGATTGCTGCTAGCGTGAAATGTGAGATGCTGGTAGTTATAGTCTTTTTTGCATCATTAACAATTTTTAATTAAAGTTATTATCTATAAATTAAAAAAATGACTGAAACAACAATCATGCCTTTAAACTAATTTCATTCTTTGGGTCAAAATAAGGCCCATTTAGAAAACCAATAATCTCATTTGTTCTCTCCGCCGTATCTTTCAACTAGAAACCCTTCTTTTTTTTTTGGACAAAACCCTTCTTTCATCCATCTTCTTCGTTTCCTCTTCTCTTTCTCTCATCTTCTTCAATTTCCCTCATCTTTCTTTGAAATCCTCTCCTCTTTGTCTCAACTTATACGATTTCTTTCCTCAATCTCTCATTTCTATCAAATTATGTCGACATCTAACCGAGGAAGAAAGAGAAAAACCATTCCTAACTTTTCTCAGAGAGGCGGAGGGACACCGGTGGTGAAAAGGCGGAGCCCTCTATCCAGTCAATACAACTTTACGCCAACTGCCCAAGTTCCTCCAGCTCAGTCTCCGCGAGAGCAACTCCACCGTATGGTCGAACCGTCAACTTCAGCACCACCACATATCCAAGACTTTCCACCGCCACATACGCTCTTCCAAAACTCAGTTAATCAACAACCTGAAGACCATGCAACTCCTTTATCAGAAGAAGTCCAGAATAATCTACAGAGCCCACCGCATAACTCTCAAGCGCAGAGTCATCCTTCATCTGAAGGTAATAACTTCGATTCTGATCCTGTGTTACCGCCGTCACTCCAGGAAAACACGCTGAGGGCTTTTAATGCTTTGCTTCTGGTGCCAGGCCGGATAAGTTTACCACGGTCCTCTCTCCCATACCGACCCCAAACTCATCTTGGTATGAATCTTTTTCTTTAACTCCTTGTTATAAAACGAGATGATTTGGATGTTGTGTGATTGGCTGTATTGTGTATTATATTTGGGTTATTTGTCTTACGTATATGGTGTGTGATGGTGTATGATTGGCTATATTGTGTATTGTATTTGGGCTATTTGTCTTATGTATATGGTGTTTGATGGTGTGTGATGGTGTATTGTATTTGCGTTTTGTGTCTTAAGTATATGGTGTGCGATTGTGTGTGATTGAGAACTGTATGTGTGTAATAAGCTTACACCTTTTTCTTTGCTAATAAGCTTTCACCGTCACACACCATATACGTAAAACACAAAACTGATCTTGTTACGTGACACGTTTAAAAGCTTGTGTTAATGTGTCCATCTCCTCCTTGTTCTTTTCTTATGCGTATGGTGTGTATGATTGTATGATGTCTGTGATTGTTTGGCTGTTTTCATTGCAGGTTTACTCGGGACGTAAAATCTAGACTTGTTCGAAAGGTTACTAAAGTTTTTACTAACAAGTTCGATGGTCCCTACTATAGCTGGACATGTGTGCCTCGAGATAGACAAGAAAGATACTTGCTTGAGTTTGCGGTACCGTTCTCTGTCTTTTACCCTTCACATATTCCTTTTACTTGTATACTTTTCACTAACACCACTTTCGATTTTCTCTTTGTTTTGTAGAAAACCCACACGTGGGATCCCTTGATAACAGGGACAGTTCAAAAGTATTTCGAGGATATCTGTCAACGCAGGATGAAAGGCATGGTTAGAAATGTGAGGAGAAGTCGAGAGCGCCCTACATGGATCAAAGAAACACTATGGAAAACGATGACTGACAATTGGGATACTGAAGAAGCACAGGAAAGGAGTCTCACCTATTCCAAAGCTCGTATGTCTGACCGTCGTGGTCTCGGTCCTCACATCCACTTATCAGGGCCGACATCATATCAACAAATCAACGAGGCAATGGTTAGTAACTTTTATATAGTTGTGACGTATTTTTCTTATTCCTCTGCAACTTTAAATTTTGTAGTAATCCTTATTTTGTAACGTTGCAGGAAGAGGAATTGGGAAAACCAGTGAGTCTTGGTGAGGTTTTCATTAGGACACATACAAAGCCAGATGGTACATATGTCGATCGGAAGGCGGAGAGAATTGTTCAAACTTACAAAAAGAACGTGGAAAACAAGTTGGCGGAGCTTGAGGCATCTGAAGACTGCACTTCACAACCTCCACAGCTCTCAATAAATGAGGAGACAGCCATCTTTCTGCAGGTTAAGTAAAACATTATTCACAATCCACGTTTATTAAATCTTCAATTTTGGCATGCTATTTATTTATTGTCTCTCTTTGTTTTCGCAGTCCACACTGAAGGATTCACAAGGCACTCTTTATGGAGTTGGAAGCCTCAAGGAAACTCTTCACATTGACAAGTGCAACGAACCAGGAGACTCTTCATCATTTTGTGCTTTGCAAGAGCAAATGAAGGCATTTCAAAAACAAATCGAAGAGCAGGCTGCTTATAATACACGCCGTGGTGCTGAGGTTGCTGCCCGTGATGCTGTGATTGCTGCCCGTGAAGCAAAGCATTCCCAAGTTGTGGCTGATCATAAGGACAAGCTCGAACGCTTCTCCTTGATGGAAATTATGGCGAGCCAATCAACTGGAGCAGCACCTCTCTCAACTACACCTTCTTCTTAGGTTACTTTTCAGTCTCCTTTCCTAGATTCTCATGAACTTGTCACTAGTATATATGTGATACCGTATCGGTTTCTTTGTTTTGTGGTGTTGTGACATGAATGTTGGTTTGTTTTTGAATCTTTGTGGCTATCTAAGTATTTTTAATTTACCATTTTCGTTTGGTTTTTCAATTGTATAATTTTCGTTTTAAATGAATCAGAAACGTAATTTTGGGTAATTTGATTATAAATATCAATTCCAATTACGAAAAAAACGCCTACCAAATGTACAGTACAATTACAACAGCAGTCACCAAATAGTTGCTAATTTAGTCACCAAATAGTCACCAATCAGTCATAAAATAGTCGCCAAAATAGCGACTATGAAAATTAGTTACTACATTTTACGACTAAGTTACCACTACAATATAACTAGTTCTATTCATGCGTAATAGTCGTAATGCAGTGTTCATATAGTCATTAAATTGTGCGACTAAGTTACGACTAGAAGTACGACTAGGGATAATAGTCGCAACGTAGTCGCCGATTAACGACTATATTTACGACTATTGGCTTTAGCGACTAAATAATTACGACTAATGATATTAGTCGCTAATTAGTCGTCACCTTCGATTTAGTGACTATTTTGCGACTAGATGTGTAGTTGTAAACAAAGAAAGAATATGAGGCAAACCATATCCAAAGATATCAAAAGGACAATGGCTGTGGACGTGGAAAGAGGCAAGGGAGTGGCCGTAACAACTACCACCCCTATGGTCGAGGACAAGGCCGCGGATATCAAGGCGATTCTAACCGCGGTCGAGGACGTGGCCGTGGGCATGGCCACGAAAACTACTCTGGACATCAGTCCGACCCGACCAAATCAGTTTGCCATAGATGTGGGATGGAAAATCATTGGATCAAGACATGTAGGACTCCCAAACACCTTGTGGAACTTTATCAAGAAAAGGTTAAAGGGAAGAATCATGAGGCCAACATGATCGAGCATGATAAAGAAGGAGACTTCGATCATGGACAAGATGATCTTGTGGATTACGAAAAAAAGATGATCTCATGGAGACATCCGATTGTTTAAAATAGCCATTAAAATTTTTAGAACTACTTTGAGTTTATTTTATTGTTATTATTATCTTGTTTGATTATTGCTTGATAATATGAATATTTTATTGCAAGTATAAAATCTCGACCAAAAGGCATTGCCTAAAGGGCATGAATTTATCACCCATCACCAAAAGGCATTGCTTGGATAGTAGATTCACACACGATTCCTCCCGTTCTTTTTCGAGATCCCTTTTCAAGCAGCTCCCTTCATTCTCGCTGCGTCTGCTCTTTGTGGGTTTTCTAGTCTCTCCTCCTCCAGTGTTGATGGTAATCTCTCCTCCAGTTATCTTAACCTCACTGCTCTGTCTCCATCCTTGAGAAATCTGCTCGTTTGTAGCAATTATACCATTAGTTACAATATATTTAAGATATAACAAACTGAAGTTCTAAGCTTTCGGGAAACAGAACATACCTAATATTATTTATGATGTTTATAAAATTTATTTACTCACGTAATTAAATTTTGATGATCATGTGTAGATTGTTGCCATCTCTACAAAATAGGCATGTGGTGGAGTTTTGATTCTGTAATGCCTAAGGAAAAATAATGGTTAGTTCTTTCTTTCTTTTTTTTAAAAAAAAATACAGATTAGAGAAATTTGGAGGGGCTAACCTTGGAGTCATTAGGTTCGGTCTAGAAGAGATTCACGATCTTCCCGTTTTTTTTCATTCCTTTCTCGACAACAACTGAGACAAAGTATTCTCTACGGCTAGATCCAGGGTCTTCAATCTATATAGACATTAAAAATTTTAACACTGCAAATTAGGAGATATTAATAGAAAATAAAATGTAATACATTAAGCATAGCTATTTTTTATCATTACCTTTCCAATAAACAATCTAGTAGTTGTGGTGCCGTTTGATTAGCAAAGACGTTTCTTCTTTTTGTTCCAACATTCACTCATTCTTCTTCCTTTGTTGTTCACTTCATGTGTTGTACTTGACTTGAATTCTCCAAGCGGATTTGAAAGGCTTGAGGTTCTTCAAAAGAGCTGATAGGAAACACCAAACTCATTTTCTTACCAACGTTAATTGAGTTGAGGTTTATATTCTGAAAAGATTTATAAGAATATAAAGCAGATAATAAATTATATATTTGTGTCATATATGTTTGAAAGCAGATAACTTTTTTAAAGAAATGATTAATGCTAAGAAGTTTCCGAAATTTGCTAGGATTTGATATGATATTAATTAGTTTTATTTCAAAAGAGTTAAGTTTGAATAGATTTAGGTTGGTGTAATTATTGTTAAGATTTCATATATGGAATATCTCATTGATAACTAAGATTAGTATATTCGATTTTAACAATATATAGTTTCTGGATTTGTAGAGTTTATCTAATATATATGAACCGGGACTATTTATTAGCAAAATACTTGTTGGTTAAGAATATTTGATGATTATTTTTGGTTAGTTAGTAAATCTTATTGTTGCTAAAATTGTTAAGGAAGATAATTCGTATGGTATATTCCTTTAGGGTATAGTAATTAGTTTTAAGAGTTTATATTTTTTTCGATGCTATTGATTTCTCCTATTCAAAAAGGAAGTTGTTATCATTATTTTGGCATCAAAATCTATATATTCGATTTGATAGGAGCTGATAAATCTTGGAGTAATTAGTTTAAATAGATTTGTTAAGTAATCTTTACTGTTAAAATATTTAGTTTCCAAAATTTTAGAGAAATTTGTAGATTGTGATCTTGTAGAAAATCCATTTTTAATGTTAACAATATATAGTTTCCGAAATGCAATGGTTAATAATAAAAGCAATGGTTTGTTTAATTAAGCAAAATCGATTGGTTTAATAATATGGTCTAGATGTGGTTTGATTTAAGTCATAATATGACCCGCGTGTTTTGAAATATTTTTGGGTTGGATTTTCGAACAAAATGGGCCGACACTTCTAACTTTTTTAGCCTGAGATAACTTTGTAACCAAACATCTTTTATTGTACAAAGCAGTGGCAAAAGATGTAATAAAAGGATTTTCTGCAAGCATTCTTTTAAAAGTGTTCCTCAAATAATGATAGTAAGATATATTACAGGTTAGCAAGTCTAATAGAAATGATCATCTTATTTCCTTAAGCAGGTAATGATTCTATTGACAATCTTACAAACTAATTAGTGTTACTCTTAAATGAGCTATATAAGATTTTTTGATATGGAGGTTGATTATGCTTAATTTACGTAAATGTAATTTTCATCAAAAAAACAATAAGAACAAAAATCATAGTTCTAATTTTCTTTGAATTTTTTTTGAATTTTTTTAATAAAAATTAACATATGTGATGACAATCTTTACAAACTAATTAGTTGAAATTTTTTTAACTCTTTACGATGTTATGGCATTAACTTGATGCAAACAAATGAACTACAGTTTAATTTGCATAAAAAAATATATTTGAATAAGTATTATAAGATTATACTAATCTTATTGTTTTGTTAACTTTATTTATTGTTTTTTAAAATCTACCCCTTAATATAAAGATAATAGGCGTTAATTTTTTGATTTTTCTGTGACTAGTCCAAACTAAAAAATACCAATTTCCAAAAATCAAACTCAAAATCTTATTTACATTTTTTTCCCAAAATGGTTTAAATTTTTACGGATCTGGGCCTAAGATTACAAAATCGATAGCCCTAGATATGATGTAACAGGCCGAAAATTCGCTGACCCAATACGTGATTTAACTTGAAAAATTTGTAGCCCAAAATCATAATATAACTTGATAAAAAAAGCCTGCAAACCTTAAGCTACTGCATGTGACTTATGCCGAAATGGTTTTATTCGAAGCCCAATAATTATAATAGAGTCGAGATATATCTTCTGGATTTTCAATCTAAAATAACAATTATTTTCAATGTTAGCTTTCTCCCAATCGTAATATTATGCAATCTAGTTTGAAATCTTCAAAAATCTTATTTTATAATACATAATATATTGAAATTATAATGCGGCAGTCTCATTAAAACTTTGGGCGTGGAAATACTCTATAAAGTTATTATAACGCCCCAACCGCCCCTGCCAGTGAGTCACCCATCCCTCAGTCGGCTCGTGGGGCCCACGCATGTCCGACGGTCGATGCGTTAACTGGGAGGCTAGAAAGTCATGATATACTGTCCCTGCAATCACCACATGACCGTTCCCCGTGTTTTTTCCTAACTCACACGGTACCGCGAATGACTTCCCGGTAGGTCACCCATCCTTTGACTACTCCAGCCCAAGCACGCTTAACTCTGGAGTTCTCTCTGGATGTGCAACCGAAAAGGTAAGTGCACTTTGGTGACATAGGTAGCCAAATCAATTCTTTTAATCTCTCCCACACATATTTCCATATATACCAGAAATCGGGATGTTACAATTCACCCCCACTCAGAGTGCAACGTCCTCGTTGCACACCACGACCAGTCCCAGAACGCCTCCCAGGTCAGCACTGGGACGGCTAACCAGCTCTGATACCCCTTATAACGCCCCGGCCGCCCCTGCCAGTGAGTCACCCATCCCTCAGTCGGGCTCGTGGGGCACACCCCTGTCCGACGGTCGGTGCGTTAACTGGGAGGCTCGAAAGTCATGATATACTGTCCCTGCAATCACCACATGACCGTTCCCCGTGTTTTTTCTTAACTCACACGGTACCGCGAATGACTTCCCGGTAGGTCACCCATCCTTTGACTACTCCAGCCCAAGCACGCTTAACTCTGGAGTTCTCTCTGGATGTGCAACCGAAAAGGTAAGTGCACTTTGGTGACATAGGTAGCCAAATCAATTCTTTTAATCTCTCCCACACATATTTTCATATATATACCAGAAATCGGGATGTTACAGTTATATTGGCTAATAAATAATTTTTGTAACTTGTACTATCCTCGGATTTTGATTTGTACATAATACCTCATCAAAGTTTCCTTGCAGCAGATCTGTTGCCTTCTATTGTATAATTTCATATGCTAGAGTGTCAAACAACATCAAATTTGTCTGTCCTGATCCATCTTGCACCTTGAGATGGAGCTTGTACCTTGCAATAAAATCAAAGAGACCAAAATTAAACATTTGGTATATATCTTTAAAATCGTGTTTTAATGTAAAAGACCAAAAAATTACTTTGCAACAACATCAGCGACATGCTGATGACAAATTTCACACCACTATTAAGGTTTTGCATCAAGTTCCATCACTTCATTAGGTCCAGCTATTTATTTGAACACATTTTTGTGTCTTCTTTTGCTGCAACTAATATAGTACCAGCCCCAATCTGTGCCAATTTCAGTTATTGTGCACTGAATCTTATTTTCTCCAACCTTCAAAAATAAGAAAACTACAATATGCATTTAACCAACAATCATAGTGGATCAATTATATGTTTTAAATCGAATCCTTATTCATACCTCTGTATGGGAGATGAAGTCAGAAATTGGAATGATATGACAATCATTCCAAAAATCGTCGAAAATAGTCTCAATATCAAACTTTGGTTTGCAATCTAAAAGAGTTAAAGCCAGTCCATCATCTGGTAAGCTACAAATAAGTTAAAAAAATTCAAATTAATATCGAAATTAATAAATTAAATGCAAATATAATAACTTTGACCATATAACAATACTTACCGTCTATCCCAGTATAACACAGATGGATGTGTTGGATTTATCTCTAGAGTACTTGTATTGAAAGCATTTGAAATACTTTTAACACCTATTCAAATAGGAAAATTCATATTCTATTTCCATGTATTGAAATAATAGGATAGTTAGCATTTAAAATTTATTAACAATATAAATCATACCTCTGAATTCACGGATCTTCGCGAATCAAATCAAACACATGATCCTCTCATCTCCTGCATTTTGAGATGTTTCAAAAATCTTTTCAGCAAAGGTACCCCATAAGGTACAACCAATACGAAAATCCCTGAAAAAATAAAAAATTAAAATCAATGTTTCGTACATGGTAGAAAATATGATTAAGCTAAAACGATTTTTACGCTGGATCTCTTAGTTCAAACTCAATCTTCTCTGTTAGTTTGTTTGCTGCCTCAAGGTGGACTAATTCACCAACATTCAACGAATTGACCAAGAACATCTGAAATTAAAAAGTAGAATTTCGTTAGAGATAATTTTAAGATGAGACAAACTTACATATAAACGATACAAATATGGTTCATGTATAAATCTTACCACACAAAACACATTAGTTTTGTTCTCCTTCGTGAATGGAATTGAAGCTTGGTAAATCCAGATAAATGTTATTGGAAACATTATCTGAGTTTGAAACCCAAGTTTCTTTCACAAAACCAATCTTGTAAACATGATTGGTTGGCCTGTATTGGCCGATTGCGTTTGTTAGACTCACGTTTTGAATGATTTCCATTGACCTTGCTGCAAATATCTCTCGTAACGTACAACATCAGTTTTCTTGATAGTTGCATGACTCTTGGTACCCTACGATACAAAGGAAAAAAATTAATATGTGCTAGAAAGTATAGAGTGTTTATAGATGGATTTAGTCAAAATCGGTAATGAATCATAACCTCTTCATCCGCTAAAATCAACTCAATTGTCTCGTCTAAATTAGCAGTATATTGTTTCCATGAGTGAAGGATTTTGACTTGAATTTTTCAATCTGTTTTGTAGGGTTTGATCTTAGACAAAAGGGTGATTGGAAGAGAAGAAGACATTCTGATGTGTTGCGTTTAAAGCTGTATGGTACGTGTTCGTAATCTTAATTTTATAATCGTTAAGAGTAAGTATATATATAGTTTTAAGTAGGTTATGTCAAATAAGAGAATTGGTTTAATCGATTTGGTGGATTTACATTTTTAAAAATAAAAATTAATTACGAAAATGGATGTTAAAGAATAAGTTGTTAGGATATCTGATATATAGAGTATATCAGATTATGATATTGATTCTCTACACATGAATGCACAATGTTTATTAGGAAATTACTTATAACAATCTTTATGCTCGATTATATAGGAATAATTAGTTTACTTAAATTACAGTAATCTTATATGTTGTCCTTAAATTGAGAGGATTTTATAGATTCTAACGAATTTGTATTTTAATACGAAATTGAATGATAAATTTTTAGAATATTTTATATAAATTGTGAAAAATTATAATATGAATTTCTATTCTTTGAGAGAATGAATATGGACTGGCTATTGGCAAAGTTCCCAAAAGATAAGAATATTTGGTTTGGTTTTTGGTTAGTTAGTAAAATAAAAAAAGTGATTGTGAAAGATTATGATATGAATTTCGTTTCTTTGAGAATATGAATATCGATTGTTTATTGGTAAAGTACAAATCATATAAGAATACTCGGTTTGTTTTTTGGTTAGTTAGTAAATAAACTATGGTAATCTTATATGTTTTCCTTAAATTTAGAAAATAGAAACTGCATATGTTAGGTAGTAGATATTATTGTTCCTACAAATCTTAAATCGTATGGTATATCTGATTTTCTTTTTCTATATTCCTTTTAGGTATAATACTATGTCGTTTTAAAAAGTGAGGATTTTCGCAGTCAGGTTAACTCATATCAATTTGGTTAAGTGAGTATACCAAAGTATATAATCTCGAAATATTTGACAGAGTCTATTAAACCGGTTGGATTTAAGTGATGAAAAGATCTGCGCGTTTGTCCTCGTAACATTGGTTCGGTTTTTTTTTCCAAAAATTTTCTTTGTTGTGAATAGAATGTATTCTGTGTTTATTAATGAGACCAATGGTCCATATATATAGTGTTTACACAAGGACCAAATATGGAAATATACCATTAACCTATTCCATGTCTAATTAGAAAAGATCTAATTATCCTAAGGACCGGTTATGTTAATAACCTCTAAGTGGGTCGGTCTGTATTGAGTCCATTAAACCAAACGGTTCATAACACTCCCCCTTGGACGAAATGACCGAACCCGATACAACCAAGGATCTTTGTAATATGCTTGGGATGCTGCCTCATTAAAACCTCACTAAAGAAAAACCCAGTGGGACAAAACCTTAGTGAGGAAAGAGTACAACGGTATTACTCCCCCTGATTTAGACATCACTAAAGTCCTTTAGTCGGCGCATGCCGATCTGATACATCAGCTTCTTGAGCGTGGAGGTTGGGAGCGACTTTGTGAACAAGTCAGCTGAGTTGTCGCTTGAACTGACTTGAAGCAATTGTATTTCTCCGGCCTTCTGGAGATCGTGAGTGAAAAAGAATTTGGGCAAAATGTGCTACGTCCGATCTCCCTTGATGTATCCATCCTTCAGTTGAACTATGCACGCAGCATTGTCCTCATAGAGTATGGTCGGTTCGTCCTTTCCATCGACCATCCCACAATCTCACCTTATGTGCTGAGTCATTGATCTCAACCAAACACATTCACGGGCTGACTTCATGGATCGCCAAAATTTCTGCGTGATTAGACGACGTGGCCATGAGTGTCTGCTCCATGGATCGCCATGAAATTGCGGTTCCTCCGTGAGTGAACACATATCTTGTCTTAGATCGTCCATTGTGTGGATCTGATAGATAACCTGCATCAGCAAAACCAACTAAACCTTTGTTGTTATGGTTAGTGTAGAACAGACCCATGTCCTTCGTTCCTTATAGGTAACGAAGTATATGTTTAATCTCGTTCCAGTGCCTCTGGGTCGGACAATAACTAAATCTTGATAGGAGGTTCACGGCCAAACAAATGTCTGGTCTAGTATGACTAGCCAAACATAATAACGCTCCTATGGCACTGAGATATGGCACTTCGGGACCAAAGACTTCTTCATCCTTTTTTTTCGGACCGAATGGATCACTGTCCAATCCAAGGCTTCTCACCACCATTGGGCTGCTCAATGGGTGGGCCTGGTCCATATTAAATCTCTTAAGTACTTTTTCTGTATATGCCATTTGATGCGCAAGGATTCCATTATTGACGTACTCAAGCTGTATTCCCAAACAGAATTTAGTCTTTCCTAAGTCTTTCATTTCAAATTCGGCCTTTCAATACTCAACTGTTTGGGCGATCTCTCCAGAGGTTCCGAAGATGTTCAAATCATCCACGTATACTGCTATAATTACAAATCCTTTGTTTGCAAACTTCTTTATGAATATACACGGACTGATGGGATCATTCTTATAGCCTTGTTTGACTAGGTACTCACTTAATCTATTGTACCACATGCACCCACTTTGTTTCGGTCCGTATAACGATTTGTTCAGCATAATGCAGTGTTCTTCACGAGAACTTCTCTTATCTTTGAGCTCAATACCCTCTGGTAATCGCATATAAATCTCATTATCCAGTGGACCATATAAATAGGCGGTTACTACATCCCTTAACCGTAAATCCAAATTTTCTCTTATGGCCAGACTTATCAGGAATCGGAATGTCGTTGCATCCACCACAGGGGAGTATGTCTCTTCATAACCGATTCTTGGTCTTTGTGAGAATCCTTGTGCCACAAGCCGTGCTTTGTGTCGAACAATCTCTCCTTGTCCGTTTCTCTTCCTCACAAATACCCATTTATGTCCAACTGGGATTATATCTCGAGGTGTCCGAATTATAGGACCCAAAATCTCTCTCTTCTTTAAAGAGTTTAACTCCACGTTTATAGCATCTTTCCATTTTAGCCAGTCTAATCGGCGAGTGCACTCATCAATGGACGTGGGTTCTAGATCCTCATTCATTACATCAAGTGCTACATTGCATGCAAATATATCATCGACGTCGACGTCTTTTCTGTTCCATTGGATTCCGGACATAACAAAATTTATTGAGATCTCATTGTTATCAGGAACTTCAGGACCATGAGGCTCGGCGTCCCGAGCTTTTGCGGCTCATTAGGTTCATTTGTGTCCGGACCATCCACTATATCCTCGGTATGAATTTCAGTACCTTTCTTTAATTTTCGAGGAGCCTTATCTTTGGAACCAATAGGTCTACCACATTTCACTCGTGGCTTAGACTCTGTAGCAACTTGCGGTCCATTCTGGACATTAATTCGTATTGGTACATTCACGGCTAGTATATACGATTTAGTTACTCTCTGCGGGTCAGCAAAGGAATCTGGCAATTGTATAGCTAGCTTTTGCATATGAATAATCTTTTGGACTTCCAAGTCACTTTCTTGGGTCCGAGGATCTTGCCAATTTAAGGATGTATGATTCCATGCAATTTATTTATCCAGCCGGTTTACTTCACCTAACGTTGGAAAAACGGTTTCGTCAAGATGACAATCCGCGTATCTGGCCTTGAACATATCACCGGTGGTTGGCTCAAGATACTTTATGATCGTGGGTGAATCATATCCAACATATATCCCCATCCTCCTCTGAGGTCCCATCTCAGTTCTCTGTGGTGGAGCAACCGGTACATAAACTGAGCAACCGAATATCTTAAGATGGGATATGTCTGGCTCTTGACCCGTAATCAATTGGGAAGGGGAATATTCGTGGTTACTAGATGGCCTGATGCGGATTAGCTCTGCTGCGTGTAAGACCGCATGTCCCCAGGCTGAAACCGGAAGCTTTGACCTCATGAGTAATGGTCTAGCAATCAGCTGGATGTGTTTGATGAGAGAATCGGCCAAGCCGTTCTGTGTATGTACATGTGCCACGGAGTGTTCCACACTTACCCCCATGGACATACAGTAATCATCAAAAGATCTGGACGTAAACTCACCCGCATTATCCATACAGATGGATTTTAAAGGAAATTCCGGAAAGTGTGCCCGTAGGCGGATTATCTGAGCAAGGAGTCTTGCAAATGCCAAGTTCCGTGTTGACAATAAGCATACATGTGACCATCGTATTGACGCGTCAATGAGGACCATGAACTATCAGAACGTCCCACAAGGTGGGTGGATTGGTCCGCATATGTCTCCTTGAATTCTTTCCAGGAAATTTATCGTTTCTTTAGTCACTTTTACTGGTGACGGCCTTACAATCAATTTACCTTGTGAACACGAAGCACAAGTTTGAATTTTTGGGATCACTCTCCTTTCTTTCAAGGCGTGTCCTCTCGTGTTTTATATCAATTTCCGCATCATGCCTGACCCGGGATGTCCCAGCCGGTCATGCCATAAAATGAACATATCCGTAAAAGCTTTGTTTACGGTTGCATACTGATTTTTATATAGTATAAGCCCGTAGCTATAGCAGGTATAGTCTCAAGGACTTTCTTTTGGCCTTGGGCGATTTTGACTATTTGGAGAAATTCTCTGTTTCCTCCACCCATTGTTTCCACATGAAGACCATTCAGACGAATGTCTTTAAAACTCAATACGTTTCGATTTGAGTTTGGTGAAAACAATGCATCAGGGATTTCTAGATGCGTGCCTTTAGGCATTAAAATGTTGTTCTGGCCGAAACCTTCTATAAGGCCGGCCGGTCCTGCTATAGTACTTACGTTTGCCTTTTTGAGTGTAAGATTTATGAAGTATCTTTTATCTTTCAAAATCGTTGGGCTTGACCCACTATCCACCACGAACTCGTCCATACTTCATAAAACAAGAATTTATGTCTTAAAAAGCTTAATATTATTCATTAAACACCAAAGAAATAAAATTTAAAGACATAAAATCAAAACAAAAATAAAAGCAACATGAAATGGAAAAACTTAAAATCTCGGATTCACTTCAAACAGTCGGAAGTCTCATAATCCATGTTATAGTTCCGATCTGTGTCCATAAGATCCTCTTTTTCATGATCAAAGTCACCCTCATTGTCATGTTCATGCTGGCTCATGTGGGCCTCAGGATTCTTCCCTTTAAAGCGCTCTTGATAGCATTCTACAAGATGTCTGGGAGTCCTGCAAGTCTTGGCCCAATGGTTACTCATCCCACAACGATGGCAAACGGATTTGGTCGGGTCGGACTGATGTCAAGATTTATATTCGTGGCCTTTTCCACGGCCACTGTTAGAGTCCTCTTGGAATCTGCAGTCGTTACGGCCTTTGCCTCGACCATAGGGGTGGTAATTATTGCGACCACGCCCTTTTCCTTTCCCACCACGTCCACAGCCGTAATGCCTTTGATCTCTATGGACATGGTTTGCCTCGTTTTCTTTCTTTTTCTCAGCGGCCAAGTTGGCTTCAGGAAGTGGGGCTGTTCCAGCTGGTCTCATTTCGCTGTTGGCCAGAACAAGCTTGTTGTTCTGTTCCACAAGCAGCAAACAAGCGATCAGATCTGAGTAAGTCGCGAAGCCTCTTTCGCGGTATTGTTCTTATAACAATATATTACCCGAATGGAAGGTGGAGAATGTCTTTTCCATCATATCATTCTCCGATACGGTCTCGCCGAATAGTTTCAGCTTTGAAACTATCTTGAACAAGGCTGAATTGTACTCATCCACAGACTTAAAGTCCATGAATCGCAAGTTCAGCCAGTCGAACTTGGCCTTAGGTAAAATGACTGTTCTTTGATGGTCATACCTCTTTTTCAATTCCTTCCATTGATCCAAAGGATTTTCAATCGTCAGATACTGATCCTTGAGACTTTCATTGAGGTGATGGCGTATGATTAAGATCGACTTGTATCGATTTCGCTCATGCTCATTATTTCCTTCAGTGATGCATTCTTCGAGCCCTTTTGACATTAGTATGATTTTTGCATCTAGTGCCCATTGCAAGTAATTATCTCCTGAGAGATTGAGGGCTGCGAAGTCTAAGTTGTTGACTTTTGTCATCTGAAAATATGCATCAACTTTCTCTTAGGACTTTTTAATAAAACCCGGACCTTAGGAATATGGCCGGTTTTGGGGTCATCCGATTTTAAGCTTTACAATCAATCAAGCAATTTGAGCAAAACAAAACAAATAGAATATGGGGCCAATTTTAATTAATGGTTTGTGTACTTGGAATTTTCTATTTTAATTTAATCCTTAATTAAAAGTTAATCCTAAACTTTTAAGAGAAGGAAAAACAATTAAAAGGATAATTCCTTAAAAGGGAAAATGATATTTCTAAAACTTTCCTTTTTACTAAAAGGAAGGGATTATATTTTCATATTTGGATTAGGATTAGGATTAGGGTTTTATGCTTATGCACAAACGATTTTCATGCTTCTTCTTCTTATGGTTTCCGATTTTCTTTTGGCCAAACAAGATCAATAAAATTTTCTAGCAACCTAACTCACAAGAACATACAAACCGATATTCATGAAGATGATGTCCGATTTCAAGGATGAGGCCGATTTCGATTTTAAGCATGATCATACACTAGCCGATTTTAACAAGACATATGGTTTGATGTTTCATGATGCAAACATGTTTAGCAATCGATTTCAAGAATGGTTTCAAGGCATCTGATTTCAAGCATGGTTCATGTTCAGTTTTAACATCAATATATGCATGTCTGATTTTTATCAAGTTAACAAGTGATGGCCGATTATGAGATTGATGAAACAAACAGTATGGTTCGATGCAAAACAATCAGTCCAAGAAAAACACATCAACCGATTTCAAACAAGCCATGCGATCCAAGCAAGTATATCAAGCAATCCGATTTTATGGTCCAACCTCATCTTAGTTCAAATTTGATTTAGGGTTTTTCAAAAGACCAAACAAGTTAAACAATACAACCAATTTTTAAAAAGTCTTATCATAGCTTAGATTCAAGTTCAGATGATGGTTTTAACAAGATCAAGAAGTCTTAGAGAGAAATCAATTTTAGGGTTTCTTTATTCTTAGTTCAAATTCGATTTTGCTCTTGTTCTTAGCATAGGGGTTTACCTTAACACCTTTGGATTAAACTTGTCTGAACCGGGAGCTAAAGACCTCGGAAAACCTCTGCAACCTCACACAGGAACTCGTGGATCTTCCTTGGAGAAGAAGGCGGCCGGAGGCGATGAATGGCGGACGGCGGCGGCGATTAGGTCACGGACGGCTGCTTCAGAGATCGGCGGCTACTTTAGGGTTTAGGAGCTTTCGTGCTGATAACGTGTTGTGAATAGAATGTATTCTGTGTTTATTAATGAGACCAATGGTCCATATATATAGTGTTTACACATGGACCAAATATGGAAATATACCATTAACCTATTCTAGGCCTGGGCGTTCGGGTACCCGTTTGGGTTCGGATCGGATCCATTCGGGTTTCGGGTTTTCGGGTTTGAAGATTTAGGACCCATTCGGGTATTTTAGAATTTCGGTTCGGGTTCGGGTTCGGTTCTGTTCTATTCGGGTACCCGAACATTTATAAGAAGAAAATAAAAATTAGTTAAATTTAAATATAAATCAATTAAATTTGACAAATATAACTAAAATTTTCATATATTCTATTTATTTTTGATATTTTAGTTATTTTTATCTAAAAGTAATTCATATATTTGGATTTATAATTATAATTTAGGATAAATAAGCTATATCAAATCTAAATATTATTAATATTTTAGGTATATAATTGTATTTCGGTTATTTCAGGTACCCATTCGGTTCCCGGTTCGGGTTCGGGTTTTCGGATATTGAAATTTAGGACCCGTTCGGGTATTTTACGAATTTTGGTTCGGGTTCGGTTCTAATTTTTCGGTTCGGGTTCGGTTCGGTTTTTCGGGTTCGGTTTTTTTGCCCAGGCCTAACCTATTCCATGTCTAATTAGAAAAGATCTTATTATCTTAAGGACCGGTTATATTAATAACCTCTAAGTGGGTCGGTCTGTATTGAGTTCATTAAACCAAACGGTTCATAACACTCTTCCTATTCCTGAGATAACATCGTAACCAAACATAATTTAATATAGAAACCAATGGCAAACTATGTAATTTAAAGGCTTTTTGCAAACATTCTCTTAAAAGGGTTCCTCAGAATAATACTTAGGGGGTCTTATTGAATCAAGGAATTGAGAGAATCCAGAGAATTTTAAAATCCAGGGGAATTTTATAAAATCTGGTATTTGAGAAAATCTTAAGAATTTCTTTTATAAGGAATTTGAGCTCATATACGTTGATTTGAAGGGAATTTAGAAGAATAGAAAAAACAGAATTTATTTTTTAAAACCAGAAAAACAAAGATTTTTTTTACTTTTTTGGTCGATATTCTCTCTTTCAAACTCTTCCAATCATTTTATTTTGTTGACCATTAGATCAATTACGAAACAGAGTAGCTTACTATTATTATTATACATGATTTGACTGAATCTCATATCTTTTTTTTGTGTGGAACCGAGTACCTTTGTTTTATAGAACACAACTCGTTGTGATAGTTTCCAATTTTCTTATAAAAGGAATATAGAAACAATAGCAAACTGGTTAAAAAGAAGGTTGGGTGCTAGTTTTGGGGCCAATAGTCTTCATTGTTCGTTTTAATCTTCTCGGTGAAAGTGCGAGTCTTTGTGGTTTTGCATACTGTAATGACACATGATCAAACTAAACGCATAACTCTTGAACCAAAGATCAATCATTCTGCTTCATAGTCTGATAGAAAGTAAAGTCTGCTCTCTTATATGTTTGGATGAAAGGTTTACAAGTTAGGATAGTTCTAAGAAAGATTCTACAAGAAAATAGATAGCTTATCAAGAACGAAAACCTGGAGATCAGTGCTAGTCGAGTGGCTATGAGTACCTTTAGAGTATATTCTCGTTACTGCCTGTGAAAGATGTCGTGACCACAATGTTTTGACAATAACAACTGCGAAAAGTTCAAAACAGGAGAGTTGGGCTATGTATTACCAATTTCTTACTGTTACACGAAGCTCCGGCTCTAGAAAGTCTTGTTTCAAGTTCGATCAAAATAGTAGTGCTATAAAAGATGTTGATTCATGTGCTAGAAAACACTCTGTGCGCGAGCTGACTATTGAGACTGCTCATTCACCTTATTCTTTTATTCCAACTCTAGTCGTCCTTCGGACGGTCTGCTTTGGAATGCTTGCGACATTGAATCTAACTAATGCTATTCTGATGGATGTTAATACTCATACTTCGTTCCCATCTCTCAAGAAAATTAGTCTTACATCCATCAAATAAGAAGGTGGTGATGAATTTGTCAACAGGCCTTTATCTAGTTGTCCTGTTCTTGAAGACTTGAATGTGGAGCGATGTGAGAATGACAAGGTGGTGATCTTCACAATTAGAGCATCTATCACACAAGACGACGCACGGGTGTGTGATAGTCAAGTGGTCAAGTGGCTATGAGATCCGTTAGATCTGTTCATCCCTTGTTTCTTGAAGTAGTCTTTATTTTTAGTAATAAGTTGTCCCAAGCAGAGGCCAAAAGTTTCACCTGATCATTATCATCATTTTCTTCTTCTGTCTCGGCTTTGTTCTTCCACTTCAGCTTCCTGTCTATGTATGCACACGTATCTGCAAATAACAAGAAATTATCATCACATGAAAATAACACAACAAGTTACCAAAAATCAAATGTGTGTTCTTTGCTCACCTTCCCTTTCTCGATCGCAGATTGTGTGTTCCTAAGCATGTATATTCCACAATTTACATCCACCCCTAAGAATCACCATCTCAGTTTTCATCATACAAACAACCATTTACAAAGTTAAACGAGAGTAAAGAGCTCGGGATTACCTGCTTTTATGGCATCAGCAACAGCTTCCTCAGGTGACTTTGTGTATCCTTGGTACTCAAAGATGGTTCCCTGATAAACCTTTCATTGACTAAATCAAATTACCAGAAACATTGATCAGTTTTACTAACCCTTGAAATCACCATTCAACTCGAGCTTTTTGTAATAAGTCTTCTTGTGCACAAGCAGGCACTCCATTAACGGCATTATATGAACACATCAAGCGGCTAGCTTTACCATCACTGATACAACTCTGAAATGGGGGCTGATATGTGTCTTCCATATCCTGTTCTGTGACCTACTAATACAGAGTAAGCTAGACTCAGTGTACGACACAGAATCATCCAATATATAACAAGAAGAAAACTCAGAAGCCATCAAACTGTATAGAAACGATACAACTAGTTAAATTTTGTTTCATCATCTAAGTTCCCTCAACAAAAAGCAGCTAATACTTCTCAGACAAGTGAAATATAGGCACTCAAGCGAAACAAATTCCCTAATTAGAGAATTAAAATGTTTTGCAAGAAAGTAGTTCCGGTGTTCAATGGCAATCAATGTAAGTCAATAGATTCATAGAACCGTTGCAAACCTAATAGCATGTTTTATTATCTTTTTAGTTAACCTAATCTAATACACCTGAGAGTTTTCATAACGAGGAGAAGTGAAGAGAAGAAAATGGACAGAAACAAACAAACAAACCTGGCGAAGAGCCGAAGACTACCCATCAGACATGGAGACGCAGATGCCCTTGCTAATGAGGCAAAACAATGATACTAAATCGATCAACCATTTGATCAAACAAGAATTCAGGTCTCCAGATTTTGAAATCCCAGATCCGATTAACTTCACAAGGGAGAACTCTTTTGCAGAAGAAGTTAGTGAGATTAACGAATTGAGGAGATTATGAAAGGATAGAGAATAGAGAGAAGAGAAAAAGAAGAGAGAGACGCACACAGTGATGTGAAGAAGAAGAAGAGAAGGAACGAGGAGAGGAATGAATTGGTTTCACAATTTTTTTTTTCGATGAGTGTTTAAACGGGAAAAAAATAATCGTTCAAAATTTTCAAATACCATCGCATGAGGTGGTATTTGGATCTTCTAAATTTTAACTATAAATCACTGTTTAAATTTCTCAGAACAATTCTTAAGTTATTTTATTTATGAAATCCTTGTTTTCCAATAAGAGGAGATTTGGAGGAATTTGTATAAATGATTGATCCAATAAGCTTGGATTTGAAACAGTTTTTAGGAATACAAGATTCAGTAAGAGAGGATTTGAACAATTCCATGGATTTTCTCAATTCCTTGATTCAATAAAAAACCCCCTTATAGTTTTTTTTTTGAAATTCCACCAGACTTAAATTACAAAAAAACGCCAAACGCATGTGGGACCTAGTATACCATCAATAAAAAATGGGGGAGAGTTGTAAAGCAGCACATGATTTATCCGTTTTAATTTTATGTATTTTTTTTGTTCATTTTCTTGTAACAAATCCGTGAGCCTTTAATAATCATAAATAAGAAAAAGGCAAGCCCTAGTTTTATAACCTTTTCTCCTCCGTAGCCGCTTACCAGCTAAAAGACACAAAAATGGCTAAAAAAAAAAAAGAAGGCTCAAAGGAAAAAAATGGAGACAATTCCCGAGAGATCCATTGTGTATGGTGTGAATGACAAATCTTCGAGAGTAGGTTGGATTATATTGGCTGTTGTTTGCCTTTATGGAGCTGTGAGTGCTGTGAAGGCGATGAAGATTGATCATGTCTACTACAAGTATCTGGGAATGGCTTTTGTAGCTCACTATGTGTATTATTTCTTGGTAGCCATCTTCAATGAAACTCGATCTCCGGTTGCCAGGGCTGGCCGATTGGTAAGGATCTGGGTTCCTTTTATACTCTTTGTCATCATCTATTTCACCATCTACAACTTCCAAACCTTTCAAGCATCTGTTCTAGTTTTATCCATTGTCTTTGGAATAGTGGCTATGGTTCAACTAGATTCTCCAGTGGAAGGGTTTCACTTTGCTTATGTACTAGTGCTCGTAATAGAAGGGTGTTTCTTGGCTCTCCATGCCTGTGAGTATGATCCAAAAAGGCAGCCTTTTTGGTTATGTTTTTTCACTATTAGTGTATTTCAAATGCTTGTCTGCTTTCTCAATCACCCTAACCCTCCAAATAAAGACAACAGATTTTTCAGTTTCTATTGATTCATTCTATTGTCAGATCTCTTGTTGAAACTTTCGGTTATCTTTTTGGGTTTTTCTTTATCTTCTTTTTTGCCAATGTTGTAATCCAATAATATGACTATGTAATGATGTTTGGTATCCACTTTAATGAGTATTTTGGTTTTTTTTTTTCTATTTTGTTTGCATGCTCTCATATTTGTTAATTCCCATTAGTATTTTCGATACTGATTATTATACCAAAAAAAAAGCATTCGTTTATGATATTTTGCAACAAGTAACAATAAGATTCCAAACTCAATTTGAGATTGTGTTAAGCTCCAAAGTCACTTGGTTTTTGATTAATTTAAAAGTTCCATTAAAAGCAAAAAACAAAGAAAGTAAATTGATTGTATTAGAAATTAAGCAACTTGTACAAAAGCTAATGCACAAAATTTTATGTACATGCCGCTGAGAGCGAAAATCAGACACATTAATTAGTTCATGTTTTAGCGGTGGCGGCAAAAATCAGATACATATATTCGTCGCTCTTCATGCGTTGATCGATCATTTCTTTTGAATCATACTCAATCTTATGAAAACATTTTTGTGCTTTTTGTGTGATTACTATTAGGGAAGGAGCCACCAACACAAATGTCTCCTCTCTTTGACTAGCTTTACAAACTAAATTATCATTGGGTTTTGAAACCACATCAATATTTTTAAACTTGGCATAAATTCAGTACGTTGAACCTAAACTGGTCGAAGTACGTTGAAGCAAAACAGAGTAGGTTGTCCCACACAAAAAAATACTGATTTTCCATTTCTCGAAGGGAATCCCTTCACTGCCACATTGTGGTTTGGCTTAGAAGGTTTTCATTTGACATTAAATGTAATAGTCAAAATAAATTGAAAGTTTTTTCCATCTTCACAACAATTGATTCTTTCTTCAGCTGAAAGTTGTGAGTTAAGGCTTATTTAGGCATTTTCTCAATAAATATTTATAGTTTTGTTCATATGTGTTATTTATTTATTTAGTGTGCTCAGTGCCGTGCCTAGGTTTAGAGAGACCCAAGGCAAAATTTAAAATAATGATATAATTTTTTGTCTTTAAAAAGCCTAATTCTTTTTTAAAAAAAATCCGTGTTTAGAAGGACTCGAACCTAGTACACGTTAGTCCAAAAATTGCTCTCTCAGCCACTAGACTACATGAAGTTTTACAGATTGGGGGCCCCAAAAACACTATATTTTATTGGGGACCTGAGGCAAAAGCCTTTTTTAATATACATTAGGCACGGCTCTGAGTGTGCTATACGTATATATAACTAGTTTCTAAAAAATTATGATAAAAATATAAAAGTATCGTTTACTAAATTTACCATGTTGACAAAAACTTTTTGTTTTTGTTTTACTGTGATATATAGAAATCTGATTAATAATTCACTCTTAGATAAATGAATCAAACTAGGTTTGGCTTGTGGTGTTTTGTTGACGACTAAGAGTTTTGGCAGTTCCAGTGACGGTTCTGGGTTGTGATAAAATTCAGAAGAAAAATGAGAGAACGATTAAAATGAAAAGCCATGGCGGTCAGGGATGGTAATTATCTGAATTACAACTCGATCTTGGTTCAATCAGTCACATTCGATTAGAGTTGTGTTGGATATGATTGAAGGCTCTATGTTGTGGTTTTTCATTTTTTGATTATTAGATTACGTGTGAAAAGAGGAATGAAATAGAGAAATTAAATAAAAGAGAAAGAAAAAAAAAGAAATACCCTCGAATAACACATTTTGATGTTTTGTCATAAAAATAGCATACTAAGAGAAAAATTAGAATAATAGCACACTTTAATGATTTTTAAATGTATTACATTAATGAGTTTGAGTTTATAAGTCATTAATTAGGGTTTAGATTTTGGATTTTAGGGTTTAGGGTTACAAGATTGAAAAAAACGAATGAAAAAAATGTATAATAGTCTTTTTCCTCTTCAATAAATGTTATTTTGTCATTTTCATTCTGGTGTGCTATTTTGTCACAAAAACATGAACATGTGCTATTTTAAAAAATTACTGAAAAAAAAAGACTTCAGAAAAAACAAGATAAAAAAGAAAAAATATCTAAAATACCATCATTAACACCTTTCTTTTTTCTATTTTCTTCCATCCACATTTAAAAACGAAAAAAATAATGCTAACAACTTATTTTCCACTACAATTTTTTTTTTGTCAACACCAAAGTACCACTATAAAATTTTCTCTCTTTTTCTATCGAATTACCTGTCTAAAATATGCCGGTTACCAAATTCACCATTTAAATATATATGAATCAACTTCAATTAATTGAAAAGTATTATCTTATCGAAGTATTGTGAACTGAGTAGTAAAGAAGACTTGTTATAAATGTTTCTTTCAAACTAGATTGAAAATGAAAGTTTAGATTTTAAATCAGTGATCTTGTTTAAATATGCTTACCTTGCTATATCCCCAAATCCTTTACTATATTATTTGGAAGAAATATTGATTCGGCCGAGTAAAAGTGAATGTAATCTTAATAATAGGGTGATTCTTTTTTTTTTGCTATTTTTTTTAAAAAAAGTTCAGATCCCAATGTGTTCTTTTAAATGTATTTTTTGTGTTTAATATTCTAATTTTGTTTTGTTTTCAAAAGAATTCCTGCGTTGGTGCTTCTTTTAATAATTTGGTGGATTAAAATATTTTGATGTTTGGAGGGGTGTTTTGGGTTTTCAATCCATTGCGGGCTTCGCATTTTCTGTGGTTCATTGCGGGCTTCGCATTTTCTGTGGTTTAACTTATCGGATGAGGCCATATGTGGGGCTGATTATGAGTTTTGCAATTTTTTTTGTCTACACTCTTCGGTTCTTTTATCAAATTTTCAAAGCTATTTTAGCTACTCCGGTTTGATTGACCAACCGAAATTTCCAGGCACTGTCGATGGAGAGTGAGCTATCGGTATCTAGAAATCAGCAAGCTCGATTGGATTCTAAACAGTGTCAAGTTTAATTTTTTCAGGAGTGGTTTTTTTTAACATCCAATTTCTGGACACCTGAATTGTTTCAAGGTAGTAAGATACGTTTTGATTCCCTCCTTCATAGGTCCCTTCTTATCTGTTGCGAATGGTGTGTTTGTTTGGTGTATATCGAGTTATGGTTTGAAGCTGCTGGTTCTGTTCTGTAGTTAGGTTGTCGGTACTTAGTTTACTGTGCTTCTTGGTTTTGTGAATTCTATGGATTGTCTTTTCACATCTGGGTGACTTATTTTCTTTGCTAATATAGTTGGTTAGTAGCCTATTGCTTCTTCTACGCTTTCAATATTGGTGTGAAGAGTGTTAATTCTTTTGGTCATAAAGTGCTCGACACTTCTTCGGGATTTTTCTTTCTTTCTCTTCTTTCAAACAGCGAGAATCTCAGCTATAAGCATTTTCAAAGCGAGTTGTTTAGGAGTTGCAGAAGTATTTAGGCGTATCTACAGTGATCTTCAGCCTTTTTTTAGAAATGGAAATAGCACGTAGATATTGAGAAAACTACAAATGTTATGAACCGTTTGGTTAATGGACTCAATATAGACCGATCCATATAGAGGTTATTAACATAACCGGTCCTTAGTATAATTAGATGTTTTCCTTTATAGACAAGTAATAGGTTTATGGAATATTTCATTTTCTTGTTATGAGTAGTAAAAGGATAATTACCTTTTCTGGTGTAACCACTATATAAAGAGACCTTTGGTCCTCATAATAATACACACAGAACATTCAGTTCACAACACGTTATCAGCACGAAAGCTCCTAAACCCTAAAACCCTAGAGACCCTGAGTAGCTGCCGAAACTTTAAAGAGTCATATCTTTCAAACCGTGAGGAACCAGAAGGCGATCTAGATATCAAATCGAAGCCCTCGACGAGACGAATCTACCCGTGAAAACCGCTTATCGATCCGACATCGGACGCGCTCTCACGCACGCATACAGTGCACGACGATCTACCAAATAAACCAAGGAGATCCGATTTCAGCTTGTGTTTTCCGAGGTCTTTAGCTCCCGGTTCCGACCAGTCAATCCAAAAGGTGATTAAGGTAAAACCCTAAACTAAGAACAAAGCAAAACCGAATTGGACATTAATGAACTTAAACCCTAAAATCGGATTGTTTGAATATTGTCTTGCTTGTTTGCTGAATCGATTTGTGATTTTGATTGCATGTTTAAATTAGTTCATTAGCTTGCTTATTTACCTGCTTTAAAATCGCATGAGAACTTGCTTGCATCAATCACTTAAAATCGAATTTGGACTAGCATAGAAATCGCATGTATCATTGATTGAAATCGGATTGTATGAGTTAGGTTGTTAGAATCGATTTGTGCATGCTTGTTTTGGCCATAGTTGAAATCGTGAAACCCTAGAGAAAAAGCTAGGTTGAAATCGATCCTAAACCTAATCCTAATCCAAATAGGAAAACCTTAATCCTTTCCTTTTAGTAAAAAGAAAGTGTTAAGTATATCCTTTTCCCCTTTTTGTTTAATTTCCTTTATTGGTTTATCCCTTTAATGAATTGCCTTATGATTAATTTTGCAAAAAGGGAAATTGATTAATATTGCTAATAGCATAATAGAAAATCGGTTGCATGATTTAATTAATTGATTTGCATAATTGATTGAAACCATGAAGTATTAAAATCGGACATGCTATATGCATATATATATAAACCGGCCATTACCACTAAGGTCCGGATTTATTAAAAGCCCCTAACTGAAATTCGTTAAACGTTTTCAGATGGCTGACGTCAACTTTGATGCATATGAAAGAATGGCCAAAGTTAACAACTTTGAATACCCGGTCCTAGATCTCTCAGGAGACGAATTTATGGAATGGTCATTGAGCACGAGACTTGCTCTACAAGACAGAGGACTCGGAAGATGCATCTACAAAGTTAATGATGAACTTGAAAGCCAAAAGCAAAGAGCCATAAACATTATGCGCCGTCATCTCACTGAGGATCTAAGAGATCAGTATGAAGATACTAAAGATCCAGTTGACCTCTGGACAAAGCTTGGTGAAAGATTCTCAATGAAATTATGGCTGACCTCCATGGATGGATGGAGTAGACTCAGCTTCCAGGACTATGAATCCGTGGATGAGTACAATTGTACTCTACTGAGAATCGTACATGGCTTTATGCTATGTGGCGAAGTGATAACACACAGAGATCTTTTAAATAAGACTATATCTACATTCCATCCGAGACAGATAGTGTTATCACGAAAGGCCGAAACTTTCACCAACTATAATGATCTACTATATTACCTCCTTGGTCCACAAAGGACAAAAGAATTATCAGTAAAGCTGAGGACTTCATAAAGAGGCGTAAAGAGATGACAGAACCTCAACGTGCAATGAGGAAGAATGCTCAGACTGTGAGGGCAGTTCATACGTTGACTAGAAAATAATTTCCGATTTTATACTTTCATGTTGCTTTCTTGTTTTGATTTGCTTTGGATTCATGTCTTTGGATTTCTATCTATGATTTAATAAAATATTTAAGGCGTTAAGACATTATTCTTGTTTTATGAAGTATGGACGTATTCCTTGTGGATAGTGGGTCAAGTCATACGATCTTGAAAGATGAAAGATACTTCATAGACCTTAAACTAAGAAAGGCAATCGTAGAGACTATAGCAGGACAGGCCAGTCTTATAAAAGGCCACGGCCAGGCCGCCGTTCTAATGCCTAAAGGTACACATCTCGAAATTCCAGATGCATTGTTTTCCCCAGACTCAAATCGTAACTTATTGAGCTTAAAGACATTCGTTTGAATGGTTATCATGTGGAAACAATGGGCGAAGGGAAGAAAGAATTTCTCCAAATAACAAAAATCGCCAACGGCCATAAGAAGGTCCACGAGACCATACCTGCTATAGCTACGGGCGTGTACTGTACTAAGTTCAGTATGATAGAGGCCAATGCCACCGTAAACAAAGCCCTTACGGATATGTTCACTCTATGGCACGACCGTTTGGGACATCCCGGGTCGGGAATGATGCGGAAATTGATCCTCAACACGAATGGCCACGCCTTGAAAGAAAGGAAAGTGATCCCTATGAGTCTCACTTGTGCCTCGTGTTCGCAAGGAAAACTGATTGTAAGACCATCACCAGTAAAGGTGACTAAGGAAACGATAAACTTTCTGGAAAGGATTCAAGGAGACATATGCGGACCAATCCACCCACCTTGTGGGACATTCCGATATTTTATGGTCCTCATTGACGCATCTACACGATGGTCACATGTATGCTTATTGTCATCACGGAATATGGCATTTGCAAGACTCCTTGCCCAGATAATCCGCCTAAGAGCGCACTTTCTAGACTTTCCGTTAAAGTCCATCCGTATGGACAACGCGGGAGAGTTTACGTCCAGAGTGTTTGATGACTACTGTATGTCCATGGGGGTAAGTGTTGAGCACTCCGTGGCACATGTACATACACAGAACGGCTTAGCCGAGTCTCTCATCAAACGAATCCAGCTGATTGCTAGACCATTACTCATGAGGTCAAAGCTTCCAGTTTCAGCCTGGGGACACGCTGTCTTACACGCTGCAGACCTAATCCGTATCAGGCCATCTAGTGACCACAGGTTTTCCCCAATGCAATTACTAACGGGTCAAGAGCCAAACATATCCCATCTTAAGACATTTGGATGTTCAGTCTATGTTCCTATTGCTCCACCACAGAGAACTAAGATGGGACCTCAAAGGAGGATGGGGATATACGTTGGATATGATTCACCCACGATCATAAAGTATCTTGAGCCAACTACCGGTGATTTATTTAAGGCCAGATACGCGGATTGTCATTTCGATGAGTCCGTTTATCCAACTGTAGGTAGTGTGAAAACCGGCTGACAAAAGAACTCTCATGGAATCAAACATCCATAAATTGGCAAGATCCTCGAACCCAAGAAAGTGACTTGGAAGTTCAAAAGATTATACATATGCAAAAGCTAGCTATACAATTGCCAGATTCCTTTGCTGACCCGCAGAGAGTTACTAAGTCGTATGTTCCAGCCGTGAACGCACCAATACGCATTGATGTCCAAAGTGGACCGCAAGTGGCTACAGAGTCTAAACCGCGAGTAAAGCGTGGAAGACCAATTGGTTCCAAAGATAAGACTCCTCGGAATTAAGAAAAGGTGCTGATATTCAGGCCGAGGAGATAACTAATGGACCGGACACTTATGAGCCTAAGGAGCCGCCAAATGATGCTCGGGACGCCGAGCCTCATGGTCCTGAAGTTCCAGATAACAATGAGATCTCAATAAATTATGTTATGTCCGGAATCCAATGGAACAGAAAAGATATCGACGTCGATGATATATTTGCATGCAACGTAGCACTTGAGATTATGAATGAGGATCTAGAACCCACGTCAATAGATGAGTGCACTCAACGATCTGATTGGGCTAAATGAAAGAAGCCATAAACGTGGAGTTAAACTTTAAAGAAGAGAGAGGTTTTTGGTCCCATTATTCGGACACCTCGTGATATAATACCAGTTGGACATAAATGGGTCTTTGTAAGAAAGAGAAACGAACAAGGAGAGATTGTTCGACACAAAGCACGGCTTGTGGCACAAGGATTCTCTCAAAGACCTGGAATCGATTATGAGGAGACATACTCCCCTGTGGTGGATGCAACGACATTCCGATTCCTTATAAGTTTGGCCATAAGAGAAAAGTTAGATCTGCGGTTAATGGATGTTGTCACCGCATACTTATATGGTCCACTGGATAATGAAATCTATATGAGATTGCCAGAGGGTATTGAGCTCAAAGATAAGAAAAGTTCTCGAGAAGAACACTGCATTAGGCTAACCAAATCCCTATACGGACTGAAACAGAGTGGGCGCATGTGGTACAATCGTTTAAGCGAGTACTTGATTAAATCCGGATATAAAAATGATCCATCAGTCCGTATCTTTATAAAGAAGTTTGCAAACGGTGTATTTGTGATTATCAGTTTACGTGGATGATTTGAACATCCTCGGCACCTCTGGAGAAATCACCCAAACAGTTGATTTGTTAAAGGCCGAATTTGAAATGAAAGACTTAGGAAAGACTAAGTTCTGTTTGGGAATACAGCTTGAGTACGTCAAAGACGGAATCCTTGTGCATCAAATGGCGTATACTGAAAAATTACTCAAGAGATTTAATATGGACACAGCTCACCCATTGAGTAGCCCAATGGTCGTAAGGAGCATAAGCCCGGACACAGATCCGTTTGGTCCAATAAGAAAGGATGAAGAAGTCCTTGGTCCCGAAACGCCATATCTAAGTGCCATAGGAGCGTTACTATACTTGGCTAGTCACACTAGACCAGATATTTGTTTTGCCGTGAACCTCCTATCAAGATTTAGTTCTTGTCCAACCCAAAGGCACTGGAACGAGATTAAACATTTACTTCGTTACCTTCAAAGAACGAAAGATATGGGTCTATTTTACACTAACCATAACGACAAAGGTTTAGTTGGTTTTGCTGATGCAGGTTATCTATCGGATCCACACAATGGACGATCTCAGACAGGATATGTGTTCACTCACGGAGGAACCGCAATTTCATGGTGATCCATGAAGCAGACACTCACGGCCACATCATCAAATCACGCAGAGATTTTGGCAATTCATGAAGCCAGCCGTGAATGTGTTTGTTGAGATCGATGACTCAGCACATAAGACGAGATTGTGGGATGACAGATGGAAAGGACGAACCGACCGTACTTCATGAGGACAATGCTGCGTGCATAGCTCAACTGAAGGATGGATACATCAAGGGAGACAGGACGAAGCACATTCTGCCAAAATTCTTTTCACACTCACGATCTCCAGAAGGCTGGAGAAATACAAGTGCTTCAAGTCCGTTCAAGCGACCACTCAGCTGACTTGTTCACAAAGTCGCTCCCAACTTCCACGCTCAAGAAGCTGGTGTATCAGATCGGCATGCGCCGATTAAAGGACTTATAGGGATGTCTAAATCAGGGGGAGTAATACGTGCTGTACTCTTTCCTCACTAAGGTTTTGTCCCACTGAGTTTTTCTTTAGTGAGGTTTTAATGAGGCAGCATCCCCAAGCGTGTTACAAAGATCCTTGTTTGCATCGGGTTCGGTCATTTCGTCCAAGGGAGAGTGTTATGAACCGTTTGGTTAATGGACTCAATATAGACCGATCCATATAGAGGTTATTAACATAACCGGTCTTAGTATAATTAGATGTTTTCCTTTATAGACAAGGAATAGGTTTATGGAATATTTCATTTTCTTGTTATGAGTAGTAAAAGGATAATTACCTTTTCTGGTGTAACCACTATATAAAGAGACCTTTGGTCCTCATAATAATACACACAGAACATTCAGTTCACAATAACAAATCCATTTTTCTTTTTTTTTACAATGTGCCCTGGATCTTTCTTCCTTATTAGACATACTTTTTGGGTTCATTACACATTTTAACAGTTTTTCAATTTTTTTGATAAAATTCCGAAAGATATCATATACCATAAACGCAAAAATGCCATAAATTGGAGCATATACCAGAAATGCCAAAAGCTAGAGTATATACCATCGGTTTGTATCAAGTATGAACCTCAGAATAGAAAATACATGATCAAGAAACCAATGAACGAATTCGAGACATTATTATTCACTCTAAACAATTTTCTCGGTAATATCCTCATTGTATTTAAACCCATGGAAATTAACATATATTAGTATGTGTAAGAAGTTCTATGTAAATATAATTATCATCACCACCTGTAATGATCCAATTTTTTTATCTCAGAAAGAATGAATATGCTTCTTCATTTCTTGATTTTCCTTTGCGGTTGTGTTGCTGCTTCTTAGACACATGAACCTCCAAAATCCCAACCAAACACCCACATCTCTCCCTGAAAAAAATATGGCCCACCCATTCAGTGGAGCCATCTTCTTCAGCTTCGCCTCTATTCACGTTGGTGGATATGGACTCAAGGATATCAACCCTGGCTTCGAATCTGGACCAGTCTTTGTTCCCACATGTTCTGTTACACGGAAGAATTGAGCACTATAACTTTCACCAACTCAAAGCTTCTACAAACTTTCCATGCTTTGCTTCTGTCCATATCTCTTTTTGTTTGGTGATGGTATAAGACTTTCTTGCCTGTGAAAACAAACAAAACCACAAACCTGCTTTTAACTTACCCTAAGTTGACATTAGAAATCAAGCAAGAAAGATTAGAAACTCAATTCGTACCTTGGGCTAAAATGCATGTGGGAGGAATGAGCTCATAGAAACCTGCTTTCTTCTTATCACACACAATTCGTAGACATTATTTGTGTGATAAAATCCTTTCATAGGCATCGGATCGTAACCTTCCTCGAGAATGCAGTAGCATCATTTTAGGTAATCTATGTATAGACCCTCGTCTTTTCCAAAGATTGAATGCAACACTACTGTTAATTAGGAGAAGACAAAAACAGCTTAAAACAGAAAGAAATCATCGGAAATTAGAGATATAAATATTAAGTGAAGAGAAAATGGATTTCATAAAAGTAAAGTTAGAGTTATATCAACGCACTGCTCTGTTACAATATAAAACCGAATTGGATGCATCATGCTTGAGACCGTCTTCGCAAGCCAAACCTATTTCAGAATATCTATGTGAACTAAATAGCTCAGTCTCGCGAGTATGTGCCCTCACGACCATCTACACATTGTTAGTTTCCACTGCTGCTTCGACTAACACACAAACACTCTTGAACCTTTGACTCCAATATATGCATCCTTTGAGCCAAAAATAGTCAAAACTTGTAGCTCTAATGTGGTTAAAAAGGATGACTAAACACAAGGAGATGAAACGAACTCACCTTCTACTTGTCCCACTTGCTTCTCCATCTTCGACTCATTCCTTGATAGAAAATGCTTTAGATCATCACATCATGCTCCTGCAGTGTAATATGCCTTTCAAATTTAGCAATACGGTTTGGAGCTATGAAAGCTTGGATGACAGTGCACTGCAGCGTAGACAAAGTCAGTTATCTGGACAGAGACGAATGAATAATTAAGCAGGCTGCTTGACACGAACGCATGACGGAACCAAAGCTATATCGTATAAGAAGGTCTCAATTTTGATTTCTTTTCAACCGAGACAGATTTTGCGAGTTTATCGTCAATAATTTGATTAACAAAGTAACAGATTACGAAACTCGATTTGAGATTTAGGTAGCTAATATGAATACACCACCAAAGAAACCGAGAGTGAAAACAGAAACGAAGGAGCAAATACCTTCTCATCAATCAACAGCAGTTCCAGGCCAATTAACATGCCACCTTTGTTCGGAAGACCACTTTATCTTCGGTCAATCCAGCTTCGATTGTGCGAGTGAATCATAACAATTTGATTAGTTAAGTAAGAGAATCTAAAACTCCAAACAATGAAGACACCGAGAGTAGCTGGAACTCGTTAATATATTTTTGCAGATAAAAGGAGACGACAATGAAGACATCGAGAGTGGAAGCTAAACCGCAGGAAGACATACCTTGTCAAGTTGTCATCTATCAGAAGCAGCTCCAGACCAATCAAGATGCCACCTTTGTTCGGATGGCGTGCCCTCAAAAAATGCAGCAAACGGAACACGACTTTGTCTTCGCACAATCCAGCTTTGATGTCGGCAAAAGAGATTTCCGTCGGTGTTGAATTGGCTGATAGAGTAGCAGTCCGAGCGGATTTCGCGTTTTGCTTAGCCATTTTTCCGGTGGTGTAAGTCGTAAAAGTTTGGGATGGGAACAAATGCCGAATTCAGGCAGCATATTTATCATCGAAGGTTGTGAAATTGAAGAGTCGCCCATTACCATGCGATTAATGGTATCAATAAATCCATGGAAGGTGGGAGGACTGGGTTTGTAAACAAAACGGACGCCTGTGAAGATTACCGGAACGACGCTACGAAGAAGATGAAAGAAGACCGACGACAACATCGACTGCGAGCAAACGCGAGGCCTGAAAATTTGGGGCTTTACGGTGGGCCAATATTGGGCTGTAATACTTGCCGCAATTATTTATTTGACGTGGACATTTTTTCGAGATAGGTAGAATTTGATTGGCCAAATTAATAGCTGAATTTTGACGTGGATTTATTGCTGACGTGGAGGCCCTCACAGTTCAAGGAATCTATCCCTTTTATATAGTGTAGACTAGGGTTCGGTCCGCGCTACGCGCGGGTTATGTTATTATTTTTTTCTCTTTTTTGATTACTATATTTTATTTGTTGTTGGTGTAGTTTGTCTAATAACCCAAAGAAAATGTGTAATTTAAAATATGAAGAATGGTGAGAGAGCTAGGAAGATACAACTTGGGATCTGTGGGTCGTTTGTGTGTATTTGGGAGATGGTGAATTGTTTAGATTAGTAATTTGTTGACCTCACCCGCTTTTTTTGTTTTGTTTTTAAGACTTTTGTTTTAAGTTCTTATTTTTTTCTTTGATTTGGATTTTTTTTTAGTCGATGGTAGATTTTTTTTAGTTTTTATTTAGTTGGAAATGACTTTTATCGTTAACATATTTATTATAAGATTGATGTAATCTTTGATTGTTCTTTTTTTAATTTGTTATTTTTTCTTCTCACGTTGATGTCTTCTTCTTGTTTCCTTCAAGGTTTGTGTTTATTTGTCTCATCTTCATTTTTGTTTGAAGCTTTTGATAACATCGATGGATTTATCAAAGTAGAATCGAGTTGTAGGAGTTGACCCTAGTAGTAATTTCTCTGCATTGTAATTAGAAAATAAGTTACTTTAAAAAAAATGGAAATATAAAATGAATTCTATAGAATTTACCTTTATATGTTTTAGGATTGATGATTGTCAGAAGGATGATTGTTTTTTACTATCTTTTACGTTTAATAAACGTTGGAAAGTAGATGCTTGTTTATCAAGAATGTTCTCAAGTTCTCGCCTAGCTGGCGAGCGATCCCAGTTCGCGGCAGAGAACAAGACAGCAAGCGAGCGTACCTTTGTTCGCATAGATAGTATGACTATTATTGTACTGTTAATAAATTTATATGGCTTTTTTTTTTAAACTTATGTCAAAAAAAAATTATACCAGTTTAATTGTAAGCCTACTACAACCTCCGTTTTTGCTTCTGGATTCCTCAGATTTGTTCCTTGTATTATTTGTATCCTTCCCACTACATCTATTTAAACGAAGTTAACTATTTATTAAAAATTTTATAGTTTCATTAATATTTTTAATAAATATTGTGGGAAAGTTGTTAGAATTACCTGTAATTGTGTTTTGCTATCTCATATATTGAGGAGTAGTGTATAGTTTTGAATCGAAAATGTTTTTGCAGAAATTCCGGGTATTTTCTTCTGTACTTGATCGAATGTCGTTGCAGCTGTCATTTCCGCGTACCGGCGTACGTAGCGCAGGCAATGAAACTTACTTATTTTATTTTAAATTTATATTTTGTATTGTTTTTTATTTTTTGTGTTTTTTTCTTTTCAATATTTGCTTATTTTGTTTGGTTGTTTATAAATTTAAATTAAAGTCATTGTTGTATATGAGAATAAGTAATAGTTTGTTTATTAAGTGTTTCCTTTTTCAATTTTTTTTTTGTTTCAATCAATTTGCTTTATTGGTTATTTGTTTTTGTTTTTGTGTTTGTTATGAAAAACGTAGTTCTTGTTGCAGTATATATTTCTGCTTACGACTGTTTTTATTATTTGGTGTCTATTGATTACGCGACAGTAATTTACATGTCGTTTTATTTGAATAATTAATTGAAATACTTTTTTATTGTTTCCTTTTTCCCCTTTTTTCTCTGTATTATTGCATATCCCATTTTTATTTTTTATTTTCCTTTGGCCGCATAATAATATTCACCACTCTGGTCCAATTGGAGTTCGAAATCGTTCATAAGTCATAACAAAGAGTTCAGGTGCGAAACGTATGTACGGCTTCATGAAATCATGTTCATCATAGGTGTCTCAACATATACAAAAATTTAAGAATAACAAATGCAGAGATTGAGAGAACTTCAAAATGAAAAGAAGGAAAATATACTTTTGCAATAAAAGGAGAAACATAGAAACCTCCAGTCTTTTATTGTCAAGGAATTTGCGGACGTAGGAAATGATATTAGCTCTAGTTTTGAATATCTAGCGAACCTCCACGTTCAACATCAGATCAAGATAACGTTGGCGATATCGAGATTCCTGACAGGGAAACAAAGATAACATCAAACGCTTGCCCAGGTGGAAACAGAAAAATACAGAGAACAAAATCTAATTACAGCAACAAACAGAATGACAGAGACCACATAATCTAAAACACAACCAGGAAGTGATCCAACGAAAGATAATGACATTCAGTAATGAAAGAGGCTACACGAATCTTTTACTTTTTAAAAACTGATGTTACCTGATCTTTCAGAACATATGCTTCAGGATTTCTCGGTTCACCTGGAATTTAGTTTTCAGGTTTCTACGTAATAAAGAAAATGGAGAAAGGTTAGTACAAAATAAGGTGACTCTAAGGTAATATAACAGCCACAGTGGATTTGATTTAACTTTTTCATTAACATTCTCAGCCTTTCTTGGCATCATGTGGGGGCAATGGGACAGGAGAATAATGATCGGGGAAAAATACTCAACTCTCCTCTCTTAGTTTTTCCTAAAATTAAGAGCAATGTGAACAGTGAAAAGGGATCACGAGATATGCTAAAGAAATGAAAAATAGAAAACACAGAGGCTGCACAACACACAGAAACCAGTGACACCATCAATATCACCACGCTTAACATTTGCATGGAGCTTTCAAAACTCAGCTTCATCCAATCCTGACTTACTGAGATTAGAAAAATGCAATATACCTAAGTCAATCTGTTCAATAACATAAAAAGAGATTCCGGTAGACAAAGCATTCAATTCACCTTGCATCAGCCATAACTTGGACTTTGAAATCATCACCGTGTAGATAATAGAAGAAGAGCTTGAAAGAAGAAGTCGCTTGCTCATTATCCGCCCTACCAAATGTTTTAAAAGAAAGGAATGAAAATCATTTTACTGTAAGGGCAAGTGGCTAAGAAAACTTTAAACAATGGCATTTGGCAGTTTTTAATTACCACGCAGAGAAACTTCAGCGTCATCAACATGATCCCCATTGTTTAAACTACCATACTTGTCAATGTATTCTGGACTCAATCGAAGACTTTGAACTCAATAACAAACGAAATAAAGGGTTAATGCTCGAACCGTAAAAGTTTATGAAACTCATCGTTTATAAAGGCATACCTAGAAGCTTGAGGGTATGAGTTGTTAGAATTATGAACACTAATGGAAGGAAAGATGACTTGGGATTTCATGAAGCCGCTTAAAACTCTTCACTGTAAACCTGCAGAAACAGGAACCTGCATACGGAAAAAATAGATCGCAAATCAAGAATTTTTCGGCGAAATGAAACGAAAAGCGGTAAGATGAAAGATCAGTGTCAGAATCAAGCGTGAAAGAAACATAACAATGATCGAACCTGATTTTGTGGATGAAAGGAAGAGTCGGAAGCTTTATGGGTTAAATTCAAGATGGGGGTTGTGGGGTTTTAATTGAACCAGTTACTAAGGGAGGAGGTGAGACGTCTACCTGTGTAACGCACCTGAGACGGTACAGCTTTCAAGAATGGCAGGTCGAAGAAGCAGAGCGGCGACGGTAGGGGAAGGGAGAGCGAGAGAAAAAGACAGGCCTGAAATGCTATTGATGTTGGGCCGTTAGTGGGCTTGTTTATTTTCGTCTCACGTTAACGTTTTGGGCTCCAAATAGACAGTCCTGATGCATAGAAAAACCTGGTCGTAAGCAAACAATTTATGGGTTTTAATTTAAAAAAAAAAACGAAAAAATCTCATTGGCTACTGAATTATGACCTGGCATTTCTGGACAGGTGGAGGCCTTGAGCAGCCAGGGAAGCAATCCCTTTTAATATATAGTAGATAGTTGCTGAATCCTTAAGTTACTTTGCGTGCTATTTTACTTATTTCTTAAATATTTCTTGCATGTTCTATTGTTTAAATTACATCTTTATTTTTCTAATCCGTGGAAAGAAACATATCTATCGTTTTTAGCTTAATTTTGTGTCTAAAACTAGGCTAAATCTAAGAATATGCCTTCTTAAAAATGAAAACATTAGTCAATGTGCCACACTATAGCTAATTCTACCCCGAATCTGTTATATAAAAATGAGATTTAAGTTATTTTTTCATTAGCCTGCCAAATGTATAACAATTGAGCTTCACTCTGTTAAATAAATAATTAAAAACAAAGTAAGGTTAAGTCTAATTATAACTTAGGAACGTTTAGTTCAATCTTTCAAATTAATGGTAGACTAAAACTAAAGATTCTCTATCTTAGCAAGTTGCCCCTGATTTTCCTTGCACTACAAGAAAACTTTTTTTTTTATGAATACGCATTTCTACGCAAATTCCTCGTAAAAGACGTTTTACGAGGAATTTACGAGAACACATGAAATATTTTTCCTTGCTAAATACTCGTTAACCAACGAGGTAAATACTTTCTCGCTAAAAGAACGGTAAATTTTTCCTCGTAAGTTCCACTTAATATGTTTCATCGTTAAAAACACGGTAAAGTGTTTTTCGTAAAGTACACGCAAATAGACCTCGTAATTTCACACGACATAATCCTCGGATATACCATGCGACTGTTTCCTCGTAAAGTCCACACTCATTTTACGAGGTATTAACGTGGTAATAGGTATTCCACGTTGAATCGTCGTAATCACTTAGACCATTTTATGTGGAAACTTTTTTTTTATTTATTAAAGATATATATATATATATATATAATTTAATAATTAAAACCAAAATTCCTATAAAAAAACGAATTTCAAAATTTATATATGCAAAAATATTTTATAAACATTTGAGTTTTCAGTTTTCAAATTAATTTATACAACCAAAAGAAAAAAAATAGCAGCTAGTGGGGGAAGTGCGGGAAGAAATCATGACTACTTTTGTGCGGGAAGTGCGGTGGGTCTCTGTGGTTGCGGAATCCCAAGCTCGACCCGTCTCACCGCCAACATATTCTCCAAACAGGAGTTTCCAGCTGCTACAATGTCGAGAAACTGGACGAGTGAACTCATTTGAGCTTGCATTGCGGTCAAAGTAGATTGTGTCGCATGCAATTCATTACGCAGCTGAGAAGTCTCATCCACCCGTTGATGAGCATAAGACGACATCGCCTGTGGAACAAAGTTAACGGAGTTGATTCCCAGTACCCGTCCCTTTTTCCTAGGGACCACCTTGAAATGAAAAAAAAATATTTTAGTAATTAATAAAATATAATGTTAGCTAGATTAGTTAAAAAAATGAAATATAATATATACATCCTCGTAAATCCGATCCTTATCAAGTGTAGATAATGTGACGGGAACTTCATCAGGGGCTCCTGAGTCAGCTGGGTCTGGCGCTCACCCACCCGAGCAAGCACGTCGCTGTAGATTTGCTCTGACCGAGAATCTACAAAATTTCCAGTCTTGTTCTCGTGGGTCTTCTCGCAAAGTTCCTGGAGAGATGGAAGGACCCACCATTCTGTTTCGCCTAAATATATATATATATATATATAGTTCAAATATTAAAAAATATAGAAAATGGAAATTAAATAATTACCAGGTCAAGATAGACCCCAGCGACCTTTTGACCTGCTGTGTGTAGCATCGGCAAGTGTTTGTGCTCATCTCTCGTCAAACGGGAAGCAGAGCAGTTGTTGGAGATTCTAATGGAGTTAAGATCTTACCAAAACTTGATGAGGCCATCTCAAACAACCCCTGTGAGCTCCTCGGGCTTCCCGCACTCATACTCCTCAATCCACCCAAAGGAAGCCATGTCTTAATTATGCATCCTCTTACTTGCTTTTTCTTGCATCCAAAGCTACTCTCTTATTTTCCACACACCTCCTTGATAGATGCAAACTATAAACAAGAAAAAAGAAAGACTGTTAGTTTTATACAATTCCAAAGTACATGTATTTGTTGTAAGAAATGCTAAACTCACTAGAAATAACTGCTGTCCCAATACAAGAGAAAAGTCTGAAATGCCAAAATAATATTTCAACAATTTGAATTTCAGATTACAAAAGAAATCTGAATTTTGAATTTTTTTACAAAATATTGGATTGAAATTTAATATTTTCACGAAATATTAGAGGGAAATTTAATATTTTCATGAGATATTAGAGGAAAATATCGCAGACTTCTATCGCAGACTTCATTACACGAATTCAACATAAACACTAGATATGGACGAAAGTATAAGCAAAAAAACTTGACTTTTATTAAAATGAAACTCAGATCTGGACGAAAAACGTAAAAGCTTCAAAAATAACCAAACAAAAATAATTTTTGAAGATTTCAAATAGTTATATAGGGCTAAAAAATGTCCAAAAATATGTGAAGCTTTTATTCTATATATTTTTTGCTAAAAATTTTAACTTTTCCCTTAAAATGAAACTCAGATCTTGACAAAAAACTTGATTTTTTTTTTATAAAACTCAGATCTGAAGAAAACTTACCTGTTCGAAAAGAGATGGAGTCGATGGTTGTAGGATGTACAGAAAGAAGAAAACAAATGAGAAAGTGATGAAGCGTTTAGTTGTCAGCCAGGGGAGTAAATACCCTTTATATAGTTGGTTAAAATTTCCAGTCTTGTTCTCGTGGGTCTTCTCGTAAAGTTCCTGGAGAGATGGAAGGACCCGCCATTCTGTTCGCCTAAATATATATATATATATATAGTTCAAATATTAAAAAATATAGAAAATGGAAATTAAATAATTACCAGGTCAAGATAGACCCCAGCGACCTTTTGACCTGCTGTGTGTAGCATCGGCAAGTGTTTGTGCTCATCTCTCGTCATACGGGAAGCAGAGCAGTTGTTGGAGATTCTAATGGAGTTAAGATCTTACCAAAACTTGATGAGGCCATCTCAAACAACCCCTGTGAGCTCCTCGGGCTTCCCGCACTCATACTCCTCAATCCACCCAAAGGAAGCCATGTCTTAATTATGCATCCTCTTACTTGCTTTTTCTTGCATCCAAACTACTCTCTTATTTTCCACACACCTCCTTGATAGATGCAAACTATAAACAAGAAAAAAGAAAGACTGTTAGTTTTATACAATTCCAAAGTACATGTATTTGTTGTAAGAAATGCTAAACTCACTAGAAATAACTGCTGTCCTAATACAAGAGAAAAGTCTGAAATGCCAAAATAATATTTCAACAATTTGAATTTCAGACTACAAAAGAAATCTGAAATTTGAAATTTTTTACAAAATATTGGATTGAAATTTAATATTTTCACGAAATATTAGAGGGAAATTTAATATTTTCATGAGATATTAGAGGAAAATATCGCAGACTTCTATCGCAGACTTCATTACACGAATTCAACATAAACACTAGATATGGACGAAAGTAGAAGCAAAAAAACTTGACTTTTATTAAAATGAAACTCAGATCTGGACGAAAAACGTAAAAGCTTCAAAAATAACCAAACAAAAATAATTTTTGAAGATTTCAAATAGTTATATAGGGCTAAAAAATATCCAAAAATATGTGAAGCTTTTATTCTATATATTTTTTGCTAAAAATTTTAACTTTTCCCTTAAAATGAAACTCAGATCTTGACAAAAAACTTGATTTTTTTATTATAAAACTCAGATCTGAAGAAAACTTACCTGTTCGAAAAGAGATGGAGTCGATGGTTGTAGGATGTACAGAAAGAAGAAAACAAATGAGAAAGTGATGAAGCTAGCGAAATAAACATGGATGAGGAAGAGGAATAAGACATACCTGAGGTGAAGCTGGTGGTGGTGCAAAGAAGAAAGGAGAGAGGTGAGAACTTTTTTTTATACCAATTTATGGTTTAGTTGTCAGCCAGGGGAGTAAATACCCTTTATATAGTTGGTTAAATATTCCAGTTAGGTTTAAAATACTGGTTCGGAAACAGATTTCTAGAGAAGTCTCAAAACACTAATCACAAGCAAAATTCTATGGAAGTTTGAAATTTCAAATTTCAAAAAACTATTGGAGGGAAATTTAATATTTTCACGAAATATTGGAGGGAAATTTAATATCGGTTCAGCCACTAAACACAAGCAGACTTCTATGGAAGTCTCCAGCCACTAAACACAAGCAGACTTCTATGGAAGTCTGAATATTGTTACAGACTTCTATGGAAGTCTGCTCTACATTATCCTTAATTCGAATGCTTTTCATTAATTTGTCAAATCTCTAAATAAATTCTTCAATCTTACACTCGAATCGTTTACTATATTTATAGATTGGCACTTATGTGAAAATTAAACATTGAAAACTCAAAAGATAAGAAACTCAAAATATGACCCTAGATGTTTGGACATTTTAACCTAAAACCTATACCAAAAGATAAGAAAACTCACTTATATTTGTTTGTTTAATTTTAATCAATTTTAATTTTCATGAATCATATTTGTTTTTTTTTTTGATCAAGAATCATATTTGTTTGTGTCTTGATTATATATAGAAATAGCTCTAATCAAATTATTTTTATTTATTTTTAAATTTAAAGTAAATATATAATTAAGATGCAGACTTTTCTAGAAGTCTGCAACGTAGATTTCAGTTATAAGTTTCAGACTTCGCAGGGATTAAAACTGTAGATTTTTTGTTTGGTCATTGGGTGCTAATGGTAATTTCCTTAATCTTGAGATATACTTTTTGCAAACAAACTCATATTTTAGATTAAGGTGCAAACAAACTTATATTTTTAAGTCATTTACAGCAACAAGCCCACTTTTATTAGAGATTTTGTAATACGCCTATCAATCTACACAACTGCACATTAGTCTATCATTACATTAATCAAACATATTAATTAAGCAATTCGCAGTGGAAAGACTTAAATGAATTTAGGGATACTACAATCGAGTTATCGGACTCTCAAAAATAGTATTGTATAAAACTACATAGTTATTATTAATATATTAAAAAATAGCATGTTAAGAAAAATTAAAGACAAATCAAGAGGTAGGCATGTAGCTACATTCAAAACCAAATTGTCCCTTTATACTTTGATTTCAAATTGTGTAATTATGTTTTTGGAATATTTCAATTATTATATTTAATTTTATTATATGTTTAGTTTATTAAATCATATAATAAAAATAAAGAGATAAAATAAATTTATCTACAAGCCTAGTCCTCTCTGCACTTTTTATTTTTCCGGCGAGTATCGTCGCTGGTGTACTCTTCTCCTCGAACCTTCCACCTCTTCCGCCGTCGTCTTCATCGTCCGCTCAGAAAGCGACATCTGTCCCGTCCCTCCGTCTCTTCCGGGTGTAAGTTATCCCCGAGGAGCAGAAACGACGATCGGGTTTGGATCTCCGCCCAACACGTTGACGGAGCCTGTGTTGGACACAGTGAAACGATATCTGTCTCGGATCGTGAGTAACTTGAAGCTTGTGGTGTTTCCTAATCCGTACAGGGAGGATCCTGGGAAGGCCCTTAGGGATTGGGATCTTTGGGTCCCTTTTTCTTCATCGTCTTCCTAGATTTGACTCTGTCATGGTCAGCTTCCTTCAAGAAGGTTACCTTGTGCGATGAATACGAAGCTTGGAACTTTTAGCTTTGCATGGAATGTAGATAGTCTTTAACTTCTTTGAGCCCTTAAGATTGTTCCCTAATAGGCATTGTTTTCAATAGGAATTTGAGCTTCTTTTTCGTCAGGCTTGAAGTATAGATTAGATCACATTGTGTTGAGTCATACACTGGTTCCATAAAACAACCACAAGTACATTAGTTCTCTTTTCTTGTATTAACCTCGATATCATTTGATGTCTAAAACTTGATAGAGGAATTAGCTTTGGATTGATGGAAGGACAGATTGAATGTGACCAGAATCCGTCATAGACTCCTATCTATGTGCATATAGTTTGATCATGTTTGGATTAAGAAGTTACCTGAAAAAGAAATGAATAGAGGACCACCATACCTGTGTTTATATATGCTACATCAGTGTTTCTTCTCCTTCTATGAGACTTCACAGCTTAAGTTATTCCACTTGGTCTCATTTCTTTTCGCTATGATGATTCCAGTCCGAGGTATTTGCAGTGGCGTTTGCACTACTAGCAGCTGGGGCAGTGATCCTTACAGTAAATGTGCTTCTCCTGGTAAAACATTACTCCTCTCTCTATCTAAAATGCAGATGTTTTGATTTTGATTCCATGCTTACACGTTGTGTTGTGTATCATCATGAACAGGGTGGACATATAATCTTCTTCCAAAGCTTGAGTCTTCTTGGCTACTGTCTATTTCCGCTGGACGTTGGAGCTGTGATCTGCATGTTGAAAGACAGTGTGATACTGAAAATGGTGGTTGTCTCTGTAACTATCGCATGGAGCTCATGGGCTGCTTACCCTTTCATGAGCTCAGCCGTTAACCCGAGAAGAAAAGCACTCGCTCTTTACCCCGTCTTCCTCATGTATGTATCTGTCGGTTTCCTCATCATTGCCATCAACTGAATCCAAAATTCTGAGTACAAAGGAAATCAACACAAAGCTGTTCTCTGGAATCAGTTTGGATAGAATATTTGCCACACACCAACCATATACTGTGTTCTGACGATCATGTGTAAACATGCTTTTTTGACCCTAAACTCTCCTCTGTATGTTCCTCGCTCTATCTGTATAGTATTTTTTAGGACATAAATGCAGAGTGTTTTACCAACTTTACTTTTATATTGGTTTCTCGAGAAATAATGAACACATGTTTTACAGATTCTTTGTCAATTGAAAACAAAATATGATTTAATTTGACCTGTATTAAAAAAACTTTTTTTAAAAAGGGATTCTTGTACCTTGAAGGAATCGAACCCATCTCAGGTATGATTGAGTTTCAATGAGCAGAAGAGAACCAGTTATGCTTTAAGTTTCATTCTGAAAATGTTTACCACGAATTATATTTAACCGTCAAAGACGATGGACCTAATTTTCAAAGCTTTTTTCGATTCATTAAAAAAAAAGTTAAAATTTTTGAAAAAAAAAATATTTTTAGAATTTTGTTTAGATTTTGTAGAATATTCAGTAACCATATCCGATTTTTAAAGATTTTCTTAACTGAATAATGCAGAATGTGAATTCTAACCAGGATAGGATAATGAGAAACAAAATAGAATATATATCTACAAAGTGTTAGAACAAAGAGAAACAGCTAAAATATAAATTCTATACCTTTTATAACATAGAGTAATGGATATGATAGAACAAAACTTATTCTAACCATATTAGAACGAAGACAAAAAGTTAGAAGATGCATTATAGCCCGAATAGAAGATAGAACAAATGTTAGAATAGATCGATACGTATTCTAGCGAAGTTAGAACATAGACAAATGTAGAATATGTATTCTATTCAAGTCATAACATAGACAAAGCTTCAGAATATATATTCTATCGAAAAATAGAATGTAGAACAGATGATAGAATATAACGGATTCATTTTATGCCACACTAGAATCTTTATAAAAACTAGAACCTATATTCTAGACAAAGTGGAACTATGACTAATACATAGAATATATATTCTAACTGAAAAACAAAAATATTTTTAATAAATCGATTATTTACAAAATTTCTATGAAAAATATTTATTAACTCTTATCTTTCATTTTCTATATTTTTCGGAATTTTCTATATTTAAAAATATTTTTTTATGAATTTTTGAAAATTAGAATAAGGACAATAAAGTCCAATGTTGTTCAAAAAAAGGAAAAGCATAATGAGACAATTTGGTTTTCAATCTATCATATTTAGATAAATCTCCCTAATTATTAGCCTCTTTCTTCTTTTTCCTCCCAGACTTTGCTGGATTTAAATCAAGCATGAAACATAATTAAACAAAAATAAGCCAAAATGATTAATCTCTAAACATAATTGTAAATACATAAAATATGGAAACAAAAATTAAAATTCATCACAATTTTTGTTTGCAAATATTTGGTTTAAAAATTAATTTAATGCTAAAAGTTGAAATGAGGATTAAAATGTAAGATAACAATAGAAAAAAAAACTATAAAAGCTGAAGAACTCAATTGTGAAAAATGATGATTGCTGCTAACGTGAGTGCTCATATTTATAAGAACTTTTTTTATTTATAAAATTTTTAATTAAAGATATTATCTATAAACTGAAAATTTTATTTATAAAATCTGGATAATGAATTCTATTATCCTTTTTAAAGTTTAAATTTGTATTGTATATTTGAATAAGAATATTTGAAAAAGTAATATTTTAATTTTTTTCTGGATATTTTGGTTGTGACAAACTTCTTATTTTCTGCATTATAACGCAATAGAAGTTAGAAAAAAATTGAAGAAGTTAGACATGTGTGGCACATCTATGTTGAACAACTGATTGGGGTGGATCCCATTAAAGGACACCATAACGTGAGAAAAAATATCATAACAATCATGCTTTAAATCTCTTTTACCATTAGACCAAAGTGACTTTGTTATATTGATTTTTAAAATTATAGTCAAAACAAAAAAAAAATTTATTTACTAATGTCTTATTTTTTAAAGTTGTAAAAAATATTATATGGTTGTAAAACTCTTTATTCTTTTCTCATTTAGTTTTTATAGTTACAATAGATACAATAAATATATTTATAGAATAAGTTGCACTATAAATATTTTAAAAAATTAAACTTTAATTTTCTATAGAATTTAAGTTATATATATATTATAAAAAAAAAAGTTATATATATATTTTTTATAGCTGTAGAATTTACACTATATATATTTTTAACATAACTCTATTTTGTATCTACTGTACGTATAAAAAGTACTTGAAAAATGAAAAAGTATTACATCCATATATTCCTCTTATATCTTCAAACATAGTTTTATAGTAATTAGAGTCTCTACAACCAATATCCTTTTACTATAATTTTAAAAATTATTATAAAATATATAGATAACAATTAAAACTAAAGATATCTCATACATCCTATATAATTAGTTACTAATTTTATTTTAGATACTATTCTAAGAAAGAAAGAAAATATCAAAATTTATTTTAAGTCTATGATATATATACATATATATTTATTATTTTATTATTTTTTCTAATAGTGTTCAAGAACAAATCAATTCTCTGAAAATTCAAAATCAACCCCAAAATTCAATGGAAACGAAGATAACTTCTAGCTGCTAAAACAGAGAGTGCATTGAGTTTTGACTTTTGAGGAAATTGAGGATCTCGAATGTAAACGAAATATTACAAGATTATTTGGCTATTGGTATTTTGTTAAAAACCGTTTGATATGGATTCATTAAACCGGCCCATTAGAGGTTATATCATAACCGGTCTTTAAGTTTATTCTAGATTAGTCTTAATCATTCCTTGTTAGACAAGGAATAAGTTTATTGGATATTTCCTTATTGGTATGTAAACCTATATATAAAGACCTTTGGTTTCATCAATAATATAACACAAAAATTATTCATTCACAACACATTATCAGCACGATAGCCGCACGAAGCTTGCTCTGGAAAAACCTAGCCGCCGACGAAACCTAAAAACCGCCACCGCCGTCCGTTGATCACCACCGGCCGCCGCCGTCTTCAACAAAGAAGATTTCCGGCCAACGCTTGAGGTTCCAAGTTTGTTTCCGAGGTCTTTAGCTTCCGGTTCATACCAGTTCAATCTCAAAAGGTGATCAAGGTAAATCCCTAAACTAAGAACAAAGAAAAATCGAATTTGAACTAAGAAAACCCTAGACCTTAAAATCGATTCTCTTAAACTTCTTTGATCTTGTTAAAACCAATACTTGAACTTGGATCTATGCTAAAGACAAGACCTAAAATCGATTTGTTTGTTTCACCTTGTTTGATCCTTGTTTAAACCAAATCGAATTTGACATGAGATATATTAAACCCTAAAAATCGAATTTTATGCATGTTTGATTGATAAGCTGAAATCGTTTGCTGTGTTTTCATGGATTGATTGATTGCATGTTAAAACCTAAAGACAAAGCTTGTTGATTGTTTGAATTAAAATCGGATTGCATAAACATGTTGTTAAAATCGAATTTGATATCATATAGAAATCGCATGCTAAGTTGTTTAATCATGAAAATCGGACATGGACCTTGTGTCTTAAGTTGCTAGATTGAATAATCTTGCTTGCTTGGCCATAGCTTGAAATCGTAAACCATAGAGAAAAAGAGAAGATGAAATCGTGAATTGCTAATCCCTAATCCTAATCCAAATAAGAATTCTAATCCTTTCCTTTTAGAGAAAAGGAAAGTTTTAGAATATTCTTTTCCTTGTGCATGATTATCCTTTTGTTGTTTTTCCTTTAATTAATTGTTTACGATTAATCTTGCATAAAGGAAATTGTTAAAAATCAAAAATACAATTGCATAAACACCTAATTAAAAATCGGCCACATATAGAAATTTGTTTGATTGCATGATTGTTTGGTCAGAAGAAGATTAAAATCGGATCATGAAAATCGGCCATCATTCTAAGCCCATGATTTTATTAAAAGTCCTAAGAGAAAGTTGATGCATATTTTCAGATGACAAAAGTCAACAACTCAGATTACCCGATCCTAAGTCTCTCCGAATATAATATCCTAGAATGGGTAATGAGCACTAGAAATGCTCTGCAAACTAGGGGACTCGGAAGATGCATCACAAATGGCAATCATGAAATAGAAAGCCAAAGGGAAAGAGCCATAACAATTATGCGCTTCCATCTCACTGAAGAACTGAGAGATCAGTACCAAGATTTTAAGGACCCTTTTGATCTTTGGACAAAATTGGGTGAAAGGTATTCAATGGTACTGTGGCAAAACTCCATGGAAGGATGGGAGACTCTCGGTTTCCGGGATTTTGAATCCGCGGATGAATACAACTCTGTCCTAATGAAAATCGTCCATGGCCTCAAGCTATGTGGCGAAGTGGTAACAGACGAGGATCTTTTGCAAAAGACCATCTCTACATTCCATCCAAGGGAATTGATCTTATCACTTAAGGCCAAAAGTTTCACCAACTATAATGACCTATTTCATTACCTTAGAAGAGGGCAGAGGACCAAAGAAATCATCAGTAGATTTGATGAACTGATGAAAAGATGCAGTGAGATAGAACTCCAGGAACAAATGACGAGGAGGAAGCCGCGGACTGTGAGGGCAGTTCAAAAGTTGACTAAGAAATGAGATCCCAAAATTTTAAATTTCATGTTGCTTTTATGTTTGCTTTGATTTTATGTCTTTGAACTCATTTCTTTGGTTTTTAATGAATAATTTAAGGCTTTTGAGACATAAATTCTTGTTTTATGAAGTATGGATGAGTTTGTGGTGGATAGTGGGTCAAGCCACACGATTTTAAAAGATAAAAGATACTTCATAAATCTTACACTCAAAAAGGCAAACATAAGTACTATAGCAGGACTAGCCGGCCTAATAGAAGGCTACGGCCAGGCCAACATATTAATGCCTAAATGCACGCATCTAGAAATCTCACATGCATTGTTTTCACCTAGCTCAAATTGAAACTTATTGAGTTTTAAAGACATTCGTCTGAATGGTCTTCATGTGGAAACAATGGACGGAGGAAACAGAGAATTTCTTCAGATAGTTAAAATCGCTCAAGGCCAAAAGAGTCCTTGAGGCTATAGCTACCGGCTTATACTATACAAGGATCAGTATGATAGAAGCCAATGCCACCGTAAACAAAGCCTTTACAGATATGTTCACTTTATGGCATGACCGGCTGGGACATCCCGGGTCAGGAATGATGCGGAAATTGATATATAATACTAGATGACCACCTTTAAAGAAAGGAGAGTGATCCCTAAGATTCAAACTTGTGCCTCATGTTCACAAGGAAAATTGATTGTAAGGCCATCACTAGTGAAAGTAACTAAGGAAACGATAAATTTTCTAGAAAGAATTCAATAAGACATATGCGGACCAATTCACCCACCTTGTGGGACGTTCTGATATTTTATGGTCCTCATTGACGTATCTACAAGATGGTCACATGTATGCTTATTGTCAAAACGGAACTTGGCATTTGCAAGACTCCTTGCTCAGATGATACTCCTAAGGGCACACTTTCCGGATTTTCCTTTAAAGACCATACGCATGGATAATGCTGGTGAGTTTTCGTCCCGTGCATTTGATGATTACTGTATGTCCATGGGGGTAAGTGTTGAACACTCCGTGGCACATGTACATACAGCTGATTGCTAGACCATTACTCATGAGGTCAAAGCTTCCGATTTCAGCCTGAGGACATGCGGTCTTACACGCTGCTGAACTAATCCGTATTAGGCCATCTAGTGACCACAAATATTCTCCATCCCAATTAATTACGGGTCAAGAGCCAGACATCTCTCATCTTAAGACATTCGGATGCTCAGTCTATGTGCCTATTGCACCACCACATAGGACTAAGATGGGACCTCAAAGGAGGATGGGAATATATGTTGGATATGATTCACCCACGATCATAAAGTATCCTGAGCCAACCACCGGTGATTTATTCAAGGCTAGATACGTGGATTGTCATTTTGACGAATCCGTTTTTCCAACACTAGGAGAAGTAAACCGACTGGTAAAAGAAATTGAATGGAATCAAACATCCTTAAATTGACAAGATCCTCGGACTCAAGAAAGTGATTTAGAAGTCCAAAAGATAATTCATATGCAAAAGCTAGCTATTCAATTGCCAGATTCCTTTGCTGACCCGCAGAAAGTAACAAAATCGTATATACCAGCCGTAAATGCACCAATACGAATTGATGTCCAAAATGGACCGCAAGTGGCTATAGAGTCTAAACCACGAGTGAAACGTGGAAGACCTATTGGTTCCAAAGATAAGGCTCCTCGGAAATCAAAGAAAGGTGCTGAAATTCAGGCCGAGGAGATAGTGGATGGTCCGGACACAAATGAACCTAAGGAACTGGAAAATGAAGCTCGGGACGCCGAGCCTCATGGTCCTGAAGTTCCCGATAACAATGAGATCTCAATTGATTTTTTTATGTCCGGAATCCAATGGAACAGAAAAGATGTCAACATTGATGATATATTTGCATGCAATGTAGCACTTGATGTAATGAATGAGGATCTAGAACCCACGTCAATCTCTGAGTGCACTCAACGATCATATTGGATTAAATGGAAAGATGCTATAAACGTGGAGTTAAACTCCTTAAAGAAGAGAGAGGTTTTTGGTCCTATAATTCGGACACCTAGTGATATAATCCCAGTTGGACATAAATGGGTCTTTGTGAGGAAAAGAAACGAACAAGGAGAAATCGTTAGGCAAAAAGCACGGCTTGTTGCACAAGGATTCTCGCAAAGACCAGGAATCAATTATGAGGAGACATACTCCCGTGTGGTGGATGCAACGACTTTCCGTTTCCTGATAAGTCTGGCCATAAGAAAAAAAAATTGGATTTACGGTTAATAGATGTTGTAACCGCGTATTTATATGGTCTACTGGATAATGAAATCTATATGAGATTACCAGAGGGTATTGAGCTCAAAGATAAGAAAAGTTCTCGAGAAGAACACTGCATTAGGCTGAACAAATTCTTGTACGGACTGAAGCAAAGTGGTCGTATGTGGTACAACCGGTTAAGTGAATACTTAGTAAAGTCTGGGTACAAAAATGATCCCATCAGTCCGTGTATTTTTATAAAGAAGTTTGCAAACAAAGGATTTGTGATCATAGCAGTATACGTGGATGATCTGAACATCCTCGGAACCCCTGTGAAATCGCCCAAACAGTAGAATACTTAAATGCCAAATTTGAGATGAAAGACTTAGGAAAGACTAAGTTCTGTTTGGGAATACAGCTTGAGTACATCAAAGATGGTATCCTTGTGCATCAAATGGCATATACAGAAAAGGTACTCAAGAAATTTAACATGGACAAGGCTCACCACTAAGCAGCCCAATGGTGGTGAGAAGCCATGGATTGGACAGTGATCCATCGGTCCAAAGAAAAAGGATGAAGAAATCCTTGGTCCCGAAGTGCCATATCTCAATGCCATAGGAGCTTTGTTATATTTGGCTAGTCACACTAAGCCGGACATATGTTTTGCCGTGAACCTCCTATCAAGATTTAGTTCTTGTCCAACCCAAAGGCACTCGAACGGGATTAAACACATACTTCGTTACCTACAAGGAACGAAGGACATGAGTCTGTTTTATACTAACCTTAACAAAGAAGGTTTAGTTGGTTTCGCTGATGCAGGTTACCTTTCAGATCCGTACAATGGTCGATCTCAGATAGGATGTGTGTTCACTCACGGAGGAAAAGCGATTTCATGGAGATCCATGAAGCAAACACTCACGGCCACATCATCCAATCACGCAGAGATTTTGGCGATTCATGAAGCTAGCCGTGAATGTGTTTGGTTGAGATCGATGACTCAGCACATAAGGCGAGATTGTGGGATGGCCGATGGGAAGGAAGAACCAACCATACTCTATGAGGACAATGCTGCATGCATAGCTCAACTGAAGGATGGATACATCAAGGGAGACCGGACGAAGCACATTCTGCCCAAATTCTTTTTCACTCACGATCTCCAGAAGGCTGGAGAAATTCAAGTGCTTCAAGTCCGTTCAAGCGACAACTCAGCTGACTTGTTCACGAAGTCGCTTCCAACCTCCACGCTCAAGAAGTTGATGTATCAGATCGGCATGCGCCGACTAAGGGACTTTAGTGATGTCTAAAACAGGGGGAGTAATACGTGATTTACTCTTTTTCCTCGCTAAGGTTTTGTCCCAATTGGGTTTTCCTTAGAAAGGTTTTAATGAGGCAGCATCCCCAAGCGTATTACAAAGATCCTTGATAGCATCGGGCTCGGTTGTTTCTTCCACGTTTGGTATGGACTCACTAAACCGGCCCATTAAAGGTTATATCATAACCGATCCTTAAGTTTATTGTAGATTAGTCTTAACCATTCTTTGTTAGACAATGAATAGGTTTATGGGATATTTCCTTATTGGTCCTTATGTAAACCTATATATAAATACCTTTGGTCTCATCAATAATATAACACAAGAATTTTTTTTTTTTTGATAACCGTGGGGATCCCAAAGGCTTTCTAGACCCAAAGACTAATCCCACGAGGCCCATGAGAAATCCACGTTTTCTTACCACTTAAGGCGTCTCCGAGTGGCCAGCGAGAGTCGAACCAGGGCGGGCACCTCAGCCGAGGTTCCATTACCACCAGACCAACGCAAGCTGGTTCACAAGAATTATTCCTTCACAACATATTTTGAATTTCTAAGATATTTTGGGTTATTTTCGCGAAACATCCTCTAATATTTGGGACTAAAAACTACTCCTGTCCGCTAAATGATACCGTATATACGTTCATCGACTTCCTAACAATTAATTATTTTGTTGCCAATCAACTTCCCTGAAATTGTGAATTATGAACTTCCGACAAAAACAAATGAACAAGTTATCTCTTACGTTTCAACTACCCAAAAACTAAGTTTGTATAGTGACGTTTTCTTATATAGACTAACTATTTCAGAATTAAACATGTAAAATCCAATTCATGCATTTTAAAGTAATTTAAGAATAATTTTTTCGAAAATTTTGATATACCAAAATATTCATATATCTTATGTTTCTTAATGATCAAGTTTTTCAAATTAGGGGTCTTATATTCATTTTTATTTATTTATAAGCTTTAGACTTATAATTTTGGTAGGATTAACGTAATTAAATATCGAGTTGCTCTCTCATCATATAATATGTTTATAAATAATAGTAATCAATATTTGATAATAATTAAAGAACATTTTTAATGGTTTTCTGTTACTCCAAATTGTTTAGAAAAAAAAAACTATATTCTCTCAAAAATATTTTGATTAAAAAACTGTTGTAGAAAAAGGATGAAACCAAAAAGAATTATTATTAAACCAAAAAGAATTATCATGTCTCTTTTTCTACAGATCTTTTTAGTCATGATTGTTTATGTTTGTTTATTCATATCATAGTAGATTAGTGATGTGTCTATTCTGTTTTAATTATTTGCAGAAAGATGTCTTCGAACAGAATTAGAAAAGAGATGGGAGGTGCAGAAAAAGTAAGGAAAAAGAAATGAGAAGAAGCATTGACAAAATCTTTAGCCAATTCAATGTTAAGATATGTGAAAAAATCTGAAACTCCTAAACTTGATGAGGTTTTAGAAGGGGAGAGTCATGAGACCATGGAAAACATGGATGAGGGTAATATAAGTTGATGAGTATGAACATAAGCATGAGTATGAAGAGAATGGGATGTGAATGAGAATAGAAATAAGAATGAGAGTGAAGATGGACACGGGAGTGAGAGTGGCAGTGAGAAGGAAAAAGAGACGGAGTATAAGGATGAAGATGACAAAACAGATGGTAGGAAATATGAATTAGGTGGAGATATCAATGATCCTGGGAATTGGAAAAAAGTTGATAGCAAATTGAGAGATTTTCTTGTGGAGAAGGGTCCAACAACAAGGCTTCCGATTGATTATCATTTTCCAAGAGATTATATTGTTAGATGTTTTTCTCATTCATCTTATACAAGAGAAATAAGAAATGGAGAGAAGCAAGATAGGCAATGGTTAGTTTACTCCAAAGTAAAAGATAAGATTTTTTGCTTTTGTTGTAAACTATTCACCCAAGATAGAAATGCTAATCAAGTTGCAACTAGTAGATACAATGATTGGAGAAATGTTTCAAGAATGCTAAAGGAGCATGAAAAAAGTCATAAGCATATCATATGCATGACCCAATGGATAGAGTTAGAAGTGAGACTAAAGCAGAATCAGAATATTGACAAGCATATTCAAGAAGAGGTTAACAAATAGAAAAATATTGGAGGAATGTGCTGTTGAGGCTTATTGCATTGGTAAAAGGTCTAGCTAAACAGAATATGGCATTTCGTGGAAGGAGTGACAAGATTCGTATGGATGGTAATGGAAATTTTTTGGGAATGATTGAAGTATTTTCAGATTTGATCCAGTGATGAAGGAGCACATTAGACGAATTGAAAAGCGTGAAACTCGATATCATTATCTGAGTCACAAAATTCAGAATGAGTTGATAGAGATGCTTGGGAGGGAGATCAAAACAATGATCTTAAAGAAGATTCGATGTGCAAAGTATTATTCAATTATTTTTGATTGTACTCCTGATATCAGTCATACGGAACAGATGTCCCTAGTTATTCGATGTGTGGATATTTCTGAGACCTCACCAAAGATTGAAGAATTTTTTTTGACATTCTTTGAAGTCAAAGACATAACTGGTGAAGGTCTTTTTGAAACCCTTCAAGATGTATTGTTTGATCTTGGGTTGAGTATTGATGACATTAGAGGGCAAGGTTATGATAATGGATCAAATATGAAAGGTAAACATAAAGGAGTACAAAAAAGATTGCTGGAAATCAATCCAAGAGCAGTTTACACACCATATGGTTGCCATAGTTTGAATCTTGCACTTTCAGATATTGCTTCCTCGTCAACAATAGCAGTATCATTTTTTTGGTATTGTTCAGCGTATCTATTGTTTGTTTTCCTCTTTGATAAACAACTGTGACATTTTAAAAGAAATTGTGAATGGTATTACAGTTAAGCCATTATCACAAACTCGTTGGGAGAGTCGCGTCAAAAGCGTTCAAGCAATACGATTTCAAGCTCCTAAGATACGAGATGCATTGTTTTACTTGGCGGAAAACAGTGATAATCTGAGAACAAGAAGCGAAGCTGAGTCTCTTGCCATGAGTGGAATCTATGGAATTGGGAGTTTTGAGTTTTTGTTTGGAATTGTTATTTGGTATTAGCTTTTGTTTGTTGTTAACAAAGTAAGCAAGATCCTGCAATCGGTAGATATGGATATTGATATTGCTATTGCTCAATTGAAAGGACTTGTTTGTTTTTTCAAAAATTATAGAGAAACAGGCTTTCAGACAGCCAAAGTAGAAGCTGAATGGATTGCTATTGAAATGGAAATTAATCATGTATTCTCTGTGAAAGTAAAACGCCCGAGTAAAAGGAAACGGTTTCATGATGAAGACTCTGATAAAGTTGGGGAAGATGTGATATTAACAGCCGAAGAAGATTTCAGGGGCAACTACTTCATCAAAATTGTGGATCAAGGTCTGGTTTCTCTTGAGACAAGGTTTGATCAATTTCAAGGTTATGAGAAGACTTTTGGATTTTTATTCGACTTGAAAAAACTGAAGTTAGCAAATGATGACAAGTTGACGGCTTCTTGTGCTACCTTGAAGTTTTTCTGAAGCATGGCAATTATTCTGATATTGATGGTATTGATTTATTTTTGGAGCTGAAGCTTTTGAGAGGGGGTTTACCTGAAGGTATCAAGAAGACTGTCGAGATATTAGATTTCTTGAAAAAGAGGGAAAGTTGTTTTCCAAACACACGGAAAGCATACCGCATAATGATGACGATTCTAGTTTCAGTTGCTTCAGCAGAAAGAAGCTTTTCGAAATTGAAGCTTATAAAGTCTTATCTACGATCGAGTATGTCACAAGAGAGACTTAATGGATTGTCGATGTTGTCGATTGAAAGGGATAAGCTGAAAAGCTCGACTATACAAATTTGATGAATGATTTTGCTGGAAAAAATGCAAGGAAAATCATTTTTCAACAATAATGTAATAGCCTTTCATTTTTGACATATTTATAGCTTTTGTTTCATTTTTTTTCTTAAGTTAAAAAACGGTTAGTAAAAAATTTATAAACTAGCCTTATTTTTTCTTTCGCTTGTAGCCTTGGAAAAGTCAGGACCGGCTCTGTCCATATCGATTTCATATCTGGGATCTACAGTAATATCAAACTAAATATATTTTAATCCATCTGCATGCACATCTCTTGGCAAACTTCAGAGCATTGACAGCACCCTGATTAATATGCTTGATATCGGTTAGAAATCATAATTTGGGATAATTAACCAAGCCGAAGGGAAGTCATACCATGAACAAAATTAAATTACAGTATTATACAGCGTCAAAAATAAATAAAGATTATATTGATGTCTGAAATCTCTTAAATTAAAGATACAACGTAGTAGAAAATTGATAATTGAATTCATTTAACAATAGTTCATGTTTTGTTATGTCCAGTGTAATTGTTTTTCAAATCGGATCTTTTATTCATAATTTTAGAACATGAACTCGAGACTATCCAAAATTTGGCCGCCCTTTACTATTCAACCTGATAAAAAAGTATTCTAAATCGAATAACCTTCATGCTATACACTAGCTTATAAGGAATCTGTTATTATTATTATTATGTGTATGTATATATATATGTGTATATATATATAGCTTACTTGTGTGGGGAGAAAACGGGGTTGATAATGGAGACACCATACTGTATGGGTGAGACGTTGAACGGAGCCACGGGCCTAGATATCAACCAAGAGCAGATGTTGGTTAAAGAGAGACTTAGCCAGCTTCAAGCCACTGGAGCTCTGCCCGAAACAATCACACAGGCCATGAAAGATCTCGGACTCGCCAGGTATTTATTGCTAGCTTCTAAAAAAAATAGGAGGTTACTTCAACTATGTTTTAGTGTTATCTATCTCATTGTCCCAATAAAGTTTTCAAAACAGAAGTTTTATATTGTTTTATTTAATTTATAAAATAGGGCAAGGATGTACGGATGGCCAAACACATACGTGTTTACGAAAGCGATGGGGGAGATGATGATGGTAAGCGCAAAAAGGGAAAACATGTCGGTCGTGATACTTCGTCCTTCAATTATCACCAGCACCTTCAACGAACCATTCCCCGGTTGGACAGAGGGATTAGGTGAAATTAGAAAATTATAAATAAATGATTGGGAAACTCGGGGTTACAGCTACACGGAAACTTCCATACCGGCTATGCACACACGAAACTTTGACCTCTTCCTTCAACTACACAAAACTTTGTTAACGGTTTTAAACAACACGAAATTTTTGTTTCTGTCTTAAACTACATAATCATGTAACCAGCACCTAAACCGTGTTCAAATCAAATTTAAACCAAATTTCCAATTGAAATCAGGTTTAAAATCACTGGTTTCGCTGATTAACTGAAATAAAACTCTTAAACCAAATCACTCCTTTAAACCGAAATGCAAATAGTTAAACCCAAAATAAAAATAAAAATAAACACCGAAAACAAACAAAAAAACATGATTCTCTCTCCCCAAATCGAAAATCATCGTTGACAGAAGAAAAAAAATTGAAAAGCCAAAAACACCAAATTTTCTCTGAAATCGCAAGGCCCACCGCCTCCGGTTGGAGTACCGCCGCAGTATTATCCTCCTCCTCCACCGCCGCCACCTCCACAGCCACAGCGGAAAGTTGGTTTCCTTGAGGGACTATAAGTGTTCTGTTTGATTCTCATGAGACTACTTGTTTCTATATTTTGGCTTTTCAATTTTTTTTCTTCTGTCAACGATGATTTTCGATTTGGGGAGAGAGAATCATGTTTTTTTGTTTGTTTTCGGTTTTTATTTTTATTTTTATTTTGGGTTTAACTATTTGCATTTCGGTTTAAAGGAGTGATTTGGTTTAAGAGTTTTATTTCAGTTAATCAGCGAAACCAGTGATTTTAAACATGATTTCAATTGGACATTTGGTTTAAATTTGATTTGAACACGGTTCAGGTGCTGATTACACGATTACGTAGTTTAAGACAGAAACAAAAATTTCGTGTTGTTTAAAACCGTTAACAAAGTTTTGGGTAGTTGAAGGAAGAGGTCAAAGTTTCGTGTGTAGAGCCGGCATGGAAGTTTCCGTGTAGCTGTACCCCGAGTTTCCTAAATGATTGATATTAGCTTTTGATAACTTCACCAACTTTAGGAAATAATAATGAAACATTAACTGACTCTTTCATATATATAGGAGAATTGATGGTCTAGCTGTTGGATACGGTACAGGCAAACTCACATGCTTCCTTGCTGATCTTAATGCTATTTCGGATGTGGTACATATTTTCATCTTTATATACCATGCATATAGACGTATAGAATGTATAAATACTACACAAATGTATAAGATTGATGAGTCACATATTGTCATTTGATTATTCTTTTGACGAATTTGATGGACCAAATACCTGCAGATATGGTTGTCAATACAATGCTTGTATCAATGGCTTCTCAAGTTGGTGAACATAAGGAGATGATGATTTATCATGTAGGCTCTTCAATGAGAAATCCGTTGAGAAATGAGAAATTGCCTGAAGTAGCTTATCAGTATTTTACAACCAAACCATATATCAACAACGTAGGAAAGGCGGTAGGGGTCAAGAAACTAGAAGTTTTGAGTTCGATGCCCACTTTTCAAAGATATATGACCATTCACTACTTACTCCCTTTGAAGGTAATGTTTCTAACCAATTTATATTTTGAAAAATCGACAATGAATTCCTAAATCCTAACTACTGGTTTAAAATATTCTGGTTTGTAGAGACTTGGATTAGTAAACATGGCACTTTGTAAGTCCTTCGAAAAAAAACTTAGGGATTTCAATAAGAAGATTAATTTTGTGTTTCGACTTGTGGATCTCTATCAGCCTTACCTCTTCTTCTATGGAATGTAAGTAGTATTTACTAGATTCTATCTCACAAGTTCATTTTGGTCTGATCTTATTTTCTTTTGGGATTTAAAAACACTCATTAAGATGTCATACTAACCCACTTATACATATACATAGCTTCGATGATACAAACACACAAAAACTGCAAAAAATGGTGCCAATGGCGGGAGTGGAAGCCGAGATGTTTTTTTGTGATCCAAAGATTAGCAATTGGAATGAATATTTTGTGAATACACATATTCCTGGGTTGGTTAAGTATGTCTTCAAATGATTTCATATGTAGTTTCTTTGTCTTATTGTGATCCAAAGAATATATATAAATTAAGGCAATCTTACATGCTAAGACCATGATATTATTGATATCAGCGAAAAGGTAAAATAAACATGTTGGTATTATTTGTTCTTGATGTAACAAAAATATGATATCATAAACTTTCTTTTTTCCATTTTAAATGAATGTTAAATTTCTTCAACTAAAAAACTTTCTGTTTTTATAACCAAGTTCTGAGAGAAAATTAGAACATGTTTATTAGCCCGAGCTATTGAAACAAAAGTAAAATTTGTTAGATTTTTGTGGCGAATTACATATGTAATTTCTCCTCATACTTGTTATCTCCCATAGTTCGAAGTGAAAATAAACGACTTTGAACTTGCTTTTCAATGAACTTTACGATGGAAGATGATATAAACAAAATTTCACCATGTGTCCGTGCGTTTTTCTCCCTCCAAATTCTGTGCAGCGGTGCTTTGAAAGCATACCAAGTAAGGAATTTTTCCAGCTTGCATGAGTTGAATCTGGTATGAGTTGAATGAGGTAAGACCAGTCTGTTAAGAAGTGATTTTTTTTTAGTAGACCTTTTTGTTAGACTCATTAGCTGAGAACCACCACCAAAGAGAGAACTGTTACGAATGTAAAAAATCGAAGTAAGAAAATAAATTGTGTGGAGCCCACTGTCACTATTCATGTACAGTAATCTTTTTTTATCTTCTATATAATTCGTTCATAATCACACCTTCTTCACATATCAATATAGTTCTCTCTTCCTCTGGTTTCTATCTTACTCTGTATACCAAATTTTTGCGGGTATAAAATTTTTCTTTTTATTTACTATTATAACACATGATCAGCACGATCACTCTATGATACACATATATATATATATATTTAAAATATACATTATATTTTAATGGTTATAATATCCGCCTATATAATTTTATTTTATTTTATAGTGGTTGTTTAAACGCACCACCATATACTTAATATTACTGTGGACGGTTTGTCGTCTCGTTATTTAATTTACCTGCACTATATCATGGCTGCTAAATGCACCATAATTATTTATTTACTGTTAATATTACAATGGTCGGCTCTGCCACTGTAAAATTTATTAATATTTGATATATATACACTATATTACAATGGAGGGCTATGCCGCCGTATAATTTATTTATTGTTCAAATGTGGCTAACTCTATTACCATAATATTATGATTATATATCTGTTTATATTATAATTATCATAAAAGGAGGCTCAGCCACCTATATAAAATTTATGTCTAAAATTTTAGTAAATTTAATTGATTGCTTATTGAAATTATATTCTGATCGATTTTAATTATTTCTTAAACCTTTCTTTCACTAACGGTCACAAAGAAAAAAATTTCAAAATTTTGCCCTTTTTAAACAGCTATGAACAGTGTTTTCCATCTATAAATACACTCATATTTCATTTATTCACTTCACTCAACAATTTCATATACTCCCAAACATCTTTCAAACAACTTTCTTTAGTTTTTATTTTGTAAGAAAGATGATTCGTTTACTTTTAATTTTTTGTGCGATTGTAATTTTCACTTTGATTTATGGTCTTTTCATAGAAGATTTTACTCCAGCAGATTTTGCCACAAATGTTGTTTTACTTTTTAATGCATTGTTTTTCTTTGTAATCGCTTGTATTATTCATTTAAATGGCTCATTTTAAAAATAAATTAATATTACTGTACTAATAAATTTTTATTGATTTTGTTTTAGAAAATCAAATGGCAAACATTGAAAAGCTCAAGTTCCCGGCTCTCAAAATTACTGGAGCGAACTATATCGCTTGGATTACAAATGTTGAGCTTTATCTGGAAATGAAAAGCTAAGAAACACTATCAAAACTGTAATTAAATCGCCCGCTGAAAATAAAGCTGAAGCGAAATTTTTTTTAAGACAACACCTTGATGAAAATGTGACGCATCACTATGCGCACATAAAAGATCCAGCTGAACTGTGGCAAGCTTTAAAAGAAAGGTTTGACAACCAGAGGGAAGTAAATCTCCCTCACGCTCTAGAAGAGTGGAAGAACATGAGGTTTCAGGATTTTCAAAAGGTTGCAGACTCTAATTCTACTATGTTAATGATAGTGTCACAATTGAAATATTGTGGTCACTCTGTCTCTGGAGATGAAATGCTTCAGAAGACTTACCTCACATTTCATAAAGAGCAGCATGTCTTGCCAAAAAATATATAGAGGATGTGGGTATACAAGGTTCTCGAAATTGATAGTGAAACTCATTCTCGCAGAGAAGAATGATGAGCTCCTAATAAAAAACCACAATTCTCGACCTACGGGAGCCAAAGCATTCCCTGAAGTGAATGCTACGGCCGTTGAGAACCAAATATTTCTCATCTTAGAATCTTTGGTTGTGCAGTGTATGTGCATGTAGCACCACCACAACGTACAAAGATGGGACCACAAAGAAGGTTGGGAATATATGTTGGTTGTGATTCTCCATCAATTATACGATACATAGAACCACAGACTGGTGATATCTTTACGGCACGTTTCGCCGATTGTCATTTTGATGAAAACATATTCCTGGTTCTAGGGGGAGAAAATAAACAAGTTGGCAAGGAAATCAAGTGGAGTGTACCATCCTTGTTACACCTTGATTGTCCTACAAAAGAGTCAGAACTAGAAGTTCGACGAATTGTGCATTTGCAAAGTATAGCAAATCAGCTACCAGATGCATTTGCGGATACCAAAACCGTAACTAAATCTCATATACCAGCTGCAAATGCTCATGCTCGTGTTGAAATACCACAAGAACATGGAAAAGCATACAGTACACGTGAGTCTAGAATACGCCTGAAGCGTGGCAGACCGGTCGGTTCCAAGAATAAGAATCCTAAGAAACAAAAGGGAGCTGAAATGCATGAAAACCCCAAAGTAGCAGAAAGTACTATGGAGGAAATAAATCGCGAGACTCAAGATGATGTAGAACATCAAGAGCCAGAAGAAAATTATGAGATTTCTATCAATTACATCCATAACAGAAAGATAAGGAAAAGAAAAGAAATAGAAGATTTCGATGATGTTTTCTCATACCTCGTATCAAAAGAAATAATTGAATAAAACGAAGATTCAGAGCCAAAATCTGTGTATGAATGTCAAAAGAGACTCTGGAAAAAAATGGAAAGATGCAATACAAGCTGAACTGGATTCACTTAATAAACGAAAAGTATTTGGACCTATTGTGCTCACACCTGCAGATGTCAGACCAGTTGGAAACAAATGGGTTTTCGTTCGAAAAAGAAATGAGAAAATGAGATTATGAGGTATAAAGTTCGTCTTGTTGCTCAAGGGTTTTCTCAAAGACCTGGAATAGATTATGAAGAAACATATTCTCCCGTTATGGATGCAATAACGTTTAGATTCCTGATGAGTTTAGCGGCTGATGAAAATCTAGAGATGCGACTTATGGATGTCGTTACATCATATTTATATGGATCATTGGATACTGATATCTACATGAGAGTTCACAATGGATTTAAGATGCCAGAAGCATTAAAATCTAAACCAAAAGAGTTATGTGCAATCAAATTGCAAAGATCATTATATGGGTTAAAAAAATCTAGACTTATGTGGTATAATCGTCTCAGTGAGCATTTAACAAAAGAAGGATATGTAAATGATCCTATATGCCCATGTGTTTTTATCAAGAAAACAACATCTGGATTTGTGATAATCGCAGTATATGTTGATGATCTAAACATTATTGGAACTCATGAAGAAATCCAAAAAGCATCAAATTATTTGAAAGGAGAATTTGAGATGAAAGATCTTGGGCAGACAAAGTATTGTCTTGGCCTTCAAATTAGCATTCTGAAAAATGTATATTTGTGCACCAATCCACATATACCAAAAGAGTGTTAAAAAGATTTAACATGGACAAGGCAACTTCACTCAATACTCTCATGGTCGTTAGGTCACTCAATATTGAAAATGATCCATTCCGACCACATGAGGAAAACGAAGAGATACTTGGTCCTGAAGTACTATATCTAAGTGCAATCGGAGCTCTGATGTACCTTGCAAATTGCACACGGCTTGATATATCATTTGCTGTTAATCTTTTGGCAAGATTCAGTTCGTCCCCTATGCGAAGACATTGGAATGAAATTAAGCATGTTTTCTGTTACATTCAATGGACTACTGACTGAGGATTATTTTATCTTAAAAATTCAAAAGGTAAAATGGTCGGTTTTGCAGATGCAGGATATTTATCGGATCCACACAAAGCCCGATCACAAACGGGATACGTTTTCACAATCGGAGGCACTGCTATATCTTGGCATTCTCAGAAGCAGACACTGGTGGCTACTTCCTCGAATCATGCCGAACTTATTGCACTCCATGAAGCAAGTAGAGAATGTGTCTCACTGAGATCAATAAGCCGACACATCCGATCAAGCAGTGGGATTCTCAGAAATGCGGAGCCAACAATCTTGTATGAAGACAATGTTGCATGTGTTGCTCAAACGAATGAAGGATATATCAAAAGTGATATAACGAAACATATACCTCCGAAGTTGTTCTTGTACATCCAAGAACTGGAGAATAATAAAGAGATTGAAGTAAGATATGTCAAATCATGCGACAACGCAGCTGATCTTTTCACGAAATCATTACCCACCACTATGTTCAGGAAGCATATACATAGTATTGGAATGCGTCATCAGCAAGATCTTTTTACCTTGCTATTGTTTTTCCCATTGGGTTTTTCCTAGAAATGTTTTTAACGAGGCAACAGAGACGTTGAACAGAATATGATTGTGACATTTGTCTCCAAGGGGAAGTGTTACGAATGTCAAAAATCGACGGAAGAAAATTAATTGTGTGGAGCCCACTGTCACTATTCATGTACAGTAATCCTCTTTTTATCTTCTGTATAAACGAATTCGTTCGTTCATAATCACACTTTATTCACATATCAATATAGTTCTCTCTTCCTCTGGTTTCTATCTTCCTCTGTATACCAAATTTCTGCGGGTATAAAATTTCTCTTTTTATTTATTATTATAACAAAGAACCATAATTTGTTTAACAATCATTTTGCTACTGCAGCCATAATATTAGTAGTTTGCGTTTGGCTTGTATTTTAAAACAATGTGGCTTCCAGCGATTATTTGGCTGATCTTTGTATTTTATTTTATTTTACGTTGGGCTACGTTTAGGGAAGTTCTGTTGTTCGGCCTTGGTCAGATATTCTCATTGGCTAATCTTTGTATTATTCTTTTTTTATTTTACTACTTCAAGTTGGAAAGTTCTGTTGTCTCTGGGCTTGATCAGATATTTTCATTTGCTAATCTTTGTATTCTTTTTTTTTTTGCTTTTTTACTTTAAGTGGGGCTGCGATTGGGTGTCGATGTAGCAATTAGCAAAATATTAATGTTTCGATTGACTGATTAATTCTCTGAATATTTCTGTTAACGTGGACACATTTAAAAAGAGTTTTTTTTTTTTTGGTTGGAAAATGGGAGAAAAACCTCCCAACACTTCAAATTAAATTAAACATCAAGAACACTACACACACGTCTTAAAACAGATGGTCCAACATCATCCTCATCAAAAATAGCAGCAACAACTACAGGTGCAGAATCCAAGGAATGAATTCCTAAGGGAAGAGAGAGTGCATAGTTTGCCAATCCGTCCGCTAGGCGATTAGTCTCCCTATACATATTTAAAAAGAGTTTAAGGGAGGGGCTTATTGGATTAAGATAATTGTTAGAATCTGAATATATATGAATTAAAGGAGAATTGAAAAAATCTGAGATCTATTATATATAACGAAACTATCTCTCCCCAGAGAACTCCACGTCAGTTTGCATTTTGTGACATGTGCCTCCCTTCTTAAAAAATTCTCAAACACAGTCACTAGCTTTTCTTTTTGTAGCTTAAAGCCCGATAATTTCAAAATATTTCCAAACAAGCTCAACTTTTGAAAAACAGAAGTATTGGCTTATTGCTAGAGCATAAAACAATAACTTAAATAATACTCATACCTTGTCCAAAAAAATAAAATAATACTCATAGTCTCATACGATAGAAACCAGAGAAAAACAGCACAAGAAATATATTATTTGCAAAACAAATACAATTGTAAAGGATTAATATGTTTTGACCTTTGCATGATGAAAGACAAACGAAAAAAAAATGAGAGTTGAGAAGAGGAACTGCTAGGGTATAGTTTGATAAGAATTTAAATTTGACTGTTATCTTACAATCTTTATTTCAAAATTTTATTATAAAAAACATATTCACTCAGCAAAGATTTAATTACGTAACAACAAAACCAAAAACCATCAGCTAATAAAATCAGAAAAATATAACTATATACAAGATACATCCAACAAACGGGTAAGTGAGATGAACATAATATTAAAAAAAAAGATATTTGAAAAAAGTGAGATCATAAATATCAGGATATATCGATAAAAATATAATGGCGGAATCGTAGAAATACAAATATGTGACTGTTTTCATATTGAAAAAACGAAAAAGTGATATATTACCATTTTGACACATACTAACTTTAGTATCTAATCTTTTTTCAGAGTTTTTGAGTGTGTTTGAGGTTATTTCAGGTAGCTAAGGAGCCTTTATCAAAGTTTGGAGCAGCTGGAGCTGTTAAATCAGAAAATAGCTTAATTTGAAGAAAAAAGTCAAACCTCTCACAGAAGTACAACTCCAACTCGCGAGCACATGCTTGCTCAACTCGGCTACCCTAGAGCACATGCTCGCGCTTCCGAGAAAATAAGGAAACAAGATTTTACCTAATATTAATGGCGATAGGATAAGCAGCCGCCGCCTGAAAGACCTGTTATATATACTCCCTTTTGTTTTTAGAATAGGGCAAGTTTTTAAGTGCTTTCTACTTGTAAGAGAGAAGAAATTATGCTACACTTGAGAAGAATTCTGAACCCTCTTAGTCTCGTTTATATTAATGCATTATTTTAAATCGATTTCTATGTGTTCTTATTTTATGTCTGAGTATATCTCTTACTAAAGTCAAGGATTTCAAAGGAGTTCATGAGTTAATGGATTACACAAAAATAGGTTACAAATCGATAGTCTTCACCTTTGTTGATCTTACTGCTTGAATTGAATTGATCACTTAATTCTCGATTTTAGGTTAGTCTAGTCAACAACAATTTCTAGGTTGCTAGAAGAAACATTGGTGAGCAATTTGTCCTTAGCCAACGACAGTTGATGTTAAGGCAAATTGTGAACAAATCGAACCTGATCAATAAAGCTTGTCTGCGATTTTAGGACCAAACGACAGTTTAGGATTTTAGGTTATTAGAAAAAGCTATTGATGCCACGACAATGGATTAATATTACCTTTATGTTTGAGTTCTTGACTTATACTAAATTGTCTCTGAATAGTTGTTTGATCTGTTGCTCTGAATTTCCTGCGAAACTCCTTGATCTAACGCTTGCCTCATATAGTTTTATTCATCATTTAGATTTAATTGCTAGTTACCGAAGAAACCAAAACAATATTGATCTGTCTTAGCTTTTAATCTAGCTCCTAAAACCATAGTGTAAAGTTTGGTCTTTGTGGGATTCGGCCTCTTAATACTACTATGTTTGCTTTGCACTTACAGTAAGAAAATAGGGTTTAAAACATGTGTATCAAGAAGACAGAACAAAAAAGAACAAAAAAATTTGAGGAGAAAAAAATAGAAATTTCAATAAAAAAACATCCAGACATCCATGTAAATAGATCACAATAAAACATAATAATTACCAAAACATGAAAAATAAAAATAAAATTTAAAGATAATTTATCCAAAAAGAATGATTGGACTACGAGTAGATGGAGAAAAAAATTTACAAATTAAAAATGATTAACTATTATTAAAAAGAATTAAAACATATAATTAATAATAATAAAAAGGAAGAAAATAAACAATAAAAGAACAAATAAACATAGAATACACAAAAATAACTAAATACAAATTAACCTGATCGAATGCGCGTGTTCAACCACTAGTTCGATTTAATAATCCAATAGGATTTTAAGAAATCTGGAATTTCTATTATTTTAAGAAAATTTAATAATAATAGATCAAAGAAATTGAATAAAAATATGAAAATTTATTTGGTTTATTTATCTTACTTATATAAAATGTAGAAATTGATATTTGGGTAGATTTGAAAAGAAAAGGATTTTCAAATTTTTAAAATTATTTAAAATGATATATAATATTTTTTGTCAAATTTTGTATTCTATAAAATGAAGAAATGATATTGAAAATTTCAATTAATTTTTTCCTTTTTTCCTTTTCTCATTTTTAAAATTTTGATTTACTTTTTTGAAATCATAACTAAAAAGTTAAAGAAAACTTCAAATACCACCATAAGAGGTGATATTTGTATTCATTCATTTTAATTATGAATTGTCTTTCAAATTCCTTAAAATCCTATCTGATAGAATTTATTGATGAAATCCCAAAATTCCAATAAGCTAGAATTTAAAAGATTCGTACAAATGATTAATCCAATAAGCTGAGATTTTAAGGAACTTTTACAAATGTTAAATCCAATAAGAGAGGATTTATAAGGAAAATGAATTCTTCTCAAATTATTGATCCAATAAGCCCCCTAATTTTTCCCTTTCCATATGAAATAGACTAGAAATTTGATACGCGGCTGCACGAGACAATATTTGTTTTCTTTTTTCTTATACATATACGTATAAGCTGAGATGATTTGATATTTAGTTATGTCATTGTTTCATATAATTGATATAAATATTTTGTTTTAAATGAGGTATTTATATTCGAGCAGATTTAAATGGAGTACTTAGATGATTAATATATTAGCTGAACTTATTTGTTATATACATTCATTTTTTTTGTTGGGGTTAGAAAAATTGTAATTATTAGAATTTAAAGTATACTTAGTCTAAAAAAATAATTTTAATTCATTTTTTATTGCAAAAGTTTTGTATTATTTGACTTATTGCAAAAGTTTTGTATTATTTGACAATTGTTTTCATAAAAATAGAAGGTTTTTAGAATTTTGTTTCAATTTTATACATTATTCAAAAAGATAATGATAAGGAAAATGAGATCAAATTAGACAGAAATATATATGAATATTTATGATTTGAGAATATTCAGTAGTTATATTGTAGGAACATTTTGGAATATGCGAGTTGGTGAGTTAACTCAGCGAAATAATCATTCTTCAACCTACTATTTTTTTTGCCAAACAACTTTATCAAATAAAATAATTTCATAAGTTGTAGTTATATGTCTTTTTGATAAAATATTTTGTCAAATAATAATAGTAAAATTACACGTGTATCAATCCAACATAAACATAAACTTTTAATACATGTATGTATCAATCCAACATAAACATAACTTTTTAAAACAATGTTAGTAAATTCTAAAATGTCAGTGTTATCGTATTCTGTGGCTGTGGCCTGTGCGCCAACTCACCTATTTAAATTCTAAAATGTCAGTGTTATGGAGATAGTATCATATTTAATTAGTTTTTTGTTATCATAACTATTTTCATTACAGAAATTTGAATACCAAATATTGTTGGTAAGATATCCAAGAGGTGTACTAACCAAGGCAACAAAAATAAAAATACCAAATATTTGAAATATTTGAGTTCAGAAATAAGTTTTTTTTAATAATTCTGATGATTTTTTTTTATATTTTGAACTAAGTTTTTTTTCTAAAGTTCGCTTGAATTTTTTTTCTAAAATGCGTAGACTATATCCAATAACAGATTCAAGACACTTTTCTAAATCCAAACGAATCATACGGTATTCCAAGTAAACAAGTATATCAGTATATGTACTTAATGAGAGTAATTCATCGCCTTTAATTTAGCGGCGAGTAAGAGAAACGATTGGACTTATGACCAAATTTGATTTATATTGAATATAGTTTACATTTTTGTACATGAATGTAAAACAAATTCTCTAAAAAAATGGAACAATAACTGATGCGGTAAACTGTTACAATCAGTGTAGATCTGCAAAGTAGTATGTAAAATGACTTGTAGATATAAAGCTGCAGCCGATTGTATAATTATATTGTTTAAGAAATTGAAACGTAAGACAGTTCTACAAGTTTCAGATTTATTTCTTCATAATGTATTGGCCTATTGGGTTAGGTATTTTCATGACGTTTCCTAGACGTTTAAGCTAGTTATGTCATTGTTGCATAATTTATGATCAACCAAACTTAAGACCGAGTAATACTTCTTATGGAGTAGTATTTTTTTCCGTTTTTAATTCAAAGATGTAATGTTTGATTCGCTTGCAATTCGTAAACCAACATTTGTCTGTATCCTGACCCACCTTTAAAATTAGTTGGATGTCTTAAGTCGGCTCTGATCTGATCACCCAAAGGAAATAAATAAATAGGAGAAAGGGACACATATCTTTAAGTACTGATGTGACACTCTCTGCGACCATCCATATTGTTCATAACATGACTCTTGGTCAACTCGCCCGTCTAGCTGAATATACATACGAGAATACTCTAAATACTCTAGGCGGTGGTGAAGCATGACAAGTTGAGTTATACGGCTATATTATACAGTGACTAGTGTTTTTTCCGTCTAAACCATATAATTGAAAAAAAACACGTATAAATATGACAACTAAATCAATTTAGATCACTTAAATCGATAATTATTTGACAAATTTGTTATATTTTATTCTAAATAACAAAATAAAAAGGAAAATTGACTAAAAATATGTAAAAGATGAAGATGAAGTAGTTAGAGTGGTAGAAAAATGAAAAACAATTCACTTAGAACATTGATCTCATGATTTTTAAAAGTTTTCTAATCATTAAATCATGTTATTCTATTAATATTATTAACTAAAAAAAAATTATAAACAAAATTATAATAAAATATTTTAAAGTTACTCCCCGAGTAATCTCCGAATAATCCCTGAGTAATTGGTAACTCGATAGTCCCTTAACGACCGTACGTATAACGCGAAGCGAACAAGGACATGTTACTCATCATTATTGTATCAGAAAAAAAAGTAATAAAATTTTATAACAGCTCACTAAAATGAAAAATTATTATTGTCATTTGAAGACTACGAAAAACTGTAAATTTAACTTATAAAATTTGAGTTTAAATTATAAAAAAGGATAATTTGATACATAAGAACAAATTTTCTTCAATAATCGCAATATAACCATTGATTTTCCACTTAACCTCCACAATACACAATTTTAGTACAATTAATGTATTAGGTTACCAAACATATATAAAAAGTAAATAATACACATCAAATGTTTTCTAGTTTTATTTTTTGAGTACATAGGTGATAAGGCCGGGAATATGAACGTTCATGAGGTAATCTTCCCAATTGATAGATTTGGGGTCAAACTCGAACAAAGCATGTTGTATTTCTTTATCGATATCCTTTCTTTTCAATCGCAGTTGCTCGGTATTCATATCATCAAATCTGCCAAAAAAAGGATAAATGTCAAAATTAATTGAAAGAATTAGTTGGATATATGAAGATAGAAATGAATATTAAAAGTTATTTATTAAAAAAGTTGAGATTGATACATACAGGCCCTTAAACAAGACATAAGGTCTATAGAGTTCAACCAGTCGCATCGCCAACTTAATTTTGCGGTCAATATCCACATATTTATTCCCGTCCCACCATGGATAAATTATATTCATAACTCGCAACATCTGATCATAAAAAGAAAAATATATCCATGAAACACTGTTACAAAAAAAATCAATATCTCAAACTTATTTTGTTTTCTTTTGTTTTTTTCCAAAAAGGATATTATCTTGTTTTCTTGCTTCAACGTTCCCCATTTAGTGCGAGAATTAATATACTGTATTTATTTTTGAAGGGTGGGGGGTGTGTCCCGGTCCCAAGAATTTATAGTGCGACAGAAATTATAATACAAACAATTATCTCGAAACAAATATGGGTTGTCTTTAAAAAACTAAAAAAAAAATATGGATTTTATCACTAAATTTTATGGATTAATAAAACGTACCTGCAAAGGTAGCTTGTAACGAAGTGTCACGTAGAAGCTGAACAGAGCCATGGTGGATAAGATAGTGCCTTTGGAGACTATGATGGGTGAGCCGTCGTGTCCAACAAGAGGTGTTTTGCCAAAGTAGCGAGCCGCGAGATCGTGAATCTGTTCGAATGTGATCGGGTTTTTACAAGACGAGCCAACATGGTACACTGTCTGAGAGCCTGGCTTCCCTGCGTGCATTGCCGCAGCCGTTAGCATTGCGTTTGCGACCATGTCCACAGGTATCTGTAAACACAAATGCCAGATGCAAAAAAAAAAAAGAGAACAGGAAACTATGTTTATATAACTCGCCAACATATATTATATAAATATAAAATATACTCGTTCCGTCTCGATATATCTGATGTTATAGAAAATTTGTGTTGTCTCAAAATATTTGCTGATTTATATCTTTAGGTTAACTTTAACTTTTTTATTGATATATATTCTTAGGTTAACTTTAACTTTATCAAAAACTATTGTATTTTACAATTTTAATTTATAATTGATTAAATTAATTTTAATTTTACTTTTAATAATACTTTTTGAAAAAAGAAGATTTCTTAATTTGTGTGCTTCTGTCTAAAACATCAAATATATTGAAATAAAGAAAGTTTATATAACGTTTGGTCTGAAAAGATAATGTAAACGCAAATGCATTAGTTGACGTTTAAGACAATCAGGACTTAAATTAAGTTGAACTTACGAGATCAAGGACTGAGTTTGGATCTGCAAGAAAACATTTAAGCCTTCCTTTTCCAAATGCAACAATCACACTATCTAAGGTTCTACACGCATAACCAAAGTAATGTCATGAACTTGACAAATCATAAGTCGTTATTTGTTTATATACATAATCAATCTATAAACCGGTATATATTTACCTTAACCCTTCAATCCAACCGGGAAATGGTTCTAAAAAAGTACTAGTGATCATCGTGGGACGGATGATAACTAGAGGGAGATTTTCTCTATGGTTCCCAAGAAGCATCTCTCCCATTGATTTGGTGAAAACATATGTGTTTGGCCATCCATGAAGCTTTGCCCTAATAATTATAATTATCCAGAATCATTCCAGATCAATAATTTGTTATCAATTTTATATATAGAATATAGTCTTTGTTTGGTGTACTGACCTTGACATTCCAAGATCTTTCATTGACTGTGTAATTTCTTCTTCCGAACAATCTTGTTTTTGCAGTTCTTTCAGCTTCTGTGTCATTAGCTCCACTTCAGTCTCGATAACTAATTTGCCATATCCATTCAGTGTCTCTCCCATCTCGAATGTTCTCTCTTGTAATATTCCTGATTTCTCTCCGCACACATAGGCTACAAAAATACAAATTTGAGGTGTTTGTAACTATATGATTAGTTTTAGACGGTCATATACACGTTATAATGAATCAAATGATATCAATCTAACTATATAAATGACTCACCGGTTGAGACATGGAGTAGCAACTGCCCATTAACACACTTCTTGGCAAAGTTAAGGACATTCAGCGGTCCGAATGTATTGATGTTAAGACCAACATCATATCTATGTGATAAATAAAAAATTAAAGAAATTAAGTGTAATGTTATATTTCAAAATCTTATTCAACGCTACGTGGAGATTGATATCATATGAAAATTAACTCGACTATTTTTCCTTTATAAACCTTTCATCGAAGTTCGTTGTGGCGGCAACATTGACAACTATATCGATCTCATTCCACATATTTTGTAAGAGAGCAGAGTCCTTGAGTCCAAGATTATCAACTGAAATATCACCCGGAACAGGGACGACTTTTTCTGACACTAAGGCATTCAGATTTTCAGCACCTAATTGGTTCCTCAACAATCTAAAAAGATCTTTCTCCAAAACCTGTGGTATTGTTTCATTTAGATCAGATTAGGTTCTGAAACTAAAATAATAAAAATAAATACGTGATATTGGTTACAAATGTTATATATTGGTTCATATCTAACAAATAGTTTAGTTATACCTCACTGCGAAACCGTTGCATGGCTGATTCATTGTCTGGTGCTCTCAAAAGAAGGTAAAGCTTCTTCACGTTTGGTTGTACCCTCAATATTCTCTCCACAAACACTAAAGATTTTGAACACATTAGTTATGTTAGAAAACTAATTACTTCACACAACCAATTTGGTGAGGAAATCCGGCAAAAGTGAAAAGTGGTTAACAATCAGAATACATTACATTAGTTAAATCAGATTTAGGTTGATTTGAAATGAAAATATAAAGAAACAGCAAATCAGTTAAATGATTAATATAATATGAAAGGTTAATAAAGCTATCATCCACTAAATATACAATATATGCCTTGCAAATGAAAATTTAAATCCCTAACGAACTTATAGTAACTAGAAAAATAACAAAAAAACTAATTGAATTCAAGAAAATCTTGTTTTGTGTGTTGTATGTGTGTGTGTGTGTGTGTGGTGCATAACATAAGATATTATAATCGATTGAAGACGTGATGGTACCTTTGGCGAGGAAACCGGGAACTCCAGTGACGAGAATCGTCTTGTTTTCAAGAAATTCAACGCAGTTGGATTCCATTGGAGATGTAAATTCAAGATCTATTCAGTGGATAAGCAAGAACAAAAAACAACTTGATTTGGTTACAGAAACTCCGAAGTTGAGGTACGAATATAAAGACAAGTAAATATTGACCCATATTGTTGACCAATCATATCTACTATTTGTAGATCTACCTACACACACAAAAGAACGATATTAAAATATATTCTGATTTATTAATGGAAACCTATCAAAAAACACATGTCCGACCAGAACATACTTTGAAATTTCAGGGGTCTGAAAATGACAAAACAAACCAAATTTTCTTCATTTTCTTTTCAACATCATAAATATAGGTTTTGAATTCGGATGATAACTCAAGATATTATTTCAGAAGGAAAATTAAAATTTCTGTTTAAAAAAATTGCATGTTTAACTTTGAAAATTAAAATTGTGATTACAAATTGCATATTTAACTTTGCAAAGTGTATGGAAATGGAAAATAAAAGTACTTTAGTTAAAAAAATCCAAAATGAAAACGTAAGAATTGTAGAACATAGACACTTCACGCAGATGGCTCATCATCAAAGCAGTGTTCGGGGGTTGGAGTGCGGTTAACTTCTCCCAACGGAGAACTCCTAGAGCAGTCGTTCCGATTACTCTTCCATGCATCCAACAATGAGGCAGAGTACTGATACACGAGTTTTAAACCCTTATTTCCTACTGCAAGTGCACAGCATACGAAGTAGTATTTAGGGGTCGATCCCACGAAGACCAGTTTTCACACTTTGATATATTGAGCTAAATCAAAAGCTAAGACAATTCAATATGTTTTTGGTTTTTGTAAGTAACAAGTAATGAAAGCGAAATCGGTTGTAAGATAATATTAAATAAGCGTTAGGTCAAGGAATATCGCAGGAGATTCAGAGCAACGGATCTAACAACTATTCAGGCAATGATTAAGCATAAATCTAGAACTCAAACACTAAGATAATATCAATCCACTCTCGTGGTACCAATATCTTTGTCTATCAACCTAGAGATCCTAACTCTCGCTGGTACTAGAAATCGTAGACAAGCATTAAGGATAGGTTTAATATGTTCACAATTCTCAATACATCTACTCTCGCAGGTAATGGTTAAATTGCTCACCAATGTTCTTTCTAGCAACCTAGCAACTCTCGCTGTCTAAGTTAAACCAAATTTCATAAGATCAAGTGATCAATTCGATCTAAGCATTAAGAACAACAAGAGTGAAGATATTGATTTGAATAGCCTATTTGTGTTTAACCCTAAAGCTCATGAATTCCTTTGACAAACCTTAACCTAACTAAGAGGTCTACTCAGACATGATTAAAGAAGAAAACAAAGAGATTATAAAGTTCATCATAAAAGCTTGAATAGATAATGAAAGCTGAATATAAACTTATAAGAACTTAATTAAAGCATAAACATAAGACTGAAAGTAAAGCATAAATATAAGAACTGAAAGTAAAACTTAATTAAAGCATAAATGTATAAAGCTTAAAAGAAACTAAATAAAACTTAATAAAAGCATAAACATAAAACTTAAAACTGAAGAAGAAGCTATGCTTTGAAGCTAGAGAAGAGAGGAGGAAGAAGAAGGTGTGTTTTGAGAGTGATGTTGTGAGTCCATTATATAGGCCAAGGTTAAGGGGAGTAGGTGAAGCGGGGAACGGTCGTTCTAGGTGGAGAACGATCGTTCCCCTTGGTCGATCGAAGTAGGTGAGATGCGTGAGAGGGGAACGATCGTTCGGATGTGTAGAACGGTCGTTCCGTGGTATTTTGTCGGCAGAGTTGGTGAGGTTGGGAACGACCTGCATGGGAGAGAACGGTCGATCTCCTATTGTTGTCGGCAGGGTTGGTGAGTGAGGGAACGACCGTTCCTTGGAGGGAACGATCGTTCTCCATGGTCGTTCCATGGAAACGAACGGTCGTTCCTTTGCTTGGCTCTCTTGTGTTTGGTCCTTTTCTCGTTTTTCCGTCTTAACTTGACTCGAACATGTCCGTAAACGCCAAACTCCTTCGGAACTCCATGAAATCTGTAAAAACACTCAAAACAATAGAAAAGACTCGAAAAACTAACGAAAGATGCAAATCAAAACTCAAACCGAATACTAAAAACGAATCAAAATACGTTAAAAACACGCAATATCAAGTACGAAGCCTTGATCACGGGATTGAGACTTTCCCTCGGCCTCAAAATCCAGAACCTCCAAGCATACTTGTGACTCCTAGCTGGTGGTGAACCAGTTCAGCGGAGATTACGAAGCAAGAGACCATCAGTATCTTAAAATTCATCCCAGACCTGGCGAAACAACAAAAATTCTCGAGGAGAGAACTCCCCAGCCGACGCGTTAGCGGTCCTAGCATCGACCTCAGCCTCAATAGAGAGATGAGTCATTCCCTTCGAGTTCATCGAACAATCAAGTATTGATCCCCCCGAGTTGCAAACTTTATACAACAGCCGGAAGGCGACGAGGAAGAAGAGCCCCCGGAGGAAGAACTCACGACCGACCCGAAAGAAGAATACGGCTGCGATCGCTAGTGGATCGGCCAAATACGAGCCTGCAACATGGATGGAGAAGTCCCAACGGAAAAATGGGCAGCACACAAACGAAGGGTTCAAGCCGGCCGCTTTATTCTGCTCAACGGAAACGTATTCAAGTGGAGGCTATCCGGACCATTGATGACCTGCATAGAAGGCAAAGAAGCAAGAAGAATCATGGTGGAAGTCTATAGCGGCTCGTGCAGAAACCATTCCGGAAGGAGATTCCTCGCAATCAAAATCAAGCGCCACTGTAAACGACTGCGAGAAGTTTGCCATCAAGTGCGAGAAGTATCAAAGGCATGCACCAATAGTTCATCAACCCGCAAAGTCTCTTTCATCCATCTCAGCAGCAAATCCATTTATGAGGTGGTCAATGGATATCGTGGGGCCGATGTATAACTCGAAGCAGAAAAAATTCCTACTCGTCCTAACAGACTACTTCTAGAAGTGGGTCGCAGCGGATTCTTACGCCAGTATCAAGGAAGCCCAAGTAGAGTACTTCGTCTGAAAGAATATCATATGCAGGCACGGTGTCACGTACGAGATCGTTACCGATAACGGCTCCCAATTAATTTCTTCTTGTTTCGAAGGATTTTGCAAGAAGTAAAAGATACGGCTAAGCAAGTCAGCATCACGATACCCACAAGGCAACGTCCAAGCCGAGGCAGCTAACAAGACAATCATGGACGGACTAAAGAAGCGCCTCAGAGAAAAGAAAGGACGGTGGGCAGACGAGCTCGAGGGAGTCATATGGTCTCACCGTACAACCTCGAGGCGAGCAATGGGAGAAACACCATTTGCGCTAGTCTACGGCACCGAATGCGTCATCCCATCAGAGTCGATTTTCCCAGAGTCAGGCGAAGACTCCTTTCCGTACAAGCATTGTAACCTTGCATTGCACCTCCTCCATTAAGTCCTTGACTTGTCATGCCTTCAACCAGATTAGCTTTGGCATTGTTAAACTTAGCCGGCTTCAAATGTGGATGAAGAATTCAACATTTGTCTTTGATATGGCCTTTCTTTTTGCAATGATCGCAGGTGCTCTTCTTCTCCTCAGGCTTGCACGAGCTCTTATTAGCCAACAAGAGCTCTCCCTTTCCACCAAACAATCCAAAAGACCCTTGTTCCTTTTGAATCTGACAGCATACTTCATCAAGACTTGGCAGCTTTTCGGCTCGGAGAATGTGCTTAATGAGGTCGTTGTAGGAAGGATTCAAGACCATGAGAAGGGCAAAGACCTTGTCTTGCTCTCTTCTCTCACTCAAGATCAAAGGATCCACAGTAGCTGGTCGCAACATCTCAAATTTTGCCCAAAGTGAGCGAAACTTGCCAAAGAAGGTATTGAATTCCATGTCAGCTTGACAGAGAGTGTTGATTGCCTTCTTGACTTCAAACACACGGGTCAGGTTTGAGACATTTCCGAATACTGTCTTGAGAGTTTTCCACAGATCTTTGGCTGTTGTGCAGTATGAGTAAGCTTCCAAGACTGGCTCATCCAAAGAGCCTTGGAGAATTGCGAGAACCGCATGATCAGTTTTGAACCACTATTTCCTGGAGACTGGCTTGATCTCCTCTTCATCTTCAGAAGTGAAGAGCTCATCTTCTTCAGGCTCACCAACATGTGATCAGACTCCTCTGCCGCAGAGTACTACTTTGGCAGTCCGAGCCCATAGCAAGTAGTTACTGCCGCCTTTGAGTATAGTAGGCAGAGTAACCTTCTTGTGTTTTGGTTTGTTTTCTTCCATGAATGAAGAGAACAAGAGCTTGAAAAAAAAAACTTTGGAAAGGAAGATGGTTGCTTTGTCAAAGAACACAAGATGAAAGACGAACAAGAGAGAGAACAAGGGATTGAGAAAAAAAAAGTAGAATAGGAATGACTAATGATCGAAACGCTCTGATACCATGAAGAGAAAGCGGATAATTATGAACATTAAGTGAAATGATTAAGAACACTAAGTGATGAAGAACAACTTTGTAAAATAAGAAAAGAAAGAACTTGACATTTCTAAGAGAGAAAAGAGATTGATAGAATATATTGTGTGTAATTTACAAAGAGAGAGAGGCCTTTATTTATAGGCAAGGAAATCAATTTCAAACAAGGAGAGACAGAAACTAACATATCTATCATCTCAGTCATTCATTTCCTTGATTGAATCCTAGCCTTTTATTTCAAATAGCTTGTGGTCCTCTTTTGTGGTCCATACCACTCATGATGTTTTGTGCAATTGGCTCCAATATTCAAACTTGAATTCAAACTTGGATCTCCTTCTCTTCTAGAAGGTCAATCCATGCCATTGACTTCTATTTGGGCTTGGATTACTTAAACCAAATAATTATCTATCATGGACAATGATCCTGTGATCCAATGTCAATAGTGATCCAATGTGATCACAAATGAACACTTTGTGATCTAATGTCAACACACTTTGGGGTCCAATGTCAACAATATGTTCCATTTCTGGTGCTACGTTTATGGTATATTAAACCCTATAATTTACATCCTTAAATTATTCTTGAATTTTGAAGAGATATCTGAAGATGTAGTCAAAACTTCTAAGATCAGATTTTTGGGAATCAACTTGATTTTGCTCGAACTGAACCGAGCCACTCCTTCCTATAGACTTTGGCATTTGGATTCTCCTTCGATATGTCCTTAAGAATGGAAAGGAAGGTGGAAAGCGAAGTGGAGATCGGAGAGAAGTATGGATGTAATTCAGTCATTTCCTTGGTGGTGAGGGTACTGAACTGTAACCTCCTTGCATGTTACCTAGTGGAACCGAGCCTAGGTTTCTCTTAGCCAAAGTTGCAAATTCAATTTTCTTGGCACTTGCATGAGAGATTCCATTCACGTGTGAAGGACCTATTGAGGAGGGTGTTTATATCGTTTCTAAGCTATTAAGTTTGGCACACATGCCATTTCTGATGGTAATTCAGCAATTGCTTGCGAAATAATCGTTTGTTTGCTGGTTGTAATTAGTCCTGGGAGTCCGGTTCTCCGGGTCGGTTACGATTTGGTTTTCTGGTTTTTTGGTTCAGTTCGGTTTTCTGTTTTTAGCTATTGCATTTTCCCAAAATTAACCGAAGTATAGGATAAAATCTCTAATTTTGGTTAATTTTGGAAGTATTCGGTTACTTGGTTTGGTTTGGTTCGAACAATTTCTGTTATTTCGGTTAATTTGAGTATAACCGGTTATTTCGGTTTGATTCGGGTAATTCATATTTTTCATAAAATCCGGTATAATCATGTTTAATTTAGTCTAAATTAGTTATATATAAATAAAAATTAACTGATCAAACCAAACAAATAAAATAAATGTCGCCGAATTGAGCCAAACTTTTGAAACAAACCGAACCGAAAACCGAAAATTTTGATCTGGTGCGGTTCGGTTCGTTCGATTCGGTTATTTATCCCAGACCTAATTCTACCAATATTATTAATCTTTTGGTTTCCGTATGTGGTAACCTCCACTATTCCAAGTGAAGAGGTGACCAAAGTAAAACAAAAAATGAGGACAAAATGAGAGTAAAATTGCTTTCAGTAATGATAAATTTGTTGCTTTTTTTCAAGGATTTACAGAAATATAAGAAGAATTTTTGTAAAGAGTTCAGTCTAATGTGTGAGTAGAGAATTGCTTATGTTTTAGTCTTTCATTCTGTTTTATATAACTCAAAACTATGCTTAAAATATTTTCATTTACTCCGCTTAATTTGACACTAACTTACATTTATTTATGTGAACTCGATTGTTACCAATCAAATTGCTTTACAACTCTTATAAATAAGTCAGTTAGTTTACTTCAAAGTTGTCAGCTAATTCGACCTTATAGGTTTGACCGCGTTTACTTTGTTTGAGTCTGAGTTCGCAGCTCGACTTCAGACGATCTTTTTTTTCTACTTTGTTAACTTCTTTTATTTTGTTTTCAATCTTTTGTTTTTTCATCTTTATTGAGTTTAATTTTATGGACCAAATTTATATCTCAAGGACAATAAAACAAATGTTTATTTCGCATTGAAAAGAAATCATGCGTCTCTTAGTGAAAAATAAATAAAATCTTATACTCTTTTACTGGAAATTGGTCTTATTGTTTGCCTAATTGTTCTCTCAAATATTGGCATTGCCTGCGGTCATCACTCCAAAATTTTGGGCTATTGATAAGGAAACGTTACAATAACGAAATAAGCACACATGCTTACATTGTGGACCACCAAAATTGAAGTGACTGACCAGTGGGCAAATAATTGATATGCCGTCTTAAAGAAAATTGAAAACGTGGAGAAATTTATCAATTAATAAAGCATTTAGATGTGGAGCCTTCAGATATAATTGTGATATTTTGTGGTTAAATTAATTATGTCCATATAGAATTTTTTTTTGTAGACTTGTGGTTAAATTAATGAATTGTCCTTATAGATATTTGGCCTAGACTTCGATAGAAGTCTGAATACGCCTAGACTTCGATAGAAGTCTGAATATTAACACTTATAGTAGTGTTGGCGTAAAAAGATCAATAATTAATATTTTGTTGTAAACAGAATATTTTTGTATCTATTAATGAATGACTAAAGGTCCATATATATAGTGGTTTACATGAACGAATAAAAGAAAATAATACATAAACTAGAAAAAATAAACTTTGGACAACAAAGAACAGGAAATTTGGCCGGTTATGGAGTCCATCGCGACTTGATTTATAACACTCCCCTTGGATGACATAACCGTGTCAGATGCTAAGGATCTTTGTAATACGCTTGGGGATATTGCCTCATTAAAACCTTACCAGGAAAACTCAGTAGAACAAAACCACGGTGAAGGAAAAAGAGTGCAACACGTATTACTCCCCCTGTTTTTAACATCACTGAAGATATCTGAGTCTTCTCATCCCAATCTGATGAATGAGTTTTCTTGAGTGTTGATGTTGGTAAGGACTTGGTGAAGAGATCGACTGAGTTATCGCTGGACCGGACTTGTAACACTTTAACTTCACCGGCCTTTTGTAGTTCATGTGTGAAGAAGAATTTCGGGAGAATGTGCTTCATTCGGTCGCCTTTGATGTAGCCATCCTTGAGCTGTGCAATGCAGGCCGCATTGTCCTCGTACATAACGGTTGGTTCCTTGTTTTCAACCATGCCACAATCTGATCAGATATGTTGAGTCATTGACCTCAACCAAACACATTCGCGGCTGGCCTCCTAAATCGCCAATATATCTGCGTGATTGGACGAAGTGGCCGCGATTGTTTGCTTCATGGATTGCCAAGAAACTGTTGTTCCACCATTTGTGAACACATAACCGGTTTGCGATCTAGCATTGTGGGGATCCGACAGATAACCTGCATCAGCAAAACAAACTAAACCTTCTTTGTTAAGGTTAGTATAAAATAAGCCTAAGTCCTTTGTCCTTTGTAGGTAACGAAGGATATGCTTAATTCTGTTCCAGTGCCTTTGAGTTGGACATGAGGTAAATCGAGATAGGAGATACACGACAAAACAAACGTCTGGTCTAGTGTGGCTAGCCAAGTACATTAAAGCTCTTATAGCACTGAGGTATGGCACATCAGGACCAAGAATTTCTTCATCGTCCTTATTTGGACTGAATAGATCATTGTCCAATCTGAGGCTTCTCACCATCACTGGGCTGGTCAATGAGTTGGCTGATCCATATTGAATCTCTTGAGTACTTTCTTAAAATATACCAATTGATGCACAAGGATTCCATCATTCACGTACTCAAGCTGTAACCCCAAAAAAGAATTTTGTCTTACCTAGGTCTTTCATTTCAAATTCGGCCTTTAAATATTCTACTGTTTGGGCGATTTCACCAGAGGTCCCGAGGATGTTCAAATCATCCACGTATACTGCTATGATCACAAATCATTTGTTTGCAAACTTTTGATGAAGATACACGGACTGATGGGGTCATTATTATATCTGAATTTGATCGGGTACTCACTCAACCGATTGTACCACATTTGTCAACTTTGCTTCAGTCCGTATAAGGATTTGTTCAGCCTAATGCAATGTTCTTCTCGAGAACTTTTCTTATCTTTGAGCTCAATGCCCTCTGGTAATCTCATAGAAATTTCGTTGTCCAGTGGGCCATAGAGATAAGCGGTTACAACAATCATTAACCGCAAATCTAGATTCTCTCTTATAGCTAGACTTATGAGGAATCGAAATGTTGTTGCATCCACCACAGGATAATAAGTCTCTTCATAATTGATTCCAGGTCTCTGTGAGAATCCTTGTGCTATAATCCGCGCTTTATATCTCACGATTTCACCTTTTTCATTTTTATTTACGCACAAAGACTCATTTGTATCCCACTGGCTTTACATCTAATGGTGTCCTTATGATCAGACTAAACACATTCCGTTTCTTTAAAGAATTTAACTCCACGTTTATGGCTTCTTTCCATTGTGGCCAATCAGATCTATGAGTGCAATCTGTTATAGATGTGGGTTCTTGATCCTCATGTAAATCGTTTACCTCAAGTGCTACTTTATAGGCAAATATATCATCAGTGTCGACATTCTTTCGGTTCCATTGTGTTCCAGACATGATATAGTTTATTGAAACTTCATGATTATCAGGACCTTCAGAACCATGAGATTTGGCATCCCAAATCTCATTTACCGGTTCCTTAGGACCATCAACCATGGCCATGTTTGGGGTTTCCCGAACCTCGGTTTCAACTATTGCACCTTTCTTTGATTTTCGAGGGTTCTCATCTTTGTAACCTACTAGTCTACCTTGTTTCTTACATGCTATAGACTCTGTATCAACTTGAGTGTGCCCCTTTTGGACATCAATTCGTACCAGTGCGTTACAAGCTGGTTTGTACAATTTAGTGACTTTCTTCGGGTCAGAAAAGGAATCTGGCAATTAATTAGCTAGCTTTTGCAAATGATTAATCTTTTGGATCTCTGTTTCACATTCAAGAGTCCGAGGATCTTGCCAATTCAAGGATGTTTGATTCCATGATAATTCTTTAACCAACTTGTTGTTCTCTCCATATAAGTTAGGAAAACGGATTCTTCAAATTGACAATCCGCGTATCTGGCCTTAAATAGATCACCCGTGGTCGGCTCGAGATACTTAATAATGGTGGGAGAATCAAATCCAACATATATGCCCATCCTCCTTTGAGGTCCCATCTTTGTTCTCTGTGGTGGTGCTATGGGTACATAAACTGAACACCCAAATGTCTTTAAATGGGAGATATCTGGCTCTTGACCCGTTAGTAATTGGGATGAGAAATATCTATGCTCACTAGATGGCCTGATGCGTATGAGTTCGGCTGCATGTAATACTGCATGTCCCCAAGCTGAGACTGGAAGTTGCGGCCTTATGAGTAATGGTCGAGCTATTAGTTGAATTCATTTAATGAAGGATTCAGCCAATCCGTTCTGTGTATGGAAATGTGCCACGAGATGTTCCACACTTACTTCCATGGATATACAATAGTCATTAAACGCCTTGGGACGTGAATTCACCAGCATTATCAATATGTATAGTCTTAAGTGGAAAATCTGGAAAGTGGGCTCACAGAATGATGATCTGGGCCAGTAACCTAGCAAACTCTTGGTTTCTAGTGGACAATAGGCAAACATGCAACCAACGGGTCGATGCATCGATAAGGACCATAAAGTACCGAAACGCCCCACAAGGTGGGTGTATAGGTCCACAAATATCGCCTTGTATCCTTTCTAGAAAGTTCGAAGTCTCTTTAGTTAGTTTGACTGGTGATGGCCTAATGATGAGTTTCCCTTGTGAACATGCTACACACGTGAGATTCTTAGGGTCGGTTTTCTTTCAGGGTGTGCACTTTTGAACTCTGTATGAGTTTACGCATCATGTTAGAACCGGGATGGTCAAGCCGATCATGCCACATAGTGTACTCAGTGAACCGTTTGGTTACTGCAGCATTAGCTTCTATCATATTGACCTTAGCATAGTAAAGGCCAGTGGATAATGCGGGTATAGTCTCTAAGACCTTCTTATGGCCCTTGGGTGATCTCAGTAATATGTAGGAATTCTTTATTCCCTTCACCCTTTGTTTCAATATGAAAACAGTTCAAACGAATATCTTTGAAACTCAATAAGCTCCTTTTTGATCTGAGTGAATATAAAGCATCTGATATTTCAAGATGCATGCCATTAGGAATATGGGCCTGGCTGTAACCCTTAGGAATATAGGCCTGGCCATAGCCTTCAATAGGACTAGCTATACCCACAATTGTGCTAATGAACCATGTCTTAGACATTGTTTGTATTGACAAACGAATTGTAATGCATAAAAATTTAATGTAATAAATCATAAGTCAAAATCAAAGATATAGAACGATAGGAATCATAAAGGAACAAGTCAAACTACTAGATGCCGAAATCAATTATACTCCTTTAGACAATCCAAAGTCTCATAATCCAGTTGGTTATCATTCTTATGGTCGAAGTCGTCTTCACCATCGTGATGGACCAAATGAGCTTCAGGACCCTTTTTCAAATCATCTTGATAGAGATCAACAAGGTACTTAGGAGTCCTCCATGTCTTTTCCCAATGGTTCCCCATACTGCATCAGTGGCTGAGTGTTGCGGTTTGGATATACCGCGGCCTTTACCACGACCTCGACTGTAGTCAGATCGGTTACCACGACCATGACCACCATTGTAGTGTCCTCGGCCAATGCCATGACCTCCTCCACGACCGTTCCATCAGTTGCGACCGCGGCCGGAGTACTTGTCCTGTTGGACATAATTGGTCTCTTTTGTTTCCTTAGGCTCTTTCTTGGCCTCTTCAGCTTTGTTAGCTTCGGGTATTGGGGTAGAGTCAGGGGGTCTCATTTTACTGTTCATCATCAACAACTCATTGTTTTGTTTAGCTAGGAGCAAACACGAGATTAGTCTTGCATATGTGGTGAAACCCTTTCATGGTATTGTTGCTGAAGCACAATATTATTGGTTTGAAAAGTAGAGGATGTTTTCTCTAGCAAGTCATATTCGGTCATCTCCTCACAACATAGTTTTAGGATGGAAACGATTTTGAACAGTGTCGAATTGTATTCATCCACGGTTTTGAAATTCTGGATCGTCAGATTCTTCCAGTCATATCGGGCTCTGGGTAATAGCACCATTTTCTGGTGATCATATCTGGATTTCAACTGTCCAAAGGTGCAATGGATTCTCAATAGTGAGATATTGATTCTCTAGACGTGCTAGGAGATGGCGTATGATTAAAATCGCCTTATACTTCTTCTTTTCAGAGGTTTCATTACCCTCGATTATACATTAACCTAGCCCCCTTGACTTAGGATAATCTTAGTATCCAGGGCCCACTGTAAGTAATTGTCACATGAGACATTGAGCGCAGCATATTCAAGATAATTGATTTTCGACATTTGATGCAAAATATAATTTCAAGTATGAATAAGCTAGCATGTGATTTTAACCATGTTCGGATTTAACAATTTCAAACAAGTGATTTTCGGATTTTAACAAGTACTCATGCGGTTTTAATCATGCAACAAACAACTGATTTTAATAAGGTATCATGTAGTTCAATTATTCATGCAATCAATTTTAACAAGCAGCCATGTGATACAATTTATTCATGTAATCGGTTTTTTTAATAATCAATCTTCCGATTTCTATGTGTAAGATCAATCCTAGACAAGTACAATCTAGGAAAAATAATAAAAGGGAAAGATCATGCAAGGATTATGATATTTTCAGAGTTTTCTTTTCTAAAAAGGAAAGGCTATATTTTCCTATTCATGATAGGATTAGGGTTTGTGATTTCCGATTTCTATCTCTTCTTTCAGGTTTCGATTTTAGTGATTGATGCATGCAACAAAGAACAAACAATCTAACAATCCTAATTCACAAGGCAAGCAACCGAATTTATGGTCTTATATTTTAATGGTCACGATTTTCAGAGTTATGGTTTTGGGTGATCAATAAAATAATTTAATCAAGCAAAACAATTACAGAATTTAAAGTTTTAAATCGTGACTATAGCTGGTCTCGATTTATGGCTTATGATTTAAGGACATAAATCGCACCTTAGGGTCTATTCATGGAGGCGAGTTTGTGTAATAGGGTTTTATTGTTCTAAGTTGGGTTTAAGAGTTTTAGATTACCTTTAACCTCCAAAGAGATGATTGGTATTGATCCGGGAGCTAATAGACCTCAGAATAATATCTTGTCCGCGAGCTGGTCGCAGTTGCTGATTGGCGATCTCTCTTTCTCCTCTTTCAGGTCGGCGGTGCTTAAGGTTTAGGCCGGCGACGGCTCTTAGGGTTTAGAGCAAGCTCGTGCTGATAACGTGTTGTAAACTGAATGTTTTTGTGCCTATTAATGAATGACCAAGGATCCATAAATATAGTGCTTTACATGAAGGAATAAAAGAAAATATTACATAAACTATAAAATGTAAACCTTGGACAACAAGGAATAGGAAATTGAGCCGGTTATAGAGTACATCACGACTTGATTTATAACATATTTTTGTTTAGATTTGTTTAAAGTATCAGTTATTTTAAAATGATAAATGAAAAAATAAAATATCTATATAGGCCCGGACAAATATGTGCATTTTTTTTAAAAAAAAAATTAGGATATATTTTTGTGATTTGAAAATGGGACATTTCTTTAAAAAAAAAATTTAGGACTTGAAAATACAATGGAAAACTAATTAAAAATAGAACCGTGAGCATTTGCACTGCTATCACACCTCTGTATAATTTTCACACCTGTGAATAATTTTCCCATTAAAATAAATATAGTAAAGAATTATTACTAGGAATTCATAATTGAAGATATAATATAATACCAAAGAGAAAAAGTTGAAAACGATGTCAAATTGTGGTTTCAAAAATAATATAATTTTATTTTTATTTCATTTTTTTTAAATAATAGTTCAAAAATAGTCAAAATCTAAAATCTAAATAAACTACCATTCAAGATTCTTAAAAACTAAAATCTACATCAAAATCAAAAAACAAAAGTTAAAAAACCAGAATCTGAAAACCAAAAACCAAAAGCCAAAAACCAAAATCTAAAATCTAAAATCTACTCAAACGTTCAGGCTCAGACTCGATAAAGTAAACAACACGGTTCCATTCATTCACGGAGTCAAATCTGTTCTAAAAACACCACTATAAGCGGTAACTGATTTCAAAAACACCACTATAAGCGGTAACTGATTTCAAAAACACTACTATAAGCGGTAACTGATTTCAAAAACACTATTATAAGCGGTAACTGATCTCATAACAGCTGAATCCACTAAAATTTTAGTTAATAAATGTGAACACAGATTAGTAAATGAAAGATGTTAAATATAATTTCAAACTATAAAACAGGGAAGAACTCAGACCTAGGATGACATACAAGCACTGGCACTATACTTCTCAACTCATTTTGTCTCATTATAAGTGATGTTTTATAAGATTTGTTTTATATCAAATTAGATGATATTTTCAATTTATAATGCAACATTAATTAGCTTTTATATTTTCAAACTAATTGTATTATGCATACTATTTTATTATCCGCTATATATTATTTGAGGATCTTTATTAAAGATTAACCTTTTCTTTATGTGTTTATTTCAAGTTTGCCATCATGAGGTGTCAAAGAGAGATTCTCAAACCACAAATATAAAAGGTCTTATATTACTAGACAAATTACATGTAATGTTATTATATCATTTTATCACTTATATTAACTATGACTATTACATAATACATACTACAATATATATATCATAAACTATAATTAAAATACATATTATGTATTAATTCATAAAATATAACTTTAATTATATATTTGGTTAATATAATAAAATAGTTTTATATTAATATATATATTTCATGTTTATTAAATAATTTTTACATGATAATAATATATTATATTTCAGTGTATAGTTATTTTATTAACTTATATTTATTTCATACAATAATAATTATATCACTTCATAATAATTTATCTACAAAATATTATATATATATATGTTTATATTTTAATGATTTTTTTTTCAAATACAAAATATGATATATTTAACATAATGCTTATCAATACTTTTACTTTATAGTATATTGTAAAATTATAATATTATAATAAAGTGTAGATTATTTTTTTTGTAAAAAAGCAACTTAAAGGCAATTTTCAAATGGGCCGAAAAACTTATTTTAATATATAAATTAAAATTACTAATTTATATCAACTTACCATGATTGTCAATAATACCTTTCATTGTATTTTGAAAATAATTAAAATTTCCTAAAATAAACTAACATAAAAATATTTGATTTGTATTGATACCAATTAGTAATAAAAATATGGTAATAAAAATTATTTTCTAAACTTAACTAATAATGTAGATTAAAATAAATGACCACACATTTATTTAAATAAACATATAGTAATTATATTTATGCTTATTCATATCAGTTTGGGAATAATTGAGATATAAACAATATATTATAATTTTCTAATCATTTAATATTGATAGAAAAATAATTGATTTAGCAAAGTTATCATATATATAATATATGATTTAATTGTTAATCTTTTATTAATATACAATTTTAAAAAATTATAAATATGTCGAAATGATATGATCTATGTAAATCTGTAAAAATATTTATATAAATATTTACTCTGCGCATGGCGCGGGTTACTACCTAGTTAGTTAAATATTGGTTGGGTAAGCAATAAATAATGTATTAGTTTACAAAGAAAATTATATGTTTTAATTTATGCTCAAAAAGTTAAACAAAATATATTATGGTACAGTGGGGATAATATTGCTAAATATGATTTAACTATATAAATAAATCTATTCAATTAATTTAAAATGACTATGTGGAATTAAACTTTCCTTAACGTTTAATTTGCAATATTTGTCATCACAATTTAATGAAAGCTTTAAAATTCATTAATAATAATAGTGTGGAATCAATTTCTAACTAATTAATTCTTAATATCTTTTACTAATTTTATATTTTAAAAATAAAATTAGTTTTCTTTTGTTAATTATAATAGGTATACCTATAGAAATACTTTAAGCTCTTTCAATGTTTTCAAATTATTCATAATTTCATGATTACTATTAATTTAACTACATTTTTTAATCTGTGAAACATACTAAATGACAGCCTATGAGATATATATATATATATGTATGTATATATTTAATAATAATAAACATAACTAAATTATTTCACACACCAATTATTTTTATAAAATATAAAAAATTTAAGGAAGTATACACGTAAATTAAAAATTATATAGTACATCAGTGATTCCACTTTCATAATTAACTAAAAATAAATAAATACATACTATATGTAATAAATTATCAAATCAATAAATATAATAATGATTTTATATATCAAGTATGTTTATAAATCATAAAATCAAATTATAGTAAACATACACATAAATCAACATGAACTAATATATTTTTAACATAATTTAAATAATAAAAAATAAAAAATTGAATAGCTTTCAATTCAATATTAAGCTATAAAATATAAAATATTAAAAAATAATCGATATTTTTTAAACATGATAAGATTGATGTTTTATAAGTTGCAATTTTTATGGGTTATTCCGTCAAAACATGCAAGATATTAAAAATCACTATTTGACAGATTAGTCCATTTTGATATTAATTAAAAAAAATTACGACCACTAGACACAGGCTAAGAAGATGAATTAACCCATTACAACTATAAAAATATTAAAAACAAACTTGACGGATCAAATGAATGGATTACTTATTTTAACTATCATTAATCATAACTATATTTATATAAAAGTATATATTTAATTTTGAAATTACTAAAAACAAATATAAATTACTCAATATATAACATATATTATTCTATAAGATTATTCAAGTTGATATAAAGTTATTGGCCGAAAAAAAACAAACTTCTCCTATGTTCTCTCACCTGCTTATATATCATCTTAAAAAATAAAACGGTTGGAAATTTTTGATTGGAATAAAATCAGCACATCTAAATACTAATGTCGCATTATTTTTGTTGTGTTGTCTACGGAAACACAATTTCTTGAATACTATTTTGTTGTTTTTAAGACAAATCTCACTACTGTTCACATATATCCTTTTATATGTCCAATCACCTACTTAATGTAGTACCACTTAAAATAGAATGATATTGTGAAAATTGTATAGTTAATTAAATGTAGCATTTTCATTCTCTTTGTAGTTAATAGAACGTCTATTCAGAATGGTAGGTCACTTAAAAAGTTTCGTTAAAAAAAAATGGTAGGTCACTTAAAAAGTAGTTAACTACAGTGGAGTGGACGAGTCACACATATACATACCCTTGTCATTTGGGACACGTACCTTCGTCTTCATCCATATAGAATGACATTTCTATGAAAACTCATACTTTATTCAATTATTCTTGGTCTCGTATAGTAACCCTATATACCTGTAATAGATGAAATTTCTATATCATGTAAGTATTTTATATTCCTGTTTTGAATTTATCTAAACGATGTTTCTATTTTGTTTCATCTACAAAGAAAATGTTAAATATGCGCAACCGAAAGTTAAAACGTTACGTATGTACAGTAATTTTATCTATGGGATAGAATAGTACATCCAAGTAAAAAAACAAATAAAATAGAAACCAAAAATATAAAAAATCATTTTTATCCATCATTGAAATTGTGTGTTTGATATTCATAATATGGCAAGTGTGTTTAGCTCAGTCTCCTTCTCCTATATACTTCGACAACCACATTCTCTGGCTGATTCGATTGGTAATCGAGTATTATCGTTAAGAAAATAAAATCAAATATGTTGTGACAAAAGTACTTTTGGTTATTAGGAAAATTCACTTATAAATTAAACTCTTCTACAAATCTATAGAATATTCTCTTTTCTCAAAAAAAAAAAAGGTCTATAGAATTTTAAAAGTGCATTGCTCTGCTCTGGTCAAACAAGTTTGGTGCCAAATTATGGACATTGGATTTTGGAAAGATTTTTATAGAGTAAGAGGACTTCACGCAATCTAACCCTCCGCCTACGCAGAAGGAATCGACAAAAACCAAAAATCTCGCAAACAGAAAAATATCGACAAAAGCAATTACGTGTAGATTATCATAACTACAAAAAAAAAAAATGCGTCTTCGGGGAGCTGTCTTTTTTCTTATCTTATTTAAGACCTCTACTTCGTACCACCGTCGGTTTTTCTATAAGGATTAGTTAAACATAAAAATAACCTTTTCAGCTCAAATATATCTACATTTCTGAAATAGTATTGTTAACAATTCTGATCTTGTTTTTTTTCTTTTGCTAATATATATATCCAAAACTTGCGTTCATTTAATATAAACTAGAACGGGACCCGTGTGTGAGCGCAGATTTATATTCTATATTATATCTATATCTAAATATATAAGTTTATAAATCTACAAATTCTAAAATATAAATATCAATATAAAAGTACGAGAAGACGGTAATAACATTACAGATAAACATTCACACTATTTAAAAATTGCAATCAGAATTATAAGTATCTTACATTGATATTATTATCTTTTTTGATGGTTTGATAAGAGAGAGAAAGAAAGTAGTTTTAAACAAAAAGAAGTATAGAAACAGAAAGAAATTAAAATTTTGATAAATATAATTAAAATATAAGTGAGAGTATATTTTAAATTTGAAAATTTAATATCCACATAATAATATTTATGAAAAATTTTAGCTTAATATTTATATTTGTTTACATATTACACTTTTTAAAATATCATTTTTATTTGAAAATAATATCTTCATATTTTATGGTATATATCAGTCCTAATGTTTTTGTAAATATTTTTTAAAAATATAGTAGCACTTTAATAAAATAAATTATGTATAATTGAATAGTTAAAAATTATAAAATTCATATGCTCTGTGCAAGAATTAAGGTTTTTTTTTTTATTCTCATCTTGTTTAACATGAATTGAATACTAACCTTACTCTTTTGCTATTTTTGAAAAAATATTTTGGAGAATTTGTTTTTATAAAATAAGAATGTATATACAAGAATTTTGTTTTAATTTTATACCTTATTCAAAAGAATAATGATATAGTATAATTTTGTAATTTAATCATTTTTAAAAAAATATAAAATAAATTTTTATTGTAAAAAAACAAAATTTCTCGCATGTACCAATATGTATGGGATATGTATTATATGATGTATTTATCCTTTCAAGTTAATATATATGATGATGATGTTAAAAAATAAGGAAAAAAAATATTTCGCAAGATAAAAGGGAAAAGAAGGAGAAGTACATTTCATTCTTTGGATAAAGCTTGTCTTTTTTTTTGCCAACAAAGAGAAACAAATGTCTCTAAAACTTAAAAGTAAAAAGGAAAAAAAATGAAAACGGAAAATTTTTAGGGCTCCGATTGGAAACAACTTTTGCGTGGCTTTAGGCTTTAGAATTTTGGCTGTAGAAATTTTGGTTTTAAAGACTTTTGGCTGTAAAAATTTTGGCTTTAAAAATATGATTGATATCAAAAGCTGTAGAGACTGTGGCGGGTAATAATTTTTTTACCAAAAATCTTTATTTGTTAAATTTATTTATTATCTCATAAAATAATTAAATTGCAAACAATAATTTATTGGTTATTAAAATTTAACTTAAAAAGTATAATTTATTAAATAAAATAAGAAAATGATAAAAAGCAGATACTTTTTAATATATAGTATAATAAAAACATATTTTTTAGACAAAATTTAATTATTTAGTTAAAAGTATATATTTAAAACATATGTATGATACTTTATAAAAAGATGATATTTTACCATGAATTATAAATAGGAAAAATGATTGCCACCTACACGAACTAAGTGCCATCACATGACTACACATGCAGACAATATTAAATGTATTCAAAACTGCACAAATTAATTTAACAAGTATAAAAACTACACGAACTATAATTATAGTATCAATAATTTATGCATAATATATTGTATTCATTATCTGAAATTTATATATTATCAATGAAAAAATTATTTCAGGTAAAATATAATATTAAGAAAATTAGTTATATAATTTTAATTATTTATTTACATAATAAATATTTAAAAATTATAGTTACATAAAATTAAAAACTAAATTGAATATTGATCAATCATTTGTATATTATATATATATATATATGTGCAGATGTGCTCTTAAAATATCTTGTTAATTTATTAGTTACATTTTCGTATATAAATTTGTATGTATACTAAGAATCAATTTATTAGTACTATGTATAGTAAAATCTTTATTTATCTTAGCAAATATTTATATTTGACATATTTTCACTTAAAATTATTATATTTTTCCATAAAGAGCTTATAGTTTGTCTTTTTAATATACTTAACAGCATTATAGTTCCATCATCCACACCATTTGATTATTGATATGTCTTTATCTTCTACACCATTTTCTCTCATATATATCTTCATATATACATTTTTATATGTTATTTGGAATAGTTTTCATACTGATGCAAATATCAATTATATCAGTTATAACTAATGATGTAAAATCCGTTTATATCAATTATAACTAGTGCAAATATTTAAAATAAATGATACACTACACCCTTTTTTAGTATGAAAACAATTACAAATAACATATAAAATGTATATATGAAGATATATATGAGAGAAAATGGTGGTAGAAGATGATTAAGACATATCAATAATCAAATGGTGTGGATGGTGGAATTATACTGATCTTAAATATACTAAAAGACAAACTATAAGCTATTTCTGAAAAAAAATTATACTAATCTTAAGTGAAAAATATGTCAAATAAATGTATTTGCTAATATAAATAAGGATTTTACTATACATAGTACTAATAAATTGCTTAATATGTATACAAATTTATATACTATAATGTAACTAATAAATTAACAAGATATTTTAAGAGCACATAAATATATAATATGAAAATTATTGACTATTAGCATTAAATAATCAATTTAGATTTTTAATATTATATAACTATAATTTTAAATATTTATATTGTAAATAAATAATTAAAATTATATAAATAAAATTTTAATGTTATAATTTAACTGAAATAATTTATTTCGTTGATAATATATAAATTTCAGAGAATAAATACACTATAATATATATGCATATATTAGTATTATTATAAATATAATTCATGTAGTTTTATTTATTTATTAAAGTAATTCGTGTAGTTTTAAATGCATTGTTCTGGTTTATGGTGTTATCAACATAACACCATTTAGTTCATACATATCACCATGTTAACCATATAGTTTGTGTAGTCTTGAGTACATTAATATTGTCTGCATGTGTAGCCATGTGATGACACTTAGTTCGTGGGAATCATTTTTCCTATTATATATGCATAAATTATTGATATTATGAATACAGTTTGTGCAGTTTTTTTACTTGTTAAATTAATTCGCGTAGTTTTGAATGCATTGTTTTGGTTTATGGTGTTAGCAACATAACACCATTTAGTTCATATATGTCGCCATGTTAAACATATAGTTCGTGTAGTTTTGAGTACATTAATATTGTCTGCATATGTAGCCATGTGATGGCACTTAGTTCGTGTAGGTGGCAATCATTTTTCCTTATAAATATCTAATAGTTATAATATAATGGTGAATATGATATATTTTGGTAAAATCATGGAAAATATGATTGTGGATTTTCCATAATTATTACATAAATTTATTGCTAAATGCTAATTAATTATAAATTTTAATTTATTAATTAATAGTATTATATTAGTAACAATTGGTTGTTAAAAAACTCTTGTACAATAGAATCTAATTTAAATTATCATCTAGATTTTATTTTTATTTTTCGGTTAGATTTTAGTTTGGTTGTGTTAGATATTTTATTTTTTTAAATTGTTTTACAATAAGAAAAATGCAATAGATAATTAAATTCTTACAGCCATCTAAAAGCTCTCTTACGTGACTTTTAGAATCTAAAGAGTTAAAAAGAAACAGTCAGCAGTTAGAGACTTTAGAGACTTTAGAGAAAAAATAGGAACTAAAAGTCTGATTGGTTTAAAATTGATTTTGAAGACTTTGAGATATTCCAAAGTAATATAAAATCAGATTCCACCGATTCTCCTTCAACTCATTTCTCACCATGCAATTGTCTCTTTGCCTGACGAATTTCTTACTCTTCAACAAATCCAGATGGAATCTGGCGAATCAAAGGTTAAGATCAAATTGTACCCTTTCTGTTTTGTTCTCCGTAAAATCTACTTGACAACTTAATCATCCTCAATGGTTTTATGCAATTTTTTATGCTTCTAATTTCTTGTTCGAATCATGCAGTGGACAGATTTATAATTACCATTAAGATAGAACTTAAGAGGATAGTCGGCGAATCTGCGAACTAACGGCTTTCAATGGGACACTTTCGTTAAGAAGACAAACTCTAATTGTGAGGTACATATTCGTTTCCCTTGCGTTAATTGTAGGACCAAATAGATTCTTTGTTTTGTTCTCAAAGTCGTGTAGTTTCACATGGAAGAGAATATTTTATTAGCTTCAAGTAAGGTTTTTAATTCCGTCTTTTAAAGATCTTGCAACCACCAAACCAACAATGAGATTTTTCATTGCGCTTTGTTCTTGAGAAAAATGGATCAGATACTCCTTTTCGGAGAAAGCCAATCTCAAATACTCTCGTTATACCTCGAATTTCTTTAATTAATAACATTTTTTTAAACAAATATTACGTGATTTGACGAATTGACCGGCCCCTAAAAGCGTTTATTACGAACGTACCCAGGCATGCCCGAATCCGAGAAGGGTTGACTCAGGGTAGACCCGATTTAAGAGAAAAAACAATAAAAGAAATTTGAAAATATTTTTTTAAATAAAATTGTAGAATTCGAAACGAGAGAAAAATACGAAAATACTCGGTTTTTTTCCAAAATTTTGTCTCCTCGTCTCCCTCCTTCTTTCTGTCTCTCTTCTCTCACTGTCGAAAACGAGTTGTCGTCGATCTCAACCCAATCTCGTTCTTGTGTATTTGTGCTTTTGCGGCGGAATGGTTGATACACGGCGTTCGATGACGGATTCAGCGACGGAATCGAGTGGTGAGAAGGATGCGGCAGAGAAGAATCCAGTGGCGAAGAAGAATCCAGTCATGAAGAACAACCCGAAGCCCATAAAGAAGCCTACTGCTAAGCCGAAGAAGAAGCCAGTCCCGAAGAAAAAGCCTAACCCTAAGAAGAAGAACCCGTCGCCGAAGAAAAACCCTAACCCAAGGAAGAGGAAAAATCTGGAGTCGCCGAGTGAGGTGGAAGCTAAGAAGGCGAAGTCGTCCGGCGGCGAGCATAAAGAAGACGAAATGTCGGAGGAGACGAGGGAGACGGAGCAGTCGCCGGTGGTTTCGTATTCATTTTCGGGTGTCGTGGAAAGAGAAGGTGAACCGGTTGAGGAGACTGCAGAGACGCCGGTGTTTCCGAAATTGAGCGCGGATGGTGCAAATTCTGGCACCAAAGAAACAAAAGAAGATGGAGAGTCCGACAAAGGAGACGGTGAAGAAGCAAATGACGTTTCCTCCGAGCGAGAAGACGGCAAAGAAAGGAGTGAAGAAAACGATGGAGACGAGGTAAATGCTGATAATTGGGTAGAGAGTGAAGGGAATGAGAATGACGAAGTAAATGCGCATGGGGATGGAGATGGAGGAGGATCAGAGAGTGTTGCGCATGATGATGGAGAGAGAATCGGAGAGGGAGAAACCGCGAGCCGTGAAGAGGTAAGAGTAGGAAGAAGAGAATACGAGAATCGTTGAATTCGTTGAGAAGTAGTGAAATTTGGTATAATTATGTTGTAACTCGTAGGATGTGTTGGAAAACCTGGAAAACTCGTATGATGTGCTGGAAAACTTGGAAAACTGATGTGTTGAGATTGATGTACTTGGTTGTTGGTTGTTGGACTATGTGTTGCAGGGTTTAGGTGTTGAGACAACAGCTCTTAGACCTCTAGCTATGTACTTCAAGAATACTGAGTACGGGAAAACTATCAAGCTTTCAACCAGATGTTTCATCAAGAATTTCTGGAAAAGTTTGATAAGATAAAGCTGACAAGATAGGAGAGTTGCTGGTGGGACAGGAATGAGCACTTCTTCCCTTTCTTACACATGCCGAGGAAAGGCAATCACATGGTGCAAACGATGTGGATGCTTCTTCTTGGTACGGCCAAAATTGAGAAGTAAAAAGAAGTTTGGTTTGTTTTGAGTGTCGTTCCCATCAGATATGGGTTAAGGGAGCACGCGTTGTTATCTTGACTGGACTGCGCTAATTACCCACTGAATTGGAGGCAGAGAGGGAGCTTGGACTTCGTGAACAGGCATTTTCCAGAAGGGCGTGTAACGATGGAAAGAGTGGAGAAATATCTTGGGGGAATGGAATATGATACAAAGGGAGAGAGGCTGAAGATGATGGTGCTGTATTTTCTATGCAGCATCGTGTACAGCCCGAGTAGACAGGGGAAGGATGGAGCTACTGCTGTTCACGATATCTTTCTTAGATACGTGAACGATCTTGCCTTAGTTAGGTCATTTCCTTGGGGAAGGTTCTCTTATGAGATGATGTTAGAATCAATCAACGGTGTTGTGGATGGTGACTGGTCGTTCCCCGGATTTTGTGTCCCTTTGGAGGTAAGTGAATTGATTTTCATCTATGTTGCAATGTTTGCTATTTCTTAAACCGGTACATAACTATTAATGTCTGTGTGGTGTTTAGATTTTAGCTACGGAGGCCATTCCAGAGCTTAAAGAAAAATTCCGAGTAGCTAATCCACAAGCCTGTTCTGAGTGTCCTAGGATGTGCAAGTTCACCTGGAAACAAGGCGGCATGAAAGGGTATCCTCTTGATGTCATTTATGGCGCGTTTGATAAAACAGAGGTAAGTGGTCATAATCATAGTAAATGTGTACTTCTTTTATGTTAAATGATGTAATTGTGTATCATTTTTTATTGACAGAGCATTTAGAGTTTGCTGCTGACAGAAGGGGATGAGGATGATCTATTGGACGCGATAGTGGAGGAAGATGACAACCCTGACGTGGACGATCCGATTGTTGAAAGCTGGATGAAGACCCTTAAGGAAGGTAGACCCGTTGTGTTCGAGGAGATGATGGTGGAAGATTTGGAAGGGCGAGTAATGGAGACTCCTGTGTCGAAGCCGGTAATAGGCAAGAGAAAACGGAAGTCGGCGAAATCTGAGCTGGGGCAATTGGTGGATGCGGTCAAAGATTTGGGCGATTTGATGCGAGAAGTGGTGGATAAGCAAGAAAAGTTGGAGAAAAGGATGGAGGCACTAGAAGGTTTTATGAAGACCTTGTGTGACCCGATTTATGTTGCCCTATTTCCAGACAATTTATCCTTTTTCTTTGGATTTTTGGATGTTGGGTTATTGTTGCTTTATGGTTTTGGTTGAAGAATCTGTGACATTATGGTTTGTGTTTTTTGGACATAGACTAATGTTCATCAAAGAACCAATACTAGTTTTTCAAGTTTTATAAGTAAGTTTGTTGCACATTGTTTTCTGAATTAGTACACAAAAGAGGACATGAGTAGTTTTTCAAGTTGAACAAGGTAGATTAAAGCACAAAGTTTTACGAAGTAATACAACGAAGAGAACCAACATAGTTTCACAACATAATTCCTAATCCATCCAAACGAGATCTCCCATCCAAATTCCAAACTCCTTAGGTCTTTGAACTTGAACTTCCTCTTGTAGCTACGAGAGCTCTCACGAGACCTCTCACCTTGGCCAGTTCTCGTTTCAGATCCGCAATCTCCATGTGAAGCTTTTCAATCTCTTCTTGCACAGAAAAAACATGGGTGACGGAAGTGGAGTCCATCATCTTACAATTAACAATCCTACAATTGATTAGAAGAACATCCAATATCAGGAAAGACCTAATCTTAAAAGCTAGATCTCAATAATAACCTTAAAATCTGTGCAGTGTGCAGCTGAAGAACCTATGCCTGGTTCGGTGTCCAAATCGTGGAGAGATTTTTGAGATACTTCACACTGGATATATCCTCCACATGGGCATTTTTTGGGAATCCCATAGTTGGTGTCGGTGACGTGGAACAGTCTATCATAATTTTCTTGGCCTCCTCTTCGTCTGGACAGCATTCGTCGTGATACCCATCATCCGAAATTTAGATCTGAAGAAGAGAGGAAGGAGATCGAGAGGATATCGTGAAAGATAGAGAGAGAGAGGGAGAGAGAGAAAGAGAATCTGAAACCAATGACAATAAGTGGAGAGAGATAGAGAAAAAGCTATTATCTCCGAAAATTTGGGGAAATGGTTCACAAATTTTTTCAAAATCGCTGAAAAGTTTCAAAAATGGCGCCCAATGTTTTTGTAAAAGGGTTTTTAAAAAACTTCAAAAGGGTCGAATAGGTTCAAAAATGGCGCCCAAAATTTTCAGAAATGGTTTGAATTTAACATAATAGTTTTATCAGACATTTGCAACACAATTTATGTAAAATAACTAATAGTTTTATAATTTTTTGCAAATTCTTGTAGATTGAAATGAATAGTTTTACGGAGTTTTGGAATTTCTTGGACAACAAGCATAATAGTTTGAGATCCTTACACCACTCGCTTTCCTGTCAATCCTTCCACCACATCCCTCAGCTTCGCAATCTCGTCCCCATTCTTGTGAATCTCTTCTTTCATACTATCAATAGTCTCCTCAAGCCGGCCAATTTCTTGTTCGACAGCAAAAACCCATGGGTGCCGAATGTGCAGTCCATCATCCTACATAATAATTGTCCAACACTCATAATTTTACCACAAAATCTCAACCACTATCAATACAGCGTATGAAAATCTTTACCTTATAATTGCGGCAGGTGAAGTATCGAAATCCTAGCAAGGTATCGAAATCAAGGTCAGCCTTTGCAGTTGGAGATGATTCAGACAAGATATCTCCACCGCATGGGCATTTTTTGGGAATCCCAAACTCAGCGCGTTGGACACGTTCGAGCATGTTCATAAATCTCCTTGCTGCTTGTCGTCCTCGTATGGGTCGGTCTGAAATTGTCTCTGTAGTCGTTGTAAGCCATTACGATCTGAAGAAATTCTAGACAGAAAGAGAGGGAGAGAGAATGAGAGAGAGAAAGAGAGAGGAGAGAGAACGAGAGAGAGAAATAGAGGAGAGAGAGAGAGAGAAAATATTTTGAGATAAAATGGAGAGTTATCTCAAAAGTGTGTGTTTTTCGAGGAGAGAGAGGTTCACATCCGAGAAAATGGCGGTCAACATTGAGCAAAATTTTGGAAATGGCGCCCAAAATTTTCAAACTCCCGCCCAAAAAATATAAATAGTTATACGAAGTTGTGAGTTATACATAATGTAACAAAAATTGGTTATGCATTATGTTAGTATAACACCTACGAAAAGTTGTGATTACTAGTTTTACAACTCACCAATATGCATCTTTAGTTTCATTGTCATAGTTATATGAAATGAGAAGTTCGAATTTATAAATTTTGTAACTTTCACTTCACTAGGAGGTTCTCCATTCGAAAGTGTTTGTAAAAGTATAAGAGAGAGTTAGTCAAATGTAGTTGATTACACCAACTATGGAGTTTGCTATATTTTAAAATTTTCGTTTTAATTTCGAGATGTGGTAAGCCTAATGAAAATCAATTTAATTTGAGTAAGTCTTTTCTTTCAAATCTATTTTTTATTTCGATTATAATTTTGATTCTAATGTCGATTCTAATAATTTCTTTTTTTAAATTCGATTCTCCAAAATTGCATACCAGATTGTAATCATTTCAGGTTTTTTTTGGAGAAAAATTGCATACCAAATTGCATACCAGATTGTAATCATTTCGTTGATGACGTCAGGTGTGTTTTGGTCTCATGGCTCGCTTTGCTTAAAGTTCTCTCGACGCCATCTCACATTTTAATATCAAATTCGAAAAATTTGGACCATTACGAAGCCCAAAAGTCTATCCATTACGAAGCCCAAATACCTGTCCACGCCATTCTCACAATTGTAGTTTGTGAAAACAAAAACCCAAAAGTTAACCACTCAAAGACCAAAACAAAACACAACACAAATCCATCAACATAATATCAAGAGTCAAATCCACTCATGAAGGGAAATAAGAGAACATAAAAGGTTCAAATAACAAAAGAAAAACGAAAACATCATGCATATTTGTCTCCATATAGTAACCATGGTACTTCCACGCTTCGCTTTGTTCTATGTCCTTTTCTTTCGACGCCTTTCTCCACTTGATAAAAATCGTTTATCTTTTCGGCGACCCTTCGATAACACGCGATCCGGTGGTATTATATGCTTCTCCATGATGTAATCTGGGACAACCCATGCAGACATATCAGGCACTACATATAGCGACCTGGTATAAGCCAATGTCCACATATCCGCCAAATAGTATTTTGAACATAACTCATGAAGCTCTATGAAGATATCACGCCTTTCTTGATAACGAAAATCATAGATGCTTTTTGATAATGGATTTGATGAGTACACCGGAACTGCCAGAGCAACAGTCGAAAGCAGGTAGAAGTTCTTGTTGTAAGAACTATGTAGATTCGAAGCGAATGGACGAAAGCGCAGAAATAGGACACAATGCCATTGTGGTGCATGTTGGCAACGTAGAGGGAAATGAAGAAGAAGAAGAGGAGGATGATGATGATGATTATGATAATGATGATGATTATCTTTTCGGCGACCCTTTGATAACACGCGATCCGGTGGTATTATATGCTTCTCCATGATGTAATCTGGGACAACCCATGCAGACATATCAGGCACTACATATAGCGACCTGGTATAAGCCAATGTCCACATATCCGCCAGATAGTATTTTGAACATAACTCATGAAGCTCTATGAAGATATCACGTATTAATTGTACCAGCGGTATACATAATGGGTTTCCTTATTTTGTAGCATGATGAGGAGGTTATAGAAAAACCAATGCGGCTTCTCGGATATCTTATATATAATTACAAAGCTCTTTCCTCATTTTGCACCACCTAATGCCCTATGGCATCCTTATTTTGGGTCTAAAAAATGAGAAAATGGTGTTTAGTGGATTCGAACTCGGATACAGAGAGTATTAAACATATCTATAGCTACTGGATAATGTTGTTTCGTTGACAATGTCTACCAAAGCAAATATATAAACGATATTATAGTAAAAATATCTTAAAGTTCTTCCCCGATTAATCCCCGAGTAATATCCGATTTTTCGGTAACTCGCTAGTCCTAGACTCACCGCCCGACTAACGCCTAGCAGTTCCCGAACCTGGGTTAACACTAAAAAAAAAAATACATTCTTAGGTTAAACAAGTTGATGAGAAGTGAATAAAGAATTCGAGCAATAATACATTCCGATAACACTAAAAAAAAACTATTCGATTACAAATCATTGTTCACTTTAATTTTAGATTTAGCAATTTTTTATATATATATGAAGAAAATAAATATATAACCAACATAACACCAAACCACGCATGCATGGGGTTAGCAGTTCTACTAGTTTCTTCAATGTCACTGCATATGGAAAGGGATGCAAGGTGACTATTGTTGGTAAGTGGTTTTTTTTTTGCATAATGAGTTTTATCGATTTTGATTTATTTTCGATATAACAAGTTTTATCGATCTTGGTTTATTTTTGGTAGGTGGAGACAATGTAGACAAAGTCTGAACTCCTACGAAGATGAAAACTAACAAGAGACCTAGTCTTCAAGCTCAAGCAGAAAACAAATTGATGAAGAAGCTTAAGAGGTGTAAAACTCCAAAGCCAAAAAGAAATTGAATGGTTAAGGTTTGGTAAATGACAATTTTGTTAGTATGTAAGAATGATTTGAACGAAGGCCTTGGAACTTATGTTGTGTGTTTTGTTAGAAATTGGCTTTGTGCTTTTCAGGATTTGGACATATATGCAAGTTTTTTATGTGTTAAATTAAAAGGTATAACTAGCACAATTAGACAAACTATAACTGAGTTTAAAAAATGAGTGGCAGAAAAAAAAACATGTGGCAGCCAAAAAAGCGTGTGCCTACAAAAAAATCAAAACAGGTATACAAAATGTGGAAGTTAAAAATAGACAAAAAAAAAAAGAAAATGAATAAAAAATGCCCACTTCTGCTGTCAGAAGAGAAAATGATTAAAAAATGACCACTTGCGCCGTCAAAAAATAAAATTTGAACATTTTTTTTATAACAGAGTCGTACTAGTTTTCTAGTTGTACCCATTGTCCATGAAGTTGGACTTTGATGGTTAAATTTTGTAGTCAGTCGTACCATACCCTAAAATTTTTTTTGTAGTTGTACTTATGAAATTGAGTAAATAAAGTACATTTAACATATTGTAATTATATAACTTGTATAAAAATACAAATTTTCATGGTTTTCATGTTTATGTGGTTAAGTTTTTCAAAGTAACCTTAAAAGTATAAGGTAGATTGTGTAGACATCACATTTTTATGGATCAAAAACTTTTTATGATCAAGTTTATTTAACTATGAAATGTTCAAATAGGTTTGCACATTTTTATGACCTATTTTATATGTAAATATATTTACAAATACATTAGTAAATGGTGTTATTTATATATTTATTCAAAGCATAGTCGTACTAATTTTTCCAGTTGGACTTGAGTACAACTATAATGTAGCTATACTAGTTGTACTTAAAACGAGTAGTATTCTTCATAGTCATCTTCCTCTTCTTCCTCGTTAGTGGTTTTGTTATTTTCCAATGCCTCTTCCTACTATTCTCGAAATACAAGTACGTTACATCAATCAAACATAAGATATACACCACTATCGGGTTTACTGCAGATTTCCTTTCTTTTTCATACTTTGGAGAAGAATTTTGTTGTGCTCGTATATCGTCAGATACATTCCAATCAGACATATAAGATATTGGATAAATTATCTTGTAATATAATGCCTATTAATGGTAACAACAACTGTAAGTTTTTCCGTGCCATCACACCTGGTCATTCCATATATATATATATATATATATATTAGTTTGTTTAGATTAAAAACATGAATAACTCTTATGCACAAGTATGCATAATACAAAATTGCAAAAGATTATCTGTAAAGATATTTAGCTTGAAGTCCAAATAGACCTAAAATTATCATCTATATCAAAATGACATTATTGACCAGAAGTCCAATGATCTGAAACATTATATTTAAATCAAACGATTTTAGTCACTAAAGTTATGCTCGATTTCTAAAAGATGATATATATGATCAGAATGCATATCCTAAAGATGTTACTTCCAGGGGGAGAAATATGATGATGTGTGTGACTGTACTCTTTTTCCTTTTTATAGTTTTTATCCCAATGGGTTTTTCCATGATAAGGTTTACGAGGCAGTAAAGAACACATAAATGATAGACACCTAAAAAGAATGCTATAGCTTCGAGAATGAATGTCTATCTAAAGTCATTTTCTCATATTAATGAGATCAAGAGAATTAAAGAGAATGATCCAGATGAATCATCAGCAAGTTCAACAAACTACATAAAATGGCGATATAAGTGTTCTACAAATTCATTCAAGTGAAGATTTTGAAGACATATTAACCACGGCGTTACTTTCAAGAAGTTAGCTCATCATATCAGATTGCGGAGTCTCAAAGATCTCGACGTATGTACTCATGAGGGGAAGTAATTGCGCGTTGCACTCTTTTTCCCTTAACCATGGTTTTTCCATTGGGTTTTCCTGGTAAGGTTTTTAATGAGGCAACTTGTTTAGGCGTATTACAAGTCATTCCATTATAATGGACATCTAAGGGGGAGTGTTATGAATAAATATGTAGATGCCCATTATAAGGCCCATCTCTTAGAATGTTCTAGAACTTAGGTTTACTTTGTCTCCAAGTACTTGTATTCATTGGAATAAATAGATCAATTCTTATCTTCTTTCTTCTGTTTATAACATCATGGTTCTTTTGGTTTTTTTTAAAGAACTTCTGTTTTAATATAGTAGAAGATTAACAACAAAAATTTTGTGAGTATGTCGTACATTAGTGATAGAGTAGTGACTGGTATATATATATATATATATATATATAGTTCGAGTGATAGGCCTGTTGATATATATGTGATAGAGTCTTCAATGTGTTACTTGCAAAATTCGTCATTACAATATAATGAAAGCTTTATTAAATCAATTTCTAACTAAAATTCATAATATCTTTCAATATCTTTTAAAATATTAAAAATTAAAAATTAAGTCAAGATTCTTTAAACACGATAGAAGTAGGATTGATGTTTTATAATTTTCTATTTTTCATGGGTTATTATGTAAAAACATGCAATATATATTAGAATTCACCTATTTAACCGATTATTCCATTTTGCTAATAATTTTTCAAAATTTGAATATCAACCACTAAAAACGGGTTAACAAAATGGGTTAACCATTAAAACTATAAAACATTAAAAGCAAACTTGACAGATCAAATGAACGGATTAGTTAATCTGATTATCATTAATCATAAATTATATTTCTGTGAATTTATACATTTGATTTTGAAATCACTAAAAAGAATCACTTATTATATAACATATATTATTCTATAAAATATACAAAATTAAATCAAATTTATATCATATCACTTTAATAAAAATGATTTTTTAAATTAAATTATCACCAAATTATTTCAAATTTATAATCCAAAGCTATACCTCAGTGCAGACCTAGTTTTTTTTTTTTAAAATGGCTTAAATGATATTGGAAAGTAGTGAAATGACTGATGTTAATCTTTGAAAATTAATATAATAATCTTTGGAAATATGACAAAAAAACCCTGAACTCTTTGAAAGTTGCCAAAAAATACTCAGACTTTATTGTGCGTCAAACAATACCTAGACTTTATTTGAATTTTATTAGAACTCATCAGTTTATCACTGACCTGGCAAAAAAAAACACTGTTAAGTTATACCCTTTAATAAAAATGACGTTGTTTTAAAACATTAATATAACTTTAAAATAAACTTTAAAAAACCGTGTGAACCATGGTTCGAACATGAACGGGTTGATGGGAGTTGGTGATAGGGTATAACGCCACTGGGAAAATAGCATATTAATCGTTAATTGTTCCACCGTAATAATATTTAAAACTATTCGATTTCGTTTCTGTTTTAAAAGACTTAAAAATATAGCAAAACAGTGGTTTGAACACGGCTTGATGGAAGATGTTGTCATGTTGATTGGGTATGATGACACGGGAGAGTGGCGTATAATTGTCATATGCTCCACCGTAATTCTATTTAAAACTAATAAATTTTGTTTTTTTCTTAAATATCAACGAGCTATGTTGATGGGGTATAATGCCAAATTGATTTGCGATTGTTGTAGTGATGGTGGGGACAAGAGGCGGAGGATTATATCGTGTCCTAACAATCACTACAACAATCGCAAATCGATTTGTGTTTTTTTCTGAAACTAGAGTTACATAATTTGGGAATTCAAGAACTCGTTGATATTTTTAAAAAGAAACAAAATTTATTAGTTTTAAATAGAATTACGGTGGAGCGTATAACAATTTATATGCCACTCTCCCAGTGGTAATATACCCCCATCAACCCTATTACCAACTCTCATCAACCCGTGTTCGCACCATGGTTCACATGGTTTTTTAACTTTATTTTAAAATGATATTAGTGTTCTAAAACGACGTCGTTTTCATTAAGACGGCTTATTTAACGGGTTTTTTTTTAGCCAGATAATGATAAGTTGATGGGTTTTTGATAAAAGTATGGGTATTGTTTGGCGCACAATAAAGTCTGAAAATTTTTTGGTCACTTTTTGACAAAACCGTAGTAAGGAAAATGCCATTAATGATTTATGCCATAGGGGCCAAAAACAGAGGCAAAATAATAAGGAAGAGGGGGACTTATTGAATCAAGGAATTAAGGGAATTGAAAGAATTGTTCAATCCTCCCTTATTGGATCTAGTATTTATAAAAACTGAAATCCAAGCTTATTGGATCAGTCATTTATGTAATTCCCTTCAAATCTCCTCTTATTGGAAAACAAGAATTTTATAAATAAAATATATCAAGAATTATTCTGAGCATTTTAAGAAGTGATTTATAGTTAAAATTCATTAGATTAAAATACCACCTCATAAGATGGTATTTGATGGGATTTGAGAAGACAAAACGCTCCTTCGATTTCATCGAAGCTTTTCAATTTTTAGAAAAACACTATTAACAAAATTGCTTGTGCTCATCGGCCCATTGATTCTCCAATTGAGCTCGTCAGATCGTCTATAGGAAAATTGCAACCTTAAGTTAGCTCCCGCAACGAAAATGATCAGCAAATCGTGAAGCTTGATGATGACATGAGCGTCACCTTCATTCTCGTCGGCAATTTTTAAAGAGGGAAATATGTTCGGCAAAGGCTTAATCGAATGTGTTTTGGTGGTTCAGAAGATCCATGCTATGCTCATGAGCGTCTCAACAATGACGTGAACGTCACAACAACTCATATTGTAAGAGTGACGTGAAGGGCTCCATTGCAATTTTCGAAAAGGAAAAATGGATTCTTTAGATCGTGGTCATCATCAAGCACCAAGCACCACGACGACTCACAACAACACTCGAAGCCTATTGGAAAAGTTACGAACTGAGTTGGAGCTCCCCAAAACTGAGAGAGCGTTCAAAACTGAGATTAGAAACGAGAAATTTTCTAGCTCGGTTAAAAATAAAAGGGATAAAGGATGAGCTCGATCTCATTACAACTCTTGAGTCTACCATGTTTGAAGAATCTTGCGATCTCATCACAGCTTTTTTGTTTTCATTACCATATTGTTATCTTGCTTCATCTGTTTTCCACCTTTTCTTTGTTTTTGCTTATAATTGGTTAACAATAACTTTCATTTTTGAATTATCCTAAATTCCCTACAGATCAACGTTTTGGAGCTCAAATTTCTTGTAACAGAAAATTTTAAAATTTGATCAACTCTCAGATTTTTTTAAATTCTTCTGGATTTTAAAATTTCTTGGGTTCTCTCAATTCCAAGTCTATCATTTTCGCTATGGAGACTTATGAAAAGTCGATATAGACTTATATTTCAGTCGGTAGATTTGTTAGTGGGATGCTACATTTATTTTTCAAAAAATAAACATATTTCTGTAGACTTCTTTTTTTTGTATTAGTTGGTGGTAGATTTATTTCTGTAATTATAGATTTTTGACTCTTTTATATGATGGTAGATTTATATAGTGATGATTTATTTATAATAAAATGGTAGAGTTTTTGATTATGTGCTTGTTTGGTTCATACTGTAAGAATACTTATAATCATCTTTGTTATTTTGGCTCTGTTAAATTCATAAGAATTTATGTTTTGTTGTTTTTGTTTATCGAATCGTACTTTTCTAAATTAATATATGATGAGTTGCTCTACTTCTCCACATGACAAACACTAATGTAAGTTTTTATTTAGCACAGTACGTAACATAAACGTTTTGTTCAAGTTTATTTGTTAGCCCATTTATGTAGTTATAAGTTTTTGGAGCTGAATCATCTATTTCATTAGAAAACTTTGACCCCTAAATATTAAATAAACTCACTGGCCCTGAAGTACATGTTTGATGGACTTCTACTCAGGGCCGGCTCTAGATGTTGGTGCGGATATCATGGTTGTGTGGGTTCAAAATTACTCTTCTGATGCAAGGTTTGATTTTTTATTGCAGATGATGTTTGTATTTTGAGAGATCTGAGTTTGTAGGAAACGGTTTTAAAGAAACACCACATAGATGTTAAATCATAATGTAATGCATATCCTGATTATGTGGTTTTGAGAATATAGCATCTATATATACACATGGTCTCATTTAAATTAGAAATACATTCCAGTGGAAGGTATATGAAAAGTTCTTGTGCTAATTCGCATAGATTCTTGATGTCATCTCAGTTGAAATTAGGTTCACAACAAAATTAGACCGACAATTGTAAATGGGGTTTGTGTAAAAGAAACTTATTGGTTTTATAAAGACCGAACTAGATTAAGATTTCTTATGCTAAGACAAATTCCGAACAATATGATAGAGTAAAATAACAGTTAATGAGAAATGAGAGAGAGAGTGAAAATACTGTGAAGGAGAAATAGTAAATAACTTACTCAGAATGAAGAACTTATGTAATGCAAAGAACTTCATAGCAGAGTAGTCATTCAAGATAACCAAACTTGTTGACATGATCCATGAAAGCTGGTAGACAAATAACTAAAAGATTTAAACTTAAAATTCTTTTGAGAATGATTCATTAAAATCTTTAATAATATCAAATCCAGGTGAGGCGAGTCAGAAACGATAATAATATCAATCGTCAATCAACGTCTCCTATTCATTTGTACATTAATACATGTATATCCAAACCAACTGTGCTTGTTTTTGCATACTTCAGTTGATCAACTAAAAACATTTCACCAAAAAAAATAATAATAATCATGAATAAGAAAATTCAATGGAACCCCGAAAATTGAAAATGTTTTGATGCTTACTTCTTTTCAACTTTGGGCTGTCGTTGCTTTCGCCGGCACTGTCATCTTCTCGGGCTTTGATCACCGAATTGTAAGTCATGCCTTCGTCTGGCTATTTCAACTTCAAGGCCATCTTTAAGGTAACAATTCTCAGATTGGATTGAGAAAAAAAAAAAAAAAAAAAAAAACAGGAATTCAATACATGGGTTACATGCAGATCTCAGAACCCCATAAATTGATTAGAAAGAGATGAATGAAGGCGATATTTTACCAACGATGCATCAAATTTTCCAGCAATGTAATAGATCGTGAACTTGAAAATCGTGTTTAGAAGGGAATTGGAGATAATAAGATTGAATCAATCTATAATTTAGTTACTTTATGGATGTAATAAAATAAGAGATGAGAAAGTGAAGATGTGGATGAGAGATATTTCGTGTGAGTCTGAACATTTTGGTATGAGAGGAGAGTGAATAGAAGTTTTTATTTATTTGGCAAATCATTTTATTTGAAGTTTGATGAGCTGCGTGATTAATTTTACCAAAATGAACTCCCGTGCCCATAATATGATTTGGGCTGTGAATTGTTTTTTTTTTTTTTTTAGAAAATGTCCACGTGTCAAAAATGAACTGCTGAGGTGGATAGGCTATATGGAAAAAGCCGGTTACCAAATTCACCATTTATAATACATGAATCAACTTCAATTAATTGAAAAGTATTATCTTATCCAAGTATCGTGAACTGAGTAGTAAATGTTTCTTTCAAACTAAATTGAATCAATAAATGTTTCTTTCAAACTAAATTGAAAATGAAAGTTCACATTTTAAATGCTAAACGAAGTAGTTAGGACACTGAAAGAAGATATATCTAAATCAGTGATCTTGTTTCAGCATGCTTACCTTGCTATATTCTCAAATCCTTTACGATTAATTTTGTCGGCCTAATAGTTGCCGAATCCTTAAATTACTTTGCGTGCTTGTTTATTTTTACGATTTCTTAAATCTTTCTTGCATGTTCCATTGTTTAAATTACATCCTTATTTTTCTATTCCGTGATAAGAATCATACTTATCGTTTTTAGCTTAATTTTATGTCTAAAATTAGGCTAATCAAAGAATATGACTTCTTAAAAAATGAGAACATTAGTCAATCTGCCGCACTATAGCTAATTCTACACCAAGTCTGTTATATAAAAATGAGATTTAAGTTATTTTTCATTAGCCTGCCAAATGTATAACAATTGAACTTCACTCTGTTAAATAATTAAAAACAAAGTAACTATAACTTAGGAACGTTTAGTTCAATCTCTCAAATTAATGGTAGAGTAAAACTAAATTTTCTTTACTCTTAGCTTGTTGTCCCTGATTTTGCTTGATTTCGGACCTGATAATGGTATATTCTGTATATTTTGTTGTGGTACTTTCCAAAAATTTGTTTAAAACCTCTCTATTTATGGAGTTTGCTGAATAGAAGTAGTTGCCCCGAGATTGTGTTAGACTAAAATTAAGTTAAAGGTAATTGTGAAGTCCCACAAAATATGAACTTATGGTACATTAATTCATGGTTCAATTTGAAGACTAGAAATATTTGCTTTTTACATATTATGAGGTGATTGATTATGATATAAATTATTACACTTTTAATTTTTATTTACAATTTTAAAAATTACGAATTAGATTGTGTATTTGATTTTTTATATATATAACTCAGGTGATTCTAAAGAATTTCAAGCTCAAAGATTGTTGCTCCTAACAAACAAAATATGAATTTAAAGCAAAAACAAAAAATTGTTGCTCCTAATCGACAAATTTTTTCTCAATCATGTTCTTTTTTTTTTAAATATAATTATAATCTATAAGTTATATGAGGACTTGTAGCCTAATAATTTTTGTATTGATGGTTCGAACCTTATTTCAATCTCGAAATTTAAATTGTTATTTAATTTTGCTTTTCTTTAAAAGGACTACATCAAAATCTTCTTGTGATAGGTATATGAGAGGATCCTTGAGGATATTATCACCACCCACAAGAGGAGGTCAATTACAGGGTTGGTGTTCACAACTTCAAAGTAATATAATTATAGAGATCAAGTTTGCAAACAGTTGTTGCACTTTCAACAACTAAAGCCCACTTACTTAGCCGAGTCGTCTATTGACTCTTAAAACAATCTTTTTCGAAAACGTTACCCATTGAGTGGTTGGTCTCGCACTCTAACCTTAACGAACCTGTACACATTGAGAAAGGAAAAGAAAGGCGGTGAGTAATGAATTACTCAATGAGGGAGATCATCTCTGTCCACTGAAACATAACACACATTTCTTGTATCACACTCATCAAAACACATAAACCTAGACACTAACAATCATACAGCCTGTTTTACTTGCCATTTACGCAAGAAATTCATACATTGTTAGGTTCAGTCATCCTTGTGATAGCCTCGTGAACCCCATCTTGGAGGCTGGCCGTAGCTCAGACACTCCCCTCATGCTCGTCAGCCCATCTTATACCATAACTCATAACGTTAGCATCAATCATCCTACATACTATCATCGATCATCCTACATGCTATCATCACGTATCATCCAAAGTATACCAATCATATCCAGACCTACATGCCATGAATCATATAATATAACAATATAAATATGAACTATGTTTCCACAGATCACACCCTCACCTTAGTCACTTGATGCTGCATACAAATCATCGTTTCATTCATCCTTTTCCTTAGGACAGATTCACTCGTCAACTTCAAAAACACGTTTCCTTATGATCCGTAACTCCAATCCGCTTACCCTTTCACTGGGATCTAGTTCCATGAATCAAACATGCTTCTGCCAAATTTCAGCTTAATCCGAGCTCCTTTGCCCAACCAAACATTACAACTCGTCAGACAACTCTGTTTTACACTGTATCAAACAGGCTCAGAAAAAACATGAATAAATACCTAACCGACCGTTGAAACGTCAATCCCACCGTTTAATCTCTACGAAGCAGTACCATGAAGACGTCCAGAAATTCAGCCTGATTGGATGTGGCACGAGGCTTCCACGGACTCTTAAAATTGCTGCAACAAAACTAATATCTGGGTTTCTGCATATTCTGATGATTCTGAACCAACTTACAACGAGATTTCCTGATAGATCTTACCTCCGATTGAGACGTTCTTAGTTACTATGGATTAAATGCAAATATATCTTCCTATAGGTATAAAGATCGTCTCCTAATTCCTTCATATACGACTGGAATCTGCCTCATAAAGTCCCTCCAAGAAACTGGAAACAGATCCAAAATCAGATTTCAGGCTAACACAGATTTGATATCTCATATTAAAATGACGATAAATTTCATAATATACCTCAGAATAACGCACGGTTGGATGTTCTGGAAAGTTAGAAGAAATACCTTTCCAACGAGACCAATATCACGATCTGGATCTTCCTGGATCGACCGAAAAATTGGCCCGCAAGTTGGCTGAGCGAAACTATCCTTCCATTCTCTCTTCTTCTTCCTTCTCATTCTCTTTCGATCTCTCTCTTTTTCTTTCTTCTTCTTCTTTTCTCTTACGTTCTCTGCCTCTTTTAAATTAGGTTAGGTTTTATACTCCACTTTCAAATTGGGCTCTCAGTAAATTAACAAGATAGTAGTGCCAAGTGTGGCTAAAGCCTAAAGGGGATGATGGTGAATGAGTTTGCGTTCAAACATAAGTCATTTAGCATTTACAGTGACTCTCATAGTTCAATAGCGTCTATTAAATAGAAAAAAAACATATTGATGTCAAGTATCGTTTCATCAAAATTCAAATAGTTCAGTAAAGGGGCCATTTACGCAATGTAAATTGCGACAGCCCATTAACAGTGGTGGTCCTGAAGGATGTTTTGATTCCATTCAATTTCTTTTACCAGCAGCTTATCATTTCCAAGTGTTGGATAAACAGACTCTAACAATCAACTGTATGCGTTTTATAAATGATTCGGCCAAGCCGTTTTGTGTATGTACATGTGCCACGAAGTATTCAACACTTACCCCCATGGACATACAATAGTCATTAAACGCTTGGGAAGTGAATTCACCAGCATTATCCATTCTTTTCTTTTCCGAAGGTTTCAAATGCTCCAAACTCCAATAACAGCTTCAAAGCTACCTAAAATCTCCTGATACATACTCAAAAACTCTAAAAAGTCATTAGATACTAAGGTTAGTATGGGTCAAAATCTCAACATATCAATTCCCCCGGACTTAGATCTTTGTTTGTCCTCAAACAAACTAAATCAAGACACAGAGAATCAGTGGAGACTCGCAAAATCTCAGAAACCATGAATAGACCAATATCTGCAGACCACATACTTTAGAACATGAGACACACATTCTTACCGAAAACCTCTCCAACAAAGTTCACCAACCTCAAAACCGTACAGCTTGCAATCCCAGAAAAATCTAAGTTCAAGACAATAGACTCTCTACATTCAATTAGAGGTGGTGTGAGCTTCTTGTTAGGAACACTAGCTTAGTGAAACGAGGCTTGGTAAAAACGAGGCTAATATTTCAAGGTGGAGCTTAAGAGTGTTTAGGGTTACCGTTTTTAGCAAGAGTGCAGGATATCGCACAAAACAGCAAGGGAGACTGGACTCATTGATGTCCACAACCTCTAATTCACTCTTCTCCTTTTACAAAATTGGCTCTTCAACTCGGTTCTTCTTCCTTTCTTTTCTTTTCCTTCCTCTTGCGATTAGCAAATGCTTCAGGACACATCTTTGAGTTACTTACTCACCACCCCTTATTCCCTGAGTTACTAACTCGATTTTTTTTTTAAGAATAAAAAAAACTAAGGGGGCCTTTACATTGTGTGTGTCATTCGGCAAACTGTGATTCTTTTGTCCTCATACCCCAGCATGTCATATTGAAACTCGTTTCTTTTCTGGACATCATGGAGCAGGTGCTCCGAGATAGCGAGCATGTGCTCGTGAATTTTTTATAGCTTTCTCCTGACGTCTTCTTTAGCAAGAGTGGATCAGAGGTCGCGTTAGTCCTTTTCTCCCCAACCCTTTTGCGCATATCTGCATAAATGAGAAAGAAAAATAAAAGATGTTAATGTCAGGGTGAGGTACTAACTAGAAGCTAGCTATTCAGGATCAACAATAGTGGCAAAAGGGATAAGAAGTCCTGAATATTTGATGTAACACGTTTTCTAATCCTAATGCCCAAAACAAGAATAATTAAAGTCCAAATTACGTTCAGATAAATTAGAGTCTAAAGTCTATCCGATGAAACCTTAAAGGGACTGAAGTTTTCTAGCCTAAAGAAGGATCCGAATGTGAAGAAGCCTCAGCTCATCTTTGTACTCTAAATTCTGCAGCAATGTTCACTAGAAAGCAGGTCAAATTCATAAGTGGTTAAAAACTCATCATAGATTTTGATCCTGATTTCCAAAAGTTTTGATTTGACCCATATGACAGACTGACCCAAAATAACAAAAGACTCAAAAGCAAGTAATAAAGTACTGACTCGAGAGACGACCCTCCCCCAGACTTACTTCACACCATCTCGGTGTGAGAATAAGCTAGATAAGAATCGGAGAAAACTTACTTGGGTCGGCAGGTCAGAGCACCAAGGCGGAGCAGGTGCTCCGGAACAGAATCGGGTGCTCCTCCGTGTTTTCTTCTTTTTTTTTTTTTTATCTGAAACAAAGAAAAACAAAACAAAAAAATCAGTAGCAAAAGAAAATAAAATAAAAACACTTACCAGTGGGTTGCCTCCCAGTCAGCGCTTTGTTTAAGTCACTAGCTTGACTTGGTGAGCTGATTAGACTTGAGGAGGGCCGCTTAAGGGAAAGGATTCCCATTGTGCGACGGATGTATCAGCGAGGTATGGCTTCAAACGCTGACCATTGACAACGAACTCTCTCCCCTTGTCGTCCAGTAACACCACAGCTCCAGAAGGTCGTACTTCCTTTATTATAAAAGGCCCAGACCATCGTGATCGTAACTTCCCGGGAAAAAGCTTCAGCCGGGAGTTGAAGAGTAGAACTTGGTCTTTGGGAGCGAAATTGCGAGCGAGGATGTGCTTGTCATGATAGGCTTTGGTTCGCTCCTTTTATATCTTCGAGTTCTCATAGGCGAGGTGCCTAATCTCCTGGAGCTCATGTAGCTGCATCATACGCCGCTCTAAAGCTGGCCTAATGTCATAGTTGAGCAGCTTAACCGCCCATGCGGCTTTGAACTCAAGCTCGACTTGGAGGTGACAGGCTTTGCCGTAGATGAGGTGGAATGGTGTGGTTCCGAGAATCGTCTAGCTTGGAAGCCCAGTCCTTCCGATTTGTGCCCACAGTCTTCTGAAGGATGCTCTTGATTTCGCGGTTAGAAATCTCGACCTGCCCACTTGTTTGCGGATTATAGGGAGTGGCGACCTTGTGCTTTACACCATTCTTACGCAGCAGAGTCTCAAAGACCTTGTTGATGAAGTGAGAGCCTCCATCGCTGATAACAACTCGCGGAACACCAAATCTTGGGAAGATGATGAATTTGAACATCTTGATGACCACTCTTGCATCGTTTGTGGGAATCGCTAATGCCTCAACCCATTTGGACACATAATCCACTGCCACAAGTATATACTCATTCCCAAAAGAGGATGGGAATGGACCCATAAAATCGATGCCCCATACGTCAAAGACCTCGACTTCGAGAATGAAGTTTTGTGGCATCTCGTTGCGCTTGCTGATGTTTCCATGTCGCTGGCATGAATCGCATCTGGAAATAAAGCGCTGAGCATCCTTAAACATCGTAGGCACCAATATCGAGCTTGCAAAGCCTTAGACACTGTCTTGAAAGTGGCGAAGTGTCCGGCATAGGAAGAGCCGTGACAGTGAAACAGAATCTTTGGTATCTCCTCCTCAACTACGCATCGTCTGAATACGCCATCTGGGCAATGCTTGTATAGGTACGGCTCATCCCAGAAGTAATGGCGGACATCCTTAAGGAATTTCTTCCTTTTGTTTCCCACAAAACCGTGCGGTTCCAGATCAGTAGCTAGATAATTCGCAATCTCGCCAAACCAAGGAATCTGAGGATGTTGGCCACTTTCGATTTGGTTGCAGAATTCGGGCTGAGCAGGTGCTCGCTGGGCGGGAGCACTTGCTTCCTTGACCTGGTAACGCCGATCGAGTAAATCTGCTCTTCAGGGAGGCTGTCATCGAGTGGGAGTTCTTCATCAATCCGCATTCTAGATAAATGGTCAGCAGCTCCATTATCTATTCCCTTCTTGTCTTTGATCTCAAGGTCGAATTCCTGGAGGAGAAGGATCCACCGGAGGAGTCCCGGCTTAGCATCTTTCTTGGTCAGCAGGTACTTGAGTGCTGCATGACCAGTGTGTTCAATGACCTTGGATCCCACAAGATATGATCGGAACTTCTCAAAGGGAAGACCACAGCTAGAAGCTCTTTTTCGGTTGTGGCATACTTGCATTGAGCATCATCCAACGTGCGGCTGGCATAATAGATCACATGGAGCTTCTTCTCCTTTCTTTGGCTAAGAACCGCACCAACTTCATAGTCCCTAGCATCTCTCATAACCTCGAAGGGCAGGCGCCAATCTGGTGTTTGCACAATGGGTGCGCTAACAAGTGCTCCTTTGATTGTGTGGAAAGCCTTGAGACAGGCATCATCGAACTCGAACTTCACCTCCTTGCAGAGAAGGCGTGTGAGAGGCCTGGCGATCTTAGAGAAGTCCTTGATGAAGCGCCTGTAGAAACCGGCATGGCCTAAGAAGCTCCAGATTCCCTTAACTGAAGTAGGCGGTTGCAAGTTTATCATGACCTCGATCTTAGCTTTGTCCACTACGATACTATCCTCTGATATGCGATGTCCAAGTACAATCCCGTTCCTGACCATGAAGTGGCACTTCTCCCAATTCAGCACTAGATGTTTCTCCTCACAGCGTTGAAGTACCCTACACAAATTAGACAAACAGTAAGAGAAAGAGCTCCCATACACCGAGAAGTCGTCTATGAACACCTCCATAATGTCTTCGATTAGGTCAGTAAAGATGGACACCATGCATCGCTGGAAGGTTGCTGGGGCGTTACACAAGCCGAATGGCATGCGCCGGTAGGCGAAGGTGCCATAGGGACATGTGAATGTCGTCTTCTCCTGATCGTCCGGGTGAATAGGTATCTGAAAGAAACCTGAATAACCATCTAAAAAGCAGTAGTATGGGTGGTTAGCAAGTCTTTCAAGCATCTGATCAATAAAGGGCAGCATTCAGTTTGCAGTAATCTATACACATCCTATGGTTGTTTATTGTCCTAGTTGGTATCAGTTCATCCCTATCATTCTTGACTACAGTGATTCCGCCTCTCTTATGAACTATATGAACAGGACTAACCCAAGTACTATCAGAAATAGCGTAAATTACCCCAACTTCTAGAAGTTTCATTATCTCCTTCTTAACGATATCTTTTAGATTCAGGTTTAACCTCCTCTGATGTTCGATAGAGCTCATCGATTCATCTTCTAGATGTATCATATGCATGCAAAGATCAGGAGAGATTCCAGGGATATCATCAAGTGAATACCCTATAGCCTTTCTATACTTTATAAGTTCACACAAAAGTAATGCTACTTCCACATTGTTCAAATCGGCATTCACTATCACAGGGTAGGTAGAGTTTGTTCCGAGAAATGCGTACCTGAGCCCGGCTGGTAGGGTTTTAAGCTCCAATTTAGGAGCTTTCAACTCGCTCCAGGGGCAGTCTATCGGATCAAGTGGCGGAGCAGGTGCTCGTGGGATCTGAGCAGGTGCTCCATCCGTTTCTGCCGAGTTTTCCTCGTCTTCTAGACTCGTGTACACCACCATCTGCTCCATTCGCTGGCTGGAATCTAGCATCTTAACAAAGCTGTCAGCGTCTTCACTCATGAAACTATGCCCTCGTTCGGCTAGGGTTAAGGAAGTTTCAAGAGGATCCGGGCAAAGTAGTTCTTCAGCTGCCTCATCAAAAACATCATATGCACCTTCCACTGTGAAAGTCTGGCCATCCAACATAGGTTTCTTCAGCAACTTTTTCTTTTCGAAGGTCATCACCATATCACCCAGTTGAAGATCAATCACGCCATTCCGGACATCAATAAGTGCACCAGCTGTGCAAAGGAATGGTCGGCCAAGGATGAGGGGATCTTTCGGTTCTTCCTCGAGCTCCAATACCACGAAGTCGGAAGGGATGAAAGTATCTCCAATCCGCACGTGTAAATCCTCCAAGACGCCCTTGGGTAACTTAGTGGATCTATCAGCAAAGACCAACGAAATTCGTGTGGGTTTAAACTTGGTGAAACCCAAAAGCTTAGCTACTGAATAGGGCATGAGGTTCACGCTAGAACCAAGATCGCAGAGAGAGCAAGCGAAAGTCATAGGACCAATCATGACTAGATAAGAGAAATCGCCCAGGATCGCCTCTCTTTTTTAACACCTTGTTTTGCAATACAACACTACATTCCTTCGAGACTGCCATCACTTTCTCTTCCTCAACGACTTTACCATATTCCTCAACGAATATCAAGCTGCTTCATGTGAGTCCACACAGCCTCATACTTCCCATTAAGATTGACATACATAGTGTCGACTTTGGAGTTGATCTCTGCTGCCGCCTTTTGGTGACTCGCCATCAACTGCTGCATCATGTTCTTCAGCTCGTCTTGGGAGCCGGTTGCTGAAGATGAAGGCTGCGGATTTGTGAAAGGCTGGGGCTGCGAGTTCGTGAAGGGCTGTCTTAGTTGAATCTCTGCTTGGAATCGGTTCTGATTAGGAACGAATGGCCTGTTCTGGTAGTTGTTGGAGTAGTTCTTCTGGAAACCCATCTGTGGCTGATTTCCTTGCTTATGATAAACCTGATCTTGCGGATTCTCCACATTGGTGCTCATATAGGACAGGTTCGGATGAGTGTTGAAGCCTTGGTTGTTGAAACTACGGTTCTGTCCGAAACCTTGTCCGGTCACATAATTGACCTCCATCCGATCATCGCCAGTTTCTTCCTCATAGACTTGAGCGAGGGGTGCTTCTCCATTCTCATCCACAAAGTGGACCGACTTTTGGTTTCTCTTCAAGAGAAGGTTAACCTTGCCTGCGAGCTCCGCAATCTGCTTGGACTCCACATTGTTGACCTTCTTCTTATCGTATTCAGGGGACTTGTTGCTAGAGCTTGCAGGCAAGTTCTCGATCAACTCCAGAGCTCCTTCTTTGGATTTGGTGTAGAAGTCTCCATTGCTGGCTGCATTCAGGGCGTTTCTATAGTCCCATTCCACTCCATCGTAGAAGGTGCTGAGCAGCTGCTCGTCGCTGAAACCATGGTGAGGGCACTCGCGCTTGTACTCCTTAAACCACTCCCAAGCTTCGTTGAAGGACTCACCAGAGAGCTGCTCAAATGACGATATCTTATTCCTCAAGCCTGCAGTCTTAGACTTGGTGTAGAACTTGTCTAAGAAAGCTGATCTCGCATCAGCCCAAGTCGGTAGAGAGCCTGGTGGTAAAGATTTTAACCACCGTGATGCTTTTCCCGCAAGAGAGAAGGGGAAAAGCTTGCACTTCAAGAAATTTGGAGGCACACCATTGGAGCCGGTTGTGCTACAGATCTCTTCGAAGTTCTCGATGTGATCCATCAGAATCTCAGCAGGCAAGCATTGAAAGAGGTGCTGCTTCACGAATGCAATCATCTGAGGCTTGATCTCATAATCTTGCCTTTGAATGGTCGGAGGGATGATCGCGGCTCGGTTTTCATAGTATGCGTGTGCCGCATCTTTGTCTCGAAAGCAGGCTGTTGCACAAGCTGCCTTTCTTGTTGCAAACGCAGCTGCTCCATGGCTGCCTGAAGGATTTGCAGCTGAGCTGCCATGTCGGTTTGGTCGCCCATCTTAGTAAAGGCGGTGTCAGATGTTTCTGGTTCAGGAACAGGTGTGTTGCGTGTCTGCCTGTTCTCTCGTTCTCTCCTTGCTAGCTCGTTGTTTGTCAAGCTGACAAGTTCCTCGTTATTTCTGCTCCTTGTGCTCCTTGTGGACATGCACCTGAAACACGAAACAAAGAAGAAAAGAAAATGAGTTTAATAGGATTCTTAGTCTAGAAATTTAGCCGTAAACCAAAGGTAAAAATTTGGTCCCCGGCAACGGCGCCAAAAACTTGATACACAGGTTTTAACCCTAATTTTCTACTGCAAGTGCACAGCAAATCGTAGTAGTATTTAGGGATCGATCCCACGAAGACCAAGCTTACACTATGGTTTTAAAGACTAAATAAAAAGCTAAGACAATGTAATATGAATTCGGAATCTAGTCTAACAAGAATAAATCCAAAGCGGTTGTAAAAACAATAATAGGAAAGCGTTAGGTCAAGGCAATTCGCAGGCAATCCAGTGCAACGGGTCAGACAACTATTCAGACTATGATTAAGCACCAGTCTAGAACTCAAACACGAAGATAATATCAATCCACTGTCGTGGTATCAACAACTTTGTCTAGCGACCTAGAAATCCTGACTGTCGTTGGTACTAGAAATCGCAAACAAGCATTATAGATCAGGTTTGATTTGTTCACAATTCTCCAATACATCTACTTTCGCAGGTAATGAATAAATTGCTCACCAATGTTTTCTTCTAGCAACCTAGCAACTGTCATTGTCTAAATTAAACCTAATATCATAAAATCAAGTGATCAAATCGATTTAAGCATTAAGAACAACAAGGGTGAAGACATCAATTTTATTTGCCTATTTGTGCTTAACCCTAGCTCATGAATTCCTTTGAAAACTTTAACCTAACTAAGAGATCTACTCAAGCATAATGAAAGAAGAAAGCAAAACAATAAAATAAAAAGACTGCATTGATATTAAAATAAAGAAATAGAGTTCAGAAATCTTCTCAGAATTGTAGCAGAGATCTTCCCCCTTACAAGTAGAAAGCCCTAAGGTATTGAAAATCTAAAAGCCAAAAGCAAAAAGAATAGAATAATAAACCTATGACTAAAGAGGAGTATTTATATCAGAAGGCATAGGCGGCTGCTCCCTTTAAAGTCGGTGGCGGGATTAGGTTAAGTCTTTTCCCCTTTATTTTCTCCGGCGGCGAGCAGGTGCTCGCTAGATGGCCAAAACTCGGGAGCATGTGCTCGCTGATTGGAGTTGGTGATACTTTGCAGGATTTTCCTTATTTTCTTCAATTCTGATTCTTTTCTGTTCTGAAAGTTCCAAATACTCCAAAATCCAATAACAGCTTCAAAGCTACCTAAAATCCCCTAATACATACTCAAAAACTCTAAAAAGTCATTAGATACTAAGGTTAGTATGGGTCAAAATCTCAACATATCACTGGCCTGTCCTGCTATAGTACTTATGTTTGCCTTTTTGAATATAAGATTTATGAAGTATCTTTTATCTTTTAGAATCGTGTGGCTTGACCCACTATCCACCACGAACTCGTCCATACTTCATAAAAACGAGAATTTATGTCTTAAAAGCCTTAAATTATTATTCATTCAAAATCAAAGATAACAAATCCAAAGACATAAAATCAAAGCAAACATAAAAGCAACATGACAATCAAAATCTAAATTATTTTAAGCAATCGGAAGTCTCATATTACATTTGATCATCCTTTTCATTATCAAAGTCGCCCTCGTCGTCATGCTCATGCTGGACCATGTGGGCCTCAGGATTCTTCCCTTTAAGGCTCTCTTGATTGCATTCTACAAGATGCTTGGGAGTCCTGCAAGTCTTGGCCCAATGGTTATCCATCCCACAACAATGGCAAACGGATTTGGTCGAGTTAGACGATGTCCGGATTGATATATGCGGTCGTTTCCACAACCACGGTAACGGCCGCTGTTAGATTTAGATATGCGGTCGTTACGGCCTTTGCCTCGACCATAGGGGTGGTAATTGTTGCGACCACGCCCTTTTCCTTTTTCACCACGCCCATGGCCGTAATTTCTTTGATCTCTGTGGACATGGTTTGCCTCGTTTTCTTTCTTTTTCTCAGCGGCCAAGTTGGCTTCAGGGAGTGGGGCTGTTCCAGCTGGTCTCATTTCGCTGTTGGCCAGAACAAGATTGTTGTTCTGTTCCACAAGCAACAGACAAGCGATCAGATCTGAGTAAGTCGCGAAGCCTCTCTCGCAGTACTGTTCTTGTAACAATACATTACTCCAATGGAAGGTGGAGAAGGTCTTTTCCAGCATATCCTTCTCCGATACGGTCTCACCACATAATTTCAATTTTGAAACTATTTGGAAAAAGGCTGAGTTGTACTCATCCACAGACTTAAAGTCCATGAATCGCAAGTTCAGCCAGTCGTACTTTGCCTTAGGCAAAACGACCGTTCTTTGATGGTCAAATCTCTTTTTCAATTCCTTCCATAGTTCCAACGGATCTTCAACCGTTAGATACTGATCCTTGAGACTTTCATTAAGGTGATGGCGTATGATACGAATCGCCTTGTATCTATTTCCCACGGACTCTTTGTTTCTGTCATTGATACATTCACCAATTTGAGTTGAGCATGATCTTTGTGTCAAGCGCCCATTTGAGGTAATTGTCTCCAGAGAGATTGAGGGCCGTGTAGTCCAAGTTTGCAACTTTAGACATCTGAAAAAATCCAACAATTTTCAGTTAGGGCTTTTGACAAAATCCTGACCTTAGGAATATGGCCGGTTTTATATCATCCGATTCTTAAGATTTCAAGCAAACAAGCAATTATGCAATTAAACACTTAACTATAAGGGGCCGATTTTAATCAAGGGTTTATGCAATCTATATTTTGATTTTTAACAATTTATTTATGCAGGATTAATCCTTAAACAATTAATAAAAGGATAATCCCTTCCTTTTCTCTAAAAAGGAAGGTGGCGGCTGCTAGGGTTTTGGTCCGGCGGCTCAGGGCTTCTCCAGAACAAACTCGTGCTGATAACGTGTTGTAAATTCTGTGTTTATTCCATAGACCAAAGGGTCTTATATATATAGTGTTTACATAAGGATAGCAAAGTATATATTCCATAAACCTATTCCTTGTCTAAGAAGAAATGGTTAAGACTAAACCTAAGGACGGGTTATGATATAACCTCTATTGGGCTGGTTTCGTGAGTCCATAACCTATCGGTTTTTAACAAATGTATAATAGTCTTTTTCTTTTTCAATAAATGATATTTTTATCATTTTCAGCATGGTGTGTTATTTTTATGACAAAAACATGAAAATGTGCCATTTTTTAGAATTACCTTTAAATGATTATGTATGTACAGTAACTTTATTTATGGGATAGAATAATGAGAATAATTTATCCAAAAAATAAAATAGAAACCACACACACAAAAAATCATTTTTATCCATCATTAAAATTGTTACTTGTTAAACAAAATTTTTTTATATTCTTTTTGATATTCATAACATGGTAAGTGTGTTTAGCTCAATCTCCTTCGCCTATGTACTTCGACAACTACATTCTCTGGGTGATTCGATTGGTAATCGAGTATCTACTATATTAAAACAGGAACCTTTTTTAGAATTAACCTTTTATCATGTGTTATATTACAGATTGTGCCATTGATTTTATTTGGTTTTAAAATACTCATTAATGGTAATTGTGTCATTTGTAAGTGGCTCTCAATCTCACTTATTAGTCACATACGATTGTATACTCTTATTTATTATTATTATGTTATGGATATACTCTTATTTACTATTATTATACATGAAATTTTTGATCAAAGCTATCAAACCTGTCCACAACACGTCATTATGAACACAACCTAGCCAAACATGATATATTCGACCCTGAATTATTATTATTATACGTGTATAGTTGTGTTGTGAACATGTACCAAAATCTATACTATTTAATCATCCTACAAAAACATGTAACATTTTGATTACACATAAGTTTTGATTATACATAATTCTTTTAAGTTTTCTTCTGAACATGTACCACAATCTATACTATTTAATCATCCTACAAAAACATGTAACATTTTGATTATACATACGTTTTGATTAAAATCTGTACTATTATACATAAGTTTACAAAAACTATAGTCTTGTAGGATGATTCATTTTTATTATACATATTATACATAAGTTTTATTCTTATACAATATATAGGAATATATCTTATATGGCCAAAATCATAAATAAATGAATATTACGATCGAACTCTTCTTTGCGATCATATATATATATATATATATTTTGTCCAAAAATATATATATATATATATATATATATCACAATATCTTATCAATCTTATCAATCTCTATATTGCAGTTTATTGTCTCAATTTCAAATATTCAGATATCTAAATCTTAACAATGAATCGAATGTATATCACCTAATCAACACGATTGTAACTAAATTTGCTACAATTCTGAATATTTAATATACGACATGAAGTTTATACCGAGAAGATATCTTTATTGCTATCTTCTTCGATACCTTACTTTATTCTCTCCATCACATTAAAAACCATAAATCAAGTTATGATCTTATTAAATACAAGATCTCTCTTTTGTAACTACATTTCAACAATACCTATATTCATTTCCGTAAATAAAATCAGAATCGGTATTTCAAAATTGAATAATTAATATCACTAAATAAATTTCAGAATCAGAAACGGTATTATCACTATTTGAAAAAATGGTAACTAACATTATAGAATATTCCAAATCAGAATTTTTGATTCCTTAACAGCAAATCTAATTAATGCATTTTAGTTACAATTATTTATCGGTTTTAATGCCAGAAAATTTTCGAAACATACTATTGCCATATCAAATATCTTATCAAATATTTGACTGATAATCTGTTCAAAAAATCATACGTGATCAGCGGTATTGTTATTACTCTAATCTACTATATATATATAAAGTGTACCATTTTTTAACCTAAATCATTCACTTCTCTGTTCTTCCCTGCAATTCTATATTCCCGATTTAAAAAAAATGGGTTCTCAAATTCTATGTACTCACCTCAAAGATTTGAAACCTTACAAATCAACATGGCGTATACAAGTTAAGGTTCTCCATTCTTGGAGACAATACACTGCAATGACAGGAGAAACATTAGAAGTGATCTTATCCGATGAAACAGTGAGTAAAATAATTAACATTTTTTATATTATGTACTATGATTATATGTTATCCTACTCAAGTTTATCGTCTCTTACTATTTACAGGGTTTCAAAATCCATGGTTCATGTAGAAAATCCTACATTGGAAAAGTTGAGAAGCAACTTCCTTTAGGTGAATGGAAGATTATTCAGAATTTCAATCTATCGCCCTCAACTGGACAGTATCGACCAACAGAGCATCCTTTCAGAATGAGTTTTTTGGGCAACACAACTATAACACCCTCACCCGTGAGATCTAAAGAGCAACAACTTCATACCTATAATTGTTCATTCAAAGACAAAAAAGTTTTCCTATCTAAACCACAATCACTGCATTCACTATATCAAATTAGCGTCATAATCTAAATTTAAAGTTCATTTTTGATCCACTTTACACATACCTTCGCCTGAAACTCATACACGGTTTGAAGATGAAATGCTCTTTAGATATGCTTCTCTCGATTTGCTAATAAGTATTTCACTTAATTGATGTATATCCTCGCAAAAAGAAAATAAAAAGAAATAAATTAACAACCATTTTACTGAGTGACAAGAACCAATCAAATTGAAATAGAAAGAGGAAGAGCACAAATTATACGAGAGTAAGAGAAGAATAATGACGCTTACACTTCCTGAATGCCTTTCGAATTGTCTCCAATTTCAACTCCAAATACATAAACGAAAGTGACATGCTAAAGAAAAAACGATTTCACATCAATTATTTCTGAGTTTTTATCGTTAAAATCAACGAAACGAAATTAAGATGTAGTTCACTTATTCATCGTTAATACCTAGAATTGCTGTGACAAAAGACATGACAAAATTAAGTGGAAGGCCTTATGATTATGTCTTTCAATTTGTCTCGGTGTTGAACTCCAAATCCATAAAGTAAAGTTACATGCAAAAGAAAAAAAAGAGTTCACATCAATTATTTCATAAACAATAAGTTAAAATGAAGCTAACGAAATTAAGATCTCCAAATCCATGAACAAAAGTTACATGCAAAAGAAAGAAACGATTTTGGATAAATTATTTGCTAACGCTAACTTAAAATGAAGCTTACGAAATTTGGAACTCACCTCCCATAACCAGATCGAGTGATAGATCTGAATAATCTGTCTTAAAAACAAAAGACAAAAACATATCAGGTGATTCGAATAGACCCGGAAAAAATAATGTTTTGATTTGAAGGTACGAAACTTCAATCAAAATGGAAGTTTACCGGAAAGAATAGCTTACCGTTAAAGAATTTGTCGATGGTCTCCGTTTTGAACTCGGAATCCATGAAACATAGTTACATGCGAAAGCGAAGAAACGATTTTATATCAGTTTTTTGCTCATAATAGGTCAAACGAAGCTAGATCCGGAAGAATCAAGGTAAAAAAAAAAAGCCATAAAAAAGATCAACCTTACCTCGGAAGCTTCTTCATGTGAAGAAAGGAGGAGATGAAAGCAAACAAAAAAGTTTAGAGCGTTGAGTATTTTTTTATTCTCACCGACAACAAAATAAAAGTTTGATTCTTGAATGGTTAAAGAGAAGTTTGATCTCCTATAGTCCTATGATTACGAAGTCATTGTTATGGGCCTGCAACAATTGTCCAACCAATTATTTGTTAGATCCTCTTGCAAACTAAGACCAATAAATTGTTAGAGGATGCATCGGCCCAATCGGCCCAAATACAGAATTTTTGAGGGTTTAATATATCGTTTGCCCAAGTAGTTTTGGATAATTATATATTAACAAATAAAAAATTTGAACAATATAAATATTATCAAATATTTATAAAGTCCAGTCTATTAAAAGTATAAATACTATCAAAAAACTTTTAATAAATATTAGTATGAAAATATTAAATTTTCTTATTTACATTTTACTTCAACTAAGCTTTTGATTACATTGATGATATCATTCATTTTTTTGTTCTTTATCTATTTAACACTGGAAAACTATTTTTTTACAACGTAAAACTACTTTCTTTATCTAAATATCTAACCATTCATAAAAAAATTACAAAATAATACAAACCGCAAATTTATGTGATTTTTTTTCTTTTAATAATTTTATAAATTATAATTATATCAAAAAAAGTTCATATATTTATATATTTCATTGTAAAAATAGGTTTCGTATCCCGCGCGCCGACGCGCGGGTCCGGTCCTAGTTATCCAATTAAGAAAATAAAATCAAATAAGTTGTGCCAACAACAAAAACCAAGATTTTTATATGATTATTATTTCACTTTTGGTTATTAGGAAAATTCACCTATAAATTAAACCCTTCTACAAATCAATAGAATATTCTCTTTTCTCAAAAAAAAAAAAAGTTATTCTATAGAATTTTAAAAGTGCATTGCTCTAGTCAAACAAGTTTGGTGCCAAATTATGGACATTGGATTTTGGAAAGATTTTTGGAGAAGTGTTTCATATTCGGTGTCTTGTTGACAAAAACGTATTCTAAGAAAGTAGGACTTCACGCACTCTAACCCTCCAGGGCCTACGCAGAAGGAGATGACTAAAACCAAAAATCTCCCAAATAGAAAAATTTCGACAAAATAAATTATTTGTAGATTATCATAACTGTAAAAAAAAAATCGTCTTTTGGGAGAGCTTTCTTTTTCCTTATCTTATTTAAGACCTCTATTTCGTACCACCATCGGTTTTACTATAAGGATTAGTTTTTTTTTTTTAACGGCTAAAATTTCATTAACAACCAATGTCATCAAGTACATTTTGTCTTAAGAAAGCTGGACAAAACGAACAGAGAACCCAATCTTGGGCATAAGAAATAACAGTTTTAGCTAAACTATCAGCACATCTATTGTGCGAACGAGACCTATGCAGGAAGCGGACACTTACAATTTACGCTCAAAAGAGAGATTAATATTGAATTTCCTCCTGCATAGATTTTCTTTGGTAGCGATGCAGCACGCCAGAGAAAATGTTGAAGTTTTGGTGGCACATCAGATTTCCAAATGGCTTGAGCCAACTCAGGATGTACTATAAGGATTAGTTAAACATAAAAATAACATTTTCAGTTAAAATTCTGATCTTTTTTTTTTTTTGGTAATATATATCCAAAAGGACCAAAACTTACGTTCATTTAATATAAATTAACAAGAAAAAATTTGTGAGTATACGGCACATTAATGATAGAGGAGTGACTGTTGATATGTGATAGAGTCTTTAACTAAACAAGCCTATGCCTCAAACCCTAAACTTCTCTCTGGCTTCTCTCTAGCAGCCGTCGCTCTTTCTTCTCCAATTTCTGGCTCCGGTGGCTCTCTCAGCACCGGAGTCGGGTTCCTGTTTGCTTTACTTTGGTTTCTTCTTTGTCTAGGCCATGAGTTTTGGTTTTTTTTTATATCAAATTCGATTTTTGGGGATTTTGATTTGCAGATCTGTTGGATTTAGGCATAAACTTGGTTTGGGGTGCCGGATCGCTTTGATCGTCGGTTTTACTTGCTCTAAATGCCTTAGATTTGTTTTGTTTTGCTTTACTCTTGATCTATTTTTTAGATCTGGTTTCTGGTGGCTTTTCTGTTTTGGGATTGTTAGGGGTTTTTTGTTTGTTTCATTGGAAACAACTTTTCCCTTTGGGGTTTCGATGCTAATGGTTTGGATCATCCACTCCCCACTTCTGCTCTACTGGTCTGATCGGAAAGTTCAAGTTTGATTAAAGAAGAGATCTATCTACATTGTGAGAATTGTTGCAAGTTGTCGTCAAAAGTATAAGAAGTCCGTCTGCTATTGTGGTACGGGAACGTTTTTTATTAACCTTTTTATCGGCATTTTCAATCTTTGGAACAAGATTGTTTCGGTATCGTCAATGTATCATCAAAAAAATCTCTCTTTATTAATTTGTTGGGAAAGATCATTGATTTCTCTTTGTACTTTATTTTTCAAATCTCTTCTATATTGCAATCATTTGATATGAGGATCGAATAAAACAAAGTGTTAAAAAAAACAAGCCTATGCCTCTTCTTTTGACAGTTTTTGGTCATTAATTTCCTATATTGTTGTCTTCTAAACGTTAAAAATATATATATTGTTTCTTTCTTACTGATTAATCTATTCTATTAACTAGTAGAGCTGCTAACCCCGCGCATGCGCGGAGTGGTGTTCCGTTGGTTATATATTTATTTATTTCGTATTATATCTAGTTCCAATAAAATTACGCAATTTAGAATATTTTAATATTTATTTATCTGTTTATGTGTATTTTAAGAATACATTATTTGTCCTAGACAAACCGGCGAATTAATAATTGATATTTTCTTTACCTTCTTTTGCGTTTTCGCACCCATTGGTTACGCGTCATTCTTTCGTGTTGATATCTCATTATCTTATTTGTAACATGTAGGTGATAGTTCCTTATCCAGTATTCGAACACCTCTCCGAACCTAGATGATGTCTAACCATAATGACTTCTCTTTTCTTCCCCTTTGCACGTGGTATATGTTTGTCTTATTTTGTTTGTTGAATATATAATATAATTTATATAGTTAGGTAATAATTATTATCATTTTATGTTATTTGTATCAATATAATAATATTCATTTTTCTTTGATTTTATTTATCTAATGATATTCTTATTCATTTTTTTAACTCTCCACGTTTTTATGCTAATATAAGATAAATTGATGAGGATTGCAAGATATAGTTTTTCACTTCTTCATGGCTAGAAATATGTCTCATAAAACTTTTTATTGCAAATTTTACTCATAAAAACTATATTTTACATTCCAATATTGAAACTGTTTATGTGACAATAGATGATCCCATGAATTGTCTCTTTTCATAAATAAAAAAACTCATGAATTTTCTCTTGATGGAAGGTACTTCTCCATTGAAAACCTTGGATATTATAATTTTTCTTGTAAGACATTTTAATCAGTTTAGAATGAATCAATTCTATCTTTTTATTCGGATTAAAGTCTCATTATTTAATACTATGCACTTATTGTATTTTATATATAGAAAAAGTTGCTAAATTGAAAATTAAAGTAAACCATGATTTGTAATCGAATAGTTTTTTTGCTAGTGTTATGGGAATTTATTATTGCTCGAATTCTTTATTCACTTCTCATCAACTTGTTTAACGTAAGAATGAATTTTTGTTAGTGTTAACCCAAGTTCGGGAAATCGCTAGGCGCTAGTCGGGCGGTCAGTCTGGACCTAGCGAGTTACCGAAAAATCTGAGATTACTCTGGGATTAATCGGGAAAGAATTTTAAGATCTTTTTATTATAATATTGTTTATATATATATATATATATTTTGGTAAACATTGTCAATGAAACAACATGGTCCAGTGGCTATAGGTATGTTTAATAATCTCTGTACCCGAGTTCGAGTCCACCACACATCATTTTTTGTTTTAGACCCAAAATAAAGACGTCACGTGACATTATGTGGTGCAAAGTGAGAAAAGAGTTTGGCTAATCATATATAATATTTAGACTGATTATATGAAACTAACATTTCTTTAATGTGTTATTTACAATATTTTCCATTGCAATTTAATGAAAGCTTTATTAATCAGTTTTTAACTAATTAATTCATAATATTTTTCAAAAAAGAAATATTTTAAATATAAGATTTTTCCTTTTTTGAACTATAATATAATTTTATAAGAAATATTTTAATCTCTTTCAATGTTTTAAAATTATTAATAATTTCGTAATTACTATTAATTTAACTAAATGTTTTAATCAGTGTAACAAAATAAATGAAATCTTATGATAAATATATAGAGAGAGATATATATACATATTTCCATAATAATAAATATAACTAAATGTTTTAATACACCAACTATTTTTATAAATTATAAAAAAGATTTACGTAAGTGTACACATAAATTAAAAATTATTTAGTACATCACCGGTTCCATTCCTAATTAATTAAAAAAGAAAATAAAATAAACTATATATAATAAATTTAATAAATGTAATTAAACAATTTTATACATCGATTATTTTTACAAATCATAAAATCAAATTATAGTAAACATACACATAAAGCAACATGAACAAATATATTTTGAACATAAATTAACTAATATAAAAATAAAAATGTGAATGGATAAAATTAAAACTTAATATTAATAACATTTTAAGCTATAAATTGTAAAATATTATAAATTCAGTTAATATTTTTAAATCATGATAATATTCGGATTGATGTTTTATAATTTCCTATTTTTCATGAGTTATTCCGTCAAAATATGCAAGTTATTAGAAATCACCAATTTGACACATTATTCCATTTTGGTAATAATTTTTCAATAAATGAATTATGACCACTAAAAGAGGGTTAAGAAGATGGTTAACCAATTACAACTATATAAAAAAAAAAAACTTGACGGATCAAATGAACGGATTACTTAATTTGACTACCATTAAATCATAATTATATATTTTTTTTGAACGACAACTTCATTAAGGGCTCTACTGGTTCACTCGCAGCGGTTGCAACTGCGGTTGCGAGAGTTTGCGGAATCGGGCGATTGCGGTTATTAGCGTTAATGAGAATTTTGTATGACTGGTATGCCGGTTGAAAACTGTTGCGTTTGCAGGACATTTTTGACTGGTTGACAGGGGGTGTAATAGCGGTTTGATATTAAAATAATAAAATATATAAAATATATGATTTATATAAAAACCAGAAATTATATATAAAAATATGTAAAATTAATATCTGAAGACCAAAAACTAAATCATATAATAAATAGTTAAATAAATAATTTTAAGAGTCTAAAAAACATTTCTGTATAAAAACATAATTGTATAGACAGATATATATTTAACTAATATGTATATATTATAGATTATCAAATAAAATATAAAATATAAAGTTTTTAAATATTTGAATTTTTTATAAAATATATATAATTACATATATAAATTTTAGTTGATAAATGATATATATATTAAGAATAAGAATTTAATATAAAAATTATTGATACAAGTAAATAAAAGAAATTCTTAAGGTTTTCCAATTTTTATAATTTTTCTTAATTTTTCTTAATTTTCCTTAATTTTTATTTTTAAAATAATTGATAGACGAGTTTTAAACCTTTTTTTTTTCTACTGCAAGTGCACAGCAAATCGTAGTAGTACCTAGGGGTCGATCCCAAGAAGACCAAGTTTACACTATGGTTTAGTGAGCTAAATAAAGAGCTAAGACAAATCGATATTGAGGTTGTTTTGTGAATAGCAAGCAAAGGAATAAAAATCGGTTGTGAAACAATTAAAAGTAAGCGTTAGGTCAAGAAATTTCGCAGGCAACTCAGAGTAACAGATCAAACAACTATTCAGGCAATGATTAAGCACAAGTCTAGAACTCAAACATAAAGATAATATCAATCCACTCTCGTGGCATCAATAACTTTATATAACAACCTAAAGTCCTAACTCTCGTTGGTTTTAGAAATCGCAGACAAGCATTAAGGATAGGTTTGATTTGTTCACAATTCTCCTACACATCTACTCTCGCAGGCATAGAACAAATTGCTCACCAATGTTTCTTCTAGCAACCTAGCAACTCTCGCTGTCTAAGTTAACCTAAGATCATGAAATAGAGTGATCAAATCGATCTAAGCATTAAGAACAACAAGGGTGAAGACATCGATTTATAAGCCTATTTGTGTTTAATCCCTTAGCTCATGAATTCCTTTGAAAACCTTAACCTAACTAAGAGATCTACTCAGACGTGGAATAAGAAAACATAGCAATTGAATTAAAAGAATGCACTAATAATAAAACAGATATTAAGAGGGTTCAGAATTCTTCTCCAGATGTCGCAGAGATTCCTCTCCCAAAAATACAAGTAGAAAGCTCCTTAGAGGTCTTGAAAACTAAAGCAAAAAGGTAAAAGATGATAAAGGATGCTTAAAAACCTAAAACTAAAGGGAGTATATATAATAGAGTCTTCTAGGCGGCTGCTCCCTCTTTTTTCCTCATTAGGGTTAGGTCAAAACGACCTCCCTTTTTTTACTTCGGCCGTGCGAGCAGGTGCTCGCGGGGTGCCGAGCAGGTGCTCCGAGGTGAAATTGGTAATTCTTCACAGATTCGCCTCCTTTTCTTCCAATAGGATTCTCTTATGCTTCAAAGGCTATAATCACTCCAAACCTCGACCAAAGCATCCGAATGACCTGAAACGACTCGATAAAAACTAAAAAGACTCGAAAAGGACTTGAAAACAATGGTTAGAATGAGGTGAAAATGCCTCATATCAATAATTTATTTTATACTTTGGAAAGAAAAATATCTGGAACCACCCGCCACCGCCTGCAACCGCAAACGCTTGCTGAAAGCAGTTTTTGGATTTTAGCGGTATAAAGCGTTTTGAAGCGGTACAAAGCTTTTTTATGATTATTACTAACCGCCGCCAACCGCTATGACCCGCTGCATTTCCGTTTGCGGGTGAACCAATCAACACCTAAATAAAGAAGAGATTACACTTAGCCCAGTTCCCTTAGGCCCAAGTTCTGTTGGGTAAAGTTAACATGGGCGAGTTTAGCCGTGGTGTCTGCTACAGTGTTCTCCGATCGAGATACAAAGGAAAAACAAATGAAAGAAAACGAATTTGGCGAGAGCATAGATGTCAAACAAGATGCCGAAGATCTCGTTGATATACTCACGAGCGTTAATTGCACGGATCAGGTCCAGAGCATAAGACTGGAGGTAAAGGTGCGATATCCCTATCTCAAAAGAGTATACACTTGATTTTGAAATCACTAAAAAGAAAAATTATTCAATATATAACATATAGTGTTCTATAAAATATACAAAGTTAAATTAAATTTATATCAAATCATTTTTAAGAAAATTATCTTTTAAATTAAATTATCACCAAATTATTTTAAAATTATAATCTCGTGCTAGTCCAGACCTAGTTTTTTTTTTAAAAAAAAGAATGGCTAAAATGATATTGGAAAGTGGTGAAATGACTGATGCTAATCTTTTAAAATTAATAAAATAATCTTTGTACCTTTTATTCTTGTGGTATATGTTGACAAAAACCGTGATAACGAAAATGCCATTAATAATTTTTTCACATAGGCCAAAAACAGAGGGTGAAAATAATAAGTCTATCAGTTTAGTTATGGTAGATTTGTGAAAAGTCGATAGATTTATGAAAAGTCAATATACATATTTTTTTACAATTTTTTTTGTATATGTAGACATATTTTTGTATGTTAGATTGAGTTTGGAGTGGTAGATTTTATTTTTTACGGTAGACTAATTAGTAGTCGAATGGTAGACCTTTTTATTAGGTAACGGTAGATTAATTTTGGCGTGATAGATATATTATCAGTGGTGGTATATATATTTAGATATGTAGTGATGGTAGATTTATTTATAGTGATGATAGATTGATAATAAAATGGTAGACTTATTTTTCTTACGGTGGATTAATTCAATCTTTTGAGTTTTACTCAAAAATGTACAGTTAATAGATTCTTTCGTACTATGGTGGTAGATTTGTTGTGGTCAATTTGTATCAATGGTGGTAGATTTGTATGTGTACATCCAATGATGGTAGACTTATATATTTATATACAATGACGTGTCTCTTACTTACATATTACGTACAACAAAATTTCTTACACAACCAAACGCTGCAACATAAATCTATCATCACTTAGAATCATATCGATTTATAAGTCTACCATCATTAAAATGAATATAATTTATAAAAAAGTATATTTTCTTAAATTAAATATTATTAGTAATTAATTAGATAAATAATAAAGTAATTAATATTTTCAACATAATTTGACTAAAAACATTAAAAAGTAAAATTGACTTGCTGTTAATAATACATAGGTATTCTTTGAAAACAGATTGAATAAGGATATGAGATGGAATGGAAGTCAAAATTATGGACTCTTATTTTTAGAGAATGATCATCCAATGAATAAAGGGGTAAGTTATGTTATCAGAAATGTTTTAGATCAAAGAAAAATTGAAAGTAATTGTTGATCCAGATCTGAACCAAAGAACCCAAAGAACCAGTGTTCTCTATTGGAGATCAGCTAGAATTGGAGATCAGCTAGAACAAACATATATTCTCGCATACATACCATTTTATGGAGGTTTAAAACAACAGTAGTTAGTTTTTCCATTAAAAAATATGATGAGTTCTACTAATCTTAGAGGATGCAAATATGTGTTTAGAGAATGAACTTTTCCGCTGGTTGTTGGAAATTAGAGAGTTACACCAAGACTTATCTTTTGAGTAAAATAAATAAATGACACTTTTTGGATTTAATATCGATAAAACATATCAATGCTTTGAAATAAAGTGCATGAAATTGTTTTAAACCTCTCTTTCTTTTTATAAGACTGGTTCTTTATATTCATCGTGATATTGCAATTTTTGTTGTTAGTATTATAATGAACGACACTCACCTAAAGCACCTATGCTAATATTAGATGTCTATAGTTCATGATATCAAATAACTAATTGAAATCAGACTACATTCGCATATAGAACTTAAAAATGAGGTTTAGACGCTTCTCTCTCTAGGAACAAAAAAGTTTCTCAGATCCGCAGCTCCGGCGGCTCTTTCTACGCCTACGCCGGAGTTGTGCCTTTTGTTTCTTTTGTGGTTCTTTTATCTTCAACGGTAGGTTTTATCTCTCTAATTTTAATGGCGAAATCGAGCGATTTTCTTGATTGATAACCTAATCCGGAAGAGAATAAGGTTATGTAATTGGTTCTCTCTTTGTGTTTTTTGGTGTGGATCTGAAGTTTTCAGTTTTTCTCTTTGGCTCTTTTGCATTTCGTCAAAAGTTGGCTACATCTGTTTAGAATTGGAATTGGTTGCTTGTTTGGTTTGTCTTTGCAATCGTTACTTCAGATCTGGCCGTTTATATATGGGCGGAGATGGTCCATCCGCATATTCTCTCTCCGCCTCAGATGTGGAAGGCTTGCCAGTTCTCCTTGCTTTTTCTCACGGGACGATTAGATTGCGTCTCAAGTTTTGGTTCATCTTTGGTTTCTTAGTGGCTCCAATCATTGGAGCAATATAAAAAGGGCTCAAGGTTTGAATTCGTTACGGCCACTTTTGTGGTTTCACTTCGGCGGAGCGAGAAGCTACACACGTCTTATGACATCGAGTTTCTGATATTGTTATCTGCCTTCACCTATGCTGTGACTGTCTCATACAGAAATAAATTTCTAATTTCTAGAGGATTTTGTATTACAAGTCATTTAAAATGCCTACTGGCATCAGTTTCTCTTGTTACTTTTTGTATGAGGCTTTAGCCCTTGAACTTTTATATCCGTCCTCCGATCAGAGATGAATCAAAAGTGTTAAAAAAAAGAACATGAAAATAAAAATTGCAATATTTGTTATGATTATTATTCAACCTTCCATCTTTTAAATACATTTGATTATACATTATAGATGAGAACAATTAAGAATCAGCTTTTGCAATTATATCTGCAGATGCAGGTTTTTGTTCCTCCTATATATTGCCCTACTCCTTGGAGTCTTCCCCACTTTGCAGTACACTCAGCGGCACATTGTTTCGCTTCACAAATTCCTGATTTTACAAGATATTGATGGCAATATTCTAGTGCTTGAGACTCTGTCGTCACCATCCCTGATAATCAATATTTAAAACATATGTTAATATCATCTCAAATTTTTGTTATAAAATAAAAACGAGATGAACAAAAGATCATCAAATAAAAGAGAAGACACATGAAACATATTTTATAATTTTGAAGTGTAAGACAAACCTAGAACAAGAACAACCATGAAGACAATAAGAACAATGTCTTTAGTCATTTTTGATGATACAATAAAGAAATATAAAATTTATAATAGAAAGCAATGGAGGTAACTGTATTGTATTCGTGATTATAATACATACATATATATATAATAATAAAGTTGGATGTGTAATATTTTTATCTATAAAAATATTATAAGTTATAGAAAAAAGGAAAAAAAATCAACAAGTAGTTAATTAGATACCTGAAATGGATAAAGGTAAAAAAACATTAGTAAAGATATTTACAAATTAGTTAAAATGAAAATAGATAACAATGTAACAAATATTTTTAACATAATTTGACAACAAAAACATAAAAGACTAAAATTTCTTTGTTGCTAGTAATATATAGGTATTCTTTGAAGAAAGATCGAAAAAGTATCTGAGATAGAATAAAAGCCAAAATTATCGGCTCCTATTTTGTAGAATTTTCATCAAATGAATAAAGTGGTAAAATTTGTTATCGAGAAACATTTAAGTCAAAGCAAAGTTGAAAGCAATTGTGTCCCAGATCTGAACCAAAAGGCCCCTGAGATAATTATATACTGAAGATCAGCAAGAATAAACATTTATGCTGTCATATCTACCATTGTATGGAGGTTGGAAAAGACAGTTTAGAAGGTGTGATGAGTTTTACTAATGTTAGAGGATGCAAACATGTGTTTGAGGGGTAGACTTTGCTGGTCATAAGTTAGGGAATAAGGAATCCGCCGGTTGTTAAAGAAAACTATAGAGCAATTCCAAGACATATGTTTTGAATATAAGAAAATAGATGAAGTTTTTTTGGATTTGATATCAATAAAAAATATATCAATGCTTTGAAAAAAGGTGCATGAAAGTGTTTTGAAACCTCTCTTTCTCTTTATAAGATTGGTTCTTTTTATTCATCGTGATATTGCAATTTATGTTGTTAGTATTATAATCGACACTCACTTAGAGCATCTATGCTAATATTAGTTGTCTATAGTTCATGATATCAAATAACTAATGGAAATCAGACTATATTCGCATATAGAATTAGAAGAAAAAACTTACCATGTTTTTATAATTATTATTCAACCCATCTTTTTAATATATTTGATGATACATTATAGATGAGAACAATTAAGAATCAGTTTTTGCAATTATATCTGCAGATGCAGGTTTTTGTTCCTCCTATACATTGTCCAACTCCTTGGAGTCTTTCCCACTTTGCAGTACACTCAGCGGCACACTGTTTTGCTTCACAAATTCCTGATTCTACAAGATATTCATGGCAATATTCTTGTGCTTGGGACTCTGTTGTCACCATCCCTAATAATAAATATTTAAAACATATGTTAATATCATCTCAAATTTTTGTTATAAAATAAAAAAGGAGATGAACAAAAGATCATCAAATGAAAAAGAAGACACATTAAACATATTTTATATTTTTGAAGTGTAAAACAAACCTAGAACTAGAACAGCCATGAAGACAATAAGAACAATGTCTTTAGCCATTTTTTATGATACAATAAAAAATCTAAAATTTATAATAGAAAGCAATGGAGGTAACTTTATTGTATTTGTGATTATAATACACACATATATATATATATAATAAGAAAGTTGGATGTATATATATTTATCTATAAAAATATCACAAGTTATAGAAAGAGGGAAAAAAATCAACAAGTAGTTAATTAGATACTTAAAATGGATAATGGTCAAAGAATAATAAATAGTAAAGATATTTAAGAATTAGTTGAAAATGAAAGTAGATAACAACGTAACAAATATTTTTAACATAGTTTGACTAGAAAAACATTAAAAAAAACTAAAATTGCTTTGTTGCTAGTAGTGTACATGTATTCTTTATAGACAGATTGAAAAAGTATATTAGATAGAATAAATGCAAAAATTATTGGCTCCTATTTCTGGAGAATGTTCATCCACTGAATAAAGTGGTAAAATTATTTGAGAGCAAACATGTTCTTTAGGAGTGAACTTTGTTGGGAATCCGCCGGTTGTTAGAAATTAGACAGCAACACAAAGACTCATGTTTTGAATATAAAAAATAGATGAATTTTTTTTTATTTGATATCGATAAAAATATCAATGCTTTGAAAAAAAGTGCATGGAAGTTTTTTTGAAACCTTTCTTTCTTTTTATAGATTGCTTCTTTCTATTCATCGGGATATTGCAATTTGTTTGTGTTAGTATTATAATGAACGACAATCACTTAGAGCACATATACTAATATTAGTTGTATATAGTTCATGATATCGAATAACCAATTGAAATCAGACTACATTCGCATATAGAATTAGAAGAAAAAAATTGCAATATTTATTATGATTATTATTCAACCTTCCATCTTTTTAATATATTTGATGATACATTATAGATGAAAACAAATAACAATAAGTTTTTGCAATTGTAAGTGCATAGGCATCTTTTTGTACCTCCTATGCATTTCCCTACTCCCTAGAGTTTTTTCCACTTCACAATACACTCAGCGGCACACTGTCTTGCTTCAAAAATTCCTAATTCTACAATATAGTCATGAAAATATTCTTGTGCTTGAGCCTCTTTCATCACCATCCCTGACAATGAATATTTAAAACGTATACTGATAGTAGCTCAAGTTTTTTTTTTATAAAAAAATGAACAAAAGACCTGAAATAAAAGAGAGAAACATGAAAAAATATTTTATAAATTTGAAATGTAAAAAACACTTAGAACAAGAACAAGCAAAACCGAAGTTTGGTAAAAATCAATGTTCACCACCACATATCGGATCATTACGGAGTCAATCTCAAGCCTTTCATTCTGCTGCTACTTCATTACCAGCTTAAGATTGAGGGGCGTATCAGAGAATATAGAAGATCCTAGATATTACTACCATATATTGTATATTAATTATATAAGATCATATCCATATTTGTATTTATCTTGCTTAGGTAATCTCTTTAGTATATAAAGATATGTAAGCCTACATTATTCTTATAAAAGTCAATACAATTCTTCAATATCATAATATCTCATCAACTCTAATACCATAGTATTGCTACACATTATTCAAGTTCAGTTTTTTCAAAAGGATTACAATAAATATTGTTGCAATTGTTCACATATTTTTGCTGAGACAAAATTTAAGAGAGTAAGAGTATACCTCCACACCGGCCAACTCTAAGATGAATGACACCAAACTGATTAGAGCCAACTAAGAAAAAAGAAATTAAGATCCCAAACTGACATAGAAAAAGATCTTACCTAACGGAAAGTGAATTAAGTGTAAGTTTGGTTCGATTTAACAAAGTAAGTTAGTTCGAACGTCAGAATGTGCATCCTTATTTGCAGGCAACTTATTGGTTTCAGCTTCAAATCTCTTTTGTATAAGACATTATTTCCATGACAAATCAACTATATTAAAACAGAAGATGACTATAGAAAAAATCAAGGAGACCACTGCATATTACTTTTTGTGTCATTGGTCTCCTCTGAATTTTTTAGATTATCATTAAGGATACTTTAGGTATAAAAATAAAGCTCCAACAATTTAATTATGCTCATTTAATTAATTGAGAGTATATCGACAAGTAAAACTATTTTGGAAATATAGATGACACAAAAATGGGCAGCATCTACAAACGGGTCGAAATATAATTGAACCGAGTCAGTTCATCATCTCGAATTAAAGAATAAGTCATCACCTTTTAATTTTCTATTCAATGTCGAATATCATTTAACCATATGGTCTTATCAACATAAAATACATAATAAAACTATTTTGTATGGTGACTCCAACCATAAGATTTACAACTTAAAATACAATAAGAAATATCACTAAATTATTTTGTTCTAAGTGATATATTGTTAACATAAAATTAAATATAGTATGATGTAATATTTGTAGTCTATAGTCAACTTTCTAAACTATGATACACTCAATGTGCTCCTAATCCAGTAAACTAGAGAGCTCATTTGCAGGACATGTCATCAAGATCTTAGTACGAAAACAAGCTGAAGTCGCATTTCACAACTATAACCCCTTCAATGGCAAGATGGTGTATCCAAGAATACGTTAGGGTTTGAGAATTCAAGAATTAATGAAATAATATAAACATTCAATCTTTTCCAAACCAAATTTTAACAATCTATAAACACATGCATCAAAATATTATACCACCATATGTTACACATTCTACTTTTTCAGGTTATTTTTTAATCAAACTAAACCAAACCTCAGTTGTACGAGTGTATGTTACCAGTGTATGTTATAAGATTTACATAAAAAATCAGCCAAAAAAGATTAATAATTTAGCACTGAACACTACATTGAATGTTTCGAAATAAATTTTAAAATTCCAAATCTTAACATATATATAAATATGGAAATCTTAACAAAAAGATGATAACAACAATTACTTCAATATCTATATCCTGAATATTCAATATACGATACAAAATCTTATTTACCAATATCTCATACGCGATCTGATATATAGCGAGAAGATCCTAATGATTATATTCTCTCCATCATAATATATTATCTAACCATAAATGAAGTTACTCATCTTATTAATACGAAATCTCTCCATTATATTTTACCAAAAAAAAAAAAAAATCTCTCCATTATAATCTCCTATTAATTATTGATACGCGATCATCTATATAGCACGAGATCTTATCAACCAATCTCTACAGTGATCTACTATCTATTTAACCATATATATCATCCAAATCTATAAATAAGTATATTCTCTCAATTTCAAATCTTAAGATATCTAAATATACAATTAATCGAATATCTAATACCTAATCTACACGATTACATACCTCCCGTCCTATAAATATTCAAGTGGTTTAAGCTAATTAAATCATAATCTCAAAAAAAAAGCTAATAGGGTTGAGGTAACCACCATGGTGTGCACCAACAGGGTTGAAGTTTCTAAGCAATATGATCTTCCGTTCCGGGCCAGAGCGATGTACATCCTGACAAATTTCTTCGATGAAAAGCTAACATAGCAACAACCGAAGAATATCCGTCAGTTTCATTTCCTGACAATATATCAAAAGGTAATTTTTCTGTCAAACTCTCAGTCCATATGGGTTGGTTGCAAAAATTAGGGACTCCTCTATGCAAGGAACCGCTTCGGCCAGCCATAGATAGTAGCTGATGATGAAAACACATGCTGGAAAACAGAATATTGAAAGCTAATCATGAGATCAAAAGAAGACAAAAAAAACTCAAAAGAACAAGAGACTATATATAAAGATAAAAATGTGTGTTTCAAAAAAAAAAAAAGATAAAAATGAATTCAAGAAAGAGAATCCAGGTGGAGTTGAAGAACATTATACATTTTTGCAGCCGTATTGAGCCATAACCTCCAAAAGCGTAATAGTGCCAACGAGATTATTATTATAATACAGCAAAAGCTTCTCCAGACTCTCACCTACTGCTTTAAGTCCAGCAAAGTGTATCACTGCATCAAACCTGTAATAACAATTCCACGTTTCATCAGAACCAGTTATATGAACAAGTCTAGTCATTTGTACAGTCTTAAAGAACCATAAGATTACAAAAAAAAAGAGTTTTATGCTCTGAATCATACTTAGTTTCTGAGAAAATCTTCTCAAGCGCAGGCCTGTCTCGGAAATCTACCTGCAGGTATGAAAAAAAACTAGATTTCATATGACTCCAACCTAAAAGCACAAATCAATTATATTCTTTCTCGGCCCGAAATAAGTCGGCCTACAAAAAGATCATCGTTATGATTATAACTTTAGAGATAGCAGAAAATTTTACGCAAGTTTATTTTAACCTAAAAGAAATCACCTACAGAGAAACAACAAGCTAACAACTTAAAATGCAGATGTAGACACCCGAGAACAAAGCGAAATTTGTTTAACCAAGCTACAATTAAGAAAACACAATATGGGGAGTCACCTAAGAACAAATTCTAAGCAACTACCAAAACAGCAAAAGCATTGAATTCATAGCTTCCTTTCATTACCCAGCATAAATCTGACCCTTACAACATCCATTGTCTCGATTTTGAAGTCTCATCCAAGAATTCGAAGTTACATGCAAAGGAAAAACGATTGAAGTTAAGAATCTACATGATTTTTCATTGGAGGTTCGAGAGACAAAATGAAAGAAATAAAAAATCGATCATTTTTAATGTTTATGTGCAATTTTATTGTTGTCTTCTAATACTTTTATAAATAACATCTATATTTATAAAATTATAAATTTATAGACTTATATATTTAAATACAAAATTATATATAATCCCGCGCGTGAGCGCGGGTTCGGTTCTAGTATTTAATTAATTCCCAAAACCATCATATCCGTTGGCTTATATCCGTCTTATAAACTCCAGATGGATCAAGTTTATCTTACTAAATAAGACACTAAAGGATTAAATCGAACCAAAACTGGAGATGCGTAGACAAAAAGTTTGAAATGTTAAAATTGGTTTAAAGGACGAAGAGTACTATTTATTTGAATAAGCTAAATATTGGAGTACAAAGAGTGTACAAGAACCAATACTAAAACAGAGCATCAACTCTTAACCGATCCGAGTATCCACTAAATAAAAACAATTCAAATCAATACATAAGTGTTGGTTTATGGTCAGTTAGTCCATGATTAGTGAAATGATCCTCCCAAGGATTATGCACTCTAAGATGGTGAAAGGGATAAACTTTGCATGCAAAGAAACTGTGAAGCCTCAAAGATCAAAGGATGTGGATTGAATGGTGACACAGAAGCTGCGGAAGACTCCTGATTTACCGGCGGATCGATTCCCTGGATATTACGCACCAAAGGGGATCGACAGCTTGCTGGATATGACGTACCAACACGGAATGGATAGATAGATGGATTGAGAGACACCACAAAGATCTGTGAAAGGATCTATGATAAGTCTAAACCATCCATGAACATAGATATGACACACTATGAACTAGAGAAACTTCTCTGTTTTTAACTGAAAACAAAACTTATTTTTATTTACGATTTTGGGGCTCTTTAAAAAGAGAATTACAAGCAATTTCGTCCATAAATATATCCTAACATGCAGCACAACTTGGGAGTTAAATTCAAACTCTATCATGCATGTAAGAGAGAGAAACACACCAAAATAAATGCAGTTTGAATCTGGACGAAAATCAGTCTTGCTTCAATGCTTTTGGGCTGAATCCAATTTTATAGGCTTCCCTGATGGACCAAGATTGTAGAACAATTTGATTTGTAGCTTGATTCAATCTGATCTAGTGGGAATCAATTTCTGAATGAGCACATGTCTGAATCGCGTAAACTGGAGATCACCTGAATTGTAAATTGAATAACTCCTTCGTCCAAACTCCGTTTGATCTGATTCTTCTTCGATGAGCTTAGTAATTGAGCTGAGCATATTCTCCAAGTGGATTCACTCGTAGAAACCTCGTGTTTGAAAAGATATGATTCAAACATTGGACGTATGTCTATAGTGCTTCTCATGATCATATCATTCCCTCCCTCTTGAAAAACGATTTGCCCAAAAATCTGGCTCATATAAAGGAAATACTACACCCAAAGCAATTTCTCTATCCCTATTTTTTTGACAAAAACAAATAAAAATAGAAACAGAAGATGGAAGAAGAAAAGATGAAGATGTGAGAAGATGGTAGAAAAATAGAATGATAAAAGGAGACTTAGATTGGTGCTCTGATACCAAATGAAATGATCCTCCCAAGAAACTGTGAAGCCTCAAAGATCAAAGGATGTGGATTGAATGGTGACACAGAAGCTGCGGAAGACTCCTGATTTACCGGCAGATTGATTCTCTAAATATTACGCACCAAAGGGGATTGACAGCTTGCTGGATATGACGCACCAACAAGGAATGGATAGAAAGATGGATTGAGAGACGCCACAAAGATTTGTGAAATGATCTATGATAATTCTAAACCAGCCATGAACATAGATATGACACACTATGAACATGGAGTTCAAAAAATTACAAGACATCTCATCTTGAACTAGAGAAACTTCTCTGATTTTTACTGAAATTTTTATTCATGATTTTGGGGCTTTTTAAATAGATAATTACAAGCAATGTCGTCCATAAATCTACTATATGAAATTTGTTGGACTCTCTCATATCTTGCCATGTAATCACCTTAAATCTCGACATGTCAGCTCAGTAACGTTTCATCAATCGTCTGTCCATTCTTTTTTACTCCTATCTTTCCCTCTTCCTTTGATGGCCTCTGTTTCATGGCTTCTCACCTTCACAATAATTAAATCATCTAATCTCCTAATCGGCTATCGGTTACTTTTCTTCTTGCTTTCCCACGAATCTACGGTTTGTTTGGGATCGTGGCCGGGAATATGGCATCTTAGGCGGCGACAGGCAAGGTGGACAAGGTTCACCACCTCTACAGGGACCGGAAGTACAAGGACATTCTCTTCTATACAGAGCCTCTCACAGCACAAAGGAGATCGCTCTTCACAGCAACCGCACCATTTGTTTATTGAAATTCCACGCTTTCAAAAAGATTTCGGATCTCTCTCTCTATATGGGGCTTTAACCTCTAATACCCTTCCGTACTAGGCAGCTAATTTTATTGTCCCCCTTTAATCTTATTGTCCCTCTATAACCTGAAATGTCTATTGTAGCCTTAATTTAAATAAAAGAAATAAAAAAATGGAAAAAACAGAAATGATCGACGCAGTTTAGAGAGAGAGATATGAGAATTGAATTCAACCAACCAAAAAATTAAATTCTAGAAACCAACCGAACCAAACAAAATTTAATTGCCCCAATGAAAGAAAACCATGTGTCTCCTCTATTCTTCTCATCCCCTCTTCTTTGCGTCGTCCTCTTCCTCTCTCGTTTCTCTCATCCTCTCTCGTTTCTATAAGCGACGAAATCGTGAATCAAATGTTAGTTGTTTCTATTTTTATGTTGTTTATCGATTTCATGATGGAATTATCAAGTTAGACAAAGCAATTAAGGATTTCAAATACATAATTTCTGGGTTGTTTGGGAATTTAATAGAAAAAGAAAATTTTGATTTTGTTTTTGCTCATTCGAGTCACTGAGGTGCTGGGCAAGGTTATTATAAACTGTAACTGTTAACTGAATGAGATATCTTGGTTAAATGAGCAATGAATCGTGATAAATCATGATGAATCTATGAAAATTCAAACTTTCTGGGTACGACTGGGTACAACTAGCATAACTGATATAACTATAACAACTGGTATAAGTTATAACAATTGTTTTCTTCTTTTCAGGGGGAAATGAGTAAATGTTGCACAGTCATATGTTTTGATTATGGGGGATTCTATTCAAAAGATGGTGATCAAATTATATGGAATTCAGGAGAAGATGAGATTTACACTTTAGTGATGAGGAAATTGTTGGAAGATGTCCTTATGTTGGATTAATGGAGAGACTTTGCAGAAAGGTTTTGATAATGCAGCTACATATCAGCTAAAAATTAGTTACTATCCATTGTAGTTACTATCCATGCAACTACAATGTAGTCGTACTCATGTCCAACTGGGAAAACTAGTACAACTATGCTTTCTACAAATATGTAAATAACACATTTACTAACATATTTCCATATAAAATAGGTCCTACAACATGTGTAAACCGATTTGAACATTGCATATTTAAATAAATTTGATCATAAAAAAAAGTTTGATCCATGAAAATGTGATGTCTACACAATCTACCTTATACTTTTAAGGTTACTTTGATAAGCTTAACCACACAAACATGAAAACCGTGAAATTTTGTATTTTTATACAAGTTATAGCATTAGAATATGTTAAATGTAGTTTATTTACTCAATTTCATAAGTACAACTACAAAAGTTTTCTTTAGGGTATGGTAATAATTTTACCATCAAAATCCAACTTCTTGGACAATGGGTACGACTAGAAAACTAGTACGACTCTGTTATAAAAAAAAAGGTATTCTGACGGCGCAAGTGGATACTTTTTATTTATTTTCTCTTCTGACGGCGCAAGTGGGCATTTTTTATTCATTTTATCTTTTTGTCTATTTTTAACTTCCACCTTTTTTTGGACCTGTGTTTTTTTTAGGCACACGTTTTCTAAACTCAGTTATAATTGGATTAATTGTCCTAGTTGTACCTTTTAATTTAACTAAAAAAAACTTGCATAAAATATATATGTCCAAATCCTGAAAAACACAAAGACAACATAACAACTAAACACCAAGTTCAAGGTTTTAATTTTTTTATAAAATATATATAGTTACATATATAAATTTTAGTTGATAAATGATATATATATTAAGAATAAGAATTTAATATAAAAATTATTGATACAAGAAAATAAAAAAAAAAATCTTAACTTTTTCCAATTTTTATAATTTTTCTTATTTTTTTATTAATTTTTAAGACAATTTATTTATATTTTGAAAAGAAAAAAAAATCTGGAACCACCTGCCACCGCCCGCAACCGCAAACACTTACTGAAAACAACTTTTGGATTTTAGCAGTATAAAGCGGTTTGAAGCGGTACAAAGCGGTTTTTATGATTGTTACTAACCGCTGCCAACCGCTATCACCCGCTGTGTTTGCGTTTGCGGGTGATAGCGGGTGAACCAATCAACACCTTAAGCTTCTTAATCAATATCTTTGCTGCTTTTTTCTGAAGACTACGTCGTTTGTGCTGCAAACATTTGGTACTTAGCCTACATTTCTTTCCATAATGTCTCAGATCGATCCAAGAGGTCGCATTGGTTCCACAACCTCCTCATCAACCTGTAAAAATAAAAAAAACCTATTTAATTTACAGCTGGTACAATTAGTACGACTAATATGATTACTATGGTCAACTAGTCCGATTAGTATGACTATTGTTCTACTCAAACTAATCGTACTAGTTGACCTACGATTTCAACTAAAATCCATCCATCTGGACATTTCATGCAATCTAAAATCATTGTACTTCTTCTTCGCCGGTGGATTTGAACTCCACGACAGCCGACGCTTCTCCGCCTGTTTTCTTCTTCGCCGGCGGATTTGAACTCGACGGCGACAGCGACGGAGTATGCTCCGGTGAAAAACAGAGCAGACTCGTGAGGGATTAGAACAAGCTACTCTTCCAATTAGATGGACGTCCCTACTCTCGTACGCGGCGGCATAATATCGAAATTCAGAGTCACCAGTCGTTTTTCGGAGATGCGAGGTCAGACGACGTTACGGTGGTGGAGAAGGGGATTAGGGTTTCGTGTTCGTGGGGAGAAGATGAGAAAAGTTGTGATTTGATCGAAAATTTAGATTTTGATCGAGAAAAGATTTGTTTTTTTTTTGAGTTATTGGATCTGAAATTGAGTTTTATTTCAATTTGTGTTTGGGCCACGACCCAATTGACTAAGCTTTGGTATTTTCTGTAATTTTATGGATTCATTAAACCTTATATGGTATTTTCATGCATTTTGGTTTAAAACAAAAATAAAAAATAAAATAGTTTTTATAACAGGGATAAAGGAGGTGATTCTCGAGTACGGAAGGGCAATCGAGGTTAGTCCCCCCTCTATATGTATATATATATCTGAATTTATTGACTGTTGTTTGAGAAAAATAGATTAATTGAATCAATCAATAGGAATTCGAGTTTAGATTTGTAGACGTTTATTTCGATCAGTTGGGTTATTTTGGTTTGATGATTTGGGGATTTTCACTTTTAGTTTGCTTATAGGTTCACTAGATTAATGCATTTTTCTGTCAATTTTGGTACAATCATAACCAGATTCTTTGTAATCTAGCTTTGAATTTCTACTTGATTATTTTTGTTCCTTCGAGATCCTATTTTGACTCGTCTGCGTAAGAACTCATCCTTTTGAAGATGACCTTTAGTTATCACCGAGTCAAAACCCTTTATTTATAGTATGTGAAAAATCTCATGATCACTTGTTCTTTTGTTGTATGTTTTGACTTTTGAGCAATTGTTAAAAAACTAATTAGAAATGGGTTTATGATGATGGAGCCAGATTGACCTCATGGAGCTATAAAGTTGTTGTTTTTACGGAGGAAATGTGGTTAATGCTTGTTGTGTTGGTTTAGGGTTTGGGGACAATTCTGATATCCTTTGAATCAGATTTGCTATTCTCTGGTCCTTGTTGGGGTCAAAATCCCCTCCTCGGAGATTGATAGAACGAGAACTCAAGATCAAGATCAAACGGCAAGACTTGTCCCGAACCAAGTTCCAGCCGCCCAGCATCTTTGCATCAAGACATGGCGGCTGAACTTATCCCGAGCATCACGCTTCAGCCGCCCAGCGTCTTCTCAATCAGTACATGGCGGCTGAACTCATCCCGAGCATCATGCTTCAGCCGCCCAGCATCCCGTCAAGCAGTGTATGGCGGCTGAACTCATCCCGAGCACCATGCTTCAGCCACCCAGCATCCCGTCAAGCAGTGCATGGCGGCTGAACTCATCCCGAGCACTATGCTTCAGCCGCCCAACATCCCTTCAAGCAGTGCATGGCGGCTGAACTCCTCCCAAGCATCACGCTTCAGCCACCCATCATCTCGTCAAGCAAGACATGGCGGTTGAACTTATCCCAAGCATCACGTTTCAGCCGCCCAACATGCTTCAGTCAGTGCACGGCGGCTGGACTTATCCCGAGCCAGTCCAGCCGCCCATCGTCCTTCATTCGAGCACAATCCCGGGCTCCGATCAATCCAAGGCAAGATGTCTGCACGTTCTGATCCCGAGTTTTGGCCAGCAGCCAAAGATCATTGACCAGCAGCCCACGAGCTTTGGCAAGCCGCCCGTGGACCTTAGTCAGCCGCCCATGCATACCAGGCAGAGAGTGGGCGGCTGAACATCAACACACGAAGCGGGCGGCTGAAGGTACAAAGAGAGAAAAACGGGAGGTTCGGTCTCAGAAATCGTAGAAATGTTTGGAACACTGTTCACGCGGGAAAATCGTTAAAATACTGTTCACGAAACACTATTCATCCCAAAAAAAATGTTAACCGAAAAATCAATTTACGCTTAATCGAGATCCGGTTTACTATTCACGGATTACTATTCATCAGATTACTATTCATGGGTTTACTATTCATCGGGCACTATTCATCTAAAATCGGGCCGGACCAGGATCAGATTATGTGACGGACCGCTGAAGATTTCGGTCCGGAAATCTGGCCCAAAAGACTAGGTCGGCGGCTGGAAGGAAGGAACAAAGTCCCACATCGCCCAGAAAGAGTTTTAGCCTCCTAGGTCTCGTAGTATAAATATAGACGTTTGTGCTAGGTTCAGATCATCCCAAATTCGAGTATTAAGAGCTTTAGCATTATAAGACTTATTAAAGCTTTTGCTAATATTCTTGTACTCCGAAATATTATCTAATAAAATCATCTTTTTACATTTTTGCTAATGAATGCCGAATCCACATCTTTCTGAAGAACTTCTTTGTGGACTCCATCTGCTAAACCTTAACTACTGTCGTTCAATGGGATCTTAGTAAGTAACATTTTCAATCAAACACACTTCCTATCACTGATCTAATCATGATTTTTATCTCTTTTTCATCATCTCAAGTGTTTTGGGGATGGCATGTAAGTAATATTATCAACGTATTACTGAAATGATTAATGGAATCACTATGTTCTTAGTATGTAAAGTCTCAGTTTTTACCTTTTATGATTTACAATAGAATCCTTACTTAATTTGATCTTGCACCTTTTCTGATGTCAGAGAGCAAACAAAGAAACCTTTGGATTTACTTTCTTCTTTTCTTTTGATTATGCTTTATACTAAGATGATTTCTTAAGATGTTTGATGTTATCCTGATCTCTTATTAACAATATATATATCAACGTAATAGATCTTTATAAGAACATGACGAATACTTATTGTGTTCTCTTTTCATTATTTCGATTTCTCCTAATCGTGACATATCTACTTCTCTCAATAGTGAGATATCTGCAGAATAGATCTTATGACTAAGTTGTCACTGGGATATTTTATATGGGATTAAACATGTTCAAGTGTTGAATGGGTAAGAGTGTAGTCACATCCATATTGAGAATTTATCTACGCTTTTGTATCGGCAAAATTCGATGGTTAACAAATTAATGATAAAAAATACAAAACACATGTCTGATTAGTAGCTTGATTCAATCTGGTCTGGTCGGAATCAATTTCTGAATGCGCACATGTCTGAATCGCGTAAACTGGAGATCACCTGAATTGTAAATTGAATAACTCCTTCGTCCGAACTCCGTTTGATCTGATTCTTTTTCTAGGAGCTTCGTAATTGAGCTGAGCATATTATCCAAGTGGATTCACGAGTATAAACCTCGTGGTTGAAAAGATATGATTCAAACATTGGATGTATGTCTATAGTGCTTCTCATGATCATATCAATTAAGCTGCATACAGAACCGGTTTAATTATCCCCTAGTTTAGTTATGGGAGCAAATTAAATCAATATATGACTTTTTACAATGTGTCTAACATATCTAACTCTTTACAATATGTCTAAAATGTGATTCTTAATAACATAAACAAGAGACTCTTGGTTGTGTATATATATGAGACATTGTGGAGAGAAAAGTAACAAAGAAGAACAATAGTTAGTGACGACGTCTCTAGAAATAAAGATTTTTAGAGAGAGAGCTAGAGAACATTTTAGAGATAAAAAAAATTGGAGAAATCAATCGGGAAGTATTAGGAAAGGAGGATAATTATCAATCTCTGAAGAGATAACTCTCAATATTGTGTAAAGTATATCTGATATGTTAGGGATAACTCCTACGGGAGATACAAGTCTGTATAAATAGATTGTAAAGAGAATCGTTGATCAATAAGAAAGTCTTGTTTGTCAATACTGGTTCCAAATTTACATGGTATCAGAGAAAACAAAATTTCTGTGACCTAGTTGTTTCGTTTTTTGTTTTTTTCTTTCTTTGCAAGTCTCGTAGTTCGACGACTTGTTCTAGTTGTTAGCTGTTCTTCGTGCAAGAACTAACTATGGTTGATGGGGAAGATTCCGCAATGTCTAAAAGCGACACTTCCGAAGAACGTCCATCCAATGTTATGACTCCGTATTCACTTCATTCATCTGACAATCCTGGAGCTCTGATAACTTCTGTGAAGTTAACAGGCGAAAACTACAACGAGTGGGCAAGCGAGATGACCAACTCTTTGCGTGCAAAACGTAAACTTGGTTTTGTCGACGGATCCATTTTAAAGCCACCAAGTGATGATTCTAATCTAGAGCTGTGGCTTTCTATTAACTCAATGATTGTTGGGTGGATTCGAACATCTATCGAGCCTCGTGTGAGGTCCACTGTCATGTTCATCCAGGATGCCCACAAGTTGTGGGAAAACTTACGCAAGCGATTCTCTGTGGGCAACCGAGTACGTGTTCACAATCTCAAAGAACAACTTGCGAAGTGCAAACAAGATGGTCAGCTGGTGATTGACTATTTTGGCCGTTTATCAAAGATGTGGGAGGAGCTTGAAACGTATTCACCTCTTCCTGCGTGTACGTGTGCGGCGTTCTCGGACATTGAGAAGGCTCGTGAAGAAGAAAAGATGCATCAGTTTGTCATGGGACTCGACGAGGAACAGTTTGGTGGGATCTGTCAAACTATTATTTCATCCGAATCTAGCTTGGACATCGGAGAGATATACTCCAAAATCGTTCGTGAAGAACAACGTCTCAACTCAGCCAAGGATCGCGAGTCACAACAACAGGCTGTTGGCTTTGCCACTAAGACAAGCTCTGTGTCTGAAGCTGGTAGTTCGGGAAAGCAAGATCGTAACACTGTGCGTTCGCATTGTGGTCGTCGTGGACATGAGAAGGCTACTTGTTGGCAAATCATCGGTTTTCCCGAGTGGTGGGAAGAGAGAAACTCTAATCGCAACAGTGGAGGCGGAAACAGAGGAGGCAGCAGAGGAGGTCATGGACGTGGCGGATCTGTCTCTGATCGTAATAACTCCAATCCTGCACCGCGTGCGCAGGCTGCACATGCTTCTACTTCCAATGCTTCCTCGTTTCCGGAGTTCACAGAAGAACAGTGGAAGGCGCTGTCTCAGTTAATCACCGACAGAGTTAAGCCAACAACGGACAGGCTCTCCGGTAAGAACAGTCAGGGTGATCTCATTCTTGACACTGGTGCATCTCACCATATGACAGGAAGTTCTGAGTTACTTGTTAAGCTCTCTCGTATTGCACCTTGTCCGGTTGGATTTGCAGATGGAAACAAAACCTTTGCAACTCATACGGGTGTATTTCCGTTAACGGACCGGATAACACTTGAGAATGTCCTTTATGTGCCATATCTTAATTGTTCATTGATTTCGGTTTCAAAATTACTCAAGCAAACAAATTGTTTTGCGCTTCTAACTGATACGTTGTGTGTCTTACAGGACCGTTTTACGAGGACTCTGATTGGAGCCGGTGCAGAGCGAGATGGGGTATACTACTTCAAAGATGTCATGGCTGCAAGGGTTCATCGTATCACTACTCCTGTTACTTCCGTTTCTGATCAGTTGTGTTGGCACCAGAGGCTTGGACATCCATCATTTTCAGTATTGTCATCTTTACCTATGTTTTCTTCCAGTAAACCTGCTGTCCCTGGTCCTTGTGACACATGTTTAGGGCAAAGCAGACAAGAGAAGTGTTTTTTAACAGTTTACATAAATCAAATGAGTGTTTCGATTTGATTCATTGTGATGTGTGGGGACCTTATCGATCTCGTGCTTCTTGCGGTGCTGTTTACTTCTTAACCATTGTCGATGACTACTCTAGGACAGTCTGAACCTATCTTCTTCTTGAAAAGACTGAAGTCAAAACTGTCCTTCAAAATTTATGTGCAATGACCGAAAAGCAATTCGGGAAGTCTGTCAAAATGGAGAGATCCGACAATGGAACGGAGTTTATGTGTTTGGCTCGTTTCTTTCGTGAGAAGGGTGTTGTTCATCAAACTTCCTGCGTTGGCACTCCTCAGCAAAACGGATGAGTTGAAAGGAAGCATCGCCACATTCTTAATGTGTCTCGTGCTCTCCTGTTTCAAGCAAACTTACCAACTAAGTTTTGGGGAGAAGCAGTTATGACGGCGACTCACCTCATTAACCGTACTCCAACCAAAATCCTTGCTGATCGTTCTCCATATGAAGTCATGTATTCTCGCAAGCCGTCGTATGATCATCTTTGAGTTTTCGGAAGTCTTTGTTACACTCATTATCGCTCACGGAACAAGGACAAATTTGGTTCTCGCAGTCGTAGGTGTGTTTTTCTCGGTTATCCGTCTGGTCAGAAAGGATGGAAGGTCTTTGACCTTGAAAAAGAGGAGTTCCTCATCAGTCGAGATGTTGTTTTCTATGAAACAGAGTTCCCTTTTGCTTCTGTCATGCCAGTGACACAGTACGACTCTGTTCAGGATGTGTGTCCTCCAGCTTACTCTGACGATGACTGGCTCATTCCGCCAGCTACCAATTCTGTTGACAGGGGGAGTTCCGAGCTTGTATGTGAAACTCTGGAACCAGATATGACACCATCTAGGGATACTTCCTCTGTTCCTGCTTCCCCTATTCTGGTAACTGTGTTACCAACACCTGCGCCTCTGGTTTCATCAGATTTGGGTTCTGAAACACCAGAGCTTGAGGAGGTTTTAGGTCGTGGACAGAGAGTACGAGCACCTCCGGCGAAGTTTCAAGATTACATCGCCTATACTGCTGTTCTCATCACTGATACCCATCACGCTCCACCAAATGCTCCATCACTGTCCTCGGAAACTGTCTCAGGTATGACACTGTATCCGTTTATCGAATATCTCACTAATGTGTGTTTCTCACCTTCGCATCAAGTGTTTGTTGCAGCAGTGACTGCAGGTCTGGAACCGAAGCATTACTCGGAGGCCGTTAAAAAGAAGGTTTGGCGTGTTGCAGTTAAAAATGAAGTCACCGCTCTTGAAGATCAAGGCACGTGGGACGTTTCTGATCTCCCAGAAGGCAAAGTTACATTGGGATCTCAGTGGATTTTTAAAATAAAATACAACTCAGACGGGTCCATTGAACGTCATAAAGCACGCCTTGTTGCAATGGGAAACAAACAAATTGAAGGAGAAGATTTTAACGAGACGTTTGGACGATCTTGTGATGATGTGGAGATTGGAGATTCGGGTCCTGGTTTATGTGGACGATCTTGTCATCGCCAGTAATCATCTTGACAAGCTTGTCCAGTTCAAAGCTTACTTGAGCGATTGTTTTAAAATGAAAGACTTGGGGCGCCTAAAGTACTTTCTTGGAATCGAGGTGGCTCGATCCGATGAAGGCATTTTTCTGTCTCAGCGCAAGTATATCTTGGACATTGTCGCTGAAACAGGTATGCTCGATGCTGCGCCTGTTTACACTCCCATGGAACAGAATCATCATCTTCTTGACGATAATGGTGCTTCGTTCTCGGATCCAAAGCAGTATCGACGTCTGGTTGGAAGATTGGTTTATCTCTCCATTTCACTCCCCGAACTTTGTTACTCCATTCACGTCTTGTCTCAGTTTATGCAGAAGCCTCGTCAGGCTCACTGGGATGCTGCGGTTCGTGTTGTACGTTATCTCAAGGGCGCTTCAAGTAAGGGCATTCTTATGCGTTCTGATGAGTCACTTGATTTGTCTGTCTACTGCGATGCGGATTGGTCGTCTTGTCCGGCTACGTGTCGTTCACTCAGTTCGTATATGGTGCTTCTTGGTGGTTCTCCCATTGCCTGGAAGACTAAGAAGCAGAAAACAGTGTCTCATTCGTCGGCAGAAGCCGAATACAGAGCAATGGCGCTTGCTACACGAGAAATCAAGTGGATTACTCAACTATTTGCTGATCTTGGCGCCAAAACTACTACTCCGGTCCCGTTCTACTGTGATAATCAGGCGGCTATACACATTGCATCAAATCCTGTTTTCATGAACGTACGAAGCACATCGAACGGGACTGTCATAGTGTACGAGACGCTGCTCGAGAAGGTATCATTGCCATGCGGCATGTTCGGACAAAGGATCAGCTAGCTGACATACTCACTAAAGCACTGGGTCGTCCTCAGTTTGAAATATTACTGTCCAAGTTGGGTGTTCAGGGTCCTCACTCTCCAACTTGAGGGGGAGTATTAGGAAAGGAGGATAATTATCAATCTCTGAAGAGATAACTCTCAATATTGTCTAAAGTATATCCGATATGTTAGGGATAACTCCTACGGGGGATACAAGTCTGTATAAATAGATTGTAAAGAGAATCGTTGATCAATAAGAAAGTCTTGTTTTTCAATACTGGTTCCAAATTTACAGGAGGGCACTTGGACAGTGACAATGGAGCATTGAATTTGGTTACAAGCCGCGAAATTTTTCAGAGTTTGATAACAACCACAAAACATGCCCTGCCGTATCGGTTTGATAAATGAAATGGGCCATTTGATTAGGTACGTAGGAAACCATTTGGCATATACAAAGTCATCCACATGATACATGGGCTCCTTTCAAGCTTACATCACATAACCGAAGGAACAAAAAGAAAATGTCTTTATAGTCCATATATACAAATCATATGTATATTACTTATAACGTGCATTTTTTTTAGTTCTTGTAATGTTATAGCTAAAGATTGGCCTATATAGTGCATAATATCTACTATATGCAGATCTACCTACATTCATCAGAAAATTCAAACTGACTCCATGATTTAAACGTGAATTACAAAACAATAAATTCACATCTCCCAGCTTCTAAATGTCGGTCTATTTTGTGGGGGTACATATATTTAATATGTTCAGATATGTACATTTCTGAATACTAAATCAAGTATGTAAAGGGGAAAAAAATAATCATCTAATAAATATTTTATTTTACAAATTTCATTTTAAATATCTTATATTCTTAACGACTTTAGAAAACAACGAACTATTAGTGCTTTTAGTTTTCATAAAGTAATTGACTAACGATTAATTAATCTTAAGAAACAAAAGTGTACAACAATTAGTTTCCACAGACTTGATTTGTATATACTTACCAAGAAGTAATTAGTTTCTTATTTTACAGTTTACATGCAGTAATTAGTCCTTACAAACTTAACAGGGAGTGTGTATATATTACACTTAATTTTCTAAATTAATTATCTTATTTGTGAACAAAGTTCTTACATAAGTTAAAAATTTTCATAAAGGTTACATTATTAACTAATACAATATTATTCAAAAGAGTGATCACTTCAGCCACCAGTGTTCAAAAATTAGTGAAAATTTGATAATTACTGTTCCTTTATATATTGTTAAGTATTTGTTCCGAAAACCTATTTCCTTTCATTTTTCGTGATCAATTATAGCACAATTCGGATCATGTATACAGTTTTGGTAATAGATGTCTCGTTTAGTTTATGATTGAAAACAGTGTAAACCAAATACAATACATTACATAAGACGCAAGTACGTGTCACGTGATAGTTGTTAATTCGTCTTAAGTTCAAAGGATTTTTGCAACAAAACAAATAGATTGTGTTCTTTTCAAACAAGTTACCCAAAACTTTCATGAACTTTCATGATGAAACCTTTGCGATCACGGCATACTACAGACATGCAACAATATTTTATTACCTTTAGTTATCGGGTCGACCTAACAGAAGAAATGTACAGAGTCAAAACTAAACGCAAGGCGGCTACCAGGAACCTTTCTTTTGGAAGCTCCTTTTCAATCAAATAGCCCATCTATTAACCGGTTTATAACGTTAGAACTAGGGGTGTTGTCATGGGTAAAAAAACTCAACCCAACCCGAACCCGGAAAAAACCCGTCCAAAAATAACCCTACACTGCAAAACCCGCGAAAAAACCCGGTACTGTTAGGGTAACCCGAAATAAACCTGCGAAATTTAGGTTTACCTATGGGTACCCAACTTATTTTATCTTTTTGTATTATTTTTGGTATTTTGCATAATCAAACATATATGTTTACTTTTATTTATTTTTAAATGTCCATTTTAGTTAAGATGTGCTTTTAAAAGAATTGTTTAACTACTTTTTTATTTTTACAATAAATATGTTTATTTAAAAATAATATTTTGAAAATACATTATTAATTTTTAGAAATTTTAGATATAGTTTATGTTTAATTCAATTCAATGATGTGAATATTTTCATGCTAAAATCAAATCTAATAAAAATAAGTTAAGATTGTTTACATAATAATCAAATTTAGCACACTTGAATTTAAAATTTTGAATTCAATTGAGAAAGTTGGTTTAATATTATAAATATATATATTAAAAACTAATCTATATTTTAAATTTTAAAAACTAATTTTTTATATCTTGGCACATCACAATTATAAGTATACATACCCTACATTTTAACATAATTGATTTATAACTATGTCTTTAAACATAGTTTTACTGTTTTTGGTTAATTCTACTAATCTCATATGTGTTATTAATAATAGTATTTTGTATAATATTTTAAAATTTTATAAAGTCCATTTTTAAACTTTTTTAAAATATGATTTAGAACGTAAAACTAAATCATAATACATTAACTAACCATTCGGGATCTTGTGGTCAGGTGTTAAGAAGACGGGATTGGGACACCAACACATTCTAAGATCGATCCACCTGCTATGTTGAACTAAAAACACATTGCCTTGGACACCCACATAGATATGGGTCTATACATTCGACCCATTTGCATATACGGAGAGAGGATATATCAATGGAGTGCACACCCAGGAACAGACCCAGAAAATTATTTAGTTTGGGACCATATATAATTATTAATATTAAAATTAATAAAAATTCTAATTAAATTCTAGTTATATAATATGTTTTAAATTTTTAGGTTGAAAGAAAACTAATATTATTAAACAAAAACATCTCTCTTAATTTTAAAAAAATAAATATATGAATTTTAAAAAATTATATAAAATATAATAAAATAGTTTTTATTTAACATAACTAAATTCTAAAATATTTATATACTAAAACAAAATCAATAACTTACTAGGTATAACAAATTCTGCCTCTTACTAATTTATATAGATTATATAAGCTGTTTTAATGAATTTAATTAATATGTTAAAAAGTCTAAACTAATATGTTAAAAAGAAAGGCAAGAAATATAACATGAAAATATTCAAATTATGGTAAAGATATGGAAATATGTGATAAAAAGAAACACAAATTGAAATCTTGGTAGTTATAGAAAATGAAAGAGGGGTTTTGGTAAAGAGAAAAAAAATATAGCAAAAAGCATTAAACAAGTGATCTCCAGATCAACATGTAGCATCTCTAACCAGTTGAATCAAGAAAGCTCTGATATGTATAACATTTAATACCAAAATGTATAACATTTAATTAGGAAAATTTTAAATGAGTATGGGGCACGTGCCCCACCTTCGTACACGTACGTCCCCCCCTGACTCCGCCTCTTCCAAGAATCAGTCTTGATCCTTTCATGGGTTTAGCATTTACTCTGAATTATAAAATTCTTTTTTGAAAATCCTAATTTCGCAATTAAATCTTTTTTTTTTTGCTCTGGAATTGTTGGAACTAGTAGCACATTTTAGAAGAAAACAAGACCTCTCCCTAAACTTTAGCTAAATGTTGCTAAATATCTTAAATGTTTCCATAATGTTAAAGGACTTTGGACAATTTTTGGTTTTTCATATTTCTCCCATCTCCATATCAACTATTTTGTACTGAAGCGAGGACTAGAGGAGGGTATTATTGACTTTCATACTACGTAATCTGCTGCTATAAATAGTCTTTGTTCTCCAAAGGTTTCTTTATCACATAGACTTATTTGTCATTTCTTCTTGGTCCCAAATAATGGAATTCAATTGTGTTCAATTTCTTCAGAACAAAACGATTCTTGTCACTGGCGCTACCGGATTCCTTGCGAAGGGTAGGTTCTTTAATTTTCCGTTTGATTTTGGTTAATCCTCATCAATCTAGTTTAAAATTCGCTAGAATTACTAATGACTTCGCTTGTACGTTCGGAAACAATTTCCACATATATCGTTTTCCGTCAAAATATTGATAAAGTTAGATGCGTTATTCTTTAATGTAAACAACAATTATATTTATGTTTTAAGCACTTAATAGAAGTATCATAGTACGTATAATTAATGTGCATTAATTTAATATATATATAACTATTTCAGGTAGTTGTCTCCCTAATATATGAATTGGAGTAGCTCACTATTAGCACCTAACCGCAGTATTATTAAATATTAATTATCATTAATTTTTTTATTAGTTTTTGTTGAGAAAATTCTGAGAGTACAACCAAATGTGAAGAAGCTGTACCTTGTGGTGAGAGCATCCGACAATGAAGCCGCGGCGAAACGCTTACGAGCAGAGGTTATATTTTAAACAAAACCTAATTTACTACATAATATAACAGGCGTTTGAGAAATAAAAGGAAGTAAGTTCAGATCTAGTTGACAAAAGAAAAAAAAGTTCAGATCTTGATGTTTATTAATTAATCTGATTTGTTGGATTTTATATATAACAGGCGTTTGAGAAAGATCTTTTCAAGGTGTTGAGAGAGAATCTTGGCGAAGAAAATTTGAATATATTGTTGTCGGAAAAAATTGTCCCGGTCGCAGGTGATATCTCGACCGATAATTTTGGCGTCAAGGACTCAAATCTCAGAGAATGTATGCAAAAAGAAATCGATGTTGTTGTTAATGTCGCAGCCACAACAAACTTTGACGAAAGGTACTAGCTACAAGACAATATATTATACAAGATATTTCTATATTTTTAATTCAAATTTAAATAGTGTTATTTTATTTATATATGAAAAAAAAAAAAGATATGATGTTGGGATTGGAATCAACACATTTGGAGCTCTCAACGTCCTTAAGTTTGCCAAAAGTTGTGTTAAAGCACAATTACTTCTCCACGTCTCAACGGGTGAGTTACTTTTTTTTATTTATTCTTTCGAAAATTATTTCAATAATTATATTCTATGATATGGTTCTTGAAACTTATAGTCTTCTATGTTTCGTTAGCTTATGTTTGTGGAGAAAAACCGGGTCTCATAAGTGAAAAACCATTCGCAATGGAAGAGATTCGTAACAAAAATGGTCATCAATTGGATATAAACCTTGAAATGGAACTTGTGAAGCAAAGATTGAAAGAACTCCATGAACAAGATTGTTCAGAAGAAGAGATTACTCTCTCCATGAAAGAACTCGGAATGGAAAGGTGAGTGCTGTTGATGGTTTTAAAAAGTCATAAGAATTTAAATTATCAGATTTGATGAAACATAATTTGGTATATATGTATGTATAGGGCAAAGCTTCATGGATGGCCAAACACATATGTTTTTACCAAATCAATGGGAGAGATGCTTCTTGGTAACCATAGAGAAGGTCTTCCTCTTGTCATCATCCGTCCCACGATGATCACTAGCACTCTTTCTGAACCATTTCCTGGTTGGATCGAAGGGCTAAGGTAATTTTATTATCGATTAGGAGTCTTAATTTTGATTTTAGGAAAAACATGTTGACAGTTCATAACTCGTGTTGGTCAAGTGGTAAAGGAGTGTCTAGGCACTCCGTCACTCGGGGTAGATTCGTGTTGGTCACCCGTGATTTAACATGGTCCATGGGCTCTAGGTAGATGGTGATCCGTTCGGATTGGTCGTTTGAAATCCAAATACTGGCCTAAGGGCTCTAGTATTAGATTGGTTGGTGATGGTTTGGATCAGGTCTCGTTCACCTAAAAAAATGTTGTTTGGTTCATAATAAAACTTTTTAATAATTCAGTATTTTTAACCAATCTATTTAGACATTTTTTATCCCTAATTACCATTATTCACATTATTAATAATATCTGAATGTAGAACCGTAGACAGCGTGATTGTTGCATACGGAAAGGGAGTTCTCAAGTGTTTTCTTGTGGATGTAAACTCGGTCTGCGATATGGTAAATTCTCAAACTAGACATGTTTCTAACTATTTTTCGATCCTCCATTTTACATAGTTACCATAACAAAAGCTCTAGCTTACTAGCTATCGAGCCAAAATTTAAATTTAAATGCAATATGGAAAAACTTGTTGACAGATACCAGTGGATATGGTGGCAAACGCGATGATCATGGCTGCAACCACACATGCTGGAGGTTCAGGGGTTCACATGGTGTACCATGTCGGTTCATCGCACCAGAACCCAGTGACATTTGGAGAGATTTATGAGATTTTGGTTCGTTACTTCACCAAAAGCCCTTTGCGTAGTCGCAATGGCTCCCCCATAGTCGTCTCAAAAGTCAGGTTCATATCAACCATGGCTTTGTTCAGCCTCTACATGACCCTACGTTTCAAACTACCTTTACAGGTACTAGTAGCCAAATTGTTGTATATAACATTGGTGGTACTATTTTAAAAACTATCTAACATTGAACAACTAATTCTCTTTCTCACTCTCTTCTTATATCAGTTGGTGAAAATAATTGACATTATATATCCTTGGAGAAACGGAGATAAATACAGAGACAAGATCCGCAAAATCAATTTGGTGAAGAGATTGGTAGAGCTTTACGAGCCTTATGTACTCTTCAAGGGCATGTAAGTTTTAACTTCTTATTCATAGTTTTATGTTGTGACATTTGACTCTTAACTTGAAATATTATATTTTTAAATTTATTTACATAATACTAATATTTTATTTTTCTCAGATTCGACGATAAAAATACTAAGAGCTTATGTGCCAAACAAAAGGAAGATGAGACCAAAAATTCGATGGGGTCGATGTTTGATTTCGACCCAAAAGGCATTAATTGGGAAGATTATCTCACAAACATACATATTCCTGGCCTCGTTACACACGTGCTTAAGAAATAAAACTACAAAACACACTTTATTGATTCTGCATGTATCACCAACAAAACAATTCCTCGTGGAATATCATATTTTATTTGTAAGGCAAAAACATAATTCTTTTAAAAGAAAATATATGTCATCAATCTTTTTTTTTTTTGTAAAGTGCGCATTATTTATTTGATAATGCGGGTCTCGTTAATTATTCCAATAAGTATGATATTTATCTTCTAAGTATGTATTATTCTTTATACCAAAAAAAAATTATTATTCTCCCATTAGAAGTTCACTCACCACTACATCTAGTTAACGATCATCTCTTTTTAAACAGAGGGATCAAATTAAGTTAGTGAACATAAAGTAGTTTGGCTTGCTTTTTCCATGTTACTCATGCTGTTTACGAATTTAAAAGCCTTGTTTTTCTTTAATTTTTTACATTCTAATCAGAAGATTGATCGATCCACTCTCATTCATATCATATCAGACAAAACTCTCACTCTCCTCATTCGGTATGTGTTCGACAAGACTCTCACTCTCCTCAGTCTGTATCACTGTATGTGTTCCAAGTGAATATCCATACCATCTGGAGGGAAAGAAAGAAACGGAGACATGGAGAGATTCAATCCACAACCATGGCAATTGTGAATCTAGTTAACAAACGAGTGCACAATCGCCACCTTTCGATCCGAGCTTTAGGCAACCTAAAGTACGAAGAGAGCCTCTAGCTTTGGTTTGCCGTACAACTCACAAGGAACCTAGTTGATACACGAGTTTTAAACCCTTATTTCCTACTGCAAGTGCACAGCATACGAAGTAGTATTTAGGGGTCGATCCCACGAAGACCAGTTTTCACACTTTGATATATTGAGCTAAATCAAAAGCTAAGACAATTCAATATGTTTTTGGTTTTTGTAAATAGTAAGTAATGAAAGCGAAATCGGTTGTAAGATAATATTAAACAAGCGTTAGGTCAAGGAATATCGCAGGAGATTCAGAGCAACGGATTAAACAACTATTCAGGCAATGATTAAGCATAAATCTAGAACTTAAACACTAAGATAATATCAATCCACTCTCGTGGTACCAATATCTTTGTCTATCAACTTAGAAATCCTAACTCTCGCTGGTACTAGAAATCGTAGACAAGCATTAAGGATAGGTTTAATATGTTCACAATTCTCAATACATCTACTCTCGCAGGTAATGGTTAAATTGCTCACCAATGTTCTTTCTAGAAACCTAGCAACTCTCGCTGTCTAAGTTAAACCAAATTTCATAAGATCAAGTGATCAATTCGATCTAAGCATTAAGAACAACAAGGGTGAAGATATTGATTTGAATAGTCTATTTGTGTTTAACCCTAAAGCTCATGAATTCCTTTGACAAACCTTAACCTAACTAAGAGGTCTACTCAGACATGATTAAAGAAGAAAACAAAGAGATTATAAAGTTCATCATAAAAGCTTGAATAGATAATGAAAGCTGAATATAAACTTATAAGAACTTAATTAAAGCATAAACAAAAGACTGAAAGTAAAGCATAAATATAAAGACTAAAAGTAAAGCATAAATATAAAGACTGAAAGTAAAACTTAATTAAGCATAAAGATAAGAACTGAAAGTAAAGCATAAGATTAAAAGCATAAGATTAAAGCTTAAAAGAAACTTAACAAGAACTAGATAAAAGCATAAACATAAAACTTAAAACTAAAGAAGAAGCTATGCTTTGAAGCTAGAGAAGAGAGGAGGAGGAAGAAGGTGTGTTTTGAGAGTGATGTTGTGAGTCCATTATATAGGCCAAGGTGAAGGGGAGTAGGTGAAGCGGGGAACGGTCGTTCTTGGTGTAGAACGATCGTTCTCCATGGTCGATCGAAGTAGGTGGAGTTGGTGGACTTGGGAACGATTGTTCCCTTCGTAGAACGGTCGTTCCTTAGTGTTTTTGCCGGGGAACGATCGTTCTGTTGTGGAGAACGGTCGTTCCTCAGTGTTTTTGTCGGCATGGTTGGTGAATGAGGGAACGGGCTGCATGGGATGGAACGATCGATCTTCGGTTTTTGTCGGCAGGGTTGGTGGATGAGGGAACGACCGTTCCTTGGAGGGAATGATCGTTCTCCATGGTCGTTCCATGGAAAGGAACGGTCGTTCCTTTGCTTGGCTCTCTTGTGTTTGGTCCTTTTCTCGTTTTTCCGTCTTAACTTGACTCGAACATGTCCGTAAACACCAAACTCCTTCGGAACTCCATGAAATCTGTAAAAACACTCAAAACAATAGAAAAGACTCGAAAAACTAACGAAAGATGCAAATCAAAACTCAAACCGAATACTAAAAACGAATCAAAATACGTTAAAAACACGTAATATCAACTCCCCCCAACTAAAACCTTTGCTTGTCCCCAAGCAAAACCAGATATTTTACAAAGAGGAGAGGTTAGAAAAACGTGTGAAACTTGTAAAACTTATAGGACCATACTCTAAGTCAATTGCCCGTAAACCGCATTCGCAAAGTTCAGATCAAACCGTACTTCATTGTACTTCTCCATAACCGTAGTAAATGAGTGAAATCTCATGATCAAGCAGAACTCAATATTTAACATTCATTATCAAATGCGTGTACTCTCACAAAGGGAATATTTAACACGTTATGGTCCAGGTATCAAGGTTGGTATTTGGTGGCTCAAGTGTTTCGGTTTCTTTTAGCAATATAAACAGATGCAAATCATTATGCAAAATCACCGTGAGACATAGACCAATTAGGAGGTACACAACTCTCCTTAACTCTAATCCTTCTACCCTTTTTTAACTGAGTCACAAACAAGAACATGATTTCTCTTAACGTTTCATGAAATTTAAAGATATTACCTTGACGACTTTCCCGGTTCCTTCTGTTTTATTTTTTATTTTTTTATTTTTTATTTTTTTCTTTTTCTTTTTCTTTCTTTTTTTTTTTATATCGGAAAATGAAACCGGTTAGTCTCTAAGATCTGCATCAAAAGAATTTTAACAATGTAAGCTTATTTCTTGAATGTGAATAAAATCTTCTACCCTTTTTAAAAGTTCACCCTCTTTTGAAACGAAAATTTTCAATGAATATATTCAAAGAGAGAGATCACATTTCTAGACACATCCCATGAGTTTAATCAGAAATAGACCACCTATCTAGACACAGTCCTAAAGAAAAGTTGTGTCGGTCCGTATACTCCATAGTTTTTGCACATGAATGCAATGACAGTAAACGAAGAAAAGTGGGTTTCAACATGGAAATGGTAAGGGTGTGGTACTAGACTAAGATAAGTCTAGCCATTTGGAGTTAGCAAATATTGGTAGAAATGATGCAAAGAAAACTCCAAATGTAAAATCCAATACATGATTATCAACCCCCTAAGTGAGATAAATTAAGTCCATATTAAGTTCTAATAATTTGATTAAGTTCACATGATTTGAGAAATTCACTAAATGATCAAGTTATGGATTTTTCTGCGTTTCCAAACTATCCTCAAACAATGCTAAACAGTCTTAAGGCAATGACATCGAATATGTTGCAATTCCAAAAAGTTTAACAATTTCACACATTGTTTTGACTCTGATAAATGTTTTTTTTTTTTTTTGAAAATTTAAACACACCAAAATAAAACATAAAACATCCACAAAACACATCGTTAGTACACAAATGAATCCCTCCCCCAGACTTGTTTTTAACTGTCCCGGTTAAAACAAAACTGAAAGAGAAACCCGCAAACTCATAAATAAAATAAAAATGTCCTAAATGGATTTGACAGTGGTGTAGGGACAAGAAAACTTACTTGAAGACGTGCACCCCCTTCTATTTTTTTTTATTTTTTATTTTTTTTATTTTTTATTTTTTTATTTTTTTATGGAGCACTCCGGCGGAGCAGGTGCTCGGAAACAGATTTGGGGTGCTCGCTTGTGTTTTTTTTTTTTTTTTCAACTGAAACAAAGAAAAACAAAACCAAAAATTAATAGTAAAAGAAAATAAAAGAAAAACACTTACCAGTGGGTTGCCTCCCACCAAGCGCTTGGTTTAAGTCGTTAGCTTGACTTCTGAGCACAAGTGCTAATCATGAGAATCAAAAGGTTGAGCCAGTGCACCTTTGGTCCTTCTCTTATTGGGACAAGAAACAAAGTGCGCAAAAAGGTATACAATTGTCCAAAGGAAATAGACAATATTCTCATCAAAGAAGTTTACTACAAATATTCAAATATTCCTCGACAGTGAGATGTTGTTGAGAATCAAATGCATTTGATGGAAAAATATAATTAACTTTAGCTTCAAACGAGTTTGTTACAAAATAGTCAACTTTATCTCCATCAATCTTATAAAATACCACATTCTCATCCTCATCATCATTCTCAACCTTAGGGCTCTCTATCTCATCCAAGATCTTATCTAAATCAAATTCATCCCCTAGGTCAGATTTTTCAAGAAGCGATCTAGATTCCTCTAGCATTAAAGAGTTAAGCTCGAGATTATGATCATTCAAAACACAAAGATAACTAGTATCAAAACATATTTCATGATAATCTCTAGCAAATTTTTCTACTCTTAAGGCATCTAGTCTTTGAGTCTCACATATCAAATCATAGCATTCATCAATGAGTATGGAGGAAGGTGAATCATAAGCTACATCTTCAATAGAAGGCATGTGACTATCCTCAAAATCTTGAAATTCAAAGGCTAAATCGGATGTACCTTGTAACTGGAATGGTGGAACCCAATATATTACCTCCTTAAGTGAATGGGCTACCATTATCTCGTCAAATGTAAGCTCTCTTCCTTCTAGTACTGCCTGATGTGACATGAGGTTCATCCGAATCATTACTGCTAGGTCACTCCTTGTCAGCATTGGATTTTCCACACAAAGCTTATCCAACTCCACTCTTTGTTCTGGCGTAAGTACGTTCTCATCAAAAGACTCATCTTCAATGTATTCTTCAAACGTGTCCTCCTCTTCTTGTGGCCAATCATTGTAGTCCATGGCCATCAAAGTTAGTAAAAGTTAGTGTCTTAGATTAATAATTCAGCCGTAAACCAAAGGTGAACATTTGGTCCCCGGCAACGGCGCCAAAAACTTGATACACGAGTTTTAAACCCTTATTTCCTACTGCAAGTGCACATCATACGAAGTAGTATTTAGGGGTCGATCCCACGAAGACCAGTTTTCACACTTTGATATATTGAGCTAAATCAAAAGCTAAGACAATTCAATATGTTTTTGGTTTTTGTAAATAGTAAGTAATGAAAGCGAAATCGGTTGTAAGATAATATTAAACAAGCGTTAGGTCAAGGAATATCGCAGGAGATTCAGAGCAACGGATTAAACAACTATTCAGGCAATGATTAAGCATAAATCTAGAACTTAAACACTAAGATAATATCAATCCACTCTCGTGGTACCAATATCATTGTCTATCAACTTAGAAATCCTAACTCTCGCTGGTACTAGAAATCGTAGACAAGCATTAAGGATAGGTTTAATATGTTCACAATTCTCAATACATCTACTCTCGCAGGTAATGGTTAAATTGCTCACCAATGTTCTTTCTAGCAACCTAGCAACTCTCGCTGTCTAAGTTAAACCAAATTTCATAAGATCAAGTGATCAATTCGATCTAAGCATTAAGAACAACAAGGGTGAAGATATTGATTTGAATAGCCTATTTGTGTTTAACCCTAAAGCTCATGAATTCCTTTGACAAACCTTAACCTAACTAAGAGGTCTACTCAGACATGATTAAAGAAGAAAACAAAGAGATTATAAAGTTCATCATAAAAGCTTGAATAGATAATGAAAGCTGAATATAAACTTATAAGAACTTAATTAAAGCATAAACATAAAGACTGAAATTAAAGCATAAATATAAAGACTAAAAGTAAAGCATAAATATAAAGACTGAAAGTAAAACTTAATTAAGCATAAAGATAAGAACTGAAAGTAAAGCATAAGATTAAAAGCATAAGATTAAAGCTTAAAAGAAACTTAACAAGAACTAGATAAAAGCATAAACATAAAACTTAAAACTAAAGAAGAAGCTATGCTTTGAAGCTAGAGAAGAGAGGAGGAGGAAGAAGGTGTGTTTTGAGAGTGATGTTGTGAGTCCATTATATAGGCCAAGGTGAAGGGGAGTAGGTGAAGCGGGGAACGGTCGTTCTTGGTGTAGAACGATCGTTCTCCATGGTCGATCGAAGTAGGTGGAGTTGGTGGACTTGGGAACGATCGTTCCCTTCGTAGAACGGTCGTTCCTTAGTGTTTTTGCCGGGGAACGATCGTTCTGTTGTGGAGAATGGTCGTTCCTCAGTGTTTTTGTCGGCATGGTTGGTGAATGAGGGAACGGGCTGCATGGGATGGAACGATCGATCTTCGGTTTTTGTCGGCAGGGTTTGGTGGATGAAGGAACGACCGTTCCTTGGAGGGAACGATCGTTCTCCATGGTCGTTCCATGGAAAGGAACGGTCGTTCCTTTGCTTGGATCTCTTGTGTTTGGTCCTTTTCTCGTTTTTCCGTCTTAACTTGACTCGAACATGTCCGTAAACACCAAACTCCTTCGGAACTCCATGAAATCTGTAAAAACACTCAAAACAATAGAAAAGACTCGAAAAACTAACGAAAGATGCAAATCAAAACTCAAACCGAATACTAAAAACGAATCAAAATACGTTAAAAACACGTAATATCACTAGTCGCATTCAAACTATTTCTCAAACGTTTTAATAGTTTATATTCTGCACAAACTCAAATTAAATTTAATCTTATGAAATAGTTGTTGCAAAAAGCAGTTTTTTATTTATTTGAGCAAAACATATTGTTTAGTTAAAAAAAAAATTGAATCATTTGAATTATTTTCTTGTTTCATATTTTATATTTATATTTGTTATTTCAGATTATCTGAATCTTTATAGGTTTTTATGTTAAAGAAAATAAAATAAAATGTTTAGACTGATTTTAGTGTATATAGATCTAGTTGAAAATACAAAAAAAAAACATTGTTCAAATCTTTGGCCGCCACAACTAATTACACTGCGGTTAAGCATTTGACGGTCAGACACCATCAAAATTTTATCCAAATCGAATTTTAAAAAAAAAAGGTTAGCTGTCAAATTTTTCATATATTAATGGTAGTAATTGTATAATATATATATATATATATATATATATATATATGATAAATCTATCATATTGATATTGGTACAAAAATCAGATAAAAAGAGTTAAAGTGGAGTTTAAATATGAAAAAAAATAGCCATGGTTAATGTTTTAAAATAGTGAACATATTCGTTAAATCAAGAAAATAAATTAAATATATCTATGTTTTATCTGTTTTATTATTAATTTAATTATATGAATTTAAAAAGACGAAAACAATAAAATAAAATTCCCAAGTATCTTTCGATTTATCTATTAACTCCGTAAATCCAGCAAGATTGCATAGCTTCTTCTTTTTCTCGACCATTAATTATATTAAGTTGAACCAAGTACAAGATTTAGAGCAACATTATTGGGAGTTCTGAACCATGAGTCTCTAAAACAAAACAAAATAGTATAAGATAATATATACTACTATTTATTTATTATTAGAGGTTCTAAAACCTTTGTAATCATTATACCAAAACCTCTTAACTAAAAGGTTTTGGTGTAATGATTACAAAGGTTTTAGAACCTTAGATGATAAACAAATAATTTCTAATATTTTATGATATAAATTTTTTAAAGAGACTCTAGTTTTAAACCTCCCAATAATGATGCTCTTAGAGATTACAACCGAGGGCTTATTGAATCAATGAATTTAGAGAATCCAAGGAATTTTAATTCAGGGGGATTTTAGAAAAATCAGGGATTTGAGTTCCTGTACGTTGATTTGAAGGGAATTTAGGAGAATTGAAAAAAAAAGGTATTTTATTTTTAACCATACATTGCAAAGAAGGTAACTGTATCAGCAGACCAGACGAGAGCAAAAGATTTCCCGAAGAAGGTTATAGCAACATTGAGTAACGGGATGATCAGAAATAGACAGTTAAGAGCCTCTTTCTCTTTAATTCGGTAAGTCTCGTGCTCGAAGAGAAGGTGTCGTGATTGTGATTGGCTCAGATAGGTGGGCTCTTCTTTCTGAGATGGACTAATTGGATTTAGCTGCCCCAAGTGGAAGTCTGTGAAAGAAGAAACCCTGCAACAAAGTAACGACAATGTCATAATGCCATGTGGTCTGCTTATAAAACAGAGCAGATGAGTCGTTGATAGGTGTCAATCAATGACAAGGTGAAAGCAGGAGCTGGAAGAAGAAGGGTACTGATGCAGAATATAAAGTCATAGTGAGAGAGACAACAAGAAATAAGGTTCACAATATCAAAAATACAGAGTGATAAGAAGATTAAGAAAGGGTGAGAGAAAAGAGAAGTGAGAAGAGTGTGACTTATCTTTTCATAGAAACTGATTCATATTTGGTTTCTTCTTTGGGTTAAATCTCTGTAAGGTGAGTGAAGTGAGCTTAGTGAGTGATCTCTCTTGTTTTCTTGTATCAAGGATATAACCCTTTGTGAGGTGGTGTAAGCTCACCGAGACGTACCGAGATCGTGTTGATCTTGGGAACTCGTACTTCCTTGTGATATCATGGATGCATATCCTTGAACCTCAAAAACCTTGTAAAGCGTAGTTCCAGGGACATGTGAGTTTTTACTGGCGGTGGACGCTCGAGGCAAAGGTTGATGCAGTCTTGTTAACTACCTGTTTGAATTTGACAAGTCATGAGCTTGAAGAATTCAGATCTCAAATATCCCAGATCCAATTAGAGAGAAGAGAAAAAGAAGAGAGAGACTCACACAATGATGTGAAGAAGAAGAAAAGGAATGAGAAAAGGAGGTAGAGATAGATTGGTTCTTCAATTTTTTTGTTTACACTACTGTACGGAACAAAAGAAAAAATAATTGGTCAAAATTTTCAAGATGGTATTTTGATCTTCTAAATTTTAACTATAAATCACTGTTTAAATTTCTCAGAACAATTATTGAGTTATTTTATTTATGAAATCCTTGTTTTCCAATAAGAGAGATTTGAAAGAATTTGTATAAATGATTGATCCAATAAGCTTGGATTTGAAAGAGTTTTTATAAATGGTAGATCCAATAAGGAAAGATTTAAACAATTCCTTAGATTCTCTCAATTTTCAATTCTCTGATCCTAAGTACCCTAAATTAAGCCCACCTGTTGACCCAAAATACAAGATAATGATTTTAGGAAAAGGGACACGTGGAGCTCCTTCCATGTCAATCATGACTCTAAAACCTGTAACTGATCCTCCTGCAGTAGCCACCGTCGATTACCAACCGGAAAATCAACACCTCTCTACCACGACCAACCTGACCTTCCACTGTGACGAGAAGCTCTGTCTTTGAACCTCACAGTGAGGCTCAATCCGCTGATCGTCAACGGACATAATTGACGAAGATATTACTCTCACCTACTTTGAAAAGACACATTGAAGCAAAGAGAGTATCAAATCTAGCTAGAATCAAACGGATTAAAGCATGTAAATCAGAACTGCAGAAGGAAAAAGAAAACAAAATCCGGACGAAGCCGGAAGCAAAAGCAAAATCCGAACAAGTCGGAGAAAGAAATCCGACTAGCGGAACTTTATTATCTGAAAACCAAAAGAGGAATCCGATCAAAGATCGGAAGTTATAAAAAAAAAAGAGATTCTCTCTCTAAAAGATACGAGAAAGAAGAGAGAGAGAAATCTCTTTTATTTGGGTTCGGGTTTACTTAGATTGCAGCTTAAACCGGTAATTTTGCTTAGCGTATTCCCGAACAAAAAAAACCAACAAAATAAATAAACGAAAAAAGAAAGTTGATACCGGTCAAAGATTGAACAGGTTAAACCGGTGGCTAATTTTGATAAACCAAAGAAACAGAAAACGCAGATGATCGAACGGCCACGATGTCACGATGGACCTTACCAGAAAAGTAGAAAACCAAAAGCCCAAAAGAGAACAGAAGACGAGAGAGAAAAACCCTAACTATATATACAATATATAAACTCTTCCTCTTCCTCCATTGTCGCTTCTCCAAACACACTCAAAGCCTTGCAGCTCCCTGGTTCCCAAATCTTCTTGGTACTCTTCTTTCGCTGTCTTTAGATTTCACTCTTGAATTTTAATACCATTTCTGCTAATTTGATCTAACCTTTTGTATGTATCAAATCAGAAAATGAAGGTTGTCGCTGCTTTCCTCCTCGCTGTTCTTGGCGGAAACGCTAATCCTTCTGCTGATAACATCAAAGATATTATCGGAGCTGGTAAAAATCTTTTGCTTTTTTGTTGTCTCCTTCGTCAAGTTTGAAACTTTTCTGATTAATGTGTTTAGATTGTGTTACTGTAAACGCTGAATTAGATGCCATTAGTCGCAATTACCTCTAAAGAGTTATAGTTTGGTTTCTGTAGGTAATGGTTAAAGATTTTTCTGAAATGCTTATCAAAGTTTAGGTTTTTATGATGTGGAACCCTAACCAAGACAAGATAGTGTTCTTGTGCCCGATAATTAGATGCCATTAGTCGCAATACGCTTTTGTCTTTACCTCTAAAGAGTTCAGTTTGATTTCTGTAGGTAAAGGTTAAAGATTTTTCTCAAATGCTGATCAAAGTTTAGGTTTTCATGATGTGGAACCCTGATCGAGACAAGCCAGTGTTCTTGTGTCCCAGAGTTAGACGCCATTAGTCGCAATATGCTTTTCGCTATACCTAGAGTTATAGTTTGATTTCTTTAGTTTAAGGTTAAGATTTTTTTCTCAAATGCTTATCAAAGTTTAGGTTTTTATGATGTGGGAAGATGTTAATTAATAATTAAGTATGGAATCCTGATGAAGACAATGACAGTTTTCTTGTTGTGTCTACTTTTAGATTCCCTGTCTTGTTTCTGCATAAATTATTTTTAGGATTTGGTGTTGCAGTAAAATATGAATTTTCATTTAGTTGCATTGCTCGTGTTGTGTGTTATGTTTGTTTGTTGTAGTTGGTGCTGATGTTGATGGAGAGAGCATCGAGTGTTGTGTCTACTTTTAGATTCCTGTCTTTTTAGTGTTGCAGTAAAATATTAATTTTAATTTTGTTGCATTGCTCGTGTTGTGTGTTCTGTTTGCTGTAGTTGGTGCTGATGTTGATGGAGAGAGCATTGAGCTTCTTCTGAAAGAAGTGAGTGGTAAAGACATCGCCGAGCTGATTGCTTGCGGTAGGGAGAAGTTGGCGTCTGTACCATGTGGTGGTGGTGTGGCTGTTGCATCTTCTCCATCAAGTGGTGCTGGTGGTGGTGCCGCCGCTGCTCCTGCAGCTGCGGAGAAAGAAGCCAAGAAGGAAGAGAAAGAAGAGTCTGATGATGTAAGCACCTTTCTTCATTTTTAACATTTGGTTTCCTCTTAAGTCTTCATTAACGTCATGAATCTGACTCTTCTGGTTTTGATGCAGGACATGGGATTCAGCCTCTTCGAGTAAGATTTGTTCACCACGAAAATGGCGTGGAGATTTGACCCTATGCAGTTAGTGAATCTGGTTTTGGCTTATCTTTTTTGTAGTTCTTTGTTTATCAAAGATTCTTGTATCACAATTTTTTACTTCCTTAGATATGAAGCCAGAAGAGTTTTTCCATCTTATCAAGTTTTTATAATATCTATTTTACGTTTTTCTTTCAGCTTGTGGTTGATTTACATGATGATTATGCGTTGTCTATATATTACTAAGTGAATGAATCTGGAATCAGCCTCTGTTCTAAGTTCTAACCGTAGAATTGTCTGAAATGTAACATAATACAAAGTTTGGATCCTATGAACAAGTCCAAAGGGGAATATCATCACAGAACCATAACAAGTTGATTTGAGATAGTGTTAGTGAATGTAAGAATATAATCATATATATTCAGAGACATTCAGAGTTTAACTTCACACTTTTTAGAGCATAACCCTGTGAGAAGTTGATAAATTGGATAAAAGTAGACAACGCTGACAAGAAAATGAAACCGGGCACTTAAGTACTTGTATAACAAAATCAAAAATCATCTGCTTGGGCATAAACACGTCCCACAGTTTGATCAATCTCAAGTTAAAACAAACCACTGAAGTTCAGATTCAGATTCTACCGCGAGAAGAAACAGGGTTTGTTGATTATCTTTGAGAAGAACAAAAGATACTAAGATTTAGGAACAGTGACATTAAGTATCTTAACATCTTGGTAAGGCCTGTCGTTCTTGTCTGTCTTCACTTTCTCTATCCCCTGTTCATTTCGTTATATAGTTAAGACATAAAAGTCGTACTAAGCAAAAACATTGTTCTTTTGTTGTGTTTCATTACCTGTACGACGTCCATTCCTTTAACAACTCTTCCAAAAACTGTATGCTTATTGTCTAGCCACGGTGTAGCCACAGTTGTGATAAAGAACTGCGACCCATTTGTGTTTTGACCAGCGTTTGCCATGGACACTGTGAACGGCCTGTCATGCCGTAGACTGCAAAAAACAAAAACATAACACAAACTAGTTTTCACATTCAGTTCGTTTTTGAAGGATGGATAAACATAAAAGCAGGCGTGACGGAGAGAAATGACTTTACCTTTTGTGAAACTCGTCCTCGAATTCTCTTCCCCAAATCGACTGTCCTCCAGTACCATCGCCTAGAGGATCTCCAGTTTGGACCATGAATCCTTTGATAACTCGGTGGAAAAGGTGGTTATCGTAATAGCCATTACGGCAGTGTGTTGTGAAGTTCTCCACAGTTTTGGGACATTCTTCTGGGTAAAGCTTTATGTGCATATCACCCATCGTAGTATGCATGATCTGGATAAATTTCAAAACAATAAAGAGTTAAGAGAACTATTGTGTCAAAGCTCCGGACTACGTAATGAATAGAGACATACCACGTTCTCTGGAAGAGATGTGGTGGCTGAGTTTCCAATATCGGAGACGGACATAAGTTCATCAGCAGCAGGCTTCTCGTTGAACACATCTCTTCCTTGGCTTGCATCTTCAGGTTCTTCTGGCTCTCTCCGACTGCAGATATCAATTTCTTTATGTTAAAAGCCTTAAGTAGTTCGGCAATATGGAGGTAAGAGGAAAAACTTTTAGAGACAGGAGTAAAATGTCTAGGGATATCCAGAGAAAACATAAGAGGATATCTTTGACTGAAGATGCAATCTTTGTCTCACAACATAAGCATAAGTCGTTTTAGCACGTTGTGAGTCTAAGTACCTGAACATAAAGATCCTTTGTTTCTTGAAGGCGCAGCATAAGATAGTCGGATCAGTTAAAGGCTCCTTGCTTTCATTTACATTTGCTGCGGCTGCTGGAATCTTTCGAACTTTCTTGCCTCCTTGATCACCTTGATATAGTGCAACTCTCAGATACCTTTCATTACTCTCCACCTTTCCAAGGATCCTTGCAACTGTGTTGGTGTGTAAATTTATTATCTAGGCAACAAAAGGGGTAGACAGAGAAAATCAATCAGTTGCATGCAGAGACCCTAACCACGTCAACATATGACTAACAATAAGGTATTAAATTAAACCTTGGTTATATAAGTAAAGACTAGCCAGTAGTGAAAGCATTTTAGCTTTTATCCTCATCGATTGTATCATGTTCATGTGAGACAAAATATTTATCATGTCTTAGTCTATGGAAATCTAAAAAATAAGTGGACTTCTTACTTTTATTCCAAGAAGAGTGGCATATATAAGAAAATTAGAGCTTTCATCGAAAACTGCATTGGGTTGAGGAGCGCTCTCGGTTTTTTCAAGTTCCTTCTCAACTGCCATTCTTCTACCAAAGTCAATTGCTTCAAGCCTGTACAATGGAGCATCGCTCTTCTGCAGATCGTGGGCCACCTAATCATTTCAGTAGAATAGAAGATTACTCAAGAGTAATGTGAAAAGTGAAAACGATGCAAGGAAAGGAGAATACCATATGTAAGCTTACCTCAAGTGACTCGTCATACACCCGCCTTAGTTTACCAGTTCTAAACCAGAACACGCGAATCCTACGATCAGGAGATGTAACAGAAAATTGTTTACCATCCGGACTCACCTGAAAAAGAAGTTCACTACGTTTAGACACCAAAATCTTGCATTATGGTTTTCACTGACATCATTGCTACCTTTATTCTAAGCATTAGCATTGTAAAGAAAATAGTCAAAAGAAAGATAATAAACAGTACCTCAATGGCAGAGATTGTTGTTTTGCACTTTATAATCTCAAAGAGATCTGTATCGCTCTTCAGTTTGAAGTTAACCCTACAACAAGAAGCAAAAGGTCAAAACCAAAACACATTCCAAAAAGGTTTTGCTAAAAAAAGTATTTCTACTATAACCTCCTCTCCGTGACATTCTCATCAATATGAAATCTAACTACATTAACCACAAACACAAAAGGGTAAGCTCCTCCCTTTAAGAAAAGCCCAACTAATAGAAAACAAACAGCAACACCGAACGTTTAAAAGAATTGTGGATAAGAAAATGAGACAAGGACATACTCATCCTCAGGAAACTGCAGCGTAGCTGGACTCCAGTACTCAATGACTCCTTTTGTGTCACCAGAGATCATTGTGTCAGAAACAGGATTGTACTTCATGACCTTAATTGGATACGAATGTATCTGCACAAAGATTAAAAAGAAAAAATGGTTTAGCTCTAGCAAAAAACAACGAGTCAGGAAATAGCAGAGCACAAGAAAAACAGATTAAAACAAACCTCTTTTGAAGCAATGGGTTCATTGGAACCAGAACGGGGATCATAAATGTGCACAAACGATGAGTTTCGGTCACTAACAGCAAGTTTAGCTTTGACATCCCCTTGTTTGTAGACCCACTCAACAGCACCAGGAATATACGGCAGACGGATCATGGCCATCATGTCGTAGTTCACAACATCGTATATTTTAACAGCATGATCATTTGAGATCGTACAGCAAAGCAAACCATCGATGCTAACCTGCATTGCTGAAACGAGTCATGGTTGATAACAGAAGAAGAAACAAACACCAAAGCTATGGAAACCAAAAAAAAAAGGTAACCTTTCAGAAATCGAGCATATCCATGAACTTAAAGGTATCTTAAAGCGAGTCAAAAGAGAGTTCAGATCAGAATATCACTAACAATACTCACCGCTAGACCTTCAATTGGACCAAGATGGGAGCGGAAATGCTTAGCAAACTCGATCCCAACACCCTTCTTCTTCCAAAATTTCAAGTGGCCTAGATGATATATGTCAAAGCAAATCAATGGATAAATAAATTTCAGAGAAACCAAATAGTATCTGAGAGAAAGAGATCATAAAAAGATATGCTTTGGCATTACCATCCATGCTTCCACTTATAAAGAAATCAGCGGCTGATACAGCAACATGTGTAACTACATCCCGATGCATGTAACTTTTCTCATACCTGAGAAAATCAAAGAGAAACAAAGAGTTCACTAAATTACAAATCACTCTTTCAAGACCAATTCACCAATATCGCGCTTACAAATCCTATGGATTCCAAAAAATTTCAGAACCAAAAAGCTCAACTTGAAGAAATAATGAGGACCAATGTTATTAACTAACTAAGACTCAACATCAAACCGCACAAGAATTATCCAAAATTTCACGTGGAAGCACGTTTCAAGATCAATTCACCAATGTCGAGCTTACAAAATCCAGAACCAATAAGCTTAACCGAGAAGCGGTTCAATTTATTCCAAGTTTTGGCTAATTCAAATCAAGAGCAACTAAAACCCTAAACCCAAAACTTGAGGACGAGAAAGTTCATATATTTACATATTAGCAGAAGGAAGCGAATCCAGATAAGCTTGTTCGAACTGAAGCGGACGCTTGCGTTTGACACGAGGAGCAGGTGGTCCGACCATCGTCTCTTCCTCCTCCACCACCGCTAATTCTTTAGTAGGAATCGCGTTTCCGTTCTGAGATTCTTCCTCCATTAGTTTCGTGGAAAGTTCGACTGAAACCACTGTTGCTACTTGCTAAGGACAAATTTCGATTTTACTGAAAGAAACGAGATTGAAACAAAGAGAGGAGTGTCGAGAAATTTTCTGGAAAGAGACGACGATACTGAAAGGAGGAGTCGAGATTAATGCTGAAAGTCTATCTATTGGGTCTGATTTAAGCCCAGTTTGAAATTTATGGGTCTCCGGCGAATTTTGAGTTTTTTTTCTTTCCTTTTTTTTGTCTCCGAAGAATTTTGAGCTATATTATTCACTTCCAAAATCAAATTCTACTAGAAATTGGCAATCCCCTATATATTAAAAGAGAAGACGTTTTGCCACATGTCTCAAGGAGATTAAAAGGAGAAATAACAACCAATCAAAATATTTCTTTTGTACATGTCATTAAAAAGTTCATCTTTAATGGGCATGCTTAATGGGCCTCTGTTTACAAAACACAATCTAATATAGCCCAAATGAAGTTATGAATTTTTTTTTTCTAATTTGGTTATATTTATCAAATGTTTTTTTATAAATGAAAAGATATTAGATTAATTATCATTTGTAAAAATTATAAAAATCCTAGGACTTTTATAATTTTTAACTACTTTTATGAAAATTTTTTAAAAAAATTACAACTCATTTATATATATCGAATTTTTTTCTGATTCGTTTTGGTTAAATTTAATGAGTTTTATTTGTTTTAAGTCAATATTTTGGTAAAAATTAAACATATGTCAATTTAATTCTAAAAATTTAAAATATGATTTTAATTGTTTCATATTTAAAAATAGTTATTCAACTATACAGAATTTCTTTGATTATATTTCAAAAAAGTATTAAACAGAAAAACATATAATCAACAATATAAAAATATTTATAACTTTTAACCTACTAAACAAACATAAAATATAATACACACATATTACAATTATTCAAACACCAATCAATACAATATATAATCTCATATAATACAATTCTTCTAACATCAACAAAAGAAATTCCATACAACAAACAACTACAAATAGTTTAATAGTCATAAAAAACTTGACTAATGTGATAACGGTTTATATAATAATCAACTATATATCAAATATTATATCCGCACAGGGTGCGGGCTATCATCTAGTTCTCTAAATACCGTGAAAGCAAGTTTATAAGACAAATCAAAATTTTTATTTTTTTATTAAAAGCTTTTTTCTAAATTTATGTTTACAAAATAGTTTCTTTTAAATTTCGATGATGAAAAAGATGGAAATAGAGTAAAGCCTAAAATCCATGTTGGAGACTACTCTAACACAAGGATTGGCACAATATGTTTTTGTCCGTTATAGTCTCGTAGAAGAAAAAAAGGGTGATAGATTGACTACAGAAGCTAGAGCTCAGTTCAAGTCTTTGTGGGATTCAGCGGAAGATATAGCTAGGCACGCTATTGAAGAAAAACTGAAGCATCTTCGGAATGGTGACAAAAAAAAAATTTTCGTCAAATATGAAATTTTATTAATCTTGTAAAGAGTTTACAACATCAAGATACAGAGAATTTAAAAACCACAACGGTTGGTATACCTCCCTAATGGGAGTCATAGTAGAAGAAAGATTGTTTTTGGCTAAGTGATGACAAATTTCTTAAGTGAACTAATTAACTTAAAATGAAAAAACTAGAATATTTGTGGGGAATCTGGATATACTTGTAACAAAGTAGTACTCTTGTTGCCTTTTTCATCTATTTGATGAACAACATAATTTTCTAACTACCTTTTTTAATATGTAGTACACTTATTGTACAATAGAAAAATAGATTTTCAGCATTCTTTTAACCTTTTACACTTAGGTCTGTATTTCTAGAATGAATATAATCACAAAATGTCAAAAATGATTATGTGATGAGACGTTTGTATTGGCAAAATTGTATATTAATTTTCATAATCACTATAACTACAATATTTACATTTATATAGAAACTGAATTAACATAATTACCTAATTGTTACGAGGAAAACAATAGCTTCAATTCGTGATTTACTATAATGTTTGAAATTTTTTGGTATTTACATGTTCTTACTTATGATTTTAGTATATTTTTAGGTTCCGAATAACAATTTTACACTATAAAAAGTAATTATATTGTATTATATGTTTTTAAAGTCATTTTAGGTCAAGATAGCAAAAAAGACATACTAAAAGACAAAAGATCAACATACCATAATTCAGCCTCAAGTACAAGTTCAGAGACTCAATTCAAGACCAAAAAACCCAAGAATTAGAGATTGTTCAACAAGACAGTTCCAATACACCGGAAGTGAAGCCCAGAACGGAGCCCTTACATGAAATTTATTTGGATAATTTTTTTTGTGAAGATAAATTCCTTTGAATTATATTTAAGATGCAAATGGAATCATGTCATTTGGCGCTTTGGTGGGAGAGATATTCAAGATTTAGTGAAGATGTATCAATCCAGCGCCCAAGAGAAGCTTGGACCGGTGACAAAGATGGAGTGCACCTGAGCCTTCTCCATCCAAGACTACTTCCTTTTCATTTTCAAGTGTCCAAGCTCGGACCTTCCGCATCTTTGTTCAAAGGCGGCCTATATTTATCCGCTTTTCTTTTTTACTTCTAAAACTTAAATGTAATCGACCTAGGATCCCTCTAAAACTATAAATATATGTCTTTTAGAAAGTCGCCGATATGAGAGGACACACTTTTATCTGTTTTAGTTTAGAATTGCTTTTTTATTTTATTTGTTCTAAGAGTTTCAATTTCCTCAACCTTTGTTTAAGAAGTTTAGTCAGATCTTCTAATCCTATTTTCTTTAATAAAATTGATGAAAGACTTTATGTGTTTGACTCTCTGTGTTTTCTTCTTGTTTGACTCTCTGTGTCATTACTGCAAGAAGATGTTCTGCTGTAATTCTAAGCCAGGGACGTCAAACTTGACTAAGCATTTGGCAGCCTGCAAACAATACCAAACTTGGAAGGAAAACAAGTCACAACAAGTGATAAGAGATGATGGAACAATGCAGAGTGCAAAGGTCAGTGAGGCAGTGTTCAGAGAGGGAACGAATGAGATGATAGTTTTAGGGGAGTTGCCACTGTCATTTGTTGAAAGTGTGGCTTGGAGACACTTCTCATCTCGTGTCAACTTCTACAGGACTCATTCAAGGAGAACAACAAGCAGGGACAGAGTGCAAATGTATGTGAAGAAGAAGGCTTTGCTGAAAAACTGGATTGTTTCAAGCAAACAAAGGGTGTCTCTTACTACCGACATATGGGTTGCTGCAACTACATGTTTTTATGTTGTTTCTTTCTTATTTGATTATTTATAAGCAAAACTTATTTACTTAAGAAATATAACTCATCGTACACTGATTATGGTTTCATATTTATTTTATGTAAAACAGGTGCAAGCTACATGGTCGTTACTGCTCACTTCATTGATGCATTGTTGCTTCTGAAGAAACTTATTATTGGGTTCAACTATGTCTCGGATCACAAAGGATCAACGATTGCAAATACCCTTGGAGAGTGTTTGGCTGATTGGGGGATTGAGAAGCTGTTTTATGTCACGGTTGACAATGCAACAGCCAACACTTCTGCACTGAGGAAGTTTCATCGAGATTCGGTATGCTCTCCAACGAAGCTTTTGTGTTAAATGGAGACTATATGCATGTCAGATGCAGTGCTCAAATCATCAACTTAATTGCGAGGGAAGGGTTGCAAGAGTTAGGAAAAAAATGTGGAGGCAATACGCAATGCTGTCAGCTATGTTATGTCTTCTCATGTTAGGCAGAAATCATTTGAGTTGAAGGTTGATTCAGGGAAGCTGAAAAGAGGAAGTCTCACATTAGATGTGAAGACCAGATGGAACTCGACCTACGCAATGCTGAAAAATGCACTGAAGTACAGAGTGGCTTTCGACAAGATGCTAGCAGAGGATAGGCTGTACCATGATTACTTTTTAGAAGAAGATAATGGGAGCAAAAGGGTTGGACCTCCTGAATCAGCTGACTGGAATGCAATCAACAGTTTGGTGAAGCTTTTGGTAATTTTCTCCAACTCTACTCTTGTTGTTTCTGCTTCCACCTCTTTGAATGCGCACAAAATTTACGAGGAAATAGTTACAAAAGAGAGGAATATGTCATTCCTTAGTAATGGCAAAGATGATGCATTGAAGAAACGAGCAGATGATATGTTGAAGAAATTTGTCAAGTATTGGGATGGGACGAAGCAAATCAACAAGATACTGATTATAGCAACTGTGTTTGATCCTACAAAGATGTTGAAGTTTGCTAAGATGTGCTTTGATAAGCTGTATGGTGAAGATACGATTGACTCCAAGGCGATGTCTGACTCGGTTTTCTATGTTAAGGACTCAATGTTAAAAGAGTATTCAGCTCGCTACAGCAGAGGAAATGGTGCATCTTCTTCTTCTCAAACTCAATCGCAGCTTAATTCATCATAGAGTAGCCAACAAGATCAGTCAACTGATAAGATGGAATTGGTCGACGATTTGGGATATGAGCGAATGGTTCTGGCTTACAAGGATATGGTTGCTGATAAAGTAGAAGCAGAAGAAAGGAATGAGTTAGAGAGATATCTGGCAGATGCTGTTGAGAATCCTAAATTTTTTAGGGCTTCAGAATTTGATGTGCTTTCTTGGTGGAAGGTGAATTGTTTTAAGTACCCAATCTTGGCAGAAATGGCTAAAGATGTATTTGCAATGCAAGTTTCATCTGTTGCATCGGAGAGTGCTTTTAGCACTAGTGGTCGGATTGTAGATCCTTATAGTTCCTGTCTAACTCACTACATGATTGAGGTTCTCATGTGTACCGAGCAATGGATGAAGGCAAGACATTAAAGCTGGTGATCAGACACTGATGATAACAAGTGCTCAACTGCTCTCTGAAATTGAGATGTTTGATAATCTTGAGAGAGGTAATCGTTAAGAAAGTTTGATATTCATAATACTTTGTTTGATATTCTCCTTTATAATCTTATCTCTTACACTTTTTTTGCAGAGTTTGCCATCGATGATGAAAGTCCTTATGCTTTTGCTTGACTAGACTTGATAAAAGAGAAGGTAATTAATCTCTTATACGTTAGTGTGTAACAGGTTTTCTTTTATTTATTGTCCTTTGATATCTCTAAGATATGGTTGTGTGGTGTTTATGAGATAACTAAGGTAGTTTCAAACTTGTATTATACAAGTTGTATATGTCTTTACTTGTATCAATTTGTCTATTATATTGAATGCATTATCTGCTTTGCCGTTGCAGGGATTGTAGTAGGCAGGGACATGGAGTAGCTGATGACCTTTTTTCTTTGTGGATGCTTCTTCCTTGTTCCCATCTTCGGCAGTGACATGGAGCAGCTGACATTTTTTCCTTTGCGGATGCTTCTTCATTGTTTCTATCTTCGGCAAGAACATGGAGTGTGGCTTGTGATCTTTTTTTTCTTTTGTGGTTGCTTCTTCATTGTTCCCATCTTTCGGCTTTATTTTGAAACTTGTTGTGGTTTTTTAATGTTTTTCTGGTTTATTTAAATTTGTATTTGCTGTCTATTTCATAAACTATTGTTATGCTTTTATCCATAGCTTATATACTATCATTTCGGCTAATTTGATTATGTCTTATATCGATCTTATCATTTTAATTTGATCATCATTTAAATTCGATTCTTTCGGGTTTTAATCGGATTTTAAGTACTTTGGTTATAAAAAAAAAAACTGAACCGATCCTAACCCGATAATATTTTGGTTTAATTCGGATTTTATATAGAATTACAAAACCGACCCGAACCCGATAAGTTTCGTACCGGACCGAACCAACATTTTATAAATATACCAATTGGGACTTCTGCACATAGTACCGAATAACCCGAAATCCAATTTACCCGACCCGAAACCCAATTGGATACCTGATTGCCCAGGACTATTTCTTGTTTGACTCTATGTGTTTACTTTAACATGTTTGAGTAGATATATATATTAAGTTGTGAGAAATTCAATGAATACATGGCATGCATGACTTTGTATAAACTCTACTAGGATTTATTCTGAAGTTCTTCACTTTTAATTGTTCTAATTTCATGATTTTAGAGTTGCTAACTAGTATTCTGATCTAAGGAGGCTAGAACCATGAAAGTGATACATCTAAAACCCTAAACTATTATTTGGTGAGTTATATGTCGTAAGCGACGAAGTTGACTTATAGAGTTTAGTGAACAATCATTACTTGGTTCGTTTTATGCAAATCTACATCCTACAGTAACCAAAGTTGAGTCTATTAATTTGTTAAATGTAGGGGTTGGAGTCACAAAAGTGGAAAGACTTACCAATTGTGTTATGAGTTTAGGAATTTAACTTATCACATTTGTATTATGTGAGTCTTCCATGACTTAATATCTTTCTCCCATTTTTTAGAACTTCAATTCTAATTACTTTCATTTACTTTTCCTGCAGCAATATTCACAAAAACTTTGTTTGATCTAGCTTAACTCAAGTCCTATAGATTCCAAGTGTGACATCGCAGACTTCAAAGGATCAACACCAAGTATTATATCGTTGCGGTGAATTTGCATTTACGGTTTCTTTCTTTGGATTTTTATCTACTTGATACAGTTTACTTCTCTTTCTCTTTCTCTTTCAATTCAAATTGAATAAACAAAAAAAAAAAAGATAAAGTAAGACAATGATACTTTATGTCACCCTGAGTTCACTTTCATAGATGACTACTTCTTAACGGTATCCAACAATTCTACTATCAACAAAGATCAAATGCCTCATGTACCAGTCTCTGCATCAATCAAATTATTGACAGTGAGAGGAGGAAGTTATTGTATTTGCAAGTTGTTAATTTCGGGGAGAGGTGAGAATTCATGGATCACTCCTTACTGAAATAGATATTCTGGATTCCACCCTTTTGATTAACTCTTTTTTAATCAGAAATTTAGTAGATATACTATTTCTCCAATGCATAAGATGGGAGATATGATTTTATTTGTTCCAGTGGATATAAATTCCGGATATCAATTTTCAAAAACCTTTGCTAAAAGTAAATTAGGGTAGTCAATCAAACGCCGTAATTATTTCGTCAATAAAACTGTGTTAAAATTCTCTAATGTACAAAAATCCAGTCCAACGATAACTTTAGGGTTGATCAAATTTAAACACGGTCACTAATCACACCTTTCCAATTATATTATTTTGGTATCTATTTTCTTTTTAATAACCATTGGCCACTGCGTAATGTAATTTGGTCTTTACTTTTGTTTTATGTGTCGAATGTATAAGATTAATATCTGAAGAAATTAATTAATTACGTAGTTGCTAATTAATAGATTAATAATACTCGACATGGGTCTCAGGACAAATGTCATCGGACAAAAGTTCTTTGCGGAAAGGCGGAGGAAGAAAAGGAGGACGAGTACACATGAGCAAAGCCCAATTCACTCCTTGGAAAAACGGGTGACGTTTCACGGCCGATGCACCCAGAGACGACCCCAACCGTCGGGTCGGTTCCTTAGCCAGTAGCTGAGAGATCAGATCCTTGGCCGCACTTGGAATCGTTGGCTCTTTGGGGAACTCGAGGGCTCGAGCCACGATGTTAGCAAGTGTTAGCTCGTGGTCCATCCCCTTGAACGGCGTTGTTCCGTAGAACAGCTCGAACATGAATATCCCTAATGTCCACCAGTCCACGGCGCTCCCATGCCCTTCTCCTGCCATCCACATGTTAACGTTACAACTTTATTACGTTTGTTTTTGAACCAAAACATAATTAAAACAAATGTACAAATGTAAAGTACATGAAATTGTTTCTAGTCCCTCCATTTCATAAAAAGTGTCATTTTAAAACTTTGCTTTTATTTTATAACAATGTCATTTTGTGTTCCAATGCGATTATATTATTGTATTAGTTAAAAAAAATTGTTTTGGTGTATTTATAATGAATATAATAAAAAGAAATTTCTTAATATAAATAATAAAATGACAATTATTATAAAACAGATGAAGTATCTGTTTCAACATAAATACAAACTTCCTAAGAACACACCGTTTTATAAAACTCTTTCAATCAAATACTCGTTTTAAAAAATTATTCACCCAATTTACTTTTGTTTCATTATACTATTTGATATTTTATAGTTTATATCCAACATTTAAGTGTGTTTTAATTGATTACCTATATAATATTTAAAGTCGAATTGGCTAAATTAGCATACAAACAAAAAGATAAAGATAATTTTATGTTAATTTTTTAAATCTCTTCACATCCAAATCAATCTATGTCATCACGTGCCGATGTGGAGAGTTTGTTTCCAAATTGTTGACTTTTTGGTTATCAGGCACATGTAGTTTATCTTTAGCTATGTAGTGACTGATTTGGTATGATCTAAAAACTACAGTATAAAAAAGTTTGGCAGATCATAGTGACGTAGATTTGAAGTATACCTGAAACAATCTCAGGAGCCAAGTACTCATGCGTCCCAACAAAGGACATAGAGCGGACGTCAACAGGCTCGGCCACAAGCTCAGGACCGTTGTTACGGTGATCAGTTTTCTTCTTACGTCTTCGGATTCTCGGGTGGAAGCAGGAGACAGCAGGGACGATACAGTTCGTGATCATGCAAGAAGTAGACGATGTGGTCTGATGATGGTCCATTGCTTGGTTCTCGTTCTGGTCAGAGGACTCGTTATGAGTTTGGTTCCGGTTCAGCAAAATCTGTGGTGTGGAGGTCGATTCATCACATCTTAAGGAAAGATCGAAATCTGTTAGCATGATGTGACCATCTGAACGAACCAACACGTTCTCAGGCTTCAGGTCACGGTAAACAATCCCCATCATGTGAAGATACTCGATGGCTACGATCACTTCCGAGACATAGAACCTAGAAAAATTACAAGTGATGTGATTATTAGCAAATGTGAACGTCAAAATTAATACAAGGGACAGGGAGAAGAAAACAATACGAATAATTGAGATTTTGCAATAATAATTTGGAATCTTCGGTTACATATTTAGGTATTGTGACAAAACATCATCTCTTGGATTTTGGGGACAAGAAGATAATGTTGGGTTTGAGTTTCACTATGCATAAGGAACAATTATGGACCTACAAAGTTGTTAGCTTAACGAACTCTTTTTGTCTATAAGAGATTTTTCTGGTGCAAAATACATTACCAAAGATTCTTGTTTTGTCTTCACGGGTCCACAATCAACAAACATCCACACAAAACAGAGTAAAAAAGTCTGTTTTGGTTTTTTAAGAAACAAGTTCACACAAACTTCATGATATTTTTCAAAGGAGCAAGTTTCTAAATGTAAAATTCAGCTAATTGAAGAGAAATGTGACCTGTGTTTTTTCTTTTTTGGTAGGACAACCTTAAAATAACACTACAATCATGATAAAAAAAAATAGCTGAATGTAGACGAGACTACCTAATATTGGTTCGCAATCATTTTACTTTAACAGTAAAGAAGAAACCTAGTAGAACTCAATTACATGGCTAGAGACAGAAGAAAAGGGTAAAAAGCAAACCTATAACTAAAAGTCTAAAACACACATTTGACTCACCGGAGTTATTAAAAAAAAAAAGAAGGTTTTTAACTGGTCATGACGTTTCTTTAACGTGTAAACTACTACTTGTAATCTGACATTAACTCAAGAAAAAGAAATGAAAAAAAAAAAAAAAACAGATCTATCATCTACCAAGAACAACGAGATCCGGTTTTCTAGTAGATCACGTGGTGAAAATTGGTCCATAAATGGCAATAAGTTGCTGAATCAACTAACAATGATCGCAACACCTACTACCAACCAAAGTGGGGTAAAAATAACATCAACCTGGCAGTAAAACTTCTCTACCAACCGAAAACAAAAATCCTACTGAATCATCATCAATTGTTTGGTTTTTCTGGTATTCGTCATCTACTCTGACACTTTTATAATAGTCTCTACTTTGCAATTAACCAGATATCTGAGAGCACTTTTTATCCATATAATAGAGTATGATATTTTAGTACAATTCATTTACATAACTAAATTTTAAGATTGAAAAAGTAACTAAATCAATTAGAAAATAACAAGTGTTTTTATAGTTTCTCGTGAGTTTTTCAAAAGTTCTCATTTGATAACTCGATCTTTCACTCTTTATTTTTTTTATTAGTTAGACACTCTAAAAATTTTAAATGGAATTTTTTTAATATCAAGATATCCTTTAAAATCCTATCAGTTTTATAAAAAAAAAAAAGCAAATGCATAGAAAACACCAAAATATACCTCAAATTTTTTTAATTTTTTTCCGTCTTTTTTTCCATTTTTGGGATAAATTTAAATTAGCAATGTTCTTTTTGTAATTTCAAATATCATTACAAGTGGGACCAAACCATTAATATTATTTAACGAAAATAAAGATTAAAGTTATTAGAAAATTCATAATGGCCACCTGTTTCAAAAGGGAATGGCAAAATCGTAATAACTGTTACCAAGAACCTGCTTAGCTGGGGATGTGTTTGTACTGAAGCCACATGCGCGCAATTAGAAAAATATAGTATCATATTCTTCTCCCATGGCATGCTACGTGATTCAATTGAATGACGCGGTCCCACTACAAACTTACACGTGTCTTTAATCGATTCGTTAGAACTCAAAGTCAAACCCCACTCGTTTTGACTTTTGTTTAAGCGTCCGCACCGGATCGCAACTACTTAACTGTGTGCCCTACGACGTACGCACACATGTAAGAAGCACACACTTTGTTAATCGTGCGTACTTCTGCTTATATATAACATGTATGAGTATATTATAAATGGCCACTCTAAGGTTTCTTTAATTAAACAAGCCGACAAAAAGAACTCAAATTAAATTAAAATAGCCTTTCTACTCCCTTTTTTGTGTGGCGTAAATAGACTTAATAGTTATTTAAAGAAAACCATTATTCGAGCACATCAATCAATAAAAGAAAAAATTAGAAACATTTTTGAATAAAAATGCTTCCAAACATATCAGACGAAATTGTGGAAGCTAATTGTGCTAAATTTATGCGATTTTAAGTAATAAACTTAACAGGCCTATGATTTAACTATAATTACCCGTTAAACAGCCAATAATCGTGTAAGATTACGATGCAAGGGAAGCAACCAATGCTTTTTTTGCTTTTTACTATTTGACTTTGGTCCTTTTGGAAATTTTTTTATTTAAATTAGATGATATATTTAAATTTTAATGTAAAATTTATTAATTTGTAATATTTAATAATTATTTGGATTCTGCGGTCTCATTTTTTTTGTCACATTCCCCGTTTTTTTCTAAAGCCCTCAAAATCTGTTAACCAATCACTGCCCAGTTTTTATAATTATCACTGTTTATTAATATACAATTAATAAAATTTTGTCTAAAAAATACAAAAAATGAAAGGGTAATTCTCAAAAATAGCACACTTTCATTTTTTGTGACAAAAATACCACATCAAGCTGAAAATGACAAAAATAACATTTTTTGAAGAGAAAAAAAGACTATTATACATTTATTTTCATATATTTATTTCCAATCCATTAAATCTAAACCCTAAAACCCAAAATCTAAACTATAATTAATGACATTTGAACCCAAATTTATTAGTTTAATAATCTTTAAACTATTAAATAAATGTTATTTTTGTCATTTTCATCTTAGTTTGGTACTTTTGTCACAAAAACATGAAAATGTGGTATGTGAGGGTATTTTTCAACATGAAATGCTTTCTCAATTTGTGTATTTAATTCTAAATAAAACAAAAGAGAGAGGGTAATAAAGTTAACGGGCCTATGATTTAGCTATAATCACCCGTTAAACAGGCAATAATCGTGTAAGATTACGGAAGCACAAAGCCATAAATTCTGTTATGTCTAAATGTTAACTACGAGACAAATGGCCAGCTGGCGGGTCCCACTTACCCTGATTTCATCAGCCTTCCTTTTCCTCTTTTTATTTTTCACTTTCTAATACTCGCAAAAATAATTTTTTTATTTTGATCGAAAGTTTAAAATATTTTTGGAAACTGAATATATTAAATTCAAGGAGATAAACGGGAACTGTTAACGGCGGTTACCTGACGGCGGATTCGTGGAAGCGTTTGCAAGGCTGTTTCTGACGGAGAACGTGGAGGTCGCCGCCGGGACAAAACTCCGTCAACAAACAGAGCCATTTCGGAGAATCTATCGCGGCGTAAAGAGTCGGCAGGAAAGGATGGTCAAGCGACTCGAGAATCTCTCTCTCCGTCTTCGCTCTACCTTCTTTGCTACGGCTCGCGAGCTCCTTCTTGTCCATCACCTTAGCCGCCAAGAGCGGTAACTTCCCGGCGGTTTCGTCGACGGTCGCGGATTTGAATTCCGCCAAGAAAACGGAACCGATGTCTCCGGCGCCGAGGCGGAGACGGAACCGGAGATCGGAGAGGGAGAGAGACGATCGGAGTGAGGGAGGGAGTTTGGCTGAGGAGAAAGACGGCGCCGGAGTAAGAGCTGCGGCGGAGGAGGATGACCGAGAGCCGGAGCTTGTGCTCCGATTCACGGTGGTTCCGGCTGAAGTAAAGCTCACACTCTGTAAATCGTCAGCCAAATCGTCCACCCACGGCTCCATTTCGGATCCAATCACTGCCAATGAGGTGAAGAGAGAGAAAGAAGAGAGAGTTGGCTATGGAGAAGAAGAGAAGAAGTTTAAGCTGTGAGATTTTGCCTATTTTTGGGCAGAGAAATAGAAATCATTAGAAGATACAAAAGCGATGTGTATGGCAATGGCAACGGCTGTAATTTAGAGGTTAAATATGCCGCGTTACGTAATTAAATCGTTTTTTTTTTTTGCTTATATTTTAAGCAACTTTTGATAGTTAGGATACAATAAATTTATTTTAATGTAAGTAGACAATAATTACGAAATTATTTGGGAGGATTTTGGCTCTCCATGATTTAAGAATCAAAGATCTTTTTTATGTTTCAAAAGAGAGAAACAAAGAGATATTATATAATCTAGGCCCCTACAGAAAAAAGATAATGACATACACATAGTTTGTGTTTTGTTCTATTTCAGTTGTAATTATACAGATAATAACCATCTTTCGAACATATTGCCAAGGACGTGAACAGTTTGTGAAGTTGTATGTCGATACATTTACTGAATTTTAGTACTAAGTGTCATTGTAGCATGTATTTGTAATGATTTAATTGAAACTATGAATGTAGTTTACAGTTTATATTTGGAAGTTCTCAAAGTCTTTTAGTTCAACTCTTATGGCTAAACGTAGAATTATCAACTACTGAATTTAGATATTGAGAGAGATAATGACAAGCAACTGAATTTAGATATTGAATTCAGAAGATACGTCATCTATTGTGACAAATGCTGTCAGGTCATTTAGCCGTGACAAGCAACTTGGTGCATCGTGGCATGCGCTGTAATAACCATTGTCCCAGATGCGGCTGTCCCAACGAGACTATCAACCATGCTTTCTTTGAGTGTCCTCCGGCCCTCCAGACATGGGCCCTTGCGGCGACCCCCTCCCCACCGGATTCTTTCCCTACTGCAGCCCTCTTCACTAATTTGGACTTCTTTTTTTGGCATAAATCTGAACTGGAATCCCTCGACGACGGGGTGGACCCATTTCCCTGGATAGTCTGGTTTATTTGGAAGGCCAGGAACGAGAAGTTCTTCCGCGGTATATCCCGGTCACCTGAGGATATTATACGACATGCAGAAAGTGAAAGCAAAGCCTGGTTTTCAGCCAATCGGTCATCGCCTTCGTCTTTAGGGACGAGTTCTATTCCCAGACCACACACGGTCTCTATGAGAGACATCTGTTTGATTAATGGATCTTGGGTTAGAGAAACCCCTCGTAGCGGTTTGGGGTGGACGTATTACGAGGCTAACGGACGATACTGCAAAATGGGGGCGCAGAATCAGACAAGACGAATCTCTTCTTTGCATTCGGAATTGGAGGCGCTCCTTTGGGCCATGCGTTCTTTCACGTTTCCGACAGCCTCTCAGCGCTTTGGAACGGATTGTCAAGACCTTATTAAAATGATTAATCATCCAGAAGAATGGCCAAGTTTCGCTACGGAGTTGGAGAACTTCGTGGAACTCAAGGGTGATTTCCATTCGTTTTCTCTTTCTTATGTCCCTAGAACCTCGAACGTGATGGCTGATAGATTGGCTAAGCTAGTTAGAGCTTATCCGATTGTATTCTCTTTTATTAGTTGTTCTATTCCGGAGGGACTTGTCTCTCCACCTCTAGTTTGAGTAATAGAATGATTATTGTCGGAAAAAAAAGAAGAGATAATGAGCTAAAAGATGAACTTTCGAAAGCTTATCACAAAAACGTATGTACTGAACTTTTGTCTTTTAGTTTATTCAATATATTTTCTTAGCCGGAAAAACAAGACATAGAATGTGACAATGTGTCATGTGTTAGAAGAACGAACATATGAGATAGAAAATACGTCAACAAGCTTTTTATTACTAGGTTAGGACATTAATATTTTGGGGGAAAGAAAAAGCAAACTAATGTATGAGTTCTTATCATTTGAATTCTGTCTAGTCGTTAATTTTTTCATAGATGAATTGTTGCATTAATCTCTCTCCTGCAATAAGCTATATAGTCCCATCCTGGTGTCCACCCAACAAAGTACTTCGGTTCTTTCATCTACCCACGTAACCCCACACCAAACTGAAAGAAAGACCTTGCTGTTCCGAAACAGAGTTAGTCTCAGAATTGGATTATCTAATGTTTTACCATAGATTCGATAGGTTTCATCATATTTACTTTTGTTTACGGGTGAACCAAGTATCTGGATTTAAGGAACCGATCCAACTGGTCATCGGTTAATCCTATGGTCCGTGAGCCAACCAGTTGTATCTGGATTTTGATGGGTCCAATCAATTGTATTTGGATTCCGAATGGACAATCGACTAATCATAGGGCCCAAAAACCATGCTAAATCCCTAGAGGCCAACATAAATCTCAGAGTGGTGTAATGCCTACTACACACTCTTTCACCACTAAACCAACATGTGTTGGTTGTTTCATCATACTTACTATTGCAAAAAGAAGCAAAAGAGAGCTGATGGAGAACAAAAGGGAATTGAAATATAAGAAAATGACAATGATAAGATGGCATCCAAATTGGATAAGGAGAAGCAAAGTAAATAGGTGGAATGAGTGTGAAGCTTTGCTGTTGAAGTTGAGGAAATAGTATAAGAGAAAAGTTAATCAGATGAGATGCATGAGAGACAGCCTGGAAACAAAATCAAGCATCCACACAATACAAACTTAATGCTCGATCAAACTGCTAATCCAGCTAGCTATATTTTCGTCACCAGAGTTTTGTATGTCAACTTCATCCTTGCATCATGAATATTGCATCGTATTCAATCACTTGTTCTCCTTCTATGTTTGTATGTCAATTTCATCCCTAAAAACGTTTAATGTTTTGTAGTTTGTACTTTCCATGTCAAATTTGGAGCTTAAACAATGTTTAGTTACGGTATTGTTGGTTATATTACAAATTTTCAGGTTTAACTTCGGTTTTTGGATTTAGTTTAGGTTATGACACACAATTTTAAATAAAATTTCGGTTTTTGGGTAAAATATATTTGAAAAATATATACATCAAATGAAATAGAAATTTTCAATTATTTTATAGGTATCAAAATGATCCGAACTGATCCGCATCCGATAAATTTTGAGCCAAGTTTTTAAAACGGAAATTCCGTTTTTTCTCGTTCCGGTGCCGAATTCTAAAAGAAACAAGTTTTTTATTTCCAGAATTCTGATTCCATTCTTTTTCAAAAATTTCCGTTTGCTCACTCCTACCAAAAATACTCGACTCGAACCTAAACCGAAATCTTATAGAAACCTATATAGTGGGTGATTGGTTGGGTTGTATCTTGCTCCTACAACATTCTTTAGCTTTAAAACATCAATACCCAACCAATCATGATGTAGCTTTATTTTTTTCCTACAGAAAAATTTCCTAATTTTTACCAATCACTATGTAGTTTTATTTATAAAGATACAGCCAAAAAAAAAATCTCTCTCTTTATGTATTGTATTAGGCAAAATCCTACATCCTTATTTTTTTGGGCTGTAAAAGCTATAAAGAAATTAAATCATTAATATATATTAGATAAATATGAAAATAGAAATTATCAGTTTAAAAAAAGGGAAAAGTAAAAAATAATGTGAAAATAGATTTTATCAGTTAAAAAAGGAGAAAGTGAAAAATAAATATAAAAAATTGATATAAAAACTAAACTCTAACCACAATTTTCTTAACCTACGACCCAACCAAAATCATCTTCTTCTTCGTTAACGTAAACTTCTTTTCTGTGCATGCAATATTGTCCATCATATTACTTTAACCGATGCTCTTTTGTGTAATCATTAGTTTAAATTATTATTTTAGCTAAGGTTTTTATTATATTTTTTTCAATTTTTTAGCTAAGTTTTTTATTATAATTTTTTTATTTTTTTATTATTATTTAGCTAAGGTTTTTATTATAATTTATTTCAATTTTTTGAAATTTTAGTAAATTTCTAATTTTAAAATTCTAATAAGAGATAAATTTTCATTTTTTACTAATACAAAATATTTTAGTTAATAGAAAAATAATTATTTTATACATGTTACAAAAATCTTATAATTTACCAATCATGTTTTATCTCAAAATATCTATAGCCAAATATTTACAGCTACATCCAATATAGCTACAACAAAATCTCTGCTAAAAAAAGCTACAACAATAAATTTACAGATACAGCAAATGTATTTACAGCATCAATACTACAGCAAAAAAGTTACAGCTAAAAACGAATCAATCACCCACATAGATCTTAAACTTTTTTATATGAAAAACTAAGAGCATCTCCAATGGTACTGCATTTTCCACATTTTCCACCATTATGCAGTAATTGTTTCTCCAATGGTACTCTATTTTCCAGTCCAAAATGGAGTAGGAAATAGGATTTATCCTTTGAATACTAATTTATTTAAATTTATCACTTTCTTTATAAAATAACTTTTATAATGTATTACTTTAATTATAATATTAAAATATTATTTAAACTATTATATTAATTACAATATCTCATTTATTATATAAAATATTATTTTTTCATAATATCACATTATATAAAATTTATATTTGAAATTTTATTCATGAAAATAATTTATAAATAATCAAATACTAATTTTTTATTTTAAGAGATTGCAAATTAAAGTAAACTTAAATATATATAACAAATATTGAAATTAAAAATAAGCAACAGTAGCAAATTTAACACAACAATTACTAGCAGTTTAATAATGCGGTAAATCGCTTCCTGACCCACCTAGGTAATCAAAATATTATCCAAAAAGAAGTTGATGGAGGCCCTTGTTCATCTTGTTGTTCAGTACTTGGTTTTTGTAAAAAAATTGCTTGTTGACCTTCAACATATGCACGTATTTTTGGATCTGATAAGGAACTTGTGTCATAAAATAGCATTTGATTTTCCATCTCCATCTCTCTCAAAGCATAATTCTTTTGTTGAATCTCCAATTGATCTTGTCTTTGTGTACCTGTCTTCTGTAATTGCTCCAAATAGCACAAGATGATAATATCCGATTCCAAGAGTTTCTTGGTCGATTTAGAGAAATCAAAGACAAAGAAAAACATTTTTATTTTCGAAATGCATTGGTTGATCATTTGTGGGAAAAGTACACTAATGATAATTCTTAAATAAATTACTATATTTTTATTTTTATTTTTATGATTTAATGTAATATTTTTATTTAACAAAATTTTAATAAAAGTTATTTCATAATTTTTGAAAGTTATAGAAAATAGAGGGCCAATTTGTAAATTTTTATAAACAAAAGATGTCGAAAACAAAATAAATAAAGTATTTATATAGAATATTCTTTTTTGGAGTAAAAAATGGAATAATCCATTAGAATAAAACACAATTCTATTTGGAATTACTCAACCATTGGAGATGGTCTAAGAACCCAATCCGAATTCGAATTGAACACAAACCAAAGATCAGAATGCCCAAAACTAGCTGGGATACCGAAACAAACAGAGCGAAAACAGGAGTTCACTCCTATTTATACATGTAATTGCCAATTCTACCCCTGATTCCTTTGGGTATTACGAAAAAAAAAAAACAAGTAAAGAACAGAAAACTCGTATATCCAAAAAATCTCCAACCTTCGAGGGAAAATGATGACGACTCCGTCACAGTATCGTCACAAGCTCACAACTTCTCCAACAATCCCTTCCTATTTACCATTTTGCCACTACGCTCGATTTCTTCCTCTTCCGTGTCATTTCCCATCTACTACTTTCCTCTCGACGAAACGCACATCGTGTCTCCGAGAAAAACCCAGACTTTCACCTTCCGTTGTGCGCGTTGCGTCATCTTCTTCAATGGCGAATCCGACAGATAGCAGCGAGACCAAACCGTTCTCTGTCCTTTTCGTCTGTCTGGGTAACATTTGTCGGAGCCCAGCAGCTGAAGGCGTCTTCAGAGACATTGTGAAGAAGAGAGGCCTCGATTCCAAATTCATCATTGATTCCGCCGGTACAATCGATTATCACGAGGTTGATCAATCTCTCTGTTTCCGATCCTTAGAGAAAGAAAAGAACCCAAATTAACAAATCTAATCTTTAGGTTTCGAAAGAGAGATCGATTGAGACAATTAGTGTAGTGATGTTTCAGCCATAGAAGGGTTCTTGATTTTGGATTTAGGGTTCTTTGATATTGAAAGTTAATGTTTTTTTTTGAATCAATCTTGAAGGGGAACATGGCAGATCCAAGAATGAGAAGTGCTGCGAAACGTCGTGGAGTTGAGATAACATCATTGTCTAGACCAATAAAGGCATCTGATTTCAGGGAGTTTGATCTCATTCTTGCAATGGATGAGCAGAACAAAGGTAGAAATCAAGAGTTAAATGTTTGTTACTATTATTATGAAATCATCAAAGAGTTGACATTAGTATATACTTCATTGATCATATGTTTGCAGAGGATATATTGAATGCTTACAATGCGTGGAAAGCCAGAGGAAATTTCCCACCCGATGCAGATAAAAAGGTAAACTTTTGGTGTTTCTTGTTTGCTCGACTTTGCAACTGTTTTTTGGGAGATTCTTAGAACCATTCTTTCATTTGGTTTCTCAGGTGAAGCTAATGTGTTCGTATTGCAAGAAGCACAATGACAAGTTCGTTCCAGACCCGTATTATGGTGGAGCTCAAGGTTTTGAGAAGGTAATAGTAATCTCGAGAGGGCTTAGTAGTAGATAGCACCATTAGAGAACTGCATAGCAATCTCTTTCTTATTGATGGGAATATAGATACTTAGATACTAACTGTTGGTTTTAGAGAGATGCTACATACAAAATGGTACAATTTTTTTTCTTGTTTGTTCACTCGGAAACTTGAATCTTGAACTCTTTATTTGTTCCTTTGTCAGGTATTGGACTTGCTTGAAGATGCATGTGAGTCCTTGTTGGAAAGTATCACAGCAGAAAGTTGAGATTGCAAGTTCAAAGTCCGAATGCTTCTGATTAATGGATTTGCACATAATATTGATGCTTCTGTTATTACATTTATATACATCTTCAGTTATGCCTAATAGCGTGAGAATGATGTGAAGCTTAAAATCTTGTTCATGTTTTAAAAATAAAAAATAAAGTTGTAAAGCTAGTGTAATTCTTGAAAACAATTTTAAAAACAGAGAAATTTTCGACTATGTGATCAAGAACAGAACCTACTACAGTTGGTAAGAAGAAAACCCTAAACTCTAATCCTAGATCTATCCACGGATTCGACGCCTCGAAGATGACAACATACACAATTCGAGCGAAATGCAAAAAGGAAGAGAGAAGAGGAAGTACTTGTAAACCAAATCTCTCTATTCGTTGGTAAAAAAGTAAATACTTGGAGTTCAACAACTGTGATGAGTTGAGACTATCCAGAGACTTTTATCTTACCAAGTTTCAGATTCCGGTGGCTGGTGCGATTATCTTAGACGAGGGATACGAACGTTGCTTGCTTGTTGGTTAAAGGATGGAGAAAATCATCAAGATGGAGCTTTCCAAGCGGGAAGAAGAACCAGGAAGAAGAAGACCATGTTTGTGATATACACGAGGTCTTACAGGAAACAGGGTTTGATCTCTCGAAGCTACTTAAGAGACAAGTATACATCGAGATTAAGGTCAGAGGACAGAAAAGAGTTCGGCTTTATATTGTCAGTGGTGTGAAACATGATACATCTTTTGCGCCACTAACAAAGAAGGAAATCAGTATTCGCATGGCATCGTCTTGATGATCATAGAGCAGCTGGTCTCAAGAGTGATGTACTTGCACCTTTTCTCGCATAGTTGAAGTCTTGGATCGCAAGGCATCCTGCTCCTGTAGCATTGAGACCTGACAAGCCCCTTAAGCCAGCACTCACCATGTGGAGTGAAAAGACTAGTGTTCTTAGAAGCAAGCCTAAACTCCACCATCCTAGGGACACATGAAGCATTCTTGGAGGTTATTACAAGTTCAACAGTGGTGGAGGGAAGTGGAACACGACAGGCTACTATAAAAAGCCTCAAGCTCGACCATCCTAAGGACACAGGAAGCTATCGCAATTTCAACAATGGTAGAAGGAACATGACAGGCTACTATAAAAAGGTTCAATTCTGTCATCTTAAGGACACATATGAAGCATTCTTGGAAACTATTACAAGGTCAACACATCAGCAATCTTTCCGGCCATGGAATCATCTTCTTGAGCTTGACTAGAGTCAGTCATGGTGTCGATATTGGGAACTATACGATGTGGTTGGGTTGGTGGGTATCTGTATAGAAAAAACCGCTGGAGATACTCTTCTATTTTGCTGTTTGTTTGCTATTTGGTTAGAGAAAAGTTTGTTTATACACGATAGTAAATGAAACGAAGGTATATACATTCAAGTGTTTTTCATATATACTAATTCAGTACAAGTAACATGGTTATACATACAAAAGACAGATACTTTATTGAGAATTTTTAACATAGTTATGAACAATCAACGACCTTTTGATGTAATAGAGAGTGTAGCTGCAAACTGTCTTCTTAGAAAACAGCCCATCTTTCATGGAGCAAAGCCTCTAATTGGATTAAAATCCTAAACTCTAATCTCTAGAGAAAACAGAGAAACATTCAGTGTATTATATAAAAACAATGAATTATTCAAAATAGCAGAACAATCTGTGAGTTTGGATTCTTATTAATTTCAGAACAAGTAACATGGTTACACATACAAAGTACAGATACTTTATGGAGAATTTAGACTTCGTTATGACTTGCGAACAACCAGACTTTTTGATGTCATAGAGAGTGTAGCTGTAAACTATCTCCTGGGAGTTATTATTACCACATGACCAAACTCTCTCTCGTTGTGCATATTGTTACAATTCTGATTTAATGGCTTTGCACATAATACTGATTACTGAAACTTCTATTATTACATAGACATCTTCAGTTATGTCAAATAACGTGATGTGAAGCTTAAAATCTTGTTGATGTTTCCATTTATAGAAAGCTTAATTTTTTCTTGAAAAGAAACGTTGTCAAAGCTTAACAGATGTAGTCAATGTTAAAAAAATTTATTTTTTGGTAAGCAAAATCTACATTCATCATATAACTCGGCAATTTCTCGTAATTAAATATTCTAACTATATACTGAAAATTTGAACGATTTTGGCCAAAATAAACTGTTAAACCGGATTTTTGATTTAACTCGATGATTTTAGTGAAATCGTTTTAGATGTGTATGTTTAAACATTTAGGCGAAGCCTACACCCAGACCCGACTTATAAGGCAAGCAGTTGAAAAAAGGCTTAAGACATCTATTTTATAAGGGCATCCATATATATATATATATATATATATATATATATATTAATTCTAAAGGTATGAATAAACTTTGAAGATTTTGTGTGATTTAAAAAAACCAGCAGCCGCAAGTGAAGATACTTTGAAGGTATCATCTTTGAACTTAGAAATTTTTCTAAAGAATGATATGCATTAATACATTGTTAGTGATGATTTATTTATGAATTAAAGATTCTCCGTGAATCAATACCATTTAAACTCTATTAAAGTGCTTGATTTTTTTGAAAAAAATGGATGATTGTTATCAGAATACAGAAATTGCTTATCGCATATTGTTGACTATTCCGATTTCAGTCGCCACAGCTCAAAGAAGTTGAAGCTATTAAAAAATTATTTGTGGTCTACCATGTCACAAAAGAGATCAATGAGGTGTTACTAGATTGGATTTTTTAATGTATTTCAGTGTATTTAAATGCACAACTAAATCAAATGTTATCGAATCATGTTTTTTTTAAAGTACATTAAAATTCATTGAAAACAAGTGTTATTTAAAAATACATTTAAAACCAGTGTTATTCATTTCCTTTTGATTAATTTAGAATTAAGTTTTAGTGGATTTCAATGTATTTTTTCTCCTAAAAAGCAAATGCATGAAGTATCATATAACACTAGGTGTGACCCAGACTAACGTCTCGTCTTAAATCTCTCCAAAAAAGAGTCAAAAACATATATCTCTCCGAGTTTAGAGTTTTAAACTTGTATATCCCTCAAATCTTAGTTTTAAATCTCAGAATCCATAGATATTGGTTTGAGTCGATTTATTATTTCTCAGACAACTGTTAACCATTTAAGACAATAATAAACCAAATTTATACCCAATTACAACAAATTAACCATTACCTTTCCTCTACCCATGATCCCAAAGAAAAAAAACTTTGAATTAAACAATTCCCAGTTCTTCGAACCCTAGAATTTGGGTATGTTAGTTTTATATTGAGATTGAAAAAAAAATCTCAGAATAAAACAATTCACAGTTCTCATAACCCTAGAATTTGGGTGTGTTAATTTTAGATTGAGATTTACTATTGAATATTTGATGGTTTAGTGTCGGTTAAATAATAAACCGTTGAAATTAACATTTGTGGAAACTGAGGTTTCAAACTTTCAGTTTTTGGAGAAATAGATTTTGAACTTTTTACTCAGAGAAATTTAAAACGAGACCTTAGTTTGAGCCGCATCTGGTGCTATATGATAGTTTTTGTGGGGGGGGGGGGAATATGTTGTTTTCCCATTTATGATCTTTAATCAAATGCACAATTTTTGAACTCGCTTAAGACAATCCAAAACGTTGCACCGGGCTGTCCTATTTCAGTTTAGCAATCAATTACCAAATAAGAGAGAAGCTGCTTTTTTGACTTTTTTTTCTCTCGCCAATGTATACGATACATGTTCAAACTACTTCTGAATGTAGCAGAGGCAGCAAACAGACCAGTCATCTGCGCTCAGCAGGTTGTTGTGCGACATAGATTATTTTAAACGAATCTACTGTGACTGAAATTGTATGAATCACATTTCTATGGGCCTTCAACTTTTGTGCTTGTCTGGATATCTTGCCATGAGATAGTAGAAGGACCAGACTCTTCCCATTTATCCTTCTTCCAAATCGGTTGAAAAGATCCCTAAAACAGAACGCATAACTAAAAAACGTTATACAAAATAGCAATATTCAGAGTTTTAAAACAAAACAAAAAAATCAAATAGAATTTATCTTTTGCGAGCTCACTAAAACCACCTGGCATATCAAACCTCCATAATTGCTTTCATGCAGATTAATTTTTCTTCATCAGAATATACATCATATCATCCGATTTCGAGTTTAAAACGACATATCGCTTAAGAAAAGCAAAAAGTTCAGCCGTGTTTTCCCGGACAACAAATGATGCGTGAAAATAGCTGCAATAATGAGGCTGTCTGGTCTACATCAGTCCCACATGAAACACTGACTTTGGCTAGGGTTGAGAAGGACCGGTTGACTCTTTGCAAGAAGCAAAAGAAGAAAATAAAAACTTTCAAACCACATTATACATATATGCAAACTCTAACCATTACACCAACTTAATGAACATTGACAATATTAAAAATACTAAGAAACATCAATGGTATTGGATTTGGATTTGTAAAATTGAAAGAAGAAAAAAAACATCAATAGTACTGGATTGTTGTAGACCAAAAAAACATCAATCCAAACATCAATAGTATTGGATTGCTGAATGAGTGAAATTGAAAAAAAAAAAAAAACATCCATAGTATTGGATTTGTTGAAACATCAATCTGCTTCGTATTGGTCCACGTTGGAATGTTTCATCCATCAATATAGCATGAGAACTGTTTAAACAATTAAACTAAGTAAGATGAGTTCGTGTGAGAACCCCTGGTTCTCTTCCGACCGTGCCACCATCCTGAGTCCGTCGCGAGCCGCCGCTAGCAGCTCCTCAGCCCGTCCTCCATCCTCCCCCCCTGACACACCTAACCCCCTTTCCCTTGATCTTCTTTCTCATTTCCCAACTCTTTCCGCTGCTACTACTGCAAAAACCTCACCTCTATTGAAGCAAATTTCCCCAGTCAAGGGGACTGCCTCTGTTGGTGCTGTTTCTGCTATGGATTTCTGTACTCCTCCAAAGGGTTCATCAACTACCTCTGACATTTTATCGGGAGCCTTCATTAATTCCAGATCTAGATCTGAGAAAAACACTACTGTTCACTCGTGCACAGAACCGAAACCAGTTGAGGGTTTTACAGTTCTTCCCCCATCTACTTCTTCTCCTCTAAACACAAACACAGCCGCAACTAAGCCAAGCAAAACCTCCCCCATACTACCCGTTCAACCCTTACCTACACAATCACCACATCCCAACCAGATTCCTACCCTCCAAACTTCCCACACCACACCATTAGCACCGACTCAAACACATCCTTTGCCACAAACCTGGGCACAAAAGACAAAAGCGTTTGCTGACAAGACCCTTCGTCGCCTTGCCCCTTTATCCTTCTCTGAGACTGGTGTACCTAGAGTTACAGTACCTGATGATGTCTTCAACCGTGGTGCAGAGCTTCACAAAGACTTCATTGTGGGATCCTTCTTTGCAAAGATGCCATCTTACCAAGCTATTCAGAGTGTGCTCAACTACCTGTGGGGCAAAGGCACTAAATTGGAGATTCATACAAACCCACTCAACAGATCTATGTTGATCAGAATACCAAATGAATTCATCAGAAAGAAGGTGTTGGAAAAAAGAATTTGGTATGTTGGTACCTCTATGTTCCATGTCTCCCCGTGGAACTCAGGCAAGGCAACCATTACTCCTGCCCTGATGGCCATCCCACTATGGGCTCACCTAAAAGGGCTCCCACTCGATCTCCGCTCACTTGAAGGTCTCAGCTTTGCAGCGGGCCTCCTCGGTGAACCCATTGAAACAGATGAATTCACGAAGAACCTGACAAATATCAACATTGCACATGTAAAAATCGAGGCGGATCTAACCAGGCCGCTCCCTAAACTGATTGAATTGAGAAGATCAAATGGAGACATCATTAAGGTGGATGTTGACTACCCCTGGACACCCCCTTCTTGTTCCCTTTGTCATCATATAGGGCACATCTCCAAGGATTGCTTATCTGCCAACAACTCTGAGCCTGCAATGAAAACTCAAGCAAAGCAGAAAGACGAGGAACTCAAAGCAAAAACTAATACAAAACCTCCGGTCAAGGATCACCATCAGCGTCCCACCCATTCCCCTGTGACTCAACCCACTACTACTCCCCCGACTTCACCTGACATTTCTTCAAAGGATCACACTAGCTCCTCTGAGCAGCCCACTACTACTCTTTCTCTAATCCCATCTGCAGCCAAAACTGTGTCTTTTTCTTCTAAACCAGAGACCACATCCCTTTGCGTTTTACAGACCCACCCTGAAACCCCTACTTCCCTCGCACTCCCTACCCTAACCTCTAACCTAAGAAGGCCAACACTCACTCGACATAACCACTCACTAAAACACCCCCACTCGCCAAGTGTATCCCCCCCTCTATCCATCCAGCTTTTATCCTCCATTCACCCACCTAACCATAAACACCTGAAACGCTTACCACAGTCTCACCTAAAGAAAAGCCCCTTCTTATTACCCTACCTCAACTCGATAGTCAACTCTCTTTTGCCCCTGATTACTACTCCGATGTTACCTACCAAGGATCACTCCCTTCTAATGGAGTGAACCAACCACCACCTACCCAATGAGTATCAAACTCTTTTTTTGGAATGTCCGTGGTCTTAATGACCCGGATAAGCATCAGCCATTCAGCCATTGGCTTACTTTTCATCAACCCATTTTTGGTGTCTTATTAGAAACCCACATTAAAGAACCCCAAATGAACCTGGTTATGTCTAAAACCTGTCGTGACTGGCAGTATGCTTCTAACCATGCATCAGATCCTGGGGGTAGAATCATCCTCATTTGGAAACCATCGGTTTCAGTTAGAATCCTCCATCAAACCCGACAGTCCATTACCTGTGAGATCAGCATTACTCCCACTGTTCACTTCACCTACACGGCGGTTTATGCTTCTAACTGCAGAGAAGAACGATCCCATCTATGGGTGGACTTGCTAAACACGCAACAGGCTCTATCGCTTTCCACCAAGCCTTGGGTCATTGGAGGTGATTTCAACCAAATTATGCATTTCAGTGAGCATTCTCGGCCTTCAGTAAATTGCTTTGATCCCGCAATGTTGGACTTCAAGAACACGGTCTCTCAGCTGGGACAGTTTGATCTACGCTTCCAAGGTCCCCTTTTCACCTGGAGCAACAAAAGCCCATCAGCGCCTCTTGCAGAAAAACTTGACCGACTCCTTGTAAACCAAAACTGGGTAGCTTCTTTCCCCCATAGCCTCGCCACTTTCCTTCCTCCCTCCATCTCAGACCACTGCCCCTGCCTCTTGGACCTTGCAGTAGATTTACCCACATCCGGAACCAAGCCATTCAAAATTTTCAACTACCTAACCAAACACAGAAACTTTCTGTCTATCGTTGCGGAAGCGTGGACTCAGGCCGGCTGCTATGCGTCATCACTAACTCATCTTTGTGTGAAATTAAAGGCCATTAAGGGTCCTCTGAAAACATTAAATAGAGACAACTTCTCAAATATTCAAACGAGAGTAAGTGAGGTTAATAGTTTGCTGAATATTGTGCAGGTTCAGGCGTTACAATCACCCACGGCGGAATTATACCAACAGGAGAAGGACTTAACAGATAAATGGACTTTTCTCAGAATGATAGAGGAGTGCTACTTTCGACAGAAATCCAGAATCAACTGGTTGAAGGAAGGCGACCACAACACAACCTTTTTTCATAGGCTAGCTCAGTGCAGAAATGCTATAAACTCTATTCGCTCTTTCTGCCTTCCATCGGGTGAACTGATAACGGACCCTGTGGTGATGGGTTGTATTGCTATTGATCATTTCAAATCGGTACTGGACCCAGTAAACGCCCCAACGACATCCTCAACTGTTGCCTGGTTTCAGGAACTTTCTCCTTACCGCTGCCCCGCCTCGTTGATATTGCAAATGGCCAAGATTCCGGAATCTGAAGATATTACTCGGATCTTATTCAAGATGAACCCGAATAAGGCTCCTGGTCCTGATGGCCTAACTTCAAGATTCTTTAAAGCTGCCTGGGCTATTCTGGGTCTGGAGGTCATCTCCTCTATTCGCACTTTCTTCCTAACGGGGTTCCTTCCTTCCGCTGCTAATGCAACAATCCTCGCCCTTGTTCCTAAAAGACCGGGTGCATCAGCCATTGTTGATTACCGACCGATTTCCTGCTGCAATACCCTCTACAAGGTGATATCTAAGATCCTGGTAGCAAAGGTTAAGCCACTACTCCATGACCTAATACTCCCTAATCAGACAGCATTCGTCCAAGGTCGTCTACTTGTGGAAAACACAGTACTGGCTTCTGAGGTGGTCAATGGATATCATCGCAATAAGGGACCTAAGAGAGTAACTATAAAGGTAGACATTGCCAAAGCTTTTGATACAATTAACTGGGAATTTTTATTCAATTGCCTAGCGGGTATGGAAATTCCAGATGTCTACATACGATGGCTACATGCGTGTGTTTGCACTCCCAAGTTCACAGTTGGGTATAATGGGAGAATCCAGGGGTTTTTTAAAAGCAAGAGAGGCCTGCGCCAAGGCGATCCCATGTCACCCTATCTATTTGTTATTGGTATGAACTGTCTATCAATCTTACTTAACAAGGCGGCTGAAGAAGGATTGTTCAATTACCATTACAAATGTAAAGAATCGAAGCTCACACACCTGTGTTTTGCTGATGATCTCTTAATCTTTGCGGAGGGATCTGCTGACTCTATTAAGGCTATACTACGGGTTCTAGATCAGTTTCAGATAATCTCGGGATTGGGTGTTAGCATTGCCAAGACCTGTTTCTTTTCCTGCGGCATGTCGCAACAAGAAATAGACCACATCACAACAACAACGGGTCTCAGTCATGGTACCTTACCAATGCGCTATCTCTGAATTCCATTATGTACAAGAAAGCTTACGTTGGCAAACTGTGAACCTCTACTTCAACAAGTGCAAGGCAGAGTAACCTCTTGGAGTGCCAGATCCCTGTCGTTCGCGGGTCGACTACTACTCATCAACACTGTTATAGCAGGAATTTCAAACTTTTGGTGTTCCACCTTCACCCTTCCATCTGCCTGCATAAAACGAATCAACTCCATGTGCGGAGCTTATCTTTGGAAAGGGAATTTAGAAGGGAATCATAGTGCAAGAGTTTCATGGGATACTATAACTTACGCGAAAGAGGAGGGAGGTCTTGGGGTAAGGGATTTGAAATCCTGGAACAAAGCCTCAATAATTAAGTTAATTTGGCTGCTTTTTTTCCGCTCTGGATCAATATGGGTTGCCTGGGTAAAAAATGAGCTGTTAACAAACTGTCTAAACAACTTCTGGGAGGTCAAGGAGAAGCAAAGACACTCGTGGATAACTAAAAAACTACTGCGTCTAAGGGACATTGTTTACCCGTGGATCAAGCTACGCCTTGGTAATGGAAGAAACTGCCGGTTTTGGTCAGACAATTGGAGTCCGTTTGGAAAAATATCAGATTTTCTGCACTCCCTCGGGAACTCGCGAATGGGTTTGCGGCAATCTGCAACTATAAGTGACCTCTTCTCAAATGGTGTCTGGGCAATCCCTCCTGCACGATCAGATAGTCAACTTCAACTCCAGGTTCATCTCTCAACTATCACACTATCAAATGACCCCGACTACTATGAATGGATTCCAATTGACAGGCCATTAGACAAGTACTCAACGGGTCTCATTTATCAACAACTAAAAGCGCATAGAGAAAAAGTACCTTGGAGTGATGTGGTCTGGTTCTCTAGGAGCATCCCAAAGCATAGCTTTCTTGCATGGTTGTTTGTGTTAAATAGATGCCCAACAAAGGATCGCCTAATTGGATGGGGATTAACAACCTATCCAACTTGCGTTTTGGGCAACGTCTCTGCAGAAACACGTAGCCACTTATTCTTCGACTGTGCGTTTAGCGGCTCGCTGTGGAGGAATCTAGCAAGGCGTGCACACCTTCCCCCAATTCTTGACTGGCAATCGTTACTCCTCTTCCTTGAAAATAGAAGTGGATCACGAGCAATGAAACTTCTGGGTTACTTGGCCTGGCAGTGTGCAATCTACACAATCTGGACAGAGCGGAACAATAGACTCCACCGGAATCATTACCGTTCCGCTGATTCTCTCCTCCGCACCATAGATTCAACAATCCGCAACAGAGTTACAGCTACCCGTGATTCAAATCCAACTCTCGCCTCCGCAACGCTTCAACTATGGTTCGCCACTGCTACAAGGACTCCAATTACATCGGCTCTTCCGCCATGATGATGGAAAAATACCTGCAGAAAATTTATTCCTCACGACTCTCTCTCATTCCAACCGGATTTGCATGTCAAGTTGACTAACTTGGACTTGCTCTCTCGACACAATTTTTAGACACGAGTTTATTTGGGTTCTTCAATTCGGGGTTTAATGGTTCTTCATTTAATAGTCTGCATTCTGTTTACTAGTCTTCATTCTGTAATTGGGCTTCAAGCCTATAACTCTTGCCTGGATGGGCTGTTGTTTTTTTTATTTTTGATATTTTTAAAAAAATTAATAGAATACCTTTTCTCAAAAAAAAAATATAGCATGAGAAAAGAACAGAATTATATGGTCAACTTAACCATGGTTAACACTGCCATAACCGTGATTAGTTTAAAGCTAGGTTTTAGAAACATTTTTGACCATATAAATATATGAACCCTACTTCGCCTTCCCCGATAATTCACCCTGCCACCAAGAAACCAATTCTTTACACTCGCTGTCTCTTTGATTTATATATACAGTATGTTTTTTTTTCAGTTTTTAATTACTTTCTAATGACTTTTTTAATGGGCATCGGTTCTTGTGTTAATCGATTTTTACTACTCCACTTTTGTTGCAAATGATGAGTTAATCGCAATTGATAGAAGCTCAAAACTCTTGAGCGATGTTGGAAATCATAAACTTCCATGACTCTGATGCAATTTATTTACTATGAAATCTCAGATTCCTTAGCGATCTACTATTTCTGTATTATTTTATCTCAAATTTTTGTAAATCAATCTGTGAGTTTCTACATATCAGCAAATTTTCATGATTTCTGTTTTCAAATCTAATTTTCATTGTTGTGAATCATCTTGTCAATTTTAGGGATGCTCAATTTAAGTCAAATGCGTTTTAGATCTGTCTTTTTAATTAACCCTAACATCTATTAACGAATTTGTTCTTATAAAAAATGTAAATGTAAATGTTCATCTAACAAAAAAAAAATTTTAAATGTATATCAACAGTAAAAGAACACTAATTAAAAAAAAATAAGTAAGTTTAAGGGTCCATTTTTGCAGAATTATGCATTTAAAAAAAGAAAGTAGATTTATACTTAAAAGGGTCTATTTTTGCTGAATTATGCACTTACAAGCTTAAGAGTTTGTACTTAAATTCTGGAATCTAATTACTATTTATAACCAAATAAAGCTTAGAAAACAAAATTCCAAACAAAACCAACTTTCTAAATTAGAAGCCAATAGACACTAGAATAAGACGAAACAGTAAACAAAGGAAAAGCTCCATAAACAAAAGCCAAGCCGTTAAAAATGTTGGTTTCATTACACGTTAACTAAACAAAAAAAAGAAGTAATAAACCAACTTCACATTTGTCTCCTCTTCAGCTCCATGCTACGACGCATCGTTATCGTTGTCCCCATCGAAATATTCATCGTCCCTTTGAACCTGCTTATCCCTTGAACGCTCTGAAAACAATCAAAACCGTCTCCAATATCAACGATTACGTTTAAAAATTGATTAAAACACTTATGGCTTTTTAAAGTAGTTTTGTTCGTTACTTACGGTCCACACGCACATCAGGGTTTTGTTCGTCTTCATCAAACTCCGGTATGTAGAAATCCGGTGGAACCTGTAATAATTAGACTGATCAGTGCTTAAACAACACAAAAATTAAACTATAAAACATCATTTTTTTTTTATGATGATCAGTGTTTTTTACCTCCTGCATCTGCACGCTTGGAGCGTGTTGAATGTATCGCAAGTTATCCAAAATCTGTGCTTTGATCGAACTAATATACGATTTGGTATTTAGATTCTCCTGTTTTGATCAAAACACAAATGATTCTCAATGTCTCTGTACATTTTGGTTAAAAGCTATGATATGTTAATATAAGAGAGATACTTACAATGTGACCACCAGGAATCTTCAATGAAAAATCCGGCGCAAAATACTTTATGTAATCATTTTCAGGAATCTCTGCAAAAAAAAAAAAAAAACAATTAAACCAAAACATTATAACATTTCTCTAAACAGAACAATTAAAAAAAACTTAACTAACCATTAGGAAGTTCTGTGTCCAAAAGGATGCCAGTCTCAACAGTCCAACACCGAGCTACATTCTCCTTTGTGTATCCTCCACCTCCTGTGACCTAAGACGAAAAAAAAACCCTAACTTCATCATGAAAGAACTTAAAGAATGTACATACAAGTCAAAGCCAAGAGAGGTAGATAGATTCACCAGCAAGGGGATATTGAATTTCTTGACAAACTTAACACATTCAGCATGTCCTGCATAAAGAGAAACCAGTTTCAGAAACACGAGTGAGGCTTAGAAGCTCTGGAAAGAGTGATCTGAGGAGAAGAGAGAAGGAGATTTTTGATTACAAGAAGAAAAGCACCATCAATAGAGAGATTAAAACATCCTAGTCGATCTCTTGCTAGTGAATCTGCACCACACTGAAGAACTATTGCGCCTGGTTGATATATCTCAACAACTTTGGAAATTATCTACACAAAAAAAGAAAGATCAACAACACAACAAAAACATCGAAAGCATTCGAGAATTTTGATTGTTTCGGGTTTAAAGAACTTACTGCTCTGAACAGACGGTTGAAACTACTGTCATCAATACCATCCTTGAGCGGCACATTGATGGCATAAAACTTCCCTTCTTTTTCTCCTATTTCCTTTTTTTTTTTCAAGAAAAATACATCACAAAGACAATTCATCTTAAACACATCGCTCACAAAACTCAGGACAACGAGTTTCGAGAATATTATTACCTTAACATCGCCCGTCCCTGGAAAGAACTTATCCCCAAACTTATGAAAGCTAACAGTCATCACTCTGCCATAACAACATCATGGCATCAGTTTCTATATAAAAGAAAAAGCAACTTTATGGACTAAATAAGCGTACGTACCTGTCAGTGAAGTAAAAAGCTTCTTCAACTCCATCACCATGATGAACATCTATGTCAATGTATAGCACACGAGGCTGGTGTTTCAACAGCTCAAGAATTCCTAGTACAAGATCATTGATGTAACAAAAACCAGATGCGTCACACTTTTTGGCATGGTGCAACCCTCCCGCCCAGTTTATCGCAATGTCACAGAGCTTGTTGTTTAATCTGCGTGCAGCATCTATAGCAAAAAGAACAATGGTCAGTATCAACCAAACATGTATACCGACAAAGCATGTGTTGTGATTTACCTATCGTTCCACCGGCATAAATTTGACAAAACTCAAACATATCCTCAAAGACAGGACAGTCCTCTCCTAAGTTATCTGCAACAAAGTGATTACATTTCAGCTAAACATATACATTTGCAAAAAAACCAATTAGTGAAGAGACGCAAGACTTACATCTAGCCATTTCGTTGGGAAACAAATCCTTATTTTCTGGGTTAATTCGTTGCAGGAACTCCACATAGTCGGGAGAATGGAACTGAGCCATCTCATTAGGATATGCCTTGTGTGGACGCTGAGACATATAAACAGCTCAAATGAAATTTACAGAGAGATTGCGAACAAAAGGAGATGAGAAAGAGAGACACTGACATAAACTTCCATCTTGTTATGAAGGCCATAAGCAAGAATAAGATGATGAGTCATACAAAGCCTGTGCGGTTTCATTGGGTGATTTGGACCAAAATAGACGCTCCCCACATCTCCTGCAACACACAGAAAAAATAAAAACACATCAGAAGATCATCACAAACCAACATAAACTGCCACAAAGGACACAAGAACTAAATTCCCATCTATATTCGAATCATACAGAACATCTCCAAGTATGAAGAGTGAAGAAGTTATATATATCAAGCCCTGTAACAATTTCTCAGTAAGGAAGCTCAAACTTCAAACATTATATGTCATGTCATGATTACACGTGGAATACAGCTACAGCTCACAAAAGACTCAATCTTCAGTACTATGAAGCTTCTGGTTTGAGCTCAAACAAGAACCAAAATCAGAAACTTCATCTAAAACCCTTGTTCTCTACATCAAAAACAAAACCCTAACCGGAAAACTAAACCAAGCTGAGAATTTTCCTAACTAATCAACACCTTTAACTAATTCTCGAGATTCAATGTGAAAAAGATTCAGCCTTTCGAATGTAATCTATTGTGCAATATAAGACGCCAAGTGCCGTTTCAAGTGGAAGTGGATTAAATTGCTTAAAGGGTGATACGTAGATGAATAAAGACATGAATCTTTGGAGTGTTTTCATAGAGAAAAGAGAAGATAACTAAAAAAAAGGGAGAGATGAATATACCATCATAAAAGTAGGAGATTTTGTCCTTGGAGCGCATCTCTTAAAGAACAACGACACCGAGATTTGAACGGTATCAAATCTCTAAGACCAATTGGACAGAGAAGTTTCAGGGCTGCTCAGCTTCAGGAGATATGAGACGATTTCTCTCAATTCTTGAACAGAGAAGAGAGGAGACGGGAATCGAAGCGCAGACGAAGAAGAGAGAGAAGAGAGAGAAGAGAGGATCAAACAACGGGAGAGAGGTCAAAGTCAAAACGACAGTGTTTTAAGATTGTAATGACATGGCAGATGACGTCATTTATATGTACAATAAAGCGGTCGACTCATCGATTTCTAAAACCAGGCCGGTAGCTTTCCCTAACTTAAACCGAACCGAAATCAAAACCTAACCAAATCCAAATTAAATCAGGACTCTGTACTAAACCTTTTCTGTCTTAGAAAGTTGTCAAACTTAATAATGTAATTCTCGAAAACAATTTAAAAAACAGAGAAATTTTCGACTATGGGATCAAGAACAGAACCAACTACATTTGGTACAAAGAAAAACCTAAACACGAATCCTAGAGTATATCCATAGATGCTTAATCAACGCACATCACAAAACACATATCCGAAATCTCGAGGATGACAACATGTTCACAAACGTACGCAAATCGAGAAAAACACACAAAAAAGGAAAATACTTATTCGCTGGTACAAAAGGAAATACTTGGAATGTCAAAGAAGTAAAAAGGAAACTTATTATTTTCGTAAAATCTCTATACATATACAAAATCCAAAGAGCACTCATTATCTCATTCAGATTATTTTTGTTTCAACAAAATCCAGGTTAGAGAAGAGAAAAAAATGTTATGGAGAGTGGGAAACAGCCTCCTATCGAAAGAACTTCTTGCCAATCTTTACGGAAAAAGTGTATATTTCAACATCGTTATAATCCATTGAAGTTGGATCTCTATAACCGGCCCAGTTGTAGAGAGTCCGTGTACGTTCTGGCCCATAAGATTAGTAGATGTTTGCCTTATTCTTGTAGGAGTAGTAAAATGACTATTTACTTTTTCTATACTTTGTGTATTCACTATATAAAGAGACTTTTGGTCCTTATAATAATACACACAGAACATTCGATTCACAACACGTTATCAGCACGACTTGTTCTGATAAACCATAGCAGCCGCCGACGATCCTAAGCTCCAAAACCGCCTCCGCCGCCGCCGCTGAGCCACCGCCGCCGTCGCCGGGAATCAAAGGCCGATTTACTTTTCCGAGGTCTTTAGCTCCCGGTTCCAATCCAGTCAACCTGTTAAGGAGATCAAGGGTATAATCAAATCTGAAGATCAAATTCTGACATAATGATTATCTAACCCTAAAATCGATTCTTCTATGTTATACTTGCTTGATCTTTTAAGAACCCTAAAATCGAATTTGGACTTAAGCATATAAGAACCCTAAAATGGATTTGCTTGTTTATCATTGATTGTTTGAATAACCAAAATCGAATTTGATCTCATGCTTGTTAATATCAAACCCTAAAATCGGATGAACCCTAATTGCATGATCTATCAAAAATCGAATTTGGTTGTTTGATCTATTGCTTGGCCAAATCATAATCGAACTTGGAATTGCTTAATAAAATCAGACCCATAAAATCATAGATGTTGTTTGCTAGGATTGAATTTGGAAAATTTCCTTATTTGGAATTTGGAAATTTGCCTTTAATGTGATATTGCCTAAATCGAATTTGGAAATTTCCTTAACTGAATTTGGAAAATTAATTGTTTGATAACCAACCTAAAATTGCATGTTAGGATTAAATTGGAAACTTCCTTGAATTGTAATTGATTGAAATCAGACATTCCATGAATTGAAATCGCATGATGAATGCTTGGATTTAAAAATCGGTTGAAAGAAACCTTAAAAGCATAAGACAAAACCGATGCTTGATTTCAGATGGCAAAAGTGAAAAACTTGGATTTCAAAGCCCTAAATCTCTCGGGAGATAATTACTTACAATGGGCATTAGACGCAAAGATCATCCTGAAATCAAAAGGGCTCGGTGAATGCATCAATGATGCAAATAACGAATCCGAGAGGAGGCGATCTTGATCATAAGCCATCATCTTGTTGAGAGCATCAAAGATCAATACTTGACGCTTGAGGATCCTCTTGATCTCTGGAAGGAGAAAAATGCGAGATATGATCATCATAAGATGGTTATGCTGCCTAAGGGCAGATACGATCGGCTTAATCTAAGGCTCCTGGACTTCAAGTCCGTGGATGAATACAACTCGACCCTGTTTAAAATAGTTTCAAAGTTGAAGCTATGTGGCGAGATTGTGACAGAGAAGGATATGCCTGAAAAGTCCTTCTCGACCTTCCACTCAAGCAACGTGTTGCTACAGAAACAGTATCGTGAGAAAGGCTCCACGACTTATGCAAATTTGATATCTTGTTTATTGCTCGCAGAGAAAAACAATGAGATGCTGATGAGAAACAGCGAAATGAGACCTCCTGGATCAACCCCACATCCTGAAGCCCATGTCGCTGAGGACACTAAGATGGAAACCGAGGCAAACCATGTCCAAAGATACCAAAGAGAAAATGGTCGTGGACGTGGAAAGAGACAAGGGCGTGGTCGCTACCACCCCTATGGTCGACGAAATGGCTGCGGATCTGATTCTAACTGTGGTCGAGGCCGTGGCCGAGGGCGTGGCCACGAGAACCAAACCGGACATCAGCCTGACCCGGCTAAGTCTGTTTGCCATCGATGTGGGATGGAAAATCATTGGGCTAAGACATGTCGGACTCCTAAACACCTTGTGGAATTTTATCAAGAGAGTGTTAAAGGGAAGAATCACGAGGCCCACATGATCCAGCATGATAAGGAAGGTGACTTCGATCATGGACAAGATGATCCTCTGGATTACGAAAAAGGTGATCTCATGGAGACATCAAATTGTTTAAAATAGGAATTAAAATTTGTTGCATTCATGTTTTATGGATTTATGTATTTGAATTTATTGGTTTTGATTAATGAATAGTTTATGGCTTTTAAGACATAATTCTTGTTTTGAATGAAAGGCAACATGGATGAATGATATTATCGGTTTTTAACGTATTTTGATTCGTTTTTAGTATTCGGTTTGAGTTTTGATTTGCATCTTTCATTGGTTTTTCGAGTCTTTTCTATTGTTTTGAGTCTTTTACAGATTTTATGGAGTTCCGAAGAAGTTTGGCGTTTACGGACATGTTCGAGTCAAGTTAAGACGGAAAAACGAGAGAAGGACCAAACATCAACAGAACGACCATTCCCGAAGGAGATCGATCGTTCTGACCAAGCATGGAACGACCGTTCCCTCCAAGGAACGATCGTTCCCCTCTTCACCAACCCTGCCGACAACAATGGGAGAACGACCGTTCTCTCCCATGTGGTCGTTCCACACTTCACCAACCTTGCCGACAAAACGCATGAGAACGACCGTTCTACACTCCGGAACGAGCGTTCCCCGACACCACATCTCACCTACTACGGATCGACCAAGGGGAACGATCGTTCTCCACCTAGAACGACCGTTCCCCGTCTCACCTACTTCCCTCATCTTGGCCTATAAATAGAACTCACTCTTGATGATAAAAATCACACCTTCTTCTTCCTCCTCTCTTCTCTAGCTTCAAAGCATAGCTTCTTCTTTAGTTTTAAGTTTTAAGTTTAAGTTTTTATTAAGTTCTTATTAGTTTGTTTTAAGCTTTAAACATTTGTGCTTTAATCAAGTTCTATTAAGTTTACTTTCAGTCTTTACTTTCAGTTCTTACTTTCAGTTCTTATATATATGCTTTACTTTCAGTTCTTACTTTCAGTTCTTACTTTCAGTTCTTACTTTCAGTTATTTATATTTATGCTTTACTTAAGTACTTATTAAGTTATTTTCAGCTTTCATTATCTATTCAAGCTTTTATTATGAACTCTATAATCTCTTTGTTTTCTTCTTTAATCATGTCTGAGTAGACCTCTTAGTTAGGTTAAGGTTTGTCAAAGGAATTCATGAGCTAAAGGATTAAACACAAATAGGCTAATAGAATCGATGTCTTCACCTTTGTTGTTCTTAATGCTTAAATCGAATTGATCATTTGATTTTATGATATGAGGTTAATTTAGACAACGGCAGTTGCTAGGTTGCTAGAATAAACATTGGTGAGCAATTTAACCATTACCTACGACAGTAGATGTAGTGAGAATTGTGAACAAATCGAACCTATCCTTAATGCTTGTTTACGATTTCTAGTACCAACGACAGTTAGGATTTCTAGATCGTTAGACAAAGTTATTGATACCATGACAGTGGATTGATATTATCTTTATGTTTGAGTTCTAGACTTGTGCTTAAACACTGCCTGAATAGTTGTTTGATCCGTCGCTCTGAATCTCCTGCGATATTCCTTGACCTAACGCCTGTTAAAATTATCTTACAACCGATTTCACTTTCATTACTAGTTAATAAAAAAACAAAAACATATTTGAATTGTCTTAGCTTTTAATTTAGCTCAATACATCAAAGTATGAAAACTGGTCTTCGTGGGATCGACCCCTAAATACTACTTCGTATGCTGTGCACTTGCAGTAGGAAATAAGGGTTTAAAACTCGTGTATCAAGTTTTGGCGCCGTTGCCGGGGACCAAATGTTCACCTTTGGTTTACGGCTGAATTATTAGTCTAAGACACTAACTTTTACTAACTTTGATGGCCATGGACTACAATGATTGGCCACAAGAAGAGGAGGACACGTTTGAAGAAAACATTCAAGATGAGTCTTTTGATGAGAACGTACTTACGCCAGAACAAGGAGTGGAGTTGGATAAGCTTTGTATGGAAAATCCAATGCTGACAAGGAGTGACCTAGCAGTAATGATCCGGATGAACCTCATGTCACATCGGGCAGTACTAGAAGGAAGAGAGCTTACATTTGACGAGATAATGGTAGCCCGTTCACTTAAGGAGGTAATATATTGGGTTCCACCATTCCAATTACAAGGTACATCCGATTTAGCCTTTGAATTTCAAGATTTTGAGGATAGTCACATGCCTTCTATTGAAGATGTAGCTTATGATTCACCTTCCTCCATACTCATTGATGAATGCTATGATTTGATATGTGAGACTCAAAGACTAGATGCTTTAAGAGTAGAAAAATTTGCTAGAGATTATCATGAAATATGTTTTGATACTAGTTATCTTTGTGTTTTGAATGATCATAATCTCGAACTTGACTCTTTAATGCTAGAGGAATCTAGATCACTTCTTGAAAAATTTGACCTAGGGGATGAATTTGATTTAGATAAGATCTTGGATGAGATAGAAAACCCTAAGGTTGAAAATGATGATAAGAATGAGAATGTGTTATTTTATAAGATTGATGGAGATAAAGTTGACTATTTTGTGACAAACTCGTTTGAAGCTAAAGTTGATTATATCTTTCCATCAAATGCATTTGATTCTCAACAACATCTCACTGTCAAGGAATATTTGAAGATACACGCTACATTTGTAGTAAACTTCCTTGATGAGAATATTGTCTATTTCCTTTGGATAATTGTATACCTTTTTGCACACTTTGTTTCTTGTCCCAATAAGAGAAGGACCAAAGGTGCACTGGCTCAGCCTTTTGATTCTCATGATTAGCACTTGTGCTCAGAAGTCAAGCTAACGACTTAAACCAAGCGCTTGGTGGGAGGCAACCCACTGGTAAGTGTTTTTCTTCTATTTTCTTTTACTATTGATTTTTGGTTTTGTTTTTCTTTGTTTCAGTTAAAAAAAAAAAAAAAAAAAAAACGAGCGAGCACCCCAAATCTGTTTCCGAGCACCTGCTCCGCCGGAGTGCTCCATAAAAAAAAAATAAAAATAAAAATAAAAATAAAAATAGAAGGGGGGTGCACGTCTTCAGGTAAGTTTTCTTGTCCCTACACCACTGTCAAATCCATTTAGGACATTTTTATTTTATTTATGAGTTTGCAGGTTTCTCATTCAGATTTGTTTTAACCGGGACGGTTAAAAACAAGTCTGGGGGAGGGATTCATTTGTGTACTAACGATGTGTTTTGTGGATGTTTTATATTTTATTTTGGTGTGTTTAAAATTTCAAAAAGAATAAAAAAAAAAAAAAAAAAAATCATTTATCGAGTCAAAACAATGTGTGAAATTGTTAAACTTTTTGGAATTGTAACATGTTTGATGTCATTGCCTTAGGACTGCTTAGCATTGTTTGAGGATAGTTTGGAAACGCAGAAAAATCCATAACTTGATCATTTAGTGAATTTCTCAAATCATCTGAACTTAATCGAATTATCGGAACTTAATATGGACTTAATTTATCTCACTTAGGGGGTTGATAATCATGTATTGGATTTTACATTCGGAGTTTTCTTTGCATCAATTTTTACCAATCTTTGCTAACTCCAAATGGCTAGACTTATCCTTAGTCTAGTACCACACCCTTACCATTTCCATGTTGAAACCCACTTTTCTTCGTTTACTGTCATTGCATTCATGTGCAAAAACTATGGAGTATACGGACCGACACAACTTTTCTTTAGGATTGTGTCTAGATAGGTGGTCTCTTTCTGATTAAACTCATGGGATGTGTCTAGAAATGTGATCTCTCTCTTTGAATATATTCATTGAAAATTTTTCGTTTCAAAAGAGGGTGAACTTTTAAAAGGGTAGAAGATTTTATTCACATTCAAGAAATAAGCTTACATTGTTGAAATTCTTTTGATGCAGATCTTAGAGACTAACCGGTTCCTAAAAATAAAAAAAAAAAAAAAAAAAAGAAAGAAAAAGAAAAAGAAAAAGAGAATAAGAAAAGAAAACTAAAGGAACCGGGAAAGTCAAGGTAATATCGTTAAATTTCATAAAAACGTTAAAAGAAATCATGTTCTTGTTTGTGACTTTGTTAAATAAGGGTAGAAGGATTAGAGTTAAGGAGAATTGTGTACCTCCTAATTGGTTCGTGTCTCACTGTGATTTTGCATAATGATTTGCATCTGTTTTTACTGCTAAAAGAAACCGAAACACTTGAGCCACCAAATACCAACCTTGATACCTAGACCATAACATGTTAGATATTCCCTTTGTGAGAGTACACGCATTTGATAATGAATGTTAAATATTAAGTTCTGCTTGATCATGAAATTTCATTTATTTACTACGGTTATGGAGAAGTACATTGAAGTACGGTTTGATCTGAACTTTGCCAATGCGGTTTACGGGCAATTGATTTAGAGTATGGTCCTATAAGTTTTACGAATTTCACACGTTTTTCTAACCTCTCCTCTTTGTAAGATATCTGGTTTTGCTTGGGGACAAGCAAAGGTTTTAGTTGGGGAGAGTTGATATTATCGGTTTTTAACGTATTTTGATTCGTTTTTAGTATTCGGTTTGAGTTTTGATTTGCATCTTTCGTTGGTTTTTCGAGTCTTTTCTATTGTTTTGAGTCTTTTACAGATTTTATGGAGTTCCGAAGAAGTTTGGCGTTTACGGACATGTTCGAGTCAAGTTAAGACAGAAAAACGAGAGAAGGACCAAACATCAACAGAACGACCATTCCCGAAGGAGATCGATCGTTCTGACCAAGCATGGAACGACCGTTCCCTCCAAGGAACGATCGTTCCCCTCTTCACCAACCCTGCCGACAACAATGGGAGAACGACCGTTCTCTCCCATGTGGTCGTTCCACACTTCACCAACCTTGCCGACAAAACGCATGAGAACGACCGTTCTACACTCCGGAACGAGCGTTCCCCGACACCACATCTCACCTACTACGGATCGACCAAGGGGAACGATCGTTCTCCACCTAGAACGACCGTTCCCCGTCTCACCTACTTCCCTCATCTTGGCCTATAAATAGAACTAACTCTTGATGATAAAAATCACACCTTCTTCTTCCTCCTCTCTTCTCTAGCTTCAAAGCATAGCTTCTTCTTTAGTTTTAAGTTTTAAGTTTAAGTTTTTATTAAGTTCTTATTAGTTTGTTTTAAGCTTTAAACATTTGTGCTTTAATCAAGTTCTATTAAGTTTACTTTCAGTCTTTACTTTCAGTTCTTACTTTCAGTTCTTATATATATGCTTTACTTTCAGTTCTTACTTTCAGTTCTTACTTTCAGTTATTTATATTTATGCTTTACTTAAGTACTTATTAAGTTATTTTCAGCTTTCATTATCTATTCAAGCTTTTATTATGAACTCTATAATCTCTTTGTTTTCTTCTTTAATCATGTCTGAGTAGACCTCTTAGTTAGGTTAAGGTTTGTCAAAGGAATTCATGAGCTAAAGGATTAAACACAAATAGGCTAATAGAATCGATGTCTTCACCTTTGTTGTTCTTAATGCTTAAATCGAATTGATCATTTGATTTTATGATATGAGGTTAATTTAGACAACGACAGTTGCTAGGTTGCTAGAATAAACATTGGTGAGCAATTTAACCATTACCTACGACAGTAGATGTAGTGAGAATTGTGAACAAATCGAACCTATCCTTAATGCTTGTTTACGATTTCTAGTACCAACGACAGTTAGGATTTCTAGATCGTTAGACAAAGTTATTGATACCACGACAGTGGATTGATATTATCTTTATGTTTGAGTTCTAGACTTGTGCTTAAACACTGCCTGAATAGTTGTTTGATCCGTCGCTCTGAATCTCCTGCGATATTCCTTGACCTAACGCCTGTTAAAATTATCTTACAACCGATTTCACTTTCATTACTAGTTAATAAAAAAACAAAAACATATTTGAATTGTCTTAGCTTTTAATTTAGCTCAATACATCAAAGTGTGAAAACTGGTCTTCGTGGGATCGACCCCTAAATACTACTTCATATGCTGTGCACTTGCAGTAGGAAATAAGGGTTTAAAACTCGTGTATCAATGAATTCGTGGTGGATAGTGGGTCAAGCCACACGATTTTAAAGGACAAAAGATATTTCATAAATCTTATATTAAAAAGGTCAATATAATTACTATATCAGGATCGGCCAGCCTAATTGAAGGCTACGGCCAGACCAATGTCCTATTTCCTAAGGGGACGCATCTAGAGATTGCGGATGCATTATTTTCCCCCAGCTCAAAAAGAAGCCTATTGAGCTTTAAAGACATTCGAATGAATGTTCTCCATATTGAAACAATGGACGAGGGAAACTGAGAGTTCCTCCAAATATTTGAAATCGTCAACGGCCAGAAGAAAGTCCTAGAGACTATACCTGAAATAGTTACCAGCTTATATTGCACTAAGGTCAATATGATTGAGGCCAATACCACCGTAAACAAAGAGTTCACGGATAGGTTTAACCTATGGCACGAGTGGCTGGGACATCCCGGGTCGAATATGATGCGAAAATTAATAGCCAATACTTATGGGCACGCCTTGAAAGAAAGGAGAGTTATCCCGAAAAATATTACTTGTGCCTCATGTTCACAAGGGAAACTCATTGTAAGGCCATCACCAGTAAAAATGACTAAGGAAACAATAAATTTCCTGGAAAGAATTCAAGGAGACATATGCGGACCAATACACCCACCTTGTGGGACATTTCGATATTTTATGGTCCTCACTGACGCATCTACAAGATGGTCACATGTATTCTTATTGTCATCACAGAATATGGCATTTGCGAGACTCCTTGCTCAGATAATACGCCTAAGAGCTCACTTTCCAGACTTTCCTTTAAAGACCATACGAATGGATAATGCTGGTGAATTCACTTCCCAAGCGTTTAATGACTACTGTATGTCCATGGGGGTAAGTGTTGAATACTCTGTGGCACATGTACATACACAAAACGGCTTGGCCGAGTCATTTATAAAACGCATACAGTTGATTGCTAGACCATTAATCTTGAGGTCAAAGTTTCCTGTATCCGCTTGGGGAAATGCGGTCTTACACGCTGCCGAACTAATTCGCATCAGGCCATCAAGTGACCATAGATATTCCCCATCCCAATTATTAATAGGACAAGAGCCAGACATTTCCCATCTTAAGATATTCGGTTGCTCAGTTTATGTGCTGATTGCACCACCACAGATGACTAAGATGGGACCTCAAAGGAGGATGGAGATATATGTTGGATATGATTCTCCAACGATCATAAAGTACCTTGAGCCAACCACCGATGATTTATTCAAGGCCAGATACGCGGATTGTCATTTTGACGAATCCGTTTATCCAACATTAGGTGATGGAAACCGGCTAGTAAAAGAAATTGCATGGAATCAAACATCCTTAAATTGGCAAGATCCTCGGACTCGTGAAAGTTATTTAGAGGTCCAAAATATAATACATTTGCAAAAGCTAGCTATACAATTGCCAGATTCCTTTGCAGACCCAAAGAGGGTAACGAAATCGTATATACCAGCCGTGAATGCACCAATTCGTACTGATGTCCAAAACGGACCGAGTCAAGTGGCTACTCAGTCTAAGCCACGATTGAAACGTGGAAGACCAATTGGTTCCAACGATAAGACTCCTCGGAAATTAAAGAAAAGTGCTGAAATTCAAACTGAGGAGATAGTACATTCCAGACACAAATGAACCTAAGGTACTGGAAAATGTTGTTTGGGACGCCAAGCTTCATGGGCCTGAAGTTCCTGATAATAAAGAGATTGCGGTCAATTATTTATCGTCTGGAATCCAATAGAACAGAAAGAATGTCGACATTGATGAAATATTTGCATGCAATGTGGCACTTGAGCTCATGAATGAGGATCTAGAACCCACGTCCATTTTAGAGTGCACTCGCCGATTAGACTGACATAAATGGAAAGATGCTATAAACGTGGAGTTAAACTCTTTAAAGAAGAGAGAGGTTTTTGGTCCCATAATTCGGACACCTCATGATGTTATACCAGTTGGAAATAAATGGGTCTTTGTGAGGAAGAGAAACGAACAAGGAGAAATCGTTAGACCCAAAGCACGGCTTGTGGCACAAGGATTCTCACCAAGACCAGAAATCAATTATGAGGAGACATACTCCCTTGTGGTGGATGCAACGACTTTTAGATTCCTGATAAGTCTGGCCATAAGAGAAAATTTAGATCTGCGGTTAATGGATGTTGTAACCGCATACTTATATGGTCCACTGGATAATGAAATTTATATGCAAGTCCCAGAGGGCATAGAGCTGAAAGATAAAAGAAGTTCTCGAGACCAGCATTGTATTAAGCTGAATAAATCTCTCGATGGATTGAAACAGTCAGGTCGCATGGGGTATAATAGACTAAGCGAGTACTTAGTAAAAGAGGGCTATAAGAACGATCCCATAAGTCCATGCATATTTATAAAGAAATTTGCTAAGGGATTCGTAATTGTCGCGGTGTATGTTGATAACCTAAACATCCTAGGAACCTCTGAGGAAATATCCCAAACGGTTGAATACCTAAAGAAAGAATTTGAAATGAAAGACTTAGGAAAGACTGTGACAGCCGAAACTCACACTGTCGAAACTTATATTTTGCGGGGATCCTAAAATTCTATTAAACAATAACTAAAGGGCAAAAAAGTAAAAAGATGAGAAAGATGATTTTATTAATAATTCTTTAAGTACAAAAATATTCGAGAAAGCTTATTGTCTTATATCTCGAAAGCTCTTGCACTTGAGTTGGGATGCTTTGAAAGTGAATACGGGGGTCTATATTTATACTGGAGAGTCTAGGGTCTCACAGACTGATCTAAGCAATGTGGGACAAATTAAAGTCTCTTCCCATAGGCGGCTAGACCTAATTTTATTGCGGCCAAACCTATTTCGGCGGCGGCCCTTGTTTTTTGTCCTTCTGGCCCGTTTGCCCCAACTTGTCTTCCGGTCCGATTTTCTCTGGTTAAAAGCCTTCCCTCCGGTCTGTTTTAAGTGAACTCCTCGATGTTTTTCCATGTTCTGAATAGCGTGAAGTTTGTTGGTGAACGGCGTAATGTTTCTTCGGGAACTATTGGGCCGAGGCCCAATAGTCAGGAAATAGCTTCTGGGGCCGGTCCGAGAGGGTAAGATCCGGCTGTAGCCCATGTTTTGGCTCGGTGAATGCTCCGAGCTGAGAAGATATGCAGAGATTCGTCTCGAGAGGCCGGTAGAGAGTTTAATTCATTCGTCGGACCGAATGCCAAGAGCTCGGTCCGTACGGGCATCTCGTATCGGAGCCAGTTTGATATGTTCAAGACCAGTGTTCCATGTCAGGCATTTTATTGGGTTTACGAGCTTATTTCGCGGTTTACACTTTGCACTATTTGCCTATGCGAAATTGTCCTGAAGATAAGCTTTACAGAACATCGTCTTTGACGCTACCTACAGGATCGCAGGATGTCAGGTCACGTCGTTCGTTCGGGTGTTTATCCGAAGATTTGTATAGCGCGCTATGTTTATCCATCGAGGGATGTTGAACCATGGTTTAAGCCACCCTGTTGTGATCAGCAACGGGCGGTTAATACGTATGCCAAGAGGCGATGTGTGCCGAGAGGCAATTTGCGCCAAGAGGCGATGTTGGCCAAGAGGCGATGTGTACCGAGAGGCAATTTGCGCCGAGAGGCGATGTTGGCCAAGAGGCGTTTGCGTCGAGAGGCAATTTGCGCCGAGAGGCGATGTTGGCCAAGAGGCGATTTGTGCTCTCGGCAATTTGCGCCGAGAGGCGATGTTGGCCAAGAGGCGATTTGTGCCGAGAGGCAATTTGCGCCGAGAGGCGATGTTGGCCAAGAGGCGATGTGTGCCGAGAGGCAATTTGCACCGAGAGGCGATTTGTTCCGAGAGGCAATCTTCGTTCTCTCGAACTGGTTGGTACTGCTTGCCTTATATCGTGGCTCGACGCTTGTATCCGCTTTCTTCCGCTTCCGGTCTTCTTTTGTCGTTTCGTTACCAAGGTCTCCTGTTAAGAACCTTGTTGCAAGCATTCTTGCAGTTGCATTGCAATTTGCGGTTGAATGGCCGTTGACTTTGTGGAAGGTGCAGTAAACCTTTTCACCGTAGCCCACGCTGCGAGTCCAGGTACTCCATGATCCATTTTCGTGTCTGGCCTTGTCGGATCGTCTCGTGTTTATTTGATAGTTGTGCACTCCGCGTGTGTTCGTCCCTTCGTTCATGTTTTTTCGTCCGCACCTTTTCTTGCTTGGAATATTCGAAGGTCGTGTCGTGTCTTTTTTCAACGTCTGTGACGGCTGGTGCTTCTTTGGCAAGGCCTCGATCTCTTCTTCGAGGATCTCGAAATTTGAGGAACGGTGCAATGCTTCTTGGATCGTCGCGGGGGGGGGGGGGGGGGTGGTTTAGGGTAATTTCTTCCCGGAAGCTTGACTTGTACCGTAGTGCTCTTCTTAAAGCGGCGAGTGTGGCTTGATTGCTGAGCCCGCTGATCTTTGACGCAACTGATTCGAAACGTTTTATGAAATTTAGCAAACTTTCGCTCGGTCCTTGGGATAGAGTCCAAATATCTTCATCGAGAGTTTCTCGGCTTGCATGGAGCGTTCTCCTTCGGTCTGTTTTTCCTTGCTCGCCAATTGACCTTCGATGCTCGACCTGTATTGGATATCCGTCGTCTCTGGTGGGATCCCTTCCCTTGCTACGGGTTTCAATTGTATCTCGTCTCCGTTTTCGATTGTTCTGGTTCCACCTCTGTTTTCTTCATTGATTATCGTCCATGTTGGCCACCCAGCTGCTCGCCCCAAGGTGCTCTACCATTGCAGCAGTGGAGATCCGGACGATTCCATCCTTATCCTGATCGAGCTTTTCTGGATCGAGTTACGTTCTTTGGGCGTTATGATTGGCAGTACGAACCGGAGCGGTTTCGCTTCAATGATCCTGCAGTTTTGTCTTAAGTCTCCTCTCGAAGTGGTGTTCCTTGTTCGGTTTTCGTCTCGGATCCACATCAATTCTTGGGCTGCCTATCCGTTCTTCTTCGCTTGTCTGCTTTGTCGTTCATGGTCCGCATCCATCATCGTCTTCGATTTGGGACTTGATGTTGCGTCTTTTGCTTTACCGTCCATCTCGTTCAGGTGTTGGCTAGCTCCGTATGCGGTGGTTTCTCCGTCTTCTTCATCGATCACCGTCAAATCTGGCTGCTCGATTATTTGCCTTGTGGCATTCTGCGGTTTTTGCGGCGGCGGCCCGGAATGAGTCGTTCTTGTCCCGGATGGGGTTTGTTCCCTCGTGTCTTGCCTTCCCCGTATTGCCGCTTGAGGTGGGAACCAGGGATGTCTTGCGACGATTGTCCGTTGCCCTTGTCGTGGGCTTCCTTCCGGAGAGACGTTCCTGGCTTGGCTTCCATCTTGGGCTGTTTGTGACATTTGAGCAGCCATCTCGTCTCGTTGTTCTTGTTGCTCCAGGGATAAGATTTGCATGGTTTTTAGCTCCATCATCATTGTCTCATCTTCTTCCATGCCGATTGCTCCAATCGCTCCAGCAGTCATCGTTCCTGCGGCGGTCGTGCGGGCCGGCATCATGTTTTCGTCGTTCGTCGGATCGTAAGTTTGCGGGTGGTAATCCACCGAGAACTTCACGTCCTTCTTCGTTTCCTTTGTTATTACGGGGAATTAGATTGTTCTGACTGTCATTATCGTCGTTCCGGTTAAACCAATTGACAGTTGTGGATGGGTTGTGAGATGCCAGGTCCCAGTGTTCATCTTTCGAAGGGTTTCTCGGGATAAGACGTTGACCAAACTTCTGGTCTCGACTAGAACTTTCTGCATCCCGTGAACTTTGATTGAAAGGTCACTGACGAGCAGGTTGTCCTCCAAGTCTCGGTCTATCTTGGGGGCCACGCTGGTCGCCTCGTGGACCTGTGATCTCGCTTCTTTCATTCGGCTCACCGTTAGCTCCAGTTGGGCGCGTAGTTCGTCCATCTCGCTTCTTCGCTCAGCGGACCGGTTTTTTCGATCCGTCCGGCCCACTCTTTCCCATTCTTTGGCTCTTATATGGCGGTTCGCCAGGAGTATATTCTCTTCTTTGTCGGTGAGATCTCTTTCTTCTTTGTCTGTCTCGTCTTCGTCGTGACCGTCCATTTCTATTATGACTTCTCCGTTGGTTACTGTTGAGACCGACTGCTCGGTTCTTTGTCTCCTCACACTTTTCTGGTGTAACGGTGGCGGGGCCGACGGCTCCATCCTTGTTCCGACGAGAGTTTGCTCGCCGAGGTTCTCCCCTCCGGGAGTGTTTGTCAACGGCGAGAAACGGAGTCACCTTCTTCCGAGTAGTTGTGAACCTTGCGCCATCTCTCGGATGGCTGTCATCTCTTGTGACGTCGCTCTTTCTTGTATGTCTTTCCGATCCGCTAATCCCGCTATCATGTTTCTTAGGTCGCCGATTGCCGTGATGTCTTCGGCTAGGCCAATCGGGCCGGTGTTTGTTGCTTCCGTTATTACAGGTCCTCCAGTTGGCATCCCGAATCGGGGTGCCGCAGCGGTGATAGCTTCGGCTGCGGCTGTTCCGGCTCCGGTTGCTCCTACGACGGATGTCATAACTGCGGTTGTCCCGGAGCTAGCCGCTCCTCCGGTCGGTTGATTATGGGCATCGTCGGTTCTTCCTCCGGCGATCATGGTCCTTCTCTCCGTATCCTGGTGTTCTTGAATAAAGAATATTTCTTGTCCCCACAGACGGCGCCAAACTGTGAGAGCCGAAACTCACACTATCGAAATTTATATTTTGCGGGGATCCGAAAATTCTATTAAACAAGAACTAAAGGGCAAAAAAAATAAAAAGATGAGAAAGATGATTTTATTAATAATTCTCTAAGTACAAAAATATTCGAGAAAGCTTATTGTCTTATATCTCGAAAACTCTTGCACTTGAGTTGGGATGCCTTGAAAGTGAATAGAGGGGTCTCTATTTATACGGGAGAGTCCAGGGTCTCAAAGACTGATTTAAGTAATGTGGGACAAATTAAAGTCTCTTCCCATAGGCCGCCAGACCTAATTTTATGGCGGCCAGACCTAGTTCAGCGGCGGCCCTTGTTTTTTGTCCTTCTGGCCCGTCTGGCCCAACTTGTCTTCCGGTCCAATTTTCTCTGGTTAAAAGCCTTGCCTCCGGTCTGTTTTAAGTGAACTCCTCGGTGTTTTTCCATGTTCTGAATAGCGTGAAGTTTGTTGGCGAACGGCGTAATGTTTATTCGGGAACTATCGGGAAATAGCTTCTGGGGCCGGTCCGAGAGGGTAAGATCCGGCTGTAGCCCGTGTTTTGGCTCCGTGAATGCTCCAAGCTGAGAAGATATGCAGATATTCATCTCGAGAGGCCGGTAGAGAGTATAGTTCATTCGTCGGACCGAATGCCAAGAGCTTGGTCCGTACGGGGATTTGGTCGGAGCGACTTAATTAGTTCCTGAACGGGTCGAAGATAAGCGAACCAATTTGCCTCGTTAAAACCTTTCCTGGAAAACCCTTTGGGACAAAACCAAGGATAAGGAAAAAAAGTACAAATGGTCACAACCCATTTAATTCATCTGCCGGGCCAAATGCCAAGAGCTTGACCCGGGCAGACGTTTGGTCTCATTTCGTGGGCTTGCTGCCAGGTTATGAAATGTTTAACCGTTACTTCGGCCTTTTGCCTCATCAATCTCTGAGGAGGGGATTTTGAGCCCAACAAAGACTGAGTTCTGTTTGGGAATACAGCTTGAGTACATAATAATGGAATCCTTGTGCATCAAATGGCATATACAGAAAAGGTACTCAAGCGTTTTAATATGGACCAGGCTCACCCACTGAGTAGCCCAATGATGGTGAGAAGCCTTAGTCTAGACAGTGATCCATTCGGTCCAAAGAAAAAGGACGAAGAAGTCCTTGGTCCCGAAGTGCCATATCTCAGTGCCATATGAGCGCTAATGTACTTGGCTAGTCACACTAGGCCGGACATATGCTTTGCCGTTAACCTCCTATCAAGATTCAGTTCTTGTCTGACCTAAAGGCACTGGAATGGGATTAAACACATAATTCGTTACCTGAAAGAAACAAAATATATGAGTCTGTTTTATACTAACCATAACAATGAAAGTTTAGTTGGTTTTGCTGATGCAGGTTACCTTTCGGATCCGCACAACGGTCGATCCCAGACGGGATAAGTCTTCACTCACGGTGGAACGGCCATTTCATGGCGATCCATGAAGCAGATACTCACGGCTACATCGTCCAATCGACATATTAGACGAGAATGTGTTTGGTTGAGGTCAATGACTCAACATATTAGACGATCCATGAGGGCAGCCGAGAATGTGTTTGGTTGAGGTCAATGACTCAACATATTAGACGAGATTGTGGGATGACAGAAGGGAAAGAAGAACTGACCAGCATGTACGAGGACAACGCTGCATGCATAGCTCAGTTGAAGGATGGATACATCAAAGGAGATCGGACGAAGCAAATATTACCGAAATTCTTTTTCACTCACGACCTACAGAAGGCCGGAGAAATCAAAGTGCTCCAAATCCGTTCAAGCGACAACTCAGCCGACTTATTCACTAAGTCGCTTCCAACCTCCACATTGAAGAAGCTAATGCATCAGATCAGCATGCGCCGATTGAGGGACTTATAGTGATGATCATTTCAGGGGGAGTAATACGTGCTATACTCTGTACTCTTTTTCCTCGCTAAGGTTTTGTCCCACTGAGTTTTCCTTAGAAAAGTTTTAATGAGGCAGCATCCCCAAACGTATTAGTATGATCCCATCATCATAACCGGTTATGTCAATCAAGGGGAGTGTTATAATCCATTGAAGTTGAATCTCCATAACCGGCCCAGTTGTAGAGAGTCCGTGTCCGTTCTGGCCCATAAGATTAGTAGATGTTTTCATTATTCTTGTAGGAGTAGTAAAATGACTATTTCCTTTTTCTATCCTTTGTGTAATCACTATATAAAGAGACATTTGGTCCTCATAATAATACACACAGAACATTCGATTCACAACACATAGTGCATTTTTATACCTCAACTACAATACATTGCCAATTCCAACACAGTACCGGCCTTGAGTTATACAATACTATAAGCTAATTAAAAAATGCAAAAATGATAGTAAGCTACATGAAGTAAACGCCATCACATGACTACACATGTATAGAATATTAATGTATTCAAAACTACACGAACTATATGGTTAACATGGCGACATGTATGAATTAAATGGTGTTATGTCGTTAACACCACAACCATCATTCACACTTCACAAATACAGAACAATGTATTTAAAACTACACAACTATTTTAGCAAAAAGAAAACTACACAAACTATATTTAGGATAGTAATAATTTTGGTGTATATATATATACATATATATTATACTTTATTTAATCTCAAAATCTTAAATATTATCAATGAATCAATTCTTTTAGTTAAAATATAATATAATTTTTTTAGTTATATAATTTTAGTTACTTATTTAAAAATGAATATTTAAAACTCATAGGTATATAAAATTTAAAACTAAATTGAGTATTATTGGTCACCAATATTTATATTATATTTATTTCCGTTTAAAATATATTGTTAATTTATTGGTTATATTTTAGTATGTAAGTTTTTATATATATTAAAAATCAGTTTATTTGTACTATGTGTAGTAAAATCCTAATATATATTAGTAAATATTTTCTTGTAAAGTTTTCTTTTACATCATAAAGATATATAAAGGAATGATATTTAAATTAAAATTATAGAAAACCAAAAAAAATTAAAGCTTTTAAAATATTAAGCTTTATGAATACATGGATGTTGTTTACTTCAAAATAAATTATAGAAAACCAAAATTAATTATATCTTAAACCGAAATGAATCATATATAAATTTTATTTTTCTGAAGCTTTAATCCTATAATTTGATTTTAAATACAATTTATTACTAACTTTTATATGATGTAAAATAACTTTTCATAAGAAAATAATAAAATAGTTTATGTGGATGTATATATCTAGACTTATATATATATATATATATATATATATGATGATGAACAAATAAAAATTATAAAATTGAGAGTATAATGTTGTTAAATATACTTAAAAGACAAACAATAAGCTATTTATTAAGAAATATTGTAATAACTTAAAATGAAAATTTGTCAAATACAAACATGTGCTATATAAACATACTACAAATAAAATGTTTTTTTTAATATATATACAAATTTACCTACCAAAATAGAGCCTATAAATTAACAAATTATTGACCATTTATAATCAATTTAATTTTGAAGTTTATATAAATATACTTTTTAATATTATAATTTTACTAAAACAATATGTAAATTTTAGAGATTAAATACACTATAATATATACACATATTCATAATTTTTTAGTACTGTAAAAGATGGTTGTGATGTTAGCAACATAACACCATTTAATTCATATATGTCACCATGTTAACCATATAGTTTGTGTAGTTTTGAATACATTAATATCTCTGGATGTGTAGCCATGTGATGACATTTACTTCGTGTAGCTGCTAATCATTTTTCATTAAACAAAGGCTGAAAGTAGAAGCTATGAGGCTTGAACTTGGGTTAGTGAGTTTTCATTATTCCTATTTATACCACTACACTAAAAAAAAATATTACTAGAAAATGGTTAGAAAATTAGTTATAAATTTTGGGGCTGGAAACCTATGCTTCTGTAGCTGCCCCTCAGAGCCAGGCCTGTTCCAACATCAACTGAAGGCTTTTAGGAAAAAACCTACCTCAACTGAAGTTGGCTTTGTTATCAATAAAGACAACTATGATTGAAAAACTTGACTATCCGAGTTTAATAACTGATTATAGAGGAAAAATGCAAAAGAGTTATATTTCAATAATAAATTGTTTTTAATTTTTTTTATAAAAGTTTATGGAGTTGGATATCTTATGAAACATTTACAAATTTTTATATATGGTTATAATTTTATGATCTTTAACAAAATGCACAATTTTTGAACTCGCTTAAGGCAATCCAAAACGTCACACTGACCCTAAATCTTATGATTTTATTAACCATGGGTTTTTATTACAATATCTACTTAATTATAACGTAAAATATATACATATATGCGTGTGGATAGTATAGATATATCATATGTTCTTTTGATTAATATTCTACGCGGTTTTTTTTTTTTTTTCTTCTTGCAAGAGGGTTCAGCAGGTCATTGTCAACGCTCGCCCTGGTCAGTATTTCCTGTGGGATTCTGTAGACCAGGGCAGCCCCACTCAACGACTTTCATGCAGCACTTGCTGCCCGGGAGAGCATGGCTGAGCTTCTGACTTGTCTGCGTCGTCACGTCGTTTCCAACCCAAACCCGAAGTCCAAAGATGCGTTTTCTCTTGAAGAAAAGTTAATTTGCACGAAAGCCATCACGTGTAGGACGCTCCATATGCCAAGTGGCTTGACTGGGCTGCCAAAAGACACGTTGGATGCTGCACCATATTCCATATGTAAATAATATTTGGTTTTTTTAAAAAAATTATGATTATCGCTGTTTTCTATAACATTTGTTTCCTTTTAAAAAAAAAAAGTATAACATTTGTTTATTATATGTTTTTTGTTTTCATGCATTTTTTCCACTGACTTGGAAGAAGGAGAGAAGGAGAGAGCGTGGTTTTTCTATTATCCCATGCGTTCCTTTCCGTGGCAGGATGCCCAGACCGGCACTAAGTGGAGGAACAGGATTTAGATGGTTTCTGCAACACTGGAATCGTTGAAGAGGATATGTTCCCCACAACCGGCTGGCGAATCTTGGTCTGCAAAGATGTACTATTATAAGGAGTTTTGGGGGCAGATGACTGGTCTGTTTGCTGTCTCCGCTACAGTTAGAAGTATTCAGACACGTCAAAAAGAAGATTTTCTCTAATTTTGTAATTGATTGCTAAACTGAAATAGTTTTTTTTTCTATCGAACATTGTGCTTACTTTGTCTTCATGGCATGAAAGTCAATTCATGAAACGATTTTGTATTTGCCATGCAAGTTCCCATCCATGATCAAACGTTATTTTGGTAAATGTTTTACTTAATTATGGAACGTGTTTAGCTAAAGTCGATGTAGATCTTATAATTTATCACTTTAAACTGTGAATTTATTGAAAATATTGATCTATAATAGATTATTCATTTTTGTAGATCCTCGTCTATAAACATAAATGGGATAAAATTTATTTTTCTCTGAATTTTGGGATAAAACTTCAGTGTATAGAAAAAAGAAAAGGAACATATATCGATTACTATTAAAATATCAATTTGTATGTAGTTAGTTAGATAACTTGATATATATAAAGTATTATCAGTGTCAGTTTAATTAGATAAGAGGTTAAGGAATGCCATCATTCCCAAATTAAGGTAACATAGGAATACTTTTTTTTTGTAACACTGATTTATATATTGCAAATTATATAAGAACTATTACAGCGACGACTCTTACAACTGACAATTCTACCGTCTTATGAAGATCTCCGCCTGCCAGTTCCACCTGAACTTGCCTTATGAAGATACATGCCTGACGGATTTTCCTGCACCACGCTGAAGATTTCCTGCAATCTTGTCTCTTTTTTAATCTGCATAAATCATGTATTTTCTGAGAATCGAAACCCAGTCATCTTGGTGTAGAAGCATTAGTGAACATTTAGTCAAACCACTGGACCAAAGTGGCTTCCAACAGAGGAATACTTAGACAATGTTTTTTTTCCCATCTCTTGTTAGACCATCCGGATTAGTGGAGTAAAAATGTATGATTAATTTTAATTTTAGTTAAGTTTAGAAACCCACTTGGTTTTGGACCTCCATTGGTTAAATTAGAAGTATCTTCATAATATTTTTTCAATTTGTTTTGTAATTTAATTAGGTCTGAGAACCAAAAAAATTACATAAATCTTATTTAAATTTAATTATAATATTAACAATGCAAAAAATTATTTATAATATAGTGAGAGAATTATATTATCTTACAAATATATTAAACATAAAACAAAATTTTAATTAAAAAAATTACAGTAATAAAAAACACATTAAACATAACAGCAATTCCGCGCATGCGCGGAGTGGTGTTCCGTTGGTTATATATTTATTTACTTCGTATTTATTTAGTTCCAATAAAATTACGCAATCCAGAATATTTTAATATTTATTTGTCTGTTTATGTATATTTTAAGAATATATTATTTGTCACTGACAAACCAGCGAATTAAAATTTGATATTCTCTTTACCTTCTTTTGCGTTTTCGCACCCATTGGTTACGCGTCATTCTTTTGTGTTGATATCTCATTATCGTATTTGTAATCTGTAGGTGATAGTTCTTTATCCAGTATTCGAACATCTCTCAAAACCTAGATGATGTCTAACCATAATGGCTTCTTTTTTCTTCTTCTTTTCACGGGATATATGTTTCTATTATTTTTGTTAATTATTTTTATTTTATTTGTTTATTTGTAAAAATATAATAATATTTTTTTGATTTTATTTATCTAATGATATTCTTTTTCATTTTTTTTAAGTCTTCCACGTTTTTATGTTAATATAAGATAATTTACTGAAGATTACAAGATAGAGTTTTTACTTCTTCGTGGCTAAAATTATATCTCATGAAACTTTTTATTGCAAATTTTACTCATAAAAACTATATTTTACATTCAAATATTGAAACTGTTTATGTGACAATAGACGGTCTCATGAATTGTCTCTTTTCATAAAAAAAACTCACGAATTTTCTCTTGATGAAAGGTACTTCTCCATTGAAAACCTCTGGATATTATAATTTTTTGTATAATATTTTAATCAGTTTAAAATAGATCAATTCTATCTTTTTATTCGGATTAAAGTATCATTATTTAATACTACGCACTTATTGTAATAGAATAGTTTTTTGTTAGTGTTACCGAAATGTATTATTGCTCGAATTCTTTATTCACTTCTCATCAACTTGTTTAACGTATGAATGTATTTTTGTTAGTGTTAACCCAGGTTTGGGAACTCGCTAGGCGTTAGTCGAGCAGTGGATCTGGGCCTAGCGAGTTACCAATAAAATCTCCGGGATTAATCTGAGAAGAATTTGAAGACATTTTACTGCAATATTATTTATATATTTGTTTTGGTAAACATTGTCAACTAAACAACATGGTCCAATGGCTATAGGTATGTTTAATACTCTTTGTATCCTAGTTCAAATCCACCACATACCATTTTTTTATACCTAAAATAAAAAACGTCACGTGACATTAGTTGGTGTAAAGTGAGGAAAAGACTTAACTAATCTATATATATAAAGTTAACTTTCCTCACTCCAAGTGCTGCCACCTCAGCAGACACTTCATCACTCTCCCTAATTTTTATTGGTTGCTTCTTACAATAATTATTATCTTATATTATTTCTTAAATAGACTTTTTGCTAACTAAAATTGTTCTCTTTCGTAACTTCGAAGCCCAATTCGTACGCATATTGTAAAGAATGGGTCGTACAAATCTTTTAGGCCAACCTATGGCCAATTCACATATTTAAAATAATGGGCCGTGGTATTCTATTTGGCAAGCCTATGCCCAATAATTCCCCTGCCCGAACATATCTTCTTCACCGGTGAAAGAAGAGCACGGAGTCGCACATCACGACCTATGCGTTTCGCGGCCTCCACAAGACTCACTGTTACAATTTTTTAGTTCTCAATTAATGCGCTTCCTTCCCTTCGTGTTTACTCTTCTTTCTTCCACCATAACGGCCACTCGAAGCATCAAATGCCATCCTCGGTTTTGAAGAGGAGCTATTGTCCTCCGTTCAATGCTGCCCCACTACTCATTCCCACCATTCAATTACCCATGGTTGCCCAAGGTATAAATATATGACCACCTATAACCATTTCCTGCATTCCTTTTTCCATTCTCAAAACCAGAAATTGGGATGTCATAAAACTTGAGCATCTCAAAGCCGACATACTCGGGGACATCTTCTCACGAGTTGGGAAATACTCCAGAACTAGCCTTCGCAATGTCATGACAGCATCTCCAGTCTTGGAAAAGGCGGCAAGAGACTAACGTGTTTACAGGACAATCAACTTACGACCACTGGCGATGCATCCGCTGGAAACAAGGAAGAGATACCAAGATCTGATGGAGAAAACACTCACGCATGAGTGTGGAAGCTCACTACATCAAAGGAATAGTAGTATTTCCACAGCAACAAGACAATAACGGGAGTACAACATCTCAAGGCGGCAGCAGATGGATCCTACATAGACGGTATCTACCTATATGGAATTGTAATGATGTGCAAGGGTTAAATGGAGGAAGGAAGAGCTTACTTGGACAGATTGGGATGGCAACATAACAAAGCCTGCAGATCGATGATGGAGGAAGATCAAGAAGTCTTTGCATGGGGTGAGAGTCCGGCGGCTACCAATCTACATGGAGACAAGAAGGGCAATGAGACTGACAATTATGTGTGACGTCAATGAACTACAAAATACATGCGCACACTGCTACTACTACAAACAGATGGTGAAGTTTGTCTTCGCGATGTAGAAAAGTAAACAATATTTGTCGTGAAAAGTAAACTTTACATGGATGAGAAAAACACATTGCAGCTAACACCAAACACGAAACCAGCAAATCAAAGCAGACAAAACAGAAATTGATGAGGCCACCGAGCCAAACCAAGACCAAGCACCTATACCAGTGGTCCAAGAAGCTCCCATGACACGGTCCAGAGCAAGGAGACTCAGGGAGGGTTTCAATCTAGCCGTGCAAGACATAATTGAAGAACTTAAACCCGGAGAGCCACATGATCAACAAGACAGCAATGGTAAGACTATCTTAGATGCAGGTGACGAATTCAATGCAAAGGAGCCTCAAATGGAAGACATAGTACAAGGACTTCAAGAACTCACGATTAAAGGCATAGAAGAGATCAAAGAAGACCAGGATCAAGATCAAGTCAAGAACATTCGACCATGGACCATGCCGCATCAGAATCAGGTATTCTCTATTTTTGTGATCAATGCAGGTAACATGGACCAGCCCAATGGTTAAAGCTACGTAACCAAGCCTCAGAGGTGCCAAGATCAAGCCGCACCAAGCTTCTTTTATTTTTGCTTAGCTAGTTTCCTTTCTTGTTTTCTCGGCCTTAAGCCTTACTTGTTAGTTGCGTTTTGTTTCTTTTACTTTTGCTAAGTCCTGTCGTTTTGGAGTCTTTCCTTTTCTTATTTGAGTCGACCATTAGGTCACAGCTGAAGAGCATATTAATAAGGCTCCCCTGCAGCTTTGTAACACACAACTTTTTACCCTAAATCAATAAACACAGTTCTTGTCTAAAGCTTAAGCCGCCGCTTGCTTAGATATCTTTGTTCTTGTTCTTCGTGTGGAATCACTAAGAACCGGAGCCTTGTGCAGTATCAGAGATCATCCATACCTCTGTGGTGCCATTCGATCCACTTCATTCACCATTAACTGATTCAACAAGAGAGAGCGTCAAAGCCAGCTTGTTCAATCCCATCCCTCAAGGCGTGTTCATCAAGTCTTGAGTCCATCTTTCGCCCATCCATTGAACCACAAGAGAGAGCGTGAAAGCCAGCTTGTGTTTCCCATCCCACCACTATCCTATCATAGACCCGAGTTCATATCATCTGGTATCAGAGCCGAAGGTCCACAAACCTTTGGTTCATTCTTTCCTTTTGATTTTTTCCATTGTTTTCATTTGTGTTCTTGTTCTTGTTCTTACAAAAAAAAAAAAAAAATTCCCTGCAATTTTGTTAATTCGAATTTTGTTTTATTTTTATAAAAAAAGAGGAATTCTTGCATTTGTTTTCTTTTATACAAAAAAAAAGAGGATTCTTGCATTTGTTTGGTTTTATCCAAAAAAAAACAAAAAAAAAGTTTTCAAATGGCCATTCAAAATTCTCTTTTTCAAATGATTAAGTTGATAAATTTTGATGAGGCAAAAGCAATGTGTGCTGAGATTTTGGATCCATCGATGGCACACCTCGATCACATGTCTGATTCTTTGGTTTTGAGGACAAAACCTTTTCAAGAGGGAGAGAATGACGCAACCATCACTTGGAGAAAACAGCCAACTCACCTAGAGTTCACCTCGAAGAAGAATCAGTTAAAAAGGAGTTCATATGAAGAAGATATTGAAGATACAACTTGGAAGATCTTCAATGAACCCGCTGGAGACATGCGCCTACTCATAAAATCATTCCGGTCAAACGACGACGAATCAAGCAATAAATCCAAGTGTTTTGGATTTTCAACTCAAAGGGGAAGCCAGGAAAATTGGGTTTACATCAAACCGGATTCATACTTGGGAGTTATTGAGTTTACAAACCGGGTGAACTCCAAGTTACCCGATTTGGACCAGCGAGCAGTAATGGGAGGATTGCCGCTAAAGCACGAGGAATTAAGCTATAAACCGACCTGTTCGGGAATCTTGATTCATCAGGGAATCCGGTACAATTGGAATCATACCGTAATTCATTTTGGTGTGAAAGATATTCGACTTTTATTCAGGAGGATCCTCAGCTTGCCTTATTTGGAACCTCACGGGTTTATGAGGCTTCAAACCTATCTATGGCATCCAGGAGACGTTTTATACAATCTAGAAGATCCTAATAATGTCTTAAGGTGCACCAGAAGTCAGGAGATCAAACGGATCACTCCACACCTCAAGTTTCCATATTCGACACCATTTAGAGTAAATATCGATCAATCAATATATCTCTTTGATTTATTTGCACCAGCGGATTCAAAGGCATCAAGGACGACTCAGAAGGTTCCTAGACGTCACTATTTCATGCCAAAGTTGTCCAGATACAAAGAATCTCACATCCTTCTCATTTGGCCAGCATTCAAGCATTAAAGAGCATATCAATCAAGCAATTGATTGATTCAGAATTTATGTTAATTATTTGATTTATTCCATTTGTAAAACGTGTAAGAGCTATTTATAAGCTCATTCATTTTATTTGTAAAAGACAGACCTCCTTTTTGAATAAATTAAGTTATGAGAATTATCTCTTTTAAGCTTTATGCTTATTTTCTGAATTTCGAAAGAGTTGTGTGTGAATCCTTCTCTTTGAATTCACTGAGAGTTTGGTGAGAAGCCATCTCTTATTTGTCTTATCAAAGCCTTTCCCATAAGCTTTGTGGCGACCTCGATCCACTTCACTCATCATCAACCGATCCAACAAGAGAGAGCGACAAAGCCAGCTTGTTAGATCCCATCCCTCAAGGCGTGTTCATCAAGTCTTGAGTCCATCTTTCGCCCATCCATTGAGTCACAAGAGAGAGCGTGAAAGCCAGCTTGTGATTCCCATCCCACCACTATCCATCCTAGAACCGAGTTCATATCAGAAATGAACAGAAAAAGGAATCCAAACTCCAAATTTTTTTTAAAAAACAAGAAAGATAATGTATGGAATTACATGTATCAAAATACTGCCAACAATAAGCACCACCAACAATCCTTCCAACCGAAAACATATTAGCCGAATATAAAAACAAATATTAGTACCAACCCAAGTACACCTAATAGAACTCAGAGAAAAACTACGACAATAAAAGTATAAAATGCTGTATTGGGAAAGCTAGAACGACAATGCTTCGTTCACATAGGATGGACCATGACTTCACAACAGCATAGGCTCCCTCAGCAGAAAAAGAAAATAACAAACAACAAATATGACACCTGCACCCGGAGTTGATGATCGAAATTTTGAATCGGTGGATCTTGTGGAGGCGGCCTAAATGGGCAACACATAGTTTGCGATGTGCGACGGCGTGTCGGGACACGGGTGAAGAAGATACTGACCGGCAATATAGATTATTGGGCATATGTTTGCATAATGGGGTTTAAAGGCCCATTCTTCGAACTATGTGCACGAAGTTTATAATAATTAGAACAACATACATATGGCTTGATAATTAGTTGTGGTTCGAAATTAGAAAAGTAAATGACTTCAGAAGCAAACAAAAGTCGACCCAAATGTTATTGTCTATAGTCCCTGTAAATACAACAAATGCTATATTCCAAAACCAATTTAACACAAATTTCAAGCGGCAACACTTAATGTTATACTAGATCCGGACCCGCGCGTCGGAGCGCGGGTTATGAATTTTTTTTTCAATGGCTAACATAAATTGATGCATTAATAAAACTTTGTGATATAATTATTATTAAAAATTATTTAAAGTAAATAATTAGATAAAGTTGTGGTGTGAATAATTTTGTTAGTATTATTTTTGGATTGATTAGAAAATTAGAGAACGAAAGTTTGGTGCGCGGGACTATATTTTATTTAATATTAATATATAAAAAAATTTAAATTTACAAATTCTGAATTGTAGATATAATTATAAAAATATGTGTTTCACCTAATAACGTTAAAAATAAACATTAAGACCAGGATGATATTATTTAAATTGGAATTATACGAATCTTGTCAATATTAAACAGGTTTTTATGGCATTCGTAAAAATAGAGAGTACGACTGTTGTTTTAAATAGGAAAGAAGAATGCGGTAGAATAGATCACATAATTACATCAATGTAATTAAAATATAAGTTAGAGTAAATATCAAATTTGAAAATGGAATATTTCGAAAAGTGAAAGTAAAATTTTGATAGTAATGTTAAGGCTGGTATTCATATTATTCATCACATATACTGCTAATAATGTCTTTTTACAAGTTTTTTAAAAAGAAACCCTAAATTGAATAGTATTATGTATTTTTATTTCGTAAAAATTAGTCAAACTATCAAGTAATTTCAATTTTAAAATTAATCTTTAAAAGTTTGATTTTAAAATACTTCATCATTTTAGAGAAATTTTCGTAACTTTGATGGATTTAAGCATTTTAAGTAGGACAATTTATGCCCAAATTAAAAAGGCCCAATTACATCTTCATTCATATGTATGATGAACACTCCTGCTCTCCATTTTCTCGGCTCTCATCGGTCTTCATCAATTCTTCTAAACTTTTTTTTGTGGTGAAATCCTCTAAAGTTCTGATAGAAATTTTTAATTTTGCAGAATATGTTTAAACAGATTTTCTAAATTTGCAGAATAATATATGTTTCAGAATACTATGTAAAATATTATCGGTTTATGAAAAATATGAATAATTCAATTATATCATAGTATATAAACAGGCGATCATAATTATATTTCTGAATTATATGAATGGTACGATTATGGAAATCAATATAGTACTGGTACACATACGATATGGTCATACGATTTCTCAAATCAATATTGATTTATAAACTGGTACCTGTTTTGAGTACCGATATTGATTACTTAACACGAACCACAGATCCAAATATGGTAAGATTGATAATTGATTTATTATTATTACAGTTATCTCTATCTTATCGTATCTAACATTAATTAAATAATTAAAATGTTAAACACTTTGTATATTAACTTATTTAATACCAAATGAATTGGTCCAAGGGTCCAAACAACCTTGTTTAGGTAGATGTATCCTCCCTTAATAGTATAGATTAAACACCCACAAAAAAAGCACACAGAGGGACAGAGATCAGAAGAATTAAAAAACAGCAACGACAAGTGATAGTGACTAAAAATGAAAAAAATTAACAAAACAAATACATCTGCCTAAAAACCTAATAAAACCAAAACATTAGATTAAATGTGGAAAATTGAAGAAAAAGAATAAAATAAAAGCAAAAACCAAACCAAAAAACATTTAAATATAAATAAATATTAAAAATATTAAAAAAATATAACAATAAAATTGCCTTACCGTAAAACAAACACTCCATAACAACAAAGTGACGTCTGTCCCCGCGCGTAGCGCGGGTCCACCACTAGTTATATATAAGGTCCACCACTAGTTATATATAAGATATGCTTGCAGAATCACCACTTTAAAAAGCTACGCTAGTTTAAGCTCGCTAAAATAAGATTTCTTTCGAGTACTCACAGTGTGAAATTAATTTGTTAGTTGTTATCACTATCTAATAATAGCGGATTGTTGGTTTGCTTATGGCTTGGTAAAACCGGGGTCATGAGTAAAGTAAACGCCAATAGCTTGTACATCCTTGATAATTTCTTGACAATTATGCCTGGGATATTCGACCTACACATAAGAAATCCAAGAATCACCCAACTTTTCAAATCAGAAATAAGCTGAACTTAGTGTGATGATCAAAGATACACATTTGGAATTTCATATTTTCCCCCCTAAAGAGGCAGTTAAATTTCCTTGAGAAGAGAGCAATTAATAGTCAAGAGTATGCATGTGTCATGTCTCTTGAATAAACTTGGCATCAACAAAACTGAAGAAAATAAACGAAACAAGAATCAAGGAAGTAGTATTTCCTTTCCCAGGAAACCTAAGTATTGGGTTTTATAAAACTATCTTGACGGTTAAGTTACTTGCATATTATCAATAAGTAGTCGTCTTATTTGGATTAGCAGTAACATTACTTTTGTTTCAAAAAAAAAAAAATTAAGAAAGTGAGATAATCCGGCCTGACTTGGAAATTTTATAAAGGGAATGACCTATAATGGCTCTAAAAAATATGGAAAATACTAGATTAGCATTGTGAAAAAATAACTTATTGGCACTAATTTTTTGCCAAAGATATGTTAACCATATCATATATTAGTAATTACAATCATGCCATTTTAATTTTTTAATGATTAACTTTTAAAAAAGAATATTAAATTGAGTTTGGATTTTAAAAGTAATAAGGAAAAGAAGAAAAGAAGTATTCCCGGATAAAAAAAGTTCTGGCGGAAACCTAGTCCCCACTTCATCGCCTTCTCTCCACTTTACCGTCGACGATTTCGAAATTGCGGCTAGTCTTTCGACGGTGAGTCCCACTTTCACAATTCCGGCGTCCTGCTTTCGTAATTCCGGCAGCATCGTTCATCCCTTACCTCTGCTTTTTGTGCTCTCCGCTTGTCACCTCCGTCTGTGGAACCTCCCCTTTTTTCTCCTTTTAGAAAATCTGAAGCTAATCCTAAGGTAATTGCTTTCATCGAATTTCCCTTCCTCTTTTATACATCATGTCTAGTGATTAGTAGAGGTGCTGCAATTGAACTTGGCAATGAACTGGTTTTGTGGTTTCTCCATTTTTGTTTATCAAATATCATCTTTTAAGTGATAAAAATATGAACTTTATTGGCAGAGGAATGAGAAAATCAGAACATAGAGTTTGTTTATCAAATAGCTAAGATACAATTTTTAATTTGAAAAATCAAGGTTTGACTAATACATAGTGTAATTGTTTATTCCATCGTGAGTTTGTGTAATTGTTTATTCCATTGAGTAGTAAAGTGATTGTGTAATTCTTTCTATATAAATTTTCTTATTCCTATGAATGATTACGATTTGAGTTTTTTTTTTTCATCTTCAATGCTTCTCTATTTGGGAATCTTACGCCAATCTGAAAATAGCATCTAGTTCGTCTGTTTCTACTTTTTTTTTGTCTAGTTAGAGAGTGTATATGTGACCGGTGTGTTTGCTGAACCAAAATATATTTGATTTATGAGCGATTTGATTTTGGCTTGTGAAGTAATTAGTCGTAGTATAATTTGTATATATAAAGAGTTTGTTATATACCCCAAATCTTCGACAAATCTTGAATGTTTAATAAGTCTCTAAGGTCTTGCTGTCACTATACTTTAGGCTTGACTTTATGAAGTATTGCGTTCATACGTTAATGCAAATAAAGTATTTTTTGGGTGGCTTGCTTACTTTCTCTTATTTTCCTTTTTTGTTTGTTGGTTTCTTTGTTTTATCATCGTTATGTGCATGATTCTTGATGGTTGTAGGAATTTTATTTGTCCCCTTGGTTTTCTCAAAACTCAATTACTAGGTTTTTTAGCTCTGTTCAAAGTTGAAATTTGTGTGTGGTGTGTGTGTGTGTGTGTTTTTGCAATATTTTTCTGCTCAAGTTTTGGAGTAGAATCTCCTTTCTCGTTTCTGGGTTTGTTGTAGATTTCCCTTTGGTATATATAAGAGACATATATACCAAATTATGCAGCTATGGAACCCATACAACGAGTATTTCTTGTTTAACTAATCGGCATCACATGATATCAGGAGTCTAACGTATATGTTGGGTGCACTTGTCAGGTACTAAAGTATCTTGCGTTAAGATATTTACATACCTCAAGTTCTCATTCGTTCTTGTGGAGCTGGGTGGGGGGATCTCAAAGTAATTCCCATAATGATCAATCCAGTCTCAGCTCATCGGAAATGTGAGTACTTCATATTCATTAGTACACTGCAGATTATTTCGAGTTATAACAAGTTTTGAATATATGACACTTAAAATCTGTGTTTTATGCGCATGGTGATATTGAGATTGATCCTAATTTGCCATTTTTCTTACTAGACTAATTGCCATTTTTTTAATGTCTCTCTTACTAATTGTTGTTTTAGTATTTGCATTTTTTTGGTATGACTTAACATACAGTATCAAATTATTTAGCTTGTTATATTGTTTTCTACTCAAGTCATGGTTTTATTGTTTTTTTTTATAGACATGGCTTCATCATGGAATCGTACTCAGCTTCTGCTTCAAGTATGGAGTTTTACAAAAAAATCACCACACCAAGAAAAGATAAAGATGAGTGGGTTTTCCCGGATTACTACAAGCAAGCCTTCAACGGTACATATCCTGATGTAGTTACTGATAAGAAATGGCTTATTGACGTCGACCATTTATATGCTTGTCATTTCGTTAATGGCAACCATTGGGTTGCGCTGGACATTGATTTGGTGAAGTGGAAGATACACGTTCACGACAGCATCTTGTCGATTGTGGAGGATGACAAGGAATTACGCAACTTATGCAGACCATTCAGCACAATGGTATCATATTTGTTGGACGTGATGGTTCCTGAGACGATCCGAAGTTTTCAAAGAAGCAATTGACGGTAAAGAGACTTCGCAACGTGCCACAAGACGAAGGTCCAGGGGATTGTGGTGTTTACGCCTTGAAGTACATAGAATATCTTGCTATTTGTACTTCTTAAGGCCTCTCGGATAGGATCATTCAAAGTCTACAATTGAAGTTAGCGGCTGCAATATATGATGAGGTGACTGTAGAGGGGGTGAAAGGCTCAATTGCCCTTATGAGTTAAAAAATAATCAACGTAACCCTCTGATGATCTATTGCCCCTCCCCTTTTCACCTTCACTTTTTTGCCCCCACTTAGATCAAAGGAAATCAGACCAATCTCCAATAATCAGACCAATCTCCAATTCTTTATACCAAAACCCAAATCATCCACCCACTTCAAATCCCAACCGACCCGCCCAATCCCCCACCCAATTAATCCCAACCCGTTTCAACCTAGTTTATTTGGATTTTTTTTTTCGAAATTAAAAAAAATCTGAGAATCTTTCTTCTTCTTCCCCCTCCATTGAAGCAATCTTTCTCTTTCAGCATCGAAGTTGTTGCATCTTCTCAGTTAATTCATGATTATTGTTTACCTATTGTTGAATTTTATCTTCAATAAAAAATGTATCATAATCGATTTGCTGTTGAAATCAATATGGGTTTTATGTTTTTTTTAATTGACTTTAAAAAATCAAATCTTTTGATATGTACATTGGACTTTTAACTATGATTCTGGGTTGATTATAACATTTCATCGGTAATGAAAAGAATATAATTGGGAATCGTAGTGAATTGTAAACAGATCAGAATGAGTTTAACCCGAAATCATCTAATTTGGGTATAACTGGTATAACTAGTATTACTGAGTGAAATTGAAAAATAAGAATTTGAAAAATTGAAAAATAAGAATTTGAAAAATTGAAAAAAAATTAGAAACAAGAATAGAACCTATCAATACAAGTTATACGAATAACTATTATATATTGAAAACATATATTAATTAGATAAAATAAACTTATAGCATTATGGTTGTTATTAGAATTTTTAATCAACCTCTTAACTGGTTAAAAATAATTTTAGAGAAACTAAAATAAAAAACCATTTCAAAAACCATTTTAGATAAATAAGTATTAAACGTTACAAATATGGTTATCAAGTTGGTAAATTTTTTTTGGAGATTATGATTCATTATTACCACAATCACTCAAACAATACCTTACAGTTCTATGAACACTTTGTTAACACTAATCACTTTAGGAGTCAAAACGTAGATAAAAATGAGTTTTAAAACATGTTAATGCATAAAAACCTCTGAATTGCAAACTTAGTGACTAAAATCATCTGTATAACTACAAATTTAATATTTTTAGTACGGTAATACTATGAAAACTTGAAAACACCGAAAAATATAACTATTTGAAAAATGGTATTACTAGAAACCTGGGTATTACTATGTGCAATTTTGGCGACGACCACGTAAGCAATTAACGGCGCACGTGCGGAATTGGCGGTGCACATGTGGCATTGGCGGTGAACGTCGGTAATTGACGGCCCAAAAAGAAAATTTATGTGTTTTATATGTTTGGTCCTCCAATTTTCTACATCTTCTCTCTTCCTCTTTTCTCTTTTCCCTCTCCCTCTTTTCCTTTTTCCCTCATCCCTCACAAAATTGGATCTAGGGTTTTCTTCTCCTTCTTCCTCTTGTTTCACATAAGAGGGCTTCATCAACTCATCTCTCTAAACGGTCACCATTATTAGAGGAATTGCTTTGGGTTGTTGAATATTGAAGAAATTACAAAAGATTGCATTGTTTTGATGATTTTCAAAGAATTTCATGAGATTGTTGAATTTCGGGGTAATACTTGATAATACTCGATATCACTAACATCATTAGATCTTCCAAAACCTAAATTTGAAATTTAAAACAAACACCAACTAATTGAATCCAGCTCAACATCGACTTGTAAACAAAAATACAAACACAATTTAAAGCTTTAGATCGATCGTGCTCAAGATAGCCTCATATGTCTAAAATCTCAAAGTAACCAATAGTCATTACAAGAACATTTCCCATCTTTAAAATGATGAAAATGATTCAAATCTCTCAACACAATCTCTTTACTAGAGACCATCGTTACATACTTCATTGCGTTATGGCAATCTCCGCATATCCGTAAGTTCTTGAACACCCTAACAGGTCTTGATTTCCCCATGCTTATAAGCCCGAACACAACCACTATTTTCTCGTTGTGTTGATACAGCTTCGGTGACATAACAGCGATTGGAGAGCTTTATCTTCTTCCCATACTGCAAGGGCTTGAAGTACATCTCCGACGGAAGCATCGGCTTCGTTAACTGCAACATAAAGTTGGAAGAATTGTAAGTTAGTGTTTCCCAGTTCAACCTAGTACTACTTTTCTATCTTAGCTCTACCCAGTGTTACCTAGTGTTTCTCCCACAAAATCCCCTGAAATCCCAACAAATACCAAAATTTGGAAGTTCTTAAATGGACAACAGCTAGGATAACTATACAAACTTGATATACATACCGTTGTATGATCAGAATAGGCGTCCAAAACGGTTAGGCTGCTATCTCCGGTGGTCTCTTCTACTTCTTCAGCTTCTGGATTTTTGGGAGCTTGTGGATTTTCGGGAGCTTTCTAGAGGTTGTGGATTCTCGGGAACTTCCTGAATTTCTCCATCAGCCGCTTCTTTTTCAGCCAAAAGACGTTTCGATCGCCTCAGATTCTTAGTTTTCACCATATTAGATAATCGGATTATCCCACTTCCTCCTACATCCAAATCGACCTTATGAGAACCAAATCCACCAAACAAACAGACATTACGATTATAAATTGCAAACTTTCGCTGAAAAAAAACACTTACTTCAAGCAATCGGCGTAAAGGGCTTCGATTTCCAGAGATGGAACGGAGGAGGAAATTTCTTCGGTAACGGAACGGACCGGAGGAGGAAAACGGAGAAACGACTTAGTGGTGGGGTCAAATTTCGGTTTTCGATTTCGGTTTTTAGGTCTGGATTCGCGAATTTTTGATTTTAGGATAAGGGTTGGATAAGGGTTTCGGTAAAGGGGAAAGAGGCTGGGGAACTTGTAAATTTTTTAAGTTCTGAAGAGTAAAATAGTTATCAACCACCTCTCTTTATTGTAACAAAAATTCCAATTTCAGAACAAAAAAATTGGGGGCAAATAAGCTCTTTTTAAAACCGAGAGGGGCTATAGAGCCATTGATCCCTGTAGAGGACGACAGTTCAACGTCTCCAGCGGAAGATGTTACTCCTTGTGCTAGTTTTTAAATCTTATGTTTTATGGGTTAAGTACTTTTAGAACTACGTACAACTCTAGTTGTCTTTGGTTTAGCTTCTTTTATAACTACGTAGAAAGTTGCTCTTATTTTTAATGGTTTATCTACAAATCCATGTGCAAAGTGGTGGACATAGCTGTAGAGTTTGGCAATGGATTAGAAGAACATGATGACAATCCCAAGATAGAAATGTTGCAACCGTTTTTAGGGCAAATCCGGTTTTTTTTTTAAAAAAAAATCAAAACAATAAGTCTGTCACCACCTAGAAATATAAGTCTGCCACCACTTATGAATATAAGTCTACCACCACTTATAAAAAATTCTGCCACAAAAATCTGCAGATAACTAAAAACCTATCGCTCTAAGAAAATCTGCTATTTCATTTGACAGATTTTGTCGCAAAAATCTGTCATTCCAAAAATTCTGCAACTTCAAACGACAGATTTTGTGGACAAATTTGTTTACTCAAATAAATCTGTCGCAAAAATCTGTAACTCCAAAAAATCTGCTACTTCATACGACAAATTTTCTAGATAAATTTGTTAACTCAAATAAATCTGCCGCAAAAATCTGTCATTCGAAAAATCTGCTATTTCATACGACAGATTTTGTGGATAAATCTGTTTAGTCAAATAAATCTGTCGCAAAAATCTGTCATTACCAATAAATCTGTTATATCGTACGACAGACATTTAGAAAAGTATGTGGAATAAAAATCTATCACCGAAAAAAATCTGTCAAATTCTAAAAATCTGCCATCAAAGCTACTAAGGGTATAGGCATAAATAGGCATCAACTTGTAAGTCAATAATTAAAAAAAATAGTCATTCTAGTAATTAACATCAATTTTAGAACTAATCTAGTTTTTTTTCCTTTTTATAAATTGAAGCAAGAAAAAAACAAAAGAGCGAAGAATACTTTTGACCGTAGAAATAAAAAAGAGTATGAGCAAAAACGATACATGTAATTATATATATACCTTGGCTCCAGAGTTTGTGAGTATAGATGATTGAAACAAAATAATAGTTTGTCAGAATTGGTGCGATTTTCCTTATGTCTTTTGGAATTATCCAACATTTTCCCCCTCACTTCCAACTTGAATTCCGGGAAGCTTAATTTCTTGAACTCCAAGTAGACTCCTCATTTCTTTGAACTTGATTCTTGCCAAGGGCTTTGTGAGAATTTCTGCCTTTTGTTTTACTCCTGGTACGTGATCCACTCAATCTGATTGTTCTCAACACACTCACGAGTGAAGTGATATTTTGAGAGTATGTGTTTACTCATTCCGTAGAATACCAGCTGGTTCTTGGTCAATGCTATGGTCGACTTGTTATCAATCCTTAGTGTTATCTTCTCATCCACACCAAGTATCTCTTTTAACAATTCTTTGAGCCATATTGCTTGCTTTGTGGCTTCTGTACCTGCCATGAACTCTGCTTCGCAAGAAGATAGAGCAACGGTTGGTTGCTTCTGAGATGTCCAGGTGATTGGCGATGAGCTAAAGTAGAAAACATGACCTGAGGTAACTTTCTGGTTCTCCATCGATGGTGAGCAGCGGCTTCTCACCTTCGTGCTCCGAAAGTAGTACATAATCATTAAGATATGTCGGCTTTGTAATCACGCGACCATATCTCGTCACTACTTGTTGAGGTTCCTCTTCTTGTAGCTTGTTGTTAGGATCCTCTGTTTCTTCTTGTTTAATGGGATTGTGGTCGTGGTTTTGGTGATCATCATTTTGATCTTCCTCATGTTCTCCTCGCTCTTTGATCATGTTAGGGATGTGGAGTTTAAACGATCCTTGTTCTCCGTCGGTTTTTGTCGTTGCAGAGGACCAATCCCCCACCTTTTTCTGGTTAAAGACCACATCTCTGCTCCCAGTTACCTTTTCTGCAATTGGACCATAGAGCCTATATGCCTTAGAACCGGGCTCAGTTCCAAGATTGATCACGCTGTTCGATCACTCTTCCAACTTCTTTTGATTCGGAACATTGAGCTTAGTATGAGCAACACAACCAAAAACCCTTAAGTGTTCAATGTTCGGTTTCTTCTTCATGCAGCTCTCGTATGGAGTTTGATTCTTCAATGCTTTTGTAGGAACTCTGTTGATGAGGTAAGTTGAGTGACGTACAGCTTCTCCCCACAACAAGTTCAGTATCTCCAATGCTTTAAGGATACTCCTAGCCATCTCCATCAATGTTCGATTCCGTCTTTCCACCACGTCATTCTGTTGCGGTGTATATGGTGCGGTTAGGTGTCTTGTGATCCCATTCTTTTCACAGAAAAGATTGAACTCTGTCGAGGTAAACTCTCCTCCTCTATTGGTGCGAAAGGTTTTTATTGCTAATCCTGTCTGATTTTCAACAATCTCCTTAATTCTTTTGAGTCGATCGAATGTCTCGCTCTTCTCCTTTAGCAGCATCGTCCACATATATCTTGACAAGTCGTCAATTATGACAAAAATAGATTTTGAACTTTTTACTTCGGAAGATTTAGAACAAGACCTTAGTTTGGGCCTGGTGCAATATGATAGTTTTGATGGGGAAATATATCGTTTTCCATTTTAGGATCTTTAATGAAAATGCACAATTTTTGAACTCATTTAGGACAATCCGGCATTAAGTGGAGGACCAACAGGATTCAGATGGTTTCTGCAACAGTGGAATCGCTGAAGAGGGTATGTTCCCCACAACCGGCTGGCGGATCTTGGTCTGCAAAGATGTACTATCAGAGGGAGCTTCAGGGGGCAGATGACTGGTCTGTTTGCTGTCTCCGCTACAGTCAGAAGTAGCCAGACACGTCATAAAAGAAGATTTTCTCTAATTTTGTAATTGATTGCTAAACTGAAATAGATATTTTTTTCTATCGAATATTGTGCTTACTTTGTCTTCATGGCACAAAAGTAAATTCATGAAACGATTTTGTATTTTCCATGCAAGTCCCCATCCTTGATAAAATGTTATTTTGGTTAATGTTTTACTTAATTGTCGAACGTCTTCAATTAAAGTCGACGTAGATCTTATAATTTATCACTTTAAACTGTGAATTTATTGAAAATATTGATTTACAATAGATTATTCATTTTTGTAGATCCTAGTCTATAAACATATACGGTATACAACTTATTTTTCTATGAATTTTGGGATAAAGCTTCAGTGGATACAGAAAAGAAAGAGAAATTGTAATAATATACAAAAAAATTCTTGAAAGCAGGCATATACCCATGGCCCACTCCAAGCACTGTGTGTTCTTTTTTATTCTGAAAATGTCATTCTACTTCTTTTTCTCTCCTTCTTTTCCACACCCCTCTCTCTCTCCTTCTTCTTCTCATTTTTCTCTTCTCCACGACATTAATCATTTCAACAACTTTGAGTTTAATAGCTTAATTGTTATGCATAAGAGAGAGGTGATACAACTCAGTCCTTCTCATTCTTCTCTTGTTCTTGCCTTCTTAGAGTGAAACTGAAAATCGCTGGATACTAACATTATTAGTCGGCTAACATCATAGTTACTTAAATGTCAATTGTAGTTGGATAACACCATCTTTTCACCCCGACCTCTCTGTGTCGCCTAATTACAATTTTTTTCTCTGTGTGGCCTAATTTAAAAAGTTCCTATGTATATACAGCTAATTGTCTCAAAAAGAAAAGGAACATATATCGATTACTATTAAAATATCGATTTTTATGTAGTTAGTTAGATAAGTTAATATATAAAAAGTATTATCAGTGTTCAGTTTAATTAGATAAGAGGTTAAGGAATGCCATCATTCCCAAATTATAATATTAAGATAACAGAGGTAACAGATGAATAAATACTTGGACAATGTTTTTTTCTCATCTCTTGTTAGACCATCCGGATTATTGGAGTAAAAAAGTATGATTAATTTTAATTTTAGTTAAGTTTAGAAACCCACTTGGTTTTGGGCCTCCATTGGTTACATTAGGTAAGATACTTAGTATCTTCATAATATTTTTTCTATTTTATTTGTAATTTAATGATTTGAGAACCAAAAAAATTTACATAAATCTTATTTTAATTTAATTATAATATTAACAATGCAAAAGTTATTTATAATATAGTGAGAGAATTATAATATCTTACAAATATATTAAACATAAAACAACATTTTCATTAAAAAAATTACAGTGATAGTAAACATATTAAACATAACAACATTTCATTAAAAAAAATTACATTAATATAAAATATATGAAACTATGATGAAAGCATAATTAACTTGGCTTTAATCCCCATTTGATAATATGCCAAACTAGTTAGTTCATATCACTGGAATGTAAATAAACCGTAAAATGCATGCACGATAGAATTACAAGCTACATGTTTTGTTGATTTCCCAATACATATACTGTCATTTTTCTGTATTATTTCCCGGTTAAAGCGGTTATGCAAGGAAAGATAAAACATAAGATTGAAATTTAAGATCAACTAAATCCTCTATTAGTCTGACAAAACGACAAAAGATTCAAGGAATAAAAGCTTATCTGACAGCTAACAGTTAAAGAGAGTCCAAGAAGAAGAAGAGAACACCTAAAATGCCCAAATAAAACACCTGTATCTGTCGGTTCTTAACCATGGATCTGCTTGTTCTTCTATCGACAAAGCCTTGCATACTCTTCAATGTCTTCACCGAGTGGCTTCATATCGAACTTCTATTCTACCTTTCCTTCGACAGCTGTATTGACAGTAGGAGGAAAAGGCTCACACAAGAAAGAGAACAGCGAAGCCACAGAAGAGAGAATAAAAAACAGTACCTTGCTTCTCTAATATGGACTTTGCTTCTCTAATGGTTTATCCTTAGTTAACACGGCTCAGTGAGAAGGGACACTGCTACATAGCTACAGAGAACAGCAAGGACTTACAATGTATGTGCTACATTTGAAGATCATCTCCATTGGTGAATAACCAAGACGAGCACTGAAGGCATCTGAAGCCATAAAAAAGACATGCTGAAGCGACAACAGGAGAGTCTTACAGGTACCACAGAAGCACATAAAAGTGCAATCGGACAAATGAATCTCTGAAAAATAACTCACTGCACAGCAACAACAAGAAAAAGATCAATACATGATTAGAAATAAAACTTTGGTTCACTCCACGCTGTATAATTCCTCACTCCACATTATACAATTCCAAGGTATTATTACAAACCTGGCTACCTAATCTTCAGTAAAAAGGCAGCGTGCCATTTGTAGAAGTTACAAGTTTTCCCATCCTGTAAGTTACATATATATCTAAATATTTAAACAAATATTTCAAAGTAACACCGGGAAATCTTTTCTCAAGACTGAAGCATGGATAACATAACTTTAAACTATTAAGAAAGATATCTGCAAGTCATAAACCATAGAATCTTTAAGCAATTCAAGAAACAGCTTGCTCTCGTAATTCTGTGAGTGGATTAACGAATAAAATTCAGACCATTTATCCTAAGTGAAAATCCATAAGGTAGAAGCTATAGTGCTCTTGTTTTTTGAGCAAAGATACCTGCATGGACTCATATTTTATGATGAGGTTCTTAATTTTGTCTTCTGCCTTCTAGACCACCTAAGAAACAGTTCATACTTAGAACCAGCATGAAGTTGTTTAGATATAGACATGTTTAATCATTTTTTTAACATGAACCTCAAGATCTTGATCATCTAAATTAATCACATAATAGAATCATAAAGAGGATTAAAGAAATACCTCCATGTAGAAGTGAAGCCTCCTTTGATGTTTCCTTAGAAGTAAAGCTTCCTTTAATGGTTTGTAGACTAAAGACAATGAAACTCTTAGATCTTTAGGAGATAAAGTTTCTCTCCCCTTCCTATAAACCTCTTTCTTTATGTGTTGTTTTTCTTATTGTTATGATGATTTGTGATGGAGCAAAAGATCTATTTATAGGTGGGGAGAAAACCTTATTCCTCATACATTGATTCAATCTCAACAATCGATCATAGTAGAGATGAACACATTAGTGACAAGTGTGAGGACATGTGTCTTAACCTTAGTTACTAAGTTATGATCTTATGATACATTGATTACCACTTGTCCCTCTTATGATCATAACCACTTGTGCTCTTATGATCATAACCACTTGTCTTCTAAACTCATTAGGAATTTAACTCCTTAGTCACCAATTTTATTGGTTTCCAAATATCCATTAAAAATATAACAATTCTATTAAAAAAACAATTTACTACAATACCACATTCACGGGAAAGAAAACTATTTTTTTCTTACAAAACAAACATAAAGCGACTTAGTAATTCCATTAAGACTCGTATCAACCTTTTAGCATAACATACCACCGAAGAGAAAAAGGAAAAGCCAAAAGTACTTTATCTATGTGAAGGTCATGTGACAGCGAGATTTTTCTTGGAAAACTTGGACATAACAGTCCATTGCGTGGGGAGGACGTCGATTTGATATTCTATTCAGGGGGTTTCAGTCGCATAACTAAAGGAACATAAGCAGACAGATTAATCGAATCAAAAACTATAAACAGAAACATTTTGAGATTGGAGTTTTAATGAGAAAGTAAAATATGGAAATGGACTTAGCAAGGGAAAATCGTATAAACAAACTAGGACAGATGGAAGGAGAAAATAAATGATGTCCTTCTTTGATCTCTTGCGTTTGGAAAATAGAAGAGAATCTGGTGAAAAAAGAACATGAAGCGATTGAGTTGAGCGCTGAAAAAGATGATCATTATAGCCGATTAGTGTAATAAGCAAGGTGATGGATTCATCAACCACGATGTGAATGATAAGGAAAAGATGATCGAGACTTTGGAGGAAGCCAGTTTTGTAATAACGGAGAAATCCTTGAAGGGAGGAAGCTGTAAAGGTCTGTTTAGACAATGAATTTGTATGTTGAAACCACTACAAGAAAACAAGCAATTTCCTACGGAATAATTCCTCAAAATTCCGTCGGAATTAAGGTATTCCGACGGGATACCGAGGAATTTTTCCGTCGGAAAAAACTCGTCGGAATTTTGTATTTCGTCGGAATTTCCTCGGAAATTTCCGACGGAATTCTGAGGAAAACAAATTCCGAGGAATTATCGAGGAAGGCTGTTCGTCGGACAGGTCCTCGGAAATTTCCGACGGAAGCCGTCCGCCGGAATTTTCCGGGGAAGCCTTCCGTCGGAATTTTCCGATGGAAGTCATCCGTCGAAATTTTCGACGGAATCATCCGTCAGAATTTTCCGAGGAAAGGTTTCCGTCCGAATTTCCGACGACTGTAGTCCTCGGAAATTTCCGAGACCCCAAGTCGTCGGAATTATTTTAAAATTAATTTAAAAAAAAAAAATTTCGAAAAATATAATTGAAAAAAATTAATATTAGAAAATTAAATTTGAAAATATAAAATGAAATTCAGAAATTTTATTTCGAATATATAATTTAAATTCAGTACAAAGAAAAAGAAAGAATCCAAGTTTTTGAAAAAAAAAAGCTACGGGTTTTGGGTGTTTGGGTCTTGCTGGGTCGGAAAATTGATGTCCGGGTGCAACGTCCTCATCATGGCCAGCATCTGCTCGTTTAGCTTCCTCTGTGCCTCGAAGCTCGCCTGTTGGGTCGCCATCTGAGTCTCCAACGCAGAAATGCGTTGGTCCTTGTCCTGCAACTGACCCATAAGTGCTTCGGGATCAACAAAGGGCGGAGCTGCAGCAAAGACGTAACGGACCGTGACCGACGAGCCTAACCCAACATTCGGCCCTTCTTCTTTGGAACCGACTGAAATAGAAAATAACCAAAATGTAAATAATAATTAAGATTGGAACCGACTGAAATAGAAAATTAAAAAAATGTAAATAATAATTAAGATGAAATGAAATTTTAATTTAAAAAACTTACCTTTTCAACGATTTCGTTGATCTGATCCCGAGGCAATTGGGAACCCGTTGAATCTTCGTCTTCGATTTGAAGCTGAGACGCTGCTTCTTCCACCTGACTGCTGATGAGGTCGACGACACCCTTCACAACACCGTCATCAATCTCGCCGGTCTGCTTGTTCGTATACGCCTTCTTCATTAGCTCGAAATCATCAACCGGCTCATCATCATTTGCTTCCACCTTGATATCAATATAAATATTAGCAATTAGAAGAAAAAATGAGAATCTAAAATTTCAAAAATTATAAAATTATAAAATAGAATAAAAAGCGACTGAAGTTACCATGCGATCTCTCAGAGTGGCTTGGGACTGAGCACCCAAGTTGTGCTTGTAGACGCCCTTTCCTTTACAATCGCTCTTGCGGTTGGTGGAGTTGGTGGAAGAAGTCGATTTCGTCTCGTCTTTACTCCAATGGACAATCAACTGTGCCCAGACCTCGAGGTTCATCAACTTTGGGACCTTTTTAAAAAAAAAATTATTAGATAAATTAAAATATAATTTAATAAATTTAAAAAAGGTTTTAAAAAAAAAACCAAACCTTGCCATTTTGCCACTTCTTCTTCCACTCGTAAATTTGATAACCATAGTTGGTCATAACTTTGTGGACGAAGTGGTAATAGACAAACGCCGTATAATCGGGATTCCAGTTGAATTCTTGCTGAAAAAAAACAATTAGTAGTAGAAAATTATATTGAAAAAATTTAATTAAAAAAAAAAAGAATATTTACCGCAAACTGTTCAAACCACAGAATTTGTTGGCTCTAGGAAAGTCTGTGAAAGTCGGATGTCCCACGTCCAAAGCCAGATACATCATACGGTTGATCCATGCACTGATCCCGTTCGAGGATCGATCAAACCATGTCTGACCCGGTCCAGATGGATAGGGAGTGAGAAACGGAAGATGGTGACGACCCGGCTGTCGAACAAACTCTGCTATCCTCGACAGTTCTCGAGGACCCTGATAGTTCGGAGTAATAATGGGTGCAGCACCAGAGCCAGAAGGAGCCTCGGGATATGGAGAGGGAGATGTATGGTCGGAGCTGCGGGAATCCTGAACCGAGTGGCTACCCGAACGACGACCACGACGCTGTCTAGGAGGCGGAGTCTGATCATCGTAAGACCTGTAGTTTAAAGATATAAAAATCCAAAAAAAAAATTATAATTTGTGAGTATGTTTTATTGTTGTGGAAACTTGAAAAACTATTTTATAAATAGTAAAAAAAGTTTTTTTGAATCATATACCGTTTTTACAAATCAAAAAATGTTTTAATACTTATAAAAATAGTTTTAATATCAGAAAAAAACGTTTTTTGAAACTTGATAAACGTTTTTTTTAAATAGAAAAAAACCTTTTTTTAAAATCATATACAGTTTTTTAAATCAAAAAATGTTTTAATACTTATATAAATACTTTATAATAAAAAATTGTTTTTATATCAAAAAAACGATTTAAAAGAGTAAAAAACTTTTTTGACTTCATTGAAAAACGTTTTTTAAAATCAGAAAAGGTTATAAAAAATCAAAAACGTTTTTTAAAAATCATAATCTGTTTATAGAAATCAAAAACGTTTTTTAAAAATCATAAAAAGTTTTTAAAATCAAAAACGTTTTAAAAAATCGAAAACGTTTTTTAAAACTACAAAATTCCATAGAAAACTAAAACAAGAACCTAGAATCCGAAATTCAATCCTAAACTATCCATCTAACAACCTAAAATCCGATTTTTGCTTCTAACAACCTAAAATCCGATTAGAAACAAGAAAATGTTAAGTTTTGTTGATTCTTACATGATATTGATGTGCCCTTGGAATTCCGGCGGCGAGATGACAGAGAACCGGCGGCGAGATGACAGAGAACCGGCGGCGAGGATCGACAGGAGAGAGAGGATCGAGAGGAGAGAGAGAGGAGGAGCGATATGTTCTAAGCGGCGGAGAAGAAGAAGAAAGAGTTAGGTTATTATATTCACTAATTCCGACGGAGTGGTTCGTCGGAATTCCGTCGGATAAAATAAAATCATACCTAACATGCGGTTCTCGAATTAATTCAACGTTTTGGTTTTCCGGTAAGAAATTTCCGAGGAAATACCGAGGAAACATGGTTTAGGGTTTCAAATTCCATTTTTTTCCGGTTTTTCATTTTTAGTACAAATGCAATTCATTCCATTGAGGAAAGTTTGTGTGGATGATCATAAACCATAAAATAAAAAATTTCAAAAATAATTGTAAGTATTTCGTTTATCGTTTGTTAAAGTGTATAGGTGTTTATCTTATGTGTGTGATTTTTGTTCGAGCAATCGTAAAAGTGTTTGTTATTGTGTAAAACACTAGGTATGACTTCATAATCTAGTTAAGACACTCAATGAAGGTTATATATGTGTTATTCGATCCACAAAACGTCGTTCTCGGTAAAAAAAACCCCCTTTCCTCGGAATTTCCTCGGAACGGAAATTTCCGAGGAAATTCCTAGGAAGTTAAAAATTCATCTCATTCCTCGGAATTTCTTCGGAAATTTCTTCGGAAATTTCGAGGAAATTCCGAGGAATGATATGAATTTTGTTTTCTCCTCGGAATTTCCTCGGAAATTTCCAAGGAAATTCCGAGGAAAGGTGGATTTGGATTTATAACAGACGAGGGAAACACTATTAATAAAATCACTAAAGTCGAAATCCGAGGAAATTCCGAGGAAACCCTAAATTCCCTTGGAATTCCCTGGAATTCCTTGGAATTCCCTCGGAATTTTTTGTTAAAAAAAAAAAAAAGTTCTACTCTGATTCGTGTCATTGTCACCAGATGAATCAGAATCTGGATCTTGGTGAAACTCTCCAAAACTGGTTCATCTTCTGCGTAAACGACGGCGTCCTCTGCGAAGTCGGTCAAATCGACTACAAGGCCACTTCTGCTACATCTTCAGCTGCACTTAAGTTGCCGGATGTGATTGGTTGCAGCGGGTCTTCCAGCTCTGAAGTTCCCTGAACTCGACCTCTCGGGTTGACTCTTGTAACCGTAACCCATGGATCATCTCTGTTCCTTACCCGTGGGTACTGATATAAGAAAACCTGTAACATTTTAAAAAATATTAGAAAAAGTATGAATTGTGATCAATCAATCTTGTTCCTTACAACATTAACTTACCTGATCGGCCTGAGAAGCAAGAATGAAAGGATCATAATATTGCAGCTTTCGCTCGATGTACTGATGTAACACCAATGCATCTATTCTCACACCTCGATCTGGAGTGTTGTCGTGCCAATCACAATAGAAAACAGTACAGCGCAATCCAAGCAAGCCCAGATACTTGATTTCCAAAATCTCATGTATGTGTCCGTAGTATACTCATCTCGTGATGCAGAACAAACGCCAGCATCATAGGTCGTACGCGAATGTCTCCTCTTTTCAGTTGCGATGCATATCCTCGAGTACAGAATCTCGGATATGACTTTACAACACAGTTAGGGCCAACCACCATCTCGCGTATCCAATCGTCAAATGTTTCACCTTGGCAAACCAGCAGACACCTATTAATAGCACATATGCAGGTATATCAATAAATATGAATTCGTAAATATATGGTAAATGTAATTTTAATTTGTTTAAGGCACTCACATAGGTAAACATCCATCCAGTAAATTCTCTCTGCTTAATTTCTTCTAGTTCCGCCTCTGTGGCGTATCTATATTCAAACCGCTTTGCTGCCATGAAAATCCTGTACATATGATGAAAATAATATAAGTAATTAGATTTAAATGTCAATTTGTTAAAATAGAATTTTGTAGGATAATAAACTTATCTCTCATATGGAAGAACATCTTCGCAGTTGGTGAGCAAATATGTCTGCAAATGGCTTCGCTCGTGCTCTGTAAGTCGACGGTCTTTTGGTTTTCCGCTAAGTCGTCCTACATCTGTGAAAATGTCTGGAACCTTAACATGATATGTTGCCCGTTCACCTCTATCATCATGCCGAGCAGATCTTCTGTTTTTGGTCTGAACGTCTGCTGGAAAGTAGTGCTCTGCAAAGTTGGAAATTTCTTCATTGATCATCTATGCGACTATAGAACCTTCCACCCTACTTAAATTTTTCACCTTCTTCTTCAAATGGAACATATACCGCTCATACAGATACATCCATCTATACTGCACAGGACCACCAAGTTCCAATTCTCGTGCAAGGTGAATAGCAAGATGCTCCATAACATCAAAAAATGAGGGAGGAAATATCTTCTCAAGGTTGCACTGAATCACGGCTATGTTAGTCTTCAAATTTGTAATATCTTCAAGAGTCACTGATCTGCTGCATAAATAGCGGAAGAAAGCACTTATCCCTGTAACAGCTTCATGAACTTTTCGTGGTAATAGTTCCTTGAAGGCAAACGGAAGGAGGCGCTGCATCATCACATGGCAATCGTGACTTTTCAAGCCAATAAACTTCCTTCCTTTCTGTCAATACAGTTTCGCAAATTAGATGCGTAACCATCTGGAAACTCCACATCGTTTGAAATCCAATCAAAGAACGCGTTTTTCCCCTCTGCATCAAGTCGGTATATGGGAAAAGGAGCCCTACCATTCTCATCAACATGAAGTTCTGGACGAGCACATATATCGACTAAATCCAGTCTTGACTTCAAATTATCCTTTGTTTTACCTTTAACGTTAAGGATCGTGTTCATGAGATTGTCAAAAAAGTTCTTCTCAATATGCATGACATCTAAATTATGCCTTAGCAGATGATCCTCCCAGTATGGCAAATCAAAGAAAATACTTCTCTTGTGCCAGTTATGTAGTTCTCCAACAGCATCTACAGGAAAATGCTCATGTCCGACGTCTGGCGTCCTTTCTGCACCAAAATCTCTTAGTTGTGTTTTCAAAACTTTCCCACTAACTTCCTCAGGTGGACCATCAAACACCTGTTTGTTCTTCCTAAAGAAATTCTTACTCCGACGGTATGGATGATCATGTGGTAGGAATCGTCTGTGACAGTCAAACCAACACGTTTTTCTTCCGTTCTTTAGTTGGAAAGCATTTGTGTCATCTTGACAATATGGACATGATAGCCTCCCATGCGTTGTCCATCCAGATAACATACCATATGCTGGAAAATCACTTATTGTCCACATTAGTACTGCCCGCATTTGAAAATTTTCTTTACACGAAATGTCGTATGTTTCAGCCCCTTCAGCCCATAGTTGTTGCAACTCATATATTAGTGGCTGAAGAAACACATCAAGTGATCTCTTAGGATGCTCTGGTCCGGGAACGAGAATGGAGAGAAACAAAAACTCTCGTCGCAAGCACAAGTTTGGGGGTAAGTTATATGGTGTAACAATGACTGGCCATAGAGAATATTGTCTTCCACTCTTCCCATACGGGCTGAAACCATCGGTACATAATCCAAGGTAGACATTTCTTCTCTCATATGCAAAGTCGGGATACTTTGATTGGAAATGCTTCCACGCTTTTGCATCTGAAGGATGTCTAATGTCACCATCTGTTGAGTGCTCCGCATGCCATCTCATTCGTTGCGCTGTGCGTTCCGAAAGATACAACCTCTGCAACCTTTCCTTCAAAGGCAAATACCACATCCTTTTATATGGCACTCGAACTCTTCCACTCGTATCTTTGTAACGAGGCTTCCCACAAAATTTGCATGTAATCCGCTGGTCATCCGCCCTCCAATAAATCATGCAGTTATCGCTGCATACATCTATTACCTCATACGGTAAACTAACACCAGATACGAGTTTCTGAACCTCGTAGTATGAACCTGGAGCTACATTATCCTCAGGTAGAATACTTTTTACAAAATCAGCTATCGCATCCACACAGTCTTCAGCCAAGTTATAATCTGTTTTAATGCCCATCAGTCTTGTAGCGTATGATAAAGCTGAATGACCATCTCTGCAACCTTTATACAAAGGTTTCTTTCCAGCATCCAACATATCATAAAATCTCTTTGCTTCTGCATTGGGTAAATCTTCACCTCTAAAATGATCATTTACCATCTGCTCAATACCTACACCATAATCTAAATCCGTTCTAATTGGTTCTTCTAATCTAACCGCCGGCCGAGGTTCGCTAGTACTACCAGGTTCATATCCTGTTTCCCCGTGATGATACCAAATTTTGTAACTCCGTGTAAACCCATTTAAAAAAAATGTGTCCAAACATCCAACTCTTTAATAACCTTTCTATTTTTTACAATTAGAGCAAGGACATCTTAACTTACCTGTTTCGGCTTCCGGTTGTCGTTTAACTAACCCCATGAATTCCTTTAGACCTCTTTCGTATTCTTTCGTAAGCACTTTCGTGTTCGGATCCAAATGAGGTCGATCCATCCAAGAACGATAATAATTTGAAGAAGGCATGTTTTTTTTAAAGAAAAATCGTTTGTAAATATAGTGGGAGGAAAGAAGAAGAAATGGAGTGAATGAAGAGGAAGAGGGGTGGTTGTATTTGTAGATGAAATCCTTCCGACATACTGAGGAAATTCCGAGGAAATTCTGAGGAAAAACAACTTTTCCTAGGTATTTCCTCGGAATTTTTGAAAACGCACAACGGCTCCCCCAACGGGTCTCTAACGGCTCCGACATACTGAGGAAATTCTGAGGAAATACCGAGGATTCCTCGGAATTTCCTCGGAATTCTTGAAATCACTCAACGGGTCTCCAAACGGGTCTCTAACGGCTCCAAACTTTCCTCGGTATCTTACAATTATCCGTCGGAAATTTCCACGGACTGCCGTGCCTCGGAAATTTCTCGAAAATTCCGAGGAAACATGATGTCCTCGGAATTTTCCGACGATATTCCGAGGAAAACCCTCTTCTCGGAGTTTCCTCTTTTTTCGTCGGAAATTTCCGAGGAAATCATTTTCCCTCGGAATTTCCTCGGAATTTGAACGTTTTCTTGTAGTGAACACTGGAAGTGGAAGAGAATGAATCACCCATTTACCGATTAATTTATCTCCTTTGTAAGTTGTAACCAATACCAACGATGTGGCATAGTATTTGTATTATGTAGTACTAGGCCAATGCCCGCGAATCTTTCATTATTTGCAATTTTTAAAAATAGCTTTTGTAAACTGCAGTTTAAATTGATGGGAGATTTTTGTGTTTGTTTAATTTTATTTCAAAATCTTCTCACAGAAACTATCAAATTAAACTTCATAATAGTATTTATTTTGGATGTATTACACAATTAACATGAGAGAGTAGGAATGTATACCCATATCTCCTAACCTCTAAATCACTACGGATCTTTCACTAAAAATTTCAACTCACAATATAGTCACATATGCTTAATGATCCAAATCTTCAATCTATATATTGGTTTTGATTTTTTTTTTTTTTTTTTTGTAAATACTAATGAAACAGACCATACATGATGTGAAAATAAATAAGCTATCCGATGCAGATGGAACAAAACCATCTTGGGTTAAGAGAAAGACTTTCGAAGTAGATCAGCAGGCAAATTGTAAGAAAATAAATCAGATCATCGGAGGCAAAAACATCTTGGTTTAAAATTGGCCACAAGTGATCATATAACAAACAAACTTCATAATCTGCTATCCGATGGGACAAATTAACTCTCTGATGCCCAAGATCCGAGGCTGGACCATCAGAGAAAGTAGTTTGTAAAACTAGAAATCCTCCTCCCCGCGCGTATGTGCGCGGGGGTTTATAAGCATTTTTTTTTTGTTTTTTTTTTGGTTTTTTTAAATTTTTTACTTGTAATAGTAGTTATATTGTTTTAACTTTTAATCGCTTGATCAGTTTTTAAGTTTTGTTTGTTTAATGTTTTAACTCTTTTTATGTTTTTCTCATGTTTCTTATTTTTCTAAACTCTTTCAAACGATATAGATGTTACTTTTTCTATGTTTTTAATCTTTCTATTTCTTCTTCTTTACACTTTTGTTATCTCCTTTATTTCGAATTATTTATTCTCATAGAAATTTTTATTTTTCTACTCCCTCCGCTTCATTATAAGTGTCATTTTAAAGTTTTATTTTTGTTTTATAAAGAATGTCATTTTATATTTTCAATGCAAAATTTTAAACAAAAATCCATTTTTAATCTTATTGTTATAATGCATTTATTGGAGAGAAAAATATATTTAGTGTGTGAACTAAGTGTAAAAAAGAACTTTAACTCATTTTCTTAATTTACGTAAAACATGTATGAATGACATTTAGAATGAAACGGAGGGAGTAATATTTTCTTTGGTTTATTCTATGTAGGTCTAAACGGATTAAAGTAAATATCTTTGATTAAATTTATTTAGTTTGTATTGTACTTATTATCTACCAACCAGAAAAAATTAGCTTGAATATTTTCCAGCCACTTTTAGCTATTATACCATATATATATATATATATATATTATTATTTTTTACGGTTAAAATTTTAAGTTGGGTTTTAACTTTATAACTCTCTCTCTCTTATTTCGTCTCTTTCCTACAGTCCTACTCATTTTTACTTTTTTTCATTTCATTCTTTTATTCTAATTATTAAGAAAAAGTTATTCTCAATTTTTCCACTTTATGTACTCTTGGTTACTCAATTGTTGTGTTGTTTGTATTAAGAATTAAGTAAATTAAGAAATGAAGTTGTCTGTCCACGGTTTTTGGTATTGTTTGGTGTTGTTGCTAAGGTACTTGAAGCTTCTTCGTTCATGATTGGATCCTAGTTAACAGAGGGTGCCATTCAATTTCGGGGACATTATCAACTGAGGAGAGTGATAAAACAACTAATCTCTATATATAATTAGAAAGTGACTTTCCTCACTTTGCACCATCTAATGCCACGTGGCATCTTTATTTTGAGTTTAAGAAAAAAATGAAATAAGAAAATGGTATCTGGTGGACTCGAACTCGGGTAAAGAAAGTATTAAACATACACCTATAACCACTGGACCATGTTGTTTTATTGACAATATTTACCGAAACAAATATCTAAGCAATATTATGGCTCCCACCAAGGAATATTTAACAAAACAGATTTGATAGATCGCTAGACCCAGACCCACCGCCCGACTAACGCCTAGCGAGTTCCCAAACCTGGATAAACACTAACAAAAAATACATTTATTAAACAAATTGATGAGAAATGAATAAAGAATTCGAGCAATAATACATTCCGATAACACTAATAAAAAACTATTCGATTACAAATCAAGGTTTACTTTAATTTTAGATTTAGCAACTTTTTTATATATAAAATACAATAAGTGTGTAGTATTTAATAATGATCTTTAATCCGAATAAAAAGATAGAATTGATCCATTTTAAACTGATTAAAATGTCATACAATAATAATTATAATATCCAAAGGTTTTCAATGGAGAAATATTTTCCATCAAGAGACAATTCATGAGTTTTTTATATAAAAAGAGAATTCATGAGAACGTCTATAATCACATAAACAGTTTCAATATTTGAATGTAAAATATAGTTTGTATGAGTAAAATTTGCAATAAAAAATTTTATGAAATATATTTCTAGCCATGAATAAGTGAAAAACTATATCTTGCAATCCTCCGCAGTTAATCTTATATTGACACAAAAACGTGAAATAGTAAAAAAAATGAAAAAAATTATCATTAGATAAATAAAATCAAAGAAAATTAATATTAGTATATTGATACAAATAAACACATAAAATAACAATAATTATTACCTAACTATATAAATTAGATTATATATTCAACAAAAAAACAAAAAAAAAAGATAAACATATACCCCATGCAAAAAGGAAAAAAAGAGAAGCCATTATGGTTAGACATCATCTAGGTTCTGAGAGGTGTTCGAATACTAGATAAGGAACTATCACCTACAAATTACAAATAAGATAATAAGATATCAACACGAAAAATAACACGTAACCAATGGATGTGAAAACGCAAAAGAAGGTAAAAAGAATATCAAGGATTAATTCGCCGGTTTGCCTGATATAAATAATGTATTTTTAAAATATACATAAACAGACAAATAAATATTAAAATATTCTGCATTGCGTAATTTTATTGAAACTATATATAATACGAAAGAAATAAATATATAACCAACGGAATACTACCCGCGCATGCGTGGGGTTAACAGCTCTACTAGTTGTATCAATTAGCGCTTCCCTCTTCTTTTTCCTCTCCATACCTCTCCGGCTTTTTAATCGTCGAACACACTGCCGGACATTTAACCGGCGACAGAATCCTGATCAGTTGCTCTCCGTGACTGAACGTAACGTATACTTTTCCAATCCTGCTTCTTCTTTACCCTTCTTCTCACTTGTCTCACACAGTCACATCGCGTTCTTCCTGTATCGAGAGGCACCGTGAGACTCAATCCCAGAGTATGTAATTTTACCATCGCGTAATGGTAACTGAAATTTGAAGATCGAAACCGTGAAAACTCAATGACTTTAGACCCAAAAAATTGCAGATCAATGGTGGAAAAATATGTGAAAGCACATCCATTTTAGACTTTTTTTGGGGAGTTCAAAAATCATAAAGTATGATCGATTTTTATATCACCTTGTCGAGGTAATTCTGGTGTAAAACAAGACAGAAGCAGATACTGAACATGAACCACCGATCCTCCTTTGACATTGCTTCAATTCACCATGGGAATCGCCTAGGAACGAAGCACGGGGACGCCTAACAGGCCGACGCTCCCGCTTTGGGGACGTTTCCGGTTCGGGTACGGCTCGGGGACGCCGTGGAGACGTCTCCGTGACGCTTTGATAAATGGGTACGTCGAGTTTTTCATGGGGACGGTTCGGTATGAAGGTGGGGACGTTTCGGGAACGTGTAGACGGAATTTTAGGCGTTCCCAATAAGAATTTAATTTAAAAAAGGAAAAATTGATAACAAATGTTAAACCCTAGATTATATAAATGAAGAGATGGACTTGTTACTCTCCGCCTCTCGACTCTTCATTGAAGAAATCTTCATATCTCTTTTGTCAATTTGTCGTAGCTTCTCTCATCATATTCATATCTCTTGTTTGCGTCTCTCCTTCTCTCAACACTGCTGTTAGTCAGTTACAAATTCTCAAGCTAGTATCTTTCGTCTCTTGCTGCTCTCGTGAATCGTGATGATCATTGATTTTTTTTTCTCTTTTTTTTTTTTTAATTTTGTGCAGTTTGATCGTTGGTTTGTATTGTGATGTCTCATGAACAAAGTGATAATGGTAGTGGTGGATCTGGAGACGCTCCATTATGGAGATATGTGGACAGAATAGAGAAAATAGGAGCAACCGGAGGGGATATATATTTTAGCTTATAAGTAGTCACCGTACCTATGCCGTCCCCGCTTTTACAAATTTTTGAGTTTTGCCGTTTACGTACCCGTTCCCGTCCCCGCTTTCCGTCCCCGTATCCGTCCCCGGTTCAACCGGCAGACCCGCAACGGAGATTCGTCATCTCTTCTTCCGCACAGAGCCGGGCCTGACATTTTCAAGGCCACAAGCCCAAATAGAAAATAGGCTGGTTTGGTTTTTAAATGTACAAGTCTAAGGTTCGAACTTGTGGTCTGTAAGTAAAAAAATAACAACTTTTGCCACTAGACTAAGAAGATGTTTCTGAAATAATGTGGCCGAAATTTTTTATATAAAAACACGGCCGCAAGCATGGGCTTGGCCTGCTTCTGCTCAGGGCCGGCTCTACTTCCGCAGATAATATCGTTGTCATCAGATGGAACACACTATCAAAAGACATGAGTTCTAAGATAAGAAGATTTCATCAAAAGAGCAAGAACACAAAACCAGTTCCAATTCCAGATCCGTGTATCGTGGAGATTCCGGTGGATTGTAAGAGTTTGAGACAATAGAAAACTTATGTAACTTTTCCGGTGAAACCATCTTATACACATAACATAATAAATTAACAGAGAGATAAAGAGAAACAATGGGAGGGATGTTGTTTATCTCAAAGTATCCACCTAGACGTCCAGACGTATAAGTTTGAAGGAGTAATAATATGAAATATGAAGATGAAGATAAACTCCAGGAAGAAGGTAAATCGGTGAGACTTAATGGAAACTGAAGGCACATAGTGAGATTTAAAGATGTTAAATTACTAACTGTAACAAATATGGTTGATTATGCGCCTTTGATGGTGAGGAAAATTGGCTTAGAGCAGGTGCTCGATGGGGTTCACAAAAAAATTATTAAAATATTTGTGCTCCCCATGAACAGTTATGAATTCATCCTAAAAACTCTAATTTTAAAACTTTTCTCCTCGGGTTTGCTAAGTGTTGCCACATGATTGGTCGATTTTAATTTTTTTTTTCTTTTGACCACTTAAAAAAATAAAATAAAAAATTATTAAATTTTTTTTTTTAAACACAAAGAGTGAGTTCACTAATGGATATTAGGTTACGTTGGAGAGGAAAAGAGAAGATGAACGGGGAGACGAATTTGGGCTTGTAGAGCAAATAAGATTGGGCCTAATGTAATGTTGAAGTTAAAAGTTCAATAAAATTTTCGATGAGTTGGTAAACCAATAAATTAATTATGTTGGAATGTTATCCTTCTCTCTCTTGTTTCTCTCCCTTCTCTCTAGAAAAACTTTCATCAGATCTTTTGCTCCGTTTTCTACCCGTTTTCTACCGGCCGTCTGGTTTTTTTTGTTTTTTGGTGTAATATATTTCCTCTTGTCGGATTCTATCATCCGTTTTATCGGATTTCTTTGTTTTATGTAGTTTTAGATCTTCTTCCTTCTTTGTTAGTAAAACCGCTTTTCTTTCTATGTTTTTGATCTTTAATCTTCAGTCATGCATGGAGTAATTTCTTCTCCGTTTCATCTCCTTGCTCGATTTCTATCGGTGGAGCAATGGTTGTTTAAAGATCAAGTCATTAAACTGGGCTTACTCGACGGAGGAGCTTCTATGGGAGTGGAGATCAAGAAAAAAATATAGAGGCTGCTTTTATCTCTATTCGGTTTGCTGATGAATGAAGGTTTGAAGATCGCCGATTGGGTCTTTGAGATGTGACGAAGATATGCTGTGGTTATCGGAAAATTTGCTGATCAATTTTCTGGTGAGACTGTTGACTAAGGACGATTCGAGAAGAAGCGTGCAGCTGTGTGTAATCACGTTTTCTCTTGCCTTATCTTTGGGCTTTATTCATTCCAGGCTTTTAAGCCTTCTGTTGTATTCTCTTTGTAACATCTTGGCCCATTTGACCTTTTAATGAAATATGGTTGAAAAAAAACATTAAGTTGATTTCGTTGAGTTTTTTTTTAAGATAAACTGACAGGTGGCAAAATTCTATCTCTTACGTGGATAGCTTAGGAGGAAAAGAGGGCCATTATATAATAGATTGATAGAAAAGATAATAAATATATATGATTCTACAATGTCTCCATTGAATACATAGAGATGGTTTTATTAATTATGGGAAGGTAGCGTTACTCAACAGTAGGAGAAAACAATCTATAAGGATGAGCATGTAGCTGAAGTTAAAACTCTGAATAAAATCATGAAAGAATTGGTGAGGAAGTCTTTTAATTATGGAGAACCAAGTTACTACATTAAAAACTCATTGATTGCTCCATGTGAAGTCAATATATATCATATGATAATACTTCCTTTTATTATCGTTGAAAACATCGAGAAATACATCTTTCTCTTCAAGTCTTTTAGTCTCTACAAATCCACTGAATTTGACATATAAATAAGGAAACTCGGTTTGAGTTTTAAGCAAAGAGCAAAAAGCCAATGGCTTACCTTTAACAGTAAAAAAGATTTTTGAGTCATGATAGGCTCATAGCTCTCGTTGAAGTATCTCAAAAGCATTTAACCCTCTTACAAAAACCTGGCACTTCGCTCATAAACTGGTCAGTGACAACCAACCTTGAACCCATATAGGTTTTTTGCTACATGTAGTCACATGAATACTTGGAAAGAATGTAAGTAATGATTAGTAGAATAGGGAAATATTTTCAAGTTTAGATAGGAGAGCATTCAATATTAATATGATACTGCATGCGTGATTCAGCTTCATAAGCAGCTGAATAAATACAACCCCTTCAGCTAAATAACTATATGTAACTTGGTTTCTATATACTACAAACGCAAAAGAGAACTAATCAATACCAACAAAATATAAAGAACATTTCAGTTTCTCTTTCTACTCGGACATAAAAACATGCACTACAAGAAATAGGGGTCTATAACGAAGAGGCTTTTTATCGGTCCATTAAAGGTAACTCACGTTTGCGAGGAAGTTACCAGAGAATTTGGTCCCTCGGAATTCGGCTCTCAGTAATGAGTTTTAGTGGAGAATTTATCGGTATTTAGCGTCGGGCTTGTTTGTCGCAATATTTGTCGGCAGATTACGTTGGAAATTTCCAACGAAATTACATCGACAGTGATCGTCGCAAAATAGTCGAAGATTGTTGTCGATTATTTGACGGTATACATAGTCGGAAAATTATCGGCAATTAGCGACTGTGTTCTGATAACGGAGACGGATAGACTATCGTCGATTATCGTCGGTATGTTGACAGTATTTGTTGACGGCAATGAGACGGGCAATTGACGGAAGTTTCCGAGGAAGAGAAAATGAAATAATTGTCAGATGGTCCCCGAAACTTTCTGATAAACTTTTGTCGGTATTATGAAGTAAGATACCAAGAGCATTCTGACGTAGCTTATGTCAGAAATAAATGACAACATTCCGAGGAAGATTACATCGGAGATTATTGAAACCATTCCGAGAAAGACTACATTGGAGATAAATGAGAAAATCCCGATAATATACTACGGTAGAACATCGTCGGTGATTATTGGCAACATAAAGACAACTTATTGTTACAAATGATGTTCGGTAATTTCATTGAATCAAAAGTAAATGAAATCAAATTCCAAATACATATTGAATCCAAATTCACGAAGATTGCCAAATATTATATGATACAGCCGTTAAAATCTGTTTTCCGATAATCATAACATCCCAAAGAACATAAGCTTACAATATGTTCCATAGAGTTGCAGAGAACATAAGCGAATACAGAATAGTAGTGAAACATAACCAGAAAATGTCCCCTCAAGAGACCATATTTAACATCAAAAAACGATTGAGACTGGTATATTAGCGGGAGTTGTTGTTCTCACCGGAATGAGATAGGGGGATATGGTTGGGGTACATGTCCCGCATAAGATTGCTCCAAAAGACATCGTCTTTCTTCAATCTGGCTGGTGGCTTCCACAAGTTTGGTTTGGGTCTCGAGGTACAAGGTCTTGAAATCTAGTTGATCAGCTCCATCGCTTGTAAGCGTTGCTGCAGGAATATCCATTTTCCCATACCCAAAACGGCCACCATTGTATACCTGGACCTCCTACTCGAGTATGAAAAACAAATATGGATCACGCATATGTGGATATATCTAAATATCATAGATTTTATAGACATTTCAAATACCTTAATTGGTGTATAAAGATGGAAACGTATAAACACTTACAGAGAGGTAAATGTCATTTTCTTCAGAGAGAGTAAGCTCAAAATCATCTGTATCAGCACAAGAGTCTTGATCCTCGGACATTTGAGTGAGTTTGAATAGGTCATGTTGTCTGCACTTCTTAGCAATCTCCTCCGCCTTTTTGTCAACAAACAAACCATCTCTTTTCCGTTTATGAGTCTTCTCCATGAAGGATACCATATCAGGAAGCTCCCCTGTGTCCTCATCTCTCTAACAACCATGAATGAATTGTGAAGTTAATGAAACTTGTTCTCTAAGAAAAGAGCAAATGTATCATGTATGATAATATTTCATATATTGATTTCACGCATTCAGAGATAAGGGCAAAATCCACATGTATGCTTAGAAATTCCATACCCTCCTCGTTGGCTATTCCTGTTATTAGAGTTTGTGTTGCTCCTCTTAACATTCTTCTCTTCAGACCAATAAACAATCAGGCCAGCCCAAACGCTCTGTTTCATCCAAGCTGGTTTGTCTTCTCCATTACACCATAACACCTTCCAATCATACACTCTATCTAGTAACCGAGAAGCACATAAGGCATCCAATTCTTCACGGACATGTGTTGTGTGACAAAAATCCCAGTTGAATTTGCTATGGATAAGAAATATATTGAAGATAAATAGTGATGTTAGTATACAAGTCCGTTTGAGAAGAGATGATATAGGTGTAAAAAAATAGTATACATTCTTACCACAAAAGCTTTGAACCATCTGTGTTTAATATCTCCAGGAAGTGATGTCCAATTTGGAGTAGCGTCAGGGAAATCGTTCTCCATGATTTTCTTCACTGATTTCGTTATGCCCTTCGTATATTCAAACCTTCACAAGATAAAGAACGCGATGCTACTGTTTGTATAGCGAAGCACAAATAAATGTTAAAAGGATTTATAAATAACTCGTAGCATACCATCCTGCACCATTCTCCCTTTTAGGATGGAGTTTAAGAAGTCCACTCTTGCCTGGAGCAACAAGCAACTCTTCCAAAGTCATCACTTGTGGAGGCATATCTGCTGGAGGCATGACTTGTGGAGGATTCAGTTGTGGCGGCATCGCTGGCGGAGGCATTGCTGGTGGAGGCAAGGCTTGTGGAGGACTCGATTGTCGAGGAAACGGTGGTGGAGGGAGACGTAAGGGATTTCGAATGGGGACGTTGTCTGTCTCAACTGCTTGGCTAGGTGATTGTGTTTCATCATTTGGAGCAAGCATTTGTGAGTTGGACACTTGTTGTATGAAACTAACCCACGATCCTCGACTTCTAGGAAGAGCCATATCTTCAAAATCTGTAAACATACCTTTATTATTAGTTGTAAGTAAAATTCCTTATCTAAGCACGTAAGAAAGAATAAAAATGTTTTTGACTTAGAAATATGTTGCTCTGGACAATTTATCTTTTTGCACGAGTTAATTGTAAATGATAGAACTGTAAAGGTAAAAATCTAAGGGTTTGGGTATATATACGAAATCACAACGTGGGTCACCTTCTTTGCTTTCATATAATAGTTAAAAATTTCACCGGGAGATTGAAAAAGATTGGAAAGAGGCGCCAAATGAAATTTTGTTCCAGAGAATATACCTGCAACATGGTGCGAAAGGTTCTCGATTATCACACAGATAGGAAGTAGGATTAAAGAGGTGATTAGACATGACCTTCACTCTTTCCCCTTGGCATCTATTAGTGTGATAGATCTGCAATTAAATAGCAATTTTCAATAAAGGGTGTCCAAATCTATGAGTAATTAAACATTAATACAGAGAGAAGGATACTTATCAACAAAGTTCTGACGACTTCGTCTCATAGTCGCCGACAACCAAGGAAAGTTGATGTACTTAGCCATATTCAGTGTTATTATTTTGATTTAGTGAAGAGAAGGTTAAAACGACCCGTTTAAGATAATGTTAAAACGCACCATTAACTAAGCTGAAGGTTAAAACGCACCGTTTTCGGCTAAAACGTGTTAGCTAGGCCCGGCCCAATTACAGACCTATATCATTGCTTATATCGATTTCAAAAGCATAATTTTTCTCCAGGCGACTGTAAAAGTGAAATAACCAGAAAGCTCATAGGTGAGGTTCCTGGTCAATTAAATACAGTATTTTTTAAATACAGCTGTTTTAGTTTGTGATTACTAGTAGATAGCGTTATATATTGTAGCTAATTCAGTTACTTGTATGCACAGCGATGCCGATTTCTCACAGTCAAGGCACGTCTTCAGGACCATTTATTGATCCGGCCATTGCCCTCGCTGACGGCGACTTCGGAATTCTGAAGTATTGTTTTTGCCTTCGACTTTCACAATTTCTCCAAAATAAACATCTTTCACCCAAATGTCACTATGTAGGAACCCGGTGAACACATTTTCAAATGGTGGGATGACGCCATTGACCAAGAACTATCTTTTCTCCAAACCCAACTAAGGCAGAAAGCCGTCAAGCAACCCAGTGGTTACAGTCTGTGGGGAGACCATCAGCCGGAGGTAACAGCGCCAGACCTTCAGCCCGCGTTGGATGCAGTTAAGGCAAGCTTGGAGAAAACTGTGGAGGAGGTGGGACGTCTTAACGAAGATGTTAATCGGAAGGAAGTGGAGATCTAGGTGAGGAAATGTTTCCATGCTTCATCATCGGACGGATGAGCAATTTCTCCTGTGAATTCATGTTCGCCGTGCCATCTCATTGGTGCTGTTGTTCTTTTATCATAAAACTTCTTAGCTTCTGCGTTCAGTTCCTCCCATACATTGTCAGTATCAATGGTTCCACGGAAAGCATCTCTAACAATCTCAACAACATTATCTTCTTCTATATTCATTGAACTACCTCCATCTCTAACTGAATCTACAATTATATCATCTATCATTTCGCCCATGTTAACATGACTTGTTGAAGGCAACGTCCCAAAGTCCTCTCCATGAGAAAACCAAATAAAATATCCCGGTGTAAATCATTTGAGAAACAGATGCTTCTTAACCGTTTCAATCGCTATGAACTTCTCATTATGGAATTTCACACAAGGGCAACTCATCATACCTTGTTCCCGTGAGATGTCCTGATTTGCAGCTAAATGCATGAATTCAGATAGACCTTGCTTATATTCTTTCCTGATTTCCACTGTTTCTTCATGTACTCGATTGTACATCCACACCCGCAGTCTATAAATCGGATGAGACATAATTGTTTCTCTCCTCTCGGTGAAACCGGTGTCTTTCCTCCCAAACACTCTTTGTCTCCCTCGCTTTCTCTCGCTTGTCACTTAAAAATATTTCTTACTCGAAGTTTAAAAATCTTTTTCAATTCTGATGCTGTTTATGGAGTATGGAACTTGATTACATAACGATATGGACTTCGAAGTATAAAATGGAAGGACAAAAAGTTGGTAAGTTACAGATACAATCATATAATTCAGCGTTTTAAGGTCCCAACAGTTTTTTTAACTGTCTTTAATGTTTAGGAGACTTTGTTCCAACGTTATTTTACCATCGTTTGGTTCCGATGACGTTTTCCGTCGTCTTTTCGGGGAGGTTCTCCTTTCACATAACCAACCATTTTCTCTTCAAATAATTACAATTTTCCGGATTAATTAGTGGGAAATTTGTCGACAACACTCCGTCAACCTCTGATTTTCTCCGCCGCCGTCAAGATACCGACAACCAAATTACGTGTTTTAAGCGCGTGGTTCTTGGGTTTCAAATGTTTGCAACCGGGTTAACAAAACATTTAGCAAGATATGATATATGGGCTTAACTGACAGTTCATTCCTCGATATTGGGCCAACAAAGCCCAACAAATTAAACAGTAGCTTGGTGAGAGTAACCGTCGGTACTTTCTTCTTTAGGTTAAAACTTGGCCGTGCAACAGTTTCTCTATATCTCTCTTAATCCGTCTCTTCATTTTCCCTCTATCTCCCGTCTCTGCCTATGGCTTCTTCAAGAAGAGCAACCGGATCGAGTACTCTCAATAATATGTTAGACCTCATCGAAGCATCTCCGAGTTCGACTTCCATCGCTCTCGTAGAAGGTCAACAGCAGAAATCTTAGTTGACTTTACTCAGGGGAAATAACCGAAGAGAATCCGAAGGGTCGTGTCAGAGGATGAGTCAAAGAGCACATCCCCACCGGTTCCCCTCTCTGCAGTCGCCGGACCATTACTGTTAAAGTGGCATGACCAAGTTTTCGTCGTGGTGCCAACTCCAGACGAACATCAACTTCCGTTCTTCGATATGGAGAATGACTGTGAACAAACTCATCAGCTCGAGGCAGAGGACGCATATCCAAATCATGACCTGACAACTCCGAAGAAGGCTTCATTGACCGCGACTCACCCAACCGTAGCCGCCCGCCGGCCACGCCGGTGCTGTGCCTCTTTCCGGCGTCGTTCCTTTCTCAACCAGGTTATTCTTCCAACCGATGATGCGAAGCTTAAAGAGGTAGAACATCTCATCCACAAAGCATGTTTGAAGCACATTGGCTTGCATGTTGGCCCCTATAATCCGAATGTTGTGCGGGAGTTCCTAGCAAATCTAAGCAATGTAGAGTCTAGGGAGGGAAGGAATTTTCTGATTGTGTGTGGGGAGTGTTATAAATTTTCGGCTGAGATTATTAACCGCCTCTTGTTGATTCCGGATGACGGACAATCATTTTTTTGACTGGAATTCGGTAGATCATAATGACGCTGTTTCAGCACTTACTGTTGGGAGGAAGTCGAGTTGGAAGGGAGTATAGTCAAAGCACCTGACACCAACTAACAAGGTGTTGTACAAGAGATGCTGTGCCAATTGGATGCCATCGGCCAACAAGTCTACTCTGGTGAAAGACAGATTGCGTCTTGTCTTTATGGTCTCCCAAGGGAAGCATGTTAACTTTGGACAACTTGTCTTTGATCAGATTATGATGATGGCGAGGACACCAAAAGCTAGCCGTAAGATCATCTTTCACAATCTGATTTACCAACTGTTGATGTGCCAACGACCTGTGGACATAAGACCCGATGAAGGCTCCCTCTGTGGCCACCCTGAGAGTGTCACACTTGACCCAAAGGCAGGGAAAGGTTCGCATGGTGATGATAACACTGTCATATCGCTCAGCACATCCTCGGAGGACTCTGTTGATGAACGTAACCCATCATCCTCTTCCATAGTGGCAGACATTGACGAGGTTATGCGATTTCTAAAGTGCATTCGTCTTCATGCTACTAGTAAGCATATTTCATACTTTTGAATTTCTTTAAACTTTTAATTCCTATCTTCTTTAACATATAATTTTTCTTCTTCATATATACGTTGTTGTGATCAGAGGGAAGTTTTAAACACTAGCTGACGGTCGAGGATGAAGGAAGGATGTAGACGGTGGGGGTTTGAAGAACCAATTTTGGGGGCGTGGTGTATGTTTTTGGTAAAGCCTTCTAATCATGTGTCATATAACAAAATTCGGTAACATGTTGTATTTTCAAATTCAGTCAGGAACTCGATCTCCTAATGTATCCCTTTTCTGTTGAAGTTTATGTAAATCTCTTCTACTACTCCCGACAATGTCTGATGTTTAATTCAGTTTAGCTATTTAACACAGTTACCTTTTTTTTCTTCTAAATTGTTGCTGCATCATAAATCTCTTGGTCAATTTTCCCTGCCTTATTAATTATCTTTAACTTTCGTATTCTCTTTCCATCACATCCTTTTTAATTGTATCAAAATTGGTATCTCCCCTTTGTAGATAAATTTCCGAGGGTACTTGTATAATGTTTCCGTCAAAATCCTTGTCTCCTCCTCGCGTTCACTCATCCGAGAAAATCACGACTAGTTTTACGTCGCGTTTCTATCGATTTTCTGTTTCTCGGTACTACTCCCCATTTCCGGCGCACTTCCAACAATTTTCACCGATATTTTTCCGACAAACCAATGTCCTCGCAGATCTCCGACGATATATGTCAACTTTCCTTCTAACCTCTATTTCCATCACAAATATATCGTTACTCTCTCGGAAACATTCCGAGAAAGCTGTTTCTCGCAAAAATTTCTCGCTATGAGGCCCTTTTTCTTGTAGTGATGGTAACCGAATACCAACGTAATCTTTCACATTCTTCTTGTGTTATTGATTCCATATGCTTGCAAATAGCGGAATCAAAACTTTAACAAGCTACGCTAGTTTAAGCTCGCTCAAATATTATTTCTTTGGATTACTCACAGTTTGAAATGAATTTCTTAGTTGTTATCACTATCTAATAACAGCAATTGTTGGTTTGCTTATGGCTTAGTAAAACCGGGGTCATGAGTAAACGCCAATAGCTTGTACATCCTTGATAATTTCTTGACAATTATGCCTGGGATATTCCACCTACACATAGAAAATCCAAGAATCACCCAACTTTTCAAATCAGAAATAAGCTGAACTTAGTTAGTGTGATGATCAAAGATACACATTTGGAATTTCATCTTTTTCCCCCGAGGCAGTTAAATTTCCTTGAGAAGAGAGTAATTAATAGTCAAGAGTATGCATGTATACATCTCTTGAATAAACTTGGCACCAACAAAACTGAAGAAAATAAACGAAACAAGAATCAATGAAGTAATCTTTCCTTTCCCAGGAAACCTAAGTATTACCTTTCCCATCGGTTTTATAAAAGTATATTGACAGTTAAGTTACTTGCAGATTATCAATTTGGCCCAGACGATGATAAGTAGTCGTCTTATTTGGATTAGCAGTAACTTTACTTTTGTTTCAGAAAAAAAATTAAGAAAGTGAGATAACCCCCTGACTTGGAAATTTTATAAATTGAAGCAAGAAAAAATAAAAGAGCAAAGAATACTTTTGACCGTAGAAATTAAAAAGAGTATGAGCAAAAACGACACCTGTAATTATATATATACCTTGGACTTCAGATTTGGGGTATATGATTGAAACAAAATAATAGTTTGTCAGAATTGGTGTGAGAAGCTTCGTCTATGGTGCAACTCTTTCCAAGACAATATATGAATCTTAGTTTGTTATATTGATATGTATCAAGTCCAAATTTTGACTATCAGCTGCTTTGCAAAGACACATGTGTATTTAGTGTAAAACAGATCCATTGCATACCTTAAAGTGCTGCAGAGGATACTTGACTTCAGTCACATTTATTTGACCCTACAAAACCACCAACCACGCATAGACATTACAACTTAACATGTAGTAACTTTTCATGTCTTAAATAAGGCGAGAAAGCTGCTGGTGTTTCTTGGGCCCACCTCATAAAATTTCTGCACAAAATCTCCTTGTCTAAATCAGGTCCATTTACAAAATAGAATAGCTTATCAAATAGGATTGAATGGTGATGTGCATTTGAGAGGTAAAAGTCCGGATTTGTTTACCTTGATCCATAGGTGAAAGCCTGATTTTTTTACTGATAAATAACTCTCATGACCAGTACAAATGTACAATCTTTGAGTCGAGCCTCCCGTCTACTCGATGGAAAGGTATACGCACGACATGTATAGAGAAGAGAGGATCAAACAAACAAGGGGAGAGGCCAAAGTCAAAACGATGGTCTCATCCAAGTAGACTTGATTCCGTCATCCCCAACAAGATATCAATTCCATGATCGTTTATGATTTACTGGCTTTCATAGTGCATATAGGCTTCCCTTCCATCATTCAAGGATACTCCTCTATGCTCTAGAGCTCTAGCAGCTTCCCGGTCTACGACAATCTCTGATCTGTTGACATTAGGATACATCCTAGTCAACAATAATTTAAAATTTCTTTCTACTTGTGAACATGTTTTTTTTTCAAACTAAAAATGTATAGTTGAAGAGTTTCTTGGGCATTTATTTTTTTTTTCTCAAACAGATTTGTTTATAGTTCAGAAGGTTATATCATTAAAATCTCATTATTTTTGGTGTACTCTAGACTTGAAAATATTCATTCCGAGTCATACTTTCTCATAGCTGCAAACATTATTCCGAGGATATATCAAATATACGGGCTTTTAAAATAATTTGGAGGATAAAAAGATTCAAACTCAATACATCTAACTAACTTTTCATGATCTTAACCATTACACTACAAATGATAACTATTAAAAAGTGGACCGATAAGTGAATATATTATTTTGGGTCCGAATCTCAAGTTTGTAATGCTTGGTGTCAAGGCCCGACACTCGAATCAGAAAGACCAAGGCCAAACAATTTATTCTAGGAACATGAACAAATAATGCAAATCTTTAGATAGAGAAATTATAATGAAAAAGATAGATATCATGGCCCATGTGCATCTTTATCCTGTCTAGACCTCACCATTCACTTGTCTTTTGGAGGACGAAAATAGGCATACCCTGCAAAGAAGGCTTGAAATATAGTGAGAATGAGAAGCGTCAAAGCAGCGCAAGATGAAAGACATGTCCAAGGACTATCAAAATGGGTATGCATGAATCCTGCACGATATACATGACATCCTGATGAAGTATACTCATTAACTCCTTCAAAGACACGAGCTAAGTAACTCTCAGAGACGTGAAAGACGATGTCTTTACCAATGACCTTAAAGATTTCAGAGACTTCACAACCTGATCCAAAGTAGTTCTCTATAATCCCTTTTTCGTTTAGAAACGTGGCATCATCCTCATGTTTTAGAAGACATCCCATGAACGCTACGTAACTTGTCATGTGGTTGCTTGAATCTGCATAGAACTGTTCAAAGGCGACACAGTTCAGGAAGACCGAGATGAGAAAGTCATCTAAGATCATTTGTGGTATCTCGACAACATTCTTCTTAAGCTTTATATCCAAAAGTGTTTCTGCGTTGTTGTTCGGTCTGAACTTTATCCCTCGTAACCGAAGTTTTTTTGCTGATAGAACCAATCCTAGAAAAGGGCGAGGAAGATCCGTTTCTTGTCTTTTATTTTCTTCTTCAGGCATAATAGGCATAAAAATCTTTCGAATAAGATCAAGAAGGTGGGTTGCTTCAAGTTTATAGCGTTTCAACCAAAACTCATCTGGTTTTTCTATGGAATAGCTGAAGAAGTTAAATGTAATCACATTTAGCTCACTCGAGGTTACTATCTTCGATTTCTTGAATATAGTTTCAAGAAGAAAGAAAGGAACCTGGTTCTCCAAAAGTAGTAGATCACTCCTTATAGCTGGTAAAATCCATGGAACCCTAAAGATAGGATCATCTTCAACCCCAAGGAACCGGACTTCTCCTGCTACCACCATGAACAACATGAGAATGAAGCAACCGTCAAGAACCATCATATCAATCAACTTCTTCTGACCACACACATCATTATGATAAAGGCTCTCTGAATAAGACTCTCTTATCTCTTCCTCCAAGAGTGACACTGCTTCAATCAAATCTTTTGGATCCACACCCTTTTCTTGAGCTTCATCCATGAAAAAACCGAGGAGACGATGCTTGTGCTCTTGAATCATCTTGAGATGTTCTTTGCCGTGATGGTATGGACCGATTGAGACAATCCTAGGTTCATAAGCATTCTCGTTGTTCTTTTCGAGTCTCTGAGGGATTCTAAAGATGCAACATTTTTCTCCTCCGGCTGATTTCTTCAGAAGCTTTGGGACTGATCCTCCTGAAAGTAAGTCAAAAGGCTTTTCAGAAGCTAGAGCCATATCACCACCATCATCTTCATCATTGTTGGTTGTTTGTTCACGAGTGTTCATTATTCTGACGAAATGTAATGTGAGCAAGTTTGAGATATTGTAGTAGGAGGAAGAAGAGGAATCCAATGATATCAAAGACTTGGGAATCACTTCTCGATGCAAATAAACAATTTTTTTACCAGTTACGAGAAAAAAAACTTCATCAAATAAAATAAAGACCATTGACGTTCAAATTATATAGATAAAAAAGACCACTAGCCAGTGAGTAGTGGTGACTCAACTAATACGACTAATCTAACCAGATTACGACGCTTAATCAATAAGTGCTGCTAAACGAACATAGCCTAGGTGTTTTGTTTATAGAGATAGGAGCAAATTATAATCTACTGATTGATCAAATAATAAAAATAATTGTTTTATGTTATGTTATCATATTATTAACACACCGACTGTGTGATGTGTGAAGACATAGATTTACATAAAAGAAAATTAAGATCAACAAGTCGATACTTACTATTGTAATATTCAAACTTGAGTGCGTACAAAAGTAGGTAAGAAGAAGAGTGATGTACATCACTGGAGAAATATCGCATGTGAGGAGAAGAAGCAGAGGCTGAACATGAGATATAGCCATGGATCTGTATGAAGCTTGTTGATTTCCAAAGTGGAAAATATACTTTTGTTTAATTTCGCAAAAGAAGGTCAGCGATACATGTTATGCTTATATACAGACTATGATAACTCCCTATATAATTGGATCGGTCAAAATTAATCTTGTATATTAATCTTCCAACGTTATAGGCGAGAATCTTTAATTAAATATTAGCTTAGATGTCATTGGCATATTTCACCCCCGCCATGCTTTCTATACACTATACAAACATTTTCTATTATTAATACTTTAATAGATTACTAGACCCAGACCCGCGTGTCGGCGCGAGGGATATGATTAATAATTTTGCTATTAAAAACATACATTTATTTTATTTATATTTTTTGATATAATTATCATTTATACAAAATTTAAAACTATACTTTAAAGTTATTTTGTGAATTCATAAATTATTTTGTCGTACTGTGAGCGCGCACGATGATTTTTAAATTTTCATTTAAATACATCAATTTATGAATTTATAATTTTTGAAAATAATTATAATTTATAAAATTATTAGAAGAAAATAGTCTTTTCTGACTTGATTAGAAATTTAGAGAAAGAAAGTAATCGTAACACAAATAAATAGATAAAAGCAAAAATAAAATAAAGAATCAATATAATTAAAAATAAGTCGAAATTTAATTAGAGGATGTGTGGAAGTAAATTGTATAGTATAAAATTAATAATTACATACTAAAACTTATGAAAATGTTTAGCATAATATTTATATTTGTTAAGATATTGGATTTTTAAAACATTATTCTTATTTCAAAATAATATCTCCATATTTTAAGGAATATATCAGTCATAATGTTTTTGTAAATTTTCTTTAAAAAAATATATCATCATTTTTTTAGTATTTTCACAATTAATAGAATTTGTTTTTTTGAAATTGAAGAAAATGAAAGATATAAAAGATATTTATTTCAGATTATGTTATAATCTCAACCCGTTCAACTCAAAACAAATATTAATCCGAACCTGGTAATTATAATCGAATAATATTAATATTGAATAATTTTTAATATTTTACTTTTATTAAACTGAAAATATATCAGTCTAATTTCTAATAAGAAATGAATGCAGTTTCACATTTATAAAAGTAAAATAAGTTAATCAGTTAATTTAATATGTTATGTATCAAATATTCATTTCTAAACTAAAAATATATATTAAAATTTACGAAATATATCTATATATATATATCTATATATTACAAAATCTAATATTAAAATTATTTATATATGGTCCAATCTTGTTGCATAATTTGTTTTTCATAATATCTAAAATCTAATTTTTCTATTATAGATGTATCATATAATTTACTATATTTTATCCCGTTAGCGAATAACTTTTCTATTTTTTCGTTATTTTAATTCATTTTTAGTGTTATACAACCTTTCCAAGTTTGATAATTAACCGTGCAATAAAAATCATTTCGTAAAAACATCAATCCTAACCCGTCCATCAGATTATCAAATAACGTAAATATTGAATAATTTATAACATTTAAAATTTATTAAACTAAATTTTTTATCTATTTCTAAATTTAAATAATTTGTGTACTAATTTGTTTTATTTACATTTACCACTTGATTTAATAATTTAACCATACTTATGAAATATATATCATATATATATATAGGATTTCCATTTTCGTTTTATTGATGAATATTTGTTTTAGTATTTTCACAATTAATAGTATTTTTTAAAAAAATTGAAGAAAATGAAATATATGAGATATTTATTTCAGATTATGTTATAATCTCAACACGTTCAACTGAAACAAATATTAATCTGAACCTGTTAATTATATAATCGAATAATATAATATTGAATAATTTTTATATTGTTTTTTTATTAAACTGAAAATATATCAATTTAATTTCTAATATGAAATGAATGCAGTTTCACATTTATAAAAATAAAATTATGTTAATCCATTAGTTTAATATGTTATGTATCAAATATTCATTTCTAAACTAAAGATATATAATAAATTTACTAAATATATCTATATATTACGAAATCTAATATTAAAATTATTTATATATAGTCAAATCTTGTTGCATAATTTGTTTTCCATAATATCTAAAATCCAATATTTTTAAAAGGAAGTTTCTATTTTGTTTGATTTAAAAAGATATCATCTGATTTAGTTTTGATTTATTTTTGATTTAAAATTTAAGCATAATGAATAACATAATTAATATCTAATGAATTGGTCCAAGGGTCCAAACAACCTTGTTTAGGTAGATGTATCCTCTCTTAATAGTATAGATGAATAACATAATTAATACCTAATTAATTGGTCCAAGGGTCCAAACAACCTTGTTTAGATAGATGTATCCTCCCTTTAATAGTATAGATGATAACTTTCTTAATTAGTGGATGGCAAGTTGGCAACACAATTATTATCCTGCCTATATATTATTAATCTTCCACGATAAGCGAGAATCTTCTTTATATATTAGCGTAAATGTTAATGTTACAGTTTCGTAAAAAAAAAAAATGTTACAGTCATACAGAATGCCCGTTGGGCTTTAATATTTACCTTCATTTTGTTAGGCTTTCATTTTCTTTACCATGTTGCAGATATACAGCGAGAAAATAAAATATCTTTTAGATCCGAGCCAAGAGAATCGTTTTAATCAGAGATGCCTTTTCTCTTATTTGGTAGTCTGAAAAAGACACCGAGTTATTTGAATTTATTTTTGAATTAAATTAAATCGCCAAATACGGTTTATTATTGACGCACCTTACTAAGTTGAAAGAATTACATATTATACCTGGGTTTGCATCCACCTACCTAACCTTATCGGATCTAACTTGAAATTCACAATGCCTAATCGAATTCAAACCAAAAATTCAAAGCAAACACGATTTATTGAGACGCTCTTTCCTTATACCATTTTGTTCATAAACTGAGAGTGTCCCTTCATCAATCGAGAAACAAAAACCAAAACTAAACGACTCTCACATCTCGTAATCTCCTACTCCTTGTCCATTTGAATCTCAAATCTCCTCATCTAGACGATGACTAGACAAAAAAGGATGGCTCATAGAAAACAGAAAAGCAAGGTTGCTCCTCCTCCTCCTGCTGTAGTTAGGAATGAAGAGGTCGAAGAAAGAGAAGATGTTGATCTTTCTCTTAGACTAGTTGTTTATGCTCCTCCCAAAGTGGGAATGACTATTGCAGAAGAAGTAGAAGAGGGAAGGGAAGAAACAGTTAACACATCGGCTGGTCGCGGCGGGAATGAAGCAAACACGATAAGTATTTTGAATTCGTGGAACTGGTAGAAATAGGGAAAATGTAGGTTTTATGTGGAATTTAAATTCGTAGAACTAGGTTATATTGAGGTTATATTTGGTTATCAATATTTGTTGCAGGGATCCGAGGGAGAGGTGGAAACGATGGCGATGCGATCTCTGGAAATGTACTTTCAGCTGTCAGAGTACAAGAAGAAAGTGAGCATATCGACCATGTGTTATATCCAGCAAACTGTAGAAATGCGAGAGGATTTGAATCCTCCCCTGAGTAATGAGGAATGGCGTTGGTTTAAAATCCATCCTCAGTTCAAACACATTTTTCACCTGCCAAAAAGAAGCCATAAGCTTATGGGCATGTGGATGCTCTTTCTTCGAAATGCAAAGATCGAAAGGAAGAAGGAAGTTTGGTTCGTTGTGAATGCACTTCAAAAAACACGGTGATTAACGTCATTTTATTAGCATCACTCCAATAACCGACGTTAAATCTGTAGTGAGTATATACTAAAGTCATAATTTAACGTCACTTAACAGATCAACTTAAAATTTGTACCATTAAGATTGAGCTTTTGGATCAATTGCCTTTTATAGAAAAGCCCAATCACTTTATTAAACATTTTGGTATTAAAAACATTTTGTACGAAGAGCTGTAAAAATCACAAATATATTTCACTGTTTCAATTTTTTTTTTCAGCTCGATTTCTTCATCTTCTTCACTGATTGATTCCAATCCTTCTCACAGATTGATTCGAATTCCTCTCACCGATGATTCAAATTTCTAGGGTTTCTGATTCGAATTCTTCTCATTGATTTGTTTCCGACACCTTAGGTTCGTTGGTGATTTTTGGGGTTTACTATATTTTCTTGTTAAGCTCGTGATTCTAATAGCTTAATTTTGTTAACATGGAAGGTTTGTAACTCGTGGAAGTTTCGTGTTCTTTTTGGAGGAGGAGATTAAGCTTGGGACCGTGATCTTCTTCGTGTTCGTTTCCCAGCTTCGATTCGATTGAAGTTTCTAGGTTTCGTTGATTTTTCTTAACAAGTTTACCGGTTCCGGTCGAATCCTCTCGGCTCAATCGAAAAAGATCTCTTCCCTTCTTCGAGTTTTTTCCGATTTCGTCCGATTGCTTTTTATTCATGGATTTTTCACTTTCTTCCATGTTTGTAGCTTATGGAGAAGCGGGTTGAACTACTCACACGGCTCGGTCAGTAAGATAATTTCGGTCTCCATAACATGCTGTTTATTTCTCTTCCCTTTTCCTCGTTTATGCTAATTAAGTTGCGATACTTGTCTTGAAATGATGATTGGTTTGGTCCCCATTTCGTGCTTAGATAGTTAGATTGATCAAATCTAATTTTGTTTCCTTTGTCTTCTTTCATACGTAATGTGTGACTCCTACATTTCTATGTGTTGTGATGGTAGTTTCTTTGATCTTGATTTTGGTTTAAGTTTGGATCACTTTCTTCTCTGGAGTTAACCTTACAAACGTAGAAGTGTATTAGTTTTTGATTCGATGTTTTCACTTGATTTCAACTTGTAATCATAATTTGTTCTTGATTGATGAACAAAGAATTATTCTGATCTAAGGTACTAATAAGTGGTCTCACATCATAATCGTAACTATGGTTTTTTTCAGTGATTATTCGAGGCAGCTGAATGGCGATGAGTATGCAGGAAAGTCCTGAACGTGAGTGGCCATGAGTATGCCCACAAACAGCCTTTTATTTTGTTATGTAAGAATACAATGAGTATATCAGCATATTACATATATTGACTGTTTAAGAAACAAGTTTGTACTTTAAAGAAACAGAATTTGAAATGAATGAATTTTTTCAGTTTAAAACTTGGATTTATACTTTTCGATGTATTAATGTATTAAAAATAAAAATAATTAAATGAAGAAATACTATATTAGCATCGGTTAAAAAATGACATTAAAAATCAACGTTAGATTGTGATGTAAGAAAACGTCTTATTCGACCAAGTCAAAAGTTTTAGCGTCGGACGTTAAGATGACACTTCCACAACCGACGCCAATATATTAACATCGTTTGATAACCGATGTTAACTACAAAAAATAAATGTCGTAAATCAGGTGTTCTTTGTAGTGATGGTGTGCCCACCCGCTATGGTCTAGCTAAACACGCTCTGATATCCGGATTTGACTGCCGCAACTATCCAACTAATTATTTGGAAGCGGGCAACATGAATTTCGTGAAGAAGCATTTTAAGAAGCAACCAACAATCCGACATCAATACGTGAAAGAAAAGCTACTGAAAATGGAACCTGCTGGAGATAGGTTTAAGATGGCAGTGCTATTTTTCCTATCAAGCATTGTTATAGGACAGACAAAGGTGGGAGAAGATGCTACGCCAGTGAAGCCCTTCTTCCTAAGAGCAGTGAGTGATCTCAAATTATGTGAGAAATTTTCTTGGGAGAGAATGTCATTTAAACACATGCTTAAAGAGATATCGCACACGATGGACATTTTGATGGGGAAGTGAAGGGGAGTTCACCGTGGTCGATTCCCGGATTCTGTATTCCTCTCTATGTAAAATTTATTAGAGGTATTAGTAATTGTTACTACTTATTATTGTCTCTAACTAAATGTGAGTTGTGTAGCTTTTGGCGTTTGAGGCAATTCTAAAAATGTGGGAGAAATTCCGAGAACATTATCCAGGCTCCCATAAAACTTGTCCTAGGATATGCAAGACCATGTTCAAGAAAGGCGAAATGAAAGGGTTCCCTCTTTGGAAAATAAATAGAGAACTTGCCGACACTATGGTTATTTGTCCTTCTTTGCATATGATTTTTTTTTAGGTTTTTAATCCGTTTTGGTTGTTTACATTCACAGAATATTAAGAGCATCCTGACTCCAACGGAGGACGAAAAACCTCTTCTGGTCGAATCACAGAAGCAGATGATGATGTTGATAAGCATGATATCGTTGTTGAGAGTTAGATGCAACCAACGGAGGACGAAAAATCTCTTCTGGCTCGAATCACAGAAGCAGATGATGATGTTGATAAGCATGATGTCGTTGTTGAGAGTTGGATGCAATGTCATAATGAAGGAAAGAAGATACTGTTTGAAGAGATGTACATGGAAGACATGGCTTCCAGAGTAGAACAGGAACCTGAGAATGCGGAGAAGGAGGAAACACCGGATAGTGCAGCGGAGAAGCTGTTAAATAGGGTGAAAGATATGATGGGAGAGATGAGGAAGGAAATGGAGGAGAAATTAGATGCGATGGGAAAATGACTGGCAACCATGGAAGCGTTTGTGAAGGACGAGATAAAAGGCAGAAAGGCGAGGGAAGATGCTGTTGGAGAGACTCAAAGGTAACAATTTCTACTGGTGTTATTGGTATTCTAACAATTTCTACTGGTGTTATTGGTATTGGTGTTGGTGTTGGAAATATGGTGTTGTAGATTGGTGGTATTATGTATAACTGTTTTCAATTGCAGGGGTCTGAAAATGTGAGGAAGCAGATTAGTCCAATGCGGAAGTCAGAGAAGGAGAAAGCGAGGACAAAATGAAAAAGGGTATTAAGAGGAATGAGAGGGGAGGAGGAGGACAAGACGTGCACCCAAATAGGGCATTGACACGGTCTAGGAAAAACTGAACAATTGCTGTTTCTTTTCTTCTTCTTCTTTTGGTTTTACTGAACTATTGTTGTTTCTTTTCTTCTTCTTTTTTTGGTTTTACTGAACTATTGTTTTTTTATTTTGCGGAATGAACTCACTCACTCGAAGTATTGTTTTTTATTTTGGAATGAACGACTTGAACATTTTCGTAATTTTACTTGATTTTAATTGACTTTAATTGATTTTACTCGATTTCATTTGCTTTGTTAGTGTAAACAGAATTAGGTAATTAAGTCTGTTAGGCTCATTATGCGTTTTCTGATGTTTTTGATAATTACTTGTCATTATATTTAAAATTGGAGTAATTGACGTGGCAGTTCTTTATTGAGTTTCTCGTTTCTTCATTACGACGCTTCGTTACTCCACTCCAACTTCCACTTCTTTCATCCTTATTTCTAGATATTTCTCTCATTTACTCACTTTTCTAGCTCAAATCCTCTGAAACTCTCTTCTTATCTCTTCAAAACACGGTTTTAAAACGTTCTTTTCTCTGCCGATCCAATGGAATACTACCATAAACTGTCCGATGTGCGGCCCTGCATCAAGGGATGGCATATAAGAGCGAATGTAAAGCGAATGTATCATCTACCTGCAAATGATTCCGACTTCATTGTCATGGACATTGAGGTATGTGAAATTGATCGATATAGGGACTTTGGAATTGAGAAAGCCTGATTGTAGTGAGTTTTGAGTGTGAATACTTTAGGGTCAAAGGATAGAAGGAAGAGTTAGGCATAATTTTGCGGTACACTATAAGGAGTTTTTGAAAGAAAATGAGTGGTTTTCTTTCATGACCTTCGGACTAGTTGACTATGACGATACAATTCGAGCAATGAACCATACTTTCAGGATGTATTTATATCAGGATAGTGTCGTGAAAAGAGTTGCTCCTCCGGCTGTGGAACCTTGCCAAAACTTTACGCCATTTTGTTCAATACTCGATGTTTCAGTGGATCTCACTGTTTTAATAGGTACAATTTCTTAGTATTACTTCTTTCGCCAAATTTTACTTGGGTTTGTTTTTACTCGTTTGGACACAAGTTTTTTGAATGTGTAAGATTTGGTTGGAGTGATGTTCGACGTGGACGCATTGCTGAATGTAGGTGGCCACATGCTAAGTTTTAAAATCCGAGGCATAGGGTTTGTTCCTAAAACATTTACTACACAATATCATTTTGTTTTTGTTCTATTGTTAACTATCTAAAACATATTATAGTGGTTACGTCTTGTAATGTGAAGTGTCTGGACAGTCAGCTAAGACGATTCATGAAAACTACAAGGTGTACAATGGCGAACCTCTTATCGTCTGTCTGACGCATTGGAAAGTGCATAGAGGGTTTGATGGACCAAGTAACATGAGCATTGTCAATCATGGTTCCGTGTCCAATGTGTGGAGTGAGCCGGATGCTCTCGAACTTGAAGACCTGAAGATTATGTAACTTATTTAGAGTTCTCTATTTTTTTACGAGTAAAGAGTTTTCTGTTTTTTGTGACTTACGAGTTCTCTGTTTCTTCAGCCTTGCTCAGATGCGAAAAGAGTGCGAGGAGGCAAAGAAGTGGAAGGATATCCAAATCGACAACTCCAACTCCTTAAAGAACTCCAACTCATCAAAGAAGTAGTTTCTGTTTTTTATTCCTATTTCGGTTTATGCTGCGTGTTTTTTGAAGACATTATTAACGGGTTAACAAATGTTTATAACTTTGCCTCTTTATGTTTTTTTTTTGGTAAAGTTAATGAATGTTTTCTAACTTTATAACTAGTAGATTTATTAATTAAGATAGTGCTATTTCAATCCTAAAACCTCTTAGAAAAATAAGGGCTCCGTGATTTACGGATCTCGCGATGAAGGCGATTTCAAGGCGATTTTCAAAGGAGAAAAGCGAAGGTGAGCTCTGCAGAATCCATCAACGAAGCTTACAATATCCCCGTGAACCAGTGATAGGGGCAACAAAAGAAGACTCTCCATACCTTTCTCTAAATCTTTTCGCCTCCTTAGTCTGCTCACGGCTTGGTTTTGGTATTTCTAGTGTAAGTGCTACGTGTTCATCTCTACCGATCTGTTCTGCAAATATGGGAGATTTATGTTCTTCTGTTTCTAGATCTTGGCCTCATCTCCTGGTGGCGCAACCTTGGATCTTTCAGTAGAAGATTACGAATCCCCTTTTTTGCGGTGTTTCTTAGTTTTTGCTAAGCCTCTGTTCGGGATCTAATCTGTTTTCCCTCTAGCCCGGTGCTAAGTTTTCGTTTGTCTACTCAGTTCGGTGAGACCTCGCAAATCATCTTCCTCTGTCTATCGGAGCCTATATCTTGCTCTATGCAAAGCCCTGCTCACACCATGAACCGTTCAAAAAATACCTCTTCAGAACTAGTCCGTCAAGGAGGAAGCTCGTCTCAAACCAGGAGGAGGCTGGATCTGGAAGATGATATCATCAGAATTCCGGAATGCGATCTGTCGGCTGTGGCAGAACGTTTTAAACGTACTTTTATTGGCAGAATCTTCCATCTACATTGGAGAAGTGTGGAAGCTCTAATCACTCAGCTCCCAAAAGCAAGAATTTGGAATGTTGAAGGCAGAGTTCGAGGACAAAACTTGGGGAATGGGCGGTTCCAATTCGACTTCGACAACGAAAAGGATCTTCTGATGATCCTTAACAAACGTCCCTGCCATTTCAACCTATGGAGTTTTGCTCTAGAACGATGGGAACCTTTCACTAGAGAAGACTTTCCTAACACTATCCCCTTCTGGGTTACAGTGACTGGAGTTCCTGTCCATTATTGGAATGATCAAACTTTTACTGAAATCGCAAAATCTCTTGGGAGGCTTATGGCTTTAGATGCAGACCGTGCGTGATTCCAAGTTTCTGTGAAGGCTGATGAACCCCTGCATTTTGAAAAGAAAATCGGTTTCCCAAATGGGGAGGTAGGGAAGGCTTCTTTTGCTTATGATGGGCTTCACCGGCATTGCTATAATTGCAAGCTTATCTCCCATGATGAGAACACATGTCCAGGGTTGAATGAAGAAGAGAAAGCTTTAAGAAGAAGGCAAAGATTGGAACGTAATTTATCGTCAAGTGATCTTCTCCATCCCTCATTGGGTAACTCTTCTCAACGAAGCTCCGGACCCAAAAGGCTACGCTCACCTGCACGTGAACAGACCAGGATCATCTCCCCTCGATCTTATGCGGGTAATTATAGAGGTGATAAGAGAAGCAAAAA